>OW386287.2:33814178-35222465 GCA_936432065.2 Rutpela maculata | reverse complement strand
ATCCGCCAGCACCAAGGGTGCATTTTGCAAATAATATTTCCTCGCTGCCTAGAGGGGATATACCGAGAAGGGGTACTGGAGACGTAAGGAACTCCCGAGTCCCGTATCGCCCTTGCAGATATTGCCCAACAGAGCAGTGGCATTTTCATGCGGAATGCCCAAACAATCCCTATCGTAATATGAATACGGGAAACCAAGCGGGGGTCAGAGGCGATGGCCCAGGCCGAACTGTACCAGCCCCGCCTACCAGGCCCCAGCAGGCTCGAAGCGACCCTCGAGGAAGCTCCGAAGCAAGAAGTTTAAATTAAAAAACTTCGATGACCTTCCTGACCTTAATTACCTGTTTAAGGATCAAGAAATCAACCTATCTCCCCACCGATTCACTACATTAGAATCTATCAATCAAACCAACGACGCTTTCCCTCTGCCTCGCATTAAGATTATAATTAATAATCGAGCGGTTAACGCTTTATTGGATACAGGTTCGACAAGGAATATTATCCAACCGAAATTTTTGAACGACATTGATCAACTTACAGCTCCCCAAACTTTTGTTATGGCTTGTGGCGATGGTTTAGTAGAATCCCTCGGGACTACGACCATAAACGTTAATGTACTAGATGTACCCTTTCAGACCACGTTTCAGGTCATTCAAAATTTAAATGAAGAGCTCATTCTGGGAGCCCCGTTTTTATATGCTCACAATGTCGTATTCGATTATCAACGTAAATGTGTCTACGTCGGCACCGAAGAGCGAATAACCGTCTTCTGGAATCAAGCGGCACATCAAGCAAGGAAGCAATGCCGGCTTCCCGAAGAACTGATCATCGGAAACGATAATTTAAAACCTCTATTCGAGGAATTCGCTGAATTGTTCACCGCGGTGCCTACCCAAGCTACCACGGTGACAACGAAACATAAAATAAAAGTTAAAGACGACCGCCCGTTCAATATCAAACCCTACCCCATGTCTCCTTCTAAGAAAAAAGTTATGTACGATCAAATTGAAGAGATGCTGAAAGCCGGGGTCATAGAACCGAGTACCGCTCAGTACAGTTCGCCTCCCATTATAATTGAAAGGCCCGGCAAGAAGCCTCGCTTCTGCATTGATTATCGTCACTTAAATGAAGTAACGGAAGACGAAGCATCCGTCTTACCAAAGATATACGAGAGTATAAAGGATCTAGGAAACGCCAACATATTTACGGTGTTGGACCTCAAGAGCGGATATTGGCAAATCCCTCTTGAGGAGTCGTCAAAAAACTATTCTACGTTTACAACATTAGATGGAGCATCTTACCGATTTAACGTGATGCCTTTCGGATTGAAGACCGCTCCATGTACATTCCAAAAATTTATGGCAAGAGACGTATTGACCGGCTACTTGCATCATTTCTGCAAAGTATATCTCGATGATATTATCATCTACAGTGAAAATATAGAACAGCATGTAAACCATCTGAGAGCCGTCTTTGAACGCCTGCGTTTGCATAATTTAAAGGTGTCACCGGAAAAATGTGTAGTAGCCACGTCAAGCATAACCTATCTCGGGCATCAAATAAATGCCAACACCACTCAACCATTAGAAAAACACATATTACAGATACAAAATTATCCGGCCCCTACGACGAGGCGCCAGCTTCAGAGTTTCCTTGGTTTATGTAATTGGGTACGTGAATATATCCCTAATGTTGCAATAATTACAAAGCCCTTGACCCGACTACTCTCGAAAGACTGGCGCTTCAAGTGGAATCCGGAAGCCCAAGAAGCTTTTATTTTACTAAAAGAAGTATTGAATAAACCTCTAGGACTGCACCGGCCAGATTTCAATAAAATGTTCATACTGCAGACGGACGCATCCTTAATAGGATTATCTGCAGTATTATATCAATTGGGGGATAATGACCAGAAGCACATCGTCTCTTATGCTAGTAATACGTTATCTCCGACGGAGAGAAAATACCATATCAATGAATTGGAATGTTTGAGCGTCGTTAATTATATAAGGAAATACAAAATATATTTGGCAGACCGTCCATTTATAGTCAAAACCGACAATCGAGCTTTACTATGGTTAAATAAGCATAAGGACGAGAAAACGAAATTTACACGTTGGTCATTATTACTTCAGGAATACAGCTTCACAATAGAACATTGTCCCGGCAAGGAAAATATATTGGCAGACTATTTGAGCAGAAATCCTCAAGGCCCAAACGTCGAAGCAGACGACGAAGAGGAGAGAATGTACCCACCAAAATTCTCGTACAAGGAACGAATATCAGTGATTACCACATTGGAATTAAACGATCAGGTCAGAGAAGCGCAAACGCACTCCAGAGATATCCAAGACCAAATCGAACGATGGAATACTCTAGTGCGACAAGCAGATAAAACCGAGGCAGAGGTGAAATTCGTCAATACAAGACAAGTGATAGGCGGCACACTTTGGACGAGAGGCGAAAATGTTATAGAAAAATTATACGTACCAAAACGTATGGTCATGAGAGTAATATCTCATTTTCACGACCGACCGGAAGTAGGTCACCCCGGCCGCGATGAAACTGTTAGAATCATCTCGGGCCGCTATTATTTTAATAATTTGTCGAGACTAGTTAACAAATATTTAAATGAGTGCATTATTTGTAATTCCGTAAAAAGCAGACAATCACAACCGAAGGCTCCTCTCAGAAGCCATGCTCCATCGCATCCGTTCGAAGTTCTAAGCGTCGATGTAATCGGACCGCTTCAGCGAACCAAAGATGCAGATAACCGATATATATTAATGGTAGAGGATGTATTTAGTAAGTGGGTCGAAGCCAAGGCGTTCACCCAAGTCAGTGGAAAAACAATAGCACAATTTATCGAAGAGGAACTAGTGGCGAGATATGGCGTTCCGAGGGTCATCATTTCCGACCAGGGAGGCCACTTCAATTCCGGCTTTTACGATACGTTCTGTACACGTAACAATATTGAAAGATTCTTCACAGCAGCTTACCACCAACAGGCCAATCCAATAGAAAGGAGGGTGCAAGAAGCCAAGAAGATCTTAAAAACCTTATTATATGGTTCACCCAACGACGAGTGGGATCGACATGTTAGTCAGATGGCATATATCTTGAGAACAAGAAAAAACGCCGCTACGGGGCATACGCCCAGTTTCGTAGTGCTCGGCTATGAATTACCGCAGATTGGTGATTGGAATATGTTCGCTTATAGACAAGAACGTCGTAATCAAGCGGACGTTCCCCGCCTTGAAAGAGTCAAAGAGATTCGTAAAAATCAAACAAATTACCAATGGCGTTACGCGCCCAAAGTGGCGGTAACGCCGGTCGTATATAAAGTGGGAGATATGGTAATGACTAAAAGGATCAGGAAGGATCATACCTTCACACCGTCGTGGAGTGGGCCACACAAGGTTTTAAAGAGATTGTCCAATGAAGTTTACCTCATTCACAAGGGGGTAACTTCGACGAGATTACATGTCGATGCCATCAGGCCGGCACCTAAGGGAGACCCCGATGTTGAATTGGAATTGTCTGAAGAATCAGAAGATAGTCCGGATGAAATTCATCTTAGTGACGACGCTTCCTCATCAGACAATGAGATCGCGCCCAGGTCAGAGCGACGTAGCGATACCACACTAGTTCAAATCAATGTTCCCGCAAGTGCTCAAGATGAGCCGGATGTAATAAGTCGAGATCCCGAAGATGCTCGAGATGAGCCAGATATAGAAGAGTCACCTCTAGATATTTCTGAGGTCGACCACGGCTAATAGCCGTTTTCGCTTTTTTTTATATTTTTTCTCAAAATTCTAAGTGGCGATTTTGACCTATATGCGGTCGAATCGAAAATTTAAAGTCTACTCCATGAGCAGACATGGAAAGACGGCGAACCCGACGCAAGAGCGCGATCCGGTAAGCTTAGCTTCTCAAGAGCGAGAGCCGCCAAGTTCGAGTAATGGACGTAGGCATAAGTACGAATCAGTACGAGTTTCGGAAGCTGTTTTTCTTATGCAAGAAGACAACTTCTATTTTAATCATTTTAAGTCAACAAAATTAACGTATACCCCAAATGGAAACTACGAGTTTCAGAAGCCGTTCTTCGCTCAAGAAGACGCTTCAATTTTTTTTTTTTTATACTTTTTTCACAAGTCGTGATGACCGCACGAGTATCGTAAGCCGATTTAATCTACCTTACGAAGTAGAAACTACGAGACGAGTTTCAGAAGCCGTTCTTCGCTCAAGAAGACGCTTCAATTTCTTTTTTTTTTATACTTTTTTCACAAAGTAGTGATGACCGCACGAGTATCGTAAGCCGATTCAATCTACCTTACGAAGAACCAATTTCTAACCATTATAAGTTAACAAAATTCATGTGAGAAAAATATTTCATTAAAAACAACACATTGTGTTTGTTAGTCGACGCGTCCCAGTCGACGACTTGCTAAAAAGTCAATCTAGTTACAGAACTGCATTTTCCATGTGCAGAAATGGAAAGATGACCCAGCCTGTCGCAAGGGCGCGGCATGGTGAAGTCTGGAACTCAAAGGCGAGGACCGTCCAAGCTGCGGCATGGAGATATAGACAGCCTCTTCTAGAAAGGACCGAAGTTAAGCAAGAGCGAGACCAAGGCAAAAAAGCGAGTGCAACGAGTTAGTGAGAGTGGACGCTAATCAAAATTGTGCTACGCTTCGCTTCGCTTCGCACCTCGACGCGGGTGTAATTAAGTTGATAAAAATGTTGTATCAACTTGTCGTATTGTTTAAAAAATGTATTTATTTTAAGTTAGATAGGCGAATCAGCCGTCTGCCCCAATTAAGGCCGTTATTTTTAAAAACATCTGTACCATAGGTCAGACCGTCAAATGAAGGCATACAGACATACAAGTGAATATGGAAATTAAAGGCAATCGATGAGTAGAAAAGATTCAACCAAAGGAGGGGAGTGTTGTAGAACTCTCCAAAATCGTCCTAAGTTGAAGACATAATCAAAATTCGACTTAGGCAAAAAATTTCATTTAAAGACATTTTCGGGAGTCTGCAGAGGCGCAGATCAGTCCACAAGGACCGTTTTGGGTTCTATAAGGCGTTGGAAATGACCAGGCGAAAATTCGAAGGAACACCGAATTTTCACTTAGGAAAAATGTTTTTGGTTCAGAATATCAGAGTAGAAGTATATAATGACAAAGATTTATGAATAATAAACTTTTTCAAAGGTACCATAAATTGGACTTTGAAAAATAATATTTTTGGAAGGGCGTCAAAATTTGGCCCAAGAATCGATTTATCGAAAGTACGCCAAAGTTTCACTTGCAGGCTAATTTTTCAAAACTGCGTTGAAATTTGGCTTGAAGATCGATTTTTCAAAAGTACGCCAAAATTTCACCCGCAGATTAACTTTTCAAAAGTACCTTGAAATTTGGCTTGAAAATCAATTTTTCAAAAGTACGCCAAAATTTCACCCGCGGATTAACTTTTCAAAAGTACCTTGAAATTTGGCTTGAAAATCGATTTTTCAAAAGTACGCCAAAATTTCACCCGCAGATTAGTTTTTCAAAAGTACCTTGAAATTTGGCTCGAAAATCGATTTTTCAAAAGTACGCTAAAATTGGTCTTAAACTGGATTTTTCAAAAGTACCACGAAGTCAGTTTAAAAAGTACCACGAAAATATACTTTAAATTATTTTTTATTTTTTATTCCTCAACCAAAGACATTGACCTTTGAGGTACGATCATTGAAAGCCCAATTCTAAAGTATGAGCATAAAATTTTAACGATGCACTGCATCCAAAAGGCAAAATAGAAGATTTTGTCAAAGCCGGCGTAGTGCCGATAAGCAAAAATTGATAAAAATCAATGCACATGTACAAGGCCGGTTTCTCGCATGGAAAGAGTTTGGATTGACCCAGCGGCTCGCAATTTGATCGAGCGCGTTGAGTAGTCCAGACAAAGCGATGGTAGAAAAGCCAATAACGGGGCTTTTCAAATGACAAAGTTATAGAGGAAAACGCCTTGTGCATAAAAATCCAAAAATTCAATTTTGCCTAATAGTCGCTCGAAGGTGAGACGCTGCCAAATCGATATTATTAATCGACTGTGATAAGGGTTAGTAAGTCGTGGACTGATCGAACGCCACTCAACTTATGCAGTAATAAGTCCTCTGAATGTGTTTGAGTACGTGAATCTCCACGATACAAGAACTTTAAAGCTAGGTAGTCTCTAGCGAAACTAAATTCATTTAGTAAAACTTTTTTAAGTTAATTTCAGTCAGCCTTAATTATTCATTTACCCAGAGTCTGAAATGATTCTAAAAGCTCGCATTTTGATTCTGAGAAGGTACGTATGAATCTTTTCTACCTAATCGATCGTTAGCGCGAGCGCTCTCGCTTGTATGGTCTGAAAGTCACTACCTTGATTGGGGAAGGCACGATTCTTTCTTGAGAATTTTGTATAACCAATTCTGTTAAATAAACGGATTCTTTGAACTAATATTTCTTAATTGATCTTGAGGCCTGTTGACGGTCTATAATCCCTGGAACTTTCGTATAGAAAACCGGATGTGTCGAGTTAATTCGCATTAACGTTCGACCTTCTGGTTGTTTTACGGAGGTTCGATAGGGATTTTTTTATGCGTTTTTTGAGAAATATATTCCGTTATTAATGGACCAAAACGCGATTTTCGCGTACCAAAACTAATCCCTCCGCAGAGAAATTCTTCGGTTGGGATTTTTTTATGCAAAAATTCAGGAAATTAAGAGGTGCCTAAACCCCTAACGAGGGAATTCGGGTCCAGAGAGAGCGTAGTTTCCGATCTGTGGTAGTGCAGCCTTGGTCCCGCTTTTCGGCTACCGAAGTCATCTTATCTCGAACCCGCCTGGGAGGTAGAAGAACGGGGTAATACGCGACTGGCGCCCCCTGAGAAATAAATTGGTGTCGCGTCATTTTGACGCCCGGTAGTGCGTTCTTCTACAAGGACATCCAATGGCACGACTCCGCCAACTACCTTGGCGTGGTCATGGACAAAGGCCTAACATGGAGACTGAACACGGAGGCCATCGTCAAGAAGGCCAGGAGGACGAGAGCCCTAATCTACCCGATGACGGGTAGACAGAGCAGACTCAACCTGAGGAACAAGCTCACGCTTATCAGGTCCCTCATCCGGCCTCAGCTGACGTACGCTTCGGTAGCTTGGGGCTACCAAGCAAAGAGCTACCTCCATCAGATCCAGAGAGTGGAGAACGTTGCCCTCAGATCAGCCGTCGACGCACCCTGGTTCATCCGCAACGAGGACATCTACAGGGACCTGGAATACACCCCGGTCACTGAGATCATCAAGCAGAGAGCCAGAAAGATGTACGCCCTTGCCGAGGAGCATGGGAACCCACTAGTCAGGGAGGCAACTGACTATGACCCAGCAGACGCTCCGAGGCACAAGCGGCCGAAGGTGCAGCTCCTGGATAACGGGTGAGTATGAGAAGCATACCACCAACCGACGATCCACCCCCACGGAAGAGACATGACGATCACCCAACCACCCACCCAAGACCCTGCGGGTACCGGACAAACAACCGTCCAGTACCTGTAGTCCCCCTAGCTCCGGGCAGACCAAAAATGCTACCAAAGCAGTTAGGTCTGCCCTTCCTCGAGCTACACAGCTCATCCTTACCCTACCGATGATCCGGATGACAGGATGCCTCTTGGCATCTTGTGTACCGGCAGTCACTCCCGCCACAAACCCAAAAACACCTAACAGACCGATGACTACCCCCCGGGGGGCAAACAAGCTGGCGAAGAAAAGAAGACGAAGACAGAAGAACGCCAGAAGAGGCCTTAGCCAGCAAGGTCCAACGAGCCAGGACCCAGGGAGGTGGGCCGAAATCGTCTGCACCGCTCACATTTGTGAGTGGGGCCGACGTAAAGTAAGTTCGCCCGCCCTGCACGAGGCTGGTCCCCGGTCTACAGCGATGTATTGGGGTAAAGGGCAATAGTCCTGCCCGGCCCCAGTCATCCGAGACCGACATCTTTAGCCAAGAATATTGGCGTACCTGCAAATAGGTAACCGGCGTTCACTGTGTTCGTGGCGTTATTGTCAATGTGCACTTTAAGCATACAAATTCATTCTGGAATTCAAAAATAACTAGTAATGTAAGTATATTTAACATACGAAACTGTTTTCTACAGTCATCTTTCTAATTAAAGCCAGATATAATTGCTCGTGTTTGTAGAGACAAAGTTCTCGAGCATTTGACGTTTGTCCCAATACTAAAACTGTATAGGAAAGTAATGCAAAGAACATCTTTACCTACTAATCTAAATAAATTCCTAAGAACTTTGTTGATTCTTGGTGGACGAAAATACTGCGCCCATATTTTATGAGGCATTGAGAAGATCATGTGCACTGTTTTATCTCGATATAATGACAATTTCTTTGTTTTGAACCACTGTTCTGCCCTTGAATCTGCCTCGCACACCAAATGCTGAACGTTGTTCAATGCTCTTATTTTCAACCGAAATAGTTATATTGTCTGTAAAAAATATGTCACTAGAGTATTCACTAGAATTTGGAAAATCGTTTACATATATTAAAAAGAGAGGGGGGGGCAAATACCGAGCCTTGGAGCACCTCATGTATTTTTTTCTAATTTTCATTGTTTATTTTAACGGTTTGACATCTATTAGTTAAATACCATCTTAATAATGATACACTGTTATGGAAAAATTTACATTTATTTAACTTTTCTAGCATTACTTCGTGTGAGACGCAGTCAAATGCTTTACTTAGATCCCAAAATATAGTACAAATATGTGCCTTACCAGCTATTACAAAATAGAACAGAAAAACTGTTAATATTATGGGTAATTAATCACACGTAAAAGATTTAACCGCTTTATGTCTATATTATTCGAAATTTTTTATAAAAATAAGTCATATTTTATAATATGAAACAAAACATTTATAATTTCAACAAGACGATATAAACCATAAACGTCAAACAATAAATAAATACAAACATGAAAAAAATACATAACTATGCCAACACAAAGCAAGTTGATGCAATGTTTGATGGAACATAAAATAGGACTTATTTTTAAATGAATACACAACACCGAAAGATTCTAGCAAGAAGTTGTTATTGTAATAAAATACTGTTTCACACGACACTAAAGAGGTCTAAATTTCAAAAATGTGAAATTTGGCAGGACCGATGATTATCTGTTAAAACAAATAACAGATAGGTTGGCGCTGTCTGAGAATCGTAAGTTTATTTTTAGTTTCATTCAGAAAAATAGTTTCGTTTGTCCTCGTTTCAAACAAAAATGAATTTACAAGTGAGTAGGTAATAAATTTTGTGGAAAACGATAAGATTTTCAACAGACTCGAGGTATCAGTTTAAGAAACCAGTTTTGATATTTTTATCATTATTTGCTAACTGTTACAAACAAACATTACACTTCCTTTTTTTACATCAGATGCATACAGAATTTAACAGTAATCAACTAGAAAATCTTATTTCTGTAAATCAAGAACTCCGAGTAGACGTTAAGCCCTTCGAGGACATAAGGGAAAATAGAGGTCATCAAACAGCTGCTTGTTTGTTCGATCCACAACTATCACCGATTCTCACTGATTGGTGCAAAATAATGACGTGTTCCGTAGACTACTGTTTACGTATTTCATTAAGAAAAGACAATGAGAAGAGGTGTCAGATCCAACATGAAAAAAGCAAAAATCAGACATTTCATGAGTTGCAAAGACGATAGACGTAACACAGTATAGTATTAAGGCAAAGTTAGTATCACCATTGTCATGTTGTTTTTTCTTCCATTTTTAGAAATTTTAAATCAAGTGGTATCTTATACTGTATGTTAATGAAATTTGACAAATTTATATTGTTCTTTTGTTTATTGAAGCCATGAAAACTTTTACTGTAGGTACAACTTCAAATTTTCACAACCATGAACACGGGTTAATATTATGTGAAAATATTCTGAAAATAAATAAAAACTAGATGTTAACATTTATACTTTTCGCAGTTTATTTTTTAAGTATAATTGCTATGTATATCTGTAATTTTTTAATCATCTTTCGATTATATCTTTATTAACAAAACGCTCATCACTATACTATGTAGTATTCTTGTATTTGCAGAAATTTATTAACATATTTCCCCAAATGCAACAAATCCAGAGAATACCCCGAATATTACAACCCCGCAACGTACCAGTCACTGTAAACAACCTTTACACATGCTATCGTCCCTATTCTTACCTCAAGATGTGCATTTTCCAAAGACAGCCCCAGAAAGGGCAGGAAACCAAGAAAAATCCGAATACTTACAGACATGCCGGAAAAGAATGAAACAGAATTACAAAAATAGAAGAAGAACTACGAAACATGTAACTAAAAAGGTATTTCAAAATGATGATGACAGTGATGATGCTGAGAATGTGTCTATTGCTGAGCTAATGAGTGGCGGAGAAAATAGTGACGATAACTTTGAAATTTTTTTGTCCGAAATGTAGCAAGCATTTACAAGTTTAGATGAACAGAAAGAATTTGAATTTACAGACTGCGATACTGGTGACTCTGTCTTGGTAAAGTTTACAAGAAAAAAGGTGGAGTTGAACATTACGTTGGCCAAATACGTGACTATGATGAATCAGAATATGAAATTAATTTTTTTAAAAGATTGAACAAAACTAATACATGCACAATCGAAAGTGATGAGGCCTTTGATGTTTCAGAATCAGACATGTTGAAATTACCTAATCCAAATCGCACTGTCTTGTCAAGAAGACAAGCCAGTCGCCTATCATTTGGTGTGGATTTCCACAGTGGAAATTACAATGTTAATTAGTTTGTTCTTTGTTTATATTTTGTACTTACAAAAATATTATATTTCTGTATAGCAATGTACCTACTAATTTTACCTGTTTATTCCGAAAAAAACGTTTTGATTAATAATTAACATTGGCGCGACAAGGTACAGCAGCCTGTGTTCAATGGTACTATCGTGCGCAAAAAAATGGGACGTATTTTTGCTAAAATCTAGTTATGCTCTTCGGTTGATGTGACCAAAAAATGAGAGTTTATCTAATTTTCCTTAAGAGTTCTCTTCTTTTTAGCTGTACTTTCAAATATTTTTATAGACATCTCTATCTCGAATATAAGGTTCTACCTCTGGACAATGTTTATTACACGTTAATAACCAGACTTTTTGCCAAAATATTAATATTTCGCAAATAATATGCAAAACGCTTTTACAAATTGTCATTTTAACTTCTCTGAAATTGAAATAAACTCACTTAAAACTTGTCTGCTAAATGACAATTTACTGCCGATAATTTGATTAGTAAAATCTCTAAATAGAAAGATTTTAGCAGCGTCGTGAAGACTCGTGACCGGTGAATTCAGTAATACCTCTCAGTAATCTATGGTAATATGTGACCATAATTGCGAACAATGGGCCTTTCCCGCATGACTGAATTTTACTATTTCGCCATGACCAAACCATATAAATAAACTGTAATATAATTTTATATTAATTTAGTTTCTTGCAATTTTTTGTGTTCTACCAAATATTTACTTAACAAAATCAGTTTTATTTCACTTAATTTGAAACATGAGTTCTAGGGCGTGATGCTTGCAACGTCAGTCTGATTAAACCAATAAAAAGTATTTTTAAAAGGAGTTGTCTATTACCAGGTTTATGTCTTTTTATGTGAACATCGTATTTTCGATATCAACTGTCTACTTTGAATAGTACATTTTTTTCATTATAACGTACTCTTCGTTAACCTGATACTAAATAAAAGCAAAATTCTATCTACCTTTCACTGCCTGAGTCTAAAATCTATATATCATGTTTATATTCTCTATTTTTGATCGTCTTGATTCACATATGGTATATCAGTGTCATCTGATAACGCTGTACTGAAATGCTTAAACCATATTCGATAACCTCACTTTCTATTGTTTATGTTTGATACGATATTTACGTAATTTTATTTTATAATTAGAAAATGCCGCTTACAAAGGTTTTTTTTGTACCAGTGTGTCCAAACACTAGTGAAAATACTACCAAGTCATTTTTGCGCGTCCCAATAAATTTGGAAATTCGAAAATTGTGGTGGAAAGTTGCAAAAGTTCCTGGTGTTGTTTATACTGCTCCTGGATTTTTCTGTTGTGGAGATCATTTTAACGTATGTGTATATTGTTATTAACTTTCTTTTAGTGGGCTTGATTTTATACTTTATTTGTCACTTTAGATTGAAATCACAACATTTACTTTTACGCAATGTCAATCGGGATCATAAATGGACGTTCTCAATTACACGTTAGCACTTTGCGAGATTCTATTGGTGGTTCCTCATAAATGTACTTCGGGCACCAATAGAATTGCAAGATATGGAAAGCAGAACGCAAGTGAGATTGTTTGGGAACTTGGCTTGGGAATGCACCTTTATAGCTAATTCTGGCAGTGGTTTAAGTTCATATTGATTTGTGTAGTTTATGATGACGTCACATTGCCGCCTGAATGCTATCGTTTAAATCTGCTGTTGATTTAGGGAACATATGAATATTTTCTGTAGTATTTTATGCGTTCAGAAAAAAATTAAAATTCATTGTTAGTAATATTTTGATAGGATCTTTCCAATAACACAATAACCAAAAAATAACGGGACAGGCCCATTGAAGCCGATCGGAGACCCGCTATATGTCCCTACTGACGAGAACCTTCCAATCTATGATGTTTCTGGCCACATCAACCGAAAAGGAAAACATAAAAAGGTTAATGGTTCATGGAAAATCAGATGGCAAAATGGTGAAAGAATCTTAACCGACTCAGTGGTTTAGTGCTTACGTGTTAGCATTGATTGGTTCGAGAGTATGGATGTTTGGTACCGTTTTTAACGAGTTAACGAAACTGTAGCAATAGCCTAGACCGCGATTGAGTGAAACAATGTAGTTAGTCGCTGTTATCTCTATTGAGTTCGAGTCTCAGCTGCATCAGATGGCAATATCGCAGAGATCGTTGTTAAAAATCGACCAATGAAAAAGAGTTTGTTGAGGTCATATGCTACCACACAACCGCGATAGATACCGTGTTGCTATAAGACAACAATACAATACAATAAAGGGAAGCTAATTCGATTAATTCATGGGACACAAAATATGTATCCTGGCATTTCAACGAGAACATGAATGTTCTGGTGCCTGTCTATGCCAACCAAAAGTTCATTATTCCTATTTAACTATTTAATGTATGAGAAAAATGCAAAGAAATGACGTTTTATAGAAATAAATTCTCTTCCAATTATGTATGTATAACATTTCGATATAATCAACAGTTGCCCAGCTATTATTGAAAATAGATGAAAATTGCGTCTGCTGGTGAATGTTATTTGCCTTGGGGCACGGGTTAGCGTTATCTGATCGAGTTAAAATTTTGTATACTTAATTTTTTAAATAATTGGAACCACTTTAGGGGGCGAGGCCGAAAAAATTGTAAGAAAAAAATATCGATGAAAATTGCGTCTGATGGTGAGTTTTAATTGCCTTGAGGCACGGGTTAACGTTATCCGATCGAGTTAAAATTTTATATACTTCATATTTTAAATAATTGGAACCACTTTAGGGGGTGAGGTCGAAAAAATTGTAAGAAAAAAAATATCGTCAAGTACAGCTAAGGACCACCATATGTTCTGTAAACATTTATTATATGAACTATTTTTTTTAAGTTCAAAATCCAAGTAATCTCATCAATAATTGGATACCCAAGAAAACTATTTCTACAGTGATTACCAGTAAAATTACGATAACATTCTAACAGTAAATTTGGCCAAGTAAATGTTTAATCAACACAATTTCAACTTAAAATTAAAATATTTATAATTTGCAATATAATAAATTTAATCTCGCCTTCTGTTTACACTTATATGTTAATACTCTGGATATTTACACTAACGTTAGTTATAGTATTTTCCACCATCTACCCGACCACCATGCAACTACGAAAGTAACTGTTACAGATCTCTGCTTATTTACACCAACTTGATATAAATAAAACATGATTCACTAAGGAAAATGTTTAGTGTCAGACAAAAGAATTCCATAAACAAATAGTAAATAATTATTATCTCAGCTTATTCATATTTTTAAAGTAACTTAAGAGCACGGTAGAACCAAGACCTTTACCCATAAAAGGATTTTTTGAATACTTATATAAAAACTATATCAAATGCAAATTTAAATATTCTTCAACCAGAAAATTAAACACGATTTTGCTGGTACTGTGCACAAAAATCAATTGTTTTATAGATCACTTACCAAAGTTACACGAAAATGAAGAAAAAGAAGATAAGAGAGTATCTTGCACTTAACGCCACTTAAAATCTTAAGACTACTAATTATAATTAAAGCCGCAAGCAATATGAAAATGCATCGTCTTCGGTAGTTGATATCGATATTTTCCGGCACAAAACTAAAAAATACCAGACGGTGTACCGAACCTTAATCCGTTCTAAAACTGTATTGGGGTGGTTATTTTTAACTCGATATACATCAATAATTTCACATGATAATAACTGTCAATTATTTGGAGCAGATTGTAATTCACAAAAATTGATGTGTTTAGATTGCGCATGCATCTAAGAAAATATTGGGTTAATGTACAACATAGTAACCCGTATAGATTACTTTATGTTTATCTGGCATGATATTGTAATAAATTGTAATAAAGTAGTAGTATAGTGTCTCATGTATATTTTCAGCGGATATCAAAGAGATGTGTATAGTGCGAATAAACTCTAAAATAAACGTCATTTCCTGGTTGAAGTATTTTTCTAGTACTCACAAATATGACTATTCTCACTAATTTATTGGCTTGAGTAAAATCACGCCCAGATTTTGTTTAATGTAATTTAATTTGGCGGAAGATTCATAATAAAAATCAACGATTTCTATCGAGATATTTTTCTTATTTTTACCATACCATTCAAAATGGTTTGAGGCATTTGTTAAGTACTATACTCATTTAAATGAAAGATCGATTGATTTCATTTTCAACTGACTCCAATATTTTTTTAAATGTACGGGTTTTTATATATTTGTTCACTCATTACTATGGACTAGCTCAAGCAACTTCTACGATATCTCTTGTAAACTGTAAAGTGGTACCACGATGGTCCCATTAAGTTACGTTTAACGTAAGATGAGCAAAAATAGTAAACAAATTTTTTACACCATATTTATTTGTAAATTTTGCGAATGAGCTAGTGTTAAATGAAAAACTTAGTTGTCAAGTTACACTATATATTATTGCTCGGCGGTGTCCCATTGTAAATTTTTCGTAAAATTACGTCCGGTACATAGTAGTCCAGTCTCTCAAAACTGGACAAGGCAATTTCATAATGGTTTTCAAGGCCACTGACAACGATATCACACTATTTTGCTTTATTATTTAGAAGCTAAATAAGACATCATAAAAAAGAACGAATAACTTTTCGATAAAGTCAGTACCAGAACGGATTTAATCAAAATAAAGTTACACTGAAAAAATTATATCGATTGAATAAAGAATAAGGGAAATATTAAAGCCTGACTGATGTGACATCATGCGGCCTGAGTTCGCTCGGTCGCTTTTCAATAGAAAAATACCCCCAACAGACATCTGGCAGTGGTTTATCGCATGTATCACACTACTGATTAAAATTTTCCCGCCAAAATTATTCACATTTTTTTCAATAGAAAAACCACCCCCAACAGGGGTTTGGCAGTGGTTTATCGTATGTATCACTAGTGATTAGAATTTTATCGCTAAAATTCTTCGCTTTTTTTAATAGAAAAACCACCACCAATGGGGGGTTAGGCAGTGGTTTATCGTATGTATCACTAGTGATTAGAATTTTATCGCTAAAATTCTTCACTTTTTTTAATAGAAAAACCACCACCAATGGGGGGTTATGCAGTGGTTTATCGTATGTATCACTAGTGATTAGAATTTTATCGTTAAAATTCTTCGCCTTTTTTCAATAGAAAAACCACCCCCGACGGGGGTTTGGCAGTAGTTTATCGTATGTATCACTAGTGATTAGAATTTTATTGCTAAAATTCTTCGCCTTTTTTCGTATGTAATATCACTAGTGCTTAAAATTTTATCGAAAATTTTTTCGAAAGCGTTACCTGGTAATATAAAGAGTACAAATTGGCAGTTTATTATCTGATTAAATCCCGACCGCTCTAGCGGGAGGGATTTAATATTTGATAATAAACTGCCAATTTGCACGAGTTATACTAACTTTTAGGCAACTTAGCTTGAGAAAAAATTTTTAGATAAAAAAAAGCATGAGTGGTATTTGGGGAGAATATTTCACGAATAAATAATTCATTAAGTACATCTTCAATATTATGTTTTGTCATTAATTGCCTTCAGACGTTTTCTTGTCACTTTTTAGAGTTTACTTTATTTTCAATTTCATCATTAATTTGATATAAAGAAATATTTCCAAACAGACTCATATTGTCAAAATAGCAAATTTGAAACAAACGCAGTAAAAACTATGCAGAATTCGCTATATTTTAAACATAATCTAGTGACGATTTCTATGGCAACTAGTAAATAAAACGAGTTGAAACCTTAGATATTATACTGGCTTAACATCTTTCAGGCGTTTCTGAGGTGCAATATGATGAAGAACGATAGAGAGAGCACTACATCTTTAATCTGTGAGCACTACTTTATTGCTGATGTCCCGCCCATATATACTATACACTCATGGTTCCGAGATTAACATAGAGAGCTCCATCTAGCGCTATTAGAGTTATATTGTTAAGTAGAGAGAATTTTAACTAAAACAAATTAAAATATTGCACAGCTTTGATTCAACTAGTTACTTTTTGATAAATTACCGTAGGTAAGTACATTTTTAGTTTGTTTCCAAAGCGAATGTGTTTACTTGAGATTTATAATAAATGATTTGCTATTGAAAGCTGTGCTTGATTGTTCCTGTATTATGAGCTATATTAAGTACAATCTTTGTATATTATTGTTACCTGATTGAAAAGTAGGCAAATTGAAATAGTTACAGATAAGCAAGGGTTATAGCCTATATATTTCAGACAGGCTTCGCTTTGAAACTGAGGTGTGTTTATGTTTATATTTACTACTACATAATCCAATATTACAATTTACAAGGTACGTTAACAATTAGTAATAAACTAGAGAAGATATTTATAGATAAAATTTAAAAGCTCGAGTTGCTCTATTTGCCGGAAACATTTCACGAAACAAAACGTCAACAAGTTATCGCAATATTTGCCGCTGCAGCGACACAAAAAATTAGAGCGATAAATTTTGCATGTTGTTACTGTCAAAAGCCGATCTAGGTTGAATTACCACTAATAATGACGTTTGATTGGTGCAATGTTGTGAAAAAACGGGCTCTCATTGGCTATAGCGAGTGAAATAATCGCTAAAATTATTCGCCTATTTTCAATAGAAAAACCACCCCCAACAGAGATCTGGCAGTGGATTATCGTATGTATCACTAGTGATTAGAAATTTATCGCTAAAATTCTTCGCCCATTTTCAATAGAAAAACCACACCCAATAGAGATCTGGCAGTGGTTTACGTATGTAACACTAGTGATTAGTTTATTGCTAAAATTCTTCGCCTCTTTTCAATAGAAAAACCACACCCAACAGAGGTCTGGCAGTGGTTTATCGTATGTATCACTAGTGATTAGAAATTTATCGCTAAATTTTATTGTTGTTTAGTGATATAAATTGTAAATTGACAGTATAAAAATTTGTAGTAGTAAAAACTATGCAGGTAAAAAAATTTAACACCTGCAGAAAATTAAAGTACGCAGAATTCGCCCTATTTTAAATGTAATGACGCCCAAGAAACAAAATAATAGATATTGTAATACATAAACTGGTCCAAAGCCGCAGAGGAGTCTTTTTTACTGCAAAGAGTTCTCGTGCACGTTTTGATCACTCACATGACGAGTAAAGACAGAGATAGAGATAGACCAATGTCCCGCTTATGTATCCATGGTCCACGGTCCACCTCTCACAAATGGTTATTTAGTTACGCAGAGAGTACCATCTGAGAGGTTGAATGAGTTCTACCAATTGTAATGTACGGTGCGTAGTTTTGATATTCCGAATAATTAACGTGTTATTAATTTCTGATATTTTTTTCCTATATCTTCCGGGCGAGTGTGTTTTATGCAGTAGCTTCATATGAGGTAGCTTCATGCTATTTGTGCTTACACGTGTAATAACTGGTTTGCCTGCTTGGTAGGCATGTCAATTTAATTTTAGAGGTCCCAGTGATAATTATTTTATAATTACGTTTCTAAATCATTGAATTCTATGTTTAGCTTGTTTCTATAATTTTTGCCTAAAGGCTCTTCTGTCTGATTAAATTGCAACGGCCTAGCGAACAATTATGAAATTAAAATATAAAAGAAGAGAATTTGAAATAGTTAGGCAAGGGGCAACCTAATATAGTACGATATTATATACTAAATATTACATTACATGAGTTATACCGTGTGTGTAGTCGCGGGCTAGGCATGGGGAGTAAGAATTACAACATTGCGTGTGCCAGCTGGCTGAAATGAAATAACAGAGCTGGGATGCCCACCGACGGACGAATTTACGGCTGCCGGTGTTGTCATATTTCTCGCGCTACGTGAATGTACATGCCTAATGGGAAATTACACGCACGGTATTAACTTATATATAGATAAAATTTAAAAGTAGTTGAGATAAATATTTCACGAAGAAAAACATAACATATTAATGACTGTAACGCATTTTACAGCGATAAAAATGTAAATGGGGCTTAACAGCAATAGAACTGTATGTTCGTGCTATCGCGATTCGTGGTTAGTATTTGCTGATGCTTCGGCCTTTCCATCTTCCACAAATGCTTACCCTGGGTTGTGATGTGTGCTCTGAGGTTATCGGTGTTTTATGGTTGGTATTATTGTTATTGAATTGGTGTTTTTTTGTGTTGTTTATGTTCTTCGGTCTCATTTTTTAAAAAAATTTTATTTCATGGTAATAGCGTTATAATTTATGGAAATAGTGTTATAATTTGTTGTATTTTTTTTTATGTTTTGAGTTAAAAGCCGATTTAGTTGTTTTACTACTAATAATGGCGTTTAATTGGATCAATGATTAAAAAAAAGGGCTTTCATTTTCTACCACCTTAATGAGTGAAATAATCAGCACATCTCCTGAAAGTTTCATCCTATGAAAAAACTGGAAGTACAGGAACAAAAAAATTACGAAATTGAGTTTTCTATAAGCAATATTGTATGAGTCAATACGCATTTGTGTTTCAATTGCACGAATATTAATAAGAGATGCATGTTGATTCGTATCACATTTCTTATAGAAAATTTAATTCGCAATAGTTTTTTTATTGCAAGATGAAAGGGTTCGAGAGATAGTTTTCCGAATATTAAAATGTACAGGCACCACAATTTTTCAGAATTCAAACATTTTATAATACATCACTTCATTGCCGCATTATTTTGCATACCCACTTGGTTAGACACATTGTAATAAACCATTAAAAAATCATGAAATCAAACAATACAGATTTGCTTGATTTCACGTTGTTATTTACCTCAAATCGTAAGAAACAGTACAAGAAAATGTCAAGGAACTTAGTATAAGTACCTTCTACGAATAGTAAAGTTCGTACTCATCACTTATCCGACAAAATCGTATTCCTCCCAGCACTGTGCAACAATCAGATCGTTAAGGCACCAAACTAATCCTAACTAATTGTGTATATGCAAATGCAAACATGTAACCGACCCAGAATATATTAATCGTACTGTTTTTGAATTCGAACTGTCTCATGCAGACCGTACGATAAGTTAAACATTAATTTAACAGATGCTAGCAACTTACACTCCTCTACAGAATATTAACGATTTATTTATCGATTAGACGAAGTTCGGAGACTAACATTCTGCCATATTAGGAGAGATTTCGTATGTTTCGACGATGATTAATCAGGTTTTATGATTCGGTATAGCTTTCATAAATTTGAATGCACGTTACGTAAAAAATAGTAATATTTTCGAGGCACGTACACTGTCGCCCAGTACACTATACTATTATCACATATCAACCACAATATAGACTAGTAACATTAATATGTCATTATTTTATTGATGGACTGGATATTCTAGTTGAAACAATGTGATTTAAAAATGTGTTGTATGCAATATGTTTCTTTCAGCTATGTTCAAAACTATAAAACTATGGAAACAGATGTCTTTTACTCAAAAAATAAAACATTTAAGAAAACTATAAATGACATTTAAGAACCGCCGCCCAAGGAATCACTTCTTCCATATCCAGATTTCCTATCCAAGTTTCTTATAATGAAAAAACTTTGATACTATATTATTTGCACTACATTATGTTATTCATAGAACTTTAACAATATAATATTTGAAATCGTCCACCCCAAAAACCCACAAAACGTTATGCCACATCAGTAGTGGCCAAAAATAATTTTGAGGCCTTTGGTTCTTGTACACACACAAATCAGAATTTTATTTTGTAACCCCTTTAATAAAGGAGTGGGAATGGTAATGGGGGTGGCTGATGGCTAAAAAATTTTGGGACCTTGGCTTCTCGACTTCTCGTACATACACTAAATCCCAATTTTATGGACTCTTAATTGTTTACTTTACCAATTTACACCCATTTACAACTCAACGGAATAAAATCGAAATATAATCTAGTTTCAGGTGTCTTTATAATACATCTACCAAAGGTCTACCAAATTTCAAGTCGATATCATGTACCATTCCAGAGTAATCGTACGCACAAAAAAAATGTTGCAGACCGATGTCCTTTCGGACCCCGCGATCACTCTACTTTTTAACTTAACACATGTATAAGAGCGGTGGTCCAAAAGTGTCTCTGGATATAAAAACTATTATCAAATTAAAAAGGTATATTAAAAAAAAATAACAATTTTTGCCCTCAGTTTAGCACCCCTCCCGGGTTGCCCGGCCCTTAAGCCGCCCCTGCATAGTACGACAAAGTATGAGACATCCTTTTCATAAATCGTTTATTTGCATTAAACCTACATTATATTCTCCAAAAATGGAAATGTTTTAGAGTACCATACTAGGTACCCCCCTTTTTTCCGGGATAAAAAGTTATTAATAATAATAGCAACAAAATAAGGGGCTTTTTGAGCTTTGTCGTCACTACCTACCTTGGGAACCAAGCGAATTAAGGCAAAAAAACTACACATAACTTTTTGATACAGTATAAAATTCTCTAAAATAATGATTATAACAAAAAAAAACCGCTGCCCAAGGAATCACTACTTCCACATCCAGATTTTCTATCCAAGTCACTCGCAGCGAAAAAATTTTGTATATGGAAACAATTGTTTATGGAACTTTAATAATATAGTATTTGAAATCATCTATCCCAAAAACCCATAAAACGATACCCCACATCGGTAGTGGGGTGGGGGTGGTGATTGGGGGGTGGTAGTGGGTGGTAATGGGGGTGGCTAATGCCAAAAATCTTTTCGAGACCTTAGCTTCTCTTGTATATACTAAATACCAATTTTATGGACTCTTACCTGCTTGATTTACCCCAATTTACCCTCAACGGAACAAGATGAAAATATAATCTTGTTCCAGATCTCGTTAAAGTACATATGTGTACCAAATTTCAAGTCAATATATTAAACGGTTCAGAGTAAACGTGCGCACAAAAAAGTTACAGACAGACCGACAGACAGACATAATTTTTTTTTCGCTCGACGTTTCATGACATTCTAAGCCTATTTGAACAATAAACATTTTAAAAATTTTTTTTTGTCGTTACTATACTTCCACTGGATGTGGAAGTAAAATGATTGACTGCAAGTCTCAAAAATGAAATCCTGAAGTGCTTCTCGTCATTAATAGTAATCTGATGACTTTTAAAACGCATCTGTGGACTCCAGATTACATAAAACCCCTAAATTATAATGCAAAACTAATTCTTTCAGTAAAACACGCATTTCTTGCAAAGGTCGCCTACATGCCTTCGCGATTAAAAAGAAAAAGAAAAAAAAACGGCCTTCGTTTTACGAAAAAAATACTTTTAAATTTTAAACATCATATTAATAATTCTCGACCTCAAAAACCCCCCTAAACACTTTTTCCCCCAAACCTAAATTATAATGCAAAAATTATTCTTTCAATAAAACACGCATTTCTTGCAAAGGTGACTTCGCGATTAAAAAAAAAGAAAAAAAAACGGCCTTCGTTGTATGAAAAAAATACTTTTAAATTTTAAACATCATATTAATAATTCTCGACCTCAAAAACCCCCCTATACACTTTTTCCCCGAAACATAGTTTTTTAACTTTTTTGCTAATCTGTTGCTAAATTGTTGTCAATTTGTTGCTAATTTTCCGAGTTATTATTAAATAATGTAAACATCATATTATTTTTTTTTTTTTTGGTAATTTAATAATAATAATAATAAAGCATTTATTATTTACCCAAATTGACAAAGTTAACAAAAATGAATAAATTACTACATTACACTAGAGGTAAATAAAAGGCGAGTAGTTCAGTTTACTGTCGAAGCCAGCAAACTGTTCTTCCACTACCGCCTATAAATAATGTCAGAAGTAGAAAATATAAGTACATAGAATGTGGCTTTATATCCATATATTCAAAACATAATACATAAGCAAGTTAAAAAAAAGAAATACATCAAAGCAGAGCGAAAAAGAGGCAGACTAGAGCTGAAAGAGAGAGGAGACTAGGAAATAAGAGGAAAAAAGAATAAAGGAAGGAACAAAAAAATAAAAAAAATATAGAGAATTTACAGGAAAAAGCAAGATTTTACTTTACTGGTTTCGCATTAAATATTTTTTAAATGTCTTTTTAAAACTTACGCATGAAAGGGTGAGCCCATTAAAGGGTAGCTTATTTATACAAGCAGCAATGTTATAAGAGAATGACCTTTTGAATATTTCCTTACGGTGTTGTGGTATGGTGAGAATATCTCTTCGTCTAATATTAATGTTATGAACATCATTTCTAAAAGGGAGCTTGTTGAGGAGGTAGGGTGGTGATCTAAACTTTAAAATTTTATGAAAAAAACAAGCCATGTGAAGTTTGCGGCGATTGTACATATTCAGCCATCCTGCAGTTTTCAATTTGTGAGATATTCTTTGACGGCGTTGTATTCCAAAAATTAAACGAAGACAAGAATTTTGTACTTTTTGTATACGCCTGGTTTCGATGCTGTCAATACAAGGGCCATAAACCACATCACAATGGTTGAAATGAGACAAAACTAGAGAATCATATAACATTTTTTTTACTTCCATGCTTAAAAAACGTCTCTGAGTATATATCATTTTTAGTGCAGCATATGCTGTTCTTAATTTACTCGTAATATGCTGTTTAAATCTTAATTTATGATCAATAATAAGACCAAGATCTTTTTAGAGCTGTTATTAAAGGCGATTGTATCATTTCCGATCTGTATATTAATTTCCCTTGACACAAATTCACGTGCATTTTCATTGTAAAATATTATAGCAGATGATTTACTAGGGTTAATTTTAAGTAGATGGTCTGTAGAGACTGACACCAAATTCGTTATATCGTTGTTAATTAAATTCCTATATTCCTGTAGATCTTCAATATGAAATGAACAATAAATCTGTGTATCATCAGCATATAAATGGTAATTGCAATATTGCAAGGATTTGTGAAAATTTGATGTAAAAATTGTAAACAATAACGGTCCAAGTATACTTCCTTGCGGGACACCTGAAACTACCGTTAGTGGTTGTGAAATATTATTATTAAGTACCGTTTGTTGAATTCTATCCGACAAGAATGACAAAATTAGATTGGAGGAATTTCGTTCAAAGCCACAGAAGCGTAGAATTGAAAAAAGTAATTTGTGATTTATCATATCAAAAGCTTTCGTATAATCTAATAATACTAATACACTGATTTTATTAATATCGGTAGCTCTAATGATGTCATCAGTTACGTCAGCAAGGGCCGTTGCACAAGAGAAACCAGATCTAAATACCGACTGTTTTAATGGTAGAATATTATTGAGACTCACAAATTCTCTAATTTGCAATTCTAAGATTTTTTCAAAAATTTTGGATAAGGCAGGTAAAACACTAATGGATCTCAGGTGACGACTCAATTGGCTAGGTTGATTGAATTTAGGTAGAGGAAATATTAAAGCTATTTTCCAAGCTTTAGGAAAGTAGTGTGTATTTATACACTCATTATATATGTTTGTTAAGAATGGAACTATATAAGGACAGCATAAATGTATTAAAGTTATATTTAATTTATCAAATCCATAAGCTTTGGATTTTATGTTTTGAATGATTTTAATTACGTCTAAATCAGAAATTAGTTCTAAAGCAAATAAACTATTTAAGCCTTCTTTAACATTGGTATTATAGAAATGTATTAACTCGTCTTTAGGTGCATCATTATTATTAGAGGAATTGATAAAAAAAATGTTAATAACATCCACGTCACTTAAGTGTTCAGGTATATCAATCTTTCGGTTTTTAGCAATATTTAATTTTTTCAACTCACCCCATTTCTCTTTAATATTACAGTTATTAAATTTATATCTTAAATAAGCCTTCTTTTCAGCCTTAATAGCTGCATTAGTTAAATTCCTGAGTTGTTTGTAGTAGACCCAGTGGCCATTTTGCCCTGTTTGTTTGAATTTTGCCAAAGTTTTATTACGTAGTTTCTGCATTAGTTTAATATTATCCGTTATCCACTTCTTTTGGAACATTTTATAGATTTGATAGGCGCGTGCGTATTGAATAACTGCAAAATATTGTCAGTAACAAATTCAATCTTATCGTCAATATTATTCATGTAGAAAATATTATTCCAAGGTATGTTTTCTAAATCCATTTGAAAATGTTCAAAATTTATATGTTTTAAAGCTCTATAATTAAATATTCTCTCCTGTTCTTCCAAGATATTAAACGTTATAGTACAATGAACTAAGAAGTGATCGGATATTTGTACATCAACTACCCCAACGTCACAAACATTTTCAAAATTTACCAGAATTAAATCTAACAATGACATGGTAGTATCTGTAATTCGAGTGGGTTCGTTTATTACTTGCACAAAATTGAAAGTTTGATATATATTTTTAAATTGCGAAGAATAATTAGTATCTAAATTTAACATATTAATGTTAAAATCACCTAAACACACTATATTATCATAAGTTGCAAAAACATTGAAAAACGTGTCCTCAAAGTAGTTTAGAAATGAATCATAATCGGAATTTGGCGGCCTATATACATTAGCAATGACAAGTGCCTGATTTTCTATTAAAATTTTAATTATAATAATCTCTATATAATCGTGGGTTTCACTTAATAAAATGGTATAATTTAAAGTGTTCTTTAAATACAAACATACACCACCTCCTCGAACAAGCCGGTCTTGCCTGACAAGAACGTAGTCATTCATACTTACAACATTGCTGCCAATACCTGGATGTAACCAACTCTCAGTGACCCCGATCACATGATAGTTTAAATTTAAAATGCAATCTTGAAGCTGATTAAAATTTGCAGTAAGAGATCTCACATTTATGTGTGCAATGTTCAGGTTCATGTAAGCCGTACGAAAAATATGTAAACTAACAAAAATAAAACTTAATTATACGAATTTAAATAAATAATGCAGCTAACAGTAAAACCTTTATAAATCGTAAATTTTTAATCGACAGATAAAGATAGAGAAACACGCAAATATCCGTACAGATTAGTGAAATAAATAAGAGAAAAAAGAGAGTAAAGAGTGAGAAAGAGAGACAGAACTAGTAATGTGTTGTAAACTAGAGAAATATAAAATAAAGAATAATACCTTGCACGTGTACAATACGCACAAGTAGAATATACCTACTGCTAATAAATATAAAAAATATATTTATATGTATTTTATATATGTACTTAATTAATAATAATAATAATAATTAATAATAACAATAGTGATATAGAACTTAATAGGGTCTTTTAATAATCTACTTATAATTTTTCACTATTCTGTTTCTATTCCCTGATCGAGTTTCTAGAGATTGTGGCATATAGTTCGTTATTCTTTTCGGTTTGGTACCGGTTGGTTTTCCGGCGGAGTCCACTGAGGTTTGTTGCACGTAGTTTGTTGCTTGCCTATTGTCTAAATCCGTTTTTCTTGCTTGCGGAGATAATTCCGTTATGTCTACTGAGCCTTCTATTAGCGAATCGTAACTATAGTGATTACCATTTACGATAAGGAAATTATTTTTTATTTTTGCAGGTACGCCCTTTTCCCTTGCGAGGTTTTGTTGAGAAATTAAAAACTTGTGTTTCGATAAATCTTCGGGTGTGTAATCAAGCGTTATGAAGATGCCACTTTCCTTTAATTTATTACAGTTTTGCAGAATATCGCGCTTTAGTCTATTTGTTAAAAGTTCTACAACTACAGGTCTTGTTTTTTCTTTAGATTTTTTTCCTACCCGATATGCGTCTCTTGTTGTTAAAGTGTTGCAAATTTACTTATAATAATTTCTCATGTATTTTCAGCTTTGCATATGAAATCTGTGACTGCAAAAACCCTCTAGAAAATTTCTTTTCATTCAAATTAAAAAAAATTTAGTCCACTCGTATTTTGCTAATAATTTCTTTATAAACACTGCACACTTTCGGACCATGTAAACTTTGAAGTACTTGCGATTATGAATCGAATGCCGAATCGGCCTTTCTTAATTGGCGTCTGAGGTTTGACTCCTTTTTCGTCCTCATTGACTGGACTAACATGGATATTTTTATTAGATAATTTAGCTTCATCCTGTAAAAAACACGCCCAAATCCTTACAAATTGGTCTGTTCAAACGGATTCTTTATTCCTCAACCTTGAAATCTAAGTGATATATTGTATAATAATAACATTACGCGTATTTTTTATACAAGTGGGTGAACATTTCATTGGATTACTCCTGCTGACAATTTATCGAAAAACAAAACCGCTCCAGAAGGCGGAGATGACTTCAAATATTAGTCATTGTTTTTTAATCTATCGCCTACAATACAATAATAGACATTTAATCTAAGAATCTAATAATCTGTTCGATAATGAAAAACACGTGTGGCGATCTGTAGTTAGGCGTTTTCAAGAAATGTTCCAAGTGGGAGTAGTAGGAGGACTCTATTGAAAGAATGTTAAACGCAAGGTGCCTCAAATCTGTCTATATATGGACATATTCTTTGAAAATCATCGACAGTCACAACATGTTATTAATACATTAT
This sequence comes from Rutpela maculata, assembly GCA_936432065.2. Classification (NCBI taxonomy): domain Eukaryota; kingdom Metazoa; phylum Arthropoda; class Insecta; order Coleoptera; family Cerambycidae; genus Rutpela; species Rutpela maculata. The sequence goes on along the minus strand of OW386287.2, from coordinate 35,195,094 downwards.
GGTGCAATATTAAGGATAGGATTTTGCAGAGTGAGAGCGAAATATGAGTTTATTTTAAACATTTTAAAAATCATAAATGATTTAATCTTTAAAATAGTTTCAGATACTTCCCATTGCTCTAAGGAATGCAACCATATACAGTTTTTATCATAAATTTTGTATATAGTTAAATGTCATACTCACTATTTTCATTGACAAATTACGATATTCAAGTACAACAATAAAAAATATATGTAGTTGTAGTCGTTAGAACAATAACAATTATTTAAGACAGTTTTAAATATTATACTGTTGAGTTTTTAATTATTTATAACAAACCGAAAATAAAATCATATTTATCATCTTCAAGCTGCTAGGTAGCTCAACATGTCTAATAGACGTAAATTACACACACATCTGTTTTATATTAGAGGAGCGAAAAAGAGGTAAAATTGTGTCGTTTTTTTTATGAGCTTAGAACAAAATCAGACGCAGTGGGTATTACCAACAACATTATTTTACACATAAAAACACAAAATACGACATATTTTAGTGGTCACAGATATTCTTATTTAAAAAAAAGTGTAAAACTTAATTTCTTTTTTAAATCATGTTTTTTTGTACATCCATTGCCATATCTCAAAAATGAATTGAGCTATCGATGTGAACTTTTTTTTGTTATAAAACACCCACATAAGCGCTTCTCTCTATTCATAGGATTGCTAATAAAAAAAATGTGAACATGCCAAAAACGTAGATGACCCTGAAAGTTTAGAGAATACGCCATCAAATTTTCACTAAGCGAGGAACTTTTTTGTTTTTGAAAATTTTGTGTAACATGCTGTGAAGAAAATGAAGTCAATAGACTAAGAAAAAAAATATTTTCATTATTAGCAATAGTTTGCTAGTTACGAATTTTTTAGTATGGAGGAATTGTCAAGCGTACGCGCGCCGCCGTACTTAAGAATAATAATGACTACGTATTGTGTGTAACGGAACTTTTCATTATTACTTTTATGTTTAGGACTGTTTTATCACGTTTTAGGATATGAAAGGATAACTTATTTTTTCCAGTGGCACATTAAGGACTAAGGTTGAAGACAAAAAGGAATTAAAAATCTTAAATGGAGTATGCATCGCATTGGGATCTCGGAAACGGTGAAAAATAATATTGTAGTAAAATGGGAAAAATGTTGCGCTAGAGGGCTAATAAAATCCCATAAACAGAAGTTTCGGAAAAGTAATAATTTTGGAGTGTTTTAATAGACAGTAAACTATCGAGTTTTCCTATTTTTGCGTTATTATTGGAGCTAAATAAAAAAAGACAGTTTCTTAAAGCACGTGGCAATCTTAATATTTGTATCCGACATTTTCTGTGTCAGAGTCCCTATCCGAAACTCCCATGCATTGCATTTTTACCCTAGATCCACATAATAACACAGGTCGACAAAAAAAAATTCTGCTCCAAGGACTAAACCTATCATGCCTTAAGTATTTTTGTTCGCTGAATCCGAATATTCCACTTAGATTTCGAGCAAACGTCAAAAATTGTCAAAAAATCGTATTTTGACGATAAAAACCGGGATTTACTCGAAATCTACGCGGTAAAAAAAAAATTTAAATAGAAAATTCGGATTAAGCACATAAAAATACATAAGGAATGATAGGTTTAGTCCTTGGAACAGAACTTTTTTCTTGTAGATCTGTGCACAGGTGCACTTTGTACACAGGTCTACAAAAAAAAAATTCTGTTCCAATGATTAAATCTATCATTCTTAATGTATTTTTGTATGCTGAATCCGAATTTTCAATTAAAAAAAATATTTACCGCGTAGATTTCGAGTAAATCCCGGTTTTTATCGTCAAAATGCGGTTTTTTGACAATAAAAACCGGGATTTACTCGAAATCTCCGCGGTAGAAAATTTTTTTAATTGAAAATTCGGATTCAGCACACAAAAATACTTAAGGCATGATAGGTTTAGTCCTTGGAGCAGAATTTTTTTTTTTTGTGAATTGAGTAAACGTGTTATTTTCGCCTAAATTAGGTAACAAAAAAGAAAAATATATCCTAAATTAAGTCTCTTTTTAATTTCCGCAGCCCCAATTATAGTCTCTAAACCCTGTTTCCATGGCTTGTGCACAAGTTTATCGTTTTCCTCTATTACTACGCCACATAAAATTCACTCCATTTTACAATGAAACTTAGATTACTTTTTTATCTTAAATATTTTTTAGGCAGATAATCCACGCACAATTCGCACAATGACCATACGTTCTACAATATAATACAAGTGGTAATAAGAGAAAGAATATCGTTACACATTTTACTTCCACATCCAGTGGAAATATAGTATGGACAAAAATATTTTTGAAAATTTTTATTGTCATGTCATGAAACGTCGAGATTTTAAGTTTGAGAGAAAAAAAAATTTCTGTCTGTCTGTCAGTCTGTCTGTAACATTTTTGTGTGCACGATTACTCTGGAACCGTTTAAGATATTGATTTGAAATTTGGTACTCATACCATGTATTTTAACGAGATCTGGAACTAGATTATTCCGTTAAAGGGTTCGGGGTAAATGGAGGTAAATAGGCAAATCAAGCAAGTAAGAGTCCATAAAACTGGTATTTAGTATTTATAAGAGAAGCTAAGCTCTCAAAATTTTTTTTGGCATTAACCTCCTTCATTACCAACTCCCACCCCATTATTCAAGGGGGCGAAAAAAATAAAATTGTCATTTAGTGTGTGTACAAAAACCAAAGGCCTCAAATTTTTTTTTACTTTATCCACCACTACTACCACCCCCCTTCCACTACCCTCAGCCCCACTACCGATGTGGCATATCGTTTTATAGGTTTTTGGGGTAGACGATTTCAAATATTATATTATTAAAGTTCCATAAAAAATTATTTCCACATTCAATTTTTTTTCGTTCTGAGAGACTTGGATAGAAGATCTGGATGTGGAAGTAGTGATTCCTTGGGCAGCGGTTTTGTAATTTGACCTTCGACGCGTTTAGTGGACGCGGGCGTATTAATACTCAATTTCTGCAATTCGCGCGCTCTAAAAAAAATCACTGTACCTAAACTATAAAAGACACAATAAAAATTATGCTATCAAAAACTTTTTTGGTCTTTTGGCTTTATTTTCTTCGCAGCATGTTATACAAAATTTCAAAAAATAAAAAAGTTTGTAGCTTAGTGAAAATTTGACTGCATATTTTCTGAACTTTCAAGGTTATCTAAGTTTTTAACAAGCTTAAAAATGTTTTAATTAACAATACTATACACAGATAGAAGTGCTTAAGTGTGTTTTATAACAAAAAAAAGTTCATGTGGATATAGCTCCATTCGTTTTTGAGTTATGGCATTAGACGTTCAAAAAAACAATTAAAAAAAAAAAAATCACATCTTTTTAAAAATAACAATGTCCGTGACCACTAAAAAATGTCGTATTTCATGATTTCTAATGAACATCGACCTACTTAACGAAATGATATATATCTCAGTTTGTTCTAAGATTTAAAAAAAAAAAAACTCGAGAAGGAAGCGACTTTTCCCCTGTTTTTTACTCCACTATATCATAAAATCATAAAAGTACAGACTCCTCCTTACTTATTTAAAAAAAATTTGCTTTAGGCGAACTGCACATAGTATTAATATTCGCTCAAAAAATTTACTCACGATCCCTTCCCATAAGTCATCCTTTTATAAATGATCATTTGCTTACAATATTGCAAAATATTATAATGTCGTAATTCCAGAAAAGCTAAAAACCTTATCGACATCAAGTTTCAAGAAGGCCTTTAGAAATATTCTCTTCAATTGGCAATCTTAAGAAAGTTAACTCAAGTAACGTTTCATTATATAATTTTCAGGTAAATATTTAATATGTTGAATTTCTTTATTTTGGTAACATTGGAAAATATTTGGTATTGTTTCACATTGTATCCGTTTTACATAGGCCAAATGGAAGAACAGACGGCTATTCATTAGCCGAACTGAATTTATGCCCCTTTTTCCTTTTATTTGTTACGTAAATTTACATTTGTATAAATAAAATATTTAATTTCTTTTTGTAAAACAACATCTGTTTATGGTTGGAAAATAAATGTATTATTATTATTATTATTATTATTATTATTATTTCCCTCTCACTCTGCAAAATCCTATTCTTAATGCAAAATATAGCATGATCCAGAGATGAAAAGGGGCCAATATCAAGCGTCAACGCAGTTTCGTAGTTGCGATTTTATTTGCACACATACAGTTTAGTTGCCAGTTGGGTTACTTTAGGTTAATTTAATTTTTTTTAATATTTATGCCCCTTCAGACATAGTACGGTCGCAGTAAAAATAAAGGTGGTCCTTTTTTGAATTTTAATACGTCATGATTCAGTTATATCAACTTGATAAGTATTTACTATTTATAGTCCAATGATATTAAGTTTTGGGACTAGCCAAAAATTAGTCTACCCCCTACAGAATTTCCTCAGGAATCCCAAAAAAATAGTGTTGTCTATTCAAAACGCTGGCTTTAATTGTTATTTAACTTTTTGTAAACAAAATGAATTATGCAACTTAGTTTTTTTCTTATATCTTCGCTTCTAAAGGTCGTAAAAAAACGTTCGACCCGTCAATTTCTTCGTCATGAGCTCCCCTATGAGGCAGGTATTCGAACGAACAAAGAACGAACCTTTGATTGTTAATAACATTTTATGGCAAAAAATTGAAAAAATTGAATTTTTCGATACTCGAACTTTGAAGTACTGTAGAAACAAATATAAAATTTGTATGTTAACGATATTATGAGAAAAAGTACATATTTTTACCCTTAATAAAATGCACTTTGTCCCGTTGCAAAATATTAATTATTTCTTTTGCAATTCATTTACAAAAAAGAAAATTCAAACTGTTATATTGAAAGATAAAATTAATATTTTACAGTTCTGTTTCAGTAAATACATTGTATTTGACGCACATTTATATAATCAAAAAGAGTATTGCAAAGAAATTTTAATTTGCTACTTTTTTACGCAAAAAATCAATTTTGCAACTTAAACAAATTTAAATATCTCAGTGGATTTTGCATAAAATTTATTGCAACCAACGGCATTTCAATTGCCACATTGCCACACAACAAAAAACTAATTAAAAAGAAAAATTGTGCCACGATGCTTTGGAGCCGAGATATGAAGAATTCACGTTTTTTGCGATTACGGCGAAATTTGAAAATATTTTTACTTGAAAATTTCACCGAATCACTTACAAAAAGTGCCATGTCTATATACAGTGTGTTTCACTTGAAATGGTAACACCCCAATAACTTATTTATTTATTTATTTTCGATTTGAATCAAACACTTATGTATGGAACAAATTAGGATTTACTTATGACCAGAAAAACATTCACCTCCTACAAATTCAAAACCACCTGCGGTACCAAAATATGCGGAGAAAATCAAAAAATCATATTGGGCATATTTTTATTGGAAAATTTTGTTTTTCTTCAAGCGTATTAAAATGTTTAAATTATGTCACCAAAAACAGAAGTAGAAGTAGGACATTGTTTTACTAGTAACAAAATGTTAGTACCGAACGCCACCGTAGTGGACATTGTTTTACTAGTAACATAATGTTAGTTCCGAAAGCGCCACCGCAGTGGGTATTGTTTTACTAGTAACATAATGTTAATACCGAAAGCCACCGGTGGCGCGCTATCCACTAGCCACTTGTCATATTGTGTCAACATGTAAGACTGTAGTTTGAATATTTGTACATTTATGATAAATAAATGAATTTTTGCATTTTAATACGCTTGAAGAAAAAATAGTATATATTACACGGAGTAGAATGCCTTTTTTTGTGTTTCGCCCAGTTTGCGGCTTCGGCTTCGCCTCAGCCGCAAATCCTGGGCTCAACACAAAAAAAGAGTGCGTTCTACTCCTAGTAATATAATATACTATAATGAAACTTGTTCAGTTCAATAATCTTTGATTATTTTTCAATCATTCAATTATGTTGCTTCATAAAATAAATATTCAAATATTACATACAATTTATTTGATGAGTGAATAGTTTTTACTCTTATTGAAAAATTAATTTATTGAATATACAAAATAAAATTTGTTTTTCTGTCCTCTTTTTTTTTTTTTAGGTTGATTTTCTGTGTCAGATTCGTCCGTTTCGTCTCGCACTTCTGCGTATAGACAATCATTGTCATCATCGTCATTATTTAGATCAATATTTCCAATAACTTCCTCATTTTCTTGCATTTCATTTAATTTAACATCAATATTCAATACATCAATATTGTTTCATTTGTTTTAAACAGCGAAATAAACATCTAATTCATAACATAACAATAATACGTGATTACTTAAATTATAGGACGTTTGTAAAAATTAGAAAATGTTTGATTATAAACTACTGAAATTATGTTATCTAATAAAATAATAAAGCCGCTGTATTACAAAATGTTCTTTTTGCGGAGCAACATAATTGAATAATTGAAAAATAATCGTCAACGCGAGTGCCAAAGATGCAATTTTCTCGATTTTTTTTCCATGGCCATTTATATAGACATGGAAATACATTGTAAGTGATACACTCTGAGGAATATTCAGTTAAATTTTCAAGTGAAAATATTTTCAAATTTCGCCGTAATCGCAAAAAACGTGAATTCTCCATATCTCGGCTACAAATAGCATATTTTTTTTTTTAATTTGTGTTTTTTTATGACAATTGAAATGCCGTTGGTTGCAATAAATTTTATGCAAAATCCACTGAGATATTTACATTTGTTTAAGTTGTAAAATTGATTTTTGCGTCAAAAAGTCGCAAATTAAAATTATTTTGCAATATTCTTTTTGATTACGTAAATGTGCGTCAAATACAATGTATTTACTGAAACAAAACTGTAAAATATTAATTTCATCTTTTATTATAACAGTTTGATTTTTTTCTTTTAATAAATTAATTGCAAAAAAAATTATTAATATTTTGTAACGGGACAAAGTGCATTTTATTAAGGATAAAAATATGTTACTATTTGTCATAATATCGATAACATACAGATTTTATATTTGTTTCTACAGTACTTCAAATTCGGAGGATCGAAAAATTCAATTTTTTCAGTTTTTTGCCATAAAATGTTATTAACAATCAAAGATTCGTTCTTTGTTCGTTCGTATACCTACCTCATAGGGGAGCTCATGACGAAGACATTGACGGAAAACGAAGATATAAGCAAAAAACTAAATTGCAAAATTCATTTTGTTTACGAAAAGTTAAATAACAATCAAAGCCGCCATTTTGAATCGTCAATACTATTTTTTTCGGATTCCTGAGGAAATTCTGTAGGGAGTAGACTAATTTTTGGCTAGTCCCAAAACTTTCCGAAAAATCGTTATTTTTGAAGCTAAAATCACCGGATTATTAGTGGAGAGTTTTATTAATAGCATTGCACGTTTTGATATTAATATAACAGCAACATTGTTTGTCTGAATTATAATAAATTTCAGTGAATAAAATATTAGTCAGCAACAAGCAGTAATTTTTGTGTGTAAGAATAACACACTATTATTTATTATGTCTGTTTTATATTTTTTTAATGTATCATATCTTGTGTAATTAAGTAACAAGATTAGCTAGAAGGAATCAACTCCAAAAATAACATCTTTTTCATTTGCATGTGTAACTCAACACAAACAGTATGACGTAAAATGATTCCGCCAATGATATTTTACAAAATTCCAGCGCAGACTGTAGACAGACCTGAAGCAATTTTTACCTATTAATCTCAGGCTGAGTCAGCAACAGAAATGTAATAAGTTAATCTTGAGTACCTTCTTGACCTTTAACTATCTTAATAGCTTAGGTAAATAATTGTGGCGTTTCAGCGAACAGTGGTACCGTTTATTATTAAGAAAAATCGTTAGCTCGAGAATAACGAAAATACAATATGGCATGGCATGATGCATAAAAATGCATCTGTTTGTTCACAACGTCTCGTGATGATTGTTTTGCGACCAAGGCTAATTCCAGTTGGCCTTTCTTTGCTGTAGGGTGCGTCTAATAACATCATGCCATGTATAGCAATTGTAGGTTAGGGTACGACTTCACCAAAACTCTTTCCCATCGGCTCCTTGGTAGAGTGTATGTTGATGGAGCGGGTAACATTAAAGACTAGCTGGGCCCGCGACTACGTTGGAGTGGAATTTTAGAATTAACTAAAAAGCTTCTTTGTAAACGATGTTCGAGGTAGAATCATCAGGGATATGTATTTTGTACATCCCCACCACGGATCTCGTTCGGGAGTTTTCCTGTCGTTCAATAATTTTCCAGATAAATTGATACTGTTAACCAGAGAGTATAATTTAGTTTCTGCTCTACAGCTCTGGAATATTCCAAAATATTCCGGACTTTCGATTTGTCTGATGTGTTCCAGTATATTCTCAAATTTTTTGAAATATTACAGAAGTTTAATCATGAAAGTTTATGCCGTGCAAATACGCTTATTGAAGAGATCAAGCTGTATTTCCGGTTCTACTAAACCGATTTTCATAAAACTTGGCTTAGAGTAGGCCGATTTTGATTAAATAAAAACTAAATGTTATTCCAAGCTTAGATAAAACCTGTGAAAACCCTATTCAAATTGGTTCAGTAGTTTCTACGTAATGCGCGTTCAAACAAACAGACAAACAGACAAAAATTCCAAAAACTATCTTAATGTATTCCATTACTCATCTTACATCCCCCAAGATCAGTTTTTTGCAAACATTTTCAATGTACAGACACGTCAACTTTACAGATTTATTTTATGTATAGATTTAAAAATAGAATAAGGCAAGACGTTGACCAGATTGAATTTCCTCATTATAGACAAGTTATTTCATTCTTCACTAAACGAAAAGGTTCAGTGGCGTTAAATTTGGGGACCGTCCAGGCCTCAGAATAGGTCCACTATGCCCGATTCACCGGGATATATTCGATCTAAGAATTGGGGACTGTCACGGGGTAATGAGCTGGGCATCCGAGAGATTGAACGCGACTGGACTTTTACATGTAGGTTAAGATGAAATAAATTGTCCACAATGAAGAAATTCAAAGCGTGTTCAATTAATAGCAAAAATGGAGCAAGCTGCTCTACAGTTACAAAGAGAACTATGACCTAGGATGACTACGGTTGAAATAAGATGTAGAGCACGAAAATGTATTAAAAATAATGGATATATTTCGAACATAAAAAATAATAATTTTGTGATTTTTTAAAGTTTTTAAAAAGAAAAAGGTCATGTTATTGTTGAAAAACTCCATTTATTTAATTTTCAATTAAATGAAAAATTACTGCCGATTGATATTCTTTTATCTTTTTTTGGTAACTGGTAAAACATGGTATATATGATAATACCAATAAAAGAAGATACATTTAAGAAATTTTCAGTCATTGTACACAGGCTAATGCAAGGTACAACGCTCATAAGGCAACAACACGGAACAGAGCACCAAAAGTTATACTCAGAGTTGAAAGCAGATCCCATTTTGGGAATGCTCAAGGACACTATGGTCCTAAGTCCTATAAAAATTTTCAAATCAAAATACCAGACAGAGAGGATTGGAAAAACGGCCCCCCAATATCGGTGCAAACGATCTGGTATACGGACGGCTCCAAGACAGAATAAGGAGTCGGAGCTGGGATTTACGGAATAAGGTCGAAAACGAAAATTCCGATAGGTCTAGGAATACACGTTACAATATTTCACGCTGAAGTGGCCGCAAAGTGGTGCAAAGGAAATAATGAGGCAAGGAACTGTAAACCAGTCAATTGCCATTTTTTCCGATAGCCAAGCAGCGCTAAAGGAACTCGATTCCATGCAGGTCGATTCAAGGCTAGTATGGGATTGTACAAATGCCCTTACATACTTCATACCTAGGAAGTCAGAACAAAGTGACCGTTGCATGGGTACCAGGATACGAGGGACACAGGGGAAATGAGAAGGCTGATGAACTGGCCCGGGAAGGCACATCTAAGGCCCTAGTAGGACCAGAACCATATTGTGATGTGGCTAAGCCACGCATATCAACATCCATTAGTGAATGGGTACAAAATAAATCTCTAGAGTGGTGGAAGAATTTCCCACAACAGAGACAGGCCAAAAAATTCATTAAAGAACGATCGGCCAATTCACGGAAGACCTACTACGCAAAATAGAAAGGTCATTAGGATAATGGTAGGTCTTCTAACTGAACATTGTAGGCTTAATAGACATGTGATTCTAATGGGCCTGGCAGAGGATGCAACGTGCAGATTCTGTCAAGAGGAAGAGGAAATCTCAGTACATGTGCTGTGCCATTGCGAAGGCCTAGCCAGACTGAAGTTCCAACTACTTGGCGAAGAGAAATACCAAGGAGCCCTTATCAAGGCTATAGTCTGATTTAAAAGACAAAGCTAAACAAGCTAAAAACGTACTCTTCGCCAATTTACTGAGCTTTTTATATATAATTGTTACACATTCTATAGGATACTCTTCGCAGTTCTCTTGTAAATAATGTTAGTTTTTGGACATCCTAAATTTTGTGATACCATCTTGGTTGTGAAAAAAATTATATGAAAAAAAAAATCCAACCTGCGTGGGATTCGAACACGGGACCTCTGAATTGCAACGCGCAATTTTAGCCGCTGCACCACCACGTATTGCTACGAAAATTGATTGTCTGTGATATATATATATATTTTTCGACAATCATACATATTTCAACTCGTACTTCTATGAAATATATTAGTAAAATTCATAAACAAAAAAAAATGTATTATGGAAATAATATTTCGTAAGATTTCCATTTTAGTACAAGCGACAAAAATTAAGAGAATATTTTTTTTTTAAATTAAATAATTAATAACGTTTTTATTTACTGATCGATTTTCTTCAAAAACAATAGGGTTCTTCCTCTAGCTAACATTAACTTACTTTCTAAATTTCAATACAATCGGACTTTTCTTTCTTAAGTTATCGTGCTTACAAGAAACGTGACGGACGGACAGATGGACAGACGGACGGACGGACGGACGGACAGGCGGACGGACAGACGGACGGACAGACGGACATTTTGAAAGTTGTTCAGAATTCGTTTACTAACACGACATGAAAATTTTTTCTTTACGAGCGATATTTACGATTTTAGAAATGTGCCGATCAAATACAATATACTCTTCGTTTTTGCGAAGAGTATAATAAGGAGCTCTAAGTAAAATTAGAGAAGTGTCACAAATAGATCCACGGTCGCGGTGGTCAAGGCCAATCAGCCAGCTCCTTTTTCAAATCTAATCTAATCTTCATTTTGTGTTATTCAGTATTTTATTTGTATATGTTTAATATGCCATATGTTTTCAAGTCCAATAATGTAACTACTAATTACATGTTGAATAATTTGAGTCAATAAACATTATATTCTGAAAAAAAAAAAATACATACTTAAATGATGAAAAATGAAGATTTTTTAAAAAATTTCAAAATCGGTAACCGTAACATTTTTCATATAGGCATATTTAATAATAATAATGTATATTAAACTTATATCAAGAATATACAAAGATCAATAAAGATAATACATCACTTAAATATCAATTATTGACATTGTGCGTGTTATCTACCCTTTACTTTCCTGTTCAGGGTTGGCATCGTTCTACCAAACGCCTTGTATATAAATTACGCTTCACAGGTATAAAATACATCACGATATTGTCACATTGATTTTCAGAAGAATTTAAATAGAATCTCTCAGAAGAGCGCTGTTCACGGATGAATTAAAAACTCGTACAAAATAAACAAAAGCACAAGAAACGGAAGACAATCAATCAACAAGCTTCGACCTTTTGCACGGCATTTTCCGACAAAATCTGTAACAAATGGTTATAAAGGTTAAAGAAAAAAGGGGATATTCCGCACTAGTTCTTAGGGAAGTCAATTTAACGTTTGAAAGTATTAGACTAGAAGTTTGTTCCCAGAGTTTTCTCAAATAGCAGCACTCTTGTCTCAAGCGGTCTATCAGAGGCAGGTGGTGAAAATGTTTGTACGAAATTGATGTATACTGCTCAGTAGAACGTGACGGGAAAATACTTTTCTGGGCGTGATATTTGTGACTTTCTAGAGATTGACTTGTGAAACAGGCAACCGAGAAAAGGAAATGAGTTGTGATTGATTACCACTTGTGAAGTGATTGTTTCTATTACTATTGACACTGTTTGAAAGTTTTGGCACACTATACATAAATTACAAGTAGAATGTCCAGCACAATTAGGAACCTTGATAAAAGGCTTAAAAATAAAGAGAAATCGCCAAAATGTATTTATGTATTATTATAAGACAAAAGTGCAGTGCCAAAGATCAACTAACTATCAAACTTTTATAGATTGCTTCGCAGAAATTCTATGAATAACCACTAGTAATCAGTGGTGGCTGATGAAATTTCAATATTTTTTTTCTCGTCAGTGACGCATGGGGCCCATACAAAATATGGGAAATAACATCTAAAGAACGTTTTAAAATTCGGTTGCCCTGGTTTAAGGATTCCTGTTTAATTTATTTTTTTTTGTCATATTCATTTGAATTTTTATAAAAAAAATTGGCAACTACTGGAAGCGGCTGGAACCTCCCCACCCGGTGAATCTTTGAAGCCGAAAAGAGCACTAAACAATATGAACGATCTCATTTAATTATATTTATTAAGTTGAAATATTTTTTTCGTATTAAATCAGAAAAAAAGTCTTGCGTTCGGTGGGATTTGGACCTAAGAACTTGAGTGTTAAATTTATAGTCTGCACAATATTAATATTTTATTCAATGTTTTTAATACAAATATATGCTTCATCGGATCCTAGCCCGGGGCCAGCCAGACAACCACAGTGAACACCGCTATGGCGAGTGTGAGGCTGGACGGGGTAGGTCCGGTTTGGCTTGGAGAAAAATAGAAAAGTAGCTCCTGTCTTCTGTAGGCAGGCTTAAAGACTAGGTTAAAATTATAATGTGTCCACATGGACCTAAAATTAATATAAAAATAAACACAATTTTATAAAAACGTTCGTAGGCAAGAGCACTTAATAATTTTGATTATTGATACGGGAAACAACTAAACGAAAAAACCTGTTCGTTGGTAATGGGATGGATGGCAGGGATGGCCATATTTGGAAAAAAACATATAACTCTTGGTGGACAGCTTCCCTGCCAGATGTAGCCAGGGTAGTGTTCATGGTGGATCGTTTAAGTTTGAGTTGGTATATTTTGTTTTATCTTTTGGCTTCGACCAATTTTTCACTAAATCGGTCGGGGAAGTGATAGCTGTCAAATTTTTGGTTCCAATATTTCTCTGGGGAATTTGGTTTTTGAAAAATGTTTAAGTTGGTACCAATGTCTTAAATTGTTTTTAGGTTATGTACTACTATTTTTAGGTTATGTTTCCGGAAGTAGCGGAAATAGTTTTTAAAATATAATGTCACTGTCACTTTTAAAGTTTTATTGGAAAAAACTCACCGAAAGCGTTCCGGTGGAGTTGCTTACACTTGAAGGGCTTGTAAGCGTTTCAGGATGGCCTCTCACACCATCCGTGGGCTTTATAAACGTCGAAAAAACTTGTAATCTCTCGATGCACTTGACACGTCAAAAATACTCAGCATACAGTCTGCACGCTTTAACACACTAGCAGAGAACTTATACCACAAATGGACCCGTAGTATTTTTTGGGAATTTTCCTTTGAGTCCATTTAATAAAATTTGACATTTTTCTGAAAATTTGACGTTTTTCTGAAAGTGATATTTTTCCGAAAATTTGACATTTTTCTGAAGTGACATTTCTCCGAAAATTTGACATTTTTCTGAAGTGACATTACTCCGAAAATTTGACAATTTTCAAACATTTGACATTTTTCTAAAAGATGACATTTTTCTGAAAGGTGACATTTCTTCGAAAATTTGACGTTTTTTCGAAAATTTGACATATTTCTGAAAAGTGACATTTTTCCGAAAATTTGACATTTTCCTGAATTTTTGACATTTTTCTGAAAAGTGACATTTCTCTGAAAATTTGACATTTTTTCGAAAATTTGACATTTTTCTGAAGTGACATTACTCCGAAAATTTGACAATTTTCAAACATTTGGCATTTTTGTGAAAGGTGACATTTTTCTGAAAATTTGACATATTTCTGAAAAGTGACATTTCCCTGAAAATTTAACATTTTTTCGAAAAATTGACATTTTTCTGAAAAGTGACATTTCTCCGAAAATTTGACGTTTTCCTGAAAATTTTACATTTTTTAAAAATCTGACATTTTTTTCTGAAAAGTGACATTTCTCCGAAAATTTGATATTTCTTGGAAATTAAAAAAAAAAATTTCATGACTCGTCTTGTAGAAATATTTTTTTGATATCATCATCAGTTCGCCTGTTATAAAAATTTTATGCTTTTACGACGTCATCAGAACGTAGGTGTATTTTTAATTCACTCGTATTCCATCCATCTACAATATTTCCACCTTCGTTTCAAACTTTAATTGGAAGTTTCCAATAGTGCACCAGTTTCTAAGAATTTTTCTTATTTGTGACGTCATGAGGCGTCATGTGACGTAGGTGTATTATTAATTCACTCGTAATCCGTCCGTCTACAATATTATTTATACCTACGTTTCAAATTTCAGTTCGATATCTTCAACCGTTCCCGAGTTATCAGCCGAAATCACTGAACACCTCTGTCATTATTAGAATATCACCCTGTACATTGCACTGCTTTGAGGACAAAACAAGTGAAATTTTTGTTTTTTAATTTTTTTCACGGAAACCAAATCGAAGAAGTGCAAGTGTGATATATCGTTGAAATCGGAATTTTTATTGCTTTTCAATGGTTCAATTACAAATTGTAAGGAATCATAAAATAAACAACTTGTTGTGCCAAAACGGCACTAAACGTAATCCGATCTCAACCAAAACCTTTTCAGATCTTCTGGAGCACTAAAGAAACCCTCATGCAAACTTTCATCCAAATCCGTTTAGTAGCTTCGCCGCTATCGTGCTAACATACATACACACACACACACATACACACACACAGACATTTTTCAAAAACAACTTTTTTGGGTTCCTGGGACCTCAAAACGTAAAGATTTGATGTTATCTCAATTTTCGATTTTGGACTAATTGTAGTAACCTCCCACAATTTTATTGTGGGGAGGTTAATACAGCAATAGGTTTGTAATGCTGAATTTGTTAAATTGTAAATTACAAAATTTCAGTTTATGGTTGTATAATAGTATTTTATATAACAAGTGGCTAAAATGATGTTTTTCTTTACAAGTGGGGCGTATATAGTACGAGCCGAACGCGAGTGCTATAAACCACACGAGTAAAAAAAACACATTTTAGTCTCGAGTTATATACAAAATTTTTTGTACCGCCATTCGAAATCAGAAAACAATATAATTTTGTAAAAATAGACTAAATTCCATTGCTGTTTCATAGAAACCAATAAGTTTTATTTCACACTGTGAAATAAAATTTCTTTATTTCACTCTTTTTTCTTTATTTTACACTTGTCAAATACATTGTTTTGATTCATTAAAACTGTCAAATAAATGTCACAAAATTAGTATTTAATATAACAAGTGGCTAAAATGGTGTTTTTTTTTCATATCGGGCGTTTATAGTACGAGCCGAAGGAGAGTGCAATAAACCACACGAGTAAAAAAAACACATTTTAGTCTCGAGTTATATACAAATTTTTTTGTATCGCCATTCGAAATTAGAAAACAACATAGTTTTGTAAAAATAGACTAAATTCTATCGCTGTCTCCATAGAAACCAATAAGTTTTATTTCACACTGTGAAATAAAATTTCTTCATTTCACACTTTTTTCTTTATTGTACACTTGTCAATAATGACATTGTTTTGATTCATTGAAACTGTCAAATAAATGTCATTTTAGGATATGGCGTTACAAAAAATATATTTCAGAACATTTAAAAAAAATATTTAAAATAAGAAGTGGGTAGGAAAAGTTTAGATTTATTTACAACTTAAAAAAGAATTAAAATAATTTTAGTGGTTCGGTTTTATGTCCACATAAATACTCTTGCTTGTGCAAGCAAGTTCCTCATTCCTACAATCGATTTATGTACGTTTCGTATCTAAAGCGGTCAATAAATATTGCTACAATCAATAATACCAGTCGAGAGTACTGGCTTTTAACTTATTTATTTGTATATCCTGTAACGTAATAAACCAATAAGTTCTCGCAATAAATTAAACTAATCACCATCAGGATCAGCGTGCCCAACAATACTCTCAATTAAGATTATTAATTGGCGGAAGATGTTGTTTTGTTACCTGCAAATAAACTACAATTCGAAGTGCATAAATCGAACTGCACTTACCTCATCGCACCCAGCGCACCTTGGCTTCATTTTTTCTGCGTAGTGTCTTTCGCAATAAATGTTATCCTCGTAGACGCAGTAGGCAAGGTCCACGAGAAGATCGTCACAGGTTGTACACTAAAACATAAAAAGGTATTTGATAAGAAATTATTTGAATGTCTTTGTTTTCTTTATTAGCGTTTAATTACCTTCACATCCAGTGGAAGTGTAGTAAACCAAAAAAAAATTTGAAAATTTTGATTGTTCAAATAGGCTTAGAATGTCAAGTTTGAGCAAAAAAAATTCTGTCTGTCAATCTGTCTGTAACTTTTTTGTGTCCACGTTTACTCTGAAACCGTTTATGATATTGACTTGGAAGGTACATGTATATATTTTAACGAGATCTGGAGCTAGATTATATTTTGATCTTATTCCGATGAAGGGTTGGGGGTAAATCGGGGTAAATAGGTCGGCTAAGGTCGCAAAAAATTGGGGTGGCTAATCCCCATTACCCTACCCCACTACCCCGTTAATAAAGGGGTGAAAAAAATAAAATTGTGATTTAGTGTGTGTACAGGGTTATTCATTATATTTAGGCCACCCTTTATTATCGTTATTGTTGGAGATAGAATAAAAAGTTTCGAACGAAAGTTGCAGAGCTGTAACTGAACCTCTTTAATAAGTTAATGGAAGCACAGTGCCGTGAAGAAATTGAAGCAATAATATATTTTTTAAATGTGTATTGTTGAATTTTTGAATCACTTTTTTTTTATTTCAAAAATATGACATGATGGTCCTATCTTTAACCGTTTTCGAGTTATTGAACATTGAAAATTGTATTTAAGCTATTTATTATACGAAGGGAAATTACAATATTAAAGTAGTCTATGAAAATGACAAGTATTCCGTTATTATATGAGAGGCTGACAGATTTAATGGGTCGCGTGCGCCGACGTCACAGATTTTGAAACCTTAGGAAAAACAAACAGCTGTCATTGAGAAATCCGCCGATTAAACGTGTTTCTTTAAAGTGAATTTTGCAGTGTTTATGCCATTTAAGAACTTATTGTTGGATTATTTAACATCTACAACTATTCTTAATACTGTTATATAAACAATTTTATTCGTCAGGATGACGGTTAGTTCGCATTTTGCAGAATTGTCTCCTGTTGTAGAGGTTAGGTATACGGATGCCATCGAATTAAATCCTTATACTTTGAGAAAAAAATACTTTAATACAAATATTGATGTATTTCCAAATGTTACACATAGGGATGTTGCAAATTACTTGATTTTTGAAAGAATTACGCAGACAGAAGGACGAATTCAAGGCATTGAGAAGTCTTGAAGCTGTTTGTGGTTAGGTGAAAGAAGTACTCTGAGAAGAAATTTGCAGGATAAAAGCTTGTTATAACGGTAAGAATTAGTTATCAACCATTTTTTTCATATATGCTTGCCTAATTAAACGTTGTTTTATAAATAATTACTAATGCAGAAGTTAATTTTTCAGGATATGAACTCTTAGGCATCATGAATAAAAGCCATTGACTCCTTGGACTATTGCGGATTCAGATGGTTCCTTAATGCTCACTGGGATTGTGTTGCCAGTCTAGACAAAACATGTTCACCACTTAACAGGAAATCTTTCCTTTTAATTTTTTAGCAATGAACATGGCTATGGTTGGAGATTAACCGCTGTAAATTTTGTGAAAAACACTTTATAAAATAAACAATGAAAGACTGACATACCTACTGTAAACTGTTTGAAGTATGTAATAAGATGTACACAATTTCTTCCAGCGGTTAACCTCTCGTCTATACCTTATATACCTATAGATTGGACTACGCAAACCGTTGTAATTTTTGTAAATTTTTTATTATAATATATTATATAAAATGTTTAACATGTATTTTACTATTTTATGTAGGTCAATTGTTAATTATGACTTGTATTCTCTTAAATATACTCTCTCCCTCCGTGCAGTTCATGCTTCGCTAAACTAAAATTTAAATAAGAAATAGTTATTAAAAATAGAGACAAACCAATATAAAATGTTAATTTTCTTTACCATGGATTGTTTATTTGCTTGTTTGAGCAGCAGTTATTACTATCACAATCATTCTTATGCATTAACTTAAAACATTTCTTTTAAATGCGTGGAATTGTTTAACCTAACCTCTTCTGGCTGTAAATCGACGTTATTTTACAAAAACTGATATTGTCTCGGATTGCCCCACTTCCACAATGAATAATACAATAAAAACTAGCCATTTTGTATGATATAATATCGATAAAAACTATAGGATTACGAAAAATTTAATTCTGAGGTTCAGTCAGTCGCCAATCGACAGCTAATGACAGCGGTTTGTTTTTCCTAAGGTCTGGGACCTGTGACGTCACGCGCACGCCACCCATAACAGGATACTTGTCATTTTCATAGACTACTTTAATAATTGTAATTTCCGTTCGTATAATAAATAGCTTAAATACGATTTTCAATGTTCAATAACTCAAAAACAGTTAAAGATAGGACTATTATATGCCATATTTTTGAAATCAGAAAAAAAGAGTAATTCAAAAATTAAACAATACACAGGGCGTTCCATTTAAAAAATATTATTGCTTATTTCAATTTCTGCACCCCAGTGTGCTTCTATTAACTTTTTAAAGGGGTTCAGTTACAGCCCTACAACTTCCAACCGAAACTATTTTTTCTATCTCCAATAATAACGATAATAAAGGGTGGCCTAAATATAATGAACAACCCTATACAAGGACCAAAGACTTCAACAATTTTTTTTACTTCATCCAAATTTTTTTGGGCGATATTTTTTAAATTGGCGGACGTTAATAAACTTTATCAGAGTGGTAATATATCGCATATCTATTCACCACCAAAAACTACACCAATGTGCCAAGTTTCATGTTGGTATCAAAACGGGGAAAATTGTATAACACTATTTATGCTGTCCCTAGTAAAGCATGCTCCTTCAAACCACACGTGTCAAATGAAGAACCCGGTAGCAACATTTTAATCGTTGCTGAGCATGACCAGGAATTCTTCTACATTTTGACCATGAAATCAAGAAATGTTACATTCTTGATTTAATACACGCCACACGAAATTTTGCAAAGTTGGAAATTGTCTGTTGGGGTTCGAGTATTAATTGAAGGATCGAGGACAGAATAACAACACTTTATGGGACAATTGATATATTAGCGGGTTGATCTTTCCATGCCTGCGAAATGACGCACTCAACCCTGTATAAACAAGCTAAAAACTACATTTTGATATGCTTTTTATCCCTGTTGGGATGATTCAGTACCTTTTCAGCAGAGGGTCGTAGGATGACTCGGTACATTTTGACATGTTTTATTTTTCTTTTTTTTTTTTCTTTTTGCATTGACTAAAGTAAAGGCTAACTACATTTTGAAATACAGAAAGGGCATTGGTTATATTGTTATTTAGTAAATGAAAATCGGTCAAATATTGATAGAGATAGAATTTTTCCCGGTATGATCTTCATTTTTTTTGGTTTGGACACCTATAGACAATTTCGGGTATTACCAAAATAGAGACTTTTTCGAGAAGGCACGATATCAAAATCTGTTTC
Organism: Rutpela maculata; assembly: GCA_936432065.2. NCBI lineage: Eukaryota > Metazoa > Arthropoda > Insecta > Coleoptera > Cerambycidae > Rutpela > Rutpela maculata. The sequence continues at coordinate 35,175,103 of OW386287.2, read as the reverse complement.
ATAGTAAAGCCTGTATTGTATAAGTAAATTCTTAAATTAATACTGTAATATGTTGCACCCCTTAAAATTTAAGGTTATGTTACTAAAAAGTAGGCAGACTTCAACAGATCGAATGTCTGAATGAATGTAGTGTATTTGCACCTACTCGAAAAAGAACCTACCAGAAGATTCCAAAGTGACATCTGGAATTCTCTAGAGAATGGTGGCGTCAACACAGAACCATTGAGATCTGTCATTTTTAGGTATAAAAGACCAACCGCATTCTCGGCGAGTAGTTCAGAAAGTTCAGAAAGTTCAGAAAGTATAGAAAGTGAGGTTAAGAGTTCAAAAAGAAACAAAGTGATAAACATTGTGATTTTAGTCAGTAAAGTGTATTTAAATTAACAATAGTATTGTGAAGTATCCAGTAAATATTTAATAAAGTGTGTTAGTGGACAATCTCTTGTTATAATTTTTGGAACCCACGGATTTTGCAAGGGGTAGTTTCCTAAGGGTGGAAACACGTTACAATTGGTGTCAGAAAGCGGAATTTTATGACAAGAGGAGCTTTGAAGTTGTGCTGGAGTGTTCGAGAAGTATTCTCGAGGTTTAGTGCTAACACGGAGGACTCATTTACTGGACATTTGTTCGAGGGTTATTTTCGAACAGGAAAATAGTGTTGAGTGCATTTTTGAGACATTGTAGAACATTTTATTAGGACATTAGTGTGATAATTAAATCCTTTGAACTGAGAAGTGATAGAGACACTGAAAAAGACTCATTTAGTGCGTGAAAATTTCTAGAACTTTTCTATTTGGACATTAGTGGAGATTATTAAATTCTCTGAACTGGATAGTGACAAAAGACTCTGGATAAGACTTTTTCGTGCTATTTCGAGATTTGTCTAGAAAGTTCCATTACCGATATTGACGTGACAGTTAAATTTATTTTATTTTAATTTCATCGTATGCCCGTAACAACAAGAAGTATGGCATCCGATAAACAAATACAGGACTTATTCGAACAATTCCAAAAAATGATGGCGCAGCAACGGCAGGAAGACAAAGAAGAACAGGAGAAAAAACGTCAAGAGGAGAAAGAAGAACAAGAAAAGCGACGTCAATTAGATAAAGAAGAGCAAGAAAGAAAACGCCAGGAGGAAGAAAAACGGCGTCAAGAAGAAAGGGACGAATTAAAGAAAATTATGGAAGATGAGGAAATAAGACGTCGGAAAGAAAAAGAGGATGAAGAAACAAGACGTCAGAAAGAAAAAGAGGATGAAGAAAGAAGACGTCAAGAACAAGAAAGACAACGTCAAGAGGAAAAAGACGAACTCAGAAAAATAATGGAAGACTTGGAAGAAAGACGCCAGGAGGAATTAAGGAAAATCCTGAGCGATCAAATAAAAATACAACAGGACGCAATCATTTCTGTCAAAAGTGAAGTCAAAGAAGAGATAAGCAAGGTCGAAGATAAAGTAGGTGAAGTCAAGACCGAAGTCGGTCAAGTAAAAGGAAAAGTAAATCAGTTTGAAGAAAAGATGAGTGAGTTCGAAGAAGAAGTCAAGGGAGAAATAGACCGGCTTAAACGACAGTTGAGAGATAGAGGAAGCCAGCAGGTGGTATCATCAGGTCAGCGACTAAAACCTCCTTCTTTTGACGGCCAAAGTTCCTGGACGACGTACAAGAGGCAGTTTGAGGCAGCAGCATGTGCGAACAACTGGGATAACGAGGAAAAGGCCATGGCATTAGTTCTGGCGTTAAGGGGCCAGGCCTCAGAGTTGCTTCAGACTATCCCAGTGGACAAACAAAGGGACTTCAAAGTCTTGGAAGCTGCATTGGACTTGAGATATGGCGACCAACATCTCGCCCAAGTATACCAGGCTCAGCTAAAATCACGAACACAAAAGGCTGGAGAGAGTTTACAGGAATTCGAAGCTGCGATAAAGAGACTGGCACACCTGGCGTATCCGAGTGCACCTAGAGAATTTCAGGAACAATTAGCCGTAGGGGCCTTTTTAGATGGCATAAGGGACGAAGAGGTCAGGCGAGTTCTGAGGCTGACGAGACACCAAAGTAGTAGCGAAGCTTTGGTGCGTGCACTCGAAATAGAAGCCGCTTACAGGGATACTCCAAGGTCGAGAGTGAGAGCCGTGACTCTCGAATAATCGCAACCAGAAATGAACCAGAGCCCCTTGCTGACTGAGATGCAGAAAATATTCACCAAATTATGCGAAAAATTGGATGGCCTCGGAAAGCAGGAAAAACAACAAAATAAAGGAAAGCCGAGCGGAGGTATTAAATGTTACAACTGCGGCAAGGTAGGACACATGAAGCGAGACTGTCGACAGCAGAATTCGGAGAGTCGAGTAAATGCTGTGAATCTTGAAGAGGAGCAGGAAAACAGTACCAGGGGGGTTGTTCTGGCTAGGGAATGCAGTGCCCCCAGAGAAATTAAGATTTCCCAGCTTCGAAGAATCGCAAGCAGACTGTTGTTGCATGGATATGTGAACGGAAGAAAATGTTTGTTTACTACGTCATCAATAGTACGTCCAGGATTTATATCGGGCATAAAGATTACCAAGAGGCAAAATGAAGAAGTGATCGTCCGGACAGCTACGGGGGACAGGGCTACGGTTCATGGAGAAGTAGACCTGGGTTTGCAGATTGGGCATTTGAGGTTCGACCACAGGGTCATCGTGGCTGACATTACGGATGACTTCATTTTGGGACTGGGTATTATGGAACAGTATGGATTTATTGTTGACGTAGGAAAGCGAATGTTAAGGATTGGGAACGAACAATTTATTTTGTCAAAAGTGAACGACCAATGTGAGAAAACCAGGCTGTTGACAACGCAGGCAGTCAAAACTCCTGCATTATCCAGAAAACCAGACAAGGAAGATTGCAAGCGCTACCCTCAGGTGGGAAAATTGCCGAACATGGTTGAAGTCAACATTGTCAAGGTCGATCTTCCAGACAGTTGGACAAAGAAAACTCTGAGGCAAGAGCAATTGCGCGATGTAGAAATTGGACCCATGTTGAGAGCAAAAGAAGAGGGAACGCGTCCAGCATGGAAGGATGTTTCCAACAAAGAAGTGGGGCTGAAGGCTTTATGGTCACAATGGGATTCACTTATGGTCGTAGATGGGCTTTTGAGGAGAGCATGGGAAAGCCCAGATGGGAAGCAGGTTGCCATGCGTCTAGTGATTCCCAGGTGTCGTGTACCAGAAGTACTCCAGGAAGCACATAATGAAACATCCAGCAGACACTTCGGCATAAACAAGACATTGAGTAGAGCACGGGAACAGTTCTATTGGGTTAATAGTCGCCAGGATGTGGAGGCCTGGTGTCACAAGTGTAAAAATTGTGCTGCCCGTGGAGAACCATTTTCGATGAGCAACTACAGGAATGGAAGTCGAGAACAGCCAAAGAATGATCGAGAGCAGATGAACAGAACTAGTAACCGCTTGAAGGCTCGTTATGATCAGAATGCCAGTACAGGGGGATTCAAGGTGGGGGATCTGGTTTGGCTGTACAACCCACAGCGGAAGGAATGGAGATCCCCGAAATTTCAACCTCCTTGGGATGGACCGTACACTGTTATTACCCGAATTAATGATGTCGTCTATCGTATTCAACGAAACAAAAAGTCCAAGATGAAGATCGTACACTTGGATAGACTGGCGAAGTATGTGAAAGAGGCTGAATTGCCTGACCGGGACGTTCAGGCTTAAGGAGGGGGCAGTGTAATATGTTGCACCCCTTAAAATTTAAGGTTATGTTACTAAAAAGTAGGCAGACTTCAACAGATCGAATGTCTGAATGAATGTAGTGTATTTGCACCTACTCGAAAAAGAACCTACCAGAAGATTCCAAAGTGACATCTGGAATTCTCTAGAGAATGGTGGCGTCATCACAGAACAATCGAGATCTGTCATTTTTAGGTATAAAAGACCAACCGCATTCTCGGCGAGTAGTTCAGAAAGTTCAGAAAGTTCAGAAAGTATAGAAAGTGAGGTTAAGAGTTCAAAAAGAAACAAAGTGATAAACATTGTGATTTTAGTCAGTAAAGCGTATTTAAATTAACAATAGTATTGTGAAGTATCCAGTAAATATTTAATAAAGTGTGTTAGTGGACAATCTCTTGTTATAATTTTTGGAACCCACGGATTTTGCAAGGGGTAGTTTCCTAAGGGTGGAAACACGTTACAATACCATTACTTAACCAAATAATGAAATGTATATGGAAATTGAGTATAACATTACATTATTTTTTGCACCTATATCGCACGGAGAATTTATCAACTTGTAAAATTTTTTAAATAATTCTATGGACAATTATATATTATTTCTATTCTTATTACTTAATTTTCCAAAATTTTACTCAAGAATATAGCAATAGAAAATTATAAAATGCAGAAACATTAGCGGAGTGATTTCAGACTTACGATTTTATTTTCGGGCGGACTGCCACTCTGATATACCGGACGTGGTAATGCATCTTTGTAAATAACTCGTTTATTTTTAATTTTTCGAAAAAACTCTATTTCAGATTTCTTTATCCAAAAAGATCCACGCCTTATACTGGTTATAGAGATTGATCGACGGAATACTTAATTTTCGATTTTTATTAGGAAACTCATCGGTATTTGTAGAATTTATAAAAGAAATCAAGTTTTCCAGGATTTGTAGATTCGCTTTTGTTTTGTCAAATTTCTCACAAACGTCACCTAACAGACTTAATCGAGCCCAACAATCGCCATTTTTGAAAATCAAAATCGGACCTTCGGTTCGGGAGTTATCAATTTCTTTGGAAAATCATACTCGGCCTTGGAAAAAATACTTGTGGTCAACGGATTCGGGTCGCCAGCAATAGGCTTCATTTGTGGCCGTGTACCTTTGATCCCACCAAGTCTCATCGAAATCGATCAATATCCTGGACAGTGATCGTGCTTCCTAGCCCGATTTCGAGAAAACTAGTTTTTTGCAAAAAAATTCAATTTCCATTTGTTTTTCGACATAGTCTCTGGCATACTTATCTGTAGATCGTTGCCAGCAGCACCATCTCTTTTTTGAAATGTCTCGATCCGACTGCCCGTTACCGAGTTATTCAATTTTTCCCGAAAAACTTGAAACGTCTATATCGGGTACTTCCGGTTTCCGAACGGAGCCGAGCTTCCAGTGTTAAGGTTTTCTAAAGGCTTCCTATTAATCACCCAAGTTTCATTGAAATCCGAAAACGGATTAGGGGGGCTGAGCGTGACAGACAGATAGACCGACTGACAGACGGACGGAATTTTCTAAATTCGCTCTCGAATCGATAGATATGACTTTCATTTCGATCCGAAGTTTTTTTCGGGTTTCGATGGTCCACCGGAAAAATGCAAAACGTATACTACATTTTTTTCAAAATGTAGTAACAAGTTCATGTCTATTTAGGTATCTACGTTGGTATTCATTTGCAGCTAGTGGCGCGTTTCCGTTATGCAACAAAAATGATATCTACATACATTGTCCAATCACATTCTTCTTGCCAAGGCTAACATCAACATTAAAATTCTTAATTGACATTTTGCGGTTAAAAAGTCGTTCACCTGGATCTTTTACCAGGGCTTAGACCAGGCCATCCGCACCCTCCTGGCTATAACTCTGATTCTAGCTGAACAAATAACTACTCTACTACTACTAAAGCGACTTCATTTAAACTCTACCAAGTTTTAAAAACCACCAGGTTGCATTGGGGAACCCTGTACATCTATTACAGTGTCAGAAAAATTCTTCCCCCCAGGGACATTGTCGTATTGTTGGAAAATTATATTTCAAAGGAACATAAATTTCACGTTAATAACAAAATACTCTTGAACATTATTTTTCATTAGAAGCAAATTTATTAGAGTAGGGCAAGTAAACTTTTCAGTTACCTTAAAACACGCAGGATGCCACACGGAATTGCCTAATCTTGGGGCGCTAACGCTGATTTGTTGACTGTGAATGGGTTTGGTACAATGGATACACACACTGTTGGGCGGAGTTGGTTTAGCTATGCCTACATCTAGGGCTACTTGATTACGACCAGATATAAAGTCCTGAAAATGAACAAATGTATGTGAGATTGATTGCGAGTAAAATTAAATTATCTATGGGTAAATGTATGCATAAATTGGGGAATATTACATCAGAAATATGAATAAAATATCAGTTGATATAACTTAATTAATATACTATACAGGGTGTCAATGAATTGATGATACAAACTTCGAGTGATGGTTCCTGACGATATGTTTTGGCAAAAAGTCTATATGAGCACGTGTCCCAAAACCATCCCCTGGAGTGACTAAATGGAGTGACTGAAATTCAATTTATGATTATTATATCCATAATAAAATATAATATAGTAATTTGATGTATCCAAGTGACAGTCTTGTTGTAGTCATTTTGCAATCATTATCATCATGGACGTGGTTAAAGGGCTGTTAAAGGGTAAAAAACGTAACTCTTTTTAATTTTGATTTTCTTCTATTCTCATTCTCACGACTTACTTCGATTGTATTATTAAAAATACATAAAAAAGGCATTATTCATATTTTCTGTGGAATCAGCCATTTTTTAAATGAAAGCTGTCTTTTGAGTAATTATGGAAGTACAGCGTTACCTGTTTGAATATTGAAATTATAATATTAAGAAATATTAAATGAAATATAGGTACTATTTACCCGTTCAGCCTAAGAAAATTGAAAAAAGTTACATTTAATTTACCCTATTTGAGGGTATAGTGTGGTGGCTTAGAACAAATACTCGCCAGAATCGTGACCTGCTGGATTAAAGCGACAAATTTTGCAGAGTTCTTTATACCCTCAGCACTATCGTGATGCCCGATTTCAGTGTCCGCCATCTTGAATTACGACGCTATCTTTGTTTTGTTTAGGCTGTAACTGTAAATTTTCGACATTTATTTGCTTTTTACTGAATATCTCCCCAACTTCTGAGTTTGTAGCAAAAAGCATTTAATTTAAACTAAATTTGCTACAATTTGAGACTAGATCCGCTTTTGTAACTTTAATATTTCGCGAAATACAAGCTTACATTTTTCAGGTTATTACGAAAATCGGTTGGGTTTGCAGCAACACTATTCGAATCAATTTTAATCTAGACTAAATTTGCTACAACTTTAGACTAGATTTGCTTTTGTTTGTTTCTAAATACGACGCGATCACATTTTTCTTCTAGTGTTTCTGGCAGTGGTTTTTTTTTCATTAGGCTTGTCTACGAATCGATGTTGTATGGGACATATACAAGCCAGATAGTCCTTTCTCCTTTCCCTCTCTTCACATGTGTAGTTTCCACACGTGTGAAGAGAGGGAAAGGAGAAAAGTCGCAAGTGAAACCACACTCCACAAAAACTTTGTTACATTCCTGAAGAATTCAGAGAAGATAGAACTGTCACTAAGTGATACAGCTTATGACGTACAAGAAGGTAAAAAAATATACATCACCTATGGTAAATCTATTATTTCAAAAAATAGCAGTGCACCGATGTCCGAAACTGACCACTAAGAAGCTGATACCAGAATGTGTCGTCATATATTGGATGCATTATAAAAGGGTGCAACCAACATCCTCATAAGTATAGTTGACACAGATGTGGTACTAGAAGGCAACTTCTTTGAGCTACAAACTTACAAACCTAATATTCAACTTTGGATTGCATTTGGTAAGGGTAAATACTTTCGATATTATCATATCAACGCCATCTATCAAGAGCTCGGAGAAGATATGTCGCAAGCACTGCTCTTTTTCTATGCTTTCACGGGTTCAGACACTACGTCACAATTTTTTTGGTAAGGGGAAAAAGTCAGCATGGAAAACATGGAAAGCATACCCTCCAGGCCCTGAAGGATTTATCTTCTCTGCAAAACATCCATTTCAGCCAGTAGATGCTAAAAGGTATTTGAACTCATAGAACGATTCACATGCATCCTGTACGATGGCACAACAGAACTTGGTAGCATCAACAAGCTCAGAGGGGACCTCTTCACACAAGGAAAAAAAGTAAAGATGATGCAAAGTCTACCGCCCACACAGGATGCCCTCATTCAACACACTGATCGCTGCATCTCTCAATCTAGCATCTGGTTGACCAGTTTGAAATCACTCCAAAATGCACCCTACTTCGGCTAACTTTGGATGGAAAAGAAACGAAGGGACATGGCAACCAATTTGGATGTCTATGCCGGAAGCAGGCAAAAGCTGTGGGAAATTAATCAAGTGCGGATGTAAGGCTGAACCTCTGTGCTCTAAGAATTGCGTTTGTAACAACGCTGCACGTGCCTGCACAGCATTAACAACTAACAACATTATAAATATAATTATCTATGATTATTTTCTTAATAGTTATTCTATATATTTTTTTTTATTGAAACGTTTGTAACATGGTCAAATACATTATCTCAGCAAATCGTGATTGTATCGATGTCTTTCTTTACTCACATTGTAGTCTATTTATTCTTCCTTAAACATTAATAAAATAATGTTTGCTGTAAAACTGACTGCATTGGAAATATTTAGCAAAACCGACAAAAATATAATTTTCGTAATAACCTGAAAAAAGTCCAAGCTTGTATCTCGCAAAATATTAAAGTTACAAAAGCGGCTCTGGTCTCAAATTGTAGCAAATTTAGTTTAAATTAAATCATTTTTGGTACAAACCCAGAAGTTGAGGAGATATTTAGTAAAAACCAAATAAAGGCGAAAATTTACAGGTACAGTCCAAAGAAAACAAAAATGGCGTCTCGTATTTCAAGATAGCGGACACTGAAATCGGGCACCCCTGAATTGATGGTAATGGGGGTATATAAGAAGTGTGCAAAATTTGGAGCTTTAATCCAGCAGGTCACGATATTTTCGCTAAGCCACCACACTAGTACCCATGATGATGATGATTAGAATACAACTACAACATACGATGACTCACTTCCATCCAATTACCAAATTTTATTGTATTATGATAGAGCATTCCGAAGATAATAATTATAAAGTGAATTTTAGTCACCGCATGTAGGGTAACATTTCAGGAAGTTATTTTGGAACACGTATTCATAGACTTTTTGCCTAAAAATATCATCACGAATCAGTATAAAATTTATATTTTTGCTTTTGCTTTGCTTAAAAATTGTCATTCCTCTGGCTTCTTGTAGACCAAAGGAATGACTGGTATCCAGAGGAATCGAATTTCTATCACCTGGTTGGTTGTTCTTGTACTTATGTGAAGTGAAAAATTGTTAAGTGGAATAACTTAATGTTATATTCTTAATTTATTTTGTGAATTATTTCCATATTTGATTAATTGAATGGATTGATAATTTTATAGTAGATATTCAATTGCAGACAGCCTAGTTTGGCAGCATATGATTATAGTTTGGCAAGTTTTTTCACTCCTCGAAACTTTTCAAATAGTTGTTTGCTGTGATGTTATGTAATAGCACAATTTTTCATGACAAGAAAAAAATAGCATGTAATGACGAAGAAGTGTTGAAAAAAAATCGAGAAGCCGAAAAGCGAAGGAATGGGCAGCTGAAGCAACGTCCCGAAGGTAGAAATAGATTAACTCAAAAAGAAAGGTAATATTTAATATTTAAAGAAAAAAGGAAAATGAAATGAAAAAAAACATGATGCCATCAATCACCTAACACAACAGATTTACAAATAGGTGATACATCAGAATACGGTAAGTGAACTGTCACATAACGTTTGCATAAAACCTTAAAAAAATAAAGATAAAATTGTAGCAGGTCTCCATACTTTCGCAATGCACTGTATATAGTCAATAAAATAAAAAATACGTAATTCTTACAAGGTGAAGCTTCTTTTTAGGTCAGTTTGTCTTGTTTTTTATTATGTTTAAATTAAAAACGAACTATAGCTGAGATCATAAAAATATTCTAAAAAATATGTTAAGTACACATGTGAGAGTATTAATCATGATTCTAATGATTTAATTTCCAAATAATGTTATTACTTCTTAAAACATCACTTCATTAGTTGCTGCACCTTAAAAGTCAATATTATTTTACATTACCGAGTACTTAAAACATGAGTAGTTTGACGGGATATTATGTCTAATATTTACTGAAACTGGTTTTACTAAATAAATTAGCAAGAATTTACACATTTGCTATAAATGTACATAGGTTTGTAGCCTTGTTGGAATTTTGAAACTTACTTGCCCTGCTGAAAATCTGCTGGGAAAGCTTTATGCAGACAAAGTATACATTATTTGGAGAAAAAATCAATTAGTCCAATGATTGCAATTGAGTATATTCCGCTTCGATTATGTGGGGAATTTTTCAAATTTTGGGAATTCGTAACCTTCGATGTTCTGAATGGAATATGAAAAAATGTAAAATCCAATTGCCGCGTCGCCACCTTGTCAAAATGACGTCAAAATACTTCCTTTTCAAAATATTTCACTTTTGCCTATGGCAAAAAAGGTTATTGCGAAAATAATAAAGCATTCAATTTGCTACAAAGTATGTGGAATATATTTCTTCTTAAACTGAATAGTCTCGACGTAGCAACCGAGCTAAGTTAAAGACTAATAATACCGGGTGACAACGAGCTTAGTCCCGTTCCAATTTCTAGGTTGATTTTAGGAATACAATTTTGAAATTTTGGCATATCATTTGTGAAACAAGAAACCACATTTTGCACTGCATTGAGTGAAAAATAGCACTTCCGGTCCAACCGGAAGTAGCAACAACTTTTGATTTTTAAATAGCAACCTATATATATTTTTACATATTTAGATTCAACATGAAATTCTCATTACAACGATGTATCAGAAGTAGGTAATTTTTTTCCAAATGGCGTCATAAATTCGAAAAAGTGAAAAAGCTAAGTTGGCAACTGCAAGATTTTTCTCAAAAAATTTACCCAGTAGGCCTGAATCTGATGTATCATTTTTATTGTCGCATTTAATAAAAATTTATTTCGTGCCAAAATCACTATTTTAACACATTTAAAAAAAATTGAATAAAATTCATTTGCTTTTTATGTTTTTATTGAAATGCGACAATAAAAATTAAGGTGATACATCAGATTCAAGGCCTACTGGGTACATTTTTTGAGAACTCAGTCTTGCAGTTGTCAACATAGCTTTTCACTTTTTCGAATTTATGACGCCATTTGGAAAAAAATACCTAGTTGTGATACATCGTTGGGCAAAATGGGATTTTCCTTCACACATCGACAGTTAAGAGACAATAATTTTTATATTTTGTAAAGTTATGAGTATATACGACATTACCAAGGTTTTAATCTGGGACAGTTAAGAGACAATAATTTTTATATTTTGTAAAGTTATGAGTATATACGGCATTACCAAGGTTTTAATCTTCCACCCCCACCACCTCCTTAAGGAGGTAAAAACTGCATTTTCCTATTTCAGTCGACATTTATTTTATTGGCCAATAAACGTATTTTATTTATATTGTAAAGTTATGAGTATATGATGATGTCGACATTATCGAAGGTTGAAACATTCAACCCCAACCACCCCTTACTACCCTCTCAGCGAGGTAAAAACCGAAATATCCTATATAAACCGAAATCTGATGGCAACCGAAAATTTTAAAAGAAAAAGGTTTTGTCTTAAGCATACAATTTCATATTTTTCCATGTGCTGAAACTGTTAAAGTTATAAAAAAAAGATTCATCTTGTACATTTTTCACAAATTGCGCTTAATGTGAAGAAATATATTAAACACTTTAAGCTCAATTTATAAAAAATAAAATATATTCACATTTTAAGATCGATTTATGAAAAATCTACGTGATTAATCTTAAAATATCTAAATATATTTGGACACTTTAAGGGCAATTTGTAAAAAAAAATTATCTCAAGAAAGGTGAGTTAAATGATGTCTACTTACCGCAGCATATCAATTATACCCCTTATTGGAAAGATATTTGAAAAATTCCAACACACAAGATTAATGTATTATTTTGAAACTAATGACCTCTTTTTCAATGGGCAATTTGGTTTCAGATCAAAGAAATCAACGACAGATGCTACAAGTCTACTCTTGAATTACATCACAGATGCATATGAAAAAACCGCTGCCCAAGGAATCACTACTTCCACATCCAGATTCTCTATCCAAGTCACTCACAACGAAAAAACTTTGTATGTGAAAATAATTGTTTATGGAACTTTAATAATATAATATTTGAAATCTTCTACCCTAAAAACCCATAAAACGATACCCCACATCGGTAGTGGGGTGGGGGTGGTGATAGGGGGGTGGTAGTGGAGGGTGGACCAAGTAAAAAAATATTTTGAGGTTTCTGGTTCCTGTACATACACTAAATCACAATTTCTTTTCATCCCATTTAATAAGGGGGTGGGGGTGGTAATGGGGGTGGCTAATGCCATTTTTTTTTTGAGACCTTAGCTTCTCTTGTATATACTAAATACCAATTTCGTGGACTCTTACCTGCTTGATTTGCCCATCTACCCCAAATTTACCCCAATTTACACCCCAACCCTTCGACGGAACAAGATGAAAATATAATCTAGTTCTAGATCTCGTTAAAGTACATATGTGTACCAAATTTCAAGTCAATATCTTAAACGGTTCCAGAGTAAACGTGCGCACAAAAAAAAAGTTACAGACAGACAGACAGACCGACAGACAGAATTTTTTTTCGCTCAAACTTAAAATCTCGACGTTTCATGACATTTTAAGCCTATTTGGACAATAACAATTTTTTTAAATTTTTGTGTCGTTGCTATACTTCCACTGGACGTGCAAGTAATAAAAATTACGCATGCTGAAGGCAGACTTTTCGAAGGCATTCGACTGTGTTCGGCATAATATATTATTAGGAAAATTGAACAAAGATGGTGCAAAACTAAGGTGCTACTACTTAAAAATTATTTCGAAAATAGACACCAAGTCAATGCTTATAACGGTTTGGAATCAACAACAGCGGCACAGATCATGGAGTACCTCAGGATCCGTCCGTTATTCTTGATCTATGTCAATGACTTACCACAATATGTTTTAAATGCTTTTGTGTTGTATGCAGATGATGCTACTAATGTAAATTGTAATGAGAACCAGATTAAGTTGGAAAATATTATGCTGCAAACACACTCGACTACTTCCGAGTGGTTCCAAGCCAATGTCTAAATGATACCAAAACAGCAAATATGGTATGTTCTACTCGTTATATTGAAAAATATGAAAACCCAGATAAAGTAAAATTTCTGGAAGTTGTTCTTGATCCAAAACTGTGTTGAGACCAATATGTGAACTATATTTCAAAAAAACTGGTAAGGTGTGTTTACATGATTTACAATCTCATAGGGGAAGTATCCTTAAATGTTATTATGACAGCCTATTTTTCATTATTCCAAGGCATCTTTTCTTATGCAATTCTAACTTGGGGGCATACAGCTCATTTAGACAGAATATTTGGTTTACCGAGACTTATTGTAAGATAGATTTCAAGTCTTGGATATAGAGATGACGTAAAATATAAATTCATTGAACATGGAATATTAACAGTTCCTTCTTCTTGTATCTATAGGTGCTTGATATATGTTAAAGAAAACATAAACGATTACGTCGTTCATGGGGATATACATGGCCATGATACGAGGTTCAATAATAAGATCCTTGAGATAGCTACGATTAGAAAAAAGTAAAAATGGGGTTAATTACTTTGGTCCCTCGTTTTTTAACAAACTCCCATTTCATATTACTTCTTTATTATTATTAGAACTTAACTAATTTGACTTGTGTAAAACTTTTATAAGTTTGTAACATATAAATAACATTTTGTTGACCATTAAATGATATAGACTGATATAGAAAAATGCAGGTTTTACCTACATAAGGAGGTAGTGAGAGATGGTAGGGAGTGGAAGATTCAAACTTTGGTAATGTCGGCATCATGTACTCTCATAACTTTATAAAATAAAAAAAATGTCTATTAACTATCGATATATGAAGGAAAATCGCATTTTTGCCCTTTTTAGGGAATAAAAGAGGTAGAGGGAAAATGGCAAGATAGAAATACTTCAGAAAAGCTAAATCAGAACTTTAAGACAAGATCTTTTTTTTTTTTGTAGACCCTTATTCTTGATGCTTAACCACAGTAAAGCAGGTCGTGTATTGTGTCTTGTGGTGTGAAAACGAGTATTCCACATACAGTTATGCGGTAGACAACTAATATCTACTTTGCAGGCCCGTTCAACTGCTGCGCTGAAATGACATTTAGAAAAAAATGTCTACGACATAATTTGTAGCAGGTTTAATACTTATTTTCTTAATAACCTTTCTTGTCGCAAGACGCACCCGCAGCGAGACATTTCGAGCAAAACTATTTTGGCGACATTTTGTCAAGATGACGGCTCCGGCGCGCCGGTCACGATTGTATTCTTCATTTTTTCACACTTCATTCAAATCATCTAAATCTACCAATTTCCAAAGTTTAAAAAATTCCGCCCTCCACCCAATCAAACCCTCTTTATATGACCTTGCCATGGGTTTAAATACCAAGAATTAGAAACTAAAACACAATCGATAATTCAACTTAACAAAAAAATTTAAAATGACTAAAGTTAAGTACCTACCTGGTAACTGGTGGAATATTCTGGTTCAACAAATTTGCAAGCAGTTAGAGACAGATCTTGTTTAGGAAGTTGTCTGACTATTCTCTGGGAACGAAGCAGCTCCCCTTTAGAGCCAAGTTTGGGAACTTCGTCGGATGGCAGTGTGGAATAGTATTGATCGACCTACACATCAAAAACGTACATGAACTAAATGCTCATAAGTAAAATATTGGTAATGTTACTGTTATTAAACTATCTATTATAATACACCACTTTATATGAACAAATAAATGACATCATCCAGTTGGATAAAAGGGCACTTCATAATATAGATGCAAGTAAATAGAAAGCAGTTAATGGAAACAATACCTTCTTGTTTGTACATATTAATAATTAGTAATAGCCTATATAATACAGTAACTAGAGGTTTTAACTTCGGAATATGATTTAGATTTTATTCATTTTTGGTAACTTAAAGTAAACGCATCAAATAGAAGTTTCTATATTATGCGAGGACTTGCTAATTTATAGGGGGTGGACGTCACCCCCTTTTCAGGGGGTGGCACCTACAAAAAAAAACACAAACATTGGAGCTGAAAGAGACCCAAATTTTGAGAAGAAAAGATTTTATGCAACTTTTCATAGAAATTGATAGTCTTCAAGTTATAGCGACATGAAAACTGGTATTTTAATTTGAAAAAGAGGTATTTCAAAACGACTTTCATCAAATAACTCGAAAAGTATTACATTGAGCGAAAACACGTTACAGACAAATATCTGAGAAACTATGACACTTTAAGAATGCTAACAACCAAAATGAAAGACTATTAATTAGGCTTTCAAATGATTTTTTGACTATTTCTATAGCATAAGAAACAAAAAAGTTATGTTGGAAACAATGTGCTTCTTCACATTTTCTTAATAAAGGCGTCGCCATTTTATTAAGTAAGTAGTTAGTAATTAAAAAAATATATTCTCATACACTGTTTTTCGTTAAGTTCTAATGTAATCTAGACGCTTACATTTTTTCGTCTTTTTACAGCGCTTGCTTTAGAAAAAAAATGCATTTTAGACTATAAAGGGATTTTAGAAAAAACGTAACATTCTGGTTTCTTTGCAAATATCTCAATAAATATTAGTTTTAGCGAAAAAATAGCGTACATCAAAAATGAAACTTATGAACTAAGAATAAATTTGCTCTTTTTTATATATTTATGTAGGTTTTATAGTTTCGGAGATATTTAAGTTTATATTTGGCATCCGAACGTTAATTGGATGGAGTATTTAGTTTAATATAGAATATCTTAGAAACTGTGACGCTTCCATTAAAAATTCTGAGGAACAAAATTAAAGATAATTAATCTGTCTTTAAAATGATTTTTTGTTTGTTTCTGCATCATGAAAAATAAAAAGTTATGGCCGAAACAATGCGCGTTTTCACATTTTTTTAAACAGAACGTCGCTATTTTCTTATACTACTTGTCCAGTAATTATTTTTTTTCAAAAATTCAGTTTTTCGTTAATATATAGCATCTCCTAGAAGCTACATTTTTTTGTCCGTTTAAAATATTTGCTTCAGAAAAAAAATCCATCCGCCATATTGGAGTTGCCAATTTGAAATTTTTAACTTTGACTTCAGATTCGTAATTAGTGAACCCAAAAACATTAATGTCCTACGTTTCAAAAATAGATCGGTAACACTTTTTCAAATATTGAATACCTACATTTAGGGGTGGTTATCACTAATATGAGGTTATTCCGAAATTTTACATATTTTTTACCTCAAGGTACTGTACTATATATGCCAATTAATGAAAACGAAACAAGCACCTGAACAAGAGAAAATTAGATACTAATATTTTCATAAAATGACCTATCTATCTACAGAGCTGGGCAAATACTTTGAAAAAGTATTTAAATATTAAATACTAAATACTTTCAGAAAATTGAAAGTATTTAAATATTAAGTATTTTCAAAAGATAAAAGTATTTAAATAATAAATAACAAAAGTAATTAAATAGTTTAAACTTAGTATTTAAATACTTTCTGAATATTTAAATACTTTGGTAACGCTGAAATATTTTGAAGCATAGTTAAGTGTAAAAATAGCCTTTAATGGCTAAACTTCGCCAAATTGTATTTTCTATTTTTGTAGAAATCAATAAAGACTTAGTATTATCATTATTATTATTATATTAAATACTATTTGACTATTTGAGGTGTCAAAATTTTAGGTTTCATGACTTTCATGAACTTCTACAACACTATTTTAATACCTCTATACTTAATCGCAGTTCTAGTTGGGTATTGGACTTTTATTTGTCCGTAGAGCTAGCGTCTTCTGCAAATACCCAAATAAAGCACAGGGGCTATGGCACTAGTTCAACTGTTCTCTGTAACAATCACAAAACATATAAATGCAGAGTCGGAGGGAAACATCT
The DNA here is from genome assembly GCA_936432065.2 of Rutpela maculata. Taxonomy (NCBI): domain Eukaryota; kingdom Metazoa; phylum Arthropoda; class Insecta; order Coleoptera; family Cerambycidae; genus Rutpela; species Rutpela maculata. Next base: position 35,158,063 of record OW386287.2, on the reverse strand, counting down.
GTTTAGTTTCGGTTTATTATAAATATTTAAAAAATCATAAATGGTATAATCCTTAAAATAGTTTCAAATACTCCCCATTGCTCTAAGGAATACAACCATATACAATTTTTATCATAAACTTTGTATATAGTTAAATGCCATACTTTAATAATGAAATTAGGAACTATTTTCATTGACAAACTACGATATTCAAGTACAACAAAAATTTACAATAACAAAAAATATATAGTTGTATTCGTTAGAAAAATAGCAATTATTTAAAACAGTTTTAAAGATTATAGTATATTTGGTTACTTAATTATTTATAATAAACCGAAAATAAACGTATATTTCCCTCTCACTCTGCAAAAGCCTAACCTTAACAGTTAACACTTACTGTCTATGTCTGCTCTCGACCAACTTTCTGGGAATTAAGACGTGAATGACTGAAGCATAGATTAAAGAATATTATATGACTGGAGACCTCCGATTAAGGAACTTATATCTAGATACATAACAGGCTATCTTTTCAGTATATACCTTGTTTGCTCCTAACATAATCACATTATATGTCCATTAAAATGGATAGATGAACATCACATCCCATAGGCAACAGTGGCGTTGTGTGTGTAGAAAATGTGTAGAATGGCAAATATTGTCATTAAAATGAATTATTGCAATTCCTGCATTACCGGCTCTTTATATAACGTGATGTAGGCATACGATATTACAGTAAGATAAAACAGTAAGATAAATATGTATTGAAAGGATATTAAAATTTAATTGCTATTTACTTTATAACTGTAAACTGAACTTCATCATGTTACGACTATGGAACGATCGATTTTCTTCATTTCTAAGCTGCTTTCTGCAAACGGCAGAGCACTTCACTATTTATTTGCACAAAATATATTGTCTCTAAACTGTGTAAATATGAATAGAGAATATTATTTAGGTATTAAGCAAATCACAACTTAAAATAAAATTACTTTTTCACCAGTTTTTGGTCGGAGAACACGAAAAACATTTATTGACATTAATGGCCGAACTGTGAACTGAGATTATGATAATCGAACAGAAGCCGATCGGGCACGAGCGGCCGCGAATACGCCGATGGGCCAATCAGCAACTTATGGGAAGAAGTACCTTAGATTGTGAGTCTTTCAGCGACAAATAAATCAATGCCATTATGTATCTAGATATAAGTTCTTTAATCGGAGCTGGAGACTGAATGAAGCAATGTGTTTATTAACTACATAGTATAGTACATGTCTTCATTCTTGACGAGTATCTGCCTGTCTCCCTGGTGTATTTGATTATATTTGTTGTATTTATTTAAATACTTTTTAGATTCAAATACTTCTGAAAGTATTTAAATACTCTCAGAAAAGAATTTAAATACTTTTTTTAGAAGTATTTAAATACTTCTCAGTTATTTAAATAGTTTAAGTATTTATAAATACTTTAGGATCATTTTCACAAATACTAAGTAGTAAATATTTCAGATAAAGTATTTGCAAGTATAAATACAAATACTTGTTGCAAGAAGTATTTAAATACTTGGTATTTAAATACTTTCTAGTATTTAAATACTTACGAGGTATTTGTAAGTACATATTTGCCCAGCTCTGTCTATCTATGCACAGGATGTCCCGAATTCCTGTCGTTAACTTTTGCAAAAATATGATAAAACTGAAATAGGGCCACAAAATAATCCTTCAACAACTAATTTAAAGCAGTTTTTATAAAAAACCGTTAGTCCTATAGTGTTTAATAAAGAGATCATTTTTTGTGTAAAGCGCTAAATTAAAAAAAACATTTGACGGAGAAAAATTATAAGCATTTATTTGCGACTGAAGTTGTATGTTGTAGTAAGTATGTGTAGTATGAATAGATAATTCGTTTTCTCGACAGTATTATGTTATTTGATCTACAATGTGATGTCACTCTTTTAGGCTAAATAATTTATAGTAGAGTCAAAATAAATTTTGAATGGAATTCTCTGGCTACAGCAATATTATTGTTTTAATTTGTTGTAGGTATTAATAACAAGTACTATGAGCAATTTTGTATTAAATCGGTCCATTGCTTCTTGTAAAATTTTAACAATTTGATATATTCCAACACTGAAATTTTCTGCTATTTTCCTTATTATCTCCGGTCCTAGTAATCGTATCGCAAAAATAAAAATAGCAAATTGCTCGCTATGAAATTTTGAAGAAACTTTCTAACAGGTAATTTGTTAATTTGTAAAAAAAACACAAAAAATTGCCTTTTTTGGCAGTTTAAGAAATATGATGTAATAATGCATCAATTTTAACGAAAGTTGCTAGAACTAGTATGTTGAACTAAACATTTGTGTCAAATTTTAGCGCAAAATATTTATTCAAACGGCTAAATAATTAATTCAAAACTTCCATCGCTTATCTAAGTGCATCGACACTAAGAGGACAATTTAGTTTTCAACATTTTACATGTATTTTGCAATGGTATTAAGAAAAAAATTATATCTTCATTTAAATCGTTTTTCCTTTTGTTTGTTTATAATATTCAAAATTATAGTTGGAAACAAATTCAAATAACTATGTGAATGTTTTATCAAACCTAAACCGATAAACGAATTATGAAAATGGATGAAATATCTAACATTTTTCTAATATAATTAATAAGCTACTTGTATTTGTGGCCGAGATAAGTTAGTTTTTGCGTCTAGATCAGTTATAAATAAACAAATCGATATTTCTTCTTGAAATTTGATCTGGGTTTTCTTCAATGCCTATATTTTTGTCCCTGCTATTTGAAAATAATTTTTAAAATTACTTTGAGAACATAACGCACATTTTCATTTTTTTTATAACTTTCTTAACTTTTGTCAAAGGGAAAACCAATCAAACCTGAACAAGTATCTGTACAGAGAATTTTAAAACTCTTAATATTGCTAATGCAATAAAAAAAATTGCGAGCAGGATTTGAACCCGAGACGTTCGCATCCTGGAAAAAAAGTGCAAGCAAGGAAATAAAATTGATTAATATTCTGAATTACATATACGCGCCTCCCCGAAGTCTGGCCAGGAGCCAGCCCGACAATCACGGCGCGTAGCGCCGTGGTGAATGTTGGGCTGGGCGGGACAGGTTCAGTTCGGCTTGGCTTGGCGACGGTAACAAAATAGACAATTGAAATTCCTACCCACCTAGCGTGAGTTTAAAATTAATAATATATTTAAAATACTGCCCACATGGGCCTAAAACTAATACATATAAAACTGAATACAGTTGGGCTGTTGATTCAAGTGAAAAGCTAAACGAAAAAAACCCTACGAGAACCGTCGACCTAGAGGTCTTCCGGACGCCAGGAAAATGTGGTGGAAAAAGGATAGGGTTTAAAATATTTGAATTTTTTAAAGGTTTATCGGCCAAAATGGAATTTTTGATGACAAAAAGAACAAAGATAATAAAAAAAGTAACAAAAACAGAACATAAAGAAAGAGAATAGAGAAGATTAAAAAGGTAAAGATGAGGAAAGGTCAAATGTGGGGAAATGGTAGGTTGTGGTATAGGAAACTATGGCTAGGGAAGAGGTTGCCGGAAGATAGGCAACGCCTGGTATGGCCCGGGGTATTTGATCTGGAATGGGGCATTATGAATTTTGATTTGGGTTGTGTTGCTGGTTAGCGGACTACCTCCAAAGGAGGAGGATTTTTTTTATTATGATCTACCATCAATATCGAATCGATTCCACCCTAAATGAAACTTTCCCGCCCTCACCTTCCCTATTTATACCCTCCTAAACTATTAAATAATCAGCATTCAGTTGATTTTTTTGCAGGTCATTGAAACATTTTAACATGACTGTTGCCGAATAAGGATATTTTTGATTTTGTACGTGTATTTTCGTTGTTTCGGAAGAGGTGGGAGGGTGGGGAGGTGGTGACAGGGGATAAAAAAGGGAAGGAGGGGAAAAGTTTCGTTTGGGGTGGAATCAATTAAATATTGTTGCTAGATACTAAAACAATGTTTTTCGAGTTTTTTCCTCAATAAATAAATTAGGCCGAAAACCGGTCTTAGAGACCCTCCTCCTTTAAAGGTGTAAAATTTTTCGGAGATTTCTTGGACGTAGTCCTCTAGTGGGATTATGTCGTGACATCGTGCGTATAGGTCTCTGAGGGCGGAATTAGAAACGAGGCGCATAAAACCATATTATGGCGTTTAGAGCTATTTGGCGATTTTTGGATGTCTGGTATAATCGCTAAAGACAAGACTTTCGGGTTTGTATCGTGCGTATAGGTCTCTGAGGGCGGAATTAGAAACGAGGCGCATAAAACCATAATATGGCGTTTAGAGCTATTTGGCGATTTTTGGATGTCTGGCATAATCGCTAAAGACAAGACTTTCGGGTTTGTATACACTATATTTTAGCAATCGTGCTTCTGGATTGTTTTCAACTAGCTGACACAAAAATATAATTACTGAAGATTAACCAGTCCAGCGTCTGATTACACGATATTACATTGCCAATTATAACTGAAGCTCATATTTCTACACCATCCCTTCTACAAATTCCTTTACTTAATAAATGTTTGCGATTGGGAAGATAAAATAAAAAATGTTGTACAGACCTATAAAAAACAATGCAGGAATCTGAGCAATATAGTGATTCTAATAGTCTCACTCTGTAAATTACAGATAACAATAAAAACAATACATATATCAGACTTCCGTTTCTGTTAGTCATCAGACTGCAATTACGCTTAAATCGAAGAATGTTAATCTCATGAGAATTTTTTCAAAAACATTGTCTACACATAAACAAACTTTAATTATCTTCTCAAATAAAACAAATAACTCAACAAATAATTACTATCATTGTAGTTAATTATTGTCGGTATGAAGTTGATGACTCTAAAAGTAATTACTACTTAAACAAATTACCTGACGGGCAGAGGTCAGGCCGGGAGGCACGAACGTGTATCCTAATGACCTAGCATCTAGTCCATCGTGGTTGGCGACGAAGCCCAGCCTCGAGCGGGCACCGTGTTCCGCCACTATCTCGTGGCCATCCCTGGAGCACTTGCAGTTTTTGCATGTCTTTCTGCAACAAAAAGAAGTTACTAATTTAGTAAATGTTGTGCACACAAGTAGTATTTTTATACAGGGTGTCCCAGAACGTGTGGGCAATTTCTCAGGAGCGCAAATTTTAGATACAAATCACACCATACGCTCATATAACTTTTTTCGGCAGAATACATCCCTATTAAGATAATCATCCCTGAATGTAGAGGGTGGGAAAAAAGATTTTTCAATAATAACTTTTTACTGCTTGACCTCCTCGATCAACTGATTTGAGTCTTTAGATTATCTGTGGGGACATCTCAAAAACTCAGTTTCAACTCCAGTAAGGCCTGAGAGGAACTGTTACAACGCACCACGTTTCATTACAATGAAAGATTAAACAATGCTGAGGTATTGTGGAGGCTGCAGCACTCTCTAATTCGTCGAGCCTGGAAGAGTATTAGAGTACGAGAAGCTCAGGTTGAGCCTTGTTATGAATTTTTTAATAAAATCCAAAAACTTTTAATCTTCATTCAGCCTTATATCAGTGATAGTCGACTCGGGTCAATGAAGGTTTTTACTTCGGAACCCACAAGAACAGAACCGATATTAATGATTTTTTTTTTTAAATGTTTATTATATTACATTATTAGAAATCAGAAACATTTCAGCTTTCTGACTCAAGTATTTATAATGTTTAAACAATCACAAAAAAAATTATAAACAATTTTTTTTCGATGATATTTATTCAAAAGTGATTTTTTTGAGAATTTAGTATAGGAAATAATATTTGAGTAAAAAGCAATAGAATTTTCATTGAAAAATGTTAATTTTCAATTATTTAAATAACTTGTTTAACAAAAACATGTCCAGTATATTCATATGGTCTTCGGAGTGAACGCAGTGTTTTGAGAGTTATACATTTATTAAAAAAAAGTAATTTTAAGATTGAAAATTTAAATTATTAGTGACATTAATTATAAAAAATTCATTTATTAATTAAAATACATAAAGAAGTGCAAAGAAATAAGTGAAAATGCGATGAAAATTTGTCATTAGTATGTGTTAAAATAATTGAATATGTGTTTTTAAGTGTGTTTATTAATTTAAAAAAATAAGTAATCATTATGATAAATACATCTGCTGAAAAATCATATTTTTTCGTAATTTTAAGAGTTACTTTGCAGTATTTTACAAAAATTTTTGGTCCGAAATTTCTTATAAGCTCACGTTGCCTATAAGATTAAAAGTTTGCTGTTTTACAAATAATTGTTATTTAATCTTGACTAAAGTTTGTGGGCTTATTTGAGACCTAAGAATTCTGAAAGCTATAGACCTTTAAATACGATGTGTTATTTCTAGAGCAGTTTTTCCCCAGATTATCCGCGCGTTAGCGGTACGTTCGTCCCAAAGGCTTTTTGCTGGAAATATATTTGTTAAAAATATTCCTTGAATCTGAATTTTTTAATTACTTGAAATTCATTATCTGTTATACTTTATACTATACAGCAATTTTTCTCTCGGAATTTTATTTCTTGTCAATAAGCATGAACGATATCTTCAAAATCATTTTCTATTCCTGCAAAATTGAATGCGGTTGGGCATGTGGCTGCAGAAAGAGCGGTCTTTATTGCTCGCCTAATCACATATGTGTTGTTTGTAGTAGAAATGACTGCGACAATCACCACCAGTCGATGAGAACCAAGACTATGAAGTTACACATTTAAATGAGAATTGAAACCTATCATTTTTTCCATTTTGAAATATTTTCAAAGTATATTTATATGTGAATAGAATATCGATGATTAATACAAAAAACCGCTGCCCAAGGAATAACTACTTCCACATCCAGATTTTCTATCCAAGTCACTCACAATTTGGAAAATTTTACAACATTACTAAATTTAAAAATAATAATAATAATAATAATAAACTTTACTGTTTAAGTTTTTTTTTATACAAAAATAATAAACAGAGAAAAGGAGCATCGAAATTAAGAATAATTTGTATTGTGCTCCTGCCTTATGTTCTTATATACATATAATAAGTATTGTATAGGTAGGGTATAACGACTTTTTTTTACTTTATTTTGTTTATTCATTCGCGGAGAAGGGTGAAATCCGGAACACAGTCTTGCAACTGGAGTATATCAGACTTCTAGAAAGGTCTTTATATTTTTTATAATAAATTCTTTTATGTTTTATAAACTGCTTTAAATTTTTCATATTTCTAATATTTTGCGGTCTGATATCGTAATACTTTGGTTCTGGTTCTAGGTATGTTATAATTTTCTGACAATGAGATTTTTTGTATGCATATTCTTCTATTTTTTCCCCCGGTTATTGATCTGGTAGTGTGTTTATGCTGTATTAGTTTTTTATCAAATTTGGTATGTATAAAAATAATAATATTTTCAATAATCACAGAATTAAAATAAAATGCTTCAAAGAAGTAGGTTTACTTTTTGCGTATTTACTGCATCGTGATGCAAAATTTTATGATCTCAATTTAATAGTTCACAGAAAACAAAAGTTACAAAACTAATATTGTATACATTGAGTCGAATAAAGCCTTTTCATTTTAATTAATAAGTGCTATCTATACAATAGAATTTTTATTTAATAATAATTTATAGTTACATAAAATTTCATAATTAATAATCCTGCACCATAAATTAAATAAAGTTACAAAATAAATTAATTAAATGTGTTTCCTCTCTGTGGGGGGTACGACAGTGTTGTAAATATAGAAATTAAAATGACTATTTAATTAGTCTCGTATATTTATCTGGTAGCTAAGTGGAATTTATGTATAATAAAATTTTAAATATCAGATTATTTTATTGCAGACGCGAAGTAATAATTTATCTTGCAATTTGTGGGCGAACCTGAAAATTACTTAATTTAAAAGTGTTTTATTATTTCTGTTGAGGCAACTCCACGAATTACGAATTAATTAAAGCCAATGATTTACTAATTTTGAGTTAAAATATTTAGAAATATCTTACACCTAGACACAACAAAGGACCCCGTACCTTTCTTATGGAAATTGGATTTCGGTAAAATTGGCTGAATTTTTAATATGTTGTAGATTTCGACTTTTTGATCAAAAGCTCTCACGGGCCCAACTCGATCCTACATCTAGTTTCCGAGATACAGCTCCAGATGTTGTACATTTAAAAAATTTCCGAATTCAAGATTTTTTTCATACATTTTATATTGTGATACGTTCTAATAGCCCTTTATAATATTTTGCACTAAAAATATTTGTTCTTTTAATAAAAATGGTGTAGAAGAAAAACAAAGTTTGAAAAATGTTGGCGAAGGTGCCGGGAATTCTACAGAAATATAACAAGTGAAAAAATATTCGGTCAAATTAGCTAAAAATTTTTTACATGAAGTACCTATGTGTCTTGCTATTAAAAAAACTTTAATTGAAGAAAAGAAAGTCTTTTAAGTAATAATATAAATTGCTGACTCCTTGCATTAGAAGTTTCCAAAATCAATATGTATGATACTGTTACAGAACGCAGAAAAATTAATCAAAAATAATAAAATAACAGTTTTTCCAAACTACTCTAAAAACTGACTGAAAGCTTTTCAGTCTCTAAAGACTGCACAAGATGAAATTTTGGAAACTCGGATAAAATGAGATTTTTTAGAAACTGCACTAAAAATTGACCAAATAAGCATTTTAATGTGTTCAGTCCTGACGAATGATATAATAGCCCAAGGAACTAGCCACAAGCGAACAATAATTTTCATAACAGTGTGTCCCAGGATAGATGTAACAAGAGATGTAATGGACCAAAAATATTAGAATTTTGGAATGGTATTTGGGGATTGAGTCCTGCTTGTTTTAAAACTAAAGTATACCAAAAATGACTTGATTTGTTGTGTGTTCTACAGGGTGTTTTATAAGCAAAGTTGTAAAAATCACCACTAACAAAGTACCTTTATTTTTCAAAATATTAAAAAATTCCATTAAGAAAAGTTATTTAGAATGCAATTTTATATCTCTATATCAAATTTCAGGAATATAAAACTATTTTTTTGAAACTTCCCATTTTTTCAATAAATTAGTATTTTATTTTGAACCATTCAATTAAAACAGCATAGAAATTATTTTTTGTGAATTAATATTTTAAAGTTATGTAGAAGCTAAAAGTAGGCTATAAGAAAAGCAGTGGATACACATTTATCATTTATTATTGACGTAGTCAATATTATCCTTAATTTCTGTTTCAAATTAACGAACCAAGCATAAAAAATTAAGTGAAAATGGTACTCACAGCTCACAGTGCGTGAAAAAATTTATATTGTGCAATGCTACGGAATTGGCGGTGAAAACTCGCTAAGAGAAGTGGTAAGCCAATTTAATTTGAAATTTCCAAACACTGCTTTGTCACGTACTCAGGCTATGAGAATAATTAAAAAGTTTCTGGCTACTGGTAGTGTTCTTAACATGAAAAGAAAAATAAAAGCATATGATGAAGACAATGTTGGGGCTATTATAGAAAATCCTAGGATGCCACTAAGAGAGAGATCAGCTCTTATTAATATTAACAAGTCTGAACTCCAAAGAATTTACAAGGCAAAGAAAATTAGGGCATATAAAGCAAATTATAAACATACGCTTGAAGAGGGAGATGACGGCCGTAGGTTGGATTTTTGTTTGACCATTGGAGAAAAAATCATGGAAGAGAGATTTTTTCATCATTTCATAATTTTCTCAGATGATCCACATTCACAACCAATGGTGTTGTTTCATCTCAGAATTGTCGGTTTTGGGCTTCTGAAAATCCAAATTTTAGAATTCATTGTAGAAGACAATATTATAAAAAAGTGAATGTGTGGTGTGCCGTTTCTTATCACGTTGGAGTTATTGGACCTTATTTCATTGAGGGAAGGTTAAACCAGCACACTTATTTACAGCTTCTTGAAAGATTTTCTGAAGAACATTTAAATATTTTAAGAGATATGCCTTTAGTTCATTTTCAACATGATCGTTGCCCTGGCCACTCCACAGAAATGGTTAATCGGTGGTTGAATTTAAATTTTGAAGAAAATTGGATTGCCAGGAATGGACCGATCAAGTGGCCGGCGAGATCCCCAGACCTATCAATATTGGATTTCTTTTTATGGGGTCGCCTCAAGCAGTTGGTTTACGCTGAACCACTTCCTAACGATGTAGCAGTATTGAAGCAGTGAATTACAAATGCCGTAAACTCCATACCGTTAGATCATATTCGAAACAGTTTTAAGGACTTCAGGCGAAGAATCCAAATGTGTGTGGTAGCTACGTCGAATAATAAAAAAATTGTAAACATTGTTTTGTATTGGTCAATAATTAATTTGTTTGTGAATCTGTTATGTTTTTGACATTTATTACTTGTTATAATTTTTAAACCTCATTAATCTTCTGTTAGTAATTGTTTCTTGTTTTACAATTAGTTCGATTAACATTATACCTTCTTACATCTCGTATATTCAATACCAATAGCCTACTTTTTGAGATGATTAACATTTGCTCCTACACAACTTTAAGTATGAATTCAACTCTTAATTCGCAAAAAATGGAAAGTTTCAAAAAAATAATTTTATATTCCTGAAATTTGGTATAGAAGTATAAAATTGCATTCTAAATAACTTTTCTTAGTGGAATTTTTTCATATTTTGAAAAATAAAGGTACTTTATTAGTGGTGATTTTTACAACTTTGCTTATAAAACACCCTGTAGAACACCAAATCAAGTAATTTTTGGTATACTTTAGTTTTACAACAAGCAGGACTCAATCCCCAAATACCATTCCAAAATTTTTGGTCCATTACACCTCTTATTACATCTATCCTGGGACACACTGTATATTATTACCGTCATATCTGAATTCTTTCAACCCTAATATCAAAATTGTTAGACGTATTTTGGAAAATTATTTAGATTGAAACCGTCATCTCCCTACTGAGAGTAGTTGTGATTAAACATCATCTACGGGATGTATCCTTACTTGCAATGCGTGGCAAGCAGATCTGATTTGTTTTATACATAGTTAGGCTTTTTACAAATCATTATACTATACACAAATTGAACTTATAATCAATATACAGTGTCACCCTGTAAAATCTTTATTTATTGGGATATTTTAACCGGATTTTTTTATAAATGTAGATATTGATGAACTATATTTGTGGAATAAAGAACGTCATATTTCTACAAAATCCAAGGCCTACTATGTCAGTTTTTGGGAGTAAATTTTTAAGATTTCATATTAGCAATTTTTTTTAATCTATGCACGGCACTGGATTCACCATCCCCTAAGATAGGCCTGTACTAAATTTTATCAAAAAATTTTAAGTAGGAACGATTTTGTAGCCAAATTAAAAATGCACATTACCATTTTCATAAATTTATTCTGTCAAGTTACTCATGAAAAAACATTGAAATGAAATTTAACTAATAGTAACATGGTATAAATATTCTTATGCTTAGTTTTGACAAATTAAAAAACGCAACAACAATGAAACAAGAAAAAAAATAGAGAATTCCGAAAATTATCCAGAATTAGATTTTCGTCACTTCTACTAATCCATTTATTTCAATACACTTGTCAATTCTTTTACGTGCGTTCGTAGTTACCTTTCGTATTTGTTCTGGAGTAATGGCTGCGCAGGCTTGTATAACCCTAGCCCGTAGTTCTTGTGCAGTCTGTGGCCTTGATTTGTATACTTTTTGTTTTTGTAAACCCCAAAGAAAAAAAATCGAGTGGCATTAAGTCTGGGGATCTCGGTGGCCATTCAATCAAAGGACTGTTTCGCCCAATCCAACGATTTTCGAAGTCATTTAACCATTTTCTTACTATAACAGCGTTACGAATAGGACTACCATTTAACTGAAACTTTACATAAAGGAGATTCTGTAATGATAAATTATCTAATGCGTTCCAGATCTCGTTTCCAAGAAAATTTAAAAACCCATTCGCATTCAAATTACCCTCAAAGAAAAAATGGCCAATTATTCTGTCTTTTAGTATTCCGCACCAAACGTTAATTTTTTGCGAATACTGTGTCCTTGCATTTATAACGAATTCCGGATTCTCAGCTGACCAGTAACGGCAATTTTGACATGAATAGCAAAACTCTAATCGTCTTTCCTCATCTCCCAGTTCCAATGTATGCAAAATTTTTGGCTTAAATGCCTTTATTTTGTTTTTTTCCAGACATCTCCTAATACTTTCTCTGGGAATATTATGGTAGTCCGGGGGCTGTTGTTAAAATATTCTAAAATTTCGTCATTATTTCTCAAAATTCCACGACGTCCATTATGCCTGGCTCTAAGCAAATTTTTTGAAACAGACCCTGTCTCATTGAAATCTTTATTAATGCGTTGTACAGTACTCCGGCTTACTTGTCTATCTGGGTGTTTATTATTGAATCCTCTCGCAGCTTCTCTCGTCGAACGCACATTATCGCCAACAAGACGTACAATTTCTATTGTGTCTCTTAAATTTAAGTTTTCCATGATTATTATTACACTAGACAAACTGTTATAACTTTCCTACAACTTAATCTGTTAGTTTTGACAATTAACTGTCTCAATATTTTTTCATGGATAACTTGACTTGGAATAAATGTATGAAAATATCAGTCTCATACAAAATGCCATTTAAAAATGTGCATTTTTAATTTGGCTACAAAATCGTTCCTACTTAAAATGTTTTGATAAAATTTAGTACAGGCCTATTATGAATCCAGTGTCTTTGCTCCACAAATATAGTTCATCAATATCTACATTAAAAAAAAAATCCGGTTAAAATCGCCCAATAAATAAAGGTTTTACAGGGTGACTCGCAAACAAATGGGTCACACTGTATATTCGTATTACGCGAATCCTTGCATTATTTCTTGACTCAATTAATTTTAAATTTCTGTGTGTTGGATCGGTAACTCAGTTTTTGGACTTCATATAGTTTCTCACGTCTGTTAACGACCCCGGTTACAGTATGCGCCTCATTTCTGATTCAGGCAGATACACCTCACTCAGAGATCTGTACGCCCGCTGTAACGACATAACTCCACTAGCGGACTACGTTCAACAGATTTCACAAAAATTCTACGAATTCAAACTGGGCGATCATCCGCTAACCCGCAACATAACACACATCAGACAGCATAATGCAATTCTATTTAATTTGAAACACCCATTACCACACCACGGATCTTTTGCAACACCAGAACTATTTTCAGGCAACTTCCACCTTAGCCAACTTCTTCACTACTATAGTCTACCTTTACTCTATCTTTATCCTCACCTATCAACTTTATAATCGTAACCCCCTCTCTATTCCATTTCTGTTTGTTCATTGTTTTATCTTTTTTGTCCTCTTTTGTTCCAAAATTCATACCTCGACCGATAACCTTCTTGAACTCTTAAAACCCACAACTATTAACTTCCTCTACTTTCCTGGAGGCAGGAAGACCACCAGGATGGAGAATTACTTCGAACGGGTGTTTTCGTTTTGTTTTGTTTTCCCGTGACAGTAACCAAAATTTTTTTAGTGTTTTTTGTGCGTGCACAGTGCGACAATATTTAAAATATACATTAATTAGTTTTAGGCTCTTATGGGCAGCATAGTTTTAAGGCATTGTTGTTTTTAAATTCGCTCGGCGAATAGGAGTTAGAACTCCTCACCTGAATTACCGTTCTTAGTCGAACCGGACCTGCTCCGCCCAACCTTACACCCACTACGGTGCTGCGCATCGTGGTTGCCAGGTTGGCTCCGGGTCAGGTTCCGACTAGGCGCACCTGTACTTTTAATTAAAGATAAAGTCTTGTTGATTGACTGATTGATTGGTTACAGTATAGAAGCGAACGAGATAATTCTATAAGAGTGATTACAATTTAAGATATAGATCAGATAAAGCGCATTGATCAAAAAAACACAGAGATGGAATGAGGTAGGTATATATACAGTAAGTATATAATTTTTGTTCCTCTATTACAGGTCTCAGGTCATAAGTCGTCCCTTAAGAGTTGTAATGCATCACCCTGAGAGTACAAAGGTGCCGGCAAACGTTGTAGAAGGAGTGGCGCACTTTACATATACATTTTTGTTGTGTCTTTTAGATGTACGGATCTTTTGCAACACCAGAACTTGCCAATAGATCTTCCGTTTTTTAGAAAAACCCGCTTCTATTCCAGAAATTGTTTGTTTTAAGTGGTTATCACTCTAGTAGAGGTATGAATAAAATGAAATCAGTAATTGAAAAAAGACAACTTTGCCATTTCAGATACAGCCAGTAATCGACCAAATTCAGAACTTTGGTGTATCCTGCATAATTAAAGTTTCATGATATAGGTTTCACGATATTTTGATGAAGATCAAAATAGTTATTTCTTTCCACCAAAGAGTTTGTAACATAAGTACAGGAAATTTTATTATTATTTCCTCAACAAATTGTCTTATTTTTATTTCTATTCTTTTCATCTATTTTGAGGGACGCGTCAATTTCATCAAAAAAAAAATTTCTGAAAAATCAATATAAAAGTTTCTCATTTGGTGCTGACTCTCTGGATCACATATATAATATTATTATAAAAGTATAAGGACAGAATCCTGAAGGAACAAAGCTAATAAAAGGTTAATATTTTAGTTTTGTTGACTTTTTTATTTATCTAAAAACATTATTAACTACTACTTCTCTTTATAACTTTCACGTTTCCCTTTTATTAACTCTGACTACTCAACTCCATTGAGAAGCATTGATGCTGATAAATACCATTCGTGTAGTATATTTTCATACTCGATTAAGCTACCGCTTTCTCTTCCTTATCTGTCCTTCCTCCTTGTCACTCAAAATTTACAGCGCAGTAAATGTCTTCAGCCACTATCACGAGTTTCCTTAAGAGCCCTGCTAAAGAGCATTATACTCTTTGTTCCCCCGTAATTGAAATTAAAATTTCCACGATTCAGGTTAATATCTCACTGAAAAGCTTCCCTTTGTTTGAAGCGCTGCAAGCAAATCATAAATATTCGCATGTCTCAAAATAGTCCGTATATTCTTTGTAAATGGAGCAATATTCATTAAAGATTGAGAAAATAATGAGATATAATTTATTAACGAAAATTTGGGTAAAAGCAATAAATGGTGATTTATCAGGTATTTTTGCTATTTAGAAGTGCACTTAGAATTTTACAATACCAACAAAATTTCATCATAGGGTTGGTTCAGAAGTTATTTCAACTTTTGTATTTTTGTCCGAAATCGTTTAGTATGTTTATTAAGAAAGTGGTAAAACAAAATCCATTTTCTTTCCTTAAATATGCTATTGAGGGTTGTGCTTTTCTGAAGGAAGCATTTTTTATCAAATCGACAATTGCGTGGTTCATCAAAAATTATCCGAATTTTAAAATGGCCCTTACAGAAAAAAAATACTACAGGAAATTGTCCCGTAATAAGACAAACTAGTGCAGTTTTTGCAGATTCTAACAAGGTATAATTAATTTATAGACATTTGTTTGACGGTTTTCTTTATTAGAATTTTTTATAAGTAAGGCATGCTTTTATGATAAGTGAATGTTATGAATCTCGAGTCATGTTTTATGGTAGGCAGTAAAGTAAACAAAAGTTATGGTTACTAACAAAAGTTATTCAAAAATGGTCAAAATATCAATGCTTAATATGCATCAGGATAGAATGTTTGTGTTCCTAAAGCTCCAGTGATCAGTTCGTATTTTATTAGCGATTATGTTAATTTTATATCGATGATCTTGCTGATTCATGCATTAAATTTAATAAATTCTTTCTTAAAAGTAAACCCTTAGAATATGGGATTGAGATCCGGCGAACGAGGTGGCCACTTTATAACTCCTCTATACATCTTCCGGGATATGTTTAATTCAAATATTGGCGAACTAGACGAGCATAGTGTGTGGGGGGGGGGGGGCATCGCATTACAGCGACATTTTTCTACGTATTCCTAAAGGTATTAACCCGAGAGACAGCGACATAAATTTTTTGCCGAATTTATTCACTTTCTTTTCAACATTATTCCACTATTTCTGTGCCATAAACAGTGAAAATGGTTGTCTGTCAGGGCACGCGCGGAACAAGGCTCGTTAGGAGTATTTCAACTACCTATATAAAAAAAATATTGTGGTTGACTGAAACCATTAACGATCAAATTTTTTTTATGAATTATGGATGTCATGAAATGCTTGAAAAAATCCTGCCAGCCATCATACTTGTGAGATAAAATGTGTCTGCCAGTTGAACAAGTATGTCAACGAAATGAAGTAGTTAGACTAAAATCATTAATGTTGGAACTTCTTATATTAATAGGTTATGGTATAGAATGCAAAAAAAGTAATCTTCTAGTCTCCCAGTGACACTATTTTTTTTTATATAGTTGAGACGCTCATGTCGAGCATTATCTCGCTTGTCGCATGGCAGACTCGTCATTCACCAATTAACAGGACATATACACTACAAGAAATAAATTTACAAAGTCAATAAAATGAGTCAACCAAAACTGTCGCTAGCTTCCAGACCATATGTCATCAAGTAATCCTCGCAGATCAATTAGGTTTTGTTTGCCACTCAGCTACGCCGATAATCCAAAAATGCCAAAACTAGTCATGTTAAAACCCTTTTGGTTAATTTGTTAAGTTGCAAGAAATAAAAACAATAGAGATTGTCGTTTTGAAATTCGGTGTACCAACGATAAATGCTGCACCCAAATCTCATTCAGCGTGTCCAAACTTTTGCCGGGCGATTATGCACGAATGCAGTTTTGTAGAGGACAGTATAAATCTATGGGCTGGAGTTTTAAACGGCAAATTTATTGGCCCGTCGAATTGCCAGTGAAGTTGGACGGCGAATAGTACCTAATCTTTTTAAGAAATAATTTGTGAGAATTGCTTGACGACATATCTTTAGAAATACGTAGAAGAATGTGGCTGCAATACGATGGAGCCATCTACACTATGGTCATCCAGTCCGTCAATATTTAAATCAAACATCCCACAAGACGGTTAGGGAAGGAGCCATGTAGTGGTCACCTCGTTCACCGGATCTCAGCCTCATATTTCATGGAGTCAATTTAAAGAAAGAATTTATGAAACATGTATTCATGAATCAGCAAGACATTCGAATAGAACAGAATAGCTGATCCCATGTAGTAGCAATCTGATTTAGTAGACTTTGCTCTAAAATAATCAACAAATTGTTTAATATTCATAAGGTAAGACTTAGAAGGCGTTGACTACGTAGATCATAAAATCGAAATCATCGCTAATGAAATAAGAACTAATCACTAAGCTTTAGGACGTATTTTACAACAAACTTTCTACGCCGATGCCGATTATGCATTAGAATGAGAAGATATTCTGAGCATTTGTTCTGAATAACTTTTGTTACTAATAATACATTTAAAAATAAAATGTCATAAAAGCATGCCTTACTTGTAAAAAACGCTAACAGAAAAAAACTGTTAAGAAAAAGTCTGTGAATTATACCCTTTTAGAATCTGCAAAAACTTCTCTAGGTTTTCTTATTACAGGGCAATTTCCTGTAGTACTTTTTTCTGTGAGGATCGCTATAACATTCAGAAAATTTTGGATGGACCAAACAAATGATCGTAATATCTTTTTTTACAATTGACAATTGATTTTATTAAAATGCTTCCTCCGAAAAGGCACGACCAACCTCTAGTGCATTAAAAAAAAAAAGCAAAGAACTTCGAAAAACCTTAGTTTTTTTTACCATTTTCTTAAACGTACTATAGGCAATTTCGGTCAAAAATGCAAAAATTGAAACAACTTTTCAAACATAAAAAATTGGATAATAACATATATAGTTCTTTTGTTTGAAAATGACCTCCTCACCTATCACAACCTTCGTTTTATCCACAACTTTTGGGACACCCTGTATATTACGAACTTTAAGATGTACTTTTATTTACACGTTTCCCCTTTTATATATTCATCACATTATTTATATTAATTTGAAGGAGTATTTCATGAAAACTAGCACAGTATCGTCATCGGTTCATATATGGTTCCAATATGAACATAATAAATATGATTTGGTATTTGAAATTTCGCATTGAATTTCACGAGCCATAAATCCAGCGCCTTATTATATCTAATTGGCACTGTATTTCGTTATGGCATGGCGAAATCATGAAGTCGTGTCTTGTCACATGAACCGAATATAAAACTTAAAATATTACTCCCCGTTGTACAATTGTATCGGAATTTCAATACATACTTTATTTATAGATATTTACCACACTACATTGTAGTTTATCATAAGAAATATTGCTCGTTTGGTAATGGTCCCACACAGTGGATTTTCTTCTGCATAAAAATTAGAAATAATGAAAATCACCTAAATTAACAAGAAACTTAGATGCAACGTGCGTTATTGTAACCAAACAAAAAAAAAACGAAAAAGTAGAAAAAGAATTTTTATAGAGAAATCCGTTTCATAATACACTGAACTCAAATTCGCTGTCCGTCGATATGTACGTGTTTGGGTGTGTGTATGTGTATGTATAGATTGTTCCTTGTAAATACGATAACTTCTGTTAGAATTAAAATTTTAAATTTGGTACATATGTTTTTACATATACGGAATAGCATGATAGAATAATCCATGTTGAAATTGGGATATATTCGTCACACAGGGTGATCGCCAGTGGCGTGTAAACTATCATCTTTTATACCTTCTTATTTATAACGTCTTGCCAGACGTATTATATAGACTAATATAAACTATAAACTAATTTTTAATTAAGTCTACCAAATTAACATCTACAAGATAATGAAACTTATATCAATTTTACTGTCTATAATTTCATAATGGGCCTTTATCTTTCCACAAGAAGCTCCCCACGTTGGATAATGAAAATGTTTATAATTCATTATTTGTGGCATATTCATGAGTTCTTATGTTTGTTAGTAGTCCAGTCAATGAATATATTGTAGAATGCATGGAATATGCGAGACTTTTTGACTTCCGGACGTAGTTAGTAGGTAAACATACTAAAAGCCCCCACCCCTGGGAGGTGAGCTTACGGTGGGAGGGAGGGGGGAAGGTACCATTTTTGTATTTTTCAATTATATCTCGGAAACGGTGGACTCAAAAAATATGTTTTAAATAAAAATGAAAGTTAATTAAATTCCCTATAAAATTGTTTCCATACATATTTGTCGAATTTCCCACGGTTTTCGAGATATACGTTATTGAAAATCGATAATGTTCGAAAATATTTTTAAGTGTATATCAAATTGAAGAAAATTTAATGCTCTACAACTTCGTTTCTGATAATTTTTCTGAGAAACGATCGTGGGAGGCACTAGAAGCAAATGTTTGACAAAAAGAGTTAGGTAAAAATGATTTTTTCGAAAAGTATCGATTTTCAATAACGTATATCTCGAATAGTGTTGACCACTCAAAATGGCGGCTTTAATGGTTATTTAACTTTTTGTTAACTTACTTGTTTGCTTATATCTTCGCTTCTAAAGGTCGTAGAAAAACGTTCGACCCGTCAATTTCTTTGTCATGGGTTCCCCTATGAGGTAGGTATATGCAAAGAACGAATTTTTGATTGTTAATAACATTTTATGACAAGAAACTGAAAAAATTGAATTTCTCGATCGTCGAACTTTGAAGTACTGTAGAAACAAATATAAAATCTGCATGTTAACGATATTATGAGAAATAGTACATATTTTAACCCTTAATGAAATGCACTTTGTCCCGTTGCAAAATATTAATTTTTTTTTTTGCAATTAAATTATAAAAAAAAATTCAAACTTATATTAAAAAATCATATTAATATTTTACAGTTCTGTTTCGGTAAAAACAATTTATTTGACGTACATTTACATAATCAAAAAGAATATTGCAAAAAAATCTTAATTTGCGACTTTTTTACGCAAAAAATTAATTTTGCCACTGCAATAAATGTACATATCTTAGTGGATTTTGCATAAAATGTATTGCAACTAACGGCATTTTAATTATCATAAAAAAACACGAATTAAAAAATATAAAAATTTTGCTCCGATGCTTGTAGCTGAGATATGAAGAATTCACGTTTTTTTTTTAATGCAACTTATTTTTTTCTCAGCTTTCCGATTCTTCGATTATTTTTCAATTATTCAATTACGTTGCTCCGCAAAAAGAATTTGTGATACGGTGGCTTTATTATTTTATTATTATAGATAAAATAATTTCAGTAGTTTATAATCAAACATCTTATAATTATTTCCATATACAGTGAAAGTATAGTAACCCAAAAAAAAAAATGTAAAAATTTTTATTGTTCAAATAGGCTTAGAATGTCATGAAATGTCGAGATTTTAAAAGCAAAATATAAGCAAACAAGTAAGTTGCAAAATTCATTTTGTTTACAAAAAATTAAATAACCATTAAAGCCGCCATTTTGAGTGGTCAACACTATTTTTTTCGGATTTCTGAGGAAATTCTGTAGGGGGTAGACTAATTTTTGGCTTGTCCCAAAACTTTCCGAGACATTTTCCTAATATCACCGGACTGACTATATACGCTTTTCTGAGATTAACCACCTTAATCGTTGTCGTGAACGTAATTCGACAATTTCTCCTACATCCCTGAACCGACTCAAAAAATATTTTGATAGGCTTTTAAAGAGAACATTATAGAATGGTACTAAGCTATTAAAAACTAAAGAAAGAAAAAAAATTCTTGTAAGCAAATCAGAAAAAAAATTTTTTTGTTGACTTCAATAATCTGGTATCATTCTATCAAGTGTTCTCTAAAAGCTCATCAAAACATTTTTTCAATCGTTTCAGGGATGTAGAAGAAATTGTCGAATTACGAAATCATTTTTTTAAGCCCTTCACCACGCCACCCTTAAAAAGCAACTCTCTCGCCTCAACTTCAATAGATGAGGAATTTATGGCCCCGAAAAAAAATATAATGGCTTTATTTTTGACAATATTTAATCAGAATAGTAATGTTAATGTTATATTTTACTACATATCATTTCCCTGCAGAACCTTTTACGATTTTTAATGTTATCATGTAATGTACCTGGATGTAAAAATGTAGCTGTACCTGTGCATATGTATTTATGCCTGAATTAATTCTTATGCTATATTTACTATTGGATAATAATTATTAGAATTATTAAATAGCTGTGTATTTTTTTCCTACGTGCAAGCTACGTGGTGGTTTTGCTATTTCTATTTACTAAATGTTATAAACTAATACTACAAATATTTATTATTATTACTTTTTGTTCATTTAAAATTTATTGTTATAAAATGCATAATGTGTAAATTCCGATTTGTAAAAAATGGTAAATTTTAACTTTTTACACTTTTATAATAGATCACAGATCTGACCAACTATCTGTACATTATAAGAAGGATATTTATATCAGCACACCAGGACTCTAGTACAGAAACGAAGAATATTTACGTTTTTTCACATTTTTCCGATAATAAGCCGTTATAACAATTAACTAGGAAAATCAAATGATTTTGCAAAGCTCATATCTACAATCAGAAAAGGAAATCTCACGAAAGTAAAGCATAATTGAAGACCTAAGTGGATAAAGGTGTTATGTCACACTTTTAAAGTTTTGAGTAAATTAAACAAAACGGTATTGAGTTGGAACTTATTTATTTTGTCTTCGATTCAAATGAATAAATAGATAATTTTGGGTTATGTTATTTTGTTTACAATAATATTAAAGAACAATATCAAGCTGTTATGAAACTAGATTTTTCTGTCCAAAACTGTGTACACCCACTAAAATTACTGGTTGTATGTATGACATGGCGCCTTTATAATTAAAAAATTTCTACAAAATATTTATTTTTTAGAAATTTAGATTTCACCGTTTATTGGGTGTTAAATCTATATCAAAAATTGCATAAAGTAATTTTTTTTAAAAATGCGACATAACACCTTTATCCACTTAGGTCTGCAATTAGTACAGTTTCCCATACATTTGTAGAAAAAATATCCACTTCAAAGTATACTTCTGCGTCCACAAATTGTGTATCTTTAAGGATTAAATAGTGACACAGAAATCCCTTTTAGAAAGCCTGAGTAGCTTTTTTAAACGAGTAGGGTTAACGTGATGAAGATGGATCACACTGTGTAGGGTAGGTGAAAATTTGTCTTTACAAAATTGTTACCAGGAATATTACAATAATCGAAATTGAAATACACCAAATATAACAAATGGGATTTCAGAATATTTAATGAAACATGTTTGCTTAAATTTAATCATCGTATAGCCAATAACGATACTAATACTCCATATTCATAGAAAGTTGTAAGGAACATTTCTTTGCCGAGTTATATTTAGGCGGTTCAGTTTTTTTTTTATTTTCCATAAAATTTAATTCATTTTATGAAGAAATTCGTTATCTTTTTTGTATAATTAATAGGGACGTTTAATTTCGTTAAATATGGCGAAGGCGCAGTCATTGCGTTCCTCGAGTATCTAGAATAACTATTATCTACAAATAAGAGATTTATTGAAAGATATTAACAAGAAAATTACAATATTGTTTTATGTAAGAACCATCATACTCTTATAAAAGTTTCTGGGCAAATTTTCCAACAAATTGCTCTTAGTGATGTGATTAATTGTTAACTTTTTCCTTCAATTCGTCGATGCTATCAGTTCTTCTTTTGTAAACTTCATTTTTCATAAAGCTCCAGAAAAAAAATCAAGCGGTGTAAACGGGAATTCTTGGTCATCTTATGGGCCAGTGCCTGCCCATCCATTTGCTGAAATTTTGGTTCGGCGTTATGACGTATGAAATCTTGCAAGAAAATGATTGCATTTTCGAATTGGTCCAGAAATAATCATGTTTCAGAGGGATATTTATGGTGAATCGCCCTGTATATCCGGATGATACTCAAATACTCGTTTGACAAATCAGTTTGTGTTTTGCTGTTGGCTTACGACCAATAGTATGAATAGCATCTACAATTAGTTTTCGTGTATTTACCTACTTATAAATATACATAAATGCATGAAAAACAAAAAAATTTGTCTAAAAATAATTTCTAAGGATTTTCAGTTTAAGATGGTCTGAATTTAGTTATTGTCCAAGTAGAAAATGTAACAAATTCGAATGTTAACGTTATCGTATTGATTTTACTTCCACATCCAGTGGAAGTATAGTAACGACAAAAAATTCTTTAAAAATTTTTATTGTTCAAATAGGCTTAGAATGTCATGAAGCGTCGAGATTTTAAGTTTGAGCGAAAAAAAATTTGTGTCTGTCTGTCGGTCTGTAACTTTTGTGCGCACGTTTACTCTGGAACCGTTTGAGATATTGACTTGAAATTTGGTACACATATGTACTTTAACGAGATCTAGAACTAGATTATATTTTCATCTTGTTCCGTCAAAGGGTTGGGAGGTAAATTGGGGTAAATTTGGGGTAAATAGGTAAATCAAGCAGGTAAGAGTTCATAAAATTGGTATTTAGTATATACAAGAGAAGCTAAGGTCTCAAACAAAAAAATTTGGCATTAGCCACCTCCATTACCACCCTCACCCCATTATTAAAGGGGATGAAAAAAATTGTGATTTAACGTGTGCACAAGAACCAGAAACCTCAAAATATTTTTTTTACTTTATCCACCCCCACTGCCACCCCCACTACCGATGTGGGGTATCGTTTTATGTGTTTTTGAGGTAGAGGATTTCAAATATTATATTATTAATGTTCCATAAACAATTATTTCCACATACAAAATTTTTCGTTGTGAGTGACTTGGATAGAAAATCTGGATGTGGAAGTAGTGATTCCTTGGGCAGCGGTTTTTAACATTATAATGCTCGTAAGTAAGAAAATTTGACTTAATTATCTTGATCTAAAATTTTCATACTGAGTAGATACTTCACACCACACTTGATTACTACGATGTTAATTCGTTGCAAGTGTTATTATATACAAAATTGGGAATATTATGTACCTAAACATCCGATTAATGAGTAAAATATATCTAAGTGGGATTAAAGAATAACTTGAATAAAATATTATTTTTAGGTTTTTTAGACTTTGTAGCGATGAATTTTGATTTTCAACTACTTTTTGCGATATGATGTGTTGTTTTATGAATTTTACTTGAAATATTACTTCTTAATTTGCTACTGTACTGCAAAGCTATGTGTAATAATCAGGGTTGAAAAAAAAACAGTTTTTTTCATTTTAAACAAAAAAATTGTTTTTTTTTTATTTTAAACAGTTTTTTTTGTTTTAAGCAGTTTTTTTCAATGTTTTAAATGGTATGTTTAAAACAGGTTTAAAACGTTTAAAACTAAAATTAAATGGTGCCAAGTTACCGTGTCTGCTACTACTACTTGATGCCAGACAACTCCCTTAAACGGATTTTACAGCACTCTACAAATAAAATGTTCAGTTTAGTCCAAGTGACCACTGACCATTTGACTCAGAAGAGTAATTCTACAGAGGCTATTTTTTGTGAGTGTATTTACTGTTTATATTGGAATTATTTATCGCAATAGACCATCATCGGCACTGGCACTTTTCCTGCTTTTCCACAATCTCCAAAATAATGCATTTGTTTAAAACATCGCATTCCTTATTAAATATGTTTTAAACATTTATTTAAAATATGGTGCGATGTTTTAAACATTTTGTTTCAAACATGCCAACCCTGGTAATAATTCTTTTTTTTTGCTATGACTTTTGTAATAGAATAGAACTTATTTCTTACTTCATTTCATAATACAGGCATATGAATAATATTCATATACCTATAGGTATATATGTTACTAGAATATAAATATAAACGTATACACGTATAAAACGCATGCATATATAGATGACATGTACATACCGACAATATGCACAGTACACACGTGTATATACACACAAGATATACAATGATAAAAACAACACATGGATGCATGTAAATTAATAAAAAAAAACATTGAATGACAAAAAAGGTGGTATGCAGACAGAGGTAAGAAACAATTTCGGTACATAGGTAATTATTAGGTTATAATTGCTCGTATCTACCATATTTTTAAGAAAGTTCAAGTTAATGATATAATAGATTCCTATAATTTAGTTACTAAGAATGAAATGATTTGTATTTTATCTATTAAAAAAAAAAAACTTATGATGAAGCAGATTTTACACAATTTGAGCAAAATAGTGAAAATTATATATAATAATAATTTGCAGTTGTTCCTAAATCTGTTGACATTATTTATTAGTTTAATGTTTGTTGGAAGCAGATTATAAAACTTAGGCCCTAAGTAATTTATGAACTTTTTCTTTATGTTCTTTCTATTTAGTAAGGTCTCATAACCTTTTTATTATTACTAGTTTGAACGAAATATCAATAGTTTGCGTGTACAAAAATTACATTGCTCTTTAATTATGGTTGAACTAACTGAACGTGAAAGAATTGCTTTGTTAATGATTGTTAGATTTGAAGACAGATGAGCATATGGCCAAGATGCGTGTACTCCAACTTCTAAAAATTTTTAAAAAGGGGAGGTTCTCAATTCTTAGATTACTCCTGGTTGGAGTTAATAACAGCTCTACGCTGACATCCCGCCAGGATAAATAAAGGCATTTATTATTATTACCATTACCGGTGCAGTAGCTGAGTCGGATAAGGTCACTGCGTGGGGAATATGCTGGTTGTACAGTCTATCGCGTACTGGGTCCGAGCCCAAGCCCCGGCACTGATAAAGCCGGTGGGTATGGATCAATGTCTGCGTTTTTCCAAATATATAACCCCCTTCAGGGCAGCCTGGGCTTTGGATTTATAGGTTGTCTACTATATGTGGCGTGTTTATTACTCTTGTAGCTTAAGCGATTTCTATCAAATCTGTTGCAAACTGTGAGATATGTCGTCGCAGTACAGTTTTTTTCTACGACTACTGAATAATTAATTTATTATAGACACGTTTTTTGAACAGGTAATGGGGCTTATTACTCACGGCCGTGGGTAATAATTCATTACTTAATGAGCTATAACAAATCATATCAATTACTCAACAGTTGTGGAGCAATTACAAAAGACGATTTAAAATTCAAAAATATCGTGTATGCCACGACTCAATTCAATTTGTCATGCAAAATCAACATCTCGCGCTGATTTCTTTAAATTTTAACATTACTATCAGTTTTTTTACTAATTTACACAAATTTGTTGTAAAGTATTGATTTCAATCAATTAGTCGTAGAAAAAGTACAGTACTCTGCTCGTGTATAACTATTACTAACTCGGATGTATTACGACACTCGGTTTCGACTCGTGCCGTAAACGTCATCCTCTTGATTAATGGCCATCATGGCACGCTCGTTGTATAATACTGAGTCCGTTGTATACGTACAAATATTTTGCATGATAATATATTGATCCAAAAGAAGCAAAGAATTTTATAAAATTTTTGCTTTACTGTTTTGCTTAAATTAATAAAATTATTTTCTAAAAAAACGATATGTAGGTCAGAATTTCAGTACAGTTCAATGCCATCTTGCAACCTGCATCTCCCTTTTTATTATGTTTATTGTATTGATAATGAGACATAAAAAACTTTAAAAAACGCCGGTGTCTGTTTCATAAAAGGAATCCTCCATACAGTGTTGTCAAAGTGTTCGATTTATCTGGTTTTAAAGTAAAAATAATAAAACGGTGTAAGGAACGAAGTGATGAAATAAAAATTAAATTAGGCGCCATTAATTTAATTACTACAGTGGTTAAAGAATTTTTCTATAATAAATTTTAAAAGATGGTAATTTTTCAAACTCATCGTTAAAATACATTTTTTGCAGACAGTAAATTACTGAGATCGTCGACATTTTTTCAATAAAGACACAAGGAGCTTCAAAAAACTGACCTGGACGTCCTACTTTTTCTAATAAATCCTATGGAAAAATTGTTAAGATGGCAATGAGTAAATTAATATTAAATGTCAGTTAGTGTTTTAATTTAGAAACTGATTAAACAAGGTAAAAGTAAAACAGTTTTATTATTTTAAATGACAGTATTGCAACGCTGTAAAACCCGAGCTATTGATACGACAAGTGAGCGCGGTAATCTTGTCTCTTCCGTCTTCTGTAGTACTGTCTAAACTAAAAACATTGCCTATTTCTAATTAATTTTTAATAAAAAAAAATAGGTTTGAGTTAGAAAAAAAATGTATAAGGATTTTTTACTTCTTTTGGGTCAACATGTCATCCTTCAAAATATTTTACGTATACAGCGAACACCCTATTAACTATATCAATAAGCTGCGCCTAGTGTAAGGTGAGCAAAAATTGGAAACAAGTTTTTTATATTACCATAGTTTTCTTTTTTTTTACAGAAAATATGACTAAATGAACGATGGGGGAGAACGGTTCACAAACTGACAAAAATTGCTAAATTTGACATTTTAAGTTCGTTTTGTCGTCGCCAATTAAACCACCAATTAAAAATAACTTTTAGTAGCGAATCTGAGCGCTGGCGCACTGGTCAATGATAGGACACACACTCATCGGATTTGCAATTATTAAGTATATTAATTAAAAGGTATATTACTGACGAGTTTCGAAAACCAAGCTAGAATAAAAATGTTGCAATTACACCAAAGAAAATAAATAATTTAAAGAAAAACTGCGAAAAATATCCTATAAAATGTCACTTTTTAACAATTACGTAAAGCTTTAAGAACCATCGAAGAGAATAACGTTTACGTCTAGAGTCTCCGTAACTATCAATCACATTTGAAAAAATAATATTTTATGAAACTCAAATGTTTAATACTAGATTCCAAAGGATGTAAAATAATTGTCTGTCTAAAATAATTGACAGGCTCCTTGTCTGACACTTATATTTATTTTATGTTTGACTGAACAATTGTTAGAACATTGTGGGAGAATTTGAAACGTCTAAATTGTATGTAAATAACTTAAAAATATACCGTAAAGAATGTCAAAGAAATGCATAAATAGGAACTAGGACAAAAAGGTTCTCTAGCTTTTTAAAAATAGCATGACAGTAAATTTTGTTTATTTTCTTACTTGTTTGATCCAATAGAGATATGTTTGCCTATGAAACTAGTAAAAGTTTCTACAAAGTTAAAATTCTTTCTTAATTTACAAGAAAATACTCCAGTCATTTTAGACAAAAATATGGCTTCTGATCTAACAAAATATATCCTTCATTTTTTTTAAATCGATTTATTTTGGTGTTTTAAAGAAAATATTATAAATCGACAACGAGATCACTATGGCATAAAAAATTATTCAAGGTCAAATTTCACAAAGAACGGCTTTTTGCTAATTTCGCGCTCTCTGTGGCTCGGAGGCCAATTGTGGTTATTATGAAAATGAAAGATAATGAAATTCCGCACAAACATGATCTCTTCCATTTTTTATGTACAACGAACGGTTTAGACAAAAATGTGCTTCGAAGTTTCCGCGCAAGGCAGAATATGCTCAATTTCATAACTATTTTTAAAAAAACTGTAAATTGCTTGATAACTACTTGGCAGCTTGGGTTTAATTTCAAACAAAATTGTCATAGAGCAATTTTCCAAACAAAAACCACCATTAAAATGATATTTTCGGACTTGGACATTATTTTAATCAAAATTTCAATATTTTTTTATTTTGATCAAATTTTGGACTTAAGGTTTTTGGACAATTCTGAGCAAGTTTTATTAACAAAATTTTCCGATAAAAAAATGCCTAAGATTTTTTTATTTTCTCCGCATATTTTGGTACCGCAGATGGCTTTGCATTTGTAGGAGGCGATTGTTTTTCTGCTCATAAGTAGATCCTAATTTGTTCTATACTTAAGTAAAATTTGATTCAAATCGGAAGAAAAATAAAAAAGTTATTGAGGTGTTACCATTTCAAGTGAAACACACTGTATATATTTATGTATTTTATTTTATATATCGATCAGCTAATGAATACTATACATAGAACAAGCACTTATTCTATGCATGGACTATATGAAATGGAGCATATTATGCCTTGCACGGAAACTTCGAAGCACATTTTTGCCTAAACCGTTCGTTGTGTATAAAAAATGGAAAAGATCATTTTTGTGCGGAATTTCATTATCTTTCATTTTCATAATAACCTCAATTGGCCTCCGAGCCATAGAACGCGCGATATTCGCAAAAAAAACGTTTTTGTGAACTTTGACCTTGAATAATTTTTTATGCCATAGTGATTTCGTTGTCGACTTTTAATATTTTCTTTAAAACACCAAAATATATCGATTTAAAAAAAATGAAGGATATATTTTGTTAGATCAAAAATGTCTAATTTCACTGGATTCAAACATTTTTGAAAAAAAATTGGACTGTCTTCAAAATAAGTCGCTAAAAATTATGAATCATTTCGTCGGCGTCGCCTAGTTGATTGAACTTTATTATCTAATATAGATTTTATAGTCAGTTAAAAATATGTAAGAGCGTTTAAAATCATTATTTGTTTATTTTTACACCGACCTCAATATCGGTGTTAGAGTACTGAATAAAGTTCAATTAACTGGCCGACAGTGAAATTTTATTTCATAAATTTTAACGGCCTTTTTGAAGGCGGTTCCATTTTTTTTCATTTTTTTTTTCGCTCTTTTCAGCGGCCTCTTTATGTAGTTTCTACACAATAAAATATCCATCGTTTTGACTTTTTAACCTTTAACATCAGGCTCGTTATCAGAGAATGCTGGAACCACTATATATCAAATTTCATGTAAATCTGCAAAAATATTGCAAGCCATATTGGGTTCTTAACTTTTGACATCAGATTCGTTATCAGCTATTCTTAACTACCTAACTACCAATTTTAATGCAATTCCGAAATTTGAATATTTTATCATTAGCGCCAAGTTCTCGAAAAAAAATCTTATTTCCAATTTTTGCCCATTTTACACTAGCAGTAGCTTGATAAAATTATTATGGGAGCCGATCCACACCCTGCAATCTTATAACGAACTCATAGAAACCGCTCAAGTCAATCCACAGTAATGATTGAACATTAAAATAAAATAAAAATCCAGGACAGCGTTTCCATGCCAACATTTACTCAATTTCAAAAAATTTACCCTATAACCATATGAACCATAAAACATATTTTTTTGTCAAGAATGCTAATTTTTTGTCTTTTTTTCAGAGATATCTGCTACCAACATAATTTGGCTCTGAAGATGGTGGGAATGAAACACTAAAATACCAAACACTGGCCAATATTTGAAATGGAGAAACTCGAAATATTAGTCTTGAAGGGGAAAGACAAATATTCACTTGTATTTAAAGTTCTATTTATGTAACAAAAATAAAGAAAAAACAATAAATATACATATCCGGTAATTAAACCCACTTCACTGTAAGTTTGGACGAGAAGTTCCAGTAAAATATTTTTTAAACTATTTAAACAATAATTAATATCATTTGAAATAAGGACCTTGATACAAACTTCACAATACTTAAATAGCAGCATTTAAACTTAATAAGGTGAATATTTACTAGTGTGAACTAATAACTGATTAAAGAATTTGCCTCACTGTTTGTTTATGGAATAAAAATAACTCCCATAAGTAGACCCTAATTTGTGTGGGTATTGGAAATCCGTAACAAGTTCTATTAATGAGGCAATATTCCGAGAATATTCCCTGTAACGTATGCAACCGAACAAACAAGCGTGTTTGAATAGCACAGGAATAACTGGCGACCTCCATCATTGAAGTCCGCTTAGCATGCATATTCAGTAAATGAGAAGCACACAATCAGCAATACACGTTCGTAGTGTTGGTCATCTATATCGCTTTAGAGTTTCCTTGGATTTTACTTCTTTAGAAATATATTAGTTGTGTTTATACAGTATGATCATAATAAGTACTGTTTAATATAGTGAGGTGGTAAACTAAACGTTTATTAAAATTAATAAGTATTTCTTGGCGTTAGAAATTATTTAAATATTACTTTTTGCGGATATTTATATAATTTCTCAGTAGTATTATATAAGAACGATATTTTTTTTAAATAAAACACTATCAACATTTTGTTTCTGACATACTTAATTAATGTAAGTTACTCTGGTTACTTAAGAAAGTAGTTGAGAAAAAGTGCAAGCATATTCACGTTGAACAAATACTAGTAATTATTATCTGTATTGTAGATTATAAAATTTCTTAAAAATTCTGTTTAAACAATTTTCTTTCAGGGTCAACTGTTTAAAAATTAGAGTAGCTGGAAGTTTGCTATCATATAACATAACCTCCAACGATAACAAATAATTACTTGTCCCTATTTTCTACGAAATTGTCGCCCTATAATTATTGTACACTTGTGTGCACTGGATACTCTATAGTCTATAGGGCTAGAATCCGGAGTTTCTAGTATTTTTGATGCTATCAAGTGTCCGCGCATAGATTAATTTTCTTTCAATGCACCAAAACAATTGCTACCTTAAAACCGTTAGTGGTTTCATTTACACTTATCCAGACGTATTTGCCATTAAGTTCAGAACAAATTTTTTACTTAATACTACTTTAAAAAAAACCGATAACACCTGATAGTGGGGTCGGTTAGAACTGTATTGGAAGATTACGGTTAGTTGGCGGATAAAAGCACCAAATTTGGTATGAAGGTACCTTAGGGTATACTAATAAATGTTAGCCTAGGAGCTCTTTGGAATTATTTAGTTTCGTTCGCGGTATATTATGCCCAACCATAATTTTCACCAAATTTTAAGTTAAAATGTCCTTGCCTGTCACTATCAGAGTACCACCACTACCTTTTATGAATGTTTGAGAAAAGCATTTTATACTACAGATAAATTAACTAGAAGTTTAGAATGTGCTTCTATTAAACATTTCAATATTGCAACCTCAGATTCTAAACTTCTAGTTAATTTATCTGTAGAATAAAGTGCTTAACCTTGCATTGAGAAACTGGCCCTTAGTCCTATCACTGACCTATGAGTATTGGCCCGGCAATTCGTACCGGCAATCTAAAATACAAATCCTCCCCTGTAATATCTTCAGGCAAAATCTTCCAAGCAAACTGCTTTGCACTCACTGATGATACTAACGATAACCAACAGTTGGAAATTGGTAGTTGTAAACAATCGTTTCTCTTTGCTCAGTTGGCCGCTGTTTCAAAACGATTCCGGGGATGACTTTACATATCTACGTTGGCCCGATTTAATCTGAAGTCAACCCAACAAACACCGAAGATCGGCCCATCAGCGGGCCATCACTGGACCAGAAGTTTCATTTCTGGCCCAATGATGGCCCGCTGAAGGGCCAACCTTCGGTGTTTGTAGGGAAGAAACGTCCGTTCAGTTGATGGGCCCACGAAATTGTACAACTGTAGACATATATACTATGTCCATTGTAGTATCGTCTTAGTGTGATTGTACATACCTTGGATGGACAATGGGAATGGATATTCAAGTATGTACATAGATCCAATAATTGTCCAAAATTGTGACACCGGGACGTACACTAAAGTTAATTGTGCAAAATTTGGAAAACAAACGGACGTCCACTGTATGTACTGTCGTGCGCAAAAAACATGGGACAAGTCTTATAACATATTTTTGCTAAAATCTAGTTGTGTACATTTAACTTTAATTTTTGTGACATTGTCAATTATTTGTCAAAATTCATTGCAAGTGAGACAGATTTACATTAGAAAAAAATAGTTGTCCTATTTTTTTGCTCACGACAGTACAAGATATCCAAATGTACATACTTTTTGCATCCACTGAATATACTTGCTGTTTGGGCTACTCGCCGACCGGAAATTATTATTATTTGGCTGGATTGCGTCCAATTACCTGGATTTTTATATATATATAAGAAAAAAACGATTTATTACATAAGAATGTTTTATCACAGAAGAAGAAACAATCAGAACAGAATGTCTCATTGGCGGGAAAAGTTCGCGCACTGTCAATCTCGGGCCGCACTGGGGCCTATTCTCCAGCTGAGGAGAAGTGAATCGGGGTATTTTTTCTTTTATTTCATTATATTTCCTATTTCTTTCTCTTTCCTTTCTCCCGAAATGATCATTCTCTCAACTGGAGAATAGAGGTCCTGTAAAAAATTGTGCCAGGACCGGATCACAAATTTCTTCTGTGATCGACTCGACTGCGACAGATGGCGTAATGTCACCTCGTGATAGATACAATTTGTATCATGATGATGCCGCCTAACGAGCTATACGAAGACGAGAAAACGTCTGGTAGACTAGTTCACAAGTTCAAAGCCCGTGTTAATGCTTGATAAAGCTCGTAAAAATATGAGTGAGGGCTCATTGGATTCGGAATAACGTCTAGAAAAATGTACTAAAATTACAAACCCGCCCATAAATAATTGTAAAAGTTATAAACAAATGAAGATTGACAAAATAACGAGTTTCGTTTTTTGCAAATAACTCGAAAACTATTAATATTTAAAAATTTTTAAAGAATGCTTCTTAAAGAGGAAGAAATTTCCAATAAAAAGTTCCAACTTCCGAAACTCTATCTCTATTAATTTAATGTTGAAAATAGAGCTCCGCGCGGCGAACACTAAGCCGTTATGATGCTCTGAATCTGGCCGTAATAAGTAAAAATATTTTTTTATGTTATTGAATATTAATTTAAAAATTTTAAAAAATTATGGTATTATTTAGACACTTAAAGGAAAAATATACCGTTGGAAAAAAATTGTTTCACCAATTTTTCATAAAATGAGCCTATTGTTAATGAACAATTTTTTTTTTCAGTTTGCGTTTATATTTCAAGTCGGATAATTGTTACATAAAACCCACTAAAATTATTTCACTTCGTGGAGACCTTATGTCAACTATACTTTATGGGATTATAACATTGCGATGTTTTTAATTGTTATATCTATTAGTTATTAATTATTTAACCTAACAAAAAACTAAAAAGTGAAAAAGGGAGGTTGAAATTTTTTTTTTATTAATTTTAATTATTATTACTGTTTTTATCTTCAATAAGACTATAAGATTATATAAACTTTAAATTTGTAGTGCTATTTGTTTAAATAAATGTTATAAACAAATAGGTAAATTACGTATTTTTGAAAAAAAAAATGTTGCCATTATATTTGTTATAAAATATTGATAAAAAAAAAAAATTCTTCAGAAATTTTTTTTAGTTGTTTATGATCATTTTTTTTTTCCTTTTTTCATTATTTAAAAAAATTATTAAGAAAAATTTTTATTCATAAAATTTATTATTTGCAATTCTCTACAAGATGGAAAAAATAAAATTTTTGTTGTTAATTTATTTATTTATTTAATAAACAATTTGTTATTAACAATCGCCGAATGTGTTTATATTCTTTTTAGATAGAAAAAAAAATAACAAATACAATCGTATACATAAACATGTCAAAAAACAAAATTAAATTTAAAATTCTATAAAAAATATTAAAAATTTTTTTTGACATGTTTATGTTTGTTTATGTATACGATTGCTTTTGTTATTTTTTTTCTATCTAAAAAAAATATAAACACATTCGGCGATTGTTAATAACAAATTGTTTATTAAATAAACAAATAAATTAACAACAAAAATTTTTTAATTTTTTTTAACTCGTAGAGAATTGCAAATAATAAATTTTAAGAATAAAATTTTTTCTTAATAATTTTTTTAAATAATGACAAAGGAAAAAAAATGATTATAAACAACTAAAAAGAATTTTCTTAAGAATTTAAAAACATCGCAATGTCATGATCCCATAAAGTATAGTTGACATAAGGTCTCTACGAAGCGAAATAATTTTAGTGGCTTTTGTTTAACAATTATCCGACTTGAAATATAAATGCAAATTGAAAAAAAAATTGTTCATTAACAATAAATAGGCTCATTTTATGAAAAATCGGTGAAACAATTTTTTTCCAACGGTATATTGTTCCTTTAAGTGTCTAAATAATACCATAATTTTTTAAAAATTTTAAATTAATATTTAATAACATAAAAAAATATTTTTACTTATTACGGCCGCGCGCGCCGGTTCAGAGCATCGTAACGGCTTAGTGTTCGCCGCGCGGAGCTCTATTTTCAACATTAAATTAAAATTATTAATAATAGAGATAGAGTTTCGGGAGTTGGGACTTTTTATTGGAAATTTCTTCCTCTTTAAGAATCATTCTTTAAAATTTCTTAAATATTAATAGTTTTCGAGTTATTTGCAAAAAACGAAACTCGTTATTTTGTCAATCTTCATTTGTTTATAACTTTTACAATTGTTTATGGGCGGGTTTGAAATTTTAGTATATTTTTCTAGACGTTATTCCGAATCCAATGAACCCTCAGTCATATTTTTACGAGCTTTATCAAGCATTAACACGGCTTTGAACTTGTGCATAGCCTATGGCAAGACGTCATGAATAAAAAGAGCATCACCAGCCAAAATTTTGTAGAACATTTATGATTTAATAATAAGAAATAGAATTAAATTTTAAAGTTTATTTTATTTTATCATAGCATAAAGAAATGCAATGAATTGAAATATTTCGTTTCACTGTTCGTAATAGTATTATCGCATTATTAACAATATTAAAATCGATATTCTAGTTAGAGTAAGTACTTTTAGCACAACTAGTAGAAGTACGATTTTGAAAATATTATCCTACATAACCTCATAATTTATTTTTCCAATTTTAGTCATTCACACAAGATGAACTCACTATCTACTAGTCCAGACTTTAGAATAGACGCAACTAAAGGAAACTATACCAAACAACCTACAAAAACCTTTCCTACATAGCCAAACCAGTAAGTGAAAATATATACTATGATATGCTACGATAAGGTTCGGAGACATATTTTGGTGAAATGGTCATGGACAAGAAGGGATGCTAGCAGAGCAGATAGATAAGCAATTATAAGCAATTTAAGTTATTTAACTTAATATTAATATATTTTACAGGGTGTTACCAGAAAAATTGCATATATTTTCCTACAAAAGTTAATCAGCAGTGATATGTTTAGGCCCGGTACTTTCATCTCCAGTTAAGTCTATTCTCTAGATAATTTCATATACAATTGTGTCAATAATTGTTTCCATGGGATCTATCTACAGCCCTAACTGGAGATGAAAGTACCGGGCCTTAGTATATCATTGTTGTTAACTAGCATCTAGTTATGTTCCATTGTATATGTAAAGAAATTAGACTAAATAAATTGTCATAAATAATGTATTTGTTCAATAAATTATTTCGAAAGAAAAATCTTACTGCAACAGTACTGCGTTCCTATTTCAGAACATCTTTTGTGGCTTCGTGATTGTATTGCCCGTGATAGGTATTTAATATTATAAAAACCGTTGTATGCTGATAAAAATTTTCAATTTTATTTTACACTAAGCTCCTACCGTTTATTTCATTTAGTTATTATTTCCTAGTTATTACTATATTATGTTTTCTGTAATAGGAAATAAGTTCAGCACAAAAAATGACACAATTTAAGAAATATTGAAAAACTAAAAAATATTCTTTGTCTTCATCTGATGTTTCACAAGTTTTCTGACTTTAGTCTTGCAGAAAAATCTGTACCAAAAATCTGTACCAAAATCTGTACCTTCCTAAAGGCTACTGAGTACTATACTGGGTCCCCGGAACTTCAATATGGCGGATGTTTGCTATAAAAGATCAAAAGATATTTGCCGACTTTCTATTCTGATTGTTTCTTATGTGGTTTTATCATTTCATCTTTTTAGTATTTGAAAATGGTCACATATATTATTGTTATATTGTTATATTATGATTTACATCTAGAAATGATCTCTGGAGTTTATCGCTGCCTCCCGATTTCTGGACATTTTGTTTTTCGGTATCTATTATTTTCAACAAGTATTTGCAAACTGAAGCTCGTAAACGTCTGAAACGTGTGCGAATATTGCACTCCGTAAAAAGTTCCTTTTCCTTTATAGTTCCCTTTTTATCTAAGTCAACTTACATAACACAAAGGAATCTTCACATAAATTTTCCCCCTGCCGCTGACGTTACAGGACTGCAAATCCGATTATGATTCTCCTTATATGACTTTTGTCAAATAAGTGGAATAACGATACTCCCCGGCGTCTATCCTTTTAAAAATTGAACGGCAATAAATACTAATTGCACTTCAAATATGGGATTCATTAAGAACCATATGTATTTCCACACGAGATAAAACTAATATAAATTGTAAAGTTCGTCGCGCTTTTTTCGAAGCGATCTCTAGCGAAATGTGTTTATATCGCCAAATAAAAATACACCGCAAACCAATAAAGCTAATGCATAAGGCAATGATTGCCTTATAAGTAAAAGCATTCTGCACTTCTCCGGGAAAATAATTACTTGCTAATTTATAGATTGTGAACCAACGCCCACAGTGCATGAGAGGTTCCATCATCTTCGTTTCAGGTCACTTTATACTGACGCGCAATCTATAAAAATACCTCTATTCTGGACTAGACAACAGATTTTATTAGACTATCTAGTATGCACTATAACATATTAAAACTTCGAACTAACCTGAATGATGCGATAGATATTGCAAAAGTGATGACACTTGCAACGTTGAAAAATATTTTTTATCAGATTTTTAAAATTACAAAAAAAAATGTTATGTTATATTCTGTAATTGCAAAATGTATTAAATCAATCAATGCTTCAACTGGCCAAATAGCTAAATAATCCAGTAAATAAGCCGAAAAAAGTGTAAAATGTGGAAAAGTGGTGGAACAGCAACAATTTGGAAAATTCATTTTTTCACGTGTTCCCTAGACCCCCAGGAACATTCATCAGCATTGAGCCTTGCATTACCTCCGAAAATGAGAAAGTTAAAGGGGTTTGAAGTGCCCCAAAAAGTAGCTGTCATAAAAACATTTATAAAATTAATATTTCGCCTCGGAAATGAGCTCTAGGAGGTTTTTTGGGTAGCTGATTACGGATCCGAGGTCCAAATTGAGGAATTTCATATTCCAGAATGGAATTCGTGCCATTTCTTTAATGAAAATTCCACTTTTTATAAAAATTGTTATCTTTTAATCTTACTCAACTTGAAAGAAGAGAAAATTTGCATGCACTCCTGCAGTGTTTATAAAATTGCCATGTATATTAATTTGAAATGCTCGTAATATTTATACATAACTTTTTCTTCAAAGTAAAATTGACTTGAAAAATTATTTTGAAATACTAATAATATTCATACATAATTTTTTTCTTCAAAGTGAAATTCGACACGAAAAATTGCATAAATTCCAGTACAGAATAAGGGATTCTTTAATTTGGACCTCAAAATCATGATCAGCGACCCAAAAAACCTCCTAGAGCACACTTCTGCAGCACAATATTCATATTTAAATTTCCGCCCGAAAAAGTGGAATTTTCATCAAAAAATGGGACGAATTCCATACTGGAATATGGAATTCATCAATTTGGACCCCGGATTCGTGAGCAGCGACGCAAAAAACCTCCTATAGCCCATTTCCGAGGCGAAATATTGATTTTATAAATTTTTTTATGACAGCTACTTTTTAGGGCACTTCAAACCCCCTAACTTTCTCATTTTTAGAGGTAATGCAGGGCTCAATGCTGATGAATGTTCCTGGTGGTCTAGGGAACACGTGAAAAAAGGAATTTTCCAAATCGTTGCTGTTCCACCACTTTTCCACATTTTCCGGCTTATTTATTGGACTAAAAGGCGGAATTAAAACACTGAGAATCGATAGATAATGTGGTTTTAAATGAGAACAAAAAAAGCTTTTAAAAATGCAGCACATATTGTTGTACGGAATGAACAGTTGATGTAATAGTGATAAAAGTGACCGCAAAACATTGTTTTTCGATGTATTTCAGTTAAACATCCGTGAATTTATGAAATATATGACACAATGTTATAAAATTAATTGTTTTGATGGTACACGTTATCAATTATAGCTCATAATGGTCGCTCATATATATGCATTAATTCGCATTTTAGTGCCAATAGGGTATTTTCACTCAGTGAAATTTGATAATGTCCTTTGGACATGTTAAAATACTGTTATGTGTTTCAACCCTCTAGAGACATATAGAAGAATCTAGAACATTACAGACGTCCTATAGAAGATTATAGACAATGTGTGTGGGGACAGTTAAGTTAATACAGTTCTAATGGTCAGTTGAGATGGTCAGAGAGTAGGAGTAAACACGGTGATAAAATGACTGAATAATTGAAATGTAGTACACAGTGTATTATTGGTCAAGTAATTAATTGTTGTTGTAATTAATAAGTTAATAAATTAGTGTTTAGTGTTACCTGGTGTTATAATTTCCGAACCCACAATACAGGGTGTTAAGAAAAGGGTGTAAGCACGCAACAATACAATATTTTACCGATATATCACTCCTGCAACTCTAGTAATTGATGAAATATAGCTATTCGAAGAATTCCCGTCACTAGCAACATTTGTAATGACGTACTACTATCCGAATAATTCTTTCCACCATCACCACCACCTTTATAATAACAACGATTATAATAACAACTGCAAAAAAAAACTGCGAAAATGCCCTTTTTGCACGGCACGGTAGCTCAGTTGGTTAAGACGTATTGTGTGAGGGCGTTCCTCGGGGGTCGGTTTTTGGCCCTAAACTGTACAATTTGTACGAATCCGACTTTCCTAGTTTCCTGAATACTAAACTTACCAAATACGCCGATGACACGGCCAGGTACGCGCATATTCACAACGCAGAAGAGGCTAACATGCTTCTCAAAGTCCACATGGCTCATGCCACGAAGTATTATGATAGGTGGAAGATTCGGGTAAACGAGGAAAAGTCGGACAACGCTTAGACAAACGACTGACGTTTAACCGATATACAAACGAGAGTATTTCATGTCCAAGAGTCTGTACCCGCTCTTGGCAAGGAATAGCAGACTTAGCAGAGAGAATACAAAATTAATTTATACCGTTATTGTGAGGCCGGCTCTTACATACGCGGCACCGGTGTGGTGCAGCACGTCGGTCACGACAATAAAGAAACTAACAGTTCTGGAACATAAGTTTATGCGTCTCGTCTCAAATTCCCCACGATACACCTCCTTAAGAAACTTATACGCACGATGTCATGACATAATGCCACTGGCGGACTACATCATAGTTACATCACAAAAATTCTACCAATTTAAACTTAGTGATAGTCCGCTTACAAACAATAT
Source organism: Rutpela maculata (assembly GCA_936432065.2). Classification (NCBI taxonomy): domain Eukaryota; kingdom Metazoa; phylum Arthropoda; class Insecta; order Coleoptera; family Cerambycidae; genus Rutpela; species Rutpela maculata. The sequence continues at coordinate 35,117,823 of OW386287.2, read as the reverse complement.
TACTCAAATTAGAAAGCATAATGCACCTTTTCGCATAAAACACAAATTACCATGTCTTTCGGCAACCTATTTAACCACATCCCATCTTCTCTATTCTATAAAATCTATTTCCAATATATAACACTTTTTATCTTCTTGTCTTTTGTTCGTTTTCTAAATTTTCCCTTCCTAATTATATTTTTTGTAAATATCTAAATTTTCTGAAACTTTAAATATTTTAAATCATAAATTGTGCGGTCTGGCACAGGCGCTCGCCCTTGCAATTACTTGAAGCGGGTTTTTTGGTCGGTAATTTTCCGCGTGGTCATCATATTTATCTCTAATATTTATTTATACACGCACCTTTTGCCTTTTTATTTCAATTATTTTAAGTTATCTTTTTTACATGTTTAACATTAATTAATATTCATGTTGCACCCTGTGACCAGGAGATATAATATTATTTTTCAGTTCTTCTTAGCTTTACCTGGCCTCACTTCGTCCAGTCCTTCAATTTCCACGACGACTGGTGCCGTGGATGTCTGACTGGCGTGTGTCTGGGGAGAGTCAAATGTTATATATATTATTTTAATTTTAAATAAATCTAGTTTTTGATTTGATTTGATTGCGTATTGAGTGGCGAATATGCTGATCGACTGTCTATCGCGTTTTGGGTTCGAGCCCCAGCCCCGGTATTAGCAACACCGGTGGGTATTGATGTATGTCTGTATTTTTCCAAATGTGTAACCCCCTTCCGGACAGCCTTGGCTTTGGATTTGGGGGTTGTCTACTATATGAGGTGTGCTTGTTTTATGTTAGGGACGAAAATTCTCTATCAAAAAGGTCTTTACATTTTTCGATAATTTCTCTCGCTTCCTTAAATTTCAGTTTTTTCTAATTATTTTATTGAAAATGGTTAACAAATTCTGTAAAGGTATTTACACAAAAACTTCTCTTTTTATTAGGTGCATTTAATTTATTAATTATTTTTTCTGTTTGATGACCACCATGCATTTTTAACTAAAATAATAGGTTTCTTACTTGACAGTTGTCAACTATTTTTTAAGTGTCCACACTATAATATTTTACTAAAAATTAGCAGGCTTCTTCCGTGACAATCGCTAAACATGCCAAATATTGTCCTCTTCCGTCACATTTTTTCATAAACTATTTTTTGGGTCCACCCTGTAGATTTTCATGTAGATTATCATGTTTTAAACAAATGTTTAAAACATAATTAATACACAATATGATGTTTTAAGCAACTGTTTAAAACACAGTTTAAAATATACCATTTAAAACATTAAAAAAACTGTTTTTAACAAAAAAACTGTTAAAACAAAAAAAAAACAGTTTTTTTCCAACCCTGCAAATACCTAGTTTTGCAGAGAGACAGACACCAGACCGAAACAAACAGACATACAGACAGGTGGAATTGAAAGACATTCATTTTCAAAATATGTGTAGATTTCTGAAACGAAAAGTGAAAAATTCCGGAGAGTGGTTTTTTGCCGATTACAACACCATAAGCGAGGGAGAAACATTCTTTTCAACTTATTTTTGTCAATTTTCATAAAGACAAAAGTAAATAAAATTGTTGCCTAAAGAGACACCACACACACTGAACATCAAAGAATTAGAAAATAATTTCAATAATTAATCTTGTAAAACAAAATGTATATACAAAATAATTCCGATAAAGATAAAAATCACTTGCATCCTGAAACGAATAACGAATAAATCTACATTTCACTTTACAATATACTTAATGAAAAATTCTAAAAACAAAGTAATAAATTGTTGATAAAATAAACCGGCACCTGTAGATATATGATAATATAAAACATAAATCATACAAACCTGTTGAATGAAAAAATGTTTATTTGGATATTTTCAAAATAAACATCACTTTGATGAAAATAAAAAGGTTATTAACATCGAACAGATTTGTTTTATATAATAGCAAAGTTTATTATGGTTGACAATAAGACATTTGGCACGAAATGGGAAATCTTAAACATTAAATAATCTTGTTCTCTTTATCTTTAACGAATTATACAGGGAGTGAAAAATATATATCATATCAACTGCAACTGTGATCATATAGTTATTAAGGTACTAAGGGTGTTATAAGGATAATAACGCACCGAGGTCGGCAATGTACGTCGACCGAGGGAGTCATTATCCTATAACACCCGTGGTGCCTTCAACGTTTAATGTCCTACAAGTGTTATTTAATTCGATTTTTTTTTTTTTGACATTTACGATTTATTAATTTGACATCTATTATGTTCAGAACGATTTGATTTAAAAGAGAGTAAAAATCAAAATTGTTTGTAAACGCCGCCGTTGCATAGCATCTTGTTTGTCAATAACGCTATCATAATTTGCTTGTTTTGGGTTATGTTATAATTTTATAATGCCCTAGGGCATTATTTTTCATTTAATGTATCTCAAAACAGGGTGGTTATTGTAAAATAACAGACTTGTAGGACATTAAAAGTTTAAAGAACAAAAATTGCGTTATGCGAGATCTAAAAAAGTCCGGTGCGCATCACAAAGGGTAGCTAGCAATCGATTCCAGAGTATATCCCATTGCTCCTCCGACTGCAAAAATTGTCTTTTAGATACCTACACCTTGACGTTTCTAGTAGCGAGTAATTGCATAGAATATAAATGATGGCTTCATCCTCCACTCCACATTTTCGACACTTAGACATCCATCAACCTCACTGTAGGTAGAGTGAAATTACTTAGAGAAGATAACATCGTCATAGGATACGCACAGACCGATATCGTTACCGCGTGCTCGTTACCTTCCTATTTTTACAGCTGCATGGGCGTCGCACTGATTACTATCATTAATATTTAAATAAAAAATGGATGGCATGGCACTGATATTATGCCAACTATTGTACGCAATGTGCGAAGCTGTGACGTATGTTATCTTCTCTAAGTAATTTCATTCTACGTATTTGTGTCGGCAGCGTCGTATTATTAGGCTTGCTACCTGTCTCATTCGCTCTCTATCTACCCCCCAGCAACTACTTTAGGGTCAAGTCGGTTGATGGCACCTTTACATGGACACTGACTGCCTCATTCTGGAAGCTTGAGCCAAATAGTTGTTACGTCCTGCAATGGCCCAATCTTCTAGCTCTGACTGAATCACATTTCTCTGTAAATGAAAGGTTGGCTCAGGTCAAGAAAAATGAGTTTTTGCTTCTTTTCCTACGAAACGGTCTGCTCCTTCATAGTCTTCTATTTCAATATTCTGATAATTCAGTACCAGCACAGAGGTCAGTTTGTTTAATTCAGGTGCCCTCAAAGCTGCCTGCTATTAGTACTTGACAAATGGCGCCGATATCCGGACCCTTGGTTTGCATCCGTATGCGCCAGCCAGTTCCTTACTGGGTCCTCAATCCATCTGTATATCATTCCAGAACCCCTGGTCTCAAAAGACGCCTTGTACTAATTGTTTTCTCAGTCATTTCAACTACGGAACAAGTAAAAAATATGTATGGAATAGTAAACTCGTAAAAAAGAAGACAACGGCCATCCCCCGACCGAATGATTACAAAGCTCTACTTTTAAGGGACCAACTTAAAAGTAAAACTTTGTATGCCCCAGTCTCTCGCCCGTTGAAATATATATTGCATTCTTGAACAGCTTGTTTGTTGCTGTCCTTCCACATTAATATGCAAGTTGCAATCGTTGGAGTGGTCCTGATTGCTCCTGTTATTCCTACTCGAACTTTTGAAGTTGGCCCCTAATTGTAAGGCGTTTCCAGGGTATTCCCCCAATAAGGCTGTATACATTATGCTTATAATAGAAAAATACGTTCAAAGCGTGGACGACAGCTAGGAGTCAGGAAAGAGTCCCAGATACCTCACTATACGTACATCTGGTTACCCATAAGAGAAGGAAGCTGAAAATGGTTTGTATTTCTCCACTTTTGAACAGAATTAGCTCTGTGTTTTGCCAGGGTTGACAGAGAGTCTATGTCTGTTACACCAAATCTGAATTATGTTGAAATGAGCACTGAAGAAAATGGCATCTCATCATGATTGTCAGATCATCTGCAGATGCCTGTATATAAAAGTCCGCTTCCTTTGATTTGATCAGTAGCTTGTCGAATATGAGATTCCATAACAGTGAGTAGAGTACCCTTACCTGCGTATATCTTCAGCCCACCTTGGCCCCCGCTTTGTTATAAATCGTGATTTCAATGTCGCGATATCCACTTAATTATGGTGTGGCCCACGTTACGATCCGCGACTTCTTGACAGAGAAAATCGAAGGTTGAACTATTACACGCTTTTTCGATATCTAAGAAAAGCCAATGCTTTTTCAGCTCTGACATCGATCCGATGAAGGACCGCCTCTGCAGATTTTCCGGCTTGATATACATTTTGATTTGGGTGAATTGGTGGTAACTCCATCATTCATATACCTTTCTATTAGCCTCTACTCTTCAAAAGAAAGAATGTTGGGCGTATCAGTCTAAATGCTAAATATATGATAGTACAACCTACCATTGACAAAATGACCACTTTCACCATTCTCCAGGATATTGGAATAACTAGCAGAGCTAGGCAAGATAACAGATGATGCAGGAAACCCAATAGTATCTTCGCACCCTTTTGTATTAGAGCCGGATATACACCGTCTGGTCCCGGTGCCGGAGATTTAAATGGTTCGAATGTCGACATAGCTCATCTCAAATATTCATGCTTTATGACCTTTGATGCCTTCTTTTAGTCCGTGACAATTACTTCCGATCTAAATTCCATTGTAATCCATTGATATTAGGAAAAATAGAGGAAATAAACTATATTTTGCCCTTTGGGAATTATACGCAAAAGTATGTGAAACGCGCGACGATCGGGGATCAACCCCCTAAATTGATCCCTTATTACTCGGAAATTATTGCGCCTATCGGAAACATGCACAGGATTTTATTTTATTTGTAGTAAATTTTATGTATCTTATTATCAATAAGTATAAAATTTTCTGAGGTACCAACTATTTCGAGAAAAAATGCCAAAACCAACGGCGGGGTGTTGGGGGTGGTTTTTAAGGGTGAAACTCACACTCGCGCCTTGAGACCTCTTTTATTTCTCAAAAGTAGCCCTTTGGCGCGTATAATCTCCAAAGGGCAAAAGATTATAATTTATTTAATTAATTCCTCGATTTTAAGTCCTAATATTAATAGACTATTGTCAAGGGCTTCGTTTTCAAAATTTCTGATTTTGGAAAATTATGCAATCAAACCGTGATGATGGGCTTTTACGTATCAGGTCTTTAATAGTTTAGCAAACAACCTTCAAGCTCTCTTGTTTTTGCTTGTTTATCAAACTTTTATACCTTCTATTTATAGATGTACAGTCAGTTGGTACTTTAGAATGTGTAGCTTTATTGAACAGCTTCCATTATCAGAAGCTATTTCCTTTACTTTACTTACTTGCAAGGAATTGTTCTCAAATGTACAGTTAAAGGCAGTCTGGAGCTGTAGAGCTGCAGTTTTTACTTCACGCAGCTTTCTTGATCCACGGGACATATCCTTAAGGATCTCTAACAAAATGTTACTAAAATTTATTATTAACCTTTAAAAAAATTCCATGTATAAAGTTTCGAAACTGTTAAGTATACAACCGGGTGTCTCATAGGTTAAAACAAACTGTTATAATAAGATAAGTGTTTTCCTGAAAATGGAGATGTTTCTCCTGCCGGACAGGTGGCAATTAAATCTTAATTCGCCTCACCACCATTGCAATTTTTTTTTAAATTCAGCGAAGTTAACACACTGTTAGTTTATCACGGGAATGAAAAAAGACGAAACGAATGTTTTTTCATTTTTATTTTTTTTCATAATTTACTTTTCTCTGCCTAATACGCGCATCCTAAATTGACAGCGCCCATTTTCTACTGATTCTAAAAGAAAATAAATTCTCAATGCGACCCGTATAAAATAATTTATTTTTTGTAACGCCATATCATAAAATGACATTTATTTGACGGTTTCAATGAATCAAAACAATGTCATTATTGACAAGTGTAAAATAAAGAAAAAATAATGAAATAAAGACATTTTATTTCACAGTGTGAAATAAAACTTATTGGTTTCTATGGAAACAGCAATAGAATTTAGTCTGTTTTTACAAAATTATATTGTTTTCTAATTTCGAATGGCGATACAAAAAATTTTGTATATAACTCGAGACTAAAATGTGTTTTTTTTTACTCGTGTGGTTTATAGCACTTGCCTTCGGCTCGTACTATAAACGCCCCACTTGTAAAAAAAAAACACAATTTTAGCCACTTGTTATATAAAATCCTATTATATTGCACAGTGTGTCGCACTTAAAAGTGTAACAAACACCCTTATAACCTTTTATTTTTTCCGAACTGAACCAAATTTTACTCAAATCTAGAAGAAACTAGGAGGTACTTATGACCAAAAAAAAAAAACATTCGTCTCCTGCAAATACAGCCACCTGCGATACCAAAGTAAACGGATAAAATAAAAAAATCATGTTTTATCGGAAAATTTTATTAATGAAGGTTGTTCAGAATTTTCCACAAGCTTTAAGACCAAAATTTTATCACAATTAAAAAATTAAAAAATGAAATGATAAATTACTCGACAAATACCCGACAGCTTGCATTTAATTTGAAACAAAAATGTCATAGTACACTTTTATAAACAAAAAACCCACTAATCTGATATTTCCGGACTTCATTTCAATATTTTCTACTTTTGATGACATTTTTTTATAATTCTGAACAACTTTCGTTAATAAAATTTTCCGATAAAAAATTCCTAATATGATTTTTTTATTTTCCCGTTCACTGTGGTATCTCAGGTGGTTTTGCATCGGTAGAAGGCGAATATTCTTTTCTTGGCCATAATACGTCCTAATTTGTTATACATATATTCGAGTAAAATTTGGTTTAAATCGGAAAAACAATAAAAAAGTTATAAGGGTGTTACACTCTTAAATGCGACACACTGTATGTGTGCAATTATTACTCTGGATTGGCTACGAAATCTTCTGCAAACAGTAGGTTATGACTCGTAGTGGCCTCATTATAGTTTCATCAAGTTATGTCTAGTATAAAGTGAGAAAAAACTGGAAAATTTGACGAATGATAGTTATAAGAGTAACTACGATTTTGAAAGCGTTTCAACTTCTTTCAAAGATTTGTTTCAATCAATATTAATAAAACTAGTTGTGTTTTAGATGACTGACGAGAATGTAACTTAATTTAGATGTTAAGATACGCAGAAAATTGATTCCTTTACATCTTGACGTACATGGAGACAGTTTCTTTCAAACCTTGCATATACAATATACAATCAGTCAAAAGATTCGCTAAGTTATCACTTATTGACAGCGCCTACTTTAATGAAGGAGGATGGAAAAATAAATACCAAGACGCAACTAGTGCATTATTAGTATTACACAACATCTTATTTTCTATTTTCGTAAACTCATGTTCTTTCCGTCATAAAAGCTGCTAATTTACATTAAAATAGCTATTAATCTTTGCAAATTGATTCTGGCATCGATTTCCTACAACGAAATTATTTCATTATTTTTGTCGGCTCAGTAAACAAAGGTTGAAGTCAATGTCAGGTAACTGCGTGAATAATTTGCATTTTCACCACCTTGTCTCGCATCAATTTACCAAAAATAAATGATGACACTGTTACGGATAAATCACGGTGAATCAGTGTCATTACATCGAATGTAGAAAGAGCACTGCTCTGCCAACGTTTATCTATTAAGTATATTACGTTTTTGAGGAATTCAACTTTGATGTTGTTTACATACAGGGTGTTTGCATGAAGAGTATACGGTTAATGATTTAGTATAATACATGTTTACTTGACGTAGAAAACATAACTTTGGCAATATATATGTATATATTTTTAATTATACAGGGTTTTCGAAAAATGTATTAGGACACTTTGGGAGGTGACAGTTTTCGCAAAATATGAAAAAAAAGTTCCTATTTGCCCGGAAATACTTGATACTAAATAACGTACCGAACCTCATCGCTGTAGCATAATGGGTTCCTGAAATATTAAATAAAAACCTACTTAAAGGCTCCACCTTCAAATGGTCCTAGCTCTCTTAGGAAGCATTTCCGGGAACGTCTATAGGAACTTTTCTTCATATTTTTGCAAAAATTATCATCTAGTGCATTTTCTGAACACTATGTATAATGATGAATACAGTGTGTCCTTTTCACACTGGGCAAAAAGCGGAATTTTTAATTACCTTTTCCTGATTTTAATGGGAAATCTTCAGAACGCTCTAGCGATCACTGAGCATGACGGATATGCCCAATTTTATTAGAGAGTACTTTACCATGCTATTTTGTATATTCGAAATGAAATTTTAATAAGTTTAATTTGATTAAATTAAATAGGCAGGAACCCATTTCAATGGGGTCGTTGCATTATATCGAAATTGAGTCTGATTTTGTATGGAAAATGTAACTGTGGGTTTGTTAATGCCCTGTGTTACATGAATTGACCAAACTATTGCCCAAAATTTAAACTACACCACTTTAAAATAAAGGTCGCCGTCAGCGCCCTTGCTACGTCATAAATTGAAAACGTTGATGGCGTTGATGCGCTTAGGTAGGTGACAGGGACGGGCACGGATAGATCGGTAAGTTCCGACTATTTTCGGAGACATTCGGCGTTGCCCGCTCTACGTCTACGTGCAACGATCCCATTCGTGTTCAAGAAGATGTTATTACTATATTGCTATATGCAATTATAAAATTATATTGTATGCTTTCAATTTTAATATTACTAATTTAAGAATTAAAAGAAAAATGAAGTACGGAGAACTTTTAAGAATAAAGCATGGAATTTACAGTACCATGGCACACATTTCTAAAGAAATAATTGCCTTTTCTCAATCTGAAAAAATGAAATATGATATGAAAAATATTTGTTGAATTATCAAGCATTTGCAACAACTCGACTCCATATTCTGTTTTCAAGCATTTTCCACCCTAGAAAAGTTTTATCGAACTTATAATTGCTCATCACTAATGCATAGAAACGTTGGCGTTGTCTTAAAAATTGTAAATTCAATTGAAATATTATTAATAGATTGACAGTTGTTTACTTCAAATTAAACTATTTTTCAGCTCTTAGTCTATTAATAACTTTTCAATTTAATTTACAAATTTCTGAGACAGAAGTTTCTATATCCCATGCAACTTTGATTTGTTATGAACGACTGATAGTTCTATAATCAAAATTCTCACCATATACAAATGCCCGTAAAGCATCAAGGGTGTATGGAGTATTTTAAGGGATTATCGGCTTCTTGCGCATTAGCCTTAACGCGACAAGAGGCGGGGCTTACGTAATCCTACTGGAAAAACGGCCCTCCAATATCGGCACAAACAATCTGGTATACGGACGGCTTCAAGACGGAACAGGGAGTCGGAGCTGGGAAGGTCGAAATCGAAAATTACGAATACATACCACAATATTTCAGGCTGAAGTGACCGCTATACAGTGGTGTGCAAAGGAACTGTAAACTAGCCAATTGTCATTTTTTCCGACAGCCAAACAGCGCTAAAGGCACTTGATTCCGTGCAGGTCGATTCAAGACTAGTATGGGACTGTAAAAATGCCCTTACGGACCTAAGAAGTCAGAATAATGTGACCGTGGCATGGATACCAGGACACGAGGGGCATAGGGGATGTGAAAAGGCTGATGAACCGGTCCGGGAAGGCTAGAAGTGCTAGAACTAATGCCATAGCCTTTTCCTCATTATCCCAGTTATTTGCAGATGCAGCTGCCTCGAATTCTCTTATAGGTTGTCCATGAGCTTTGGCCGTCAAAGGAGGGAGGTTTTAACCGAGGACCTGACGATGCTACTAGCTGGCCTCCTTTCTCTCTTAATTGTCGTTTAAGTCTCTCTACTTCTCCTTCGAACTCACTCGTCTTTTCTTCAACCTTATCTACTTTTCCTTTGACCTTACTGCCTTTAGCCTTTACAACTCCCATATCCTCCTTGATTTTGTTAGAGACTGAATTCATAGCGCCTTGATGGATTTTTATTTGTTCGCTCAGGATTTTCCTCAGGTCTTCCTGTCGTCTTTCTTGTTCCTCTTTTTCTTCCTGGCGTTGTCTTTCTTGTTATTCTTTCTCCTCTTGACATCGTCTTTCTTGTCGTTCTTTCTCTTTTTTTTTCTTCTCGATGCACAGTGGGTTATTTTGAGAGATTTTTGGCCAAAACTCAAATGAACCAAATTTCACCAACTTCCGAAAAATGAGTAATAAACAAGCTTTTTGGCAAAGGTGGACGTTATTCCTGGGGGAACAAAAGGCCTTGATCCCTATATCTGCCCCATTTGCGTTCTACAGCTCGAGAAGGAAACACGTGTTCAAGTTTAAAATTGTGCAGAGAATATTCAGCGTTTACACGACTGTGAATTTTTATTTTTTTTGTCTTCAATTGAACAAATCGGCCATGTCTGGAATAGAACAAGGCAAGAGCTTTATTATAGGCAGTTAGTTGACTTTATTTGCTATTTGGTGCCCGAATTATAGCGTTTTAGGGAGTGAGCGATTTCAGCCGTAAATTTTGATTAAAATGAAACTTTTCATTTTTGTTACACTTCACTTTCGCAAGCTTTACCCTTTACCCCTATAATTTTTTTTATGATATTATATACAGTGTCCTCTACATGTTCTGTGAATTGCAGCTGCCCCTAGCTGCCGTTTTTTGAGTAAAAGCGTTTTGAATACGTTAATGCAGGTTAAAAATACCCAATTTTACGAGTAATATAATTACTGATATTACAATGACTAATTCATTTCAATTCTTGAAATCGTTCAATGGAATTTCTTTACCATTTTTGCTCGAATTTGGAGGCAATATTCTAGTCGAATCCAATGTTTCACAATGTTATACAAGTATTTGGATTTCCATCCCCTGAAACCCACGCTTATATATCGGTGGAATTTTTTAACCATTTTTTCTAGAATTTGGTGGCAATATTCTATTCGAATACAAAGTTTCACAATTTTATTCATATATTTTAATTTCCACCCCCTGAAACCCACCCCTATTTATCTATGGGATTTTTTTCATTATTTTTCCTCTCAACGCCAGCTGATGTTGGGACGTTTCCAGGAGTTTCAGAGTTTTGGCCAAAAAACGTTAAACCTGACCCACTGTGCGATGTCTTCTTTCTTCTTTTTCTTTTTCTTCTTGGCGTCTTATTTCCAGACCTTCCATCATTTTCTTCAATTGGTCTCTTTCTTATTGACACCGCTTTTCCTGTTCTGCTTTATCTTTCTGGCGTTGCTGCTCCATACCTAAATTCCGCAAATAGGTCCTGTATTTGTTTTTTTGCTGCCATGCTCGTGTTGTTATGGGCATAAAATGACATAGCGTTAAGAAAATCCAGATATCTTGTCAATATTTCCAACAGAACTTTCTAGAAAAATCTTGAGCATCAAGGGGTGAAAATCACCCCCAAATTTAGATATTTATTATCTGCAAAAGTATCACGGATTTATTTTTGAAACGTGGGATATTTATGTTTTTGGGATCGCTGATTACGAATCTGAAGACACAATTAAAAAATTCAAAATGGCGGCTCCAATATGGCTGATGGAATTTTTTTCTAAAGCAAGTGTTTTAAATGTACGAAAAAAATTGTGCATCTATATATTAATGAAAAATAATAGCATTTTTGAAAAATATTTTTAATTAATGGACAATTTCAATAACAAAATGACCACATTTAAAAAAAAAATGTGACAACGTACATTGTTTCGGCCATAACTTCTTTATTTTTTATGGTACAAAAACAAACAAAAAATCATTTGACTGATAAATTATCCTTAATTCTGTTCCTTAGAACTTTTGATGGATATGTTTCTAAGATATTTAACATATTTAACAGTTAAACTAAATACTTTATCCTATAAACGTTCCAGTGCCATCTTTATTCTTAAAGCAATATATATGATATTTTTATTCTATAGAAAATGAAAATATGAAAAAAAAAAAATCATTATATTCAACTAATTGATAAGATTAATGTGACAAAGTCCAATATGGCTTTCCTGTATGTTACCTCAGTGCTTTATGGTTTATTCACGCTATACTGAAAAGTGCATTTACTAAATTTAATGTAAATTAGTGGTCTATTAGATATGGCAAATACAGGTGCGTCTTTCTCTTTGCCAACTCCATATCTAAAATATCTAGCGACGAAATGTCTTACGTGGGAGTGGGCAGTTGGCATCGATTCCGTTACGTCTTCGCCTATAATGGCTATACTCCATAAGACAGTAAAACAGGGTTATTAAAAGCAGTAGATTTTATAGTAGAAATCGTAGCTTTAACAGAATTAAATAACAAGGAGCTGAAAATATCTTATGTTTTATTAAATTCAAAAATGGCAGAGTTACTTTCATCATGTTGACTATATTTTTTTGATGGTTTGTTTTTAAGCATAAAATTCCAAGTACAACAGTTTTTTAAAAAATTCCAACAAATAAATGAGATACGTCCAATTTTCTATTTTTTTTTTAAATGGAAACGTCAGATGAACGCGACTAAAAAAAATACTAAATAAGCTATGGAAATTAGTAGTAAGGTTGTAGACTTGTCCCTAAATGACAAAGTAGTTATTTTAATTACTGTTTTTAGGTTTTTTAGGTTTTTCCTATGGAAAATTTCTTAATAGGACCGTGCTATTTTCTTTTATTAATCAGAAATAATGATTCATAAACTTTAATTTTTTTCGCCATTAATCATTTCTTAGCGATATCCTTCGTAATAATAAAAGTATTTTTAAAAGGTAAGCGCCAACAGATAATTTTAATAAGGTATATATCTACATTTAAATCCAAAATTGCAGATAGCCATGAAAATGACAGACATTCGCAATAATTGAATTATTCTTGATATTACTCATTGATTATCTGAAGTAAGTGTATTGAATCTGTTATAAACAAATAAATTAATATAAAATGGCTGAAAAATATTCAATAGATGAAAAAGTTGACATGCTGATTACTTATGGAGAGACTCAACATAATACAACTACTTAGAGCACAAACTATACGAGCAGAGATATTCGGAAAGAAGGAAGAGAAACTATTTCGCCCGGTTGAAGCATCAATTTAGAACTGAACCTGATATAGAAATTGAAGAAAGATTTATTGTGGATGAAGAAACAGAAATTAATGTATTAGATTTAGTGCATGTTGACCCAACTATTTCGATAAGACAAATTGAACATGAATTACCAGTTTCCAAAGAATCAGCCAGGAAAATTTTAAAGAAACCCGGCTATCGTTCTTATAAATATCATTTGCATCAATTTTCGAATGATAGCCCAGGCACTTTATAAATGAAACTCTAAAAAAATCCAACCTAAGATTTTTCAATGGGATTCTCTTTATTTTGGCGTAAAAAATAATTTCTCAAAAGTCCATAAAGCCAATTGGACGGCTACAAAAGCTACAGAAAGTCAAAGGTTACTAAAATCGGTTTTTTTTCAAGTATCTCGTAAATTATAGGTTGTACGTTAATTTTGGCTATTATCAAATTTGTTTGTGAGATAAATCTGCATAAAAAAAGCTGTAACAAAATTTACGTAGAACCAATAGTTTTTGAGATATAAGTTTTTTTACATGGTGTCCCCTGTAAGCCTAATTCATAATAATAATTCATTATAATTTTGTTGATTAATGTTCGTCTTTGCTGACTCATCTCAGCGGAAAATAACGAAATGAGGTCGGCTTCATCATCGTTGAACTCAGATTCAACGATTGTATCCTCGGACATCGTATTGAGATACGACTGGCCCCGACAACAGCCACATACTACGGAACATGACAATCCTATTTTTCTGCATCCACAATTGATGCCACAACCTTTTGTGCAACTGCAGAAAATTGAATTGAGAAGTTCATCTGGTGCAGGGGAAATCAGAGTAGTTGTTGGTTCTTATAAATTATTGTTTAAAGTCCAACCCCTTTGCTGAGGGTCTAAATCTTTTCCCAGTCAAGTTTGCACCTGGTAATATACCCTGAATAGATGTTGTTGAGTAGCTGCTGCTGTGGGTGGAAGTGACGAGAATTGCACAGGCTTATTTAGTCTAGTACATTCCACAAAACTGAAATATCTATAATTATCAATTGAAGTCTCTTTTTTTGTACTCCATATATAGCTAAAATAAACAATGTGCCACCATTTATTAGCAAATTTTTTGAACAGTTTTCTATTTTGAATACCGCCAATGCTTCCTGTAAATCTGGTCTTTTTTGTAATATTTTAAATGCGTTTATTTTTCCTTTTCGAAATAAAGCACTAGTGGTATCGCAACCACTAACGGCATGTAAAAATAGAATATGTTCTCTACAATTTGCATGCTTCTGGATTGCTCAGGGATTGTAGATCTTCGATTGGACGTTTTTTTCCGGGTTTAAGAAAATATATATTGTGAGTAATCGGAGTGCGTCCTATTAAAATTATGAAGAGATCGATATCTTCTCCAACATCAACTGTAGTGCGCTCAATTGACTGCTTCAAAGCAGGTTCTATGATTAAAGCATCAGCATCATCCGAGGCCTGTATGCTATTAATTTTAAACATTTCTAATTTGGTCATTAGTAAAGAAATAAATCTATTTTTATTCAATTTATTGGACAAGAATTGTTCTTGGTTAGAAGCTATTGGCCTCGTCTCTTCGAAAAGCATATCAGTAGATTTTTGAGTTATTTTCACACATCAACGCTGCTTACTATTATTATTATGACGAGGGGTCTATTTCAAAGATATCTCAGAAAGACATTATGCGGGTATATGTGCATAAACGATGTTCCTATGTATACATTATGCTTATACTTTAAGGAATAGCATTTTAAGGAAAAATCTTATTGGTCTCAAAATTGGGGGCAAAATTTCTGATCTGTTAATAAAGCAATAAACTTCAGCATTCTAAAGGCCTCTATTTAGAATAACGACAACTCAAATTTGATCAAATTAGATCAAGCGTAAACAAATTATTGTTGAATAACCGCTTTCCCACCCTATGTTCAGGAATGAACCTCTCTGCATCCTATTGAACATACGGTATTATTTTTACCTAAAATTTACGCTCCCAAGAGGTTGCTTACGTGTTTTGGGACACCCTATATACATACAGACACGAGGACATATGAATAAACACACAACCTAACTGAGAACCCCCTTTTTGAAATCTGTTAAAAATGGCAAACTCTTCTGTGTTTTTGTTGATCTTATTAGAAATACTTAATTTACAAAATCTAGATTTGTTTTTAACACCCAATTTTTTTTTACGAAATATCAGTACCCGCATATTTGTCGAGTAGTATATATATTACCACTTACTTACACTGATCTTAAATTTACTTATTACTTAATAGTAATTAGTGTCAAAATCAGTTAAAAATTGAGAAAAATCAGCACCTTATCGCTATTACCCCTCTAAACAAATTCCGACGAAAGACCTAATGTGCTAATTGCCCCTACTAATTAGCAAATTGTCTCTAAATTCGTTCGCATACCTCTCCACCACCTTGCAGCATAAATGAAGTACAAGGTGGTCTAAAATTAGCACACGCTTTGAGCAAAACCGTTCCGGAAAGTATAGCTTTAAAAAACGAGCAAAAATAAACATAAGGCAGCTGTCATTAATTACGCCAATAAAGAGTTAAGAATGTTATTAGAGAAAACAATTTTCATTTGCACAAAAATAAATGCCGCATTTAATTGATCCCGAGTGTATGAGGTTTAATAAAAAAAATTTCCTGAAAATATATTTTTTATCGATAAAACGGATTTAATAGCGTGTTTATTTTTCCTGGAGAATACACTGTTTAATGTATGATGATGATCCAAACAATACTCACACTTCAAATTTATACATTGTGTTTCTGCCCAAGACTCGAGGTTGACTCCAAAGTAAAGTATTCAGCGAAAAATGGGTATCTAAAGCAGGGTGGATATGATTTAAATCAGTCATTTAAATAGTGATTTAAATCATTTCTAAAATGTTGATTTAAATCCAAAAAATCATAAATAAGAAAAAATGGTTTATATTTTCCACAAATCATAAAAAAACCTGTGAGTTAAAGTGTAACCAGTGGAAAATAAATAAAGACAGATGATTCTACAGACGACCTAACTTGTTGGGGCCAACTTGAACGGGTTTTTCCGTTGTGTTTTGTTTTCCCGTGACAGTAACCAAAATTTCTTTAGTGTTTTTTGTGCGTGCACAGTGCGACAATTTTTAAAATATACATTAATTAGTTTTATGCTCTTATGGGCAGCATAGTTTTAAGGCATTGTTGTTTTTAAATTCGCTCGGCGAATAGGAGTTACAACTCCCCACCTGAATTACCGTTCTTAGCCGAACCGGACCTGCCCCACCCAACTTTATACCTACCACGGTGCTGCGCATCGTGGTTGCCTGGTTGGCTTCGGGTGAGGTTCCGACTAGGGGCACCTGTATTTTTTAATTTTAAATAAAGTCTTGTTGATTGATTTGATTGATTGGGGCCAACTTAGGCGGTATGTTTTGGAGTTTGTCGGTATCTATCGGTCGGCCTACCAAACTTCAAAGCATACCGCCTAAGTTGGCCTCAACAAGTTAGGTCGTCTGTAGACTCCCTTTAAGTAGCGGCGCAACGATTCGCCCGCCTGCATATCAGAATCCTCAGAAGTCATTAATATCCAGCATTCTATTAATCGCTACTTGACTTAGTATACTATCGAAGTAGACATTCCGTTGCTAGATAAGGAACATCGTTATCGACAATGCTTCTAATATGATAAAAAAAAGTGAAAAAAATGTCGAACAGTGATTTCCAAAGATTTGGAAATGGATATACTTAATCACTTATTGCTGTGGTGCACATCTGAGTCAATTATTGGCTCAATCTCTCAACATGGAAAATATTACCAATCAAGTTATCCCGGTCATAAAATATTTTCGAAATAATCATCATGCAAGAGCTCAGTTTTCTTGTAGAAATACCTCTACCTCCACCGAAGTTCGTTGGAATTCTGTTTGTGACTCCTTGGAATCATATATATAAAAATTGGAATATTTAAATAGCCATATGCGAGGATGAAAATAAACGAGATAACATTGATGTCGATAATAGAAGGCGAGTGACTGATTTCTATTTGAAAAAAAAAAGTAAATTGTTTATAGAGAGACTAAAACCAGTGGCCGTTGGTTTGGATAGGCTGCAAAGGGAAAATTGCACATTATCAAATGCAGTATTTTACTGGAAAAAAAATGATGAAAAAGCGCGAGAATATTGTAACTCATGAAAAATTGCAAATTAAAATCAAAGAACGTTACGAAACAACTGTTACCCCGTACCATTTATTAGCATTTATGATCAGTTCAAAATATAGGAATAATAGTCCCGACCCCGACAGCCAACAGAAAGTGGGACAAATAATGTTAACTCCAGAAGAAAAACGTAAAGCACTATGTTGTGCAGAAGAAAATTTTTCGTTGGGAATTTTTCAACTCATTTTGAAGTTTCCTTCCAAATCTCAGCAGTTTGTTGGTTCGTCAATGTCCAAACCCGCAGTAGAAGGACTGCAAAATGATTTTGCATCTTGGATTTGTCATTTCGAAGTCCACAATCCTGAAAAATTAATAATAAAAGAAGAGGTTACGCAATTAACCACCGCTGCGCTATACATCTTCAGCCTCGGTAGAAAGGATGTTTTCGACATTTGGCTTGGTCCACAGCGACTTGAGAAATAAATTTGGGGTGGACAAGGCAGCGAAGTGAAGTTTACTAGTTAGTAGTAATAGTAGTAAAATCACTCTTCCTACGCGGTGCGTATACAATTCTTTCGTATTTCACATTAAAATTTCTTGGTAAATATTTATTTACATCTTGTGCAATATTATTCTGAATTAAAAATTGTTAAAAAAGCATAATAGGTAGATTTTAGTAACATAAGTACCTGACAGGAATTGCTTTTTGTATATAGTGTTACGTGTTTACCCCCTTTTGTAAACACCGTGTATCGTGGATCCGAAAATTATAACACCAGCGTAACACTAAACACTAATTTCTTAATTTACGTACTAATTACAACAAATAATTACTTCACTAATATTACACTGAGTGTTATAATTCAATACTTCACTTGATCCCTTTGCTTACTTCTCCTTTTATCTTACTGACTCGCTATCTAAACTGAACTGTCCTAACTCGGCTTCTGTATTCCTTTATATACCTAAAGATAAGAGCTCCAAAATGTTCTCTCCTCCTTCTGGAACTTTCTAGTAGGCTCTCTACAACTTCCAGAATCTGACAGCGCGCGCCATCTCTGGGCCGATTGTCAAACTAACTAATTAATTCAGTTTCTGTTACTTATACATAAATAGACTTGTAGACAACTCACATAAATGTATCTGGGGGTACATGTAACAATAGTAACATGGATACAAACTCATTTTTGGAAAAAGAATTACAAAATGATGGATCTGGATGATAAAAATAGCGTGGAAAACTACTCGGAAGATATTTTAAATGCTGCCCGAGAGCTTCTTTAAGTCTAGATTTCCTGTAAAATCCAAGGAAAAATATAAGATAGTGCATGATATGCGTTTACATTATAATTTTTAGTATTTTCCTGTTTGCTCATTAGTAAGTAAATACATTGCCTTATTATTTAACAACCCAGCAATGATAATAGTTTTATAAATATTAATATAATAATAAAATTATATAATATATTTTATCTACTTTTATTAGGTTATATACTAATTAATGAACTGCTTTTGAACAAATAATAGTATCCATAAACAAATAGCGTGAGTTATAATGAGTGAGTTATTATAAATCACTAGGTACAGAGCCAATCACCTTTATCTTCAAGCCTTCAACCTTTATAATTGTGTCAAAAATGATGGATTCGGTTAGTGAAGATGAACTAATATGTACACCACCAGAATGAAGACAAGTAGCTAATGATATTACATTTTTTTTTTGTAGAAAATGGCGCACGAGTAGTACAGTGTGTTCCTACCTCCGTAAATAGTTTACAATTTAAAGCATTTAAGTATATTTTCAATAACTAATTTACATACATTCTTGTTTATAAAGGGCACATGCAGTATAGTGTGTTTAGAAAACTTGATATTTTTGCTTACTTTGCAATTAAAGAACATTCAAAGTGTCATGGGTCTCACGAAAAGAGATTTGGACGAAATTCGTAAAGTCATTCAAGAAGAGTCAAAAAGTATATTCAATAAGGATTTCCTAGATGAGGTGGTTGCAAATGTTATGAAAAAAATTGGTGAGAAATATGAGAAAATTATTGCAAATCAAAACCAAACGATTGATGAACTAAGTAGTGAAATAAGAGAGGTGAAGGCCGAAAACAAAAGGTTATATAAAATGTGCGACGACCAAGAACAACATTCGCGTATGCTTAATATTAGAATATTTGGAGTTAATAAGGAAAATGATGAAAATGTGAGTAAAGTGGCGTTAAAAATTTTCCAGAAAAAGTTGAAGCTAAATGTTGAAGAAACAGATTTAAAAAAATGTCATCGAGTCAACGCAAAAACTCCAAACAAAGATAAACCTCGGCCTCCAGCAATACTTGTTAGATTTATCAGTGACAACAGTGACAGTAAAAAACGAGCTAATCTGAGAATTCTGACTTCGGATTCGGTTTCAGCGGGTCCTAATACACAAAGATACACTGATCTGGTCCACAGACCACTTTTTTTTGTGTGGCTGTGTCATTTAACAAAACAAGTAAAATACTTGTAAAAAAAATTTCTGCGATGAATGATTTTAAATATAGTGGAAATTGGTTCTATATACATTCAAGAATGTGTAAAAAAAATCCGTGTGGCATCAACTTTGATTTTTAAATTTGGTTATATGTCTCATTTGAGGACAACTCTTGTAACAAGTTAATCTGCAATATCGGTCTCACACAAAAGGACTTTAAGCAGTCTCTGGTTGTATGAGAAAATATATGCCTGAAAGATGGAGGGAGTATGCTCTAAAGCATCTGACAACCTACATCTTGGACCATGAACGCCCACATCTTTCATCTTAAATTCACCTGTATACCACATTGTGATCCTGCGCAACCAGGTGGTTTCTGACTTATTTTTTTTTTAATGGAGTTTGTAGGCACTGAGAGCTTCACCCATCTTAAATTATAATGGTGATCAATGAGCTATTTTTTCCAGTATTGAGGATCTCCTTTACATCTAGTTTGATTGATCGAATATAATATGACCAAGTTGATTCTAGTAATTTTCCTCATATAATTCGAGAATTTTAGGTACTTTTAAGGGACAAATTAGAAACTATTAAATTTATATAACCAGCAGTTCAAATCAAATGCGTTTAAATACCTGTTTTTTTAACCGCCCTATATGTCTTCTTCAATAACTCTCTTAAGTGTAGAAGATCTAGAATTGTCTGGATAAAGGAGATAATAAAAAAAAAGTAAAAGATTACTTCATAAAATCAATCAATCTAGAAGTTCGTGTACGTAATGCTATGCTCCTCGTCTTGTGAGGATATATTTCCAAGAGTATGGCCAAATCAATTCACGCCCTATTTATTCCTAATAGACATTTTAACTAACGATCCTTAAATCAGAAATTCTTTCACAGGAGGGAAAGTTCTGACACAGATAAACCAGTTTACTTAAAATAAAAAATATAGATCAGTAAATTACTAAAATATAAGTATTATAAAATAATATAAATACCATTATCTACCTTGAAGCAGACAGTATAATTCTCAGATTGCACATATTTTAATTCATATGTCATTTTTATATAACAATGGTGTTAAGTTAAAACTAACACTCAGCAAACAGAAACGTAGTCAACCATATACTTGATATCAAGTTACAGTTTCTAAAAGAAGTAAGCACAGACAATAGAATTGTCAAGATATCTAAGGTCAATTCACAGTACCTACTTTACGTATATTAGAACCGTACAAACCGTACAATCATCATAAAACATTTTTTTTTGCAAAAATCCGTTTCATATCAGGGCACTAAATCCAAATATCGAACAAAAATGTCCGTATGTATGTATGGGTGTAAGTAAACATGATAAACTTCTGTTGGACTTAAAATTTTTAACATCACACCGTCTTGGAGTATACAAATTTCCTCCAAGATGATGTAATGCTATTCTATTCAAGAATTGACTTAAAAAAAAATAAAATTGCAGATAAAATCGAAGTAATCAACAATATTCCGATTCTTCTGCAAAATATTTTCGACTCCGTTAAAAAGAGGCTCGAGTGCCTGGAACAAAGTGGTGGACACTCTAAGTACCAGGACATGATTTCAATATACAGCTATTATAGCCTATATTGGGGATTACGGCAATTGACTGTATACAAGAAAAGGATTTTTTAGATACAGACTTTCTTTCATGAAATGCATTTCCCTGAAAAATTATCACAGAAGAAAACTACACCATTTCTCGGAATATTCTAAAAATGTTTAAAAACAAAAATCAAAAGTAAGATCTATTTATTTTAAGATTTATTAACATTTGAAATAAAAAAGAAACTGTAATGGATGACGGACGAATATATTATTCTTGACTCCCACAATTGTTGTCATGTTTATTTTAAATGTTCATGTAAAAATGTGGGGAAGTTCAAGGTGTTCTTGAAATACTCATATATTTGTTTTAAAGAGTACCAAAGACTAAAATTAGAATTTCGGTAACAAAAATTGCTTTGACAAAATTATGCCGCATTATAACATAACATGCCAAAGTTCACCTTTTAGGTAAGGTATAGTAATTCTAAACATATTTATTATTATTGATAGTTATTTTATTTATTTATAAAGAGTGTTCCAGGAGCACGGGACAATCCTTTGGAACTATGTAGTTTCAGTCAAAATAACACTAAAAGTATATGTAGATTTCTTCCTAGGACGTTTCTTATTTAATTATTTCACACTATAAAAAACATCTTTATCTACTTTTATTAGGTTATATACCAATTAATGAACTGCTTTTGATCAATTAATAGTATCCATAAACAAACAGCGTGAGTTATTATAACTCACAAGGTACAGAGCCAATCACCTTTATCTTCATGCCTAGCCTGTCCAATCGACGTAAAGCGCAACACACGAAGGTGGAGCCAGGGAGGTAGTGACAGATTATTCGCGTTAATATCTATAAAGATTTTCTGAAATGTCACAAAATGCTACTTTTGATTCGTTCGTGCCGAGCTGAATTTTCGAATTTCGTCGTGCAATTTACGATCAGGTTTATCTGGAAGACTTCCTCTTTACGTCACGACATCGTACGGCCGTCCCAATGATGTTTTTCGAAAAATATGAACGTGTCAAGATTGCATGTTTTTGCAATTTTTTCGACTCCGAAATGTAAGCTGTTTTTTGTTATTTTTCGCAGATATCTCTGAAACGGTGGAAGTTAGCTCGAAATAAAAAATAAGGAGTATTTTCCATTACGAATCTTTTACTACTATCATAATTTTGATTTTTTTTTTTCGTTTCGGAGATAACTACTGAAATGTTAGCCATGTACGGCAAAAAATCGCAAATTTTGAGCTTCTACAGTTGGCAACTTTTTAATCTTGGCTCCTACGCCAAATGACTACTCTAGTTAACTTAAATAGAATTAAATTTGCTAAAACTCTCTTTCTTATTTTTTGAATTCCGACAAAAATGAAGGAATTAGAGGGGGCAGGATTTGGGACTTTTTTTTTTTGTAAAATTTCTCCATTTTGTCACCGTGATTAATCGGTAATTAACTGAAATCGATCTCATATACGATGTTCATTTAATATCATGTATTACTTTGACGCTCCGTTAATCTTGGCCCTTCTAAACAAAGGTTTCTGAGAAAAATTATTTTTTTAAGATTTACATACACTCTATAGGAAAACGTGTAATTTCTTACATTTCCTCGAATATCTCGATAATTATCATTTTTTTCGAAAAATTTGTACACAGCTTATGTAAAGGGAATTGATTGACCTTTTCGACGGTTTTTTTTTTAATATGCGCTCCGGGCTATTGCAGTTCGCGGAGAAGTTTTGCGTTTTCCGCCGCGTAATATTAATCTACAAAACTGATTTTTTGTCTACAAGCAGTTTATGCACTATTTCGATTAAAAATCACATTCTACCTCCGCTTAAAGGTGGCTAAATCTTTGAAGACAGCAAATATAAAAGGGTGAACAAAAATTAAATTTTACAGTTAATTTTATTAATAAACAATTTCATATTTATTGTTATAATCATGGATAAAGTATAGTATTCAACTTGAGGTAATGGTAATAACTCAAATGATGAATTACAGCACTCGCCTACTTTCATCTGCGTGAGTTATTACCTACATTACCGCACGTTCAATAATATACTATTTCCATAAAAGGCGTAAGAAAACGTCGAAACGAAAAACGGCCTTTGCGCCACGAAATCTAACTTAATTCCAGAGGACGGTCTTCGTCCGTCAACATAGTATGGAAGTGTATTAAATTGAGATTTTTTTGTCTTCAGAAGATTGGTTGAAAGCGATTCAAGGTCACAAAACCTTTATCATGTTTTACGCTGTGAGTACTCTTTCACATGCAAGTTGAAAAACCTCATATACCCAACTTATATATTGCCTAAAAAGCATTTTCAAATGATTAGTCCTTACAAATCATACAAACGTCCATAGGAACTTACAAACCTAGCTACAAGCAAACCAAAATTTAATTACTGTCAATCCCAATTCTTTTAACCGTAAGCCAAACTTCTCAAATACGTCCCTTAAGGAATTTGACTTTTTTTGTACCAGTCCATTATTATCCTTACTCTGTATGTAGTTAAGATTAAAAATTCTCGGGATGCGTCCCAAACTTTTGTTCTGTTTTTTCTTCATATGTACTCATTTAGTCAGAAATTAGTGTGTTTTTATCTTATACGAATTAAATTTATGATCAATACACACGTATTAATGTAATTAATTAATTCTCTTTCAGGTTGACACTTCGTGTGGTTCTGTGAGTTGGTCCCCGATTTTTAAGGAATTTCAGAAAATTTTTCAATTTGTTCAGAATCCCGATGACAACACACAAACTAATAATAATATGAAAACATAAATCAGAAAGTGCATTATTTATGACAAACATAGACGAAGATAGCAGAGTAACAATTTTTTTGGCATCTGGCCACTAGCCATATAGCCAATCGCTACCCTAAAAAAACATTTATTCCAATTAATCTATGTCGACAATGAAAAAACAAATATTGAAGATAAGCAAATGAGAAAAAAACAGGGACACACGCTTCTTCGTCCTGGTGTCTATCAGGACATTTATTTTTTTAAACACGAACAAAATTAGAGGACCACTATAAATTAAGGGATGCAACAGAGGAAAAACAACAGAGGATACGAAACTAACCTACTTAAACATTCACTCACACAAGTTCATAATAAAATATTCGTTTCTTCCAAAAAACTGTTGATACAATCAAAAATTTGTTTATTATGGTGGTTGAGGAGAGAAAGTATATTAAAAGGAGCCTGAATATTATAATTAATAAGATCGTTATATAATCTGTCACTTGCTGCTCTATATTTAGAACACACAGAAAATATGATCCAGGTCACCTTTAATATTACAAATATCACAATTCTCTGAAGCCAGAACATTTATTTTATGCAAATGTGCTGGATAACAAGCATATCTAAACAGACGTATTATTGTTGTGATATATTTTCTTGGATATTCATAATTTTCGTGCCAAAGCTTAGATGGGAAGTCAGGATGAATATGTGTATATCTAGTAGAATTGGAATGGCAAAACTCCCACCACTGCTCTAACCATCTATTTCTAAATTTAGATTTTATGTTGAAGGAGTCAGATAGACAGATTTTTTGTTCTAATGGGAATCCTGACATGATGCTTTCCTTGGCCAAAGAGTCGACAATTTCGTTATTTTTTATGCCAATGTGTGCATTCACCCATACAAAATGAACTTCTTTTGCCATACCTAAAACATTGTGTAGCAGTTGAAGGAAAAACTATTTTCTAATGGAGATAAAACCGATAGAGAATCTGATAAAATTATGGAAGTGTCTGAATTAGAAGAATAAATAAATTCGAGAGCCTGATATATATAGCAATTGATTCAGCTGTAAAAATGGAGCATTGAGGCGGCAATTTGATTTTTATACAGTTATTGGTCGAAGGTATGTAGCATGCACAACCAGTACCCAAGAGAGACATAGAAGCATCTGAGTATATCAACAAAGGATTATCCCACTTATCCAAAATTGTATTTAAAATGTTCATACTAATATTTGGATGATCACTGTATTGAGGTGTAATTAATGACACTTTCGAAACAAGATTAGAGTATTCAAAATTTGTAGTGTAATCATATGGGTTGTCTAATAGGGGAAGAATATCGCTGGAATCTCGAAAAGCTACACAAAGAGGCGGAGAATTTTTTGTTAAATCAGATGTATTAAGGACAGAAATATTGTGTAAAAGAGGTTGATTGTTAATATTTATTCTGTGAAGGAACTTTTCAGTCAGGTAATGTCGTCTAAGCGAAAGAGGCGGGACCAAAGCTTCGGCATATAAGGCATCAACAGGTGTTGATCTCATGGCTCCTAAACATATCCGTAGTGCTGTATTTTGTACGACATCCAAGCGTTTTAAAAGAGTATTACATGCAGATCCATAAAGAGTACTTCCATAATCCAAAATTGATCTTATGTATGCTTTGTAGAGTAGCAATTTAATATTAAGAAGTTGTCTCGTTTATCTCAGATGTCTCCCATTGTAGAAATTCTATATAATACTAGATCATTCCGTCAATTTGACAGGATTTTAATTACGGGGTTATTCTTCAAGATCAGAGGCGCACTGAAGGCACCCCCCCCCCCCCCCCCCTGGAGGCCAACATCGCATATTTTAAAGTAAAAATGAAATATAAATAAACAAAAAACAAAATATAAAAGCAAAATACATCGTACGAAATATACGATTGCGCGGTCGTGGCAATATATACATCATGGGCTATGCTTGTGGTCCTACTGAATCGCAATTCACCAAGGCAAATTGATGCAATAACAGATGTTTTCAACGGAATCTACCTTCAAGTAAGTATGTAAGTATGCAATACACAATCAAAAATATAATCGTGAAAATAAATAAAACTTTCATACAGAACTTTATTTGTTATTACCATGACTTCTCACATGAGTTAAATTGTGGAGAATTTTAAAGCGAGTCTGAAAAATCTTACTGGTCAATTTGAGTAGCCTTCAATTAAGAGAATATTCATCAAGACACAAATGTTTCAGTAACAAGTGTCGTCAATACAATTTTACCCCCAAGTATATAAATATAAAATACGGTCAAAACATAATTGTGAAGAATGAGTAAGACTTTTATATAAACCCTCCTCGTCTTTACTATAACTTCTCACATGGGTGCAATTGCGGCAAATTTACATAATTCGAGCCTGGAAAATGTTACCCGCCTATTTGAGAGGCTTTAGATTAAAGAAACATTCATAAAGATGCACATATTTTTCAAGAACATACGTTTTCAACACAATACTCTCCTCAAGCATGACAGTATAAAATACAATCAAAATATAATTGTGAAAAATAAATATTTTACATAAACCTTCTTTCCTCGTCACTATTCTTATAAAAAATGATCAAGAAGTTAAGGCAAAGGGCGATTATTCTAAAACTCATTTTTTTTTAAACACCGTGTTTCAGGAAAACATAATTACGTTATTCATGCACGCGAAAGTCATAAATATTTCTTTATGTACGTGAAAATTAACTGCAGAATTTAAACCGAGTTATTAACGGATACTTACAACAAATATGATGGCTATTAAATTATATATTTTAATTTTAATTTTCAGCACACTTTAAAGTTGAAAATTTATTCTCCACCAAGAATTTAAGCTTTCAACGAAAGCAAAGTGCAAAAAATATTATTATTCAATTTCAGCGCCACTATAAAAAATTATATTTATTACATCCTTATACATTTCTTAAAATATTTCACAATCTACGTACAGGAGTATGTTAAAATCGGGTTTGTAAACAGCTTTTTAATAGAGTTATAAAATGTTAATATTGAGTATTTAGTTGTACACTGAAACTATAAACAATGGGTGGTAAAAAACGATAACGGTTTATCTATAATACATATTGATAGATATAAATAAAGAAATGGTGTGCTAATATAATATAATAACACTCTCTTTGTAGTTCTATTAACCTAATGAAATAAGTAACTCATTCCATACAAAAATTTAAAAAAAATAATAGCCCGTAAAAAAAGGAACACTATAAATGATTAAATAAAATTTCATCCAGCAGTCTAGTTAATTCATTTGTTTGTTAAATTTTACACCAACGTCAATGTCGGTATTAAGGTACTTGTATACTAAAATGAACTTTTACAGTTTTAAATGTAATTTGGTATACTAATAAATAAAGTGATTTTACACTTGAATTTTCAATAAAAATAAAATCGTTTACTTTCGGAGTAATTGATTCGGAAAGTTAGACTTTTTTAGGAAAAGATGCCTTATTTGACGTAGTAGAGATCGGCTCAAGTTAATTTTCGCTCTTATTACCACAATTTTTGAGAGATATGCTTCAAAAACTAACATAACATTAAGTAGTTTCTTATTAACACTCTGTTAAAACCCTGAAAAAATCGTCCGTCTAGTATAAAAGTTATTAGAACTTTAATCAATTTTAAGACCTACATTTGTGTAAATGAAACAGCTGTTGAAATTGATTGACAACGTTGCATATTAAGAAGATGGCGTGAATATTTAAATTTTTAAAAAGTATAAGATTAAAAATTAGTATAAATGCTCTTTAGATTTGTTGCCCACAAATTTTTTTGAAAAATTGATGAATATCGAGATATTCGAGTAAATGGAGAAAATTTCACTTTTTCTTAGGAAATGCATGTAAATCTTAAAAAAAATATTTTGCCAGAAACTTTTGTTTTAAAGGGCCGAGATTAATAAAGTATCTAGGTAATACATGATATTAAGTGGACATCGTATATGAGATCGATTTTAATTAATTACTAATTAATTACGGTGACGAAATGGCGAAATTTTACAGAAAAAAGAAAAGTCCCAATTTCCGCCTCCTCTAATTCCCTAATTTTTGTCGGGATCCAAAAAATAAAAGAAGGAGTTTTAGCAAATTTAATTCTATTTAAATTAGCTAGAATAGTCTTTTGGCGTAGGAGTCAAGATTAAGAAGTTTTCAACTTTTGAAGCACAAAATTTGCGATTCTTTGCCCTAAATCGTCGACATTTCAGTAAATATCTCCGTAACCAAGAGAAAAATTAAAATTCTGATGGTAGCAAAGGATTCGCAGTGAAAGATACTTGTTTGACCTAATTTTTTATTTCGAGCTAGCTCTTACCATTTCGGACATATCTGCGAAAAATAGTAAAAAACAGCCCGCCATTTAGGAGACGAAAAATTACAAAAACATGCGATCTTGACACGTTCATATTTTTCGAAAAACACCAGCGGGACGGCCATACGATGTCGCGACGTAAAGAGGAAGACTTCCAGTTAAACCTCATCGTAAATTGCATATCGAAATTGAAAAATTCGGCTCGGCACGAACGAAATATAGCCAGATTAAATGTAGCAGATTAGTATATGACAGTTATGACAATCGTATTTAATACAGTGTTGCAAAATCCTCTTACTCTATCTCTCTCGCGTTTTAATTTATAAAATCCACCGCTAGATTCGCTCTTATCAGTATACAAGTACCTTAAGTAATAATTTTTATTAAAATTTTTCTGAAGGTGTTCAATTTTAGACAAAGCTGATGCACGTCAAGGTTCAATCTTGGTACCCACATTTCTTTGTAATTTCTGTAAATGACCTGAACTTCCGACTAAGAAATATGTCGCCAATAACTATACAATATGCTGGTGACACTAACATCTGGATAAAAGCTGAAAGGGTAAAAATTCTTACAGCATTTGAATGTACAGTATACGATATGGTCACAACGTGAGCTTTGAAACATTATTTACTCATAAACCAACATAAAGCTACTAGTGTGTACTATTAACATTACAGAGGTCCGCATATGCTTAAAGTAACAACTATCCTTTTTAAACCACAGATAATGCTAAATTGTTAGATATCTTGGCGAATTTTCAAAAAAAAAAATATATAATAGGCACATAATACAACTCTGTATTTTTCTTCTTTGCACTGTCATTTGAAAAGAGAAATAAAACTGTCGCCGCGGTAAAACTGTCCAAGTACGCCACTAACAGTGAAGGGGGAGGGGAATCTGGCGTCTAGCGTGAGCGCGAGAATCAAGGATGTAATTTTCTCAATTTTTTTTTCCATGGCCCATCTGGATATATAGACATGGCACTTTTTGTAAGTGATAACACACACTCTGAGGTATATTCAGTTAAATTTTCAAGTAAAAAATTTTCAAATTTCGCCGCAATCGCAAAAACCGTGAATTCTTCATATCTCGGCTCCAAAGCATTGGAGCAAAATTTTTTTTTTTTTGAATTCGTTTTTTTTTATGACAATTAAAAATACCGTTGGCAATAAATTTTATGCAAAATCCACTGAGATATTTACATTTGTTTAAATTTCAAAATTAATTTGTTGCGTAAAAAAGTCGCAAATAAAAATTTTTTTGCAATATTCTTTTTGATTATGTACGTCAAATACAATGTTTTTACCGAAACAGAACTGTAAAATATTAATATGATCCTTTAGTATAACAGTTTGAATTTTTTTTTTATAAATTAATTGCAAAAAAAATAATTAATATTTTGCAACGGGACAAAGTGCATTTCATTAAGGGTAAAAATATGTACTATTTCTCATAATATCGTTAACATGCAGATTTTATATTTGTTTCTACAGTACTTCAAAGTTCGACGATCGAGAAATTCAGTTTTTTCAGTTTCTTGTCCTAAAATGTTATTAACAATCATATATCTACCTTATAGGGGAAAACATGACGAAGAAATTGACGGGTCGAACGTCTTTCTACGACCTTTAGAAGTGAAGATATAAGCAAACAAGTAAGTTGCAAAATTCATTATGTTTACAAAAAGTTAAATAACCATTAAAGCCGCCATTTGCGGGTCAACACTATTTTTTTTTGGATTACTGAGGAAATTCTGTAGGGGGTAGACTAATTTTTGGCTGTCTCAAAACTTTCCGAAAAATCGTTATTTTTGAATCTAAATTGTCAGAATACGTTTTTTTGACAATATTCGACATTTACTCGAAATCTACGCGGTAAAAAATTTTTTTAATTTAAAATTCGGTTTCAGCACACAAAAATACTGAAGGCATGATAGGTTTAGCCTTGGAGCAGAAAGTTTGTTTAAATTTTTTATCATCAAATATTAGATATTAGTTGTGTGAAAGTTACGTGCATATATTTTATTTTATTTAAGGAAAATAAATGGGTCACACCCATGGACAAATAAAATCATCTCGGTGATTTTAGTAAAAATCAATCTTTTTATTTGTGTAACATGTTTAAAATATTCAAATGTAAAAATGTTACTTTTTGAAAATAAATAAATCTTATTATTATTATTATTATTATTATTATTACTGTGGAATCACTTAATCAATGGATTTGTCGATGTTAAGCCCAATTCATGCTCGGAAGGATATACGTCGTAGAAGAATATCGACAGGATAATCAGGAAAATACGCTATTTAGTCGCCGTAGTCCTTTAGAGAGCATTTCCGGATATAAGTTTATAGGAACTTTCTAACTATTTTTACGTGTAGAATTGCCTTAAATGAGCAAGAGTTGTTTCCCCAACAACTGTATAGAAGCAAATTAACTTTAGGCAATAAGGTTCACATCTTCCTTAATTCCTACTAATTGGTAAATAAGCATATGTATGTATTATATAACTCTTCCTATCTTGTGGAGGCAGGTCAATTTTTCTTTCTATTTTATTTCAACCTACTTAAGTTGCCCTTATTTTAACTTCTACAAAGTGAAGAAGGAAAATATTTTAAGAATTATGTACCTACCATAGTTTTAGTATGAAATGGAAAATCAAACCGCTTCATCATCGAATGATTACTTACAATATTTCAACAGGATTCTACACTAATGTATTCTACTTAAATAAAATATTATCTGCAACAAAAACAATTTAAAAGTTATTTTATTTCGTGCGATGTCGAGGGTTCTTTTGCGATAAATTGTAGGTTAACTTTGTATTTAGTCCTTTCCGTTTTTTTTCCTGGTGAGCTTTCTTGTCTTATTTTTTTTTGTTCTTCTTTATCGTCTTTCTGATGTTGCTTATTTTCAACAATTTGTTCTTCGGTCTGTTCCTTGATGGTCTCACTCGTACATCCGTTAAGAGTTCTATCCAGCAGCTCAATTGATTGGTGGCTAGCTTACGGTTTCTCTAATTGGTGGCAGAGTGTAGTATCCGTTTACTTGTGAACTATTTTATTGTTCACTTTGTAGCTCTTTACTGGTGTAAGCCATTCCCTCTATTATTACCTTATTTCCCCTTATACTACCTGGTTTGTCTAATCCTCTTGCTTTCTTTAAGATTTCTACCAGTATTTTCCTTTCTTCTCTATCCGCTTTCAACAAACAATAATAATAAAATACTTTGTTTGCTGAATACACATTCATGTGCAATACATATTCAGAGGCGGACTGGCCCACCGGGACACCGGGACGAATCCCGGTGGCCCGCTCCAATAGTGCGCCGCTGGCGCCGGCTGCTTGGCAAGATGGCCGGAGCCTGCTGGTGGCTACACTGGAACGGTGATAAGATCCAGCGCCGCTAAACTGTTGTCAGTCCGCCCCTGTACATATTGTTTTAGCATTGTCAGTTGGATACATAAAAATTACAAATAGGTATAAACTATTAAAATATAAATTATATCACATAAAATAAAATGGGTATATTACAAGCTGAAAATTTATAGATTTAGAAAAGAAGCATTATAAAACTCGTCAAGGCAATAGGGGGAGATTTTCATTAAAATATCTTTAACTTTCTTCTCAAATTAGTTAGCTGTTAAGTTTCTAATTTCAACGGGCAGGCTTCAAAGCCGTGAAAATAAAACTTTTATGAGTAATATGCAATCTATGTTGCGGCAGTATGATATTATCTCGATATCTGGTAAAGTGGTTGTGTGGATCAATATGCTTGTTAAAATATTCTTGATTTTCTTTTACATAAATTAGACAGTGATAAATATAAAGTGCTGGAAATGTTAAAATTTGCAATTTGCGAAAAAGTGGTTTACATGATTCCCGATAAGATTTGTTGGCGATTACCCTTAATGCCATTTTTTGCAGCACAAACACTCGCAATCAGT
This sequence comes from Rutpela maculata, assembly GCA_936432065.2. Taxonomy (NCBI): domain Eukaryota; kingdom Metazoa; phylum Arthropoda; class Insecta; order Coleoptera; family Cerambycidae; genus Rutpela; species Rutpela maculata. The sequence continues at coordinate 35,085,377 of OW386287.2, read as the reverse complement.
AGAATTACCCCATAAAATCACTCTATAAGAAAGTTGAGGTTGAAATAATCCCATGTGCTACTCTACAAACTGATAATGTTGCGTGTTGTGAAATTTTTCTCAGTAAAAAGTTCCTGGTAGTTGATTACATACTGAGGTAATGTGGTTTTTCCAATTTAGTTCTTTATGTGAATTCCTAAAAACTTGACTGTATCCGCTGCACTGAAAATATCTCTTAGGGAAAAATTAATAAGGATAGTCTTATTTATAATTAAAGAGAGTTTGTTATAAGTGAACCATTATTTTGCTGCACACTGCGCCTCTCGACTAATGCAATTTAAATTATTGATATTATCATCGATGTTATCTAGCGTGGTGTCGTCTGCATATTGTATCATGTTGGTCATATGTAAATAACAAGGTAAGTTGTTTACATAGAGTATAAACAATAATGGCCCCAGTGTGGATCCCTGGGGCACACGTGCCTTTACTGTCAGTGCAGTCGACATTATTCCATTACATTCTGTTATTTGTTTTCTGTCCGTTAGATATAATATAATTAAATTGCGACCTATGGAGGGTAATTGGGGTAAATTTGGAGTAAATAGGTAAATCAAGCAGGGCAAGATTTCATAAAATTGATATTTAGTATCGACAAGAGAAGCTAAGGTCTCAAAAAAAATTTTGGCATTAGCCACCCCCATTACCACACCCACCCCATTATTAAAGGGAATGAAAAAAAATGTGATTTAGTGTGTGTACAAGAACCAGAAACCTTAAAATATTTTTTTACTTTATCCACTCCCACTCCCACCCCCTGTCACCACCCCCACCCCACTACCGATGTGGGGTATCGTTTTATGAGTTTTTGGGGTAGAGGATTTTAAATATTATATTATTAAAGTTCCATATATTCCATTATTTCCAGATACAAAATTTTTTTCGTTGTGTGACTTGGATAGAAAATCCGGATGTGGAAGTAGTGATTCCTTGGGCAGCGGTTTTTCTTAATGTTCTGTCAACTAAACTGCCTGAAGACGTTGTTTTAAGACCTCGTTTTCAGCTTCTAAAGCTATCACTTTCTGTTTTACTTCTTTGACTTCTATATCTACCTTCCTCGTAAGCATTTTCAAGTCGTTACTAACCCCTTCTATTTTATTACACATATTTTTGTTAGCTCTTTGTATGAGGTTATAAATATCTGATAATGATTTTTAAGGCCCCCCTCTCTCACAAATGGTCATTCAAATTAAAGTCACCAGGTATTAATGGTTTGTGTCCTGATCTATTAAATTTTATGTTGTCTTCAAATCAGGAGAAGAGCTCGAGCTTAAAGCTCCCAATTTCGTAATTCGCTTAAAGCTCCTTGGGCTTTAGGAGCTTTCTTGCAGGTTTTATGGAACTGGGTAACTAATAAACTCTGGCGTAATTATATTTTTATTTATTTATTAGGAACTATATTAAGATGACTTACTCTATTAAAAGTATTGCTTCCTTTTTATGTGTCGTTTCCTTTAATTCACAGTTTCCTTTTAGATTATAGAGTTGTTTCCTCGACTATCACACAGAGAGTTTTTATTATCATTTTTTTCTTAGTAGATGTTTGCACACTACACTACACCGAATATAATATTAACATTAACAGTTTTCTCGGTAAACTCTGGATATTAAAATGCAGTTTAGATAGGATACAATAACAAATTTTCGTGGCTAGATGGGCGCAGCTCAAAACCAACTAATTGGAGGAAAAAAAATGCAGTTCTTGTAATATGTATCGAGGGCTGAGTAGCCTATTTAGTTCAGCGACTTTCTCGTACATTCTTGCCCTCTTTATCCATCAAAAGATCACTTATTTAATAGACATTTTTGCGTTTTTTTTTTAAACCAAACATGAGAGAGAATATAAATTTTATTCCTTACTTTTGGGACAGACTGTATTCATACACTATATACATTGTAGTTATTTTTATGGTTAACATAGCAAACAGTCACTCACAAAATATACATAATTATAAATCATAGTCAGTACATTGCATTCTTTAAAAAATATATTAATTTTCATCGTTAAACTGATATGGCTGCCTGGTTAGTGTGAATAATTCTAATATGACAAATTTCCAGTTGACTCACAGTCGTTGATACATAAAACGAGATTTCAATATCAATCTGCAAAGTATTTTTAAGTGACGCCGTTGTATTCTAATATGAAGTATTAAGTATTACTTCATAGTAAATGATAATGTTGATTACAAAAGCAAATGCAGGAAAATATTTAATTTGTATATGAATATACAGAATCGGCAAATGTAGTTTTATATATCCTGTGATAAGAGAAAGCAAGAAAGAAAACAGAGAAATTAGGAAAAGAAAGAACGGATGTAGTGCTCCCAGCACGTTCCACACTTCATGAAATCTTATTTTTATCACCTTGTCGTGTGTCAACGTAGGTATCTATCGCTTCTAACCGCCTATGCATTGCAGTGGGAAGAGATACGTCCTCCTTGTGCTAATTTATCTGTTTTCTTTCTTGCGCGTTTATCTCAGGTATACAGAATCGGAAAGGCGTTCGGTTTGGTATGGCAATAAGAGCAAGCGAGAGCGAAGCAAGCAATGTTGTACATAATTATCTTGAAGGGGCGTGCCTCTGTTCTGTACTGGTAGACGCCTTTATTGTGTACGGTCGGTTAATACCGCAATACCAAACCCAGGACTTCGATTCTGTATGAAACTACATATGCCGAATCTGTATACAACCAACATATTTGGAACTAATTTACATGTTTTATATAAATTATTATTATAAGATCCACGTGCGTCTGTTAAAAAATTCTACCCCATGAATGAGGAGGATTGGGTAAAATTTTCAGAATAGAGACAGTGCTTTAATCTTATTACCTTCGGAAACTGACTTGGGCGGCATAACTTAACGTTACCTAAATGGTAATTAAAAAGTAAATTTTGAATAATAAGCACTGCTTCATTTTAGGAAAAATTTTCATTATAATCAGTCCCCAACTGGATGTCTCCCAATCAGCGAATTTGTTTTATAATTTAAATGTTATACCATTATTTTGTTTTATTGTTATTTTATTAACGCTTCTAAAATGCTAATTGATTATACAAGAGTTGCAGAAAACACTTTCTGGTCGCCTGCATCTGAACTATTTCATAAACTTATCATCAAAACGTTTTTACAGCAAAATTATAAAATATCTTATAAAGCAGTTAAGAAATTATTTTAGAATCGTTTCCGTGACTAAGTTATAAAACATTTCAGCTTATAAAACTAAATCATTTTATAGCGCTTGTTTAGTAACATTCGGCAGTATTTTCAACACCGTGATAAATATGTTATAAGTTATATGTTAAAATTATTTTATAATTGTTTCCTATTATCTTATAAAACAGTTATATTAAAGCACTATTTGAGACAGTTTTGCTATTGAAAGTAAATTGTTGTTCCAGAGTCTGCTACATAATTATTATATAGCGTTGCAGTCTACTGCAATATGGCAACGGCAATAAAGTAGTTACAAAATAAAATTTTATTAAAGACTATTTTGATTGGAGACACAAATTTTACGTAAAAAATTTTTTAGCCAATTTGACAAAATATTTTTTCACTTATTTTTAGGTCCAGTGCCTTCGCCAAAATTTCTCAAACTTTATTTTTTTTCTACGCTATTTTTTATTAAAACAAAAAATCTTTTTAGTGCAAAATATTCTAAAGGACTATTAGAAAGCATCACAATATAAAACGTAAAAAAAAATTCATGAATTCGGAAATTTTTTAACTTGACATTTTTTGAGCTATCCCGGAAACTCGGAAACTAGACGGGATCCAGTTGGGCTGTTGGGCCCATGAGAACTCTTAATCGCAAAGTTGAAATCTACAACAATTACCAATAATTGTAGTAGCTTAAACTGAATTAAGAAGAAACCCCTAAGCTATTTTTAACCTCTCGTTAAAAATTCAAAAGTTACTAATGTTGATAAATCGTAAATTAAAAACGTATTAAACTAATAGTGTACCAGCACCCAGAATGTAATTAAAAGGGGCGCATATTTATTAAAAAAGTGAAAGTTTTTTGGGAAAAGTAGCTTGAACCTACTTAAGATGAAGAAACTTTTAAGTTATTTTTAATCTTTAATTACTAATTTTAAGGTGCCAATGTAAATAATAATTATAGATCTTCCTATAACCTGTCAACAAACAAGACTATCAACTCAACTCAACTCAACTCAACTCAACCTTTCTATGTAGTACACAGCCTACTAATTAACATAACCTAACCTAATCTAGCTGTCATTTTTTTATTTATTTTTTCATTTAATTTAGGAGTTAAATTTTCTTACCGTATCCCCACGTGCTTTAATTAATTACCGGACATCTTTCAAGTACTATGGAGATTACTAGTGAAAATTTTCATAAAATGAGCAAGGGTGTTAAAATGAAAACTTAACATGCAATTTAACGGTAATAGTTACAATAAATTATAGTTTTTATCAAAATGTTTGTGATTCTGGCTAGTTATATTTCTTCACTTATAATTTATATTAGTTCATTTAAGATACGGCCCTGTCACAAGTCCGTCACCTCTGAGACACAACATTTTATAGATGTTTTGTAGGAATCGCCTATAGTTTAATTATCTTAAAATGCTTGTTATTAACACAAAAGTATTTTATAGAGGGAAGCCATTTCTTGAGACCAGCGTTCGAGGTCGTAAATATAACAAGACATAAAAAGTTTAAAAATCACATTTTTATTAATATTTATGGCAGCTAATATGTGCTAATTATACAGTTATGATGATTAAAACAAATTGGCGTTTTTCATTACAAAAATTTTTTATGTGAAATCAATTTTTATAAAATTCCAAAAATTATTAGAAACCTTCACTAAATATGAGGGGTACTTAAAATTCATCGAAAACCCATGGCATAATTCACAGTAAAATTTCCTTCGCATCAAAATTTGCAGGCTGTATGGGTTAACATGTCTCTAAAATAATTATTAAGTAAGTTCTTATCCACTATCCAGTAAAATTACTGAAAGCTTGGTATATATAGAGATCAGCATATTATATATTTGTAAGTATATGTATGCGACTTTTTCAATACATTTAAGAAATCGTTTTATTTTATTGGTAGTTCATAGCAATAATAACAAACAGTGAAGTATGGTATGTGCTTTATAACGCAATTAAATGAAGCTTCAATAGAGCTGTTTTATAGTGGAAGTACCGAATTTTCTTGCAATAGGCTTTACAAAATATCAACAGTGAATGAATTATTTTATAAAAAAAATTAAATATTAATACGTCCCAGCCCCACCAACATTGGAATTTATACAAAAGTCTTTTTACGATCGTTTGCAATCACATTATTTTCCTTGTTGTTCCTCTGAAAAATTCAAGAATAAAACCTTGGGGTGCTACCCAAAGTTGGAACTTCGCAAAAATTCTTTTTGCGATCATTTATAATATGCAGTACATACTATTTAAGCGCGGTGGGAAAGACAAGACGACATAGAAACCAGAGTATGCCTACTAACCAATAATATAAATCCGAAAATAAGAATTGTTCCGGCTGTAATTTTTTTTTTATAAAGAGTAAATTGTAACTTTAGCAAATTTTTGAGTACTCACCTATGATGTTAAATTTGTATAAATGTAAAATATACATGTAGATGTGTAAGTAAAATGCTGTTGATATAATTGTTTGCTACACATTTTCGTTGAATACGCTCTTTAAATAAATAAAATGGTATTAAAAGAACTTCGTAAAGTATAAATATACTATGCTGAAATATTTTGCCAACAATATAATTTAAATATCATGAGAAAATGTGCATGACAGGACAGCGTATGAAAATTGAGTATTCTAAGGCGACTTTGTATTGCAGCTCTTCGCAGAATTAGTACATCACCGAATTAATGGACCAATGAAACCGGATCGCAAACGTTCTCAAACGATCGCAAAAAGACTTTTTGTTTGGAAATTTCAATGTTGGGGTGCTGATTTATTACTGTTGGATTTTTCAGGGTAACGTCAACGCCGCAAATGAAAATGATGTAATCGCAAACGATCGCAACCGGCAACGTCGCAACAACAATTTTTTAGAAATTCTTATGTTGTGGTGGTGGGATGTAGTATTATTGGATTTTTTCGGGGAACGGCAACATCTCAAACGAAAATAATGCAATCGCAAATGTTCACAAGCAAATCGCAAATGATCGCAAACAGTTTTTTTTCGAAATTCCAATATTGGAGTGCTAGGATATATTACTGTTGGATTTTTCCGAGAAACAGCAACGTCGCAAACGATCGTAAAAATAATTTTTTCGAAATTCCAATGTTGGGATTCTGGGATGATTAGGGTTTCGAATGGGGTTTTCAAAAACCATTGCGTCGCAAACAAAAAGATCACAATCGCATATCTTCGCAAACGATCGCAAGCCAATTCGAGCAAAATTTTCAGGAGTGCTAACTTTACGCATATCAGTTCTTTGACTTATGGTCTCCCACCTAGAACTCCGGCTAGCGAAGCTCCTTATCTCACAGCCCTTGCCGAAGCGAGCAGAACATCGAGAGAACATCCTGTGACTAAGCAGGAAACAGATCCAGAATCGTGGTCGGTCTTTTGACTAGACGAGAAAATACCTGCTTATTATTGGGGTAGTTTATAACCACGACTGCAGGTTCTGCGAGGATGAGGAAAAAATTTCCATCCACATCAACTTCCTGCTAGTCTTATGAACTTGAGGCACATATACTTCGACATTGGAAATGATATGAAGGAAATAAGGGATACATCATAGGAAGGATTTTGGTCTTTGGGTTAAAATACAGCATGAACGGAGGAATTCCCTGAATTTGTAGCAGAAGCACAATCAGCTAAGGAGGCCTGAGTGCGGCGATCTTTCATTACCCCGCTAAAAGAAGAAGAAGAAGAAGAAGGAGTCGATTTACTTTTTGGAACCTATCTATACACTAAAAATCATACATAAACTAAAATTCGTTAAAATAAATGACAAAAGCCAGAAAAAGAAAACAATAGTCGATTTTAATGATATACAGTGTGTCCCAGGATAGATGTAACAAGAGGTGTAATGGACCAAAAATTTTGGAATTTTGGAATTGTATTTGGAGATTGAGTCCTGCTTGTTGTAAAACTAAAGTATACCAAAAATGACTTGATTTGGTGTTCTACAGAGTGTTTTATAAGCAAAGTTGTATAAATCAACACTAATAAAGTACCTTTATTTTTTAAAATATTAAAAAATTACGCTAAGAAAAGTTATTTAGAATGCAATTTTATACCTCTGTACCAAATTTCAGGAATATAAAATTATTTTTTTGAAACTTTTCATTTTTTCAATAAATTATTATTTTATTTTGAACCATTCAATTAAAACTGCATAGAAATTATTTTTTGTGAATTAATATTTAAAGTTATGTAGAAGCTAAAAGAAGGCTATGAGAAAAACAGTGGATACATATTTATCATTTATTATTGACATATCTGTCAAATGTAGTCAATATTATCCTTAATTTCTGTTTCAAATTAACGAACCAAGCATAAAAAAATTAAGTGAAAATGGTACTCACAGCTCACAGTGCGTGAAAAAATTTATATTGTGCAATGCTACGGAATTGGCGGTGAAAACACGCTAAGAGAAGTTGTAAGCCAATTGAATTTGAAATTTCCAAACACTGCTTTGTCACGTACTCAGGCTATGAGAATAATTAAAAAGTTTCTGGCTACTGGTAGCGTTCTTAACATGAAAAGAAAAATAAAAGTATATGATGAAGACAATGTTGTGGCTATTATAGAAAATCCTAGGATGCCACCAAGAGAGAGATCAGCTCTTATTAATATTAGCAAGTCTGAACTCCAAAGAATTTACAAGGCAAAGAAAATACGGACATATAAAGCAAATTATAAACATACGCTTGAAGAGGGAGATGACGGCCGTAGGTTGGATTTTTGACCACTGGAGAAAAAATCATGGAAGAGAGATTTTCTCATCATTTCATAATTTTCTCAGATGAATCCACATTCACAACCAATGGTGTTGTTTCATCTCAGAATTGTCGGTTTTAGGCTTCTGAAAATCCAAATTTTAGAATTCATTGTAGTAGACAATATTATAAAAAAAGTGAATGTGTGGTGTACAGTTTCTTATCACGTTGGAGTTATTGGTCCTGAAGAACATTTAAATATTTTAAGAGATATGCCTTTAGTTCATTTTCAACATGATGGTTGCCCTGGCCACTCCACAGAAATTGTTAATCGTGGTTGAATTTAAATTTTGGAGAAAATTGGATTGCCAGGAATGGACCGATCAAGTGGCCGGCGAGATCCCCAGACCTATCAATATTGGATTTGTTTTTATGGGGTCGCCTCAAGCAGTTGGTTTACGCTGAACCACTTCCTAACGATGTAGCAGTATTGAAGCAGATAATTACAAATGCCGCAAACTCCATACCGCTAGATCATATTCGAAACAGTTTTAAGGCTAGGATTTTGCAGAGTGAGAGGGAAATATACGTTTATTTTCGGTTTATTATAAATATTTAAAAAATCATAAATGATATAATCTTTAAAATAATTTCAGATACTTCCTATTGCTCTAAGGAATACAACCATATATAGTTTTTATCATTAATTTTGTATATAGTCAAATGCCATACTTTAATAATGAAATTAGGGACTATTTTCAGTGACAAAGTACGATATTTAAATATAACAAAAATTTATAATAAAAAAAATATATAGTTGTATTCGTTAGAACAATAGCAAGTACCTAAAGCAGTTTTAAGATTATACTATGTGTAGTTTTTTAAATATTTACAATAAATCGAAAATAAACGCATATTTCCCTCTCACTCCGCAAAATCCTAGCCTTAAGGACTTCAGGCGAAGGATCGAAATGTATGTGGATGTGGGTGGTAGCTACGTCGAATTGTAAACATTGTTTTGTATTGGTCAATAATTAATTTGTTTGTGAATCTGTTATGTTTTTGACATTTATTACTTGTTATAATTTTTAAACCTCATTAATCTTCTGTTAGTAATTGTTTCTTGTTTTACAATTAGTTCGATTACCATTATACCTTCTTACATCTCGTATATTCAATTTTTTATTTACCAATAGCCTACTTTTTGAGATGATTAACATTTGCTCCTACACAACTTTAAATATGAATTCAACTCTTAATTCGCAAAAAATGGGAAGTTTCAAAAAAATAATTTTATATTCCTGAAATTTGGTATAGAGGTATAAAATTGCATTCTAAATAACTTTTCTTAGTGGAATTTTTTCATATTTTGAAAAATAAAGGTACTTTATGAGTTGTGATTTTTACAACTTTGCTTATAAAACACCCTGTAGAATACCAAATCAAGTCATTTTTAGTATACTTTAGTTTTACAACAAGCAGGACTCAATCCCCAAATACCATTCCAAAATGCACCACTTGTTACATCTATCCTGGGACACACTGTATATAAGTATATTTAGAATTGGTTTTACGCACATTTTTTTTCTAATTAAATTTCCTCTATTACATAATATCAATTCACAAAATTAATAATAGTGTAAACATTTTGCGTACATAAAATAATGTAAGCTAGAAGTATGTCTCCAAACAAGAAATAAGCTTCAAATTATTCATGAACAATATCCAAGACAACCCAGCAATTTTATATTCTGTTTAATATATTATTTTAATAAAATCGCCCCTCCCTAAATAACATCTCTTTCGTCCTTGCGTATACGTACTATTACATACATAACTTAGGGGAGCTCGAAGAGCACTATTTTATATTCAATAGGTCATATACAAGATATTGCGAACAAAATTCACGTTATTACACTAGAGATGCTGACAAAGTAAGGGATGATTTTGTCCGTCGCGTCGTATAGAAAAATGCATAGCAGAGGAAAGAGGTCACCTCAAGCATTCAATTTTTGGTAAGGCAAATCGTGCACATTAGATTACTTATTTTGTTCTCTATAATTTCATTCAATAAAGAGTTATTTACTTTTAAAAACTGTTGATGTACATAAAGCATTAATTTACTTTGTTCCATTTCAGTGCATAAAATGGGCTAAAACGGTAATACTGGTTTCTTTTTTGATTGTTCATCGATCGGAGTGACCTTGGGTTTGAACAAGTGCGTTATCTGTCACATGGTTAGGGAAGATAGAATGTAAGTGAAAACACGGAACTAGTGGACGGCAGCATTATAACACATCTTAGTGTAGAAAAGTCCTACTAATTCCTGTGTGTTCCCCAAACAGGACTTCAGGACATATCTCTAGTGAGAGACTCTTTGTAATAGATACGAAGTGCTCTTTAGACGCATATGGAAGCTGTAGCGGCAAGAACAAAATTTCTGTGACAAATATGTTGGCAGTGCCTAATTCCCTCGTATTTATTTGGGGTCCTTCGTTGGAAGGTGTTTGACAGATAATGAAGCTAGGTACAGCATATATGTTGATCCCTGTAATCATGTTCCTAGCTTTGAGTTTTATATTGTGGAAATTATTGAAACATTGCTTGTATTTTGTGCTGAAATCGTTTTCTACTTGGGTGTGGTCTAGCCTTCTATTCTGCAGAATTCCAAGGTACTTGTAGATATCATGATCGTCATCCTTCTCATTGCCATTAACATTTTGTCTTTACAACTTTTGTCGGTGTTTTCTTCTAAGTGCGGAAATTTTTAAAGCACTTAGAGACTTTTTCCAGTTCCTAGTGGATATTCAGCGTCTTTCTAGACAGACTGCAGATATCTCTCTTTTCCTTTGCATTTTATTAATGAGGTGTTCTTTGAAGGTTAGATTGTGGGCCAGATTCTTCGGTATTTCACCTGTTGCTCCTAGGATGATTGGGACGATGATGACTTTGTCCTGTTGCCACATTACTCGTATTTCCTCTGCAAGTGGTAGGTATTTGGCGAGTTTTTCGGTGTTTTTCTTTTCCAGGTTTGTTACGCTAGGGATCGAAACTTCTGAGGCTGATCTTTACGTTGCAGTACGATGTCGAGAATATTATGCTGGATGTTCCTATCAGTCATTATTTCCCATCTCGCTTCCAATAAATGTTCCTTGTATCGGTTTTTATGACATTTTCTGGGTCGTACTGGTGATAAGGGATGTTGTCTGTTGCTATACCTTCTTGTTGACATATCTCTCAAAGTATAACTTCGGCTATGTTGTTGTATATTCCGTGGCTGCAATAGTGGTACATAAACCTACAATGTGGCCCATTGTTCCAAGTTTTGATTTGCATAGCCTACATTTGTCATCAGTTTGGCGGTATCCTATTGCATGTCTTTGGTGTTTACTACTTGGTCTTGGATGGTCATTATCACCATCATTATGATGCGCTTATAGTAAACCAAGGTGTTGATTACAATTCTGCAGAGCCACACGGACGGACTTTACTAGGCGTTTCTGCACGACAAAATGAAAAAAAAACATCGAATTTAATCCTCAATTTTCCCTTAATATTTCGAAATTAAAACTTAGGGCAATTTAACATCAAATCTATCTATATCGACCTAAATTTTTGCGGGGCAGTTTACCCTATACTTATCTTGCTACGGCAGGTATTTGTGAAACTATGAACGCTATTTTATGACAGTTTCTTATGGCAAGTTATTAAATATTTATAAAGCAGCATCTCCGATTACTCTAGAATTATGCCATACGTGAGACGACCAGTTATATAATTTTCTAAAATAGGCATTATTTCAATTAATATGCAGCCCACGTTACCATTTTAATTATAGTGCTATACACATAATAATTTTAAATCAATCAACTGAAATAGAAAATCGAGACGTGGAGAATGAACGAGCATATGTATGAGATACACACACCTTCCGGAAGATCTCTTATGATTAAGACACTTATTTTAAAACAGTTTGCAATACCTGGCTTTTATTTTATCATAAGACAATTTCAGTATATGTATTAATATGTATATCTAAGATGTTATTAATTTCATTAAAATGAAACGAATCTAAAACAATTACTACTCATGATTTACTTTGTAACTCGCTGGCAGTTTTCTGGGCCTTCGCCAAAGACAATATGGGTTTGTCAGCAATTAAAATAGGTATAAGCATATTTTCCGAGATATTTTCTAATTTTAATAAAGCATTTGGGAATATTATTATATCGATGTATTCGAAATAGGAAATTATGTAGTAGATCTTTGAAGTGCGAGACACATTTCTACCAAATTGAGATATATGGAGTAAATACTATGTTGATGTGTAACTTTCGCAGGTCATCCTGTGGGGAAATAACGAACGAGTACTAATGTAAAAAGTGAAATTGTTTTAGTAGTTTCTGGAAAAATATATAACAAAACTCTTTAAAAGACACGTTTTAATCAAAATGTCATTAAAATATAGAAAAAAAATTTTTCAGCTGACACAGTGTTCTCAGTCTTAGTGTCTGAAAATTAAGATCTGGGGCGTTCATCATAAAATTTCACTTTACTGTTTCGATAGATGGCCGTATTTCTCTTCTGTAAAAAGTAACACACGAAGGAAAAAAAAGGTTTATTACTGCGCTTACAAAACATGACACCACAATACAATCAAATTTTAAAGTTATATAACTAAAATACCATTGCAGGATTAACAGTAAAGGATATTTGACTCTTACGGGTTCAATTTCCGGTCGTGGTACCGAATTTTCTTCAGAAAAAAGATTAATCCTAGTATACTCTGAACTGCTTGATTTTTACAAACTGAAATTTATAGGCCTCGAGAAAAAATCCAATCCAATCCAAAAGTATATGTATAAATTCTACAATTCGTGATAAAACACAACGCAGTATATAAATTTCAGTCTTGCTTTAGACAAGGGCATAACTGAGAAAGTGTGTTGAAGTTTGTGTTCAATGAATGGAAAGAAGAACGTGACTTAGGAAAAGTGATCATATATTTCGTTTTAGATTCGAAACTGTGGATAGAGACTATTGAAAAAATTGAAAGGATATACACAGGATGGAGTTGTACCTTTTGAGTGGAAGAACGCAAAAACTAAAGTACGATGAGTGTGTATCGATTACAAGTATAAAAGTTGAGATACCGCAAGGAAGTATTTCAGGGCTGCTCCTATTCATTTTACACATTAATGGCGTAGCAGGTCTGTGTGGTAACGGCTGCTATCATTTGTGTTCAGATGATACTGTTATCCGCAAGAAAACGTACAAATTTTTGAAGATTTTTGCAACTATAGTACTAGAGACAGAATTAATTTTGTATTACAACGAGTAAACACAACTGCTGTCTAAAGGGTCAATTTTTTTCCGAGGTCTAAATATATATAATAGCCTTACTAGAGAAGCTAAGCAAGTAAGCAGGCTCGTAGCATAGCTACTTTCAAAACAATAAAATTAGAGACATTTATAAATACATTTTCTGTTTCATCTAAAGTGAAGTTGATTTGTTATTGGAAATACCGGGTACAAACTTTGTGCAGATTTTACTTGCAAAAAATATGAAAAAAAGTTCATACTAACGTATATCCGCAAATCCTGAAAACCGCACATTGATTTATTCTCGTTCTCAAAAAATGAATTTAAATTCAACCTAAAAACTCGCTTGATCCGTTTCAATTGGCCAGCAGTTTACCTTTAATAATCATTTCTAAAATCCCGTTTTGTTAGCATATGTAATATTAATATTATTAGTGGGTAGGAATAAAAAATATCACATGTTAGGGACCTCATGTGATAAATTAAAAATTAACTTTTAATAGGTAATTTGATTACAAGTTCGAACATAAAATCAGAGTTACCTGGTGAGCGAGCAGATTCCTCATTAACACCATCCATGATTGCTAAACTTACCTGCAACAAAAAAGAAATAGTTAAGTAATGAATCATAAATCAATGTATTTCAATAAAAAATATACACTCAAAGAAATAGTATGGGTAAATTCAACAAAAAAAATGGTTAACTAACAATATCGTTAATTTTGTTAAACCAAACTATATTGATGGTATTTTTAAACAAGGTGATTGTTATTTTAATTAATAAAAAGTTGTCGTACAACAAAACAAACATTAACTTAAAAAATAGATGAATAAGACTATTATTTTGTTCGTCTGACTATTATTTTGTTGAATTCTGTCAAATTAAACTAGATAATAGTATATTTTATTTTTAACTATTATCGAATTGTAATTCTAACCCAGTATTAGTTCGCTGTACTATTGTACTTGGTAGACAAACCAATATTATTGTCGTCCTTATGAATTTATAGAAAATTAATAACATGATTGCAATGTTCAAATTCTCTCAGGGATCATCGATATATTTGGATGGATCTTGTAAACGATCTCTAATCTTTGGTTTGGGTGGTCTGATGTCTCAATACTGAGATTTTGGCTAACCAAAAAAAAACTTCATCATACAATAAAGTGTAGATCAACCTAAAAATTAGTTGGTGAACAAAAAACAAAGTCGTTGTACTATTTAATTGTAGACCAAATTGAAAATGGTTAGTGAACATAAAAAAAATGTCATTGTACTATTTAATTTGTTACAAGAAGATATGATTATTAAACTACTATTTGTTTACGAAAACAAATAAAGTTGTATGACTATTCTTTTCTGATTGATTTAATTATGAAACTAGATAGGCGCGATTTCATATGCTCTTTTTCGTTGAATTTACCTATCATTTTCTTTGAGTGTAGTTTTTATAAAATATCTCTTTGTGAAGTATTCTCTTTAAACTTGATTACATTATTTTAATAATGCGAACAGATTTTCAGATCACAGTACAATGGGCCAATAGGCCTCTATTGCCCCATTATATATTCGCGATATGTATGATCTCCTAAAAAGACCAAACTCCAGGGTAGAACCCGGTAGTTCTTCCAGCTGTAAAAATTGCTTCTCGGGATAACTATACCTTGACACCCCTAGAGGTGCGCATAGAATATGAGTTATGCTCCACGCATCCGACAAATAGGATCGTTCTTCAACCCTATTATATCTAGGTGTTTATTCAGAAATCAGTGTTTTGTTGTCAGGCCTACAATCAATTTCATTATTTCTCTATCGAATCCCTAGTAACCTTACTACGCTGAAATCAGTTGAAGACCTCTTACATAGAGCCGTAACTGCCTCATTCAAGGAGCTTAAGCCCAATAGCTGTTGAACAGTGTCATGGCCCAGTTTTTTTTTAACTTTAATTGAATCAAACTTTTTGACAAACCGAACACTAACTCAAGGCCAAGAAAAGGACTTTTGCCCATTCTCCCGTCAAACGGTCTGCTCTTTCATTGTCCTCCACACCACTGTGTCCGACCACCCACATGAGTTTTTCTTAGTTGTGTTCAAACAGCTGAGTCAAAACATCCGACTGTTCATCCCCAGCATAGTGGTCACTTTGTTGCAAGAACTCTCAAAGTCACTTGAGGGTTCCTGTACATACAATAAATACGCTTGTCTCTTTTGAGATTTTCGATTACACAGTAACATAATTAATTAGGTGACGCGCTTCCTTTGTCATACCACTTATGATGCCCTAGTGTAACCGTAGTTTACACATGGGCGCCAGTTCCTATTTAGAATGTTGAAACTCCCCTTCCAGGGTAGCTATAGCGAAGAAAGTGAAACGTTCAGAGGGTCCGCTGTTTCGCGGATCTCTTAGACCGCTTTTTAGAGTAAACTATTCTCACACTGGCTTCGGACAAAACTATCCTCCCAGAGCAAAGTAATGACTCCTCATAAACTCACCTTTCTGTTAATTAACCATCTTCTTTTCTTGCTCATTTCTCTAATAGCCCCCTATTTCTATGCAAAAAAATCCACACATTTAACTCATAAGCTTAGGAATCGAACCTAGGACGCTCTATTCCTGCTCGAATTTTATCCTAAGATATATGTTGTCAGACATCTCTTAGAAGAGATTAAGCCGTAAGGTAGATGCTCTCCTAGGTAAACTCGTCGAGTTGTCATGATACAACCACACCCTCTGGTTGCTTCTCTAGTTATCCCTACAGCGATACAGCTTATATATTATTATTACTTTTTCTAATATCCTATTTTTCGAAGAGGCCTGGTGTGGACCTGTGAAAATACGTCAGAGGTGGTGGCGGGTTAAAAAAAAAGAATCAGTGCAATAAATAATACTCTAGCATACATTCCAAGTGGCACCGATATACGAGTCCTTGGTTTGCACCGGTTTCCTTCTGAATCTTCAATGCATTTGTGTACCAATCTAGTCCTCTGGTACTCAGAGGATGCCCTTTTCCGCATTCCCAGTCATCTCAACTAGGGCACACGACTGTATAAGGAATAATGGACCTACAGACGGGGAGATACGGTCATCCTCTGAATGAGTGATGACTTGGTGCCTTACAGGTAGAACTAGCTAGGTTAGCTAGCCCCTTTCGAAGGTGGAGCTTTCATTAATTTTTCAGAAATCCCCCCCTTTCCTACGCAATTGATTGAATTTCAGTTTGGCCAATACCTTGAAATAACAGCCCTTACAGATACTTACTAACGTATCGAATCTCATCGCTGCAGCACAAAAGGTTTCTGAAGTTTGCGTGTCTGTACATTGAAAATATTTGAAAAAACTGATCTGGGGAGATGCAAGATGAGTAATAGGATACATTAAGATAGTTTTTAGAATGTTTGTCTGTTTGTTTGAAAGCGTATTACGCAGAAACTACTGAACCAATTTGAATGGGGTTTTCACAAGTAAAGGACCCCGCACCATTAGCATTGGAAAAATCATTTCTGTGGAATTTTCTGCAAACTTTGGGAATAGATAGTTCAAGGGTCGAACAAAAAATGTCATATGAAAAAATTAATTTAATGCATAAATGATTTTTAATTTTTTAACTTTTGTCAAAGATTTTTAACTTCCAATCAATGTAATTCTTCAAGGAAGGCATTAAATCAATTTGAACTACCTATTCCCAAAGTTTGAAGAAAATTCCACCGAAATGATTTTTAATTTTTTCAAAGATATTTAACTTCCAGCCACTGTAGTTCTGCAGGGAAGGCATTACATTAATTTTTTCATATGACATTTTTTGTTCGAAAGCCCTTGAACTGCCTATTCCCAATGTTTGAAGAAAATTCCACCGAAATGATTTTTCCAATGCTGATGCTAATATAAGCTTGGAGTAAAATTTAGCTGTATTTCATGGAAATTGGCCTACTCTCAGCCAAGTTTTATGAAAATCGGTTTAGTAGAACCGAGGATACAGCTTGATCTCTACAATAAGCGTATTTGCAAGGCATAAACTTTCATGATTAAACTTCTGTAATATTCCAGAAAATGTATGAGTATTCTGGAACATTCCAGAAAATTTGTGAACTTTCTGAAATATTCCAGAATATTGATTCTACTTCAAACGTCGTTTACAAAGAAGCTTTTTAGTTAATTTTAAAGTTCCACGCGAACATAGTCGCGGGCACAGCTAGTGTTAAATAAAAATCTACTCTGGAGATTCACCGCACCCAAAATTTTGCACATCAGATTTCCTCTTTGACGAAGATTACACAGATTTCCTCGGATTTCGAGTCGGATTGCTTCGAGATTTCCTAGGATTTCCCATAGATTTTCTCTTGAAAAAAAAATTATTTGATGAGCGGGGAGGGAGAAATCCGAAAAAAGATTTTCTCAGATTCCTTCGGATTTCCTGAGATTTCCTCCAGATTTACTCAGATTTCCTCGGATTTTCTTCTGAGTGTACAGAAGATTTCCTTCACGGTTTGCCTCTCGGGAGTCTCCTTCAAATGGCCCTAGCTCCCTTAGGAACCATTTGCGGGCATATGTATATATGAACTTTTTCTATAGAATCTATGCCAGAAGTGTATAACAGGTAATTCCGGACACTATATTGATATGTATTACTATAGTTAAGAGTATAATCGATTTGCTTATTTCTTGTATTAGGTGAACATGATATACATACATATGTATAATATGTTCACTGTTTACTGTACTTTTTCTGTCCTACCATTGTGAAAATTTATAACAAATTGCTAAACAAAGGACTATTATTATAATTCGCACTTTTTTGGAAGTAGTGACTGCCCACCCTTATACGCAACGTTTTGACAGAATCTTTGTGATTCATGCATTATTCTAGTCGGCCTCACTATGTTGTATGGCACGTCTGACAGAATTACGCCATCCATCGCGGTTGCTTGTTAGGCGTACGACGCCTCCAAATATATTTCCATGAGCAACGCTTTGGAGGCCGTACAGTGGGAAAAATGTGCCCTTTTTTGGACAAGAATCTGTCGACAGTAGATAATCAAATTAGTAGATAATCAAATTAAAAAAAAAATGGAAAATACCCTTAAGATATTGTACTTTAGAGTAATGTTGCGACAAAGTGACTTTAACCTAACTAAAAATCACAGATATTTCTCTTTATTCCGCGTTTACCTCCTTCGTCGAGAGTCACAAACAAATGAAGTATAGTGTTCATGTGGATTGGATACCAAATTCATTTTTATGGGATCATAAGTTAATTGCTTAAGTTTCTTGAATCGTTTTTAACGTATGAACCATTTTTAAGGAGTTAAAATAGGAGTTGAAAGTTTAAGGTGGTGAAAATTCGAGATTCAAGTGAAATAAAATTTAAGTAATCAAAGGTCGTTCTTCAGGGTTTTTTGATGCTGATCTCATCTTTAATATTACTCGCATCCTATCGATCCTTCAAAAGAATGAAAACAGAGGTTGATATAAAAATTACGATATTCCAAATACTCGTCACTAGTTGCGTTTAGACTTGTAAATATTATTTTACTGACAGGTAAAAATAAGGATGGTTTTTTACCACATGATTTTATTCTTATGCATTCAAACTAATCTAATTAACAGCTTTAAACCTAATATAATCTATAAGAATGAAAACAGAGGTTGATATAAAAATTACGATATTCCAAATACTCGTCACTAGTTGCGTTTAGACTTGTAAATATTATTTTACTGACAGGTAGTTTTTTACCACATGATTTTATTCCTATGCATTCAAACTAATCTAATTAACAGCTTTAAACCTAATATAACCTATAAAGGAAAAATTGTATGTATTAAATAACAGTCGTAAACCTAAAACTTTTAATCATAAAGGGGTCATGAATGTTATTGGGCAACTGAGGGTCATTTCCGAAGTATTTTTTTTACCTGTCAGTAAAATGATATTTACAAGTCTAAACGCAACTAGTGACGAGTATTTGGAATATCGTAATTTTTAGACCAACCCCCGTTTTCCTTCCTTTGAAGGATCGATAGCATGCGAGTAAAATTAAAGATGAGATCAGCATCAAAAAACAAACCCTGAAGAACAACTTTTGATCAATTAAACTTTATTTCACTTGAATCTCGAATTTTCACTACTTTAAACCTCCAACTCCTATTTTAACCCCGAGTTTAACACCTTAAAAGGGTTATGGTTCATACGTTAAAAACGATTCAAGAAACTTATGATCCCATAAAAATGTATTTGGTATCCAATCTACATGAACACCACTTCGTTTGTTTGTGACTCTCGACCAAGGAGGTAAACGCGGAATAAAGAGAAATATCTGCGATTTTTAGGTTAGGTTAACCCAAAGCCAATTTGTCGCAGTATTACTCTAAAGTACAAGGGTATTTTCCATTTTTTTTTTTTTTTTTTTTAATTTAAATTGACTGATATATCTGCTTTCGGCAGATAATAATAATAATTAACTGGTTGGATTAACATATTTAAAAATAACATTTACACTGTGTATTTTTGTCCCAGTGTATAAATGAATCTAACTAATTTTCATCATACCTCTACACTTTACATGTATGCTCATTGCTCATAAAATTTAGCTGGACATTTCGTGACTATGATATTAATAACAATGGTTTTGATTAAATTACTATCCCATTTATTACCGGTTACCATATTAGGCAATCGATAAAAACATGTTTTTTTAAAGGTATACAATACAACAAATAATATTTTCTTGAAGACAAAATTGTGGCTCTTCGTATTACAACCATAGTAAAAGTAGTAGTAGAAATTAAGTAAAAATAGAAAATAGTAATTGAGGCTGACAAGTGCCTAATTTAAATTTAATTTTGTAAGAATTAGCTTGGCACAGTTGTTGGTTTCAAAACATTTCTTAAAGTAATTTACTAAATGGGATTATTAACGATATTCTGATTAAGAAAATTAAGTACTTATGCATATAAATAGTTTAACATTAGATAAATATGGATATAGATATATTTCATGAATAACTTTGTAAATAATAACGGGGAGAAAATTACACATACCCACAGGAGGTATGGATAAAGCACAGGGTAAATTGAACGTTGTTTTTATTCGGACTCAATCTTATGTTCTTTTGTATAGAGTCTATTTATCTTTTACAATAAAGTCGATTTATTATTATTATTATTATTATTTACTTTGCAATCAATGGCTTAAAACTATATTGAAAGAACGAGGGGAAGACTATTCATTTCGCATCGAGGCCATAGTTCATTTTTTTCTGGACTTTTAAGATATAAAATGATATAGAAAACAATGATAATATATAAAGAGTATCAGCCACAAACTATGTACCATAAACGTCTTTATTACAAGCAACATAATAGTTAATAACAGCACAATTTTTTTCAGATTTAATAAATTTAAAAAGTTTTAGCAAGGCCGCGTTGTGTCTTCTTGAAAAGTTCTTTCAATATCTGTTAAATATGCAGGAGGCTCCGTCAAAAATAGTAATCTACGAATGTTAAAGAAACTGCACTTTTCTTCACTATTAGTGCGTAAAACATAAAGGGTGTTCCACCGGGAACTGCAATTTTCAATTTTAAAATTCAATTTTAAATCGCAAATAATTCAAAAAGTCGTAAGTTAAACCCCTACAACATCTATGTAGGAGAAAGGGGAATTTAATTTTGCATAATTTATTGCAAAAAAAAAATACAGGGTGTACCATTTGACTTAAACAAGTTTTTACGGTTTGAAATTGAAAAAGTGTATCATAAAAAAATGAACACTTAGTATATTAGAATTTTTTCAAACTGCAGAGCGTAGCTCACCCTATGGTCTTTCTGCATGCCAAAAAGCAAATGAGGATCTTTTACGTGAAAAAAGTTATAAAGGTTATTGCAAAGCGTTACACCTGTCAAATTTTTTATAAAATGTCAAATATCTCTGAAACGACTGGATTTAGGGATAGAGTATGCTACATGCTTTCGACTCAGAACTATCCACTCTTTTCGAAAACTTTTAAATATATAGGGTGTTCTATTTAAAATAGGCAAGTTGGTATCAACTTCCGGTATGAGCGAAAGTGCCTAATGCTTGTAATTATTTTCTTTGGATTGGCCATACTGACATTAGTAATTCCCTAAATTTTCAAAATTTTTTGGTGCGTGAGAACGAAAATAGATACGACAAAAGCGCACTGGGACATTTTTGTAGTGTCAAATTTTTTCAAAAAAGTTTACGAGGGTATTTTTTTTAACTTTGTGGTTAAATAAGAGCTATTATATGGAAACAAAAATTTTCAAATTTTTTACTTATGTGTTTTTGGCAGCACTACATGAAAGCTTCCTCTATTTTTCTTAGGTGCAAATATTTTTCAATGCAAAAATATTCGACAGCGAGGAACTCGAAAACATTTTTAAAATTTTTTTAAATAATTGTGCATTTAAAAACTATTATAAACAATTCATAACAGCTGTATTTTTCAAAAATGTTTTTTCAGAACTCGATGAGGCGAAGTACCGGATGACTAATAGACGCTAAATAACTGAGCTAGGGTATAATGGACCCATTATCTACAGCATGTCTTCAATATGCTCTATCAAATTTCAACAGAGCGTGTTATTTTGCGTGGACAAACTTCAAATATTTCGCATAAATAGGTAGATATAATCTTTTAAATAATTGGAAATTATCAGTTCCGTTATCAGTTTAATTGACTAATTCGACAGTAAACATTAAAGTTCTAGTAATTGTAGAAAACTGAGACAAATAGTATAAACAACAAACGAAATCCTTTACTTTTGGTAAAAGCATTTTAAAATCTCTTAAGATGAAATATAATGATTGTCGATTAATTTTCGTCCTTGATATTAAGAATTAAAAAAAACTGCTGCCCAAGGAATCACTCGAGGAATTACTACTTCCACATACAGATTTTCTATCCAAGTCACTCACAACGAAAGAATTTTGTATGTGGAAATAATTGTTTATGAAACTTTAATAATATGATATTTGAAATCCTCTACCCCAAAAACCAATAAAACGATACCCCACATAGGTAGAGGGGTGGGGGTGGTAGTAGGGGTGGATGAAGTAAAAAAATATTTTGAGGTTTCTGGTTCTTGTACACACACTAAATCACAATTTTTTCATCCCCTTTAATAATGGGATGGGGTGGTAATGGGGGTGGCTAATGCCAAAAATTTTTTTGAGACCTTAGCTTCTCTTGTATATACTAAATACCAATTTTATGGACTCTTACCTGCTTGATTTACCTATTTACCCCAAATTTACCCCCCAACACTTCGACGGAACAAGATGAAAATATAATCTAATTCCAGATCTCGTTAAAGTATATATGTGTACCAAATTTCAAGTCAATATCTTAAACGGTTCCAGAGTAAACGTGCGCACAAAAAAAGTTACAGACAGACCGACAGACAGACAGAAATTTGTTTCGCTCAAACTTAAAATCTCGACGTTTCACGACATTCTAAGCCTATTTGAACAATAAAAATTTTTAAAAATTTTTTGCCGTTACTATACTTCCACTAGATGTGGAAGTAATTATATCGTACTGGTTCTCCTTAAGTCGGCTTATAATTATGTATTTCTAAAACTTAGTAAGCTTATTATCTACTGCTACAAATTGTTTATAATTTTTAAACAGGTGATTCCATTCATTTTTTCAATGAACCAATAAAAGGTAGATCCAATATACTTTTTGTTCATTATTCAAGCTCTCAAAAAAGTCTTAACATTCCAAAAAAGTAACAAATATTTTCATGATTTTATTATTAATATTTTCATTTTGCTTGAAAATGTAAATACAAAGAATTTGAAAAATTTGATATGTATTGACAAGCTCTAAAATTTGTTAAGAGACATACATAAGATTTATCAGGTCAAATCTGCACATTTTCTGTTTGGCAAAGTAAGCTCGGTTTTATACCACCCAGGAGGTAAAGCTATTGGCGCGCTTTTGTTCTAAGTGATTTCCCCTAGCCTGGCAGGCACTTTTCTAAACAATAAACATAGCCGTAGAGAAAACAGTTTCCTAGCATCCTGTTAATGATTGAATTCTTAATGCCCGCTTGTCCGTCTCTCGCGTTTCTTGACAGTACTATAACTTAAGAAGGAAAAGTTCGATAGTATTAAAATCTGGACATTAAGCTCGAGAGAAAACCCTACTGTTTTTGAAAAAAAAAAAAACGTTCAGTAAATAGCGCGGGGTAAACCGCTGTGGTATTCTGATATACAGCTTCCTAGGTATTGCTGGGTATTCTTAGGTATTATTGGGTATTTCAGAGGTATTACTAGGTATTATGAGAAATGATTAAAAGATTGCTCGGTATATTATTCTGGTAATACCTGGTATTTTTCAGTATTATCTATTTAAAACCGTTTTATTATTGTGTATTATTAGGTATTATTAAGTATTATCACGAAATACTCAGGTATTATTATACTCTTTATAAAAACGAAGAGTATATTGCATTTGATCGACATATTTCTAAAACCGTAAATATCGCTCGCAGACAAAAAAATTTTCATATCATTATGTTAGTGAACAAATTCTGAACAACTTTCAAAATGTCCGTTTGTCCGTCCGTCCGTTACGTTTTTTGTAAGCACGATAACTTAAGAAAGAAAAGTCCGATTGTATTGAAATTTCGAAAGTAAGTTAGTATTAGCTAGAGGACGAACCCTATTGTTTTTGAAGAAAATCAATCAGTAAATAAGAAAGTTATTAATCATTTAATTTAGAAAATATATATTTTCTTAATTTGTGTCGCATTTACGTAAACAGAAATCTCGCGAAACGTTATATCTATAATATATTTTTTTTGTTTATGCATTTTACTAATATATATATTTCATAATAATATACCTAATGGGTTGAAATATGATTCTCGAAAGATATACCTATATCACAGAAATTCAATTTTCGCAGCAATATGTGATGGTCCAGGGGGCTAAAGTTTTGCCTTGCAATCCAAAGATTGTGTGTTCGAATCCCACACAGGTTGGATGTTTCTTTTTATCAATTTTTTTTTCATACCTATATTTTTTTACAATAAAGTCGGTATCACAAAATTTAAGATGTCCAAAAACTAACATTATTTACAAGAAAACTGCGAAGAGTATCCTATAGAATGTGTAACAATTATATAAATAGCTCAGTAAATTGGCGAAAAGTACGTTTTTAGCTTGCTGGGTATTACAATGCAAAGTGGTATTAGTGTACAGATATTTTTTCTGCGGTTTAACCCCTCGGTAAATAGATAGGTATAAGTTAATAATCATTTTAATTCAACAAATATGTATGAAGAGAGTTTCACCTCTTGCAAGAATTCACAAAAATAGAAATTCCGCATAGTATACTGACGACTGCTTTGTCAATCAAATTGGTATCATTAGATTATTAAAATTAAAAATATTTCAACTATACGTAAAAATTAACTTTTTTTTTAAATGCAGAGAGTATTATGATAATTAAAGCTTTTATAAACCTGCGAAGAGAGTAATGCTTTCATCTAGTTTTGAGTTAAAATTAACAATGCTTTATGTGAACTTTCTGGGTTTTTATGTACCCTATGTAATAGCAGACAATTACCACATTTTGCATCACTTATATGACAAAAATATTCGATAAGCAATTTTAAGTAATCAATACTGCTAGAAAAGTTTAAAGTTTACAATCACTTCAAATAAACACTTTTGAGCCCTGTTTAAAACGGGACGTTAAAAATAGTGGCAGTTTCTTTACTGTCAGGACTATTTGCTTGATAAAAGATATTAATTACTACTTAAATTAATATTACAAATATTTTAAATAATAATATGAAGGAAACCATTCATTTATATATACACCAATGTTTTTTTTTCTATTATAAATTCAAAATTTAATAAACTTTCAAGGAGTGCATTTTAATAATTAATCTGTAAAGTGAGGTAGGTTAGTTACAGGTAACTTGTTGCAACATTCTTGTTTCCTTTTTCAAACAGCAAAGAAATTGAAGAAACACTTTTAAACTTTTTAATTATTTTAATTTATACCTGAAGCGTTTGTTGTCAAACAGAAGGACTAAAATTATCTAGTGTGCTTTTCTAACCTATTGTGTAAGCGCTAATCCATCAGAATTTAAAATTATAACCGCACTTTT
This sequence comes from Rutpela maculata, assembly GCA_936432065.2. Classification (NCBI taxonomy): domain Eukaryota; kingdom Metazoa; phylum Arthropoda; class Insecta; order Coleoptera; family Cerambycidae; genus Rutpela; species Rutpela maculata. The sequence continues at coordinate 35,059,962 of OW386287.2, read as the reverse complement.
CCACAGATTTCACACTACCTACATACTCAGTTAAATTTTAATTTGAACGCCACTAACCAACTAACTTTAAAAAATAAACGAGATACCTACTCTTTTATCCTCTGAAGATCCTGCTCGAATACTTTGCAATACAGCTGCAGAATCCTTACACAGGTTAAAGTAAGTCCCCGCCAAGGTAAGAAAGCCTTTTCCTTAATGTCGTTAGCCAACATAATCACCACAAAACCAACTCTAATTCACAATATTTATTTTTAAGAACACGCGTAAATCACAACACAACTATTTAATTCACTAATTTTTCACAATCGAAAAGAACGCCACCACTTGCAGTACCCTCGTTCTTTTCCGCGATAAGCACGTTGCAACCACTGGAAGTGAAGTATCTCATTTTAAGAAATAAAAACAAAACCCACAAGTGCCCAGATGATAGCAACAAAGGAAGCAAGATAAGGGACCACACAATCTAAATTGAATCCACTAATGACACTGGCAAACTTCATTAGAAGCACAAAACTAACAATTAGTCATGTCTACAATGTTTGTAAACAATATTTAAATTTGCCGCTAGAATTTCGCGAGCCAGGCGACTCCGATACACCGCGAAAAGTGAAGGAAATAGTAGGCCTTGCATTGGTGAAAGAGGTGAGTGTGCGCGTCTATCTAATTTAGACATTTCAAGTGCACAAAATCACGGTGTGTATAGAGCGTTTTTATGTGCAATAAATTCAGCATACACTGCCCGACGATTATTGTTTCGGGACGAGCTGCATCAGAGATCGATTTTAAGCGGATAAGACACGGATACCTTTATATACCGAGTGGTGCCGAATTGGCGCAACTGGTGCGGTGTTTCTGGGAACAAATATGTTGCGACAGAATGATTCTAATAAACAAATTAAAAAGATAATAGGTAGATAAACGTATTTTTAAGAACCTGTGGCACACTTAATACGATTTATAGTGAAATACGTACACGGGGCAACGAAAATTATGTCTAAGGTTGCATATGACTCCAAGCACCTGTTGTATTGAGTCGTAATTAACAAACTGACACAACTGAGTTAGGTTTAATTTAGATAATTAAGTAATTATCGTATCGGGTGTCTCAACGAAATACCCTAATCGACAAAACATCGTCATTATTTTATTCACAGAAATAAAGAGCAATTCAGGGTTTCTAGGAACTGGAAATTTTCCGTTTTCCCTGACCTGTTTCCTCGTTTTTTCCCTCATAAATTTTTTAATGTGTCAAGTAAACAGGGTTGAAAAAAAACTGTTTTTTTTTATTTCAAACAAAAAAACTGTTTTTTTTTGTTTTAAACAGTTCTTTTTGTTTAAATTTTTGTTTAAAACAGTTTTTGTCAATGTTTTAAATGGTATTAGTCCAGTCAATGAATATATTGTAGAATGCATGGAATATGCGAGACTTTTTGACTTCAGGACTTCGTTAGGAGTAGTTAGTAGGTAAACATACTAAAAGACCCCGCCCCTGGGAGGTCCCATTTTTGGGTTTTTCGATTATATCTCGGAAACGGTGGACTCTAGAAAAAATATGTTCTAAATAAAAAATGAAAGCTAATTAAATTTCCTATATAATTGTTTCCATACATATTTGTCGAATTTCCAATGGTTTTCGAGATATAGGTTATTGAAAATCGATAATTTTCGAAAAAAATCATTTTTACCTAACTCTTCTTGTTAAACATTTGCTTCTAGTGCCTCCCACGATCGTTTATCAGAAAAATTGTCACAAAGGAAGTTGTAGAGCATTAAATTTCCTTCAATTTGATATACACTCTACACCTCTATTTTGAGCACTCATTGACTGGATTATATGTTTAAAACAGGTTTAAAACGTTTAAAACTCTATTCAACTAAAATTAAACGGTGCCAACACAAGCAGCAATTTTAGTAGTTTCTACGTAATAGTTGCCATTAGGGGAACTTTAAAGGTTTCCGCAACTAAGGACTGTTACGTAATGGGAACCATCCTTCTACCAAGTATTCACCAAAATGGGGAATAATAATTACGTGGAAAATTACTATTCCGGTACTTCTACCGTTACCGTGTCGAGGACTAGGTTATTACGTAAACGGGATGTAACCAAGTAGTAGAAATGACTAACTTTTGGAACAGCTCAGCTGACCGAAATGAGAGCGCAAACTATATATTTGGCTCTCTGTTATTCGAATAGCAAATTAATGACTTACTGAGTTTGAGCACATGATATGTCCAAGGTCCAAGTTAAGGTGATTATATACAACATGCCTAAGCATATATTATAAATCATGATGTTTTGCATTTACCCTGGGTGGGGATATTAAAACCACCACTTGTTTTCTGTAAAATGTTATCATGATGCTTCGATAAAAAAGACGTCCCCTCGAGAAAATGGTTTTTTCGGAAAAAAATTTTTTGCAAAAATTATGTGTACAAGCAAAACTGCAAAATTTTTTATGGAAAACGTTTTTTTTTTAAATGCTATATATTATAAAGTAATAATCTATTTAGAAAAAATATTTGTAAACGACCATAATAAAAAGAAATTTTTTAATGAATTATATTTTTATCTGTGTCAATGGCGTCTTCATTCAACAACAGAAAAATGGCGATTTTAATTGCAGTAACTTAGAGGTTGCAAAAACCACAATTATTTCCCTACAAGTTACATTTCCCATAAAGTAGCAGATGCCACCAACGTTATAGTTGTTGCTACTTTAAAAGTGGTGACGGGAACTACAACAATTTCACTGTGTAGTTATATTTACCTAGATGTAGCAAGTGGGACCAATGACGGTATAAGATCTTGGTAACTATTGCTATCAACTTATTTTCATGTTGGTACAATTGGCAGATCCGAGATAGGTAATTTTTTTTTTTTAATTGGCAACACGGTAATAACTGTTAAAGTGTCACTGTGTGTGATGTGGGCAAGGACACGAAGTGGATTAAAAATAACAATTATTATATTTTTACCAAGTACTTTTTATTATCTGATATTATAAATAATACACGCACTTACACTCTCAGACTAATACATATACAAATAAATTAAAAAATACCGAGGAAAAAATACCTATATAAAACAAGTGGAGTTAATCAATCGACTTTATGTAGCTTACAATTTTACGTTTGAATACAGGTACAGAGATAGATTCCTTTCATCCTCTGGCAACTTGTTATATTGATCGAGGCCTTTATATAACATAATTTTCCTAGTTTGACTTAGATTTTGCCTTGGTATATAAAATCTGTTGTTATTTCTTGTGTGGTGTTGATGTATTTGGTTTGCATAAAATATAAACTTATTTAAATACTTGGGTGTTAAGTTATTTAAAATTTTGAAAATAAATACCATAGCCATGGAAAGCAATCTATCTTTTACAGACAGCCACTGAAGAGAAGAAAGCATATGTTGGATTCAGGTATATCAGCTGCATTTCAAAATCACTCTCATTCCTCTATTCTGTAGTTTTTGAAGGGAAGTTATTTTATTTAAATCGAAGGAATATAATAGACTGGCACAGTAATCGAAATGAGGTTGGATAATGGTTATTTTTGTCGTCACTCATAACTTTTGAGATATTCTAGAAAATAAATATAGTTTTTTTGCTATTTTTTTTTGTATATATATTCAGTTCAATTTATTGTACACAAACAATGTCTTATGCCGTTTATACCGAAATTGTCCGTTCCCCATCGACACAATATTTATTAAATTTGGAGTTTTTAATCGGCAAATTCATTTAATATGCTCAGTGGATCACTAACTGAACTATGGGCCAATCTCTGTTTTAAAGACAAGTTGTAACTTTCATGCAGTACACAGTATCACTAATATCACTTCAGACTGTTATAGTTTTCGATTACTTTTCTCCGTGTTGATGGGAACACTTTTGCACTTGTTGATGATGGTTTTGCTGTGGCGAAATAATCTTTCATGTTTGCATCATATTCTGAAGAATCACTATTTCTCTACTACTGTTTAACTGTTTCTTCAGTTTTCTATAAAACGTGGATGAGTGCCGATAAACTTTATTTCGCTTTTACTGAGCATTTCAAATGCCGCCATTTTATTCAATGCCAATAATTATATAAATTGTCTTAAAAGTTAACATTACTCTAAGGTAGATTTTCAAGGTATATGTAACTTTTAAGTCATTTTCAATTAGTGGGGAGTAGTAAAAATAACTTCAAAGCCCCTGTGTTCGTAGAAATAACATCATTTTTACTCAAGATGTCACTAATAAGTTAGACTACTTTGAAGTGGTCCTTTGGTAAAGCTGTGCAGTCGGCATTACTACCAATTTTCACTTTGCAGTTGAGGATGCTTCAATGTAATGCAGAGTAGTATCCGTGACGTTGCAGATTCTCCAGCAGTTACTTGAAAGTGTTATAACTATACAATGCCTAAATTCAGTAGAATCTACATAATTGTCACAATAAATGCATACCACAAAGTGAATATTACCCTGAAGTCGCAAAATTAGTAACAGGTATGTCATTCCTACTATATTAAAGTTCCGATGCCTCAGATGTCAGTTCCCATTACTTTGAATGCTGCTTGGGAAGTTACATTATCTGCTACTACTACTTGATGCCAGATGGCGGTCTTAAACGGATTTTACAGCACTCTACAAATAAAATGCTCAGTTTCGTGCATGTTACCACCACTGAGCCGAATACCATACTGGAGTGTGCTTCGATAGGGGAGGGGGAGGGTGTCTCGCGGAAACAATAGAGAGAGAGGGAAGCTTTAATAAGCGAGGATAGGGCGCCTCTGTTGCCTGAAATCATAATTTTATAGTTGTCTACGAATTTGTTAGGCGAGTAAAAAATGGCGTGTTTCATCTCTACCGCATCATCAAACACGCCGACATTTTTTACTCGCATAATAAATCCGTAGGCAACTATACAAGTGTGAAACAAACATAAACTCTTAATTCAAATCATAACATTTTACTCTGAACAACATAAAATCAGAAAAATATAGCAGATATTTCCCTCTTAACGCAGGGAAATTAGCCAAAAAAAGGAGGAAACCTGGACAAAATTAGTAAAAACCTGAATTTTTGCACAGACGTTCTTTGAGGTGTCCCAAACCCAAATTCACAAAAATTACAAAAATCCCAACATGGAAAGATATTAAAGGTCAAAGTTTTTTGCAAATATCTCGCGTCCTATGGAAGCCCACGAGGTCAATATGAAAGTTGTAGAGAATTAAATTATCTACAAGTTGACTGTTTTATTTTTTTTCACCCCCCCCCCCCCCCTTCGAGATATTGAAGGTGAAAGTTTCAAAAACATGGTTTTTCGCGAATATCTCGCGCCAAAAAAAAATTGAACAACAATAAAGTTAACAATAAAGTTAACATGGAAGTTGTAGAGAATTCAATAATCTACAAGATTGATATTTTGTATTTTTTCCCAAAACCTCAATCTTTTCGAAACATTCAAGGTCGAAGTTTAATTTTGTTCCTTAAAATTTTTGATAAAAGTGTCACAGTTTCTGAGATAATCAACATTTAAACTAAATACTTCATCCTAAAAACAGTCGGATGCCATCTATAAAATTAAATATCTCCGAAACTATCAATCCTACACAAATATATAAAGAAACAAATTCGTTCTCAGTTTATAAGCTTCGTTTTTTATATCTACCATTTTTTCGCTAAAACTAAAATTTATTGAGATATTTGCAAACAAACAAAAATGTTACGTTTTTTTATAAAATCCCTTTACAGTTTAAAATGCAATTCTTTTCAATTGAGAGTCTGGGTCATACTATATATTAACAAAAAACAGTATATGGGAATATATTTCTTTTAATTACTGACTGCTTACATTAACAAAATGGCCACGTTTTTATTTAAAAAAAAAAAAAGTGAAAAAGTACATTGTTTCTGTCATAACTTTCTTATTTTTTATACTATAGAAATAACCAAACATTCATTAGAAAGCCTAATTAATGGACATTTTTAACGTAGGTGCCATAGTTTCCAAGATATTTAACATTGAAACTAAATACTTCGTCTTATGGACGTTCGGACGTCACTTTTATACTTCCAGATCTCCGAAATCATTAACTCTACAGAAATTAGAAAAAAAAAACGAAATTCATCCCCAGTTTAGTAACTTTCTTATTTGTCTCTAGCATGTTTTTGTTCAATATATTACCTTTCGATTTAATTGACGAAAACCCATTTGAAATACCTCCTTTTCAAGCTAAAATCCCAATTTTCTAGTCGTTATAACTTAAGACTATCAATTTATACGAAAAGTTTTTTCCTCTCAAAATTTAATTCTCTTTCAGCTCCAATGTTTTTGCTTTTTTTTAGTTGCCAGCCCCTGGAAAGGGATGGCATCCACCCCCTGTAAATTAGCAAGCCCCCCAGTATAATATAGACATTTTTCTTTGATGTATTTACTATGTTGCCAAAAATGAACGAAAAATTCATATGACATTACTATTCCGAAGTTAAAATCTCTAGTAAAGATCCACATCATGGCGTCATTTTCCAGATGGTTTGCTTGTGAAAGTGGAAAAAATTTCAGGTTTTTGCTCTGCTCCTTCAATTTCAGCTATTTCAACTATAAAATACTGATTCAAGTCTTCGTATCGATCAAAAACTGATTTGAATTTCTTAATGGAAAATATTACAGATTCTCAACAAAAAACAAAGTGTTTAAAATTTTTGATGAATCAGAGGTATTCTTCATCTACTTCTAAGTGGGGAATTTGACATGCATGTGAACAATTTAATCTGTAATTTCTTATAGTTTAATTAATTAATTTGCAGCATTATAATTTCAAAATTCCATAAATGTTTTAACAGAAAAATATATTTTTTATTTTCGAGTGACCACAAAGAAAATCGAAATTGAGATTTCGACAATTCTGACATATCATTGTAGATGTCTACCGTATATGCAGTGTGGCTCACCGCTAAATGAATCAAAATCAAGTTTCAAACTTAGTGTTTTTTAGGTGTTACTTGACACGTGAAAATTTCTCCTTGTCCCCCTACCAACGTTTTGGAAAATGGTTTGAACGATTCTGGTCATACTTCATAAACTTATATGTTATTAATGACTTTATAATATGCCATCACTCATCTGTCTCGAAAAAATCCAGAAATGGTAGTTCGTAATTACTAATTACTGTCTCAACCAAACATAATACGAGCTGTAGACACTTGAGTGAAAAAATCGGTGCAGTAGAAATGTATCATTTGTTTCTTAAACCTCGAATTTAATGTACATACAAACACTGTTGGACCTTTTTCAATTTTGGTGTTAGTACAGCGAAATTAGAGAAAGTAAAAGTAAAATTTCATTTTGTACCCACGGAACTCATATTTATTTTAGTTTTTTCTCTTGTTCTATGACTACTTTCTGTTTAAAATATATTCTCAAAAGAAGTGTGTTTGGAACACCGGTTATAAAAGTGGACCAAAATAGATCTGACTTATTTGTATTATCAGCAATTCGATAAGAAAAGATATGTCACTAAACTATTCTAATTTGACAGACATGATATATTTCATCACAAATTATTATTATCACACTTAATGCAAAAAATATATAAATATTTTCCTCCTCTTGTCAAAAATAATAAAATCGTCATAACATTTCCCTTTTCTCTCACTTAACTATTTCGATAGCCAAAATGTTGTAAAAACTTTCGCTACGTTTTTGTTTTCAGTCATAAGCCTAAAAATACTGTGAGAGCTGAAATGATTATTTTGTTTTTTATTTTGTATATGCTTTAGTACACTTTTGATAAAATCGTGTTTAAAAAAATTTTTTTAGAGATTTTTACTTCATACTTTTCAGTCTTTAATTTTCGGTAGATTAAATTGTATCTCTTTCGAAATAATATTCGCTTAAAGACTTACTTGTCCATTGTAACATTCAAATTTTAAATATACAAACTTAACGTTGACAGCGCCCTCTGTTAAGAAACAGTATATAACATGCGCAGAATCTATTGCGAAACAAGGCAGTAACAACAACAGGCGCATTGAGTCTACGTTTGATTCCAAGTAAAATACAAATTATTATTAATACATTAATGGTTCAATTACAAAAGTCTACAAAAAAAATGCTGCTCCAAGGACTAAACCTATCATGCCTTGAGTATTTTTGTGTGCTGAAGCCGAATTTTCAATTGAAAAAATTTTCTACCGCGTAGATTTCGAGTAAACGTCAAAAATTTTCAAAAAACCGTATTTTGACGATAAAAACCGGGATTTACTCGAAATCTACGCGGTAGAAAATTTTTTAAATTTAAAACTCGGATTCAGCACACAAAAATACTTAAGACAAGATAGGTTTAGTCCTTGGAGTAGATTTTTTTTCTGTAGACCTGTGTTATTGAAATTAATAATTGATAACTGTATAATCATCGGAAACACAACATTGTACCAAATGTCAAGGTTCTAGGTACACGGGAAGTGGGTGAAGAACTGCATGATTTTATCCAAACAAAGTTAGGAAGTCCAAATGAAAATTGTTGAACATTGATTACAATCAATCATTGATTAAGATAAAAAATTAGGAACAGGTAGGCGTATAAAAATAACATCATTGACTTTTATCTAAAATACTTCGAACCAAAATAAAAAAAATGGTTATTGCATCGGTCTATCTAACCTTGATATATACAATAATATACATATATCATTATTCATTATAAATGATATAAACATAAATAAATGAAGCTTAATTTGAAATGATATCACCCATAGTATTATTAATAATGTCTATGGATATCACCGACCTATTGCATTTACGACCATGTTATACAGAAATTATAACATAATTTAATTGAATTGAATTAAGCTTTGGTTTACTGATAGCCTTAAATAGTAGAAAGAGATCTTTCGAAATTCTACACAATCCTATATAACGGAAAACCCAAGTGAAGTAATATTTTTGGCGATAATGTACGATGATCCCGTATATACTTTATGGAAAATATAGAACATCGAGCTTATTACAAAACTCTCCATAAAGCCGTTCATTGCTGGTATCCAGTCATTTTTTTTAAATAGTTTTATACCGAGTAGTTAAAATTTGGTACACATCTGTGGTATTCAAATCAACACGCGACAATACATGTTTTAAGAATACAGAGTTAAAGACATAAAAAATCATTCTTCCAAGAAGAATTTGGCGGAGGGTGTGAGAAGATCAAATGGAACTAAGGGAATGTCGCTGGAGCATGGGGACGGATAGTGGAAATGTGGGAAGGAAACTCGTTGAAAAGTGGGAGGTGGTGTGAGAAGAATGTGAAAAGGTGGAGGAGATGGTAGAATGACGAGGGATATGGTAAGATTTGGGAAGGACATGGAGGAAGGCAAGTGGAAATACGGTGGGGATATGATAAGATAGTGAAAGAGATAATGGGAAAAAGATGGATTTAGATGTTAGATATTAATAATGTAAAAATGTATTAGAATAACTCAACGATTATTATACAGGGTGTTATCTTGGAAACATCACAGCTGGTAATAATAACGCCGTATGATAAACCTACTTCGAAAATTTATAACGCACATTACTGTAAAGGCATTGCAATATTTCGTTTAAATCGCTTTCCTCGAAAATGATTTATCCTGTGCCTAATAATTGTTAAGCGAATCGTTTTAATGAAATAGTAGGTAGAAAATCATAGTTTAGTCTTAAACTACCGAAAATGCAAAAACGAGAAAAAAAAATGTAGTAAAAAGTTACCTAACCCCGCCTGTGAGTTAATTCTGTAAAATATTCAAATATCATGAAGTTTCATTTGTTTATTTGGTACGTTATTGAATAGGTAAAATAACAGAATACGTATGCATTAGGGTGGTCCAAAAATGACTTACATTTTTTCCCCCCAAATCCGAAAAAATTAAGTAAGTATTTTTTGTTTTTCAAAATTTCGATTTTAAATGGTACATTAAGTGCCTATTGAAACATGAAGTTTCCCATTTAAATTGCATGGGAAAAAACACTTTTTAGGATTTTTTGAATAATTGTTCAGGGTTAGGGAAAATCTTACATTAAACTTAAAGGACTTTTGTTGTGCCGGGGGTTAAAAAATGGCTAAAGACAGATCAGATTAGTAGGTATGCTTTTAGAGGGCAGAATATTTACTAGTGAAATGTTTTTTGTCGAACTCCTCTATACGTTTCCTTAAATATATATGGAATAAAAAACCAGACTGCAACCAACAGCTATTTTCCGGACTAATGCCCCGCCGACCGCTGAATTACGAATTACAAGCCTGGCCGCGTTAAGTGGCATAACTATGTATTGTCACAAAATGCTAAAGTTTCGATGCAGACTGCAGTTTCGAGCTATTGGCTCTCGTTTAGCGTTTTGTGGGAATACATAGTTATTGCACTTAACGCGGCCAGGCTTGTAATTTGTAATTCAGCGTTCGGTGGGCCATTACTCCGGAGAATAGCTGTTGGTTGCAGTTTGTTTTTTTATTTCTTATATATTTAAGAAAACGTATAAAGGAGTTCGACTAGTCAATTTTTAGCAAGGTTTTTTGAAAGCCGTTCGATATTTTTCTCAAAAATATTTTTTCACCCTCTTTAGTGGACTCTTTATTTAGCTTCTACACAGTAAAATACGCGTCGTCGTAACTTTTTAAGCTTTAACATTAGACTCGTTATCAGAGAATCCCAAAATCACTATGTACCAAATTTCATGTATATCTTCGTCTTCGTCATTTTGAATTTTCAACTTTTGACATCAGATTCATTATCAGCTACTTCTAAAACACCTAACTACCAATTTTAATATAATTCCGACGGAATTTGAATTTTTTATCACAAAATTAAATTTTATGAAATTAAATTATCACTTCGCCAAATTTTCGACTAAATATTCTTGTTTCCAATTATTGCTCAGTTTATACTGTGATGTAGCTTGATAAAATTAATACAGGATCACCGTCGAGTCATACCTGCCAATTTGAAAAAAAAAATTCATGGAAATCGCTTAGGCCAATCCTGAGTAATGTTTGTACAAATATAAAAAAAAACATACATAGGTACAGGTCGAATCTCCTCATTTTTTAAACTTAGGTTTAAAAGTCGATTAAAAGGTATACTCTCGTTCAACACCTTTCCACCACAAAATATTGCTTCCTGTACCTGTATTTTATGTTTCGCCCACTTTCGTTTTCTAGTTAATATTTCTAAATACTATATGTTATAAACTATTTATCAAAATAAATTTGATTTTAAAAAAATGGTATAAACTTAAGGCGATGAAAAGTTTAGGGCAAATAAATTTGCCGACTGGTTTTTAAAATAGATATATAAGTTAATACACACAAATAACTTTAGTATCTTTCCAGAGCGTTTTTATATACAATGTGGTCCATACGTAAGAGTTGGTTTCACCTTTTATTAGTTTGTGATGTCAATGTGCTTGTAAGCAAGATTATAATAGATGTGTATGTATATATTTATATTTAAGCACTCCTACGATGTCAAAAAATAATGATTGTGTCAAAATTGTTTCATATTACGGATTCCTCGAACAGTCACTAATTATACTAAATCACCCACAATAAAGTAGCCACCACTCTCGACATACTTTGATTCGGTAAGTTACTTTCTACGCAATTCTTTATGAGTCAAATTATCTTTGACTGTACTGCAATATGCTACCATATAGTAATCAGACAATTAGTGAAGTGAATGTCCATAGGTGCCGACCAAAAATAACTCACATATCTTATAATTTTTTGGCCACATTAACCAGAGAGTGGACTATACAGAACGATTAATGGTTCAGGGAAACTGGATAATAAAAGGCTAAGAAGAAATCCTCCAAAATTTTTGACTGATATTGCCAAGGAACCGATAAAAGTTCTTTTGAAACGATACGCTACATCGATAATCGTGACAGATGGCATTATGCTATTAGACGTGTCACGCAGCAGAAGGAGGCCGCAACATTTTGAATAAGAAGATTTTTATACTCTTTTGCCGTTTAGCGACCAGAGTAAGCATTATATAAAACACGGTTGGAAAAATTTTTACCATTTCTAAATGTTTGTGTCACAAGAGTGACAGTCGATGCTTTCTTAGATACTTTAAAGATATTTTTAATCTCTTAAATTACCCAATGCCTTTAATGGCCCGAAATATGGTCTGAAGTACATTCTACAACTTATCCTGATTACCACCATGTAAAATGATGACAAAATCCGAGGATAATTACCGCTACCTCAAACGGATCATTGCGAGCTCATTCCAGTTACGCTTTCTTTATTTAATTACAACATTACACAAATTCCTACAATATTTTGAATCAGGCCCTGGTTCTGGTGTGATTTCACACCAGCTGCTCATTGGCTAATAACATTTTTTGGTGGGGATTGCTGGTACAAACTCAGGTAACGTTTTGGTAGCCTTCGGCTTTCATATTGTTGTATTAGACCTGCTTTTCCTTCTTGAAGATTTTTTTTAACAAGATTTTCTTGTTTACCACGCGAATTTCTTACATTACTATTAGCTTTGAACTCGCTTTCTTGATTTATATTTGTCTTCAAAATTTCCTGTGCTTCGACTGCATCTGATTTTAACTGGAACTATTTTGTTCTAGTTTTATCTTTGTGTTTGTCTGTATTGCCTTCCTCTTTACTAAGCCAAACACTATCCATCTTTATAACTGCACTACTTAATTTATTATAGACTGTAGAATTATCCATTTTTTTATCATCCACTGGAATTTTTATTCGCTTATGTTTTCTATGCGAAACTATCTGAAGACTTATTTAAATTCGACTTATTTTTCCTTCTTGTCGGTTCTTTATTGCTATTAGAAATGTCTTTATAGCTGTTCTGTTTTCTAGTCGTACTATCATTTCATGAACAACCCGCTGTTTTTTGAAATTTTCTATTATCACCGTTAGGTTTATATGCTTATACTCATTGGAGTAATTTCAGCATTTTTATTGGGTAGGCAGAGATTCTTCACAGATAACCCAATAGATGGAAGCAATTCTGTAATTCTTAAACGATAATCCTATAAACCCAAATGACCGAGGGAAAGCGAGTGCTGCAAGAAGTTAAACCAAAGACAGGAAATCCGCCAGATTTGCCTTAAACAATTTAATGCTCTTTCAAAATATTGGGTGGACAGTTGCCTACCCTTGCCCCCCCCCCAATTTACGCCTATGCTTATACTCATCATTAGATATGTATCTAATTCTTTTTGTAAATGTGACTCCACTTTGTCATTTTGCTATCTCTTTCAAACCTATTCCTCGAAGATTTATCACTTGATACTAGAAGTTTCTTTATAATTATTTTAACTCGTCGCTTCTACATTTGGTTTACTACTTGTTCCAGTCTGTAAAGGTGTACCTTTAACAGAAGCCCTTGAGGCAACTCTTGCACATTCAAGCAGATGGAAATTAAACGAGGCTAAATCAGGACAGTACTGAAGGTAAGGCAACAAGCTCCGCATCAAGCTTTGCCATCTAGGACCTGAGGTCTTAAACCTTATAACTAAAGTCTGTTCGCTGACAATGTCCCAGTGTGACGTCACGAACGTCTGAACTAAGATGCCGTAGGCTCATTGGTGTTTTCGAATGTACAGTGACGTCGCGCGTCGCTGTGTTTTATATATCACTTGATGTATTTAATTAGATTTATTTAAAGGAAATTGAATTATAAGCATATATAATACATCTATTATAAATTTATAATAATTTAAGTTAAATAAATAAATTATAATATTGAATTGTTTTGGTTTCAAGTAAAAAATATGACAGAGCAAATATACAGAATAAATACAAATAAGTGTATGTAATCTTAAAATAAATATGGCAGTAAAATACAAATAAATACCTAGTATAAGATAAATAAATACATTTAGTTTTCTTCGTCAATGTCTAATTCTTCAGAGTCCTCATCGTCGCTTTCGTTATTAACACTTATAATTATAACTTCTTCAATATGAACCTCTCGGCCATGTCTCTAAAATCAATTTATTTGTGTGATTTACACACTTGGAGCAAATTGAGCTCAACACTTGAGATAAAGTCTCATTCCACATAGCAAGAACGGCTTCGTCACTAAAATCATCTTTCCCGATGGGTTTGTCGTAATACTCCTTACAAATTCCCCAAACAAGTTCTATGGGGTTGAACTGACAGTGATATGGTGGAAGCCGCAGTACTTCATGCCCATGCTCTCTAATTAAATTGTCGACAACATAGTGTTGCTCTGTTCTGTTAGCTCCAGCTATTTGGAGCAATTCGACTTTAAATGCGGTATCACTGAAATCTGTGTTTTTAGTCTTAAACCAGGTTTGTATTTTTTCTTTCGTCCAAGATCGGGTTGGTTGTTTTTCTTCAACCCGAGAGTGGTTCTTAGCATTATCTAAAACAATAATGCTTCGATTTTGTAACCCCGGCAAAAGTCTCTCTGTCAGCCACTTTTCAAAATGTTCAGAGTTCATGTTGTTATGGTAATCTGCTGATTTATTCTTGGTAGAGAAAACTAAACTCGCATCTTCGGCAAAGCCATGAATAGATCCTGCATGTACAACTATAATTCTTTTATCTTCTGCAGCTGTACGACGCCTTCGATTTACTGGAATCATTTTGCCAAGAATGTTTTAATCCACTTCTGCTAAAGATCCACGTTTCGTCTAAGAACAGTACATCTTTACTTACTTTTCAAATTTTTTACGTATTTGCGTAAAAACTCTAGCCGTTCTAGATAAATTTGTGGTCTTTCACAAAGTACTTTTCTATTGTCATCTTTTTTAAAGAAAAGGCCTAATTTTTTAATAAATTTATATAAACTGGTACGGCCAATATCAACTATTGCTCTAGATTTTAGCTCTTCTAAAAGGATAGCTAAGATAATATGTTTATGATCAGACACTATAAATAACATTTTTTTATCTCATATTTTAGAGCATCGCGTAACTCTGTTTGGGAATTTTTACGATTCCGTTTAACCCAAGCTTGAGGTTCCACATTTTCTTTATCGTTTTTAGGTATTTTTCTTAGTCTTTTCATCGATTTTAAAGCCTCGCCCGCTCGCCTTTGAACAGCTTTTATTGACAATAAAGGTCCATCATTTTCATTTTCATTTTGAAAATATTCCAAAAAATTCAAAACTAACTGCTGTGATTGAGGATTTAAAAATTCACCAGGATGCATGTTTACTATTTTAACAATAGAACAAGGCACTTAGGCACTAACTGAAATAAGTGCACATACCTGCTATACTCGACTTCCGAGAAAATCGACTCGCCTCTGAAATCGCCAGACGCATTCGACGACGACACGCATTACGCAAATTGGTTTGATGACAAACAATAGAAATGCCGCACGTCGATCATAACTTGACCACAAAGATTAAAACTTACGTTACAGATTAGGTTACAAACAATATTTCAATAAAGACAAGGAACGATAGAGCTCCGGACGATATACCTTACATTATACGACCGAGATTCTATCAGCGAACAGACTTTTTAAAGACAAAGATGAAGAGAAAGAACTGGAAAGGGTTCTTTTAGTCGAAGATTATGACAATCATTTTCCACGGTTACGACTTCTTCAATTAACATTTTCCTTTTGGTGTCGTGCTTGAGAGAAACACTTATCATACGGGAGCCAGCGACACTTTTAATGGCTATATTTGTTTAAACTTGATTTATCTTTTTTTTGATCATATAATGAAACTTATCCACAAAACAAACTTCTGCAGACCAACCTTTGGCAGCAGCATTTTAATTATGTTAAAAAAAGTGTTGCTATAATATACACGTTTAAAATTGAGATTTTTTTGTGTTCCTTATGGACATTACAGTATGATGGAAAATAATTGTCTGTTACCTTCATTGTAGACCGGCGCACTCCTGTCATTTACATAAATATATAAATAAAATAGAGTCAATTGACAGAAATGTTTAAAGCTGAAATTAATTTTAACTAAATCTTTCACAAAATAACGTCGCTGGCTCCCACACTATTATTTTCATACAATAATCGCATCTTGATACGATATTAGCTAGTTTAACTCCCTCGATTACAAATTGTGTTACTCACAATTAACTATTGACACACACGGTACTTCATTTTACAGCATTAAAATGTTTTCTATTATTTTATTTGGAAAGTAAGATTGTATACATGTATTTAAAACAATATGGGTTTGGGTAATACCCATATAATTGTGTTGTTTAAAGTCGTCTGATCATAACAGTTGTTTTGATGGATGATAAAATTAAATAGCTCGAGGACCCACATGAAGTTAAAAGAAAAATCGCTTAATTATGCAAATTACTATCATCAGATAGGGCTGTAAAATTGGCCATAATGAGCTCACCACCATTATTGCTATTTCTATTACGAATTTTTTTTAGAACATAATGAACCTTAAATCAGTTAATTATGTAAAATTAGAATAAATTAAGGTCGTGATGATAATAATAATAAATAATAATAATAATTTAATTATATTCAATCTACTACAATAAGTACCATAAGAAAAATATGCTATTTTTAAAGCTTAATACATAATAAAAATATTCTGGCAAAAAGCTCCTTTGAAGCTTGCGTGTGCTGTGATAAGTGATGTGAAGACGAGTGCGAAGTGAAGATGAGTTTTCTCAGATGTAACTTGTCTTTTTCTAACTACAGAATTTTTTGACAATACCAAAAATGACAATTTTTGTATAAATAAAATTTATTATTTAGGCGAACATGGCTGCACGCAGACTTGTAGACAGGATCTCGATCACCTTCATATAAAAGTCAGCATAAGAAATACGAAAGAGTTTCAAAGTATAAAATTCCATCAAGATTTAGATCTAAGTCATAGAAATAATAGTAAGAGGAACTAATAATAATAAGAAGAACTATGTGGCAAAACAGTAATAATTTTAAATATAGGTCTGTGGCAGAACGAAGTCAACAATGGTGACTCTTGAATAAATGTACCTGCTATTTCGTTTGATAAAAATGCCGTTCATGTTTTGCTCCACTGTCAACAATTTACGTTCGCACTATAGACGACTCGCATGTTTCTCCAGATATATCTAGATCAATTACCATTCAACAACGGATGATCTGTTCCTCTATAAACTGTTCAAGTTCAACTCAATGAAACGTTTTGCACAGAGAAAATAATGAATCAGAAGATATCCAAAACAATAAATTACATCTTTACCGCCGTACTTACTTTGTAAACAAAAACGCAAACACGGGTTTAATAGTACTAGTAGTTTTATGTTATTTTTGTGTTTATACCTAGGCTTGAGAAAGCAAACTTAAATTCTAACTCTTATTTTTATTGCAGCAAAATCTCAAGTTTTAATATAAATATTTAGTAGTTTTATTGGTTCAAATAAAAAAAATTTAGTATTAGCTCTTATACTTTCGTTATTCATGTTCCTTATCATATTCAAATAAGATAACGATAAATAATTACGGTGTCCCTGTAATAATAATTAAGGAATAATGTACCAAAATATGGTCGCATTAAATTAAGTTTAATGTTGTTTTGTCATTAGCTTTACATGATAAAATCTTCAACTGGGATAAAATCCTATCATTAAGTAAACCTTTGAATATTTTGATACCATGTAACAGAAAATGCAAAATTTAGTAACCTATATAAAAATAAAAATTCTTCATCTCCTTAAAACATCTCTAGTCTTTTCTTTATATGACCAAATTTATAATAATGTGCGAGGGCAGATCAGTATATCTCAATTTGGCTTTGTAAAGGTTAGGTCAAAAGTTACAAAATTCATTGTCACACAATTTATTTCTGAGGCTATCGATGCGGGCAAACAAGTTGACGTTACATATACTGATTTTTACAAAGCTTTTGACAGGCTTGACCACGGCATTCTTCTACATAAACTTAAAGTACTCGGTTTTTCGGACTTGCTAACTTCCCTGCTGTCATCTTTTTTAACTGGAAGGCAATACGTAGAATACCGTGGCTTTAAGTCTGATCAATTCCTAGCTACTTCCGGAGTGCCCCAAGGCTCAGTACTGGGGCCTCTATTATTTATTTTTTAACGATTTAGTGACTTCTGTTGATGTCAACTGCCTGCTATATGCTGATGACATGAAATTGT
The DNA here is from genome assembly GCA_936432065.2 of Rutpela maculata. Classification (NCBI taxonomy): domain Eukaryota; kingdom Metazoa; phylum Arthropoda; class Insecta; order Coleoptera; family Cerambycidae; genus Rutpela; species Rutpela maculata. The sequence continues at coordinate 35,041,838 of OW386287.2, read as the reverse complement.
GTGTTACTCCAAAGAAATTTAAATGATGTTAATGACTGGTGTCTTCTAAATAATCTGCCTTTAAACATCGCCAAATGTAACGTTCTGTCTTTACGCAGGAAGAATAATCCACTGTTATTCGATTATTAGTTGAACGATACCGTATTAAACAGATCAGATGAGTTCAATGACTTGGGAGTTCTATTCGATTCGAAACTAAATTTTAACAAACATATAGAAAATATTGTTCTCTCCTTATAAAAGTTTAGGTTTTGTGATAAGAAATTCAAGTGTTTTTGATGACATTGAATTATTATATCTTCTTTATACTGCATTTGGAATCTAGGCTATAATAAATATTGTAATTGCATACAGAATATACAACGGCGCTACCTAAAATTCGTTTCGTACAAAATTGATCATGTATATCCCGCTGTTGGCTTCGAACATGGACAGTTGCTAAATAGATTTAGTTTTCTTAATTTACACGACCGCAAGAAACTTTGTTCTCTTTTGTTCTTGCACAAGCTAATTTTTAATATCATCGATTGCCCTAATATCTTGAACATGTTAAATTTTCATGTCCCCTCATTTGAAACGCGTAATCATAAAACGTTTTATCTTCCCACTCCACGAACAAATGTTCTGATGTTCTCTCCCTTATTTTTTATGTGTAACACTTTCATGTCCATTGAAAGGCAGCTTGATATTATATTTTACTCGAGTATTTCAAATATTAAGTGTATCTTTTCGTAGTAATTTGTAATTTTATTTTAATATGCTTTTAATCTGTTGTGTATTATGCATGTTTATAATCGGTTCTTTTCCCTTTTTGTCTGTTTATATATTTTTTACCATTAGGTATAAATTATTGTTTTTTCCCACCCCGTAATTGTTTTTTACTGTGAGGTATATAAAAAAAAATAAATAAATATGTGCACGTTGCCATGTAGCCCGTCGGGCAGAGCGCGAAAAGCCTTCTCTTTCTTGACCTACCCAATACTGAAGTATAACCAGATGGGACCTTCACTACTTATTAAAGCATGTTATTTTACATAGGAAATCAAAATTGACGACACTCTCCATTGGTCGAGACCGAAGATATAAGAAAAAAACTAAAAAAAAAGAAATTTAGAAATGTAATTTTCAATCAAATATAACTTTAGAACTAAAACAGATAAAAATACAATTTTTTTTTGGTTTTGACAAATAAACATTGCTCTTTAATTTGAAGTATAATTTATTGCAATTATTAAAAAATTAACATAAAAAAACTAGCAAAATTCAAAAAGATACACAAATCAGCAACATTTTTCTAATTCTTAACTCGCCATAACTCGCTTATATAACGAGGTATCCAATTTTTTCTTTCACCAAAAACTAACAAATTTAATAGGCTTCATTTTGTCTCGATTAATGCTGGATCTAATTTCTTAACTAAAAGCGCTACAGCCCTTGAAACACAATGAAGCACAGTACGGCGACGAAGAAGCGAGGCTTCCTTTCCCGCCCCCGCTACTTTCTCGGCCCATCAAGAAACGTATCGGCTGCTGGCCTCATTATTGTCTGGATAAATATTAATAAGTATATACTATTTTACTTACATGTAGGCTATTACAGTTTATGTATATTGTAGATTTATTTTTATCAATGGAGAAAAACTACATGTTTGTTTTACGAAACTGCTGAAAGCAGTGAAAATCTAATGGTAAAAAACCAACTGTTACTGGCATCAGGTCTATTATTAATTGTGCAAATGAAAGAAAATATGCAAACAAAGGGTGGCACTTATTTGCACACCCTTCGATACCGATTTCATTATTCTTGTCTGACATCTTTTTGTAATAAATAACATTAGCAAAGATAATACGTATTGTCTCTGATATTAGTAACGCGATAAAAAAAAATGCAAGTGAGCCTTCATGTAGTTATAATAAAGAAAAAAAATCAGCTTAAAATAAAATGGCATTGTCTGATTTGTGGAAAATCGAGAAAAATTAAGAATAAATTAAGAACATCTTTAAGTACCAGTTTGTACAGGAACGGGTGCGGAAACTAGAAAAAAATATATATCAAAGCTGCAGTGTCGCATTGTGATACAGAAATACAAGGCAGGTTACACATTTATTCAGATTTATTTGGGCTAATGGAAATTATCATAAAATTTATTATGCAAAATATATTAGCAAAAAAAAATTAAATGTGTACAAACTAAACAACTAAAAGAAAAAAATGAATTTAAAGTAGCGTTAAATATTTTATTTAAGGAGGTTTATCTTGCTGTTTTGCAAAAAAGAATTCTTAACTCTAATATTTCTAAAAACACGCCTTAGTGATATATTTGGAGAAATGACTGAAGAAAAATTAGATTATTATAGCAGTGGAAATATAAGAAAGAGATTAGAAAAGCATTTAAGCAAACAAAGTGTGTTGTGTGTGAACACAAAAAAATACAACAACGGTTCATTCAAGTGATAATAAAGCTAAAAGGATTTTTGTTGTCAGTCACAAGTGAATCAGGCGAAGAAAACTTGGTTCATGAGAATGAATTGACAATTCCTGATAAAGCTGCCGGTATCTTAAGAGAAGCTATAGCTGGATGTTTTAAAACTATAAAAAAAACACGACCACTAATCTGAATGAACATAAATGTAAACAAGAAGTTTCAGATTTATTATAAACATTTATGTCGTGGATACTAAATATGTCAGGACAGACAAATTCGATTTAAACGTTATTTCTATAGTAATGGAATTTATATTAATACTTATGGAAAAAAAAAACAATCAGCTTAGGCCATTTTTTTAATCCTTTACATATCACTATGTGTTTCGTGCCGTCAGAAGAAAAAGAACTTAATGATATGCTTTATTCTTTTGGCTGTGGTTATTCCTACGATGAAATACGTACATTTTTAACGTCTTTAGCTAGTCACGTATTAGTAAAAACTGGTGACGACATTTTTATACCACCTGGTGTTCCTCCAGTAAGTTCTGAAGAAAACAATTACATTTATCGCAGCGATAATTTTGATCAAAACGAAGACAGGCTAGATGGTAAAAATCCCACTCGGAATAGTATTATTTAAAAAAAAGAACAGCCTATTTACATAAGCATATTTAGATCGTCTATCCAATTTTAACCGATTTTAACCCTTCCAGTTTACATGAAAACAAAAATATAGTTATGTAGAAAAATCCAACTAATCGTTCAGAGCCTCTACGGGTTGTGAAAGCATGGCAAATAATTGTTTTGATTATGTGGTTACCTCTGACATTTTATGGAAAATATTAAAATATACGAAGCAAAGTAAAAACTTTACTAGCTGGCATGATTTTACTTCCACATCCAGTGTTGGTAAACATATGTATTTTAACAAGATCTAGAACTAGATTATATTTTCATCTTGTTCCGTCGAAGGGTTGGGGGGTAAATTGGGGTAAATTTGGAGTAAAGAGGTAAATCAAGCAGATAAGAGTTCATAAAATTGATATTTAGTATAGACAAGAGAAGCTAAGGTCTCAAAAAAAAATTTTGGCATTAGCCACCCCCATTACCACCCCCACCCCATTATTAAAGGGGATGAAAAAAAATGTGATTTAGTGTGTGTACAAGAACCAGAAACCTCAAAATATTTTTTTACTTTATCCACCCCCCACTCCCACCCCCTGTCACCACCCCCACCCCACTACCGATGTAGGGTATCGTTTTATGGGTTTTTGGGGTAGAGGATTTCAAATATTATATTATTAAAGGTTCATAAACAATTATTTCCAGATACTTTACAATGATATATCTGAAAATCAGTTATATCAGTCTGATACCTACCTATTATTTTCACTTTATTAATGCACCACCCGCGTAGTACGACACCATATATAGCAGATTATTACAACTAATATCATATTATTCAATTTGATTTGTTAATTTTATCATCTTACAATAACGGAAGATAATTCTAAAGCTTTTGTTACGGCCGCTGATTGTAGCATTACGCGATTTATGGTGAACGCGGGATGTACCGGGAACGAGTGGGCAAGCCTCGCGACTCTGTCGCCGTAGCGCGCTTCGTTGTGTTTAAAAAGCTGTATCGCTTTTATTTACAGAGCTAGACCCAGCATTAATTGAGACAAAATGAAGTCTATGAAATTTGGCAGTTTTTGGTGAATAAAACATTCGAATAGCTCAATACATAAGCGAGTTACAATGAGTTAGACCTTTCAAAAAAATTGACAATTTGTGTACCATCTAAATCAACGTCAATTTTTTAATGTTAAAGTTATTATTTTTGTAATAAATTATACATCAAATTAAAGAGAATCGTTTGTACTATTAAACTAAAAAAAATATATAATTTTATCTTTTTTCGTTTGAAAGTTATTCGTGGTTGAATTTGAATTTTGTTATTTTCATTTTTTTTTGTTTTTTTCTTGTAACTTCAGTCTCGACCAATGGAGAGTGTCGTCAAAAGTGATTTCTTATGTAAAAAAACCTGCTGAATAAAATGAAATAGGTTTTATTTGGTTATACCTCGGTATTGGGTTAGTGAACGATAGAGCCAGCCATCCGACGTACTAATGGTATAACTTCAATAGCGGACTATCATAATACGCCCTTTCGAATAAAACACACCTTGCTGATCAGGCGCTGCGGAATTTAAGGCAATTGCTAGTCACAACTCCTCATCTATCAACGAGAATATGCATTACTTTATTTTTCCTATCCTTTCTTAGTTATTCTTCTTCTTTTAGTGCGGCGACGAAAGGTCGCCGCACAGGCTTTGTGGCCAATATATGGGCATTCTTTATTTCCTCCAGCACCGGAAAACCAATGCCGAATCGTTTGTGCCTCAAGTTCATAAGACTAGGGCAGGAAGTTAGGACGTGGATGGAAGTTTCTTCCTTGTCCTCGCAGAACCTGCAGTCGGGGTTATCAACCACTCCCATACTGTGCAGGTGTTTTCTGAAAGAGCCGTGTCCATTCAAAAGACCTACCGCGTGTTTCCTGCTTAGTCGCTGTATTTGTTCTGCTCGCTTCGGCAAGGGTCCTGAAATAAGGAGCTTCGCTTGCCGGGGTCCTGGGTGGAAGGTCCAGAAGTCAATGAATTGGGAACGAGCCCAGTTTTCTATTGCCTTCTTGGCTGACCTAAGGTAGACGAGAGCCAGCTCCGGATCCAGTAGGGGCCGCTAAGAACCCCCTCTGGTTCAGAGGATCTGCCCAATCGTTACCCTCAATGTTACTGTGTCCAGGCGCCCAGATAAGTTGGACCCAGTTAGATGAGCCAAGTTCACAGAGAGCCTGTTTAGTTTTGAAACAATATTGACTTGATCCTAACGAATGCAAAGGTCTTGAAGACCGTTTGACTATTGCTAAACTTTTGTACTACTTTTCTAAATTACCTCTTTTCAATCATTAAATATATTAAATCATAACATTTCAGAAAATCACAAATTAAGCAACTTGACGTTCGCTCTGTTTAGTCCCAATTCCTTGAGGCAGCAGTTTGTTTTATTTCCTTCCATTTTTTGTATCAGCAAACTAAATTCGTCTTCATATCAGTGTATTTAGCTTTTACACAAGCCGCCGTAGTGTTACTTTTTGGATCTTTTTGGGACAAGAATCTGCCTACTTAACGAATCTTAACGGATTCGAGAATATTTTTTAAAAAATATGCTTTAACGGGGAACTGCCTTTCGCGAACATTGAACATAACCTCAAAAAATGGACGAAATACATTGAACACGAAAATTCCAATAGTAAAATCAGAAAATATCCAATAATTCTGAAACTTCCAGCCTGACAGCCCTTTGATTAAATCTATAACTACAAATAAATTTAAAAAGAGAAAAAAATAATAAATAAATAAATCAAAATTTAAAAAAAACGACAAAAGAACATAGGAGTTGGCTTTATGGGTCGGTTTACAGGTTTCGGGATTAAAGGTTAGGAGATTATGGGTTTAGAATTTATGGGTTTACAGTTTTTAAGGTTATCGTTTTAGGATTTATGGATTTAGGGTTAATTGGTTTAGGATTTATGCGTTTAAGGGCTTAAGATTTATGGGTTTCTAGTTTATGGGTTTACGGTTTATGGATTTATAGTCTATAGGTTTTGGAGTTATGGATTTAGGCAAAGGGTTGTCAAGCTAGAAGTTTCAGAATTATTGGATATTTTCCGTACGTACACTTCTGTGCAATAAAATCCCGTACACTTGAAAAATCAAGTAAGTAATCCAGTTTTTACTAATATTAAGTGACGTGAATCAGTCTTTTTGGAATTTAGTTTTTTTATTTAGGTTATAAAAAAGTTACATCGATTGTGAAATGTCATAAGTAAGGTATTTGGGAAAAGGTTAATGATTTAATGATTTCGATTTATAATAAATGTAAAAATTGACGTTGAAAAATTGTGTCAGAGAAAAGGCCATACACGCTTATCCATGGCCAAACATTAACGGAAAATCGCCCGGACTTTTTCCGCGGAGACTAGGGATTGCAATTTACCGGTTTTAATAACCGGTAAATGGGTAAATAAAAATGTAAATAACCGATTAACCGGTATTTACCGGTAATTTTCAGAATGAATAATTAGGGTGGCGAAAATGACAATTTTTTTCCATGTACAAAATTATGTAAATTTAATAAAAAACATAAGTTTTTTTATCAAAAGGAAAAAAATATATAAATAAAATAAATTATTATTCCGTAAAAACGTTGAATACGTGACATATCGTAAGTTCACAATTTACCGAAATAATCGGTAATTATCGTCATGTTTTTTGTCTTGATAACCGGTTAACCGGTATTGCAATCCCTAGCGGAGACACGTAGCGTTTGTGAAACCTGGTATTTGCAGGACGGTACACCCGAATATGTCCGTCATTACAAGACTGAAAAACTTTTTCATCGGTAAACACAACATTGTTCCAAAACTCCAACGGGCGATAGACATAATTTAAACAAAACAGAATGCGGGTTTGCTTATGTTCTTCTGTTAATATGGTCCTCTTAGCACTTACACAGTTTTTTAATTCCGATTTTCCTATCCTTCGGCTAGCTGTTGACCTCGATGCTGGAAAATTTGTCATGGACAGACACAGCGTCTACTGCTGTTTGAAACGGATTTTCCCTCAAATAGCCACGAAGCGCTTCATCTTGAGCGAGATTTGAACTTCTCGGTCGGCCTGAACCGTCTTTTCTCTCAATAATACCTTCCTCCTCCCTCCCTTTTCTTCACACTTATAACGGTACTTTTATTTAAATGATAATGGTTAGCAACTGGTCTGATAGATTATCCCTCTTCAATTTTAGAGAGAATTAGAATTTTTTCATGTTCAGTTAATTTCGGCATTTCGAAAATATGACACTGACACTGACAAATAAATAAAGGATGATTTAATATAGCGAAAAATAGGTGTACGGGATTTTATTGCACAGAAGTGTACGTACGGAAACACTCAACAGGTCGCAATTCTTAAAAAACCACTTAATTTTTTTTCTAATCGCTTCGTCTATATATTGAATTTCACAGTGAGCCGTCGAGTAATTTAATTATTAATTTTATTATAAATAATTATTTAACACCGTCACTAGTTTTCGCGGCCATTTCTTGCATCTATTAGTAATTGCTTTTTCAAGAACGGAACAAGCCAAGGGCGGATCCAGGGGAGGGTAGTAGGGGCAATTGCCCCCCCCCGAGAAAAGTATTTGTTAGGTTTTCAAGGCCATAAATTTTTTTCCGCATGAGGTGGAGGAAAAAAATTTTTTTTGGAGTTTCATATGCACCCCCCCCCCCCCCCATGAGGCGATAAATTTTTTTTTTCTGATTTCTAAAATTTTTTGTAGATGTTAGTGCCCCCTCCAGTAACCTTTCTGGATCCGCCCTTGAACAATGCATTGGTCTCAAATTTTTACCATGTCATCACTGCATATTTTTTAAGAAAATGTGTTAATATGAAAGTCAAATACATATTAATAAGTGTAGGAAATATAAATTTCTTTCTAATGCTATGTCAATAAAATGCAGAAATAAATATGGCAAGCGGGAAATTTTTTATCGTTCCAAATAGATACAGAAATGAAAAAAAAAGATAAAGGATGCAGGTAACCTTTTTTATTTAAATTATTTTTCTAGGATTAAGAGTTTTCGAGAAAAAGGCAATTGAAAATAAGGAATTCCCTCGAGGTATAAGTTCTTCTATTATCAGAATAAAGTCCTATTAAAATTCATTGTTATCAGCCTGTTGTAAGCAACAGAACAATTTAAACAAAACTCACAATGAATGCTCTACTGTCTACTTTAATGTCAACATAAGTCACTGTGTAAAACTATTTTTCCTTTGAATATATTTTAAGCAATGGATTAATTATAATAATAGAATTAACATAAATCATAAATAAAGCCTATTCCTGTTGCACATTAATAACACAGGCACACAAAATAAAAAAGTGGTTCCTGGAACTCCATTGAGTGACACTTATTTAGTGCTGGACACGAATCAGGTGTCCGTTTAGTTCCATCACCCACCATTTTTTTGTAAATAAATGGAGTTCCAGGAACACACCATATTTTGTGTACCTGTGTAATTATTAACTGTTACAAATAATTTCTTAACAAAAATGTGTTCTTTTTGACAGTTTTTCACTCATGTAATTACAAGGTGACAATTTAATCGTTCCACAACATAATTAGGTATTAATATTCTTGAAATAAACTACAAACTTCCTACTAATATAATCACCTTTAGATTGACAGTTGGACTATAAAAAAACTGTTAACTATGATGTAAAGCCAATGATTTATTGGCAGATATATTACCATAACACTGTCCGTACCTAATTTATGTTGGCTATATTTATTTTTTACTTCACTAATATCCAATGATGATAAATAACTAGTAAGTACACGTAATATTTTGCGATCAATAATAAAAAAATATAATGTGCTAGCTCGACAGATTCTTATTGAGTACGGGCTTAAATCTATCTCAATCGAATTTATTATGTTTTGATTCGGTGATCTATTTCACTCAATTACATAATTTATCTCAATAAAACCACTAGTTATCCAACCAATACGATTGGCGAGTCGTTTATCACTCTCCTGATATTATAAACTTCCAGTTTAATGGCTCGAGGGCTCTTGATTTATCGTATACGTATATTAATATTAATAGAGATATGTACACGGCGGTTAAAATGTGATAAATCTCTACGCATCCCAAAATTCTCTCGTGGATAGTAAAGTTTGCATTGTCCTAATTACCTATTCGCAAACTTCCGTGCCCTTTGCAAATATGTGATGTATTTAGTTAAAAAATGAACGAAAAAATATATGGGGTGGCCGATCGAAAACAGCCCAACCCTGTTTTGTGGATTTTTAAATAAAAGGAGAAAAAATTACTATGCCTGCCAATTTTTGTTTCCGGGAGACACATTATTTAAGTGTTTTCATCCATGTTGCTTTATCCTCCAAGCAGAGGGACGTTGTGGCACACAGTTTTAAAGCTTAATAAAGTTTCTTATAAAACGACCCCTCCTTTATTTTTTAAATTTAAGTTCCTGGGAGTCTAATAACTACGAATTAAAGAGAATCAAAGAAATTGGTTACTATTTACGTGCTACGTTATTGAATAATAATAATTATTATAATACATCGTCAATTATTAGTACAAAATAATAAATATGGGTCTTTTCTTTTGTGGGCAGTCAGAAGGCGAAGTTTAGCCCTGAGATAGAATTTGACAAGAAGATATTATAAATAATTAATATAACAAGCTAAAAGTGTAGGTACTCTTCGCCAATTTACTGAGCTTTTTATATAATTGTTACACATTCTATAGAATACTCTTCGCAGTTTTATTGTAAATAATGCTAGTTTTTGGCCATCCTAAATTTTGTGATACCAACTTTGTTGTGAAAAAAAAAAATGAAAAAAATTGAAAAAAAAAACATCCAACCTGTCTGGCATTCGAACACACGATCTTTGGATTGCAAGGCAAAACTTTAGCCACTGGACCATCACACATTACTACAAATATTGAATGCCTATAAGATATATCTTTCGAGAATCATATTTATTTAATATATATATATATTATAGAGATAACATTTCGCAAGATTACTATTTAAGTACAAGCGACAAAAATTAAGAATATATATATTTTTTTAAATTAAATGATTAATAACTTTCTTATTTACTGATTGATTTTCTTCAAAAACAATAGGCTTCTTCCTCTAGCTAACAATAACTTACTTTCCAAATTTCAATACAATCGAACTTTTCTTTCTTAAGTTATCGTGCTTACAAGAAACGTGACGGACGGACGGACAGACGGAACTTTCAAAATAGTTGTTCAGAATTCTATCAATAACACAATGAAATTTTTTTCTCTACGAGCGATATTTCCGGTTTTAGAAATGTACTGATTAAATGCAATATACTCTTCATTTTTACGAAGAGTATAATAATAAAACAAATTTTGTTAAAAATGTTCGTAAAGTAATATTAATTTTATTCAGTATAATGTACGTTCACTGTCGGTACAAAAAAGACGCGATATTTAATGATCTTATTTTCAAAATATTCATCATTCTCCTCCATACAATAATAAAGCATCTGTTTCAAAGTTTGTCAAATGTTTCGAAAAGTATTTGGAGTTCTTTCAAAGAATGGCCCGGTTGCATAAATGGCGCTCTTTAAATGCCCGTAGAGGAAAATTCCAAAGGGGATAAGTCGGGAGATCTCGCGAGTCATTCAATAGAACCTCACCTTCCAGGGTTTCACTAAAAACTGTCGTACAGGTAATGTATAATGAGGGGGAGCACCGTTTTCTTGAAATATCACATGTTACATGTAAAAACAGTTCAAAGACATGTTGATAAATATGGAAAAAGCTTATGGTGTGAAGAAGATATTAAATTTTAAGACCATTTTAAAAAATAAATAAATATGAATTGTCTATTTACAAACAATTCGTCTCCAACTAATCTCGGGGGTGTGATCAAGTTCCTTTTTACATGTTCCGAAGCCAGCAACTATTATGGAAGTAGAAATTGTCATGACACTACTGAATTTTCGGAGGAAAACTATCTATTTGACAACTTTCTTTTGGGCTGCATTACTAAACAGAGTTCTTTTTTGGGCATTTGTTTATTTTGCAAACAAATTCTGAGAAAAATAATAATAATAATAATAATAGTGTCTTTATTTCGATTTCAGATAAATTTACAAAATTAATTGTGCTTAAAAGAAGTGGCGAAGTTCAACATAGCTGCTCTTCCACTTAACCATTTCGAAATATACATAATGTTAAGCTATTATAATTACAAAATGTAAAAATAACAATAAAAGAAAATAACTAACAGTATATAGAGTTGTTTCTAGTTGGGCGGTCATGCACTCAAAGAAAATGATAGGCAAATTCAACCAAAAAGAGCATATGAAATCGCGCCTATCTAGTTTCATAGTTAAATCAATCAGAAAAGAATAGTCATACAACTTTATTTGTTTTCGTAAACAAATAGTAGTTTAATAATCATATCTTCTTGTAACAAATTAAATAGTACAATAACATTTTTTTATGTTCACTAACCATTTTCAATTTGGACTTTGTTTTTTGTTCACCAACTAATTTTTAGGTTAATGTGCACTTTATTGTATGATGAAGTTTTTTTTGGTTAGCCAAAATCTCAGTATTGAGACATCAGACCACCCAAACAAAAGATTAGAGATCGTTTATAAGATCCATCCAAATATATCGATGATCCCTGAGAGAATTTGAACATTGCAAGCATTAATTTTCTATAAATTCATAAGAGTATAAGATAATGCATGATTGATTATTGTCAGTGATTTGTATGTGGCGTCATCTGGGAATAATTTCTGTAATAGATTACGTGGTAAGCAAGCAAATTTTATGGTAATTCTTTTAGAACTTCTAGAAGACGACAAGAATATTGGTTTGTCTACCAAGTACAATAATACAGCGAACTAATACTGGGTTAGAATTACAATTCGATAATAGTTAAAAATAAAATATACTATTATCTAGTTTAATTTGACAGAATTCAATAAAATAATAGTCATACGAACAAAATAATAGTCTTATTCATCTATTTTTTAAGTTAATGTTTGTTTTGTTGTACGACAACTTTTTATTAATTAAAATAACAATCACCTCTTGTTTAAAAATACCATCAATATAGTTTGGTTTAACAAAATTAACGATATTGTTAGTTAACCATTTTTTTTTTGTTGAATTTACCCATACTATTTCTTTGAGTGTGTATGGCACTTGTTTTCATTAATTTATCATGTAGATATTTGGGAGTTTTCGACATGTCTACCTTGTAAAGAAGACAAGCCATGTGAACTCTGAATCGCTCATCCAAGTTCAACCATTCTGAGTCATTGAGTTTCTCAGAAATATGATCATATTGCCTCAGATTATAACTATATCTAAGGCAGCTGTTTTGTAGTCTTTGAAGGCTTACTTTATCTTTATTTAATAGCGCTGGCCATTACACTACATCGCAATACGAGAGGTAACCAAGAATTAATGAATCACATAGCTTTAATTTAACGTCGGTTGTAAGTTTATCTCTGTGCATATAATACTTTAAGTTTACTGTAGAATTTCCGGATGATGTGGCTCACATGACCTTGAAATCATAGATTATCATCAAGATATATTCCCAAGTTGTTACAATGGCTAGATGGTGTTAAAGTGACTCCATTTAAATTAATAATAATATTTGGGTTATTCAGAAGTGTGTCTCTGTGCCTACTTTTAGATTCATTTAGAATCAGACTATGGGATTTGATATATGACAAATGGTGGCTAAGTCCTCGTTAATTTTAATTGAAGCAATAGCAGTTTCATTTAACAAAAAGTTGAAAAATATCTGAAAATCCTCAGCGTATTGATGTGAGCTACATTGCTTCAAAAATTTAGAAAATCCAGAGGAGTAAATCGAGAAAAGTAGTGGACCTAACACACTACCCTGAGGAACGCTCTTTTTGACATCAATTTTATCAGACCGCCCACCGTCTATAACCACTCTTTGACTTCTGTTACCTAGGTACTTAGAAAAAAAATTTACAACATTACCGAGGCCACCAAAATATTTCAACTTAGTGCACAAAACTGAATGGTCTAAGGCATCGAAGGCTTTACTGTAATCTAATAGAACTAGACAAGAATTTTTCTGATTATCAACAGCTCTGTATAATTCATCGGCAACATGTAGTAACGCAGTGATTGTACTGTGTCCTCTACGGAATCCTGACTGGGTGACTGGTAATACATTATTATTATCTAGATAGGCAGTCAGTTGTTCATATACAATTTTTTCTAGTATTTTCGAAATAGTGGGAAGGATACTAATAGGATGAAAATCGGAAGTACTTGAAGGATTGCTTGTTTTAGGCACAGGAATAAGACAAGCTTCTTTCCAGCTATTGGGAAATGTTCCAGTTGATAAACATTTATTAATTATAAATGTTAAGTGTTCACTTAAATAAGGTATAACTAACGATAACATTTTTAAGTTGACGTCATCAGAACCTCTAGTATTAGACTTAATACTTTTAAATATTTCTTCCGTTTTTTTACCGAAATAGGATGAAAATTAAGTTCTCTATCAGCACCAGGGAATTTTTTCTTGTCAAACGTGTTGGAAATAAATGCTTCATATATATTACTTTGTGGGATCTTGTTCACAAAATATTCATTAAACAAGAGAACAAAAGAACAAGAACAAAGTAACAGGCCTTATAAAAAAACGTCTTAATCGTATTTCTCGCTTAACCTTAAGGACTCCTACTTTCTTGATTTACCTATTTATCCTTATTTACTTACCATCATTTACTCCCGAACCTTTGAACGGAATAAGATCAAAGTATAATCTAGTTTCAGATCTCGGTATAATACATAAAATGTACCTTTCAAGTCAATATCATAAACTGTTTCAGAGTAATCATGGGCACAAGAAAGTTATAGAGAGACAGACCGACAGACCAACAGACGGAAATATTTTTAGCTTAAACTTAAAATCTCAACGTTTCTTGGCATTCTAAGCCTATTTGAACAAAAACAAATCTTATTTTTTTACGTGGATGTAGAAATAGGATTCGAATTTCCTGGCTCGTTTAAATAAATTTTAAAACATTATTGTGATGAAGCGTTCGCATCGCAGAACGACTTTAAACCGAACTTTAGATGAACATATTAAATGAAATGTTTGGTGTGGAATAAGATGGATGATAGACATGATACTCCTCGAAAATTGGGAATATGAAAAACAGAGGATTAAATGAAATCCGACAGAAAATAATTACCCCTTAATATACAGAAAGTCAAGCAATTTTGTTTTATGTGGTAATAATTTTAAAATTCGCCGACATTGGCAAGTTGTAAATCAGCTGAAATATGAAATAATGCTGAAGGGTTTTCATAAACCATTTAAATTAATATGAATGCTAATAGCGTAACCCACATAAAGGTATTTATAGCCAAGAAATATTTTTACAGTCCATTTAAGATTTGTTTATTTAACTAATTAGACTTTTATTTTTAATTTACTTTAAGATTGACAGCTACTTAATTTGTATTAGAAATAAAAAAATAGTGAATTCAAACGAAAGCTTCAATGTTGGAAAACAAAGGACCTCGCACTTTTCTAATGGGTTCCACGGATTTGGTTAAAACTGCGTCATTTTGTACATCAAATGATGCTTGTCAAAAGTTATAATTGTCAGAACAAGAGCCTAGAGACCGTTTTCGCACTAAGTTGATTATAGTACTTAAGCCTATAGTCCAGTTCGATAGGTCTTGATTGTCTTGAAAACAAAATGTCACTACATTATTTTTTTTGCTTTAAAGTGTATATTTGAGGGTTTCAAAACGTATGTCGGAAAGGTGCCCGCTGGCTGTTCCGGCCAATACTCTCAAGAAAGGGACAAAGGGCCCTTTTTATGTGTTTTTTTTTAGTAATAACGTTATTTACTTTATATTTCTTTTATGAGTATGAACATGGCTGAAATTATGCCAATTATGCCAATTTAAAATTGATTGTAGTGATTAAAAGTTCTTATTGCCCCTAACCTATTGGCAGTTTTCGACGTAGAGTGGCTCAAAAATCAGCAACTGACTAATTGTAAGATTTTCTATATGTTCGGTCGTATTTCCTCACTTAGGTTATCCAGGATCAAAGACGATGTCGTAAGGGTAGCTTATATCCCTTTGTGTATACGTGAGTGTACAATGTATGTACATATGTATGTATGAGTCTGCATGTGCTTAAGTAAGTGAGGAGAGGGTCGTACTTTACCAAAAGACAGAAAACATCGAGATGATCTTAAATCCCCATACAATTGGTAATTTGAACTAGTAATTTCTAGAGGTCAAAAATGAACCGTTACAACGGATAGAACAAAATCTAACCAAGTTGTTTACAAAAGCGGCTCAAGATTGTATTTTTAAGACACTATCTTGTTATTGCCGATTACTGGACATTTAATTTTTACAGGATTCTGACAGAACTCTGTTTGATCACACGGCAGTGAAAATAAGATTACATCTACATTCCTACAAAATACCAGTAGTTTAAAAATTTCTATTGCAAGATACAATGAACAGAGTAAGTTATTGCCATTTTGGGTCAGTTATGAATTAAAAATCACATTTCCTTTGTTGGAATAAATATTCTGCCTTATTTGTATTGTTATGCCATCCATCACTTAACATGTTAGTAGATTGTAGTGATATTAGGGCATAACATAATCAGATGGATGTCTATCATGTATTACCTTTTGTTGTCAACAAATGATTTATTATTGTGATGTTAGATAGCAAGAAACAACATATTTATTATAATAAATCATTGTAGATTGTAAATAAATACATTTGTACACAATGTAAAATATAAACTGCTCAAAAATTGAAATATAAAATCGAAGAATGTGATTGAAATTTAATATCCTACTAGCTTTTAGTTTATTTAATCAATTCTTAACTAATTATCAGTGTCTAGAATCTCGTTTAGTTAGAAATTTTGTTTTATTAACTAGTAATATTTTACTAAAGAATTTGAAAATGTTATCTCGATAACCGTCTTAAGTCTAAGAGATCTGTATTTGTCTGAAGAGGTGGAGCCCTACAGTTTATAGTGGAATCCGAACCACTTGTTGGGAATAATTTACAATGAAAAATCATTTCCCTAAGGAAACTTTCACTACCTCTTCACTGACTCAAGTTCATAATTCAAGATGAGGGGTAGTTTCTTATCCTGTAATGGATTGTTTTCGTGTACTAGATCGTAACAGATTTATGGTTCATTCGTATTAATAAAGCTTAAAGGATTCAAGCTTTTTCGTCGGTTACTGGAGCTTTTATGCAGTTTTGTATAATATTGGAGTAATTTTCACCCTCTTAAAGGTGTATCTCAATTACTTTGTGTAAGCCCTAGACAACACCTTCGTTCATGCATTCAGCCAATAGACGTATACTGTATTTCTGTTCATGGAAGCTCTATAATGCAATAGCATCATTTTTCCCTATTTTCATCCTTATATAAGGGATGTTTTTGGCCCTTCTGAATTAATCAATGGATATACGGATTCGTCGATATTAGATATGCATTCTGGGTCTAAAAATACCAAGAATATCTTGATTGCTTTGCCATAGCTGATGAGTATTCATTTTTTGTGGGGCTGTATATTTTTTTGATAACATCACGCATATCACAACTTCAATCCCTCATATCTCAGAAAACAAACACATGCTCATATTGAAATTTTGTATTCAGGATGTTCTCATTATTAACAATAATTTAGCACTTAGTTTGAAATAAAATTCGAGGGCTAGAAAATGGGCGATTTTTGGGATCACTCTTAGTAAACTTAAGAAACGCCTTTGAATTATGTCGATATTTTGTGTATGTATGTTATATTGAGGACACCATATAATTGACGAACATTCCAACTTTGATCGAATAAAAGGCTGATATAGTAATTTCAGCGTGTTAATGTCGTTAAAATCATGAGAACGCCGTATTATAAATCCCAGTGTTCTAAAATTTTCATTAGTTATGGTGTTTATATGACGATTTTGTTAGTTTACTGTCAAATGTCACACCGAGATCTCTGAATGTTGTTGGACGTGTAAACACTGAATTTTCTAAACAATAATTAAATTCGACAAGTTGATGTTTATGTTCAACTGTAATTTGTTTAAATTACATCATTCATTGACTTTATCAAGGGCGGTTTGTAGTGACCCACAATCAGTAACAGCATTTACTTTATTGTATAACTTCATATCATCTGCGCATAAGACAAAATTGACACCTAGTTCTACTGTAATGTGGACCTAAGACCTAACACAGAACCCTGGGGTACATCTGAAGTAGATACATATTCTGCAGATGGTTGACCACAGTATTCAATTTGGTGGTGTCTATTTTCAAGATATGATTTGAAAAACAAACAACAAATTTCGTGAGAAACCAAATTGTTGAAATTTTGACTATAAAAACACTGTGGTCAAGTCAAGCATATTGAAATAACTTGTATTTATTTTCAGCCTCAGTTGCGTGTTTATTTTTTCTTGTATGGGAAAACATAATTTAAAATAATCCACTTTACATAAATTTTTAAGTCAATCAATAACATGGTGGCTCATGTTGTGTTTATGTTCTCCTGACAGGAGGTTTTCAGTTTTTCAAAGGATATCGGGAGTTGGTTGGGAAGGGAAGGAGAAAGGGAAATTCGATGGGATGTGGGTTGTCTGTGAATTTGTTTCGTTAATTACGTATTTCGCTGTACATAGGTAGTCGTTCGTGGGTTATTTAAGTTAGACGCGCTAACTACTGAGCTACCGACTCCGCCTGTGACTTAATCTTTATATTTTATTCTTTGGAACATACACTTGAACTATGAAGTATTAGTTATGAAATGCACTGTTTATAAAAGAAGTGAGAGTAAAAAGAAAACATCTACAGTTATGATGTACCAAGTATTGTTTACTTGGAACCCCTTAAATTAAAACAGTATATCATTTAACATAAATTTAATATTTATACCAGCCATATTTACTCTAGATTTCAACAGAATTTATAAATAAATCGAATCGCCATGAATTATATATGTATTTATTATTCTTAGGTTCTAATATATGGAAAATATTTTGATTTCGCTCATTAGGAAGCATCCAGTAACAAGGAAACTTACTTTACAATTTAGCTAAAATATTTATTAGCCAATCAGACAAAATATTTGACGAAAAATTAAATAGGTTGAATAATAAATATCGAGAATGAGAAAAATAAACTTAAAAAATATCGAACCGGATGCTTTGTTTAAAGGCTGAGAATTGACGAATTGTAAAAAAACTGTACTTGTGGTTATACTCGCGAAACAAAATCAATAGGTATAATAAAAAATATATATATTTATAATATATAAACAACCGTTCTCAACTAAGTGCACCCCAAAGAGTCTCGCCAGTTAAATATGTGGAATTGGGCCCAGCGGCTTATTGGGCTATTCATTCAGATGAATGTTGCTTATGACTAGGAATGCTCAATAAAATATATAATAAACCCCTATATTACCAGAGTTAATTTTTTTTTTTCAAAACTACTGAAGATAATTAAATGAAATTAATAGGAGACGTTAATATAAAATAGCTTTATATTTTACTTTTTTTTTCATTCCTATTACGTCATTTAGTATATAAAAAAAATAATTTAATTTTTGGGGGTGCTGTTTTTAAATCAATCCCTTGAGTGACATCTACCAAATCTAATACATAAAAATCTCGTGTCACAGTGTTTGTTATCGAACTCCTCCGAAATGGCTTGATCGATTTTTATGAAATTTTTTGTGTATATTTGAGAATTAGTCGTAGGCTATGTTTTATACCCCTAGGTGATAAGGGTGGCCAGAAATTTTCTTTTTATTTTTTGGACAAAAAATTATAATTTATATGGCAAAACAACGTTTGCTGGGTCAGCTAGTAAATCTATATTATTTAACACTAACATATTTATCGCATGTAAAAATTACTTCAAAGTCAGATTGGTGGAAGATGCTTAAAAATGTAAACCTACGTAATGAACACAGGCACACAAAAAAAAAAATCAAGTGCGAAGCGAAGCTAATAATCGAAAAATATACTACTTTTGACTTGGCTCTCATTTTTTTTTTTTTTTTTGCTTAAGAAGTACTCATTATTTTTATTAGACAATATAGCCATTTTAATTAATCCACAGTAATATTTCCTAAGGAAGGGACACTAGCGAAAAATTTTTCAGACAAAAGTTGTTCCCTTCAGAGAGGTACATTTTTTGGGCAGAACGATTTTTCACCCCCCACCTCTGATGAACGGGGGGTGGGGCTAACTTTTGAATTTTTTTATGCAACAAAATGGATACTATCTTCTATATTTTTGATCGAGTAGAAAAAACGGATGTGATTCAGCTGTTATCAAACGTGCTAAAATTTCCAATATGTAACAAAGAAGGCACGAGCAAATCGATTTTATGATATTGATTAAATCCCATTTACAAGCCAATGAGAAGTAATTTTAGGAATTTTTCAGATCAAACCACGATCGATTTCAGTGTGTTCTAAGCTTAATTTAGGAAGATAATGAAGAACCTTAGACCCATTTTTATGAAAACTCCTTCATTAACTCCTATATCACCTTACCAGCTTACCTATATTGCCAGAAGAGAATCTTGCTGTAGCTTTGAAGCTAAAAAGGATTTAATGGACGATCAATTACATTAAATCACACAACTCACCGAGGGTGGCTGGAATATTTTCAGTAAATAAGGGAAATTATGCCAATTATTTAGGGCTGGGATTTATTCCAATCCTCTGGCGGAAGGTAATGGTTATTTATACCAAAACCAGGCCAAATCTTTCCGCCTAATATCATTTTTTCAGAAAACCTCGGAGAAACTTGTCAACAACTTGTCAATAGATAGAGGTATGACATCAAAACCAATAAGCCGACCAAAGAGGTAAATTCTGTGAGCTAGCGTACACGAGTTGATTCACAGAATAGAGAAGGACACTGGACAGTAAGAAAACTGCTATAGGAACCTTTTTAGATATAGAGGAAGCTTTTCATAACACCTTAATTGACTATGTAAGGGAAGTAGTGAAGAGATGCTGGGTCGGACAATCGATAACGATCGATTAGGTACTTAGAATCAGGAATACTGAATTCGGGCTGGGATACACGTTAGAGAAGGTGTCTGTAAGCAGAGTATGCCGACTGGGGAGGGGGTTATATCGAGCCTTCTGTGATGTCTGGACTGGGATGAACTCCTAGCATAAATGAAACAGCAATGATATGAAGATATCACCATAATAGTAACAAGAAAATTTGCAGATGCTGTATCGGAAATGATGTAAAAACCTCTTATGTTCGACAAATATTGTGTACCCAGGAAGATCTATCTGTCAATCTAGGGAAGACCACTAGTGATATTCACAAAAAAAACTGAAGAACATGAAGACATGGTAACGTCGGAAGAAAAAACTACAGTGAGCAGTGAAATAAAATATTTGAGATTTGAAGCTTATACAGATAAAGTGATTACCAAAGTCACGTGGGCCTCATGGATCTGCAGAATCATGGTGGTTAAAACTTGAAAACTACAACCAAGAATAGTGCACTCGTTGGCTGTACAAAGTGCTGTGATACCAATAATAACCTACGCTTCCCCAATCTGGTGCCACAAAATCGGAAAAAGACAAAACTAACAAAATTGCCGACTAGAATGCCTAGGGAAAACGGGATTAACGAAAGCAACGCCTACTGCAGTCCCGGAACGACTGGTAGAATGAGAATAAACGGATTGGAAATTGTTCCGAGGAAAGGACGCCATACGAAATATTTCAATAAATAGGGACGAATCAACTATTCGAAATGCAGTCAGAACAATCAGGACCAACATTGCAAAAAGCTTCAGGGTACACAGTACACGCACCTGCTAGGGCAGATGAGGAAATAGGGTATATACGTGGCCTACGTAAGTAATTTCATCACTTACGTAGGCCACGGTATAGAGTCCATGTAAAACGCTCGGAATGCCCCCTCATCGGGACCAGTTGTATTTTGTGTTTTTTGGGTCTCTGATCACGAAAATCGGGTCCCGCGGTTCTAAAAATAGTGCGTCACCTCTAAAAATGCCAAAAACCACCACTGTAAAATAATGTTATGAATGTGCTATTATAGTAATGATATTTTGCCAGTTCAGTATGTTCATCTAAAATAAGGACATATTTTATGCTGACGGTTAACCAGGGGGGGTCGTTTTAATTGGTGGAAAAATTATAGATTTTTTTCCCTTTTTGACTCGAGTTTAGATGAATGGGGATTGTACAATGAATGAATGAATGTTTTCCAACCCTTCAGGGGTGAAAACTATATCGCCTTTAAATTGAACTAACGCTTAGAAAATAAGTAGAGATATATACTTTTTAGTTTGCTTGTAATTTGTGATAAACTTCCGTTGAAAAAAATACTACAAAATTTCACCCCTTTAGGAGTGAAAACTACCCCTAAGCTTGCAGGGAATTGAAAGAGAAGGTAGAAATATTCTAGATAAATGAACACTTCATATTGTTTGCAATATTCTTAATAAAAAAATATAAATATGGTAATCTAAAAATAAATGGACGCAAAATCTTTTTTTTACTTTTTGAATCTCAATTTGGATGAATGGGGATTGCAAAATTATGAAAAATTATTTTCTCGTGTGAGAGGATATTCGAATTGAATCACCCGCCGTATGAACGGGAAAGACCAAAAGATCTCAGAGTCAGGGGTTCTAGGCCCGGTATCTTGACTCTCTCAACACAACCATACGTACTCTATGTCTATGAACACAACGCTGCATGCAAGTTAGAGAGATACAAGAAGGAGAAGCTTAGCTATGATTGGTATGAATCGGTAAACAATGTATCAACCGAAGTATATGAAGATGAGCTAATTGATTCGAGCGATAATGAAGAGAGGCTCATTTTCTCCCACAAGAGACCAAGACTGGAGAAAACTTAGTACATAATGTTTATATTTTGATAAGAAAATTTAGTTATTTTAATTTTGCACCATATTTATATTTTTTTATTAAAAATAATGCAAACAATATGAAGTGTTCATTAATCAAGAATATTTATACTTTCTCCTTCAATTCCCTGCAAGCTTTGGGCTAGTTTTCACCCCTGAAAAAAATTTATAGTATTTTTTTCATGAAATACAAGTGGTCCCGATGAGGGGGGCATTCCGAGCGTCAAACCCCGCGTTTTACATGGACTAATATACGAAGATATACCAAAAGAATTGGTATAGTATACCACATTAAATTAAAAACACCAAGAAGTATCGGAGTAGGAGTTACGGAGGACCAATTTGGGACTGACAATACTCTGAATCTAGCTAGTATTGCAATAGTGTTCCAAGCGAAAGTCATTATAAATTATCTTCTTATCTTGAATGCCGTTCTCCTGCGCTAAGTATTATACACTTTTATTTCTGAAAAACAATTTAACAGTTCAGCCAAAAGGAAGTGACAATGACAATCATTTGGACCTAAATTGTTGGTATTTTTTTTCCAAATTAGACCGAGGAGAAAATATCATAGCCCACCCGAATTTAAATAAAAACAGAATGCATCATATTAAAACATCAGTTAGATCCTACGCAGGGTAAATTACCCTTCACAATGATTTCCATCGTCATGATGACCTAATTTGTTCCAAACTATCCTTGGTCATGAAATATTCTATTAAAATGTAAAGTAATTGATCCCTGCAGAACAAACATTTTAATGGCCGCTCCGACATAAACTCGCTTCGATAATATCACCCCATACATCTCTGCTTCACCCAAATACACGTCAGATTTGATGACCGATAAATGGCATAAATATTTGCTTGCGATTGCCTTTTAATTAATTTGCTTATATAGGTTGTTTACAGTTACGAGTATCGTTATTAGGCTCGATAATATACTCTCAATAAGGAATGCTATTAATTTTTCATCGCAAATCCATTATTCTAATCAGAGTGTATATAGATTGAAGTTATGGTTAAATACAACTCTAAAGGTGCGTATGGACATGCAACAGGGCATCGTAACACTTTTCTGTAGCACATCGAAATTTAATTCAATAAAAAAATTCCCAACGGAAATAAAATCTGCCTAAAAAAAGTTTTTAGTTCCAATAGACGTTTTGTTGCTTGACGATGTACAGTTTTAATAAAAAGTACGCCGAAAATTTGTCGCTTGACGACATAGTCCCAAAAGATGCTTTGTTTATTTGATCATTATTGTTCACCATTTTGTCTGACAGCTCTGCTACTAAATGAAATCAGTAATATTTTACACCACTAATATTAATATGTTTGAAAATCTAACTTAATTATTAATATACTTACATAATGTATAACAGATGAAAGAACTTACCTGAAACAAAAAAAAAAATTATATTGTTTTAAAAAATTAAAAGACTCAAATTTCAGTGCAATTAGTGGTATAAATAGTCGAATTTCTAAAGAGACCATTAATATAATTTTATTCTTATTTACAATGCTCATCAATGTATGCATTAAGTAAAGGTCATTTCCCCCATGCGCGTAATGTTTTCAAGGTTTTACCTCTGTTTAAAAAATATGATATTAATAATATCGATAATTTCGGGTCTATTTCAATAATTCAAATTTTTTTGAAAATCTTGGAAATTGTTCTCAAAAAAAATTGTTAGTTATCTTCAGATAAACAATATCTTAAACTGCGGTCAATTTGGCTTTAGAAATAAATGTTTCATCACGAAGGAGGTTTTTAAAATAGTGAGTGATATATACACTCGAAGGCCTTGAAGATGGTAAGCATGTGGCTGTTAGCCTATGTGTCTCACATGAATTACTTGTGGAAAAACTAAACATTTATGTATCTTTGGATCTCTTCAATTCTTATGTCAACAATAAACAACAATGTGTTGTATTAATAACTTTAATTCCGAACTTTTAACAATATGACCCGGGCGTATCAAGGTTCTATACTGGAACCATTATTGTATATTTTATGTACACATGGTTTATTTCATTCTATGCTTCTAATAAAATGCTTTGCCTATGCAGAAGACACTTCGATTCTGGATCTCGATTCTAACATAAGTAACTCAAATAGCGACGGCATTTTAAATAAAAATATGCAGGGTATTCTATTTGGAAAAACTAGTTTAGATATTTTAAAGTCTAGACCATCGTGGAGAACACTCCGTAGAGTTGGGTTCAACTCTGAGAGGCCTGGAAATTAGTACACAATTAGTTAGTACACGATGTTGACTAACATTCAAAGTGAAACCACGGTAAAATTTGTAAAAATATATTGTTGGTTTTTGGTATCCTTTAAACTACAAAAACTGTATTCACTTAATGTTGTTTTAAGATTGTGAAATAAGAAATAAGTTATGTATCAATAACAGGCTCTGTCTTGGCGATGTTATGCTTACGAATCATACGTTATTGATTCTGGGAATATTTCTACGACCTAATTTTTAACTATACCAATAACACACTATTTTAATTTTAATTTTTAGTTCTTATAAAGCTCTCAATCTGTAAAGACATTTTACACTTGTTAAATAGAGCGTACTGCAAACACTGTGTTTTACTCGAATACCATACCTTCCTTTTGGTTATGGGCCCAGCTACCGTGTGTGATCGCAAGTGAGTGTGTAATTCGAGACAGTGTAAATAAAGCATAAATAACGATGGCGAGTGGTACATCAACTGCGTTAAAGCGCAATCTAAAACTGTTTAATGGTGAAAACTATTTAATGTGGAAATTCAGACTTCAAGAAATTATTGAGCAAGAAGGGGCTAGTAAAGTGTTAAATGAAGATCCACCGACACCAATTACTGAGGAGTGGATACAGTGGGAACGATTTGCCAGAGGGACATTAATCGAGTACCTAGATGACACAGTCGTATCACAAGTGCCACCAGGTCGTGCGACAGCTCGACAAATTTTGGAAAAATTTGATGGTCTATACGCCTGTAAAAAGGTGTCAACTCAGCTTTGTCTCCAAGATCGGTTGTTTAATTGCAAACTAAAGCCAGGTACGTCGCTGAAAAAGCACATGTTAGAAATTGATGAAATGGTGCGTGATATGGTTGCTTGCGGCGGGGAAGTGAGTGAAACAACAAAAGTGTGGTACACATTAAACTCATTACCTCCAAGTTATGCACAAATAAAAGCTGCAATTAAAACTATGTCAGATGAAAGAATTACGCTAGCATTTGTAAAAGGAATGCTGCTGGAACATGAAGAATATCTTGTGCGTGAAAACGCTGACACAAGCCTGAAAGCTCTTCATTTCCGCACCATAAATGCACATGATAATCGAAAGAAGTTTACTCAAAGAAATAAGCCTGAATTTAAAAATAAGCAGGTGAAAAAGTGTTTTTACTGTGGGCGAAAAAATCATTTTAAACGTGATTGCCATTTTTATAAACAAAGTCTGAAGGTGCATGAAAAACGCAACAAAAGAAATTATCATGAAGCTAGTGCGTCAACAGCAGTAATGGATAAATCGTTTGCTTTTATGATGTGTGCTGAAAACACTGCATCGTGGCGTTTTGTGCTGGACTCTGGTGCAACAGAGCACATCATAAATGACTTTACTCTTTTCACCGAATGCGAAAAGCTGGATAATCCAATTCGCATAACTGTGGCGAAAATAGGGACGATCATTGAGGCGACACATATTGGTAAAATAAATGTTACAACTTCACTTGGCTACAGTGGCGAGTTGAAGAATGTCCTCTACAGCAAAAGTGTCCCAACCAACCTCATCTCAGTGAGGCGCATCCAGGAGGCTGGAATGTCGGTGTTGTTCACAGAAACTGGTCATGTCGAGGTCAGAAAAGGGGATACAACAGTTATTAAGGGTAAGCGCATAAATAATTTGTATATTATAGACTTAATAGTACAAAATGCGTATAATACAGCACGGGCTGAGGGTCACGTTGCTGAGGCAAATATTATTGATAAAAATAAAATGTGGCATGAACGACTGGGTCACATAAGCAAAGAAAAATTTACAAAAATTAAAGTAAATCAATTAGCCTATGACACTGTTTGTTTAAAGAATATAAATCCTTTTCATTCGTTATGCGAAGCTTGTATTAGTGGAAAACAAGTACGCTTTCCTTTCGCCAAGATAAAAGATAAAGAGTATATACAAAGGCCATTATTTGTTGTACATTCTGATGTGTGTGGGCCGATAACACCGTCTACGATAGATGAAAAGAATTATTTTGTAAATTTTATCGATGATTATACTCATTGTTAATGACAAATAAATCAGAGGCATTCACTTGTTTTAAAGATTACGTTGCAAAAAGTGAAGCTCAATTTAATACAAAATTGGTTACTTTGTATAGTGACAATGGTAGTGAGTACTTGTCTGGCGAAATGAAGGCATGCTGTAAACAAAAAGGTATAACGTATCATCTCACAGTGCCATACACTCCAAAACAAAACGACTTAGCAGAACGAATGAATCGAACATTAACAGAGAAAGCGCGTGCAATGGTGCACAGTGCGGGTTTAGATAAACGCTTCTGGGGTGAGGCAATCTTAACTGCAACCTATTTGATAAACAGATCACCAACAAAAGCGGTAAAGTTCAATAAAACGCCATATGAAATGTGGCATAATAAAAAGCCAAAATTAGGGCATTTAAAAATATTCGGGTGTACAGCATATGTGCATGATAAAACGAGAAAAAGAAAATTCGATAGTAAATCTTATAAAGGAATTCTCGTGGGTTATGTGCCAAATGGATACAAAATTTTTATTCCGGAATCAGAAAAATTCATAGTTGCACGTGATGTAATATTTGATGAATTTACATATAAAACATCCAGACAAGGACTTGATGACATTGTTAAAATTGGTAGCGAGGTAAATACAGATATAAATGTACCATGGGGTACGGAAAATAATTCAGCAGGGGGTGCTGGAGAAAGTAAATCTGTAGATAATATCACACCTAGTCAAACGGACGGTAAAAAGTGCAAACAAACCCTTACTGGAAAAGGTGTCCCTGAAAATTGCACTCAAGGTCAAACATCCTCAGTAAAGGATGTCCCTGGACCAACCAGTATGAGCTCAGATAGTGAAAGTGAAAGGGAAAGTCCGTGGGCCTCTACTAAAAAGTTGAGGAAATTAAACAAAGTACAGGTAGTGAGGAGGAGTAAAAGGTTGAAAAATAAACCAATAATGTCATATAAAGAGGATGATTTCGATATAAATAATTATTTGATAGGTGATCAAATGTTTGAAAATGAAATTCCTAAATGTTATCAAGACGTAGTTAAAAATGCGTTCAGAACAAAATGGGAAAAAGCAATAAATGATGAGTTAGAATCATTAAAACGAAATAAAACGTGGACATTGGTACCGAAGCCGAGTAATACAAATATTGTTGATTGTAAATGGGTGTTTACAATAAAAGGAGACGGTAATGGAAACTCGGTAAGATATAAAGCTCGCTTAGTAGCGCGCGGTTTTAGCCAAAGAAAAACATTGGACTATGTGGAAACATTTGCGCCAGTTGCGCGTATTGGTACTTTTAGGTGCGTGCTTGCGTTAGCAAATCAGTTTGAGCTGTTAATTCATCAAATGGATGTAAAAACAGCATTCCTAAATGGAACATTAAAAGAAAATATTTATATGAGAGTGCCTGACGGTGTTGCAGTTCAAACAAATAATATTGTATGTAAACTAAATAAATCTTTATATGGATTAAAGCAAAGCGCTAGATGCTGGTATGAGTGTTTTAATAACATAATGAATGAACGAGGATTTGTAAATTCGTCAGCCAATAATTGTTTATACTTCTTAAACAAAGGTCATGTTTATAAAAACATTTATGTAATTTTATATGTTGACGATTCAGTCATTGCTACAAAAGACATCAATACAATGAATAATTTTAAAAAATTTTTAATGAAACAATTTGAAATGGTTGATTTAAAGGAAATTAATTATTTTCTAGGAATTAAAATACAAAGATCAGATTCTGAAATTTCACTTGATCAAACCACATACTTAAAATCAATATTAGAAAAATTTAGAATGAATGAATGCAACCCGGTTAGTACACTATTGCCTGTAAAATTAAATTATTTAGCATTAAATTCAGATGATAACTATGAGGCACCTTGTAGAAATTTAATTGGCTGTTTAATGTACGCAATGCTGTGTACGCGACCAGATTTATGCACTGCAGTAAATCTACTTAGTAGATATCAAAATAAATGTAATAAAGAACTATGGCAATGCTTAAAACGTGTATTAAGATATGTTAAAGGAACGATTGACATGAAATTAGTATATAAGTGTAATGAAAATTACGAAAGAAAATTGACAGGGTATGTTGATGCGGACTGGGCAAGTAATGAATTGGATCGTCGAAGTACAACAGGTTGTCTATTTAAATTATTTGAAAATTGTACGGTGACATGGATCACACGACGACAAAATTCAGTTGCTGCCTCGTCCACAGAGGCTGAATACATGGCTGTATTTGAGGCTGTAAAAGAGGCCTTGTGGATTAAATCCTTGTTAGTCAGTATTAATGTCAATATGTCAGAACCGATAACACTGTATGAAGACAATCAAAGTTGTATAGCACTGGCTAATAATCCAGTTAGTCATAAACGTTCTAAACATATCGACATTAAATACCATTTTATACGAGAGCAAGTAGAGAACAATGTTGTCTGTTTGAAATATTTGTCTACAGGTCATCAGGAGGTCGACTTACTGACGAAATCTTTACCATCACATCAGTTCAGGGAGCTGAGGGAGAAGATGGGATTACAAGAAAAATAGAAAACAAAATTCTATGGAAACTCTAGTATTAAGATGTTTAACAAAATGTTATTGTTTTAAATTCAAATAATCAAGAATGATAAGTATTGTTACTCATTTAAGAGTTCATGGTCTGGTTAAGTTTTTGAGGGGTTTTCCTTAACCCTTGCAACAAATGTTGGGCCATTAGTTGTTCGACTCCCCATAAAATAGTTAGTATAAGTTCATACATTTTTTGAGGGGGTGTGTTGGTTTTTGGTATCCTTTAAACTACAAAAACTGTATTCACTTAATGTTGTTTTAAGATTGTGAAATAAGAAATAAGTTATGTATCAATAACAGGCTCTGTCTTGGCGATGTTATGCTTACGAATCATACGTTATTGATTCTGGGAATATTTCTACGACCTAATTTTTAACTATACCAATAACACCTCACTCTATTTTAATTTTAATTTTTAGTTCTTATAAAGCTCTCAATCTGTAAAGACATTTTACACTTGTTAAATAGAGCGTACTGCAAACACTGTGTTTTACTCGAATACCATACCTTCCTTTTTATATTTCTTGTCCCCCTTTTTTTAAGTAGAATAACATAGGAATGCGCAGTATAAGTACAAACATAATACAGTGTGACACCCTTAAGATTAAGACACTTTTTTTTCCAATTTGAACTAAATTTTACTGAAGTATAGAACAAATTAGTATCTACTTACGGACAAAAAAACATTCGCCTCCTACAAATTCAAAACCACCTGCGGTATTGAACTAAATTTTACTGAAGTATAGAACAAATTAGTATCTACTTACGGATAAAAAAACATTCGCCTCCTACAAATTCAAAACCACCTGCGGCACCAAAATAAGCCGAAGAAAATCAATTAATCATATTAGGCATTTCTTTATCGGAAAATTTTATTAATTAAAAAAATTGTTGATTTAAAAAATATTTAAAAAATCTACAAATTACTTGACAACTACCTGACAGCTTGGGTTTAATTTCAAACAAAATTGTTAAGTTTTCTAATAAAAAATTACCTAATATGATTCATTGATTTTTTCGACTTATTTTGGTACCGCAGGTGGCTTTGAATTTGTAGGAGAATGATTTTTTGCCCATAAGTAGATACTAATTTGTTCTATACTTCAGTAAAATTTGGTTCAAATCGGAAAAAAAATAAAAAAATTGCAAAGGTTGCCTTTATCTTAAATGTGTTACACTGTATATACCTGAATAAGGAATTAAGAATCAAAAACAAATACTTATATAACATGTTAGGTATTCCATTTCAAAAATCCTGGTATTCACTTGCCACTACTCTGGGAAACATCCTGTAGATTTTAAAATAATTCTAGAATGTGCCACTCTTGACCTTCCACAATTTTTATCTGAGAATTTTTTCAAATTTCACGCCGTCGAGAAAATACTGACAGTCAACACACTACTAATTCACTCTGTATAAGGTTCCAACTATGCAATAGAAGACTTTTTAAATTCACTATTCAACATGTGGTGGATCTCTTAGAAACTAGTCATCAGTAGCTTGAGAAGGTACATACCAAAGAAGAGTGACAAATTTTCCTAGAAAATCTGAAACCGACTAATATTGAGGATGCTTCCTTCCGTAAACCGAGGCAAGACCACTGTGGAAATTTTTACAAAAAAGAGGAAACAACCTGGGAAAACTATATCTCTAGGGAAATGAATTGCAGGTCAGCAATAAAGCAACAAAGTTAAATATTTGAGATTAATTCTTGATACCAAATTAAACTTCAAAGCACATCTAGGCAGAGTAATACCAGAGTCCAGAGTGAGTAGAGAAGAATTGTAGGAGAAAACTGGGAAATACAACCAAAAATGGTGCACTGGTTGTCAGGCACCGGAGTCGCTCATGCACTTACTATCTGCATGCCCGATTTACGTGACATCGGCCTACATCCATAGACACAACGAGGCTTTACGAGTGCTATACTACTACCTACGACACTCGTACCAAGTAGACCAAACACCAGTGCTGCCTTACGTCCCCGGAGAAATCGAGTCCGTTGTCGAGAACGAGAAGTGCCGAATCTATTGGAACTACTCGTTCCCGACGGTCAGGAAGATTCAAGCAAACAAGCCTGACATAGTCCTCCTTGACCACCAAACCAAGATGATGTATGTCATCGAGTTCTCGGCACCTGCCGAGACAAACATCATCTTGAAGGAGGGAGAAAAACGGACTAAATACAGAGATCTCCGGTATGAGCTTCGAGTGCTATACCCAGACTACTCGGTCAAGATGATCGTCCTGATAATCGGTGTACTTGGTGGAATGAGGCCTACGCTGCTCTCGGAATTAAAGACCATACCAGCCTGCCAAAAATCAGCCGAGTGGTTGGCAGGCCAAATGCAGAAGGCAGTTATCCTGGGGTCCCTCCGTCTTCTTAGGGCACACGAATCTGGAATTTACAGTCACTAACCCTGCGGGATGCAGGGAGTGGCTGTAGATAATTCGCTGGCGCTTCTCCCGTGAGAATGTTGGAGACACGGGAAAACTGTCCAGCATCGCGCCCGCGAAAAAAATAATAATAATAATAAACATGCAGTCAGATAGAATCACCACAAGCCACAACTTCACAAAAACCTTCAGGGTATACATACATACCTGACAGGGGAGAGCAACGGATCAGGCAACTGCGAACACATTCAAATTATACCATACTGACGTCAAGGATTACTGGAGCAGGAGTTACGTGGATCAATCAGGGACAGACATTAACCTGAGCCTGGGTAGTATCGCTACAATGTTCCAAGTAGAAGTCAGAAATATGTGCACGAGAAATGATACGGAAGTCGTACGCTGACAAGAGAATCCGTATCATCACTGTCAACCAAGCATCTCTCAAAGTTCTAGATGCAATAGATATACGCTCGGAAACGGTAAAAGTCTGCCTTGATTCCCTCGAAAAACTAGCGGAACGCAACAGCGTACAAACAGAATGGACGCGAGGGCAATGAAGATAATGAAAAGGCAGATGAGTTGGCCACAGAAAGCGGAAAAACACACTCAAAGAAAATTATAGGTAAATTCAACCAAAAAGAGCATATGAAATCGCGCCTATCTAGTTTCATAATTAAATCAATCAGAAAAGAATAGTCATACAACTTTATTTGTTTTCGTAAACAAATAGTAGTTTAATAATCATATCTTCTTGTAACAAATTAAATAGTACAATGACATTTTTTTATGTTCACTAACCATTTTCAATTTGGTCTACAATTAAATAGTACAACGACTTTGTAATTTTTAGGTTGATCTACACTTTATTGTATGATGAAGTTTTTTTTGGTTAGCCAAAATCTCAGTATTGAGACATCAGACCACCCAAACCAAAGATTAGAGATCGTTTATAAGATCCATCCAAATATATCGATGATCCCTGAGAGAATTTGAACATTGCAATCATGTTATTAATTTTCTATAAATTCATAAGAGTATAAGATAATGCATGATTGATTATTGTCAGTGATTTGTATGTGGCGTCATCTGGGAATAATTTCTGTAATAGATTACGTGGTAAGCAAGCAAATTTTATGGTAATTCTTTTAAAGACGACAAGAATATTGGTTTGTCTACCAAGTACAATAATACAGCGAACTAATACTGGGTTAGAATTACAATTCGATAATAGTTAAAAATAAAATATACTATTATCTAGTTTAATTTGACAGAATTCAATAAAATAATAGTCATACGAACAAAATAATAGTCTTATTCATCTATTTTTTAAGTTAATGTTTGTTTTGTTGTACGACAACTTTTTATTAATTAAAATAATAATCACCTCTTGTTTAAAAATCAATATAGTTTGGTTTAACAAAATTAACGATATTGCTAGGTAACCATTTTTTTTTTGTTGAATTTACCCTCGATGAAATAAATTTTGCATCTGTAAATGGTAAATTAATTTTATTTCAATAAAAACTATAAAACTATATATTTCGAGGCTTCAAATAATTATGATTAAACGTCACTTAGGTAAGTTCGTTTAATCTTCCAGATATATTCCTCTTTAATATAGCTAAATCAGTTGAAATATGAAGTACCTATTATAGTTAAGAGAATTGGAGCTTCTTTAACAATGAATTTGACGTCAAAGCAAATTTTCTGTTTAGTAAATATGTTTTATGTATCATATAAATTTAATTTAATTTTATGTTGCAAATTTTAACGCAAATAAAATTTAATGTTAGCAATTAAACAACATTTTTCTTAATTTCCAGAAACAGCAGCTTTATCGTCGCTGTCAATAAACAGAAATATCACAATTTAACAGTTTATAAAAGATCTGCAAAATTATATACAAAGTATAAATAATCCCCCTACCTACTATAAAACAACCGTAAACATATTTGTACATTAAATGTTTATTTTCAACTACAATGGTTTTTGCGCGAATTTGATTAATAGCCATGCATATAACTGCAGTCAATGTATTTTTGTGTTTGCAGGGATCGACAAGAACATGTTTAATGCATTTATCTGTAGGTAAATATTTTGCTGACAATAAAATGAAATTAACATTAATTAATCTTTTCTTGTACAGTTTGAGGACTTGGTAAAGTATGGCGACTTTATTCCTTTGTATTTATTAGTTCAGTACAATAAGAAAAATAACGGTAGCAAATTTCGAAAAAATAGACCAAGAGGTTTTTTACGTGGGATCCACACTTAAAAGAGTTTATATTTATAAACTATCATATGATACGTTTACGTATTTTCTCAGAATACTTGCAAACATCTTATTATTTTTAGCCACTTTTAAAGGAAACACTTCTTATATTTTAGCCCAAAAATTAATTATACAGTGTGTGTTATTTAATACCGCAACACCTTGTTACTTTGGAACGCGTTGACCGATTTAAAAAAATTATTTTAGAGATCTACTGCTCGATGAGCTTTATTTGACTGTTTTGAAAAACTTGTAATTTTCATATCTTCAAGGCCTACTAGGCTCCTCTAAATTGGATGGCGTATTCGATACGCAGTACCTCTATACGAAATTTCTCGATACATCATATAGGATGTTTATTATTCAATAGCCAAATTTAAAATTTCTCACTTTTCGACTGACCCTGTATAAAAGTCGGTTAGGTTTACTAAAACGGTAAAGTAGTCAGTCATTCGACTTAAAGAACAACAGACACTAAATGAGGAAGGAAAAGAAAAGTTATTCTTTAAATAAATAGAACTTCTACACATTATTCTGTTGCTGTACGTAGGCGCTTTAATAAAAAATTTTCAATCAAATGTATTGGACGGAATAGCTTTGTTTTTTTTTTCTTCCTTATTTAGTGATATCAACATCAGATACTAAATGAGAAAGAAAAAGAAAAGCTATTCCATCTAATTCATTTGTTTGAAACATTTTCATTAAGGCACCTACATACAGCAAGCAAATAATGTTTAGAACAATCCCGCAAATTTGATAAGAAATATTATTTTTGGAAAGTGTGTTTTTATATTGTACTTTATGATGTAATGAATCGATGAATATTCGCACAGATTGTACGTCATAAAATCAGTTTGTAACTTTATAAAAAGTATTTTTCACTTACAAGCAGCTATTTTCGTCAAAATACCTGTGAAATTAGACTACTTCCAAAATTATGTTATTTTTCCTTAAAGATCGTTCAACCAGAGGACAGATGACATTACTTAATGCATCACATTGCTGTCTTTCCTTCGTGAGAAAACTACAAATTGATTATATTTTTTATGTAAAAATTGTGACAACTATATTAATAAAAATAACCGCTAGATGGCATTAATGTCACTTTATTAGTTAGGCTTTGCTGGAAAAATGTCACATTTGCTTAAGTATTGCAAAACTATAATGGACAGTTTTCAATAACAGTAGACTAGTATTACTATGAAAATATGACAGGGCGGAGCCAAAATGCGCGAATATTTTTACCAGTGGCATAGCTTTATCTGGGGTATAGGGATATGTAATTGCAATAAAAGTTTCGCGGTCAAGGAACTGTGAAAATGGAGTAGATTAAAATTTGCCAACTGTTACGAGTAACCTTTGTTCAGGAGAAGTGTAAGAATAGTAAGTTGTACTAAACTTTGCCTAATAAAGTTGTTTTATTATTATTATTATTATTACCGTCGCCGCCGCTCTACTGTAGGGCACCGCCGCCACTGGTGTTGACATTGAATGTCACTTACCTAATGGGCCTTTCCCGCATGACTGAATTTTACTATTTCACCACGACCAAACCATATAATAAACTGTAATATAATTTTATATTAATTTAGTTTCTTGCAATTTTGTATGTTCTACCAAATATTTAGTTTACAAAATCAGTTTTATTTCACTTAATTTGAAACATGAGTTCTAAGGCGCGAGCTTGCAACGTCAGTCTGATTAGACCAATAAAAAGTCGTATTTTTAAAGGGAGTTGTCTATTGCCAGGTGTATGTCTTTTTATGTGAACATCGTATTTCCTATATCAACTGTCTACTTTGAATAGTACATTTTTTTTCATTACAACGTACTCTTCGTTAACCTGATGCTAAATAAAAGCAAAAATTCTGTCAACCTTTCACTGTCTGAGTCTAAAATCCATATATCATGTTTATATTCTCTATTTTTGATCGTTTTGGTTCACATATGGTATAATATCAGTATCATCTGGCAACGCTGTACTGAAATGCTCAAATCATATTCGATAACCTCACTTTCTATTGTTTATGTTTGATACGATATTTACGTAATTTTATTTTATAATTAGAAAATGCCGCTTACAAGGGTTTGTTTTGTACCAGTGTGTCCAATCACTAGTGAAAATACTACCAAGTTATTTTTGCGCGTCCCAACAAATTTGAAAATTCGAAAATTGTGGTGGAAAGTTGCAAAAGTTGTTTATACTGCTCCTGGATTTTTCTGTTGTGAAGATCATTTTAACGCATGTGTATATTTATTACTAACTTCCTTTTAGTGGGCTTGATTTTATACTTTATTTGTCTCTTTAGATTGAAATCACAACATTTACGTTTACGCAATGTCAATCGGGATTATAAACGGACGTTCTCAATTAAACGTTAGCACTTTACTTTACGAGATTCTATTGGTGGTTCCTCATAAATGTACTTCAGGCACCAATAGAATTGCATGATATGGAAAACAGAACGCAAGTGAGATTGTTTGGGAACTTGGTTTGAGAATGCACCTTTATAGCTAATTCTGGCAGCGGTTTAAGATCATATTTGATTGGTGTGGTTATGATGACGTCACATTGCCGCCCGAATGCTATCGTTTAAATCTGCTGTTGATATAAGTAATATTTGAATATTTTCTGTAGTATTTTATGCGTTCAGAAAAAAAATTAAAATTCATTTCTAGTAATATTTTGATAGGATCTTTCCAATAACACAATAAAAAAAAATAGCGGGAAAGGCCCATTCTTTCTCATATTTTTGCTGTCATCTTCTCATAGTAATACTACTTTACCACAGATGATCAATTTCCTTGTCCAGGTAAGAAAACTTTCATTTTGATGTATCAATTAATTGTGTTATATGTCTCCATGCCTCTTTTCTTGATTGGTAATTGAAGAGGAATTACTGGTCGTTAAAACTATTTTGAAATGTGTTGTTTTAGATTACACAGCCCGACAAAAAAAAATAAAAATTTTGTACCAGAGACGTGAATACATAGATTTTGTGTATTTTTTTATCCTGAATCCGAATCCGCAGCCAAAAATATGGGTTACCCAGGTTTTTTAGTAAAACGCAAAAACATCCCCTAAAATAGAGTGATACGGTAAAGCTTTATAATGAAATGCAACAATTTGTAAATACTTTGAGAAAACATTTTAAAATATGATTTTGAGCATTAGAAAGAAATATATGCAAATTAAATCCATACCCACCCCTACGAGGGGGTTAATTCCACCTTTAAGATCAAATAACGAATGTTATAGTGCAAAACAATGTGAAAAGCCATAGCCTCGTAGTTTGTAATTCCAAATATACAAATGTAGGTTGACAGACAATATACCTAAAAAATATAATATAATCTTATTTTTAAGGGGCTTGAAACCACCTCTGCAGGCCTAGGTATTTCTTACCCCTTTTAGTCACATATTTTTCTATTCAATGGTTTGGTCTAAATTTCTGGTGTCTTAATTCGCAAATTCTTAAATCCAAAATGGCGGACCCATTATAGCGGATTAAAAAGTACCATAGAAATCGGTATTTACCACCCAAAGAAATATATTATGAATGTTTAAAAAAATTGAGGCATTTGAGTAAAAATAGGCAAATGTCTAAAAATGAGAAACAAGGAATATAAATTCGATTTGCAGTGTGCAGTCTCGCTTAAATGTGAAAGTGCGGACGAATGAAATAGGACGATTTGGAGCCAAATATATAAAACTGATCATCGTGGCAATATCGTGGGAAATAATAATTTAGAGCTTGAAAGTACCCCTTTCCTAACGAGTTACATGAGCTGGGTGGAAAATTTGAATGGCGAATAGTACATTATTATTATTAATCTTATGACCACGTCGGGGTAGCTGTCAGTTTGACATCTGTCAAAGTGACGTTTACTCCCTTTGACATCTGCCAGTTTGACATCTGCAAAATGACGTTTATCCCGTTTGACATCTGTCAAAATGACGTTTATTCCCTTTGACACCTGTCAGTTTGACATCTGTCAGGTTTGACATCCGTCAGTTTGACATCTGTAAGTTTGACAAACAATTTTTTTTATAATTTTTACCAAACAGGCGTCTACAGAGAATCGTGATCAGCGACTCCAAAAACCCCCGAGTAACAAGTTTCAGCCATAATCTTCAAATTTTGAATGGTTTTCCGATTTTTTACATCCGCCATATTGGATCCGCCATCTTTTATTCAGGAATTTTCGGATTCGGACTTCAGATTCGTAATCAGCGACCACAAAAAACCGCGGTAACAAAATTTAGATCAAATCATTGAATAGAAAAATATGTGACTCAAAGGGGTAAGAAATACCTAGGTATGCAGAGGTCGTTTCAAGCCCCTTAAAAATAAGATTATATTATATTTTTTAGGTATATTGTCTGCCATCCTACATTTGTATATTTGGAATTACAAACTACGAGGTTATGGCTTTTCACATTGTTTTGCACTATAACATTCGTTATTTGATCTTAAAGGTGCAATTAACCCACTCGTAGGGGTGGGTATGGATTTAATTTGCATATATTTCTTTCTAATGCTTAAAATCTTATTTTAAAATGTTTTCTCAAAATATTTACAAATTGTTGCATTTCATTATAAAGCTCTACCGTATCACTCTATTTTAGGGGATGATTTTGCGTTTTACTAAAAAACTTCCTGGGTAACCCATATTTTTGGCTGCAGATTCGGATTCAGCATAAAAAAATACACAAAATCTATGTATTCACGTCTCTGGTACAGAACTTTTATTTTTTTTTGTGGGGCTGTGTTATAGATATTTTTAACCCATTTTACAAGACATTGTCAATTCGGATGTTGTCCGTATGTGTGTGTATGACGTATGTCTGACCTCAATCGAAAATTACCGGTCTGTTTTCCCCTAATATGAGGGATATAGAAAAGGAGAATAGAAAGGGTTTTTCTTAGAATTAAAACGTCTGTTAAAATACAAATTATCATCTTTTATTACCTGACTTCAACTAAACTGACTTTGATGAAACTTCTCATCCCAACCCATTATTGCCACGAAAGATATATAAAATGGTTTCTTTAAATTTTAAAATTTTCAAATCTTCAAAAATAACAAGCCAATAAAAATTATGGATTTTTACCTAATACTGATGTTAAAGTAACTCATGTATTTTTTAAAATAACTCAAAAGTAAAATACTTATATCTTACTAAAACAGTTTTTGTCACATTTAAAGCGAGATATTTTGAAGTGGCCCTCTTAAAATATATAGTCTGTATAGTTGAACCGAAAAAATGTCTGATCTAACTTTGTCACTTTTTATAGGTATATTTATAATTGCAATTGGAAAGTTTGTATGTTTTCAGGAAAAAATAATATTTAATATTAATTTTAAAATATGTCGTAAATTAGGAAACGTTGAGTGAGGCTATATAAATATTTTCATTACAGAAAACAATTTTGAAAGCATAAACAAAGGTCTAGTAATTTTGACAAAATTAGAAATCTTATCCTATTAATAATAATGATCCATTGTTTCTGTGCTTGACAGTAGTAGTTAAGTCACTGTAGTTTGAATTTAAATTTATTATCTGACTACCGTCCAAGTCATTTTACGCAGTACTTCTTGTCTATATACTTCTGATATACTGATATACTTCTGATTCCATAAATCTTCCAACATGAAATTAACCTGTTTAAGAGTTATCCTTTAAGGAATAACTCAGGTTTTCACGCGGTATATATGAACTTTAAAAGTAGAAGGACAAAAAGCCCGAATTGATTGGTGTTATTACAACTATTATGCTCAGTAGTATTACAGTAATTTTTATATGACATATCTAAACAGAACCTTCTTTAAATTGCATATTTTTGTACATGCAATTTAATATCGCCACTATTTGTAAAAGATTAAATTAGAAAATAAATATAAATATTGGAAATAAATAAGATAACAACAAAATTTGTTTATTTAACTACTCCTTACATAGAAAAATTATCAGTAAGCAAGCGTCTTATCGGGCACGCCTCAATTTTACATAACTTCTGTTCTAACCAAACCACCTTAACAACTGTATTTATAAATAAATTATATTATCAGCTATTACGTAATAATAAGTGTTATGAAAATTGCATATTTAATGAAAAGACAGAACAAGTTCATCCCACGTTGAGTGAAGTTTTTTAATATTCTTTACATAGCCGTATGTGGTCAAAATAAGCGAACAATAAATTTCAGTTTGTAACCCAAGGAGACCTAGAGACTTTATAAAACTTATTAAAACTTTTATAATATGGTTAGATTACAGCAAATATCTTTTTAATACACCGGGTCGGCTGCGAAGTATCTTCTTTCGTCTGAAAATAAAAAGTAAAACCATCACACATTGCATCATTGGTATCAAAAAAATATTTAGCATGTACTTACCGCTATCATTTGTGAAATTAATTCATTTGTTTTACGCTGAAAATAAAGAACCTACCTAGTCGCAATTTTTGCAATTGACACACAGGAGAGGTGCACATTCTACTAGGGAGCGTCTACAGCTTCAATTTGAACTTGAAGGGCACGCTGCTTTGCATCTGCCTTTTACAAGATTACGACATATATGGTGGATGCGCCGGGCACTTGAGGTTTCCTCAAAAGGATTACCAGCACTCTTGAAGCTTGTCTTCAACTTATCGATCTCATCCACTTTTCTTGAAAAGAAGGGTACTGTTCATGATGCAATGGTTTGTGTCCAGACTGTGATTTCGTTTGATTTGTGAATTCATTAATTAATCTATGTATTTCGGGATCTGCCATAGCCCACCTCCGCAATGCGGTTGGATCCTGAAGAATGTCGACAGCACCACCGCCATCTTTTACATTCTTGTTGTGTTGCTTATGGACCTGGTCTACTGCAATAGCAGTCGTATAACAAAATTTCCTGCCTTAAACTCGGCATGCTCTGCTGATGAACGTAATGGAAGCTCCTCCAAGTCCTTTACATGGACGGTCAGCCATCTTGTATAGTGAACATGGTCTAGTAGAAAAAACACGGCAACATTGCCTTGATACACTCCTTGAAAATAAATTTAAAGAAAATAATTTAAAAAAATTACTTAATTGTTAATGAATAAAACTTAAATTTTGTGGCAGCCATTTTGGTCGCCATGTTAAATATTTCATTCTATGGACTTCTGACAACGTTTTAGAGCCATTTGTTTAATTCAGCATCCCTAGAAATATATAACTAGACGCCTAAGTTCATTATATAAAAATAATTTAAATTTTATGGGGGCCATTTTGGGAAACATCACCGCCATTTTGTTAGAGGGACAGGTTTCAGGTGGCTCCCCTTCCTAAACGTTGACAATGGGTCTGGATATGATGCACGGCAAGTTTAATGACTTCTGCAAAAAGTGCAGTTTTTCTGTAAAATATGTTGCTTAAATAGACGACTAAAGACTAACAGTACACGGTAAAGATAAGTTCGAACCAAAGTGGCAATTTAATTTGGTCTGGATATCTGTGGAGGAGTAGTTTGCAAACATAATTACTGTCTTATGTTTATCTGAAATTGTCTCCTTTTTGTTATCATAAAAACTTATGCAATTACTTTGTATACTTTTTCGGCCCAGCTTGGTATTTATAATATCCCAAGTTTTTCTTGTTCTATTAGAGGCGTTGTTTATCTTATTAGTTCCACGTCCAGTGGAAGTATAGTAACGACAAAAAAAATTTTTAAAATTTTTATTGTCCAAATAGGCTTAAAATGTCATGAAACGTCGAGATTTTAAGTTTGAGCGAAAAAAAATGTCTGTCTGTCTGTCGGTCTGTCTATCTGTCTGTCTGTAACTTTTTTTTGTGCGCACGTTTACTCTGGAACCGTTTAAGATATAGACTTGAAATTTGGTACACATATGTACTTTAACGAGATCTAGAACTAGATTATATTTTCATCTTGTTCCGTCGAAGGGTTGGGGGGTCAATTGGGGTAAATTTGGGGTAAATGGGTAAATCAAGCAGGTAAAAGTCCATGAAATTGGTATTTAGTATATACAAGAGAAGCTAAGGTCTCAAAAAAATTTTTGGCATTAGCCACCCCCATTACCACCCCCACCTCATTATTAAAGGGGATGAAAAAAAAATTGTGATTTAGTGTATGTAAAGAAACCAGAAACCTCAAAATATTTAATTTACTTCGTCCACCCCCCACTACCACCCCCTATCACCACCCCCACCATTACCGATGTGGGGTATCGTTTTATGGGTTTTTGGGGTAGAGGATTTCAAATATTATATTATTAAAGTTC
The DNA here is from genome assembly GCA_936432065.2 of Rutpela maculata. NCBI lineage: Eukaryota > Metazoa > Arthropoda > Insecta > Coleoptera > Cerambycidae > Rutpela > Rutpela maculata. Next base: position 34,999,965 of record OW386287.2, on the reverse strand, counting down.
CATAAACAATTATTTTCACATACAAAGTTTTTTCGTTGTGAGTGACTTGGATAGAGAATCTGGATGTGGAAGTAGTGATTCCTTGGGCAGCGGTTTTTTTTATAGAAATTTTGCTTAGTTGTTTTGTCGATAATTTTTTGTTCGTTATAGAGAATTTTCATTTCCCCAGATTTAGTATCAGTCATAAGACAGTATAAATTTTTAATTTTTCATAAATAAAAGGTTCGTGCGACAAATAAGCATATCAAAACAATAAAGAAAATATTCATCTCTCTAATCGTAATTTGTCCCAGTTATATGATGATATCAAAAATTTCCCCAAGCGTGACCTTGTTATAGGCTAATACTCAATCTTGACGAGAGGGGAGTGGGAAAGGGGTAATCCCCCCTGGCCAGTTTTCAAATGAAAATCTGTAGTATAAACTGGATTTTGACAGTTTGATTTTGAGATAATGATTAACGCTTTTGCCTACGCTAAGGCTCGAAAAGCGCAGCAGATATTTTAGTTTTGACTTCGATCACTTGCTCTATTTAACTATTTTATCTAATTTAAGTAATATATATAGTAAATCCTGTATACAGTGCGTGTAATTGCCGATTAGGCATGTACATTCACGTAGCGCAAGAGATATGACAACACAGCAGAGCAAACTCGCCCGTCGGCGAAGCATCCCAGCTCTTAGCCAGCTGGCACACGCGATGTTGTAATTCTTATTCCCTATGCCTAGCCCGCCACTACATACACTGTATATATTTTATGACCTGAATGGGGGCCCATATTTTTCCCCCCCGAGGTCGTGCTTCCTCCCCACGGCCCTGCTAATACTCAACGAGGTAAGTATCTAACACGCCTTTAGAGACTCAAACAAAAGCCAATATTTCACGAAGTAAATCTGTTTCTCCCTTCCTCATATGTTAAACTGTAACTAAAAATAGTAAGTACCTTCTTACAGACTACAGGCACATCTTTTTTTTCACCTAACTTAGTGGGCGAAGATACATTTTACGTCCAACCGCTCCCTTTATGGGATAATTAAATAATTTCTATTATTATAGCCCGTTGCGTGAGACCTTTTAACTTAAATGAAGGATCGTTAGAATCTATATTTACTTTTACAAGGTCATTTAATTTAGATTTAGTACTTAAAATTTAACTAGGTGTTGAAACTAACGATAAAAATCAATGAGCGTAAGAGTAAATGTAATAATATCCAGCATCTTGAGATCTAACTAACTACATTATTTTAACAGCATCATTATGTTTACTAATACTATGGGACCCTAAGTGCCCGTGCACCCCCCTCCCCCCCCCGGATCCTTTAGGACAATGTTTTTCATACAGATTAAAGCCTATGGAACAATTTAAGACATGTCCTAAAAAAAAAAAAATTGGCTGCACTTTCAAAATGGCGTCCGTTTAAAAAAGAAAATATGCAAATATTGTTTTTGTCATTTAACACAAAAACTAAAAAAGATTGAGAAAAAAAACTTTCTACACAAAAAATAAAGTGCATAAAATTTCCTACATTTTGTTCCTATACAATATTTGCATAGGAGTTACCATTTTCCAGATAAATGATTTATCTCTTAAAATAAAATATAAAATTCAATATAAAACGTAACACTACCGAAGCCCACCCTAACTGTCCGTGCACTCCCCCGATCCTTGGAGACAATGTTTTTCATAAAGATTAAAGCCTTAGGAACAATTTAAGACATGTCCTAAAAAAAAAACTGGCTGTACTTTCAAAATGGCGTCCGTTTAAGAAAAAATGCAAATATTGTTTTTGTCATTTAACACAAAAACTAAAAAAGATGGAGAAAAACTTTCTGCACAAAAAACAAAGTGCATAAAATTTTCTACAATTTTGTTCCTATACAATATTTGGATAGAAGTTACCGTTTTCCAGATACCCCTATTACCGTTTTTGAGATAAATATCTGCAAATTATAATATTATTATTATTATTATTATTTTCAGTTTATTTTATTTTATTTTTATATTAATAATATAAAGTTATATTATACGCTTTACAATAATTGTCACAGTTATTTCTTCTAAGTGATTTACCGATATATGAATTTCCATGTTTTGCTAACTTTGGACTCATTTATCTGGAAAATGGTAACTCCTATCAAAATATTGTATAGGTACAAAATTGTAGAAAATATTATGCACATTGTTTTTTGTGAAAGAAGTTTTTGTCCATCTTTTTTAGTTTTTGCGTTAAATGGCAAAAACAACATTGGCAACAGTTTCTTTTTAACATATGGCCGCCATTTTGGAAGTACAGCCAGTTTTTTTTTAGGACATGTCTTAAATTGTTCTTTAGACATTAATCTTTATGAAAAATATTGTCCCCAAGGATCGGGCGGGGGGTGCACGTACAGCTAGGGAGGGCTCCCCGACTATAACTGACAATCACTAATCCTCAACGTATCTGGAAGATTTTCATTTTCTCGGTCAACAATTATAATTTTCGTTTTGTTGTCATTTACACTTAAACCGTACTCAGCGCTTGCTGTTTGAAGGTGGAAAAGATGAACAGACGGAGGCAAGTAAAAACATTGGAAAAACATGGTCTAACGATAATGAAAACGCGCTGAAAAACCTAACACACGTTTGACTCAACAATAAGAAACACGTGGGGCAAGAGTCAAACCTGTCTTGACATTTGTAATAATGGAAGCTCAATTTGACAAATATATCATATCCTGGCAGGCAGAGAGATAAGAAAAAGGATCAAGAACATTAAAGCAAAAAGGACAGCAGAAGTCAATACGGATCACAACCTATACGGAAAACTGGAAATAAAAAAAGAGAAAAGACGTAAAGGAAACAACAAAACACCACACAATAACTGGAATAGCTCTACTGCAGCACGAAAACTTTTAGAAGAAATACTGCGAAGAAATAGAAAAACAACTGACAGGAGAAGAATTAGACTGGATATCAATAGTTCAAAAATAAAAACTGCGGCAAGAAAAACGTACAAACATCTAAAAAAGATTAAGGGTACAGACAAACACCCGAAGTATTAAAAGAAAATAGAGAGGCGGAGAGAAACCACTACGAGGAAAAAAGTAGAGCATTCTTCGAAAACATAGAAACACTCTCAATAGGACAACGACTAAATCAAACCTTCAGATATCTGGAAAAAATATAGAAGAAGCAATAATATCCACGAGAGAACATACATACCACTGCACCATTGGACCAAGAAGTTGAAGGAAGAAGGGACTACAACGAAAGAACGAATAAAATAAACAGACCACTGACCCTTGAATAAGCTACCATCAAAGGACCAACTGCTAGAAATAATAGGAGTAGACAAAATAAACAACGAGTTAATACACTATGGACCGGAAAAGATAAAGCAGCAAACCCTAGAAATCATTTCCAGAGTATGGATAGAAACCACACCTCTGCCTACGGAATGGAACACGACCACACAAATACCCTTCCCCAAAAAGATTTGTAGAAGAAGAAACACAAAAAGAGGAGCATAAACCAGCGGTATATCTTGGGAGTGACAGCAATGCCTACCGCACGCTGGTAAATCAATCAATCAATCAATTTATTATATGTTACTGAACACGAAATATTCGCAAAAAATATTAAGAAAATAAGATCTTATAAATGTTTATTGGTACTTATTCGTAATGTAACAAACTGGCATATAGAGAATTGTCACAAAAGGTATTTCGATGTGTCACTTTTAGAACACGTTCGTTTTATGGATCGATACACCTTATAAGTGTTTTTCTTGAAGTATTTATGTCCGTTCCATATAGACAATAATGCAATTTTTAAACATAACGCGTAATACCCGCTTCTATGTAATAATTCTACTGTTACATAAGCATCTATTTTTACCTATTATAAAGATCATAATTAATACATATTTATGAAGATTGGCAGTAATTGTAAAAATAAACAGCTCTGGCAACTTTATTGTTTTAATATACAAATGTATATTAATATGACATAAACTTTGATATAACCTGGCTTTGATTTTGTGATTAATGAAATAATGTATGTAATTGGGATATTAAAAATATATCCGAACCATCAACAAATTCTAACCAGATGTTTTAGCACATCTTGTCTTAATGGGATTGATTTAATTTGGAAACAAGAAGTTAATTTGAGAATTTCTTGAAAAGTATTGGACCAATTTTCATAAATGAGGTATTAAAAGGTTCATAAATATATTCAGCAACGTTCACCTTCTTAAAAGTAAAAAAAAAAAATATAGGTAAGGCGGCATGGCATGGCCGGGAAGCAATGGTTTGTCTACTATTTGAGCCTAGAATCACTAACATGTAAAGCTACAAGTAATCGAAAAATCGCTACTTTCTTAGTCTGCTCAGTAAATGTGCCCTATAATCGGCATAGAATGTGAAGCGATTTAGATACCTCTTCTGCTGTAAATGCCGTTGAAGAATTCTTGTGAATAATTTCTAAAGATTCCTTTTATGCAGGATATTGAAAAACGATTATCTGTCTTGATGCAATATAGTCAGAAGGAAATCGATTGCCTACATTAACAAGAATAATTTTACCTTAAAAGGCTTCAAAAATGCAGTTTCTTTGTACAGGGCGATTTATAACCAGTGTGCCTTTAAAAGGCTGCTAGTTTACCGAAAAATAGATGCGCTTTGCTTCTTAAATGAGTATCCTAAAGGATGCAGAATAAGGGAGCTACAACCAGGGTTGGTACATAAAAGCCCAAACAACAAAAACCCACGTAGGTTTTTGACAAAAGTTTTTTATCAAAAATCTAAAAACCCGCCCCACAAAAACCCAAACTTTATTCTGATGAAAAAATGTGAAAAAATATTAAATAGAATCATTGCTAAAAACATACAAGTAAAATGCAACCAGTCAACGACAAACTTCAAGTATTTAAACTTAAATCTAATAAACTCAAAATATTTATTAAGTAATAAGTAATTAAGTTTAAGTTATTCCTTAATTATTTATCACTTATCTCTGCTGCTTTTTGAAAAATCAAGGAATGAACAATGAATAATAAATCTTAACATCAACCTAACGAGGTACCACAAGGAAATCAAGGAAAAATAAAGAAACTCTCTTAAATTTTAAAACTTTACAAGGTCACAATAATTTGTTAGGTTATGGCATATTTAGTTTTTAGTTTAAACCTGACCTGTGAAAATAAGGCAGCAAATTGCTTTGCTTCGATTGTTTCTATTCGAGTATAGATGGTGCGGTAAATAACAATGTTCGATGAAAGTACAAAAACCGAAAATCCCCAAAAACTCACAAAAACCCACTACCCAGGCGGTTTTCTACAAAAACCCGGGTTTTTGCCAACCCTGGCTACAACTCCTTAAAGGGAAATATAGTTATTAATATAGCTACCGTGGGTTCCTTCCTATGGCTTCCCCGCTTCCCAGATCCCAACCCGTTGGATTTATATTTTTAAGGCATACAAAAAAATAGTATATTTTAAGGATATAAATGGTAGTGAACAAATAATGATAAAAAAGCATTATGCATTTTAGGATATATGTTTAACGAGAAAACTGTACCTATTTGCATTTTTAGCAAACTTAACGCATTATTTAACATTTTTCACTAATAGTTTATAAACATTTAAAATATTAATTAAGTATATCCTAGAGACATCATTAGAACATGTACAAAACACATTTATTTCTATACCAAATATTGTGTGAATCCATGTATAAAATATGACAATAGGCCAACTATATACTCGTTGCTGTTTAATAAACCATGAATGTCAAATTATTAGAGCGGCCCTCTGTCCGTGTATTACGTATACAAATGGATACAACTTCCTTTCCCCATTAATCTATTTAAATCCAGGAAAAGGTTATACGGTGACATTTAATCCGTTTATATTACGATTTATCATCCCAAAGCACCTGGTTGAATACAAATATTAAGATGAGTGGGTTTATATAAATATAGAATATAGAAAACTTTTTTAACTTGATGTTTAATTTGAATGTTCCGAGGTGGTAATCAAACCTCAAATCAAAATATACCGCAAAAACATCTAGAAGAATTATGAACAGAGTTATTATTAAAAATATAAAAAAAACCATGCATGATAATGGAATGTTTCTTTTGTAGCTACCGAATGTCAATAGATGACAGTACTAACCCCATTTCCTCTGCTGCCCCTTTCAGTGCTGTATATGCTTCTTTAACTGCTGATTCAGACCTGCCTATGACATCGATGTCGTAAGCATAGGCCAAGATTTGGATGGATTTCTGGCGTTCCACAAGGAACTATGCTGGGACCAATATTGTTTATAATTTATATCAACAGTTTGTTCATGTTAAATACTAAAATGAAAATAGTATCATATGCTGGTGATACTGTATTATTATTTCATGGTAATGATTGGCAAAGCACGATGCAAAATGCATCAATAGGTCTCAGCATAGTTAGAACATGGCTGGATAAAAATCTCTTGACACTGAACTATCTTAAAACCAAATTCATTAGCTTTTCGATCACAAACGTAAACTGTAACACACAAAAAATCTACCCCTACATAATAACAACTGTATTCTAAATGATTATCAAAACTTTACATGCGACAAGAAAATTGACTCTGTAAATGAAATAAAATATTTATAGTTATAGTTGACCAACATTTAAAATGGAGAAGCTACATAGAATTAATTTAAAAAAAAAATTAGAACACTTATCCCTATCTTTTACCAACTACGCAATATATTATATAAAAAACAATTAATACTTGTATATAAAGCCTTGGCAGAATCTATAATCAGATATGCTATCATAAGTTGGGAGGGTCTGTATAACACTACAGTTAATATGCTACAAACAGCACAAAATTATGTAATAAAAGTCATGCTAAAAAACCCAAAAATCATTCTACACAACTGCTATACGAAGAAACCAAGCTATTAAATGTTAGGCTTATGCATATTATACAGTCAATCGTCTTCGTACAAACAAAATGTGAGAAAAATTCGTTAAAACATAATATCAACACCCGGACAATAACAAATAATCATATTCAAGAACAATTTTTTACAAGAACAACATGTCAGAAATTTGTTTCTTTTTTAGGAACAAAATTTTATAATATACCAAATGATGTAAGAACATTAACTAATTTAAAAGCATTTAAATATAAAGTAAAAATGTACGTTATAGAATACAAAAATCACTTCATGCAGTATGTTTAATAGTTTTTCTGCTAAATCACACAGACTGAGGTCTGGTTCTCTTTCCTCCTGCAGTATTTTCTGGTAGATGGATTCTTTTAATGTAACTGTGTTGCTTAGGTATATATTATACATAGCTAGGTATAGGTTATATATGCATTGCATATATATTTTTTTCTTTCTTGTAATTCACACTCATGTTCGTATTTACACAAGGACATTTCATCAAATAACATTAAGGATTTGCACTAATTTGCATATCTATAAACTACATATAGCACATCACAATTTTTTTAATTTAGGTGCTCCAAATTAATGTAATAATTTAAAATATGTAATATATTGTAGCAAAATGGAGAATAAATGAAAATGAAAATTTGTTATATATTGACCCTGTAGTTGTTACACAACATTCGAATGGCTTTTTCGAGGGCTAAGTTAAATAAGGTGCAGGAGAGGCGCAGTCCATTAGAGGTTTTAAAGGGTTCTGGTGGGTTCCCTTCTATGCGAACCCTGCATTCCACTTTTTCCATCGTTAGCCTTACTATTGTTACCAATTTACTTGGTATTTGGAGCTCCCTCATAGCTTCATAGAGTTTCCCTATATGTATACTGTCATAGGCGGCCCCTGTCGACAAAAATATGGTGAGTGTAAATTCCATATAAATGTGTTTTCTCTAGGATTTGACGAAGTGTCGATATTTGATGTATTGGGGTAGATGTTACCATAATATTAATAATTTCTCTATTTGGAATAGTGTGGGGTAAGGTTTCTGGATCTTCGTAAAAGGTTTCCAACTCTTCCTCTTCAGTAGCAATTTTAGGTGCGTATAGTTGTACCAAATTTACTATAGTTGGCTTGGTGTTGACCCTTAGGGAGATTATCCGACCACTGATCCCACGACCGATCCATGTTGGTTTTCGTTAGAGATCCAGAATTCTACTCCATTCTGGATGATGTCATTGTCTCCGGAGAAGCATATTCCTGTAGTGGATCTAAAATTCCGAAGTCTTTATAAATACATCTTGGAAAGACCTGCTATTTTGATGTTTGATGTTTTTCCGGCTTTAAGAATCCTCCTACATTTTAGGATGTCCACACTAGTGATCAATTATGCACAAGTAGCCTAGTGAGCATCTCTCTGCGTCCAGTAGCCAATTATACATTTTCCTCACTGGAAAGAACACAGCGCCGGTTGCCAGTCGCAGTGCGAAACCCGACCAAAGTCTCGCTATCGTACTTTTTTTATGAATGCTTGTGCTTTCTGGGAAGGTTGTTATTACTCCAAGTAGAAAAAAACAAATCCCAATATGTACTGCCTATTATGTTGCTCTACATACTCCAAATATAAATAAACACGCCAAATGTATTAGACAATTGCCAAATCTTAAGTCAAAGCTATCTGGAAAGAAGTTATACTTTTGAAAAAATAGAGACAAACATCCATTATATACCGACATTATTAGTGTCAGAGCTGGGAATCGAACTCAGTACACCACAGACAGTATGACCAAGCGCACTCGTCACATAACATGCTTGAAATAACGACCATCGTGGATCCAAATGTAAAAAGGGTTATACCAATTAGTATACCAAACGGGAATCTCCTTTCACGAATAGCCGTTTTGGGTCGATTTTTCCAGTCAGCTCTTATACTAGTAACAATGCATTTGTAAAAGGTCCTTAATTACCATTACCTGCAATTGGCCAATTACTAGGTATTATATTATTTTCCAAGGCACACAGTAGGTACAGAATCGAAATTCGTTGTATGTGTAGTATAGTTAACTTTGATTTCCTGAGAGTTATTTAAGCCCGCGTGTTTAAAATATTTCCAAGCGGTAACTGCTTTACTTTTAATTTCTGACTAGGAATTGGCACAGAAAAAGGAGTAGATAGAAAATCAAAGCAAACGTTAAAATAACCTAAACGCCCTGTGTAATAAATAACCAAAACTAAAAATATAAAATATTTTGCGAATAATTTAGGTCACTCGCGGTAATTAATGGCGGCATCCAAGATATAATAAAACGGTGATGATGTTTGAACTTGGAAGTGGCTCTTAACACGACCTGCATTTGGGCGTGCCGACAGCCGCCTTTCAGGAAATTAGATAAAAGGTATCCTGTTGTGTGAAGTTGCGTCACTGCTAACTCAGTCGATAATTCTTTGGAAATATCAACTAAAAATAATGTTATTAGCGCCGATGATTGACGTGCGAACTTAATGTGCCAGCCAGTTTTATTATTGGTTTTGCTATTTGAAACTGCCACCAATCATCCAAATTGATTGTTTTCTTCGAAAAGCAGTAAATGAATTATTTGCCGACCAGTATCGACTCCGGAAGAGTACACTGCTGCAGAATAATGTTCTATAAAAGTTAAAAACTCCTGGCAGTGTATCATTGGTGTTTCAGTATAGACTCAGAGCTATGCTAGATTAGAGGCTTTTTCTATAAAAGATGGATCAGAAAGCAAATGATGTAACAATTGAGAATCTGGTATTTTCCCCTCTATTTTGAACCTGTTGAATATAAAAACGTTGGATGCTAGATCAAATTTTCCATCATAAGCTCGATGTAAAAAAAGGTCGCCAATTTTAGCACTTAAAAAAAAACGTTCGTAGCTCGAAAAATATAATAGATACACAAATTTGCAGAGCATAGAAAAACAAATCGAAAAGTGCATTAAAGCCAAAAAATGTACTACTCATAGGCGTGCTGTATGAGGGGCAAAAATGACATTATTTCAATTAACTGTGTTTTTTTTTAAACTATTTAACGTCGGCCTATTTTCGCTACCAAGGCCTATCACCGACGTCAGGAGACGAGCTACCCCCAACCTGGAAATTTTGCCGAACCTCTTCCCTTAAGAAGAGTAGGGATCTTTTACTTGCCTAACATTTAATAGACAAGGGACCGCCTGCTTTACATCCCCTCCGAAGGATGGTATATCCACTACGTAATCCTCATCTGAAATTACGTAACTTCCGAGTATACACTGATATACAAGTCCCTAGAAGGTGGGACGAGAACGCTGTATTTCCCAAGATGGGTACCCCATCCAAGTACTAACCGCGCTCGACGTTGCTTCAACGAAATATCGACATTGAAGTCGCCTCTACGCTCGCCCCCAATTAACTGTGTTAAACCTTTAGATTTTAGCATGTTTTGAAGTAGTTCCATCAGGATTTAAGTTTTTATTACAAAATATAAATATAAACAAGTGGCATTTTCGACCTTTCCTTTAATTTCCTATGCTTATTTTCTTAAAAATCTGGTTTTAAGTGGTTTAAAGAAATATGTAAAAAGACTAGACATACTATAAATACGCAGGACAAAATTTCGCTAATATTATTTGGACCATGATCAAGAAGGTTTGGGAAAATGAAGACATGCCGCAGGAATGGAACATCGGTCTTATCTGCCCTCTGCATAAAAAGGGCGATCAACTGGAATGCTCAAACTACAGAGGCATCACCCTCCTTAATACAATATATAAAATATTCTCTCATATTATATATAGGAGATTGAGCCATTATACCGAAGATGCACTGGGAGAATATCAGAGCGGTTTCCGACTAGGCAGATCTAACGCTGACCAGATTGTTGTCCTGCGACAAATCCTAGAAAAGAGCACGGAATACAACATCGACACGTTCCATATGTTTATAGACTTTAAGGCAGCCTATGACAGCATCATTAGCCCCAACCTTATTGAAGCTATGATATAACTCAGAATACCTGCTAAACTAATAAGACTCGTCAAAACAACGAGTCAAGTAACCTGCCAAGTGAAAATACAAGATAACATATCTGACTCTTTTAACGCAAATAAAGGACTAAGGCAGGGGGATGCGCTGACCCAATATTTCGTAAACCATCAACTTTCGTTTTAAAATTTCATAATTTTTATTATTTTATTTTATATTTTTGAATACATATCCTATTTAGTTGTGTTTATAATTTTTTTTCTTTGAGATTTTCTCCCACCCCGATCATCAATTTTAATTTTCGAGGAAAAACATTTTTGTTATTTTCAGCACGCGGCTATGTAAATAATAAAAATAATATGTCCAAGTAAATAAAACGCAAAATAGTCCTTGCCAACAAGGGCTACTTTGGACTTGGACAACACCTCAAAAGCCGGCAATTATCATTTAAGACAAAGCTGATGCTGTTTAAAATGTTAATACTCCCGGTCCTGACGTACGGATCCGAGACATGGACCCTGAGTAAAGCTGGAGGAAAATACTGATCTTTGGAGCTGTATCCCAACTAGCATCAAAGTAACTGAGATGGGAACTTCGAATGAGTAACCACTACGAATCCGTCACTAAATTTACGACTTTGATGTGTAAATAACTTCATTTGACATATCCGTAGTCACTGCCTCGTAGTTTTTACCACTAGCGGTCACTACGTAGCTTTTCCGGTGCATGGGGATGCCCTAGTTACCAGTGGGACGAGATTCGTAGTTGCAACCACTTTCAAGTAGCTTTGATAGTGGCCGCGACACCCTGGGAACTTTTACTATCCATTTAAAGTCGTGGACCTTGTTAGTAACATTTATTAGTGTTAATGACGCTACCGCTACTTGCAGAACTGAACTTCACCGTGCACGGCTACTACGAAGTGCGTATTACCTCTTAAATTCACTATGAAGTAAATCTCACTATCTAGTTCTCATTGTTAACCATATATAGGAAAGGAGTGGTGATATCACTAGAGGAATAAAATACCTAACTTATATATGCTTGTTTTGTGGCCTTTATCTTTTCCAAATTTGGGTTGTTTACCATTTTAAAGTAATAACATTCTATTTTGTGTTGAATTTCATACATTTATCTTTTCCGTCCAACACAACTGGTTAAGTGAGGAAAACAACTAGGTATTTTTCGGATTGTTTACCTGTTAATGTTTTTCAAAAGATAATAAATGTTCTATATAGGTAATATGTAAGAGTACGAAGTTGCTCCATAATATTAATTAATCAGTTCTAAAATAACTGGTAAGAGTAAAAGTTATTATTCCAGTGCCTAAAGACAAAAAACTTCGCAGTAAGTGGATAATAGCTTTAAGAAATTGGAAAACCACCTAGCAAATGTATGTGTACCTATATAGTCAACATTTTCTACAGGATGATTTTTTCACTAAAGTAAGTTATTCATATTTGTATCTGCATTTATAGATATGTTTCAAAATACCTATAATTTATTAATTTATTTCACTTAACATAATTTGCTATTGATTTTCCAAATTTTTAAAGCTATTGGCCACTTATTGCGAAGTTTTCTATCTATTTGGAAAACTGTGCATTAACACGACTTTTAAACTATATGCACTGTTACTGAACATTGTCTTTTACAATTACTAGTCATATTTCAGAAATTTAATTGATGTTGTGAAGTAATTTTGCACTCTTAACTATGTTGAACTTGTATTGTTTTTTGAGAAACATAAACAGGTAAACAAATACAATAGTACTGAAATAAAACATAATTAAAAAAAAAATCATGTATTCAAATTTATCTTCTCTTTCACAATATACATGTGCATATGGTTAAAATAATTCCTAGTTTGCTTATAATATTCGGATTGGCCTGCTGTACAACTACACATGCATTTTCATTTATCAACATCACCTTATAAATTCATTCTAACTTCATGGGAGCTAACAAAGGGCAAAGATTTGTTTTTTCACGGCGTGTTCGACTTAGCAGACAATTACATGTCCAGCTCTAAATACCACTTCACCTTCCTTGATGGGTCTACTTCTGCATGCAATTTGAGTAAAGATATCACACAATTCTAATTCTACCTTCGGCTATTTGAAAACAGTTCACAAACATAAGAAAATTATTAAAATAACACGTAACGTTATGACAACTACATGTTTTCGTCACCATTTCCGATATATTGATTGAAAATATTGAAATTCACTGATACCATCTGCTGATGTGATTTTCCCCTATAGACAAAAGACAAAATTAGGGGCGCGTTCAGTTTAAACGTCGCGCGTCGGACGTATGGCAGTTTACCAGGGCGCGGCGTTCAGAATCAATGTTGGAAAAAATGTAATTATGAAGTGGCAGCAGGAACCTTGCTGCAACTTTAAAGTGATGCTACAGTCCCATTCGGTACTTTGTAATAAATGTAACTTTAAAGTCACATATTTTCAGTTCCTGTCACTATCCTCAAGTAACAATTATTTTCAAGTCGCATTTCTTAGTAAAAACGACTTCAAAGTGATTATCTCTGAAATACGCCATCTTGTTGGCCAAGGCTTATGACGCCATTATTACAAGACATGAACCATAACTTCATAAATAACCTAAAAATTTAATTTATCACTATTTCTGCACCAAATATAATAAATTAATGGATCAAAATTATTTTCAAGTTTCAAAGAACAATAAAAAATAGCTTTCAGCATTCAGGTTGATACATTCTCGCATGACGTTAAATATTTTAAAGACAATATTTTAATTAAAAAATGCAAATTATAAAGGCGCGTGCCAGATTCGGACGTTTTATCATTATGTTTGACAATAAACTTGCATTCGTTTTAATTTTCATGCTTAGCCATTGGGAAATTGTACAAGTTTTGCCTTCTAATATTATACTATTCTATAAGTTTCTGAGTTAGGGAAATTGATAGCAATAATCATGTAGGAATGAAACAAAAGTATAATAAAATCAGTTGCAAGACAAAGCAGGCAACATTCATTTGATAGAGTGGGGCGTGGTAAAGTTCCCCGAAAGTCGCGGTTTACACTCCGCGACGTCACCGCTACATAACCACAACACCATTGAAACGTAACCGGACTAGTTCCGGGAACGTAGCCGGAACGTTGCGGTAACCGAAAAAATATTCCCCATTTTGGTCGTACTCACGTAATGGGAACGTTCCAGCAACTAATTGTGCTAGTTGGGATCTGACAACGGTGTATGGCTCCGGCGTTACAACTTTGAGCTCCATAAAAAATACAAACAGGTGGCAAAGGGTATGGATGTGGTAACAAGCATGAGGATAGGACGACTCAGGTGGCAGGACATGTCAATAGAGCTGATGACAATTACCCCCCAAGAAAGATCATGGTTTCGGAACCAGCGGAAGCTAGAAGCCGCGACGGCAGGCCAAGATTTACAGTGGAAGGATGGTGTCGATGAGGATATACGAAAAATCGGTGCAAAGAATTGCAAGCAAGAGTCGCGGAATCGACAGGAAGAATATTTCTAACCGAAATTAAGTATTTTTAAAGTTCTGATGGCTACGTGGCATGTTATATGAAATACTTGGAGATTTTGCAGCACAGGAGCAAGATTGCATGCAATTTCGCACCAGCTTGCAAAGCATTGTTTTAAACACATATGCAAACGCGATTTAAGAACAAAGTACATTGATTGGGCATGACTGAGTCGTCAACACTGACGTTTTTTTATATAAAAGCTTCATAGTAGACATGCAGATTGTGATAGCGAAACGTTCTGACGTTGGAGGTAACGACATTTTTTATTCTTGTCAAATAAAATATAACTTCCACTATCACACGCCAGCGTGCTTCTCTGTTTGGTGCAGTTTTATCACAAGTTCTTCCACTTTTTTCGGTAAATTCTTTCTCATAGTCGCCCAGCCCAGGAAGCAGTTAGTTACGTTTAATAAATAGGCCACAGTGTTTCTCTACTGTTTCTATTGTCCTCAAATTATAATGGGTAATATTCAATTAGCAAAAAACGCATAGCAAATTATCTGTTATCCTGTTTTGTTGTTCTTAAGGAACAGGTTTCGGAAGTTTTTTTATTTTTCTCTTTATAACCCAGAAATTTTATCGGTATTTTTTGAAGAAAAAAACTGCAAAAATTGGCCACCATCATGAATATTCCAATGAAGAATTTACTATGGTATCCAAGACGTACAAATTCAACAGCGTCAAAATAGAGAAAAAACAACACATACTCAATTGATCTTTTTCATCGTTTACGAATATGGCAACCATGATTAGCAATGTTAACAGGCTAACCAATATCTAAACTGATAGCTGGCAGCAGAGTCTGAGAAAGTGATAAATTGTATAATTTGAACATTTTTTTAATATTGTGGACTTCAAAACAAACTAATAAAGATGATGTCTAATTAATCAAAGCAGGCTTAACATTAAAAATAATTAAAACAATGATATGATTATTTTATTTAGGTTTTTAATTTTTACAAAGTTTGGGAATTCGACGAGTTGGTCAACTTATGCAGTGACTTGTTACTACTTTTAGTGATACCAATCTAGTTTTTGCCATAACACTTTTCACCAAACTTTCATGAAATAGGCCAATTGTTACATTTCATGCTACTAGAATACCCTATATTAGAAAACTCTCCTAGTCTATACTGAACTTTTTGTGTTGCACCTGCAAATCATTGTCGTGTCAAGTCATTAGAGTAAAGTGTGAATTTGCTGTTCTGGGTCCGGAAATTTTGGGCCGACTTCCATAAAGCCGGTTAGAATAACAAAACGTTGTATAAGCCAGTTGGCTTCGGTAAAGGCTAAAAAAAAATTGAAGATGAGGTCGAAAGCACCACAAGATAAACATCCCCGAGAATTTCAAAGATCTAAGACCTATAAGCATATTATGGTGTATTTCTAAGGCTTTTGAAAAATTAATCAATAAACAGATTTGTACTTATACTGACAACTTTAATATCTTGCCAGTCCAACGATCAGGATTTCGCAGTGCGCATAGTTGCATAACTGCTCTTCTAAAAGTTACGGATGACATTCATGAATCCATAGATAATAATAAATTTTGCATACTTGTTCTTCTCGACTACAGTAAAGCGTTCGATAAAATCAACCATAACCTACTTCTAGCACTCTTGCATTACTTAGGATTTTCAAACAATGCTGTCAATTTGATGAGATCTTATTTATATAGGCGATATCAGTCTGCAGTTGTCAATGATAGTACATCTGATTTTGTCCTTGTTGAGAATGGGGTACCTCAAGGTTCAATCCTCGGACCTCTCCTATTTTTATTATATACCTGTGAATTCCATAACTGTTTAAGGTTCTGCAACTCTCATTATTATGCCGATACTCAACTGTAGTATTCTTTCGAAGAAAATTATATTGACGAAGCCTGCGAAAATATCAATAACGATTTGAGTGTTCTTGTTGTCTAAGAATTTCTGCCTGTCTATTAACGCATCTAAATCTAATGTTATTCTGTTTGGAAGGACTCTTGCGCGTAATCGATGTAAAGATCGAGTTAAAATCTTAGTCGATGATGAATTATTATCTTTAGTAGATTGTTGTAAAAATCTGGGTCTCCATTTAGATTCTCCTCACATGTTACTGCTGTCATTCGAAGAGCATTTTGTAATTTAAAGTTAATATACGCTAACCGTCATTTACTCGACAAAAAATATAAAATTATGCTTTGTGATAGTTTAGTTCCATCGCATTTAAATTATGCGGACGCTGTATATGGTCCTAACTTGTTGAAAAAAGACTCCGTAAGACTCCAACGTATACAAAACTCCTGTGTTCGACTGATTTGCGGACTTAGGCGACGTGATCATATTAGTGTGAAATTAAAAAATATCGGATGGCTGAATATGGAAGAGAGGCGTATAGTTCATGCTGGCACTCTCTTTCATAAAATCCTAATTTCTCACAAACCAGCCTATCTTTACAATAAAATTCGATATCGCACGGATGTGCATAATGTAAACATTCGCTTTAAGACACAGTTGACTGCACCGCAACACAGAACATCCTTGTATAAGGGCTCATTTTCATATTACATCACTTGGCTGTACAATAGGATACCCGATTCTTATAAAAAGTTATCAGTAACTTCTTTCAAAGTGAAATTAAAAAAAGATTTGTTTTTGGGCACCACTGTTATGTTCAATAACTAATATTTTCATGTATTTTAGTGTATTAGTGAATAGTGAATACGTTTGATTGTACTACGTAAGGACTTTTGTAAGTTACTGTTTATGAGAAATGCTCATTGCCGATAATTCCTACTAAACTTTTACTGTGCACTCTCACACGTTCTTTATATTGTCGATTTCTATGTTTTTTTCCCTATTATCTTTTTTTAATGTTGTAATTTCTCACTGTGTGTACACGTCTGATGTAGATATTTTTTGGTTGAGTGGAAGAGCAAAATTCTGTTTTCGAACAGAAATTTTGAACTCTGCCTTTTGATGAACACTTATATACTGTTTATACTTAGTATTCAAGATATTGACGAAAAAACATAAAAAAATATTTTTATTTTGTTGCCATTATTGTTCATAACCCACAAAAAGGGAGGGGTTACATACCTTACAATAACCATGATATCTTAAAACAATTCATTTTTTATGACTGCGACTTGTGACGACGTACTTGAATTTAATGTGCTTGAACTAAAACACTTAGGAAAGAATCAAATTACTACTTTATATCATTACACATTATCATTCTAATGTCTAATGAACTTAATTCTTACTATTAAATCAAAGTAAAGTCAGCAAGAACTGAGCATTGCAAATTGCAACTAATTAAAGAAGATTAAATTATTCACAAGAATGCACATAACGCTGACACATCTGATTTTGTTTTCCTTCTGCTTCGTCACTTCCTCAGTAGTCTGCATTTTATGGTCTCTTATGTGTCGTCCTTGGTTTCTTGATATTTTAACTTTCAGGTATATCCTGTGTACCGTGTATAAAGGGTGTCCCACCAGGAACTTCAATTTGATTTCAAACTTCAATTTTAAATCCCAAATAATTCAAAAAGTCGTAACATAACCCCTACAATATCTACATGGGAGAAAGGGGAATTTAATTTTACATAATTTAATCCAACAAATATAGGGTGTTCCATTTGACTTAAACAAGTTTTCGCGGTTTGAATTCGATTGAACACTTGGTATATTATTATTGAATTTCTTTAAACTGTAGAGCATAGCTCACCTTATGGTCTTCGTGCATGCCAAAAAGCAAATGAGGAACTTTTATGTGAAAAGAGCTATAAAGGTTATTACAAACCGCTGCACTTGTCAATTTTGTCAATGTTAAATATCTCTGAAACGGCTGGGTTTAGGCATAGAGTATGCTACATGTTTTGTACTCAAAATGTTTCGCTCTTTTCGAAAACTTCGAAATATACAGGGTGATTCACGTAGGGCGTTCGTTGGAAGTTGTTCAACTTGCAGTTGAATTACAAACTTGAAACTTGGTATGCAGCCATAATCGATCATGCCCGTTCTACATAAAATATTTTCAGTCCTCCAGCTATACAGGGTGTGCCAGAAGTCTGTACCAACTTTCTTAGTTTAAATGGAAATCTACATGATATGATTTTTTTTGAATAAAAATTCAAATAAAACGATTATTTCCAAAGCCTACTTGAGGAAAAAAAATAATATTTCTTTAAAAAAATGCCATCTTAAAAACGACTGAAAATATGCATACATATTTTTAAGTGAATTGTTAAAATTGTCTTTTGTTTCCATGGCATACTTGAAAAACCAAGCAATATTTCGGCAAGGTAAGGTATTTCTTGATTTTTATTGAATAACTCGATAGGGGGTGAAGTTAAGTATAGAGAATGCTTAAGTAACTTAATTTTCTTTCGAATGATGCCAAAAAAAAAACAGTAGGTGCCATTTGAAAAAATCAACTTTTTTATTGCGACATTTGAAAATCGCGCCCATATGGTACAAAATGGGACCACCGATGGGACATCAGGCCTGGAGATCCAGCTAACTGCTTCATCAATTTGATTTCATAATTTTGAACGGTTTGCGGGATACAAATTTGTTCGTAAACTACTAGAGCGGTAATTTTTTTCAAAAAAATTGACATGTATCAAAACCGGTAACAGGGAAGTTAACATATCTTGGATTGTCTGAACTCAGAATGGGAATGCCAATCGAACCATGTAAAAAAATGGTAGGTTTCCATTTAAAATAAGAAAATTGGTACCCACTTTTGACACATCCTGTATAACTGGAGGACTGAAAATAAGTTTCAAGTTTGTAATCCAACTGCAAGTTGAAAAACTTCTAACGGACGGCCTACGTGAATCACTCTGTATACACCCTATATATTTCGAAGTTTTCGAAACCTCTCTTTACCGACTTTACATTTATAATAAGCAAGTTGGTGTCGATTTACGGTATAAGCGGAAGTGCCAAATGTTTGTAATTATTTTCCTTGGATTGGCCATACTGACATTAGTAATTCCCTAAATTTTCAAAATTTTCCGGTGCATACTTTTCCTTATATCGATCGATGCAGTGCCCAGTGGGACACCCTGTATATGTGGGTTACCTAGTGAATTGTTACTTTCGATGTATCTATTTAAATTTCATCAGTGTTTGAAGGAAGTAACATGTGCGTCGTCTTGAATAATAATAAGAATTTTAATTTTTATTGACCATTCAGGATATACAAATATGTACAAGGTACCTGTGGCAAGTGTCAACGTAAATAAATAAGAAAATATTCTTAATTTACAATGTATCACTTTTTATTCAGGAAACATGAGTGACATTTAGGTTAAGCATATTACAATGTATGGAATATTTAGGAAGCACTAAAAATGTAAAAAATCTAAGTGTGTGTGTGAAGGGGAATATGTTTTAAATACAGGACATATTATTTTGTGTGGTACAACCCATTCAACACAAAACTTAATAAATTAGCCCTGTCAATGAACGTTCAATAAGGGTGTCTAGAGGGAAATGCCGAGATCACAATTTTTGACTTGGACTATTTAAGAGGTAAACATACCAAAAGTCCCCGAACGTAGGAGGTGGGGGGAGTGCAGGGGAGCACAAAGAAGGTCCCGGTTTTTGGTTTTTCGCTCATATCTCGAAAACGGTTAGCCCCAATCAAAAAGTGGCTATATGCAAAATTAAAGCTGAAGCTAAATTTTCTACAATAATGTTTCTATTAATTTTTTTAGTATCTCTTATGGTTCAGTAATGAATTGTATATCTTTTGACTGTATTCTAACTTTATTATAAATTTATTATAAATTGAAAAACAAATTTAACATCGTAGAAAAAAATTTCTTGTACAGATATCCGTTTCACAGCAGACTGAACTCAAATATCGAATAAAAAATGGAATGGAACATATGTAAAACAGCATATTACAATAATCCCTATTGGAATTGGGCCATATCTGTAATACATCTGTAATACGTGGTGAGGCCTACAAACTCTCAGACGTAAAATAGCAAAATATTATTAGTTTTGATTAAGCATACAAAAATAAGAAGATGTATAAGATTTATAAACGTTGGTTTGCCTAACATACACCGCAATATACCGGGTGTATGTTAGGCAAACCAACTTTATTTCAATTAGATGATATATCAATGTTATCCTAAAATATGGAACATGGTATTTTTAATAAGATTATTATGAAGTGAGAGTTTGTAGGCCTCTGGTTATCACTATGTATTACATTACAATATGGCCCATTTCAATAGGGGTTATTGTAATATGCTGTTTTACATATGCTTCAAATTGTAATTAAATATTTTAAGTCTAACAGAAGGTATCGTGTTTACAAGAAACGGTATACACGCACACATACATATACGCACACACACACTTACAGACGCAAAGACATTTTTTACTCGATATTTAAGTTCAGTCTGCTGTGAAACAGATATCTGTACAAGAAATTTTTTTCTACGATGATTATTAATTTTTTCTTTTTAATTTATAATAAATTTATAATAAAGTTAGAATACAATCAAAAGATAGACAATTCATTACTGAATCATAACAGATACGAAAAAAATTAATTAACATTATTGTAGAAAATTTAGTCAGCTTTAATTTTGCATATAGCCACTTTTTGATTAGGGCTAACCGTTTTCGAGATATGAGCGAAAAAACAAGAACCGGGACCATCTTCGTGCCCCCTGCAGCCCCCCCACCTCCTAAGTTCGGGGACTTTTGATATGTTTACCTCCTAAATAGTCCAAATACAGCCCTCTAGTCAAAAATTGTGGTCTCGGCATTTCCCTCTAGAAACCATTCATTGACAAGACTAAATGCGTATGCTCTGTGTTTACAAACAAGTGTCTCAGATTGAAATATCCATGAAATTAGTGGTACATTGAATATAACTGAAAATATTAAGATTAATTCTTTAAGTAAAATAAATGAAACAGTATTTTATAAAATATGAAATAAAAATATTCAGGGATAAAACACAATGGTGCAATAGTATATATTACTTTTAAATATACTGGAATCGCATATATTTATTTAGTTCAAAAATTTCACTTAGAATGTGTGATTGTCCAGGCTTCTATTATTGCCACTCGGGGCCACGGTTATTTGCACCAGCTTTTTCCCTCTCAATGTCTGGTTAAAGGTGTCTACACCAAAGAGGGTATGCTTTGAACATTGCCGTGCCAACTCAATTTTCACGAGTTGTCCCTGCAATCTACAAAAAATACCGACTAGGTTGGCTCCAGCAAATTGTATCGTTCGTAGCCCCTTTAAACGCTATTATATTTTTAATAACTCAATATCTCAGTTTATCATTTTACTTATTGTTGATATTATCGTACACTAAAGAGACAATGGCCGAATGGCCCAGTAATTAGTTTGACTAAAGACCACCAGGAGGCGTACTCCTTATTTTCAGACGCCTGGGATGGAGCTCAGACCTCGAAACATGGTGGAAACCTTGATTAGATCGGAAGAAGGGTGGAGTAATCGAAGGTTAATTTGAAGTACGCTAGCTGCCAAAAATTTTCACGAACGAGAAAGAGAAAAGAGAGAAATTCGTAATCCGAACACTTACTCCCTCGAAAGAGTATATGAGGGACGTAGAGCGATAACGAAAAAAAGTGCAAGGAAGCTAAACACCAAATTATTACGTGCCTATGTACCTTTGTTTTGTGGGCTACCGAAAGGCTTTTGACAATGTGGAATGAGCTGTATTATTTTAGATGGGAACAACCATCTAGTTCCTATTATTCGTTAATCGTATGAAGAAAACTGCTTTGGTCAAAATCGACTAGTTGCGACAAATATAAAGCTGGCAAAGGCGCCACACTGCGTTTTGTCACCAATCCTCTTTAACATCTATAGTGAACACATGATACGATGTGTGCTGGAGGACTGCCAAGGTGGAGTAGTTATAGGCGGACTAAGATTTTTAACTTCGGATTTGCAGATGATATCACCTTAGTTGCAGCAAGTGAAAATGAGCTCATAAACCTGCCGAACAGACTCCACACACTAAGCTCTGAGTACAGTCTGAATATAAATTACAACAAGACGAAATTATTATTACACATCTAGCAAATGAAAACCATCCACACTTTCACAATAGGTGATTGTGAGGTCAAGCCAAAATGCCAAACTCCTTAAAAGTCAAAAGTCAATAGAAGTCGCTTCCTGCATCTGTTAAAATTGAAGAAAATTTAAGTTCGTCAACTCTTGAGGGGGACTTGCCGATCTTGTGGTTGTTAATGTTTTACAAAAGTAATATAAATCGGCGTTAAGACTGTCCTAGCAACGAATATTCAAAGGTGAATTATTTTTCAAATATTATTTCTACACGGAAAAAACTGTTATTGTATTTCCGATGACAGTCCTATGTTTGATGACCTTTCGTTTAAATTAATATTACTTAGCATTGATCTAAAACAGTGTTATCTAAACAATGATATATCAAAATTTCTTTTAAGCACAAATTTTTAATTGAAAATCGATCATATTTATAAGAACTATATCCAGTATTAGCTTCATTAATCCTTATCGTTGAAGCGAACTTTTATAAATGAAAAAAATTGAAGTCCCATTGTCGCTAAGAAAAAAGGCCATAGGTGGGGAGAAAGTCCTTTCGGCATCCAACTAACACCGATGAGCGGTCTGTCGCAGAATTTGCAGCGCAGTAGTACCGCTTTGTTTCTAATTTGGTTGTGCACAATAATAGCTGGTGTAGACATGGAAAAAATGTTGGAATCCTGGGAGTTACAGGAGTTTTCCCTGTATTTGATGGTAAGTACATATTTATATAATATAATAAATACACTATATCCAGGAAACAACGTGGAAATATGCAGTGCATGGGTGGGGTATATCAATTGTTATTGCGATCTGTTGGTAAACCAACGCAAGTATGGCAAACTTGTTTGTATACTTTTGTTAAAATTGGGTTGTCGATTTTCTGTGTATAGTCTCCGTTGAGGTACGGATGTTTAAAATCATTTTTAACTGTTTGCATGTGCCCATGCACAGTTGTTATCTTTGAAAAGTTAAAAGTATTAGTTTGATATTGTATAACACGTGTCCCATGCAAATTTCATATGCATTTTTTTTTAATTTGAGGGGTTGATAGCTACTGCTCCTCGTTCGAATTTATTTAAAGAGTAAAATTTGAGAGATCACCATAGGCGTGCATTTAGTGAGGTAAACGTAAGGGTGGATTTTCTGAAAATTTATATTAGCAATTTTTTTTTAGAAAAATCTAGTGCGATATTCTCAATCAGCCCCCCCCCCCCTCGTGTAAGATTACATATATAATACATTGCATACATATACATTATATTACATATATACTTAATAACCCTGTACAATGTAGATATACCTATTTTACTAGTTTGATTTGCTTTTACAAGAAAATCCTTATTTATATAATAATGCAAAAATATTAACAAAAACTAACTTAGATACATTTGACAATAAATTGCAGTAACTTTTGTTTTCAGGACTTACTTTGGTCTTTATTGAACATGCTTTGTTACAAAAATATCTGTTACAACCTGTACGTATTAGAATTTTTGTATATTATTTTAAATAAATAAGTATTTTATTGGAAAACATTTACTGGTACTGGTATAATAAAAAATTACAATAATCCAACTTCCTTTTACAGAACAGTTACCAAAAACTTGTGAATCCCGATGTGCTACACTGCTACAAGTTTTAAATTGTTTAAATGGGAAACAATAGTATCCAGCTGAAAACAAGTGTTTTTTTTCGAAGTGAAAATTTCTGGCCACACGGTGTAACCAAACTCTTGGGAATATATAATAATATTTTCTCTTTGACTTTTATTTTTGTTCATATGAATTTAGCATTTAAATATCCTAATTGTGGCTTGTGCCATATAATTTTTTTTATGTTTGGACTAACATAACTACTAATATTTTTTATTGATTTGTTAAACAGTTTGTTCACGAATATTTTACTAAAGAAAATCTTTTTAGATTTGTTCTGATTGAATTCAGTAATATTATTATTGATTTGTTAAACAGTTTGTTCATCATTAAATCTTGCCATTGAAAGTTTAGTAGAAAACAATGTTATAATTGATAATCTTATATAATTATTGGTGATATAGTGATAGTATCGACTGAAAATATCAATTAATATTTATTATATTTTTGATTATAGTTGGGTATAATTTGAAGTGGGTTTGGTATGTGATATGTGTCGCACATAATGTATACGATATAAGTGACATTTTTCTGTATTATTGCTATAATTTTATGAACGGCATATATGAAATAATACGCAAATTATCAACACTTATGTGTAATAGAAGCTACAACAGATATTTTTGTCTTATCCCTGTATTTTGTTTCTAGAATAATGGTTGTCGTAGATTAGATGTATTTATTTATACCGATTCATCATGCTGTGCGAGAATTAACTATAGAGAAGACAATAAGTGCTCAAATGAATTTGGGTAATTTATTTTTGTGCACTTATGCTTTGACTGACTGTGATACAGTCAGTTTTCTATTTAAAAAAGGAAAAACTAACGCTGTAAAAAATGTTTAAGACATACAGAAGATAAAGAACTACAAAGAATACTTCAATGATTTCATTACTTTTCAAAATCTGGCCCGGTATTTTTTTAAAAACCGCTGGAAGGAATTCACTACTTCCACATCCAGATTTTCCATCCATGTCTCTCAGAACGAATAAATTTTTTATTTGGAAATAATTGTTTATGGAACTTTAATAATATAATTTTTGAAATCGTCTACCCCCAAAAAACCATAAAACGATATCCCTCATCGGTAGTGGGGTGGAGGTGGTACTGGGGGTGGATGAAGTAAAAAAATATTCTGAGGTTTTTGATTCTTGTACACAAACTAAATCACAATTGTTTAATTCCCTTTAATAATGGGGTGGGGGTGGTAATGGGGGTGGTAATGGGGGTGGCTAATGCCAAAAAAACTTTTGAGACCTTATAGCTTCTCTTGTAAATACTAAATACCAATTTTATGAACTCTTTCTTGCTTGATTTATCTATTTACTCCAGTTTACTCCCCATCCCTTCAACGGAATAAGATGAAAATATAATCTAGTTCCAGATCACCTTAAAATACATACGCGTACGTACCAAATTTCAAGTCAATAACTTAAAACGGTTCCAGAGTAACTGTGCGCACAAAAAACGTTACAGACAGACAGATCGACAAACAGAATTTTTTTTCACTCAAACTTGAAATCTCGACGTTTTATGACATTCTAAGCCTATTTGAACAATAAAACTTTTCAAATTTTTTCTTGTCGTTACTATACTTCAACTGGATGTGGAAGTAAATGTTATATGGTCGACGATAAGTCTGATATAAGGAATTTATCGCCTACCGAAGATTCTTTTTATCAACATATGTTGAGAGCTGCGTATCAAATTATTCTGTGGAAGAGTGCAACTGAGATAAACCCAGAAATTCCCGATCCAATTGATTTTGGTTGGGATTTGAAAAATAACGTGCTTATTCCTAAATTAATAACTATAAATGTTCGTCCCAATATAACTTCTCAAAATGTATTTTGTAAATGTAAATTTAAAAAATGTATCGGAAACTGCAGTCGTAGCAAAGCTGGGTTGGAATGCATAATAGATTGCTACTGAGAGGGTAAATGTATTAGCTGTTAATTTAGTTTAAGTATAATGTATGTATGTATATTATTATTTTTGTATTTCTATTTCTCAAGCACAAAAAGTAAATTTAAGTTCATTTAATTAGTTATATGGTTTTCTGTCTCTAATCAATATTTTAAGTTAAAATATAATAATTTTGGTTCTCAAGTAAACTAATCTTTAAATACCTTCGTTTTTTTTTTCATAATGACAAATGATAATATTTACGTATAAGTAATACGCATCGTAATTTTTTTGCAATCACAGTATATTGTCAGCAAGTTACCGATCGGCCACAGCGCGCGAACGTGTCAGCCAAAACGATAGCGGAAATAACGGAGCGCTGTACAAAAATAGTCATATCTTTTACAACAATAAAACAATGCAGATAATTCTTTCACCAAAAACTGCTCCATTCTATTCCGCAAATTTCATATCATAGAAGTATGCATCTATCTATAATAGTTTTTAAAATGTCTCGATACTGAAATTTACCGTGCACTCTTCGGGCATGCTTTGTTTAAACAATTTCTGTAGCATTTGTTAACAATAATTTCGAAAATTATTTGGCAGTATCAGAATCTAGAAGGAATAAGCTTTCCATTAGTTTGAAAATCATTAAGAAATATTAAAAAATAACCCTGTAAATGAGATGGGAACATAAAATTAATCAATTTTCAGTGACACAAAAATTTTCGGAAAAAATTTTTTTATGCTTTTTTGCAATCGCGGACAGAATGGCGCCCTCTGGATTTAGATGCGCAAAGTCATTCCAGATAATGTACATATTTTTTCAAAAGTATATCTTTGAGTTCACACCCTGGCATTTTAGGAGCGTCTTTTGAGAAGATTGATTCCCGATAGTGGAAGACCCAGACCCTCTGAATTCGACACCCTCTATACAACTCGCGAACACCCATCTAAAAAATAGGTAATCTAATGTAAAATATCCTGCTAAACTTGATTTTTGAATTCGCCCATTGATTTGAGATTGCCAAAATGACCAAATTGGCAATTTTCTAAAAAAAATAAAAATTATGTGTTATTTTTTGTTTTTCATATAACACATCATATATTTTTTATTTTACTTCAGAATTTTTTAATTTTTTTACATAATATTCTCCAACTATTCTTTGATATGTTGAAAGTAAAAAACTTTACCTAAAAAATAATTAGTTAGCAAAAAAAAATAACAACTTTTCTTTGACGCAAAATCTTTAAAATTTGCAGAGTAAAATGTCCGATCGAGGTATCTTTTTTATTTTTAAAGTTAGGTGCCTACTATAATCGAAGAAAATGTTCCGAATGAACTAAATAAAATCTTTTATAAGAAGTTTTTTTTGAAATTTTGCTCCCTTATCGAAATTCATTGATTGTTTCAGCGTCCGAACGAATGCGCGCTACTATGAACCGGCCGCAATCGCATCTAGAACTAAACGCAGGCACGTGCCGGGTGATTATTATTTTCCAGTGTTCATTTATGTTAAGTTGAAAGTGCTTTTTGTCTCAGTCCTTATATTTAGTGCGTTATAAACGCATAGTTTGGCATAATAAATTATAATTACTTGGATAGGAAATCAAAGGAAACAAGCTAAAAACGTACTCTTCGCCTGTTCACTGGATTTTTATATAATTGTTATACATTCAATAGGATACTTTTCGCAGTTTTTTGTAAATAATGTTACTTTTAGACATTTTTAATTTTATAGTACGATCTTAGTTGGTAAAAGACTTGGTAAAAAAACTATACCAAACCCCATTTGGGTTTCGAACCCGGGACCCTTGGATTCCGAGTCAAAAGAACTACACCACCACCTTACACGTAAAAGAATGTAAATTTTTACATTATAAGACACGAGCTAAAATCATATTTTCATATTACATTATGAAATGTATATTTGTAAAATATATAAATATTTAGATATTAAAATGAAATATCATTTCACCAGATTTCTATTCAATTACAAAAACATAAAAACTAAAAAAATTTTTTTTCAAATTTAAATCATTAATAACATTTTTATTTACCGATCGATTTTGTTCAAATAGGGTTCTTCCTCTAGCTAACACTAATTTACTGTCCAAATTTCAGTACAATCGGAATTTTCTTTCTTGAGTTATCGTGCTTACAAGAAACGTGACGGACGGACAGACAGACGGACATTTTGAAAGTTGTTCAGAATTCGTTCACTAACACAATGGTATAAAATTTTTTTGTCTGCGAGCGATATTTACGGTTTTAGAAATGTACCGATCAAATGCAAAATCCGATGACATTTCTGTGCCTCTAAAACAATGTTCAGAACAGAAAAATTTATTTTTATCACTAAATCCAGTTTACCATGCATAATGTAGAAGATCGTATACCCGAACTGCTTATAAAAGAAAATCAGAAATTGTAAATCCTAGTACAGAGAATACAAGTAAAAAGGGCATTTCTGCAATGTGCTATTTACAAGACAGCCTACCAAATTAAGCCCTGAATTCCAAATGTTTTAGATTTTGGGTGGTACCTAAAGAAGGAAGTCTTATTTCCAAAGATGATTTCAAAAAGCCCAAAACCCAATTTTATTGAGTTAACTCCATTTTGTAAATGTAAATTATATAACTGTACTACAAGCTGCAAGTGTAGCAAAGCAAACGTGCAATGTACCTAACATAAGTTGTTTATGCGAAGGAAAATATAATCCTTAGTACCCACTTGCTATTATAATTAATGAAAACATATTTTTTAATGTGTATGTTTCGAGATTATCTACATTATTTTATAACATTTAATTGCAAATAGAAACTAAATAATCCGTACTCACTTGATCGCTTAAACGACACCACCGATGGGCGACGTTAACAGAAGTTATGCTTTAAATTAATGCGGACGAGTTGCGCGGCCGCATTCAACAGCGTCATCTCGTTACATGAGCCGAATTTCAAAAAAATCTCTTTATAAAAAAGTTTGTTTAAAGTATATGGAACATTTTTCTCGTTTATACTATAACTCTCTCTTTAAAAATAAAAAAGTTACCTCGATCGGGTATTTTTCAATGCAAATTTTAAAAAACCGCGACAATAGAGGGTAATTATATTTTTTTAGGCACTATATTATTAATTACACTATATTCTTTGCCGTCAGCCTGTCCAAGAATATTGGAGGGATAATGTGTAAAATATTGGTCTAAATCGGAATTAAAATAAAAAAGATATGATGTGTTATGTGCAAAACAAAAATTAGCACATAATTTAAAAATTTTCCAAAAAATTTGCGAATTGACCGATTTGGCAATCTCAAATTAACGGGCGAACTCAAAAATCAAATCTAGAAGGTCATTTTACATAATATCATCTGTTTTTTAGGTGGGTGTTCGCGAGTTGTATAGACTACTTTTAAAATGCTTCCTACAGATAGGCTGCTCTCCGACTACGACTAATATGGTTCAGAATACAATAGTGTTTTTTCCGTGTAGGATCTAAAAAAATAACATTTCCAAGTCTTAACAATTACGTGGAAATAAAATTGAACGACCCATTTTCAAACATAACTAACCTTAGCACATGTCTTCCGGTTTAATATTTTACTACACAATGCAGTACATTAAAAATTTTTATGTGTGTTTCTTCAAAACAGAAACTAAGCGGCATAAATTCCTAATATTCATATTTCGTTATTATCTTTTTGAAGTTCCCTTCAAAATAGATTTTATTGTTAATTTTGTGTAACTGTGAATCCAATCCACCATTATAAAATTTTATAGTTCAATTATTGCCAGTCGAAAAACAGGACCACAAAATATAACTGCGAAAACCAAAGTATTTCATCCAGAATGTGGATCGTTATTTAAACATTATTAATGGTACTACTTTTCCTACCCAAAATTAGACCCTTAAATCATACGCGGTCATTCGCACCTCATAAATTATTTTCTAAATTATTTACGTTTACTTTTGATATACGATTTATAATGAGTGGACTGAAACTTGTACACTACACATACTTAGGGAAAAATGTAATCTGTTAAGCAAGTGCATGTTGTTTATTTCAACGTAATGGATTCACACATATTATGCATACAGCTCAACACAAGGGAAATCTCCTAGATTCCATTATTTATGAATTTTATTTGAACTTTAAAAAGGCGTTTACTTACTAAATAATAGCTTTATTCTACATCTATGAAAAGTGACGTTTTGTAATTTGTTTTCATAATTCAAAGTTTAACGTTTTTTTGATTAACAATTAATCCAGTCAACGGGGGGGGGGGGTTCATCTCTAATTTGAGTGCTAATGAATGGATTTTGATGAAACCTTGTACAATACAATGTGTTTGTAATGACATCAATAAAACAGTTGAAAAAAAGATTGGAGTAGGAAATGATCGGAAGGGTAGAAAACAGCCCTTTATCACGGGTTCCGTAACTTGTAGAATTAGGTCAAAAATGGAAAAGAAAACAATATATCTACCTTTTTTTGGCCCGAAATAAGATGTTTTTACGCTTGTGAATTTTTTCAAAAATGCATATTTTTCGAGATATAGCCACTCTAAAATTCCTTAAAGTGGGAGAGGGGAAATGTAAAAGTTGGAAAAAAAATCTGAAAAAATTCAGGTGAATGTATCATTGACTTTCTTTATTTGCAACTTTTCTGTAAAGTGCGTTTTCACCGAGTTTTTCCGGAGAAACCAGAAAAACTACCCCATTTTTTAAAATTGTAGCGCTTTAAAAATGTGTAATTTAAAATTTTTTTAAAAATTCAGACCCATGCATTGAGGCCCTCTAAACATTTTTTGTGTCTTAGAATTTTTTTGTAATTTGCTAATTTTCCGAGTTACAGGCAGTTTTTCACGATAAATAATGTACTACATTTTTGCACATTAAAAAATACATGAAAAATGAGCAGGATTTATATATATGTGTTCCAACCCCTAGAATAAATTCAATTAATTCAGATGTATTTGCACCTACTCGAGAAAGAACCTACCAGAAGTTCTAAAGTGATAACATCTAGTGATCTAGAGAATGGTGGCGTCATCACAGAAAAATCGAGATCTGTCATTTTAGGTATAAAAGACCGCATTCTCGGCGGGTAGTTCAGAAAATTTTGAAGTCTTGGATTTGACAAGTGAGAAGTGAGGTTAAGACTCCAAAGTGAAAAACAAAGTGATAAATATTATTATTTTTAGTCAGTAAAGTTCATTTAAGTTAATAATAGTATTGTGAAGTATCCAGTAAATAGTAAATTATTTAATAAAGTGTGTTAGTGGTTATCTCTTGTTATAATTTTTGGAACCCACGGAATTTGCAAGGGTGGTTTCCTAGGGGTGGAAACACGTCACAATATTATTATAAAAATATGAAACCTAGGTATATAGTTATACCATTTTTAAAGGTTCAATATAATTTTTAAATTGAAAATTTTAAAAAAATGTTTCAAAAAATGTAGTACATTATTTATCGTGAAGAACAGCCTATAAGTCGGAAAATTAGCAAGTTACAAAAAAATTCCAAGAGAAAAAATATTTAGAAGGCATTAATGCATACGTCTGAATTTTTTCAAATTTTTAAATTACATATTTTTAAAACTCTACAATTTCAAAGAAAAAAGTTTTTCATGTTTTTCCGGAAAACTCTGTGAAAACGCACTTTACAGAAAAGTTGCAAATAAAAAAATGCCTTTTATTTCGATGATACATTCACCTGAATTTTTTCAGATTTTCTTTTCAGCTTTTACATTTCCCCTCCCCCACTTTTAGGAATTTTAGAGAGGCCATATCTCGAAAAATACGCATTGTTCGAAAAAATTCACAAGAGTAAAAACATCTTATTTTGGACCAATAAAGGTAAATATATTGTTTCCTTTTTCATTTTTGACCTAATTCTACAAGTTACCCCTTCCGGTCATTTCCTACTGTAATATTTTTATTCGACTTTTTTACTAACGTCATTACAAACACATTGCACAAGGTTTCAACAAAATCCATTCATGAATTCAAATTAGAGATTTTGGTCATTTTAGCGCTCCGTTGACTGGACTAAATAGGGAAAAAAATCCGCTCATTGACATGGACGGCAATCGGATTTTTTCTAGAGATGCAACGAATAGTGTTTTGGCCGGATACCGAATACCGGATATCCGGCGTACTTCTTATACCGGATACCAGATATCCGGCCAACTATCCGGCTTGCATTGGAAGTTAGATTAAAAACACGTTTTGAGAACCTCGACGACAAAAAATACTTACTGGCAACTCTTCGAGACACCCAGATTTAAAATAGGTTTTTTTAGATAAAAATCAGGCTGAAAAATCCCATCAAATTTCTCTGCTATAAGGCTTTAAAAAATAGTTGTGATAATTCATATTCAAGCAGTGATAGTAAGTGGTTCTTCTCCTTCCAGTAAACAACGTAAGAGATATGCTAATATTCACAACATTTTTTGGAACTGCTTTGACGAAGTGGGTACAGAGTACAGAAAATTGTAGCGTTAAAGATAGAATTTTGCAGAGTGAGAGGGAAATATGCGTCTATTTTCGGATTATTATAAATATTTAAAAAGTCATAAATGGTATAATCTTTAAAATTGCTCTAAGGAATACAGCTATCTACAGTTTTTATCATAAATTTTGTATATAGTTAAATGCCATACTCTAATAATGGAATTAGGAACTATTTTCATTGACAAACTTCACTATTCAAATACAACAGAAATTTATAATTTAATAGTTTTAAAGATTATACTATGTTTAGTTTCTTAATATTTATAATAAATCGAAAATAAACGCACATTTCTCTCTCATTTTGCAAAATGCCATATTTAATGACAACATTTCGGAGAAAACTTCAATGGCCAAGGAGACTGACTATTATTTGAAAGGAGCACGGATTCAAACTTCAAAATAATACTGACCCTTACGCATGGTGGTAAACTAACTCCAATCAGTATAATAAAACTGTTTAATTTTTTTTACCACTTTTTATTTTCTAACTATCCGGTTTTGGCCGAATATCAGGTCACTATCCGGTGTCCAGCCGAATAGTAATAAAGTGGCCGGATAAGCTGGATACCGGATAGTAACCGGATATCCGTTGCACCTCTAATTTTTTCCCGATATGTTTTAAATAAAAAGCGAAATATGTTAAATTTTAATTTTGTATTCAATTTTTATTGTTAAAAATATTGAACCTTAAGAGACAATTTGTCAGATTGTTCATGGTGATTTCTGGTATTTTATATTACATTAGCAAGCGCAACATTTTCATCCTCTGACGAAAATGCGATGAACGATCTCTGTTCTACTATTTTTTAACATTTATAAGGCAGTTTATTGCTACTGCTACCTCTGTCAAGAAATAATTTTTTGACGATCGCAATTTTGCTGTTGACTGAATCCTCAATGTAAGCTTAAGCCACAGTGGGGGAGCTCCACCATTTCATCTTCTTCATCATTATTCACTTTAAAAACGATCCACACAGCTGATATCTTGTTGTTTGCTAATGTCTACAATATATTCTAATACACAAAAATCCAGACTCATTTCTGTTTCTATCCGGTGCTCTCATGGTCAAGTTTATCTTCAATGTAAGAAGGAGCTAATCCTATTTGGTAAATGCCCACAGTTAACTGCTTTAAGTAGTTCAAATCAAATTGAGGAAATTCTGGAACTTGATCTTCATTCAGCAACTCCCATATAGCAAACTTTCTAGCTAAATTCTCCTGCTCTATTCTCATCTGCAAAACATTGACCTTTTCAGCACTCTATATTTATGTATGAAAGCACCAACTATTAAGTAAAACTCTCGAAGATGCAAAACATGGGCTCTAGGAATGACCCCATCAAGAAAATTATAGATATGCTTAAAATGTCCATTTCGATCCATCTGTTTAAAGTTACAATACGTGATTTATTTGCCTGTTCTGTTGATAATTGTCGATCCCCTTACTCTAAAAATGGAGGCATCTTTACAACGCATCTACGGTCTTGAGGAAAATATATTGCGTCTCTATAACCTCGATCACATAAAAAAATGTCTCCATTTTGAAACCAATTATTGATATCATATATTTCTCAAATTCGTTTATTAACACTGATGCACCATTATTTAACTATAGAAAGTATAAAATATTATTGTAGGGATATCATTTACTCCAACGCTTTTTACCTATTTAGAGGGTGAAAAGGGGTGGAAGGGTGTGTTCCTGGGACTCAGGTCCATGGAGACTTTTTATCTACTCTGTCAGTAGAGCAAGATATCAAAATTTGGGCTAATTTAACCGATACCGAATTTCCCTCTTGTGGTGTGCGAAAAAATTTCGAAAAAGTCTGTTGTCATTGCAATTTCATAACAAATATTCTGTTTTTTATTGCGATTTATGCAACCAGAGATATTTAAGAAAAACAGCGCAGAGCACTATATCTAAGATTTCGATAATAATCTACTGAAAACAATCGATTCTTATTTTACAGCTAAAACCCCCTATAAAGCATCCTAAATTTAGATTATACGAAAACTTCATTGGTTCCTCCTTATTCATTAAAAATAATATAATATTTTAATATACCTACACCTATTGCACATAAATAATAATTGTTTACATATATATAAAATACTCCGTGTTTATGAGAAAACAGCTAAATTTCCTCACGAAATTTTAATATATGTTCTAAGAGATATAAATAAACTGCTGAAAAAATAAATAAAACACGTACTTTAATTAGCGATTATGACGATCAGTCATAGCCAAAAATATTTTTTTACGAAAAAAAATCGTGTACCTAAAATTCGTTCAAGTATAAAAATACCTTCATAAATATTGGTATTGTTAGATGATATATTTCACTGCCGTAGCTAGACTTGCTGGCGCCCGTAGCACATCAACAGTTTTGCGCCTCTCCCCCCTTCCAAAATAAAAAAGTCCAACTTTATTTTTTATAAAAATTATGGAACACAAAAAAGAAACATATCAAGTCAATTTTTGCTCCTGAAGATTTGTGTATATGTTTCCAATATTAGAATTCAAAACCAAAATGAGGAGCATTAGCTTCTTTAGATATGAGTACAACACTTACAATGAAAACTGGGTGGACCTTAAATATGTAAGGTGGATCATTAATAATAGGCCATAGTTGAAGGGTAGATTCTTTGGACCAAAATATGCTTTAGTAAATTGTTGCTGTGGAAAGAGATACAGGGTGTCAAAATTGTAATTTTTGTTTTCTTTTTTTTTTGCAACATCTCAGCTACCTCTTGACATCTCTTCTTCCAATTTGCTAAGGAAACATTTTTTAAGTTAAGAAACAATGATTTATGTATCGCATCACGCTAGCCCATGGAGGGCGCCTCATGAGCTACTGATTCGCACACATACATATTTTAACTTTTATTTTGCATCGTTAACCAAAACCACTTATTTGCATTGTTTTGGTCCCAGTTACGTCTAACATAGTCATAAAAAAAATTATTGGCTCTAAAAATTGTAATAACTGACCTAACTCACATATTATGGTATAATTTTAATAAAGAAAGCAATTAATTACATCATGCGAAAAAATATTTGCCATCTTGATATATATTTCAAATACATGTTATATACTATATATTTAATTAGAATATAAGCCCTTTAATCAGAAAACTAATTATTCTTCTTGCGCTTCTTAGCCCGTCTCTTATAAGTTACTTCTGGAGCATCTCTTATACATGTCCAACAGTAGTCTGCCAATATTCCAGAAGTCCATTTGCCCTTAAATCTTTTTTCCATATTTTGAATATCCTGGTGAAATCTCTTTCCATGCTCATCACTTACTGCACCACAATTTTCTGGGAAGTAATCTAGGTGTGAATGTAGAAAGTGAACTTTTAATGACATATTGCATCCTAATTTCTGGTAGCAAGAAAGAAGATTCCCAACAAGGTCTCTATAGTTTTCTGCTCTTTTGTTACCGAGAAAGTGTGTTGCTATCATTTTAAAGGAATTCCAAGCAGTTTTTTCATTACCTTCTAGAATGTTGTCAAATTCAGCATCTTTGAAAAGGTTCTTGATTTGAGGACCCACAAAAATTCCCTCTTTAATTTTCGCATTACTAAGTCTGGGAAATTTTTGTTTTAAATAACTGAAAGCACTCCCTTCTTTGCCTATAGCTTTTACCAAGTTTTTCATAAGCCCCAGTTTTATGTGGAGTGGTGGCAGTATTACCTTTTGTGAATCAACTAATGGAATGTTAGCAACATTTTTTTCTCCTGGTTCAAAACCCAGTCTTGGCGGTCAAATTTTTCTTTTGTAATGTTCCAATCGCGCCCGACTATCCCACTCACAAAGAAAACAGCAATATTTAGTATACCCTTGCTGCATACCAAGTAAGATAGCTATCACTTTTAAGTCTGCACAAATCTGCTACTTATACTTGTTATATTCTATAGTTTGTAGCAATACATTCATGTTACTGTAATTTTCCTTCATGTGGACAGCATGGGTGATTTGAATTGATGGCAATTTATTTCCATTGTGGAGTAACACAGCTTTTAGATTAAGTTTCGAGGCGTCAATAAAAAGTCTCCAGTCACTAGGATCATGGGGAATGTGTAAAGCACTCATTAAACCGTCAATGTCCTTGCGGCCAACCAAGTCATTTTCCATTTTGAAAAAAGATCTTTTTGACGACTTCGATACATGGAAACTTTAACATTTTCTTGTAGTAAATTCCATTGTTGTAATCGAGATGCCAAAAGCTCCGCTTTTGCCTTGGACACATCAAGGTCTCTTATAAGATCACTTAATTCGCGTTGATTAATTTTGTGTGGTTCACCACCAGACACTTCGGCAGAGAAATCGGGATCTTGTGATGTTGATGGCTGGACTAAGTCGTCTTCTACATTATCATCCGATTCTTCGTCAGAATCAAAGCTGTATTCTTGAGGTGGATTAGGAATAGGTAGTGCATCACTATGGAGAACCGGGCGAATGGCAGATGGTAAATTGGGGTATCGTATACCATCCTTTTTTTCTTGTTAATACCCTGTCTAATAGGAGGTATCACGCAAAAATAACAATCGGTAACATGATTTGTAGGTTCTCGCCAAATCATGGGCACAGCAAAAGCCATTGAACGTCCTCTTCCACTTAGCCAACTGCAAAGATTGTTCGTACAATTGCTGCAACATATATGAGGTGCCCATTTTTTGTCTTCATCTCCAATTGTACAACCAAAATACAACTGGTACGCCTTCTTAATTACGTTTTTGATGCGCAAAAGTCACTTCACCACAAATATAACAAAAGTTGTTAGGTGTATTTACACAATCTCGTGGCATATTTTCAAAATAGCACTATTTACTTTCGAAAATAAACGCTTATCATGCACAAGGTATAAATACGACTTCCTAAGAATGAATATTAGTTTTAGTGACAAATAAAGAGGTAGGTAGTTAGTATATCTATTTTTCATAGAATTCTAATTCTACCTGTTATTTGTGATAGGACCGCCCATAAACTAGGCTTTATAAGAGGTCTACACACGATCCAGCGGCAGGGAGCCAGCCTTGTCGGCATGCTTTGAACTCATTCGTAAAAGTGAACTGGTCCGCTTGAATTCCAATTATCTCCAAAGCGTACCGACAATGTTGGGTCCCAGCAGCTGGATCGTCTGTAGACCCCTATACCTGCGTTACACTTTATTACCTGTATTGGGACAACCAGAGCCAACTTGAACTTTTGCTTTTTATACTGTTATTTAGCATGACGAAGTTACTAAGAATTTGCTATTTTTACCTCCAATACATGTAGGCTGTAGAATAGTGTTATGAATATTTTTTCTTTTCTTTTACGAAACGTTGTTGCACTTTTGACTAAAAAGTCTTATACAGGAGTCATTTCTACGTAAAAAAGGTACACTTGATAGAACTTGACAATTACAACCGTTTTCGAGAAAACTGCCGCAAAGATTTCAAGAATTCTTTGAAAACAAACTCAATTTGAAAAGGACAAATTGTATTTATTGAAAAGTGTGCTTTGGTGACCTCTTAGATCTGTCAAAATGTAAAACTAATGAAACTGTACGTAAATGACACAACTAAGACGTCACCTTATTTACATCACCTTTTTCATAAAAAAAAAAAGAGAAAAATATTCCAACATTTCATCAGGTATAGCTCATGTGGAGCCCTCTATGGACTAGCGTGATGTGATACATAAATTATTGTTTCTTAGCTTAAAAAATGTTTCCTTACCAAATTGGGAGAAGATCGGTCAAGAGGTAGTTGAGATGTTGCAAAAAAAAAGGAAAAAAAATTACAATCTTGACACCCTGTATCTTTTTCCACAGCAACAATTTACTAAAGCATGTTTGGTTATATCCTCATATTTTGATCCAACCACCCTGTATATATTTAATTTAAGGTCAAAAATAGGAACTCATTCCTAAGTGAGAAAGTATAGTTATTAGTAACCATGTACTACGGGAGCCCACCCTGAGTGTCCGTGCACCCCCCCCCCCCCCCCGGATCCTTTAGGACAATGTTTTTCATAAAGATTAAAGCCTAAGGAACAATTTAAGACATGTCCTAAAAAAAAAAACTGACTGTACTTTCAAAATGGCGTCCGTTTAAAAAACAATGCAAATATGGTTTTTGTCATTTAACACAAAAACTGAAAAAGATGGAGAAAAACTTTCTGCACAAAAAACAAAGTGCATAAAATTTTCTACAATTTTGCTCCTATGGAATATTTGGATAGGAGTTACCGTTTTCCAGATACCACTGTTACCGTTTTCGAGATAAATGTCTGCAAATTACAATATTATTATTATTATTAATTTTTTTCAGTTTACTTTATTTTATTTTTATGTTAATAATATAAAAATATATTATACGCCTAACAATAATTGTCACAGTTATTTCCTCTGAGTGATTTACCGATATATGAATTTCCATGTTTTCTTAATTTCGGACTCATTTATCTGGAAAATGGTAACTCCTATCAAAATATTGTATAGGTACAAAATTGTAGAAAATTTTATGCACGTTATTTTTTGTGAAAAAAGTTTTTGTTCACCTTTTTTAGTTTTTGTGTTAAATGACAAAAACATCGGCAACAGTTTTTTTTAACATATGGCCGCCATTTTGAAAGTACAGCCAATTTTTTTTTTTTAGGACATGTCTTAAATTGTTCCTTAGGCTTTAATCTTTATGAAAAACATTGTCCCCAAGGATCGGGCGGGGGGTGCAC
Organism: Rutpela maculata; assembly: GCA_936432065.2. Classification (NCBI taxonomy): domain Eukaryota; kingdom Metazoa; phylum Arthropoda; class Insecta; order Coleoptera; family Cerambycidae; genus Rutpela; species Rutpela maculata. Next base: position 34,960,638 of record OW386287.2, on the reverse strand, counting down.
GTACACCTAAGGAGGGCTCCCCGACTAATGCTTTTATTCATGAAATGTGTCGCAACTCTTAAAATGACACCCGATCAAGAGTAGGCTAAATAACTTCCTATCCAATAAAGCGGACTATTTGCACAAAGTAAGTATTAATCTGTGCTATTTGTCAGTGGCGGTCTGGCCAGGTCGGCTAGTCGGCAAATGCCGACTGGGTCTTAGGGTCGCGTCTAATGAGGGGCCATGTTTATCAAAAAAATTTTGGTACAGAAAAATTTTTTAGATTTTTCCTCCTTTGCACGTTAAAAAATTTTTTTTTCGGATTTCTCCCCTCTGCTCATCAAAAAAAAAATTTTCGGACGTTCGGATTTCTCCCCCCCCCCTTCATCAAAAAAATTTTGGGACGACGTTTAGATACATGCGAAGCAAAAACATTCAAATCGCTGACGAACTGAGTTTGAATGTTTATTGTAAAATGCCGACTAAGTCCTAGACACCCAGACCGCCACTGCTATTTGTACAAACAGACTCTCACTATTCAAACTATTTTTACATGTTTTTTTCCAACATTTCAATAGCATCCAGGTGTCTATTAGATGATATAATGCTTATGTGCATGTTTAAAAGTTAGATTAACTTATTAAATATACACGTTAAATTCGAGAAATACACTTCGGATCGAAGAATTAAAAAAAATAAGTGTTCAAATTTTTTAAAAAAAGCTATCCAGTGATACCAAAGTTAACCCTGGTAGGGTGGGGGCTAACTTTCATATCTCAAATTTTAACCTCCATTTTTTATTGCAGATTTAAGTTCCATCAAAACCTAGAATTTTTCACGTAAAATCCAAACTGCAATGAAAAATGGGGGTTCCCATTTGAGATTCGAAAGTCACCCCCCCCCCATCACTCTCAGGGGATGGGAAAGGGGGATCAACTTTGGTATCACTGGATAGCATTGAAATCAATTTGCTAAACATTTGCAATTTTTTTGGGGTACAAAAAGTAAAAAATCACTATTATTAATTTTGCAAGGTTCCGTTTCATATAAGTGTTAGCAAACCTAATATAAGATGTAATAATTTGTATCTAACATTTGTTAGAGGCAATAATTGAGAATTTCATAGCAGTTTGCTGCATTTTTGAGATTTTTGTCTTCGAATTATTAACAAAAACATTAATTTTTGAAAAATGTATATGTTACGTATTCCCAAATTTTCAGCAAATCTCAATATTTGTGGGATATACAAAAAAAAACAGTTTTACAACTTTGCTGCTTTTTTGGAGTTTTTTTCTGCAAATTATTGTAAAATTACGTTTTTTGCAATTTTAACAATGTTCCGGAATTTGCAAACCGCAACAAACATGAGTTTTATTGTTTTTATATCTTACTCAATCATTTCTCAAAATTTCAAAAATTTGTAATTATTAATAGGTTTTCGACTTTTAATGTCCTCACTGACTGGTTACCTAATATCGATATTGACGTCGGTGTAAAAATTAACAAATAAAAAATTCAAATATTTTTAAAAGACACCAGTATCGATATCACAGCCACACAAAAAAAAGCTCTGAGCAGCGGACCAAATTATATGGGTATGATGTATTTTTCGGCGCTGAATCCGAATACGTGGTAAAAAAAAAATTATCGTGTCAGTTTTGTTTTATAGTCAAAAATATCAACCACCAATACATGACTAGAGACTACCCTTAAAGGGTGGTAAGAGCTACCCCCATGTTCAAATGTTACAGGGTGCTATTAAAATTCGGGAAGGGTCAAATACTTGTAGCTCATTGTGCCAAATATATAAATCTGGTACGACAACCACCAAATCTTTTTAACAAGGCTGAAAATCTTGAGGTGGGGGGTAAAAACTACCCCCACATACGGACGGAAATAGATAGACGGAAATTTAGTTAATTTAGGTATATAGCTTACATAGATAGAAAAAAATGGTCACTGAAGAGATAACATCCTATATCTATGACTAAAAAATAGGAAAAGAAAGTATTTGGATTGATGGTCGAAAGTATGATATAAATAGGAAAAAGAATAGCTTTACATAGATTAAAAGATAAATGATAAATGTTAAGATAAACAGTTGAATAAGCAGGTATGGGGTATAATAAATAAAACACAACTGGTTAATGCTTAATGTATGAATTTACTCCATTTTTATCTACCCTGCCTAAAACTACAAATGCCCGAATTTTTGTTCCAGGATATTAGAAGTAATGAAATCCGTCCGCCTGTGGGGGTAGTTTTTTACCCCTCCCCCCAACGGGGGTAATTTTCAACCTTATTAAGATTGGGTGGTTGTCGTACCAGATTTGTATATTTGGCACGATGAGTAATGAAATCCGTCCATCTGTGGGGGTAGCTTTCTACCCTTCCCCCCAATAGGGGTAATTTTCAACCTTATTAAGATTGGGTACCAGATTTGTATATTTGGCACGATGAGCATGGGGGTAGCTCTTACTAAGGGTAGACTCTAGTCATGTGTCGGTGGTTGAAATGAATTCACTCCATATTTGTTCACCCTGCTTAAAACTACAAAAGCCTCATTTTTTTTCTGTTTTGAAACCTCCATAGGGTTGATTCTCTACCCTCTGAGAGTAATGACTGGTTGTCGCACCAAAGTCAAATATTTTGCCCTAAGATATACAAAAATTTCGCCTTTGCACATGTTATTCACACTCACCTGCGTCTTTTGAGTTTTAGTGGTAGTTTTCACGTCCCATAAGGGTGGATTTCGGTTTAATTTATAGAAATAGCTTACTGTGGCTCAAATTTATATTCTCTACTCTCGACTACAAAACATCTACCATTTTTCACACTTCATTAAAAGTTATTACATTATTTCTATGATTTTACACAATTTTAAGGGATATTTTTTACTAAAAAACAAAACTGACACGATAGATTTTTTTTTGGACCACGGATTCGGATTCAGCGTACAAAAATACACCATATCCATATAATTTGGTCCGATGCACAGAACTTTTTTTTTGTGTGTGGCTGTGTATTAGATAACGGTTCAATTAGCTGGGAGACGGTGAAATTTTATTTCATAATTATTAACGATTTTGTATGATGGCTCTCAATTTTTTCTTCTTAGTTTTTACTTTTTTTTTTTCACCGTTTACCATAAATGTCATGTTTTACGACAAAAACATAATGAAAAATATAATATCAAACCTATATGTGTATATAAGAATTATTGAATCTATTTATTATCCTGTGTACATTCTTATTTTTAAATAATCTAAGGAGAATAATCGCCTGCTGGGTATGCAACCAGTAAAACTATACCGAATAAACGAAGTTGCCGATAGATCAGCGTCCAACAACGTTTAAATTTTACTGCTGTCGCTAACTAAGATCTGCCTGCTCTTACTAATTATTAATAAAACCCTCACGATAAAAAGAACTCTCTATAAGCAATAAAACAATACATTTAATATACCATTTAAAAACCTCATGCTGATAGTCATATTATGTTGGCCATTAACGGCTTCATTTCTTTTATAGTGGTAAATAAAACAATCGATACGCCACGTCCGTTAGAAGGGGTGACAGACAAATGCATAAAAGGATTCAGATACTTACACAAATTTTGTTGACATTTTAGTCGAATAAAAGTCTTTATTTTGTAAATACGTACTTTTAAGAAGCTTAACGATAGTTTTCATGTTCAATCAGAAAATGTATATTTTTGTTTTTTAGAGTATCCAACTTTGGTCAAATAATAGGCCAGTCAATTAAGGTCTAAAAAGGCTTCTGCCTGAAAAGTTTTGGAGGAGTTTTTTTCCCCTAACTTCCATTGTGTTTTTTGGGGTGCTGAACACGAGTTTCAAGTTTGCCACCTCGTAACTTTTCTGGTTAAAAAGTTATAGGTGAAAAAACATGAAAAAGGCGGATTTTTATCGGTTTTTGTCCTGTATTTGTTAGTGTTAAGCTTTTTTGAAAAACTTATTACACCAAATTAAAATAAAGAGGTTTTCGTACATTTTCCATATTTTTTTTCCTAAGATGAATAGTTTTGGCATACGAGTAAAATGAATTTAACAATATATTGAAATTCCGACAACGGAGAGCAAGAACACTAATAGTGGAGTCAAAATAAAATTTGAATGGAATTCTCTAGCTATAGCAATTTTATTGTTTTAATTCGTTGTAGGTATAATAACAAGTGTTCTGAATTGCAAAATCCGTCCATTGCTTCTTGTAGAATTTTAACAATTTATTTTTCAACACAGAAATTTTCCGTTATTATCTCAGATCATAGTAATCCGATCGCAAAAATAAAAATACCAAACTGTTCGCTATAAAATTATGAATAAGACTAGGCATATGAAGAAACTTATTGATAATTTGTAAATTTGTAAAAAAAATAAGAACCATCAAAAATTGCCTTTTTTAACAGTTCAAGAAATATGATATAATAATCCATCAATTTTAATGAAAGTTGGTGGAACCATGTCCTTTATTGAACTAAACCTCCGTGCCAAATTTTAGCGCAAAATATTTATTCAAATGGCTAAAAATCAACAATAATTTCGAAATTTCCATCGCATTTTGTTTAAGTACATCGACTCGTAGTAGGACAATTTTTCTTTTAAAGTGTGGGTTTTTACGTGTACTTCACGGTGGAGTTTGGAAAGAAAAAAAATTCAAACTTGATTTTTTTGTGAAACCAAAAACTATAAGCGAATTATGAAAGTATATGAAATAACCAACGTTTAAAAAAAAGAATGATATTCTAATTGCATTTGAATCCGTGATACGTTAGTTTTTGCGTTTTAGTTGATTATAAGTAAAAGGTTCATATTTTTTCTTGAAATTTGCGCATATTGTTCCAAAATGATTATATTTCTCTCTCTGCTAATTGAAAATTATCCACAACTAAAATTTTTTGCATAAATGCATAAAGCACCATTGAGGACATAATGCATGTTCGAAAAAAAAAAAATTATCTCCCCACTCCTTAAATATTGTAACTAGGCGACTAACTTAATTAATGGTATAAATACATCACTCCATTTTCATCATATTGAGTTTTTTTTTAACCTTTTTAGTATATTTTCGTATATTCTGATTCTGTTATTTAACCAAATATGATTTGTTAAGTTTTTATTCATCAAAAATTCAACAATCTTTATTTTTTTATAATGTTTTCGGCTTTTGTCATGTTTGATTTTCTGTTTCTTTTTTAAATGTTTGTGTTTTGTTCATTTTCAATTTTTAATGTATTTTAACGTAAAATAATTTGTTTGGCCGTTATTTAATTAAAATGCATTGGAAATTTTAATCTAGGTAGATTGTTTCTATGTTTAATAAAATAATTCAAGACGATATTGATTATTTGTGATGTGTTATCTGAAGTACGAAATAGTTTTTGTAATTGAGCCACTTTTGCTTCGTTGCTTCAGAATAATGTGAAGAAATGTTTTCGCTAGTGTGATATGAAATGTTGTGGATTTCTAAGTGTAGTCCCGTGTGACTCGTAGAGGAGCTTTTCTGAAGAATCTTTTACCACTTTCAGCTTCCGTTGCTCGAACAGAAATGGCGTTCTCCTTGTGTTCTCTGGTCAATAATACGAAGCATTAACTGGTTTAATTCTCTTTTTTTTTTACATATTTATAAAGTACCTAGCTTAGTATACTTCTGAAATATCCATGCTTACAAAAAGATGTGCAAGTTTTTTACGATCGACATGCTACAAAGGCAAGGATATTTGCTGCTGGCATAAGTTGTATCGCAGCACTCTGTTGTTCAGATCCAATGAAAAACACATGTTTGTACGTTCTGCGTTTTGAATGTTTTAAAAAATGCACTTCAAAAACATCATACAAATTATCTGTTCTCCCGCCAACCGAAGAAGCTGCAAACGAGCATTCATTGAGGGTGTATTTTCAAATACATAAATGGTTAGAATTTGCAGATAAAAATCCTGAAGAGTATGGTTGGAAAGATATCATAAATGCCACTGACAACAACAAAAAAATCCTTTGCTAGATAATTTATTGAAGGCTATTTGCTGTATCTGTAGATCGGGTTGCAAAACAAAACTTTGTTCATGTAAAAGATAGGGATTAAATGCACAAATTTGTGTCATTTTTGTAATGAATTAAATTGCAACAACTGTTCTGAAATAACATTGAAACAAACTGAGGACGAACTTGGCGACAATGTTTTATCGATTTCTGAAATGGAAACAGATGAAGCAGACTTTAAAAATTCATTTGTTACAGTGGAAGACATTGACGAAGTAAGCAATGTTTCGGAAAATGAGGATGATTTTCAAACTGACAGTGGAGAAAGCTCCGTCAATGAAGATGAATCCGATGATTCAGATTTTGTTTGTAAAGAATAATATTTTTGTGTATAATTAAAGAATATTTCTATTCTTCTTCTGTACCACTGCAATACATCTCTATCAACGTTCCCTTACATATGAAATAAATGGTACGGCCAGGCCTAACTTACTTTCTCGACTGACTTACAAATTATTTGTTTATCAGTAAATAACCTTTATGTCTGGTCCCACAAAATAAATATTTTGAAACTAAAATTTCCAATGCATTTTAATTAAATAACGGCTAAACAAAGTATTACGTTATAATACATTAAAAATTGAAAATGAACACAAAACACAAACATTTTGAAAAGAAACAGAAAATCAGATATGACAAAAGCCGAAAACATTGTAAAAAATAACGATTGTTGAATTTTTGATGAATAAAAACAAATTATATTTTGTTAAATAAAAGAATCAGAATATACGAAAATAGATTACAAATGTTAAAAAAAAAGATATGATGAAAATGGAGTGATGGATACCATTAATTAAGTTAGTTGCCTTGTTACAATATTCGGGGAGTGGGGAGGTAATTTTTTTTTTCGAACGTGCGTTATGTCCTCAATGGTGCTTTATGCGATGTAATTGAAAAAAATTTAGTTGTGGATAATTTTCAACTAGCAGAGAGAGAAATATAATCATTTTGGAACAATATGCGCAAATTTCAAGAAAAAATATAAATATGTTTACTTATAATCGACTAAAACGCAAAAACTAACGTATCACGGATTCAAATGCAAGTAGAACATTCTTTTTTCAAACGTTGGTTATTTCATATGCTTTCATATTTCGCTTATCGTTTTTGGTTTCACAAAAAAATCACGTAGTTATTTGAAATTGTTTATACGTGCAATACCCATAATTACAATTAAATTCCAAAAAATTGGTTTAAGTTTAATTATTTTTTCTTTCCAAACACCACCGTGAAGTACATGTAAAAACCTACACTTTAAAAGAAAAATTGTCCTACTACGAGTCGATGTACTTAAACAAAATGCGATGGAAATTTCGAAATTATTGTTGATTTTTAGCCGTTTGAATAAATATTTTGCGCTAAAATTTGGCACGAAAGTTTAGTTCAATAAAGAGCATGGTTCCACCAACTTTCGTTAAAATTGATGGATTATTACATCATATTTCTTAAACTGTTAAAAAAAAAGGCAATTTTTGGTGGTTTTTTATTTTTTTAAACAAATTATCAAGAAGTTTCTTCATATGCCTAGTCTTATTCATAATTTTATAGCGAACAGTTTGGTATTTTTATTTTTGCGATCGGATTACTATGACCTGAGATAATAGGAAAAATAACGGACAATTTCTGTGTTGAAAAATAAATTGTTAAAATTCTACAAGAAGCAATGGACGGATTTTGGAAAAAATTGCTTAGAGCACTTGTTATTATACAGCAAATTAAAACAATAAAATTGCTGTAGCTAGAGAATTCCTTATTAACCTATTTCGATCCTTAATTTGACTCCACTATAAACGATCACTATGCATCCATTTCAATCACGAATTTGAAGCGCTTGAGTTATTTCTATTGCATTTAGATTACGTTGACATGTGCATGATATACTTTTACAGTATTTATTATTAAAACAAAAAGTTAACTACTATACCTTAGCGTAATCTTTAACGAGGACCATGAAAACAGCAGATGGACTCACTCATGGGCGTGGGGTCAGTGAAGGAATTTTGGCAAGGTAGACCATGGGTATGACGTCGCTTCAACAGATATGAAAAGAAATTAAAGCGTTGAGCTGGACATCTTTTACAACTTCTGAACAACATGTGGACATGAAAAACTCGAGAGTTGCTTGTGACAAAGATGATATGAATAAATTCCTTTTTGAGAAACAAATGACCTCATTTAATCACAAGTGGGGTTGTTGAAGATGAGATAATAAACTGTCATATGGCACATGAAGTTGGCACTGCTAGCATGCCAAAAATCATTAACAGCGATTTTCAATCCGTTAAATTCAAGCGCAATGAAAGAGTGCAGCCATTAGCTGTAATGAGTAGCGCTGCGAAGATAGGTGAAGAAAGAATTCCCATCAACCCGACAACACTCTTCCAAAGAATTAGTGTAACAAAACAATCTGATCAAGAACTTGAGGAACATTTGTCATACGATTCTCTGCCTATCCAATGTCTTTTTGTGACGAATCCGGAATGCGCAAAACTACCTAATCCTCTTTGTATAAGGCACTCACCACTTCCACCAGACATCACTTTTGGGAGCTGTATGTATGTGATTTGCTGCACGAAGTTGTGTGGCAGGGTGGTCAATCAACTGAATCAATTGGTGACAGCTATGTGGCCTTTGTTAAGTCAAAATACGCAGTAAACGCTCTAGTAATCTTTGATGGATACCCAGAAAACATTACTGAAATGAGTACTAAATTTGCTAAGCGTGAAAGACGATCTCGCAAGACGGTATCTAATGAGGTTGTTTTTAATGAGACTATGGTGCTCACAGTTTCTCTCAAACGACAAGAACAAAAACCGTTTAATAGCCATGCTGCTGAGTAGATTTGGCGCTGAAAATATGGTTTGCAAGCAGGCGAAAGAAGATGCCGACACATTATCAACACTGCTCTCAATATAGCACCTAATCATGATAACGTGATAGTCATTGGCGAAGATGTAGACCTTCTGGTAATCCTAAAAGGGTTTTGCAATCCTCCCAATGTTTATTTCTTAAAACCCGGCAAAGGGAAAACTCCCCAGAGGATCTATTCGCCATTAGGTACAGTGGACGGATTAGTTGCCAAACATATCCTCTTTTTACATGCCATGATACAACTTCTGCATCGTACAGCCAAGGGAAAACGAAATACCTTCAAGTTTTGAAGAAAAGTGCAGATTTGCAACATGTGATCGATATATTTAAAGCTGGGCTGCTGTTTCTGGTACACTTGTACGGATTCAGCGGGAAAACAACGCCTTCCCTAGACACCCCGAGGCATAGGAGGTACGTAGAATCTGCTTTTAAGACTTTTGCAAATATAGCCTCGTTTCCCCCAACAGAAGATGCAACTCGATATCATTGTCTCAGAGTTTACCACCAAGTACAGCTATGGCTAGGACACTGTAAAAATGCTGAGGAATGGGGCTGGAATCAAAATAAGTGAGGTATCACGCCCATAACAACGAAAACCCCCGGCACCAGAAGCTGTTCTGTGAAAAATATCCTGCAAATGCAAAACCAAGTGCTGTGGAAAATGAGAGAGTAAGAAAGCAGGTTTGTTTTGTTCACTCCCCTGCTTGAACTGCGATGGTCATTGTGACAACGTCAACTCCTTCATCACCGAAGATGTTTACAATCGTCCACATATTTTATAATTACTTTAAACTTATTTAACTTATAAAAGCTATACTATTTAAATCAACTACATTAATTGAGAAATAAAAATTGGTGTTCTCATCTACTTTTGTGTTTGTTTTTAATATCCTTCCTAGTCTCCTGATTTCATTTTATTTTATTGGTGCTCGCGTTTTCGCCCTCTAATGGCGGAAATTGAATATATCGCTTAAATTCGATTCTATATGGAAAATATAGGAAAATCTATCTAGTTTCATTTGGTGTAATAATTTTTTCAAAAAAGTTTAACCCTCTAACAAATACAGGGCAAAAACCGAGAAAGAAACCGGTTTCTTCATGTTTTTTTCACTTAAACTTTTTAAGCAGAAAAATTTAACCCTCTAGCAAAAACCGAGAAAAAACCGGCTTCTTCATGTTTTTCACTTAAACTTTTTAAGCAGAAAAATTACGAGGTGGCAAACTTGAAATTGGTGTTCAGCATCCCGAAAAACATAAAGAAAGATGGAGGAAAAAACTCCTTCAAAACTTTACAGGCAAAATCCTAAATTTATTGTACTATAATTATCATAATCTTGGCAAATACGAAAAGGAAGAATATATTTTGTGTTTGATCTGCACATTTTCACACAGAAAATATCGCTCTTGGAGAAAAAAAATCATATATATTATCAAATCAGGATAACTTACTTTTCTAAAAAAGGGACGAGTAAATATAAAAGTTATGATTCATATTAGGAAAAAAAGACTGCACATAGAGAGTGTTCTAACTTTTAATCAGGTTTCTCAAAAACAAAAAAAATGCGTATTACTGCATAGTGTACGAGAGGTTCGCAATTATGATGGCATCATCAGAAGATAATAAAAATTGCAAACTAAAGAAAATTAACTTATTTAAAAAAATTGCAATTATATAAAAACTTCAATAAACCAGAGAAGAGTATAATATTTACATTTAGTTCTTGATTATAATAATCTGATCAGATATACTAAGAGTCAGGTACTTTGAATGGCCCTGAAGATGAAAAATAAATTTAAATCAAGGCATCGACTAAACAAAACTTGGCTTTGGCGTTCTACAAACTCTGCCTATTCCCACCAACTCAACACATTAAACTTTTAAACTTAAAGGGCTGGTAAATCAGTACCAGAGGACCACAGGACATTTTTATATGATTTGCTGGTATCGGATTGGCCCCCATCGACATGCCTTCTAGGGCTCCATGTATACCACGTTATTAGAATGTGCTAAATACAAATAATTTGCTTATTATTAGAATATAAAATTACGCAAGTGCTTCCTTTTAAATAAAATTCTACAAATTTTGCGGTTTTTATTATTCTAACCACAGTATATCAATAAGCTCCCAACTGTGCTTAACCTTTGAATACTAAATTGTATTTTCAATAGTTTTTTTTGTTTATTATTTATAAAAAGTAACGTTTAAATTGTGTTTTATGTTTCTAAATCGTCCACAATTATTATAATTCGGCAATTATTGCCGCTTGAATGCTACTAAAATCTTTTAATACTCCGCAAAATAGAAAAAAAGAACAATACGAAACACCGAACATCCGATCGCTTAGACGTTTTCTCTTACAACGCGAGTATCAAGCTGGTGTATTAGTCAGTTTAGTCGAAAATAAAAAAACGAACTTAAGGTTTATAAAGATTTACTGAGCAATTTGAGATTCATTTGAAAGTAACGACAGATTATTTACAACTCTGTTAGATTCTTTCATACAGTACAGACGTCAAGATTTGTTAAAAAACCTCACATTAAATGTTGATTCCAGAGGCATCTATCTTTCATAGTCATCTATTACATTTTTCTTCATTTCTATCGATAGTACATCTTTGAATTTAAAGTTACTTGCCTAAACAACTGTTTTTTTAGATAAAGGAAGTGAATTACCAAGTTTTTAACAAAACAAAATTACTTCCAAAGCTTCTCAAATTAGAATCATTTGTGGAATATTCTTGGGGCACTAACTAAAGACTAAAAATTCTAATAATACTAATAAATGGTTTTTATTTTTCAAGAAAATTGCACGAATTACGTATAAAATAACAAATAGGCCGTAAAGAACGGATATGGGTCTAGTGTAAGATTTTATTGCTGGAATAAGCCACAAATGGAGTGAGTACCATTTGACAACCAAAAGAATCGAGCAGATATTTAAGACAATGCCCGTAAATTAGAAGCAAAAGAGGTAAAAAACGGTTTTTGCAAGTCTCAAAAGCTGTTAAATTGAGCGAAAAATATCAAGGGGGCAAATTTTCAAGCTTATTAGATTATCTTCATCTGAAATTAAGTTCGCCCTATTTGGATAAAACCATACTTGGCGTTGCCTATATTCCGGTAACCTCTCTAGCCATATTTTCTTGTACCACCTTTTCCCACCTTTTGATCTTTCCTTAATCCCTTCTCAGATCTTTACAATATTTCCAATTATTTCTATCTCTTTTCTTTTTGTTTAATTTTGTTCTCGTATTTTATTGCTTGTTCTTTTTGTCCTCCTTCTTTTGTCATCATCAATTCCCTTTTGGCCGATAACCTTTTTAAAAATTCAAATATTTTAAATTATATATTTTATTCCACCAGGGCGGCAGTACTTCCACACGGGCTTTTTTCGTTTAGCTGCGCGTCGTGGTTGTCTGACTGGCTCCGGGAAAGGTTCCAGGGAGGTCTATAATGTACACCACAATATTTAATAAACTTATTTTGATTGATTGGTTAAAGTGAGGATTCCCATACGGAAATCTACGGTTCAAATCTTTTTTTTCCAAAATGATATAAAAATTATTTTTTATCACCGTTGTAAAACACGTTCAAACAGCTACAAATGAAGAGAGAAAAAGTCTTAGCGTGGCCAAATGGCAGTTTTTATAAAGCTTCAAAAATTTTTCAGAAATCTCGTTCTTTAGGAAAAATAATAAATATTCTTATTTGGAATTTTCCATAATTATTTATACCTACAATATATAACATGTCGCCAAGTTTCATTAAAAAAGATAAATAATTTTTTTAGTAATTCCGGTTTATATAAAATTAGAAATTATCTTAGTTTTTATTTTTTGCAAAAAAAACAAAATGACAAATAGGATTTGGACTTATGTTGTTTTATTCATAATTTATTTACAAACATTTCAATTTTTTTTGTTTGGTCTGATCTGATGAACACAACCCGATATGTTTAAAAAAAAAACCAAGTTTTTCAAAATTAACACTTAATTTCCAAGAAACGCTCACCTCCACGACCTCCAGTTAGCCAAACTTTACTGTAACTTCCTGATAACATACAGATTACATTTTCAGAATTCCAAAAATAGTGAGTAGTACCAAAACTATAATCTATTTATTGTTGGTCTAAAATATCATCAGTGATGTTCAACAGGGCCCTTCACAGTTGGCTAAACTTTTATATATATGAAATTGCAAGTTCACCTCTCTCTCCAATGCATGCTACTGGTTTTAAAGTTTTTAATTCTCGTGAGTTGTTTTTTCTACTTGTTGTGCCATCGGTTATAATGCATTTTGTCACATACTATTCATAGGATGTCAAAATTGTAAATGTCAACGTTTAATTTCTATTGGAAAAGATTTTAATACCAGGATATAGGAGCACTTGGTCCACACAATATGACTGTTAGTCTTAGTTTGGGATCATACTTAGGTATTTATCAAAAACCGTTTACCACTATTACTCGATTACGTTTTAGCGTAGAAGTTATAAATCTTTTAAATATCCATTTTAATGATAGCAGGAAGACTGAAAGATGCGGATGAATTGAATGGCATCGTCGATCGCCCAATCTCATCCCTCTGGAATACATTAGACATCAGGTGTATGCTAACCTATTAACGACACGTAGAATTTGATTTAATCTGTAATCAATTCCTAAAAAATGTATTGCTTTTATCAATTCAACAAAGATTTGGTAACATAGTACAATCGTACATTTCGTCACTCTGCAGTTCCGATTTATTTTTACTAGTTAAAACTATTCTCAATAGGTCAGCGTTAATTTTTAAACACGTTGTACGTTGAATTCAGTAACGACAATAAGACAGTCGAGAATAATTTTTAATAATGCCAATTCGGTTTCCCTATGTTTACTATTCCAATCACTGAAAAATAAAAGTATAGCTCCATTCTATAAGATTCCTGCTGATATTTTATAATATAAGTATCCTTATCTCAAAGATTAGTTTATATGCTCGTTACCTTTTTTTTTTTTTTTTTTTCGTTGTGGAAATATTACATTTTGATATTTATTTTACTTTTACTGCAAAAAATGAATCAAGATAGTCATAAAACTCTCAATAATCGTTCATATTTTGTCACGTTTATTTATAGATTTAACTGTTATTTATATAATAAATTCTTTAATTATTTAATTATTATCATACGTTAAGTATGTGCATTAGTTTAAATAATTACACTCCTCGCCCAAACTTGATGCTACGGAAACTTAAACGGTCCAGAGTAATCGTGCGCACAAAAAAGTTACAGACAGACAGGATTTTTTTTTGCTCAAACTTAAACTCTCGACGTTTCATGACATTTTAAGCCTGGCTGAACAATACAAATTTTCAACATTTTTTTTTGTCGTTATTATATGGAAGTAATTACCCTATAGGCATGCAGCTAGAGTTCCTTCTCGTGTGCACTTTTATGTATCCTTAGTTTGACTTCAGAAACTTCATGTAGGTGATCACTGATGAAAGTGTAAAAACTATTGGTCATTCGACTTGTATTTTGATCGCTTATCCACCATATTGGAATCAACATGACGGAACATAATTTTTCGTCGCTAATTTTTCGACAAATTAAATGTCATTTTTTTTTTTTTTTGATTTGAAAGATTTAAAACAGTTTTTAATTTTTGATATATATTATCGAAAAACAAGGCGAAAAAGGTTAAAAATTAAAAAAAAAATTTTGCCCTCTATAAACAGATTTTCCTTTTCGTTTTCTTATTTAAAAGGTATTAGTCATTTTTTACGAATTTTTGCTACGATTTTTTCAAAAAAATTAAAAAGATGAAACGAAAAGAATTGTTAATGATTTTTTCCTCGTATTTACTGTTCTAAATTAAGAAGGAAAAACTGTTTCAAACATTATATTTACATAACTATTGATAACCAAAATCTATATGATTTGAAACGGTAGAAAAAAAAATTAAGTTTCTAAAAGGAACTATAACTTATTGCACTATTTAATTTTAAATCCGCATAAGAATTAATACCAATACACGGTACTCAACAATCATAATTATATGGATTATTATGCAGCTCCTCTGATTCGCAATTACAAAATACACAGTAATGCAATGCGCGGTGTATGGAGATTGCAAGGGAACGGGGATACAGCATACAGGGATCCCTTTTATCGTGTTGACAGTAACATCATGTCATTGTTTTCTCACTAAAGATTGCCCCCTCGGGAAAAGTGACGTAATACGCAAGTCTGAAAATATACTTGAAAACCCTCCTTCAAACAAATTACCATCTTCAAAAACAAATCAACCACTGTTAATTTTAGGTCTTAAGCTAGAAAAACCATAATGAAGTCAATAAATCTAAATACCCTTACTGCCAAGATTTGGAAAAAAAATACGTTTACTCGCAGGTGGGAATACTCCAATAGGAAATCTATTCGAGTACTCTCACCCGTGTGACAAAACACCTTTGTGTGTGTATTTGATCATTACTACTAAAGCAGTATTAAAGGGCTTAGTGTCGTCATCGAAGAAATGCTGATATAACTGAGCTATGTTCATCCAATGACAATACATCTCTTCCCGGAAGCGTGGAAGCTTACAGCACACGTGAGCGAGCAGCGATTTCAACAATATTTAATCATTTGAATAGAAACCAGTGATCTGATAATGATTTCAAGGCGGCCACCCTGGCAAAGAATTGAAGTAGGTGTGAACAAAGGTGTCTCGCATGATTCATCCGCTTTGTAATGCTACCATGAGGAGGCTAATGACAGAATCTTCGTCCACGTTCTTCATATGGTTTCAATGAACAGAGTTGACAGATTGTAGTAGCATCTACAGTACTGATATGGTGGTAACCATTTTGTACCATTTCCATGCTTCAGGACTAAAAGAGATTTGGATATAGTATGGATTAGAGAAAATACAGTGAGCTGCACCCATTGCATATCCTAAGTCGAAAAATATCAGAGCATTTCATCCTCTACCATTCATTCATTTTCAGGATGTGACAGCAGTAGTAATTTCTTTACGAAACAAGCAGCACTAGAGGCTGGCACAATTATAGCTACGCTTCTTGAAGATTTTAGAGAGTCCTGCTTAGTGAATCTATGGAGACAAATGCTGAGACACTTTAATGAAGATCCTGGGACCACATTTCTCTACAGCTGATGAGCATCGATACGATCAACATCACCAAAAAAAGGTTATGGACTTTGACAGCTTAATACCGATTACCGGTTTCAATAGGGTAATCATCAAAAGAGCCTACTGCCAGTACCAGTGATGGATTAATGTATTGCTAGCTGCAGATGGGCGTAATCCTCTGAATTACAGCTACATAAAAGCACGGCGAATTGATTCCTCAAATAACACTTTCGTCGAACCGATCTCCAAATATTTCTACTCCCTACTCTTGCAAGCAGTGTCACAGAAAAAGTATATGTTGTCATTCAGATAACGGTAATGCTCTGTGCTGTGTTGGGTACAAATCAGGGGAAATGTGTAATCCATATGATGATGATTGAGGACTCTGCATTGTATGCTTAAGATCTCCGATTCTCCACAAAGTAGGAACGGGACATATGAGGATAATTCACGTAGTAGAAGACGGAAATGAGGTCGAAACTACATGACACGAAAAACACGTTCAACAAGCCTTTCAATATCAGCATTAGAGATAGGAAGGATTGGTCAACAGGAGCTAATGACACATTACGAAAAGGCCTAACCTGGGTACACTGATTGGAAACAGGAGCTGGAGTAGGAATACATGAATAAAGGCCAAAGGCGAGTATAAGCCTTTCTCTTTGATACCACTCCACTGTATTCCAGACAGAAATTCTTGAATATGTAATAAATAAAACAGCTGATGAATTTGCTAGACAAGGAGCAGCCAACACATTTCATGGCCCATAGCATCACCAAAATCTCAGCCAGAGAGGTTATCAACCACTGAGTCACGAACAAACATAACAACCACTGCAGAAATAATCCAGGAAATCGACATGGAAAAACACTTGTTAAAGGATCATGTCCAAAACAAACTGAGGAACTGATCAATAAGAACAGCATACAATTGAGAGTTATAACAGGACACATTCCTGTCAAGAAGCACCGGCACATAATCGGAACAGTCGACGGCGATCTGGCGGCGAAATTAAGAGGACGGGAGCCAGAAACGGTGGATCATATTATATTCAAATGCAGAAGATACAACATCTACGGGTAAATACAAACATAGACGAAAATCATCAAAACTCAGCCAGTCTCAAACCTATATAATCTGATCAATAGCATAGGGTACTAAAATGGGTGGACTGAATCAAGATAGGGAGAGAAGAATAAGCTCAGGAGGTTGCAGTGCCCTCGGAGTTAACAGACGAGTATATACAAAAAAAAAACGATCTCCTTCACTATTAACTAGATTTTATGTATTCTATGGCCCCCAGCTGGATTAGTGTATAAGATATATTAGGTAAAAACAACTCAACAACATTATTAAAAAATCAATCAAAACAACTACTCTCCTAGCGAATATCAGGAAGTATTGATTTTCATAATGAAATTGCCGTTGTTTAATGGAAAATTAAATTATTTTACAGCTCTTAGTCTATTAATATTTCCCAATTCATTTTGCAAATTTTAAATAAAAAGTTTTTATAAGAACGAAGAGGTTCAGAACAAGCGCAACTTTTCTAGAGTAAAAGGTAAATAAATTAATCCTCTTTTAAAATACTAAACGTGTTTACTTAAAACCTCCCCATCTTACTGCCGGGGACCTTATATGCCACTTGAAACAAGAATTAAATAAACCGCAAATTAATATTAATGGATTTTACACAAAACAACATAACAGACAGCATGCAGTCCAATCCTGCTAGGTTTCGGAATGATTGAACAAATTTGCCAGGTTCACTTTTACGGTAATTAAATTAACATTCAAGGAGCAGCTGCAGATGTATACAATTCACAGCTGCCTAGTTATTATACTTACAAAGTTGAAAATGTAAACAGTTTTTGTGTATTGTAATGATGAATTTTCCGTTATTTGTTTTGAAAATAATTTAGCATTGATTATAAACGACTTTCAATGGCATTCTTCTGTTTAGGAACATAATTTTTCGGTTTATAGGTATATTGGTTTTTCATGTGAAAAGATTTTAGGGTGAACATTTAAAATAATGTATCTTTGATGATGTTATAATGAACCGAAATATTAGAAACACTTGGTAATCTTATTTAAGTGTCGAAAAACTCTGAGCGTTATAGCAAAATTAAAACACCATAATCTGGAAAGTGGCACAGAATTCAATAAAAATAGTACTGACAACTATTACTCGCGAGGGTGATGCACGAGCCGAAGGCGAGTGTTGTAAGTCATCCGAGCGTGTAATAGCCATTATACGCGAGCAGAATACAATAAAATGATAAAATTACGAAAAATTCATACAGGGGCTTTTTTGATGTAATTACAAAATTCAAAATTATGGATTCTAAACTAACTTAAACTTGAAAATCATGCAAATATCGTAAAAAAGATGTCACAATTCACTCTTACTGTTGTCCTTTGCTTATCAATGAACTCCGCCTAAATTTCTAGCCATTCCCCTCCAAGAATGCCCGACGAGCATTGACATCGTAACGGTGGTTTCAGTCCGTTTAAGGGTGAACCGGCGTAAAACCATTTTTTTTTCTTGATCACCTTCCTCGAAAACAGAGGGGTAAAGTCTTTAACAAGAAACAACAAAAGAAACAATTTTACACTCCCTAACAGAGTAGATTCCACCTCTGAAATCAGTTGCGGTCCACTACCCGATACCCGACATCACCTTTCACCATCTGTTATATTTCCCAATGAAAAAACAAAGAATCCGTGCAAAGATAGTTGATATCAAGCTGTCATATGAGAAATAGGCAAAAAAGGGTGGTTTTTGGCCGTCTGTTATTAATGTTTAGCACCCTCGAAAACCGGGGGGGGGGGGCAGGTTTTATAGCTTTAGCACGATTTTCCCTATTTTCCGACTCATTACATCCACTAATACTCACCAGCACGAAGTGATGGTAAGACAAATTTTCACGTGTATATAAAAGGCACTCTTCCTTCCTAACAGTGTTCGTGACGTACCTGACGGGAGATGTCGCGCCAGAAGTCGATTTTGTGAATCGCTATCATCCATAAAACGATACAAATATCTCAAAGCTCATAAAACGATGACGTGCCGAAAAAGCCGCCTAGCTCCCACACTATGAATTCTGTTCCGAGCGTTAGCTGCAAAATTTCTAGTTTTCGTCAAATGAAAAAAATGGGACATATATTTTTTACGGAAAATTTTCTCCTCTTTCTTTTTGTCCTCTTACCATTTTCCGACAAAAATGAAATTAACAACATTAGTTACAAAAATCCATATCTGTGCACTTAATCCGTTAAATAAAAAAAAATGCACAAGGGTTAACTCGGCAAACTTTTCAGATTATCATTTCTACTGTTTATTCAAATTTTCAGCGAGTTCAGAGAATTTCCGGAACAAAAACCTAAATGCATTAGACCAGGGATTCCCAACAAGATTTTTTCAAGGACCCCCCTCATCGGTCGCTATACTGACAAGGACCCCTTAAAAGCTTAAATTCTTCTTAAAATGAAGATTATGTAGAATCTACCACTGCAAGTCAAGTAAAATACAAAACAATTGAATATCTCAGTGACATTTCGCGGACCTTTAAGACATCGTCCGCGGACCCTAGGGGTCCGCGGACCACCTGTTGGGAATCCCTGCATTAGACTAATATTGAATGTTATGTATTGGGTGCATGAATGAAGTTGACAAGATGTCTTATAAGGGAGAATTCTTGTTGGATGAATGGTATATGGATAGAACGAATGGTTTCTTTGAAAGTTATCTGCTAAATACCCAAATATTTTTCAATAATTGTGTCAGCAGAAATAAAATATATTTATTTTTGAATACTACTTTATTCCCCTCATGCGTGCGATACTAATATTTAAAAAAATACTACACACCACCGATATGTCAAAATCAATTATTGTGTATCCAATATTATTCCATTACTGTTATTTTAATTGGATTCATAGGTTGACCATTTTGACCTACTTTTCACATAAAGGACACCTACATTTAATCACTTTATGCTTCAATCAATTGATAAAAGATATATTTTATAATATATAACGTAATAATAGATTGATATTTGCCAAGTACACGACCTACAACGAATGCACAGCAAATGAAACAGTTGGTACAAAGCTTAATGAATCATTTACTTAAGCCAATCAACAGTATTCAGAAAATAGTATCGACACGTATCAATAATTATTTTATCCTTATCTATACAAATCCCTTATCCACTTTAATCATTTAAGTAATACTTCCTCTAGTGTAAATGTGTGTACATCTTTTTTATCAGTTCATATCTGTCGTTTTTATCTAGAACCTGCAAACTCGAAACCAAACAAATTAAGATGGTAACATCTGGTGTAAACGTACCGAGAATGGTGAGAGTAGCTAGGTGAAGACTGATACATCAGGTTAAAAGCACAGAAGTAACAAAACTGAAAACAGAATATACATAATCCAGTAAAATTAGAATGGGAAAAGGAAAATTAACCAGTATATCATATGACATTATAACGAATTTAAGCGGGAGATAAGCAATTTGTTTAAATAAAGAAAAGGGGGAACCATACCATTGATTTAAATAAAACCTCAAACCACAGCACACGAAATAGCAAATTCTTCATGATAATAAATCGAGCTTGTAGATGAAATTTGTATACCTATATTTATAACCGATTTCATACAATTAAATTTACAGAGGAGGTCAGGAAGCCAAATAAGAGTCGACTATTTGCTGCAGCGACGAAACCCCCGTTCTCTCTTAAAAAAAAATAATGGAAGAAGTTTCGAACCACTTCCACCCTTTTGAACGGCCAAAACCACCCCTTTTCGCAGTTTTTCGATTGTGGGATGACAGATACAGGTCAAAAAAAAAAAAAGGTCTTGTCCTAAGGTTCTAATCTAATTTTTCTGAAGTATTTTGACACGCTGAAGCCAATTTTGGACAAAAAAAAATTTTATCGGCTCAGTTTCCCTCTACCACCCCCTTCAGGGGTGGGTAGAAGGAAAGTCCAAAAAAAAGGTTCTCATCTAACCTTTCTGAAGTAATTTGACGCACTGAAACTAATTTTGGACAAAAAAAGTTAGGGGATCAAGGGGGCGGGGGCGGTAGAGGAAAACTGAGCCGATAGAAAATTTTTGTTTGTCCAAAATTGGCTTCAGCGCGTCAAAATACTTCAGAAAAGATTTATTGATAAGGGAAGGTCAAGGTAGGGTGAAGAGCGCAGCCCCTGGGGACTGTTACAACCCTTCCCAGGGGTGGAAAATTGACTTTCTTTCTCTTTTAGTTTTATTACTTATCCCCCGTTTTCGAGGGCGCTGGACTCGAAAAAGATAGTCGATTACGTCTTCAACCCTTCCCAACCCCCTCAAACGGGCAAAAACCACCCTTTTCTTGTTTTTTACCATAGTAGCGTTGATCATGCGTGTTTTGAAGGAAATGATTTAGTTTTTTTCTAGGGTTTGGTGACTAGGGAAGGATTATGTCAGGGTCATCATTCTTAATGCGAATATTGGACAAAAGATGAATAAAATCATGAATAATCTATTTTGCAAGGGATGGAAATTTTCGTTCTTTTAATAAATAATATAAATATAATATTTTAGTAACAATACAATGATACATTTTTTGTACTGCAGCCAATTAATGTAACCTAGGTCGCTTACAAATAGAATTACATTCTTGATACTCCTTAAAATGCACATCACATTCAACACTCTCGTCTTCTTCTTCATCATATTTGGCTCCCATTTCCATGTCAGAATCGTACATATTCAGTTGAGGGATGAAATCTAAGTAATTATTATCATTAGCATCATCAGGCGCATTCGATTCTGTACATAGGTTTATCATCTTTATCCTCTGGGGTACAATTTTCACAATCTCGACCTCGACAATTCTTACAGAAAATACCACATGATATACCCAACCTTACACAACCACGTCGTTTTGAACATCCGTTCTTACAATTACAATTATAATCCTTAAAAAAAAGTCTGGATCAATCTATTTCCCGAAAGTTTTAGTTCTAGATAATTGGTTCAGGCTATCCATCCCCACTCGATGGGATTCAGTTCATTTGAGAGCCAGGCTTGACATTGCAAATACACATGCAAGGCTCTCTATTCGTCCCTTTAGTGGGGTAACGTACAAACATTTATATTTTTTGCTCTCGTCTGCTTAAAATATCGAATATAGTTAAAATCATCGAGAGGTGGATTCTTTTTTAAATATACCTTACTTACTAATTTTGCTGCTAAATTACACAGTTAATCTTGCGATGCACTAGAATCCAAGTAAGTAAACTGGATGTATCTTTACCCTGGTTGAAAAACTTCATAGATTTCCTTCTTAAACAAGCATAATCATTCCACCATCGAAAAATGGCGAAAAGGTGTGTTTTTTTGGCCGTTTAAAGGGATGGGTGTGGTTAAAAAATTCTCCCACTATTTTTTTGATTTCCGCACCCTCAAAACGGGATAAGTATTCAAATTAAAAGAGAAGAAAATCAATTTTCCACCCCTTGGAAGGGTTGTAACAACTCCCTGGGGCTGCTACCGCCCTTCAGCCTATCTCAGACCCTCAGACCTTCCCTTGTCAATAAACCTTCATAAAAACTACATAGATTTTCTTCCTAAACACGCATAATCATCCCACCATCGAAAAACGGCGAAAAGGGGTGGTTCCTTGGCCGTTTAAAGGGTGGTTAAAAACTTATTTTTTTTTATACATAGTGATTTCAGGATTCTCTGATAACGAGCCAAATGTTAAAGCTTAAAAAGTCACAACGACGCGACAGGTATTTTACTGGGCCACAAAAAAATGGTAAAAAACTAAATTGAAAAAATAATGAACCGACTTCAAAAGACATATCTAAAAATTATAAAATAAAATTTCACTGTCGCGTCGCACAGTGGGATGAAAGTCTATCACTCATCATTCTACAGGTCGTCAACTCAGAGTTATCAGAAACTTTTTTTTTAAGAAGTTTCTGATATCTCTAAGTTGACAACCTGTAGAGCACAAATCTCAAGATTCTCTATCAATCTGTCGAGCCGGAAAATAGTAGGTCAAATTATTTGCTATAAAATGCTCTATAAAAAAGCCTTGATACATTTATTTCATAAAATTAACAGAAAAAAAAGTTAACAGTTTTTCATCCCCTAAATTTTCATAATTTTTTGCTTATAACTTCTTAATTATCGAAGTTACAACAAAATGCTGTTAATAAAAGCTGTAGTTAATATTACTGTTTACAAAAAAGCTCTCTACAAATTTGTGGGAGTTATAGTTTTCAAGATATATTAAAAAAAATATGTACACCCTTACTTTCAAGATGGCGGCGAAATGGGTACACCCCCGACCCCGAAAACTCAAATTTAAACTAATGTTAGACCCCACACAGTAAAAAAATAAAATCGTATCCTACCCAAAATGCACGGTTGAATCCCCAATTGATTGGACTACTTGTTTTTGACCACATTAACCAGAGAGAGGACAATAATATAAAACGGATGATAGTTCATAGAAAATCAGATCGCAAGAGGCGAAGAAACGTTGGACTGATGTCACCAACGAATTGATAGCATAAAGCTTTAGTAAAACCATAAGAAGAATCATCCAAACGCAAAATTAAATAGTGTAACTGAAGAAGCGAACAAAACCTGCGTCTGAAGCAAATACTTATAAAATTTTGACGTAATACTTATTGATCGTGAGAGATCTACTTCAATATATTGATAGAATATTTATTCACCAAAATATTTATAGTATATTTATTAATCATCTGAATAGCCTTTAAATTTCTTGATAATGTTTATTATTTGCTATTGGTAATATTCTACGTTATTGAAAGTCCAACATTAATTAATTAATGGTATAAGAAAGCTCTATTAATAATGTTATTTCCTTTAACAGATTTCCCAAAGATTAGACAAGAACTAATAATAACAGAAAAGTGAAGGTAACATCAACTTACCTATTAGTATTATTAATGGTGATAATAAACTAATTAGCATATCGTAAGGTATATTACTAGGTATATTACTATTAAATTGCAAATGATTGAATTATCAAAGTTTTTTTAAGTGATAAAAATGATACGTACTTAATTTATGGCTACATAAATTAAATTTGTATTGTGTCGAGGTGTTAGGCAAGTATGATAATGATCTCTTGCTCATCGAATTAGTTATTAAATTGCAAACGACTATACTGAATCGCCTTAAGAAATCTGGGGAATTTGGACTAACCTTAATAATAAACATATAACAACTTTACTTTTAATTTATGGTTAATATTAGCATACTGGCAAATATTGTTTAGTCTGAACCTGTTTTATTACATAGATTGACTAAAACGATGTAAGTGTGTCATGACCTGACAAATGGAGCGACGATACACGCAGCTCAGAGCACATGCCAGGGCCTACCTTTCTAACAGTGACAGTGCGTGTAACTTTCACTAGCACAAAAAAAAATGTAAGGATTTTTTTGGAGTATGGTGGATGTCTGTGAATTAGGGTACAAGGAAGTGTACGCAACGAGTTGAGACTTAACAAGACAGCCGGCGAAATCCCTTTGATCTTTTAGTAATGGTGCTCATGACCTCGTCAGTCAAATTTGGAGTTGTCGCGCTGTTGGCGGATGTAACTTAATTTCATAGATCAGAACAGATCAGATGGGCAAAGGCATCAGAGATTATAGATACTCAATTTCAACACGAGCACAGTTGACATTTTGTGTTTTATGGTATTGCGAATTGAAAGGTTCTTATACAATATAGAAGATATGACACGCAGTAAAGAAATTTGCAAAATAAAGCAAATATTCTTTTTAAAAATAAATTTGTTCTAAAGTTAAATAACATAATAATAACTTTATTGTCATTTACTTACAAGAAGTATCGAAATATAGTCAAACAAAATAAGACTTTAATCATGACGGGACTGCAGTTCATATACTCACTGATAGTATAGAAACTGTTTTGAGTTAGCATGGATCGTGCTGTGCATTTGAAAGGTTTAATATTTTTTATTTTTTTAATTTCAATTAGAAGTTTATTATATACCTTATTATGTTAGGTTCCTTGGCAACAGTAGTTGATATATGTTGTGGAACAGTAAAGTTTTTCCTTAGATAATATGTCGAACTATCGTTTCTGACATATATTTGTCCATATGAGATTTCACATAAGATACACAGTTCAGAAATGTATAAAGATGGGACAGTTAGAATATTTAATTCTTTGAATAAAGAGTCACGTGTGGATTTAAATGTATAAAGATGGGACAATTTTCTGTCCCTAACATTTCCCTCTACACCCTTTTTTGAGCATTCATTTCCTGGATTAAACATATCGTAAGTAAGTGATTCTTATAGCAAATTTTGTCAGCTTCAATTTTGTATAGAATGGTCAAGCCGCTACGACGCATAGTTTCCGAGATATAAGCGAAAAACCAAAAAATGGGATCTGTAAAGTGCCCCCCGCTCACCACCTAGGAGTGGGGACTTTTGATATGTTCATCTCCAGACTAGTCCAAACAAAGTTCCGAAATCAAATTTTCTGTCCCTAATATTTCCCTCTGCACCCTTTTTTGAGCATTCGTTGCTTGGATCAATAAGTCAAAATCTTATATAATTATGGAACTAATTATTCAATAACAATAAGAGCATATTTTTTAAATATAATTGCAAATTCATTAAAATATTAATTTTTCCATATTATTTTGGCGTTTGTTTTAAAATTGTCATCTTTCAAAAATCAGTAAGACAGCAAACAATAATTTTCGTATCTATATTTAAACTCGAATGTCATAATTTGACATTCGAACAATTCATAAAGTGCCCAAAAAAAGCGTCTTAGTGTATAAACTCTTTCGATTCCATGACATGAGTTTAAATTGAAGTCCGTTACTTATAATATTAATTGAAATCGGGCTACAAAATGACCTTGCAACAACCAAACCATTTATTATAAAAAACAATTGGTCCTAGGCTATGCAACAAAGATGACTTATTTTGAGTAAATTTTATCACGGAGCCATATTCCAAACCAAAATTTAAAAAAGAAACAGATTTTTTTTTTCTATTTATAAAGGATGACGGCCCTCTACAATATTATCTAAAAAACCACTGCCCAAGGAATCACTACTTCCAGATTCTCTATCCAAGTCACTCACAACGAAAAAAACTTTGTATGTGAAAATAATTGTTTATGGAACTTTAATAATATAATATTTGAAATCCTCTACCCCAAAAACCCATAAAACGATACCCCACATCGGTAGTGGGGTGGGTGGTGATAGGGAGGTGGTAGAGGGGATGGATGAAGTAAAAAAATATTTTGAAGTTTCTGGTTCCTGTACATAGGTACACTAAATCACAATTTTTTTTCATCCCCTTTAATAAGGGGGTCGGGGGTGGTAATGGGGGTGGCTAATGCCAAAAATTTGTTTGAGACCTTAGCTTCTCTTGTATACTAAATACCAATTTTATGGACTCTTACCTACTTGACTGACCTATTTACCCCAAATTTACCCCAATTTACCCCCCAACCCTTCGACGGAACAAGATGAAAATATAATCTAGTTCTAGATTTCGTTAAAGTACATAAGTGTACCAAATTTCAAGTCAATATCTTAAACGGTTCCAGAGTAAACGTGCGCACAAAGTTACAGACAGACCGACAGACAAACAGACCGACAAACAGACAGACAGACAGAAATTTTTTTTTCGCTCAAACTTAAAATCTCGACGTTTCATGACATTTTAAGCCTATTTGGACAATAAAAATTTTTAAAATTTTTTTTGTCGTTACTATACTTCCACTGGACGTGGAAGTAAAAGATGCAATCTGTATGTATTTCGGAGGGTGTTTTCAAAGTGGCAAACCCAGAGCCGCATTAAGGACGATATATTGCATCTTATAATGTATTTTTAACCGACGTGAAATTTGATACACTTATGTATATTAATCTGGAACTAAATTATATTTTAATTTGGGGGTAAACTGGGCTAAATATGGTAAATCAAGCAAGAGTCCATAAAAATTGGTATTTGGTCTCAAAAAAAAATGTTGGCATTAGCCACCCCCCATTACCACCACCCATTACCATCCCCATCCCGTTTATAGGGGGTGCAAAAAGTAAAATTGAGATTTAGTGTAGGTATGTAGAAGAACCAAAGGCCTCAAAAAGGAGGCATGAGTTGGTATATTTTTATTATTTATTGTTTTTCTTAGAATTGAATTATATATAATAATCAGCATATTTATGGCAAAATTTTGCGCCCCCCAAATATTTTGCGCTATAAGCCAATTCGAGTAATGACGAGTGCGGCCCTGGCCAAACCTATAACGTTATCATAATATTACGCGCTGAGTAAACATAATCGAGATAACAGGTATGTCACAGTAATTATGACTAAAATGTTATTTATTACAATTCTAAAAATAAAATGATGCATTTCCATCAAATTTTTAAATCAATATAAAAATAATATTTTCATATTATTTCTGTTATAGGACATAACAATGTCCAAATGGATTGCGATACACTAATGCATCATGTTTTTGATAGGTACTCGATTTGGCACGGATATTTTCGAGAAAAGTAATATGATTTTTAGATAATTGTTATATGAAAAATAAAGCTTAAAAATGAGTTCCATTTTCTCCATCTCTGTGCAAGTTATGACTATTCGTCAAATCACTACCTTGCAATTTTAGAAACTGTCACTAACCAGAGCTGGGCGAGTACACGGATACTTTACTCGTATTTTGTACTCGAGTACTAAAAATACTCTTTTTTAATTATTCGTAAGTGCTTTTTGGTTTAGAGGACTTAATACTCGTATTTGCAGCGCATTAAAAATTACTCGTACAAAGTATTCGTCAAAAATTGTTACTTTTCACGAGTACTCAACCCCCTCTATTTCTCTGGTACAGTAGTCTCAGAGATTTAGTTTACTTTAGTGTGCAGTCACTAGTTTACCATTCAGGGCTCAGGCACTAACTAGTCAATTGTCATCTGTCGTCAGCTCAGCAGTGTATATTATATATATTTATACAGGGTGTCTCACTTTTTATTAGCATGACTTCATTAGTCGGTAAAAGATCTAATTTTGAGAATAAAAGTGTCCATAATCATTGATCCTAAGATGCTTCGTTTCTGTGACACAAGGCATTGTATTTGTAAATACATTTTTATTGTTATTATTATTATTTTTTTAAATTTTCTCGCAAAAAAATTCGCGATATTTCTGCGAATGACTTCTTTGAAAGCAAATAATTCAATACTGAAAACCATTGGTTGCCTATTATTACCAATTGAGAAGATACGAAGATGAAGAGATATTTACTATTCATGAAACTTAAGAAAAAATTATCGCCGAATTTAAATTTTGCAAATGTTTTCAAAAAATATTAAACAGCATTCAATTTTATTTAGAAAATGCCCTTTTGCCAGAAATCGATAGGACGCATCGTTTTCAAGAAAAAGCGACAATACTGATTAGAAGCCAAATCATGATTTTACATTGTCTTATTTATTATTTTATTTTATTTTATTTACTTTCGGGATAACATTGAATGCCATTTCATATTTTTTGAAAATGTGTGGAAAATTTCAATTCGGCTATCATTTTTTATTATTAAAATAAATCTTAAAAAAAAAATCATATTCTCTATTTTCGCCACCAGAAATAATAGGATAGATAGGTGATGACTTTCAGTACTGAATTATTTGCTACGAAATACTAAGTCATTCGCAGCAATATCACAATTTTTTTTATGAGCGATTATTTACAAAAATGATAATAAGGAGCAACGTTTGAAGAGACTTTTATTTCAAAATGAGGTCTTCTATGAAGTTCTGCTAATAAAAACTGAGATGTCCTATGCCTATGTTATAAATAATAATGTTTTTATTTTCCGTGAACCATAATGCCTAATGGTTATTTCGTTAAATTTGTTTTATTAAATAAAAGGTTTTATTTTATTTTAAACTTGACTGAGTGTGTTTTTATCTGTTCTTATCTATATAGTTAAAAAGTTCTATCTAAAGACTATGAAGAGAAAATATTAACTTATTTTAATGGTTATGGGTACTCGTACTCGTTACTCGAATTTATGCGGGTATTACTCGTACTTATACTTTCTTATTAATAAAATATTTGTAAGTATTGTACTCAAAGTAAAATGAATCGGGTACTCGTACTCGAATTTTTGCAAGTACTTTTTTTTGGTACTCGGCACAGCTCTGTCACTAACTATTTTCTCGTGTATCTTGAAAATACCTTGCTACTTACTTGTCAACATTACCTCTGATCAAGTTGAAAACTAATATAATTATCAATTTTTTCTTCTCTACTCAAACTCATCAACATTACATTATATATGTATTATAAATAGTAATATACTTTTAGACTAAAATAAAGTATGTTTATTAAAAAATTCGTATTCTCTTAAATGATTTTTAAGATAACATTTTTGCAACCGCTATTTCTCGAGAACTCTTTTTGTGAGCTCTTATAATTTTTGAGATAATCGTGAAAAATTTAATTTTGCGGCCATTTTTCCAAAATAACCGATTATGAATTTTGATACAGTAAAACTCTTTTGAGTGGATTTAACTTTTAGTCTGTTTTTTGCTACATTAATTTTTATTTTATTGGGCTATTAAGCAACATAATACATTAATTAATTACCAAAAATTTTCTAAAAACGAACAATTTTCTCAATTTTTAATAATTTTCTCTAATAAATAAGCAATATTTTTTCGAAGAGGCAATGAAAATGTTGATTTAAAAAAATTTAAAACAAAAATTTAACCACTAAAAAAAATACGTGTGAATTCGTTGTTTGTTCATTTTTACACCATCTCAATATTAACAATATTAACATTAGGCAGATTTAGTAAACTGGGCGGCAGTAATATTACATTTCATAATATTTAACGATCTTTTTGAAGGTGTTTAATTTTTTTTTTTTTTTTTTTTTTTTCAAAAAATTTGTACCGGTCTTTTTGTTGGCCTTTTTATTTAGCTTCTACATTCTCACAGAAAATATCCGTCGTTTTGAATTTTTAAGCTTTCGCGTCAGGCTTAGTATCAGAGAAGCCAGAAAAATCCATGCATCAAATTTCATGCAAAATCTTCAAAAATATTGTGATTATGGCAGCCACATGCCATTTTGAATTCTTAATTTTTGACATCAAATTCGATATCAGCTGTTCCTAAAATACCTGACTACCTGATTGACTTGCAAAACCATTTAAAAATATTTACTTGCACGCCACTGGTATCTGGTCGACTGTATTGAAATAAAACCGCATGAAAGTTTTCATAAACAAAATCGATAGCAGCAAGGCTGACGGCAGTCGCCCAACTAAGCAGCTTTCAATAATATCGTAACTTCAGTAATATCTTACCCTGAAAAGGACTGGAATATTCGGTGTAACGCTGTCCTTGAGTAGTTTCCACAAACACCAAAACAATTGAACACTGCACTCTCGTGTTTGTGGAAATTACTTCAGAGATATTTGTTACCCGGTCTATTAGACTTTCATTAAAAATTTTTGGTGGTGTCAATTTTAAGGATTTTTCCTTAAAGTGTTGATTGATTGATTGATTGATTTACCAGCGTGCGGTAAGCATTGCTGCCACTCCCAAGTTATACAGCTGGGCCTGCTACGTCCACGCTGGGTTGGACTAAGGTCATGCTTGTTGCCAGCAGCGAGAGCCACATGGCGCATGGTAAAGGAATGTGGGATGGGAGGTGTAGGTATTTGTGAGATGCGTTACCGCATTATGTCGTGAGGGAGCGTTTAAGCCCCCTTTTTTTGTATTTTTGGTTCTGGGCTTCTGCCTATTCTGGGTCTTCTTGTGAGATATGTTGCCGCGTTGTGTCGCTGCTATCTGTGCTCCTATTTTTGTACTTCTGTTTCTACAGGTCTTCTTCTTCTTCTGAGACTTCTGATTCCTCCGTTTCTGATTCTGGTAGAGTATATATCGCTCCGATTTCTTTGTGAAATTCATTCTTTCCCCTAGCTTTTCTTTCCCAGTATGTTTGGTCCTTTCCCAGTTTGTTCATGATCCTCTCGATTGTTGTTTTCCACGGGTAACATGGTCTCCCTATTTTTAGTTTGGTGCTGTTCAGTGTTAGCGTTTTCTTCAGTAGGTTTTCTGCTGTCCTTTTTGCTTTAACCTTCTTGATCCTTTCCCTTATCTCTCTGCTTACCAGAATATGGTCTATTTGTGTGATTGAGCTTCCATTACTCCAGGTGTTAATGCATGTTTGACTTTTACTCCATGTATTTCTTATTGTTAAGTCAAACATGTGTGCTAGGTTTTTCAGCGCGTTTCCATTTTCGTTAGACCATGTGTGGAGTATATGTGCATTAAAGTCTCCAGGTACACGATTTCACCGCACTATGTATATGCTATGATTTACTGCGTTAGAGGGAAGCACTGTGGAAAGTTTTGGTTTCTGTACCTAATTAAACATTAACTAATATTTCTTATCAAGCCGAGGTATAAATTATTTTACACATTCACTTATACAAACTTAAATATAACTTCTATACGTTGACACTTTGTATTTAACTTTTTCAAACTTATATGGGTATCCATTGGTGACAGAACACTATAAGTCATCTCCCTGCCTATCAGAATATGATCTATTTATTGAGTTGAGTTTCCGCTGCTCTAGGTATCAAGATTGCTCTTTTCTGTGCGTATTTTCTTGGAAACCATTTTCCTGAGAGAAACCTGTAATCACGTATACATACATTGAGGTGCCATAAGAATTCAGCCTGGACGCTACACACCGACAGTGCCCCATTGATTATTTCTGATCTAATCCAAATTAAACGTTTGAATATTTTTAGCAATTATGAGAACCTCACCTGAAAGGTATACTTTAAGGGTAGTGCGCCACTGATCATTACGTATTCAATTTTGATTACATTTTTTTGAATATTTTTAGTAATTATGAGAAAACACACTTGAAGGTTCACACAGGAAATCTGTATAATCACACTTTAATAGTGATGCATTACTAATTATTTCGGGTTATTATTATCACCATTATTATATCGTGCGCAATTCTCTTGATTGGCTGAAAGAAATTCGGTTTTGGCTATTAATTATTATTTGTATTTTTGTAATAGTTTGGTTTGTATATTTTTGCTGAAAGAAAAATATTTAGTGCCCTCATTTTAATTTATTGTCTAGGAACTATCAAGCATTTAAAGCATATAGGTATAAATTTAAGTAAAGTGGTATAGTCGAGTGTAGACTTATCTTTAGCCTTAGTGTTGATTGATTTATGGTTTCCTAGAGGCTCTCGGGTTATTCTTCACTTTTTATGCACTGAGATATTCTAATCACCCACATTAATTAAATATTAGCTATATAACTTTGCGTATTATTTATCACTTATCACATCAGCGTAATTTCGTCCTATTGTGTCGGCTTTTAATCGGGATTTAGGCCAGATTACTGGCACCGAACTTAAACGCGTCCGATGTCTTTGAAATCACTAGCATACATTTTCAGTTATCAATTAAAAAGGATTTTTCCTTAAAGTGTTTCAGATAAAATTTTAATTACTCTGCACATTACATTCTTTCTGCCACAGCACTAGCCTTCTCGCAAAATCTGATATATCTGAAACAGCTTTATTGTTAAATATTTCTTGAAAAAGAATGTTGATTTATTAATGCAGAAAAAAGTTCGTAAGAGTGTGCACTATAGATGGGAATAAAACACCCTGTATAGAGGTAACAAATACACTCGTATCTAAATCTTTGATTTTGGCTTTTTATTGAAACTAAAGTAAAGTGGTATAATTACATTTTCTGACATCTGTAAATATGACACAGTAAGTATGCTATCACTATCAGTTATCAGTTATCGCTTTGCACAACGTGTGGATAAAAATTGTTCAAAAAATTTATCAGTAAAAATAAAAATTACCTTATAGAGACAATATGCGTTTGATAGCGTGGTAAATAAACAACAATTTCCTTTTTGTTTACATATCCCAGATGTTTTATCTCGTATTGCAGCAGTAATTTTTTTAAATGATGCCTTTCTGTTTTGTGTAACAATGTGTAACAATATAAAACGATGACAGTTGTAACGAATTTATTAAGTGTGAAATGTAACCTTCAGTTAATTTGCTTTGGCAACGACGTTGACGTGAGGATCATATCCCATTGTCAATTGGTAACGGCTCATTACTTACAGTTTATTACAAAAGTTTCATTTTATACAGTTTATTATTTATTTAACAACATGGCTCATTGAATTATAGGGAAATGACGCTGAATATTTAAAACTAGATCAAACATTATTAGTGGAGTCAAATTAGGATTTAAATGTGAATTGTCTGGTCGGGTCAGTTTTTCTGTGTTAACGTGTTCAGTGGGTCAACTTAAGTTCACAGCTCAGTTTTGCAGTTTTTGCGAGGTCGGCGTATTGTTTATTTAAACAATTTAATTTTTCAGACCGTGTTTTCCATCGGTTTTCTTTTAATATCTCGAAATCTATAAGTCCTATGGTAAACAATGAAAAGAACGAAAATGTTCGTTTTGAGCTGTACAATAAAAGTACATAAAACTATAATTAATTCCAATTGTTATTATTATTTAAACAAAATTGAACATTGCAAAATTATGCGTTTTTAAACGAATCACTGGTCTTTCAAAGATAATGAATAGCATTCAATGAAATTTTGGAAAAATATAGCTCTTATAAAGTACAATCACCACTTAAAATTTCAAATTAAAATGATTACTAAAACTGCTCAAATATACCTACCTAAAACTTGCTTGCACCCTTGTGAAATCCTGCCATCAAGAGAAAGAAATGTGCACATGGCTCAAATTGCAGCATTCTATAGGTACTTTAAGATCACGAAGAAAAACATTTTTATTTTTCAAAATTTTATTGCAGTTGTTTCTAGTTTTCGAAATTTTAGTTAAAAACAAATTCAAGTAACTCTCTGATTTTTTTTATGAAATCAAAAACGATGAACGAGAAATGAAAGTAGATTAAAAAAGCCAAATTTTGTAAAAAAAAAATTAAAATAAAATTTCAATAAGACATATCGATTTGTTTAATAAGTGACCTAAACGTAAAAACTAACGTATCTCAGTTCCAAATGCAAGTAGAGCATTACATTTTTTTAAAGTTGGATTCTTTAATCTACTTTCATTACTCCTTTACCGTTTTCGATTTCATAAAAAAAACAGAGAGTTATTTGAATTTTTTTATAACTACAATTTCGAAAATTATAAATAAAAAGAGTTTAAATTAAAAAAAAATTCTCTCTCCGTGATCTTAAAGTAGTTATAAAAATTTACAATTTGAGCCATCGTACACATTTCCTGGTTTTGATGGCAGGATTTCACAAGAGTGCAAAGTTTTAGCAACGATTGTATATTTGAGCCATTTTAATAATCGGGCAGTTCTACAAAGCATAGTCGATTTCACATTGACAATGTTAAAAAATAAAATGTCAGAAATCTATGGATGGCATACATTTTTGAAATGGTTAGTGTCTACTTTTCAGGTATGCCTTGTGGCACCAGCTTTTTTCGCGTGACTAAAATGTTACAGCTGTTTTTTCTTAGTGAAACCAAACACACGACCGTCACATTTATATTTGTGCTGTGTATTAATATAAATATGCTAAATGGATTATGAAAAAGTTGATTCTTTGAAGTGAAAAATACGTCCTACAAGATATTAGAGAAAACATTGGTCGTAATAATACCCATGAATTAAATAAAAAGTGATATAACTGGAAGTATCTGTTTCTTTCTTATTTGAGCCTAATACTCGCGAAATTCAGTTAACTGTATTGACTCAAATTACCTTTTTGTGTCTAAATTTTGTTACCGATAACCAGTTTTGTTCATAATTTAAAGGACAATGGTCCTAACGAGATAAATAATATTTATGACACCATTGTGAATGAGGTACTGTGAGTTACGCGTGACGGTCGTGAGTGGCATGAGATGGTTGTGAGATTCGTAAAACGGTCCTGTAATTGCTGACTGGGGTTGGGCCAAATTTTTGAAAATAAAAATATTTGAGGGTCAGATCATATGTATTTTGGCTAGTAGGAACCAAATATGAAAAAATATACAAGTTGTCCCATTTAAAAAATTTGATTTTCATGTCATTTGCCTCGAAATCGGAAGTCAGAAGTTCGTTTTTTACATCTATAATTGGAAATTTCATCCCATATCACTACACCAAATTCGAAAAAAAAAAAAAACCATTCAACCATTCAAAAGTTACAAGAGTGGAGGAGAGTAATGCCAATGAAATTTGCTCATGACCGTCACTAGATTCTCAAGACCATCACACTCAAATTTGTGCCATGTGACGGTTATGAGTGTGACGGTCGTGAGGGCCGCTAGACAAAAATAACTAAGAATTATATTCATCCTAAGCTATTATTAAAGTAAGGTTAGGAGAAGACAATGTACTGGATACCTCAAAATAAAAACGTATTTGGATATTAATAAGTTGATAAATGCTAAAATACACAACGTGAGGGTCTTGAAAGAGAGCACAGGACCATGTATTAGTCTTACCATATAAATTACTGGAAATTCAAAATGTTTTAGGAAACAGCACTTGGTTATTGTATCTCACATGATTTCACAACGAAAACTAAATTTCGATGTGTTTCTGAGTCGCTGGTAGTCCTCCTAGCATTCAACTTATTAACTAATAATGAGCGCTGTGACGGTCGTGAGTATTAACCAAGTTACGCGACTTTATATATTAAATCCTAGACTTTAAAACATGAAAGTTGTATCTTGCCAACAAATTTTGGATATTTTGTAATAATTATAGCAGAAATGGACACTAACCATTACTCTGGTAACAAAATTTCAGCCAAAACAAGTGTCAATCTGTATGGAGTTACGCGTTACGGTCTTGAGTTTTGGGAGTAAAAACAGCCAATATTTTATTTTTGTCGTAATTTAGCTCGAGTTTTTTATTTTAACAAGGTGCGGTCATCTGAGCGAATATTGAAAAAGGGTTGTAACTTGGTCCAATTTTTGATCAGTAAGTCACTAATATCATGAATCGACCATGCTTTGTAGAACTGCCCAATCATTTTGATCTGAAATTTTAAGTGGTGATTGTACTTCATAAGTACATAAGTTATAAGGGCTATATTTCTTTTCATTGAACATTATCTATTATTTTTGAAAAAACAGTGATTTGTTTAGAAACGCATAATTCTGCAATATTCGTGTTTTTTTAATAATAATAACAATTGGAATGAATTATAGTTTATGTACTTTTATTGTACAGCTTATAACGAACATTTTCCTCCCTTTTGTTGTTTTCCATAGGTCTTATAGATTTCGACATATTCAAAAAAAGCCGATGGAAAACACGGTCTGAAAATTTAAATTGTTTAAATAAACAATACGCCGACCTCGCAGAAACTGCAAAACTGAGCTGTGAACTTAAGTTGATCCCCTGAACACGTTAAAACAAAAAAACTGCCCTGACCAGACAATTCACATTACGAATTTTTTAGTCCTAATTTGACTCCACTATATATTCTTCACCGATTTACTGGACTTTTATATAATTGTTGCACATTTTATGGAATACTGCAACATCCCATTCACCCTCATATGACTTATCTATCTATTTTGATCGAGACAAAAAAATATTCAACTGCCGTTAGTCAGTAAAAGTTGGGCCCAAATTTATATATAGTTGTAATAATAATTTGATTGAACAGGTTTTTTTAGAAAGTTTGATATTACTTGTTTCTGTTTACTGATTAAATTTGTTTTAATTTTCACTTTTGGTATGGTAGGTACCTTTTTATTGGTTTGCACATTATTTAATAATGATTCTCTCTGTGATTACAAATTTGATTTGCATTTGATTCATCTTGTGTAAAGAATTATATTTTTATTTAATCTCAATTATCCCTGAGAAAGTAAAATTTTAAAGAAAAACTCAGAAAACGTTTTAATACGTTTATTTTATAACGAATGCGATATATACAAATGAAATATTCTTTGGGGAAACTGCCACATTGTACATGAAAATAAATGAAAATATTCAATAGTCACAATAATTTTCTAAAAGTTTAAATTAAATAGTCAATTGCCACATAGTAAAATAATGGAAAGCATGTATTATCACATTTATTTCTGTAGGATAATCAGATCAGCTACACAAACAACAAAAATTGTTTACAAACGACAATAGTGGTTTATCCTGAAATATTGATAATTGACGTCGGCATACCTAAAATCTGACACAACTCGGAGTTTCCCAGTAGAAATATTACAATTGCAATCACAAAAGCTTATATGCTTGTCACAACTAACGTAGGTCTTGTTATATTCTTTTTTAGCTCAACTAGAATCCCAGTTGAGAGACCAACTGACCTTGGTATTTCGATGATTGGTTGTATGCTAGTTACAATTGGAACTTAACAGAGATCAACTGACCCCAATTAAACACTTGAAAAATTTTATTTGTATGGATAAATTGATAGTAACAAAATCTTGCGTCTGCCCATCGAAAATATGCGAAAATATAACTGATAACAAAAAGAGCTGTGTTCAAATTTTATCGTATGTAAGTAATAAATATCTATCCGTGGCAGTTACACAGATGGTAATTAAGAATCCTTTAATGCAGATTCCTGCAAAAGGTAAAGAACTGCAAAATATGAAATCACCCACTCGCGGCTGTCATAAATATCATTTGCAGTAAGCTGAATGGTACTAAGATTAGAACAACAATCATTGTAATAACATTTTCAAAACCCAAAGAAAACTTCCTATTAATTAGTCAAATAAAATAGTTGAAAAATTAACTAGCCAGTTAATTTCGAATATGATTAATTGAAATAATAAAATAAAAACCATAGTAGCGGTCGATTAGTGGAGGAAATATGATATGTGAAATTAAAGAGTAATGAGAAAGCTAGCAACTAGCCATAAACGAATTCTACCCCGATCCTCAGACACTTACGTGAAGTGCCGCTAAATCATCTATTTAGTAATGAAATTCCAACACCAACTATATTACAATATAGCTCTCTATCGCTTACGTTTATGACTTGTATAATTATAAGCGTCAAATTTGCACCTTCACCCAAGTTTTCCTACCCTTTCCAAAGTTAGTGGGGTGCAAATTTCGAAAGGTGTGCTAAATCATGATGCAGAATTCTACAGGATTTTTCGGTTTTTTTTTCCACAACGAATATCTCTTTATCGAACCACTGAACTCCCGATTTTTTCACCCTTATTCGATGTCGCCCTTGGATAGTTGTACTTTATGGTCTGAGAAGTTCCAACCCAGTACAAAAGTATTAGAAAAGTGATAAATTAAATCATTTAATTTGGAATTTATAATATGACTGTTACAATTATTTTGTCTTTTTGTATCCGAAAGACATTAAGCTTCAAATACTACTAGGTACGTCACTGTCTACTATTATAAACATATATAGCACTAAACGTGCAGAAGTGACTAATATATACGTTTTACCACAACTTCCTTTGAACAGTGCTACTATCTTAATTTAAATCTTAACGAGTGGGTATAGGTATCGTTGCAAAATGCTACCATAATACATTGTGTGTGAGGTTTTGTCTAAAATAATTAAATTCACAGCACACAACATTTAAGCAGCAATACACACTGATTCAGGGTTTAATCATGGCAACTGCAGAGATGAGTAGTTGACTAACACAAGATCTTACTACGAAGCCAAATTTCGATCCTGCAACATTTTTTTTTAAATTTTTTCCCACCGAGGTGAACACCGCGAACGTGTTTCGTACTGTACAATGAAACGTAGAGTTCGTCCCTCTTTTATCTAACAAAATCCTAGAATTCTGGGGCTTAATACGGTGACTTGAGAAATCTCCCTATTACCTTGTGTGATCCCTTTCCGTTGTCCTTATTTGTGATGTCTATTTTACAAAGCCCCGAAAGATCCAAGGACGAATAACTACATGTACAGGTGTTGTTCATTCTTCTACAGCGAGTCCCATAATATTAATGCATTTTTTGAAAAACTGGTATTAACGATAGAGATACGATTCAAATGATTCTAGAATCGCATACTGCATGCTCAGTAATCTCTTGACACCAGGTATTATTTAAAAATATATATTAATTATTATATTTGTTTGTGTAAGTATTCGCCCCCCCAAAAAAAATGCCTTTTGTTTTAAAATAGTTTTTTACTGTTGAAAGAACAATGGTTTAAAACAAATGTTTTATGGATCTGTGATTCCCGCGACATCCCAGACGAATTAAACTAAATTGCTACAGAAACACAGGTTGCAGTAATCAGCAGGAAGTTGAAAAGGTAGAAACAAGTTTCCAATTGGCTATAACAGATGTGCATTATTTAGCTTATTTGTTAGATCCTCAATACACTAATAGTCAGAAATTGACTGGAGATTAACAGAGTGATGCTATCTATACATTTTATATTTTTACCCAAATGTAATGCTGGAAGTTCTGTCATTTCGTGCCTTAGCATCACCTTTCAAACAATATTTGTTTGCTAAAACTACCGTAGAAAATATTAGTTCTTTAATACGGTGGCAATCTTAGAAGCAATTCATCTCGACTGAGTTATGTAATATCATTAATTTTATCGGTTAATTTTTTCGAAATCTTTGTTGCCTGGAAATATAAAGAGCGTAAATTGACAGTTTATTATCTGATTTATTTATTATTTAATGTTTGATAATAAACTTGCCAATTTACACGAATTATATTACCTTTTGGCAACTTATTAGCTTGAGCAAAATTTTATATATTAAATTTAAAAGCACGAGTGGTATTTGGGGAGAATATTCCACTTATAAATAATTCATTAAGTACATCGTTAATATTATGTTTTGTAATTATTTGCCTTCAGACGTTTTCTTGACATTTTTTAGAGTTTACTGACCTTTATTTTTAATTTCATCATTTACGTCACATAAAAATGTATTTCCAAAGCGACTCTTCTAGTAAAAAACAAAGTAGGTATACATATTTAACAAATCCAGCTGCAGACTTAAAGTCCACGTAATTTGCCATATTTTAAATGTAACGACAATCAAGAAAAACAATATACCTTACACCAAAGCTATTGTAATGCATAGACCGGTCTTCACTGTAAAGAGTTCTCGGGCATCCTTCGATCAATCATATTACGAGTAACTACATAGAGCACTTTAACATTTTACCAATCTCCCCTCCCATCTTTACGGTCTAAGCTTGCCGATATCAGATGAAATATTGTTATAGTACCGCGATCTAGTGACGCTAAATTAAACCACACGGCAAACTAAATACTTTGAATTATTGAAAAATTATTATATTAAAGTGATCACTGATATTTATATTTATAGGCCAGGCAACGAATGATTATAGAGGGAAATTTTGGCTTGACAATTCTATACAAAATTGAAGCTGCTACAAGAATCACTACTTGCATTTGTCGATATATTTAATCCAGGCAATGAATGCTCACAAAAGGGTGTAGAGGGAAATGTTAGGGACAGAAAATTGAAGCTGCTACAAGAATCACTACTTGCATTTGTCGATATATTTAATCCAGGCAACGAATGCTCAAAAAAGGGTGTAGAGGGAAATGTTAGGGACAGAAAATTTGACTTTGGAATTGTGTTTGGACTAGTCTGGGGATGAACATATCAAAAATCCCACTCCTATGTGGTGAGCGGGGGGAGGGGGCACTTTAAAAGCCCCATTTTTTTGTTTTCTCGCTTATATCTCGGAAACTATGCGTCGTAGCGGCTTGACAACTCTATACAAAGTTGAAGCTGCTACAAGAATCACTACTTACATTTGTCGATATGTTGTTGTTGAAAAAATTGTTTTCCGCAATTTCCGATTTAGGGGGCGGATATCTCGAGAACAGAACGACAAATGTAAGTAGTGATTCTTGTAGCAAATTTTGTCAGCTTCAATTTTGTATAGAGCCGCTACGACGCATAGTTTGCGAGATATAAGCGAAAAACCAAAAAATGGGACCTTTAAAGTGCCCCCCTCCCCCCGCTCACCACCTAGGAGTGGGGACTTTTCATATGTTCATCACCAGACTAGTCCAAATAAAGTTCCGAAGTTAAATTTTCTGTCCCTAACATTTCCCTCTACACCCTTTTTTGAGCATTCGTTACTTGGATTATTACCTATTTAATCCTTATTTCTAATTTAAGAAGTTTAATGTAAGGTTTGCTTGTTTAAGAGGAGACAACGCCAATCACAAAGCTGAAGTGGGGCGAAGGGTAGGCAGTGTGGCTATTATAGGGCATCTGCACGTGACGTCACAGCTAACCTCAAAAATATGTGTTTCTTAAGATTTAAGAGTATTACGCAGCTGTTATTAAAATTTCTGCCTGGTTTCCGTATTTTCAACTAAAATCTAGTTCAGTGTAATGTTTATGAAGTTCTAAATACTTTGTCCTAATAAAACAGTACTCTTGTGGGTTGGAAATCTAACCTATTTTTATTAATCAACAATATTGAAAAATTGTTTACGTTAATTTTTAAATATTTGCTTGGAGCCAGTTCAGCTTCAAGCTAAAAATGCGTATACAAACATTAAAAATGAGAATAAACTTGAAAAACTTAAAATTTAAGGTTATGTTGTTGCTGTACTAAAAATCTTGACTAGGAAAAAGCAGTTTTTAGCCAAACAGCTGGCGTTATTAAACTGGAAAAAAGATATTCTTGTAAGTAAATGAATACTACACTTCTGTTGAAGAACATTTTTAGCTAAAATTTGTTAATTAGGAAGATCTCTCTTCACATTGGCTAATAAACAAGTTTTAGCAAAAAATGTTCTTCAATAGAAGTGTAGTATTCATTTACTTATAAGAATATCTTTTGATCAGTTTAATAACATGAGCCAGTTCGCTAAAAAATGCTTGTTGCTGTAATTTTTTTTTTAGTACAATGCTGTTTTAGTAGATGGAGTCACTTCGATATAATTAAAAATGATGGCAAAAATAATTACATTTATAACCGATGCGCACTCATTTCTTGTATTTGAAGCTTGGTCTCGATGTGTTCTTGACTTTTCAGGCGTGATTGTAAGTAGGTAGAGCAATAGTAAAGAAAGTACGAACGCCAAAACTAGACAACCAACACAACAGCCCTCTGTACTTTATTTGCTCATTACCGCCCACTCCCCTCTGATTTCATCGCATTGCTCTCTCTTAAGCAGAGAGGACATTAAATACAACGAATCATGTTGTATAGTGCATAGTTTTGATTCTCTTAATTTACTTGGCTTTAAAATTGGGAGTTGTCAACTTATGTGGTGTGTTTATGTTATTTTTATATTATTATATTACTACCTATATAACACAAAACTACAATTTACAAATTACGTTAACAATTAGCAATAAGCTAGAGAAGAAAGAATCCCGCACGTTTCTTATGTAAAATAATGCCCGGTAGATTTGGTTGAAATTGAAATGTTATTTATGAAATCATCCTGAATAAAAGTCTCCATGGGACCAAGGCCCAAAAATTAATAGTTTTTAAGTAATG
Organism: Rutpela maculata; assembly: GCA_936432065.2. Taxonomy (NCBI): domain Eukaryota; kingdom Metazoa; phylum Arthropoda; class Insecta; order Coleoptera; family Cerambycidae; genus Rutpela; species Rutpela maculata. Next base: position 34,918,015 of record OW386287.2, on the reverse strand, counting down.
GAGTTTTGAAGTTGTCTATCCGTGGTATATCAAATTCGGAACGAATAATGATGTGGCTGAAGAACAGCTCGAGTTTGACGCGAATTTTCAAAATTAGAAATCCAACAAACTAATTAGCCTCCTCCCTAGATATGGACCACAATACGAACAGGAAGTACGAACCGGAAGATGCATGATTAAGTCCATTTTTTAGAGTGAAAACTTTTTCAGTCTCAGTATAGACCTGCGTGTTAAGTACGTATGAAGGGTAAATAAATGGATTTCAGGCCTCCTCGCTAGATATGGACCAGAATAGCACAAGGCTGAAGTCCGAACCGGAAGTTGCATAATTAAGTCCATTTTTAGTGGGTGAAAACTTTTTCAGGACTCCGTCCTCGAAAACGGAGATGTTTGGTCGCTACCCCTGCACTTTTAGGGTTTTTGCAACTTTGGCATGGACTATTTATTGAAATGTATAAGTGTATAGAAATGTTTAAGTTATTTTTTTTCCGTTCTTTTTTTATTTCGTGTCTTTTATTAGAAGAAGAAACACTTCTATACTATTTGTTTTGTTTATTATTATTTGTTACATATCCTGAGTTGTACCTGAAGAAGAATACAGTTTTTTTTATTATGTTTTGGGTTTTATTATTCTTAACTTAAAATTAAAGGTCCTTGTCTTTATTTTTTCAAATAAAACAGCAATATAAAAACAATGTTTTAAACAGATGTTTTAAAACAGTGTTTTAAAACACTAATTTTTTTTCACTGTTTTAAAACAACTCAACCCTGCCCGTCTTCTTGACTCGGATAAATCTAAATTTTCTAGACGCACGAGGGTCACTGAGTTGACCTAGAATGTTAAAACAAAAAAATAAACAAGCGATTGGGTGAAATTTTATTTTATCGATCCTCTTTTGTATCGATTCTACGTGAAAAAAGTTTTGGTTTATTTATTCGCTTATTTCACCGGGCTACTTAAAACATTATTCCAAATGTCTCTGACGCAGAGGCAACTATAATATAGCTTTTATTTGTGGTTTATAACAACTGCATACGGCATGAACCAGTCGACTCAGCCCGACTCATGTACCAACGCATTATTGCCCAACGTGCAACTCTATTTTCTAAATAAAATGGTGACACCTACCTCCAAGTATGTGGATCGTAACCTTTCTTGCACTTGCTACATTCTGCACAAGGTTGTCCGACATCGGCTTCCTTAATCTGCACGCCCTGGAAATAACAGAACCAAATTTATTCATTTTGCCATTCTAAATATAAACCGTGACAAATATGGGTTCATAAGATATTAATCGGTACTGGTTACACAATTTCATCTAATGGACCAATTGAACTTTATTATGGGGATCGGCGCCTTAATGAACGTTGTTTGAGTTTTTAACTGTATCGATAATTGATTCAATTAGGCAATTATGTTTCTATTTTGCTAGGGTGAGTATTGAAGTTTCAACACAGGATACTTTCTAAAGAATAGAAGGATTAGTCATTTCCTCTAGTTCGAAAATCCTGCTCTGAGATTTACCCAGAATTTAACCTATGGACATTGTTAAGTAACATTTTAAAATGTCAAAACTGGAAGGTGGACGTCCCAAGTCATGAGTACAGAATAAAATCGTAGGTATAGTAGGTTCCGTATATAATTCAGCAATATAAAAAAGCTCACAAAAAACAGGTACCGACCGCTTAACACTTTCAATTTATTCACAAAAAAGGCCATAAAGGTGTTCAGCTTATTTTATTATCATCATCACAAAACATGGTCATACATATTTCCTAACAAGAATGTAGACCAATCCCACTGAATATAATTAGTTGAAATTTGCTCTAGCCGATTGTTGATGGACGGAAAATATGTAGAAAGGAAATGAAAGAATGCAACGTTATTCACCACAAAAATATGAAATCTGATATATTCGAGGAATGGTTTGAACATACGCTAATTCCGAATTTGAAACCTAACAGTGAGATTGTTATGGATAATGCATCTTATCATTCAAGACAAATTGAATACTTCATCAAATAAAGAAGAAATATAAATTTTTCTGATGAATCACGATCTCTACTTTGAAGAATGTTATACGAAGAAGCAATTATTGGAAGTATTGCGTACCAAAAAAAAATGTTGTCGAGAACATTGCGAGGTAATATGGACACTCTGACACTCTATTTTGTATTTTTAATCCGATAGAGCTGGTCTGGGATCAATCAAAAAGGTGAATTCGTCGGAAAAACATTTCCTAAATTTAACAAAAAAGTCATCGCATTAATTCACCGTGAAATTTCCAACATACGAGAAGAGGACTGGAGAAAATCAATTCACAGAGTAATCAAAGATGAAGATGATTACAGAAAACTGTGCCAAATCTTTACAAATAGCGGACATAAATTCATCATGGGAGGGGACAGTGACAATGGCGAAGAATTCGAATAACAGAAGATTTCTATATTTTATTTAATTTATTGTTTATATTTAATAGCCCAGACGACAGAGAATATTTTATAGTGAAACCCACAAAAATTTGCCGATTATTATTTTTTTTTAGTTCGTGAAAGTGTATAGAATAATATCCTGAAAAGTTTACATTTCGCTCGGATGCAGAACATAAAAAAAGTGAAAAAAATTTTTTTTTCCATTTTTTCAAAATTTTGAAATTATGTCAGGGTAGGAAAAAATAAAAAATACAGGTGGATAGAATACGTGTTTCTGAACAAAAAATATCCTAATAAAATTTATCGCTAAAGCCACGGTATTCCTGGACAAAAATAGTGAAGCACGGTTAAATGCATACTATGGAACTCTAAAAATTCTTAGCTATTCTATCGAGTAAAATAAAGCTTTTTTCTCTTTCTGATCACACGTTTTAAACATTTTTCTTAGTAAATAGGAGGATAAATAATGAATATGGAGGGAAAATATGTAATTAAAAGGCAACTATTCGTTTTAAAATCAAATTAGTGCGTAAGCTGTCAAAGTAACTGTCAGTGTGTACTGTCAGTGTGTATTTGTGTAATATATTAATGTTTAATAAATTTTGCAGTTTTTTTAAGCTGGTCGTAGAAAAAGTATACTGTAGTGTACAACTCGAGTGGATTATCCATATCGCACTCAAAAGATTTGAAGCACTCCGCCTACGGCGTCATGCTCAAACTTCCTTATCGTGCGATATGGATATCATATCCACTCTTGTTGCACAAACTACTAATTTTCTACTCCCTTATGTAAATTTGCTGTTTTCTGTACAGTCTGTAGAATGGATAAGTAGGCAATTCCAGTTAACTGAACGGATACACAGCCACACACAAAAAAAAAAGTGGGGATACTTTTGATGCGATATATCATATCCAGTGTATTTTTGCCTGCTGATCACGAATCCGATGAGAATTGGTCCATCATATCCTCATTTTTTTCTCTCCTCAAAAAATAGGTGAAAATTAGTAAAAATCGAGGAAAATGCACTCGTAAAAATACAAAAAATTTATTTTTCACATCTAAATCTATATTCTTATGTATTTGAACCCGCTTAACTCAAATCCACCGCCAGAATTGGGTCAGACCATCTTGTTTTTTTCCTAACCTCAAAAAGTTAGCTGGATATCATGATTTTTGAAAATTTAACCGATTTTTACCAAATTTAGTTCCCGGGGGTTTTGGGGGTCGCTGATCACGAATCTGCAAAAATTTTGACAATATACTTGTCTAATCTATCTTTTTGTGGCTATATCTCATCTTTTTTCCGCAAACGACCTATTCACACATTTTCTGCCCAAACGATTAAAAAAAAGTTCAGTTTGCAAAATTTTGTGGGTAAATACCTTCATTGACTGGGCTATAACGTTCCGTGAGTACATTTATGACAGTGACAGTGGCAGTGATAGTGAGTGAGTGGTATTCTGTGACAGTGTTAGTGATTGTGATAAGGTTCATTATTTTTATTTTGGAAAAGTGTTATTATTTCTAGTAAGTTTAAAACATGTTTTATTCGCAACATTTTAAGAAATGTTTTTATTTATTTTACTGTAAGAAAATTTACTTATTTATTGTTATTTAGGTTTTACTTTGAAACTTTGTTATGTTATTTTAATAATAAGAAAGTTTATTACGTTGTTATTTTGTAGAATAGTTATTTTTTACTGAAAAATGCTGGTTTATTTACTTATTTTTTAACTTCTTACTCCCTAATTAACAATTCTGTTACCATCCTATCCTGTCAAGGGATATGTTTATACTTTCTCGTTGGTCATTGCTGGGCAATAAGAAAAATTGGTATCGTTGAAGTTTGTCTACATTTTTGTAAATATACTTATTTTACAGTTCTGATGTCAGATATCGTATTACTCACTGTCAGAAAAATTATGCCCTTAAAAGAACACTAGTTTTTGTTTTTGGCTAACAGAACAACTGTGGCGATCGATTGTAATTGCTACACTATTTTGCCACACCCTGTATAATTATATAAAATTTAAAGAGCAATTATCCAGGGTATTATGTAATAACTTTTTAAGACTTCTAGCTAAGTCTGCGGATATTTGGGTTTCTTACACCTACATCAAACTAGTTAATAAAAAGAGTTGGCACGAAGCATAATTACTTTAAAAAAATCACAATTATTCATCAACGTAAAAACACTTGGTACCAAGGCCAAGACTTTTATTAATTTGTAAGATCAAATGTGTATTACTTAATTAGGTATCATAAATTTAAAGTATGACAAACACAAATATTATTGACCTTTGGTTAAATTAATAATAATTGATAGATAATGTGAAGATAATTGGTAATTAATTTTAGTATCAACATGTATGCTTCTAGACTTACGGCATCTCAATTAGTTCTCGATTTTGTATAATTTTAATTTTTTACCATAATACGGGGTCCCATATATGAATGAGAAATTGTAGAAGTAGGATGGAGCAACAAGCCATACCAGAGCCAGTGATGAGAGTCGCGAATATTCGCATGCGAATATTCGGTAATATTGGAAATATTCGCGAAAGTTCGCCACCTATTTTTCACGAAATTATTATGAATTATGTGATTTAACAACAAGTTTGTTTCTACAGAAATTCTAATATTTTTTGTATTAATGATGTCTTATTTTAAAGTTTTTTGGCCGCCATATTGGGTCCCACATTTTGAATTTGTAATTTTTTACCTTAAATTTGTAATCACAAACCTACAGTACTTACTACTCAGGTACGATTTTTTTTTGTCTACAGAACAAAAACTATTAAAACTTATGTGAATTGAGTTTTACTTCCACATCCAGTGGAAGTATAGTAACGACAAAAAAATTTTTATTGTTCAAATAGACTTAAAATGTCATGAAACGTCGAGATTTTAAGTTTGAGCGAAAAAAAATTTCTGTCTGTCGGTCTTTCTGTCTGTCTGTCGGTCTGTCTGTAACTTTTTTTGTGCGCACGTTTACTCTGGAACCGTTTAAGATATTGACTTGAAATTTGGTACACATATGTACTTTAACGAGATCTAGAACTAGATTATATTTTCATCTTGTTCCGTCGAAGGGTTGGGGGGTAAATTGGGGTAAATTTCGGGTAAATGGGTAAATCAAGCAAGTAAGAGTCCATAAAATGGGTATTTAGTATACAAAAGAGAAGCTAAGGTCTAAAAAAAATTTTTGGCATTAGCCACCCCCATTACCACCCCCACCCCCTTATTAAATGGGATGAAAAAAAATTGTGATTTAGTGTGTGTACAAGAACCAAAAGCTTCAAAATATTTTTTTACTTCATCCACCCCCACTACCAACCCTCTACCACCACCCTCACCCCCACTACCGATGTAGCATATCGTTTTATATGTTTTTGGGGTAGACGATTTCAAATATTATGTTGTTAAAGTTACCTTGAGTAGTATGGATGCGCAGTGGCTTTCCTCGACTACTATGGATGCGCAGTAGGTTTCCCCGAGTATTATGGATGCGCAGTGGCTTTCCTCGAATATTTGGATACTCAGTGACTTTTTTTGAGTATTATAGTAGGTTACCTCAAGTAGTATGGATGCGCAGTGGGTTACTTTAAGTAGTATGAATGCCCAGTGGCTTTTCTCGAGTACAATGGATGCGCAGTACGTTATCACGAGTAGTGTGGATGCGCAGTGGCTTTTCTCGAGTGCCATAGATACGCAGTAGGTTACCTCAAGTCATATGGATGCGCAGTGGGTTTCCTCGAGTAAAATGGATGCCAGTGGGTTACTTCAAGAAGTATGAATGCGCAGTGGCTTTACTCGAGTAAATTGGATGTACAGTGGGTTACCTTGAGTAGTATGGATGCGTAGTAGGTTTCCTCGAAGAAAATGCTTGTAGTAGAGGCTTTACTTCTATCGTGTAGTTTACGGCACACAACGATTTTTTATATCTTTGTCTTGCCATTTTCTGCGTATTAGTTCGACATTCAGTTAAAGTATATTAACGTAAAAAAAATTTTTGGAAATTTTAATTGTTTAAATAGGCTTATAATATCAAGAAACGTCAATATTTTAAGTCTGAGCAAAATAAATTTGTCTGTTGCGTCGGTGTGTATGTTAGTCTTGTATCGTTTTTGTGCTCACGATTACTCTGGAACCGTTTAAGATATTCACTTAAAATATGGCACACGAAAATGTTTTCATAAACTCCAAAACCTATTGTTGCATTTTTATGAAAAATAAAATGTATATGACAAAAAAGAATAATTTTAAACGGGAGTCCCTAGAGCAGGGGGAGGGGCGCACGAATTATGAAAAATTTTTTCGCAAACTGCTTTTTAAAAATTTTTTAGGGGGTGGTTAGAGGAGTGCTTCTCTAGATGTTATTTCCCATTTTTCGTATGGGTCCCATGCGATACAGACGACAAAAACATTATTGAAATTCTCCATCCGCCACTGATCCTAGGTATAAATCTAACGGCACTCCACTAATATTAAGTAATATAAAAATAATACGTGAAAAAATGTTACTTCAACTGTATCTCTCCCTGTATCTCAGTAAGGAGCACGGTGTATTAAATAGGTGGTCCGACGCACGGCACTTTCCTATTATAATAATGGCTTCATAAGTGCATGGTTTCTATTTACTTTAGTAGATGGCGCGAGCAATAAGGTCCTACAATTACCTGGGCATGTGCATCGTATAACTAACATAACCTCAAATTTTAAGGTTTTTTCATCTATTCTCATTTTTAATGTTTGTGTAGGCATTTTTAGCTTGGAGCCATACTGGCTCCAAGCAAATATTTAAAAATTCACGCAAATAATTTTTCAATATTGTTGATTAATAAAAATAGACTGCTAATTATAGGTTAGATTCCTAACCTGCAAAAAGTGTCTTATTTTATTGTGACAAACTATTTAAAACTTCATACACATTATGTTGAACTTGGTTTTGGTTGAAAGTACAAGAACCAGGCAAAACTTTTAATAATTGCTACGTAATACTTGTAAATCTTAAGAAATATATATTTTCGAGGTTAGCTGTGGTGACACGTGCAATGCTGCATGTAGTGTTGCATATATTCTTTCAGTGTTTTAATTTAGCTACTTAATGTCAGATGTCACTGGACTCTTGTTTCACTAAACAAAAGACAAAAGGCCGGGAATGTATGCAACACTGTATGCACGTATGCACAGAACCTGTAAAATTATCTATCTATGCGTAAGTAATGAGAGAACCTATTGGTCCTGCCATCTATTACATTATGTACAAAGTAAGCACTTATGAAGCCACTGTGAGGGTTGTCGTCGCATCACCTATTTAATACACCCTGGTAAGGAGGCACATTTTATATAAGTGTTTTTGGTTAAATCGTCATATTTTGTGCTAAGGATTCTTCAGTTAGCGTATGACCAATTATTAATGCAACACCTTGTATATGTACAAAATTTGATATGATTTATATCAACAAATAAAACAGTTACAGATTTTTCAGGCGAGAAAGTCCTGTTCACCCGAGGGGCAAACCGCGAAGAAAATCTGGTGTTCACCCAGAAGGAAATCCAAGCAAATCTGAAGGAAATCTGGTGTACAAAATTTTGGGTGCGGTTGACCACTCGTGTTCACCCCACAGTGGTGGAAAAAATGTGTACGACATACTTAGGTATTTCTTTGTCTAATTTACGTGTTTTTTTTTGTAATTTTTCTCTTCTTTCATAAGTACCTCACAATATCTGTACTATTCTGTGTACCATAATGCTCCACGAGGGTTAATCACTCGTTACTAACATTTTTAAATTTAAACAAGACAGCAAATTCCTGTCGACGAAACTGACTTCACGAATGCTATTAAATTCTGCCTAACCATGAACATTTCCTTATACGATGCATTTTTTGATGGCGCCAACAACAAAGTAAATTCTTTACCCATTAGCAATTTCCTTGAAGATAAAAGGGAAGAACAAATGCTAGCTGTATGCAAAATTCAATTCCTGACGCATACCTTTTTTGATATATCATAAAAAAGACAGGCCGGAGACCAGACAACAATACGAATACACATAAAATCAAACATAAAACCGGATATATTCTGTCGCAATAGACACTCATAGTAGGAGGGCTAGCGGCCAATCCGACTAAGGCGTTTTTACAAAGCTAAGAATTTGTAGATTGTTGATTTAATACTAATTAGACAAGAAAGTAACCACCTGACAGATCTACTCTGGTTGTTACATCAAGCACTAAATTTTTGTAAATGTAAAAAAATATTTTAATTAAGGTGCTTTAACAAGGCTGTAATTCTAATTCATTTTACATACCTTTAAATGTAAAAAAAATGCCAGGCGATTATATTGATCGCAAATACGTACCATACAGTTGTTCTGTGTAGGGGTATTTTTTAAGGTACTTTCAGAACCCTGATAATATGTAAAATGCAAGGCGGTTCTGGCAGTTGGGAGTGCTCACCAGGTGAATACAAAAGTTTTAAGAGGGTGCGACCAGTGTTGCCAGGTCAAAATTTTAAAAGTTATCAGATGACGTACAGTATAGCAGAATGGTGAAAAATCGCTCTGAGAGTCAACTTTTGAGCTGTCAACGTTTTTTTTTTAAATACTTGCAAAGCAGTATGGAATAGTGAGTCACTGAGGCTTAGACAAATTTTATTTTTTTTACCCCCTTTAATAATAGTGTGGGGGTGGTAATGGGGGATGATAGTAGGGATGGCCGGTACCAAAAAAAATTTGAAACCTTAGCTTCTCGTACACGACCCAAATCCCAATTTTATGGACTCCTACTTGCTTGCTTTACCTATTTATCCTCATTTACCCCCATTTACCCCACATCAACGGAATTCGATCAATGATCTACTTCCAGATCTCGTTATAGTACATAAGTGTACCAAATGTCAAGTTAATATCTTAAACGGTTCCAGAGTAAACGCGCACAAAAAGGATACAGACAGACAGACCGACAGACAGACCGACAGATAGGCAGACAGAATTTTTTAACTTAAAATCTCGACGTTTCGTGACATTCTAAGCCTATTTAAAAAAAAAACGCGTTACTATACTTCCACTGCACTAAATGGATGTAGAAGTAAAATTCGTTAAAGCGGCAATGACTCACTATTCCAGACTTCCTTGCTCGTACTTAACCCTAGAATACTATCGCTCGTCAAAATTACGACGATCGGATTTTATTAATCGGAGAACAGTTAGTGCCTAGATGCTGTAGACGATAGGTGAAGTTTGTGCGTGGTGAATTTCTTAATAATATCGGCCTCCCGTCGTAAAATTTACGACACGATAGTGTTAACGTAAGGCTTTTATCGGTGTTTATAATCACCGTTATATATTGTCAGGGCTTTATTGTTTTTTTAGATCACAATAGTAGCAAAATGACTTCTAACTGGGAAAAAACACGACCCTTGGCTGATGCGGAACTCGAAAACTTTTTATTTGAAGATGACGAAGACGATATCATGTTTGAAGATGGAGAGTCTGGTAGTGAGACTGACGATTTCTGCGAACGTGAAGAAAATTATGAGAACACGGACAGTGAAAGCGAAGGAGAATTACTTGAAGCAGAAACAAATGACTCAAATGATATTCAAGAGGAGGAAGGAGTTAGGAATTTGTTGGAAAATGAAGACGAAAATGATAAAGAAATCGAAGATGAAGATGAAGATAATATACCTTTTAGTAAATTCTTGAACACTAATCCAAATATTATTGTTCCACCTCGACTCTAAGAGGCAAAAACCGACATAAATGGAGTACACTTTCGAGAAGTCGTGTCGGGAGGAAGTCATCTAAAAACGTTATACATATTAGACCCGGTCCAACTAATAATTGTCAGAATGCAAATACAGAAGAGTAGTTGTTTTGATTGATTCTCCAATAATGAGTGTTTTAAAGTATTTACCTGACTAGTATATTAGCGTGCCCAAATTAGGGCAACAATATACAGAAAGTAGGTATTTTCATAATAAATAAAAGGTGTGTAAGTTGTGATTTGCATAATACCTAAATAATATTCTCTAATCATGATAAAAGCAAATAAATAAAAAATAATTAATTGTAAAAAGTGGATATTTTCAAATTATTCTTTGAAGATATAATAATAGACCAGATTGTTGAGCATACGAACCAAATGATTGTACACAAGGCAATAAAATATAAAAACAAGGATTTGGCAACAATAAAAAAAACAAATAAAATTGAAGTGAGTGCACTGATAGGATTACTCTTCTTCTCAGCATCGATGAAGAATAACCATCTAAATGCTCACTTGATGTTCGATCCAACTATATCTGCAAATATTTATAAATCTGCCATGAGTGAGGATCGTTTTCAATTTCTTTTAAGCTCTCTAAGGTTTGACAATCAGGCTTTACGTAAACTAACAGATAGATTTGCTCCTATTAGAGACATATGGGATCGCTTTATACTGTAATACTGTAACTGTAATAAAAATTATAAACCTGGTTCATTCCTAACAACAGACGAACAACTTTTGGGGTTTCGTGGTCGATGTCCCTTTAGGGTGGGCTGAAAAACACGAAAATTTGAATTTGCAGATGGCCTACTTACTAACTTATTACTATGTATCTAAAACTAATTCGGGTAGATTTTTAGCCAAATCGGTGAATATCTAGCTGGCCCCCGAGGGCCTTGAAAATGAAAGAGAGGGCCAATTTTTCGATTTTTAACATTTTTTAAATTGACATTTGAATTTTTTTTTGACTCTTTATTAATATCTAAATGCGTGTAGCAAAAGTTTTCCGAATAAAATATTTTTCAGTTCCAGGGAAATTAGAAATTTTATACAGAAAACCTTATTTTCGTCGAATTCTACGTTTTAGTGACAAATTTCGTTTCGTTTTGATTAGGGCTAACCATTTTCGAGATATGAGCGAAAAACCAAAAATCAGGACCTTCTTCGTGCCCCCCTGCAGAAAGTCAGTAATCCATATGGTGTAGACTTTTTGGTGGACACTGTATATGTATCTAGACACTAAAGTTAAACTTTTTTATCACGATGCGGAATAAACCACATAAGTGATAAAAAGAAATTTTAATGCCAAGGTGAACATTAATTTTTTCTTAATCCAGAAATTATGAAATACTGTACTCCACATCCAGTGGAAGTATAGTAACGACAAACAAATTTTTATTGTTCAAATAGGCTTAGAATGTCATGAAACGTCGAGATTTTAGGTTTGAGCGAAAAAAATTTCTGTCTGTCTGTCTGTGTCTGTCTGTCGGCTGTCTGTCTGTCTGTCTGTAACTTTTTTTGTGCGCACGTTTACTCTGATACCGTTTGAGAAATTGACTTGAAATTTGGTACACATATGTACTTTAACGAGATCTAGAACTAGATTATATTTGCATCTTGTTCCGTCGAAGGGTTAGGGGGTAAATTGGGGTAAATTTGGGGTAAATAGGTAGATCAAGCAAGTAAGAGTCCATAAAATTGGTATTTAGTATATACAAGAGAAGCTAAGGTCTCAAAAAAAAAATTTTGCATTAGCCATCCCCATTACCACACAGCAGGTAAGAGTCCATAAAATTGGTATTTAGAATATACAAGAGAAGCTAAGGTCTCAAAAAAATTTTGGCATTAGCCACCCCCATTACCAGCCCCACCCCATTATTAAAGGAGATGAAAAAAAAATGTGATTTAGTGTGTGTACAAGAACCAGAAACTTCAAAATATTCTTTTACTTTATCCACCCCCACTACCACCCCCATCACCACCCCCAACCCACTACCGATGTGGGCTATCGTTTTATGGGTTTTTTGGGGTAGAGGATTTCAAATATTATATTATTAAAGTTCCATAAACAATTATTTCCACATACAAAATTTTTTCGTTGTGAGTGACTTAGACAGAAAATCTGGGCAGCGGTTTTTTTTAAATAATTTTAAGTGACATTTAGGAATGACGTAATTATTAAAATGTCAAATCTGAATAATTTTTTGTAAGAAAACCATTATTTTTATCTGTCACCTCTGTCAACTACAAGAAATCGTACAATAGTGGATTACTTTACTATTTCTAGCACTTTAATGATTAAAAAAAAAATTACAAAACCAAGACTTGTATTAATTCTGAAAGATATGTGATTTCTTTTAGTCTATTGAGCGCTCTCTATCTGATTATTTTGTACTCTGTATTGTATTAAATTATTCGTAACTAGAAAGTAATGTAAAGTCTACGAGCCGCTAGGGGGTAATAAGCCCTTGGCTATTTAATTGTATATCGATTGACGTAAACGGTTTTGTATTAAATGTTTGTCATCTCCCGCTAAGGGATGAAACCAAAATTATTATAAATAGGTATTTTCGTAAATGTTCACTAAATCACTGGACTGAAAAAAAATCACCAATCTAGTGAAATTTCACACTGAATGCGACAGTGGCAAGGTTATACAGATACATGCGAGGAAAAGTTGGGGGAGGGGGGAGGCGGCTTGACTGTACACTCATGATACAAAGAATAGAAGGTACGCTAGATAGTGCGCCAAATTCGGTCAGGTTGGCCCAAGACGTCACGCGGTGATAGCGGGATTTTAAATTACATAGGATTTTCCTCATGATACAAAGAATTTGTATCATGGATTTGTCTGAACTCATTGGAATTTTGAAGAAATAGGGATTCTTAGTGTTCTTAGTAGGCATCGTTCTTTATAAATGAGCTTTATCTCCGCATAAATACGTTTTAAACATATTATCACTTTTACATGATGCCAATGCACAACGCATTTTTATAACTGAAGGTTATTGCAAGAACACTAAAATAAGTAAAATAATCAACTTAAAAAACAACTTCCACAGACATCGGCAAACTCACTTTTACGAAGGAAGCGGGTAGAAAATTATCACCGCGTGACGAAGCAACTGTCGATTTGGCTCCGCCCACATGCGCAATGTCAAACCTTGTATTCTTTGTATCATGCTGTACACTGTACACGTATTCAATACTTACGGTGAAGCAACGTTTAGCGCGTTTAGTACTTAGATGGGTGAAACCCATCCGGGGAAACATAGCAATCTCGTCCCACCTTCTAGCGCGTATACGCGGAAGCTATGTAATTTTAAGACGAGGATTATGTAGTGGATATACCATCCTCCGAAGGGATGTAAAGCAGTCGGCTCCTTATCTATTAAATATTAGTCAAGTAAAAGATCCCTTCTCTTCTCAAGGGAAGAGGTTCGGCAAAATTTCCAGGTCGCACGTCGGTGATAGGGCCTGGTAGTGGAAATAGGCCGACCTTAGATAATAAATAGATAATAGATAATAAAAAAGAAAGATGGGGTAAATGGAGATTCTGTGGATTTACTAAAGTATTATGGTAATGAAAATAGAAAAATACTACAATTCTTAGTGAATATTATTTAGGTATTAAGCAAATCACAACTTACACACTTCTTTATTTATCATGAAATTACCTACTTTCTGTATATTGTTGTCCTAATCTGGGTGCGCTAATATACTAGTTAGGTAAATACTTGTAAGTATTTTCAATATACTTTTTTGCTTTAAAATGCTAGGAATCTTATCATGGAACTCAATACTTCGTCAGTATTAGCTAGAAGAGTAGTTGTTTTGATTGGTTCTCCAATGATGAGTATTTTAAAGTGTTTTCCTAAGTAGTATATTAGCGCGATCAGATTAAGGTGCAATATACAGAAAGTAGATAATTTCATATTAAATAAAAAAGTTAGAATGACTGAATTTAAATAAATGATTTAGGTATTTCTAATATATCTAATATATATATATATATATATATATATATATATATATATATCTAATATATATGAGGGTTTTAAAGTATTTACCTTACTAGTATATTAGCGTGCCCAGATTAGAACAACAATATACAGAAAATAGGTAATTTCATAATAAATAAAAAAGCGTGAAGTTGTGATTTGCTTCATACTTAAATAATATTCTCTAATCATGATGAAAGCAAATAAATAATTAATCGTAAAAATAATTAATATTAAATTCCACAAATGTTTAGCTTTGTACAAACACCTTAACTGGATTGACCGCTAGCTCTTAGACTATCAAGCATGTGCATTATTTCATTATTCCGTAAGATAAAATTGAATTCCTCTTGCCACCTCTGTATGATGACATCACGTTCTGAACTTAGAAAACGGTTTGTGTTAAATGAACGCTAATTATTAATATATAAAAACAGTCCGTTTCACGAGTTCCTTGAAAGAGTATGAATAGAACACGTGACTCGTGTACTAATTATAATTAAGGCGATGAAAAGTTAAACAAAAACAAGCACACATTTAATTACAGTTTGTTTTGCAAACATCCTTCGTATACATAAATATTAACATTAGAAACTAATAATTGTCATATTTCCTTTATGTGTCTGGAAATATGTTCCATCATTAATTAAAAAATGTATGTATACTGGCAGGTAGGGGAAAACAGGGCAGAGGGCAACATAGAATAGGATTCCAAATAAAAGGAATTAGTTTTTTTTTTTCGACTGTTCCAGTCAAAGATAATGTTAATATTATATTGTTGTGCTGCAACCCCCAGAATGTAGGCAACACAGAATTCAATTAGTTCGGATGTTTGAATGTAGAGATTTGCACCTACTAGAGAAAGAACCTACTAGAAGCTCTAGAGTAATGGCATCTATTCAGAAAATTCGGGATCCCTCATCTTTAGGCATATAAGGCATGGAGTAAACCAGAGTGGACATTTAAGTTCTTGATAGCAAGTCAGTAAGATCAGAAGAGTAAAGTAAAGTGATCAAGTGCCTAAAATAGTGAATTATTATAGTACTTAGTAGTAGATTAGCAAAGTAAATTATTGGTTGTAATTAGTAAGTTAATAAATTAGTGTTAGTGTTACCCTGGAGTTATAATTTCCGGATCCACGATACAGGGTGTTTACAAAAAGGGTGTAAACACGTCACAATATATACAAATGTAACCCAACTGGGCAGAAATAACAAACTGGCTCTGGTCTAGATACCTGGCCATTCTGGCATGGAAGGCAGTGATATCCGTCAAAAACGACAAAAACATTATTTCCGTAATTATTTCTTAAATATCGTATGTAATGATTGCATATCGTCTCGAACTTTTCATCTAATTGCCATTTGCAACGATGTAATAACATTCCGCCATCAATAACTTACGAAAATGTATTGTTATCATTTACACTAATACAGGGTGTTTCGAAAAGATTAGGACAACCCTTAGCCGTAGATTCTACTCAAAAAGTAGTGATCTAACTCTTTTCGTTTTCAAGATACAGGGTGGCAAAGTAAATAAATTGTATTCGTAATTTGTCTCCATCTTAGAGACAATTATACATATCTACTTCAAAGTTGGTAACGACATGTTTTTCAGATCGCTATTTAAAATGGTGCTATTACCGATGCCATATTTTAGAGATGGCGCTAGTAACACTTTAAGCCATAACTTTTTTGAGGTTAGGTTTTGGACATCGTCTTCTACTATAATCGAAACGCAATTTCGTTTCCTAAGGAAAAGGTGTACTTGTTTAAACGCGATAAAATGCACCCTTTCAGAGAAATACGCGATTTACGACTTTATCACACACCAGTTCGAGGAAATTCAATTATACCTAAAAGTGGTTTTCTTATCTAGTAGGTGTACGTCAAGTATGATGTCTTGAAGTCGTCAATAGTGCTTGTTGTAGATACGTATAATATTCTGCAAGATAGAGACAAAATATGAAAACAACTACTTTTACTATACCACTCTGTATCTTGAAAACGAAAAGAGTTAGACCGCTACTTTTTGGGTTAAATCAACTTGTTTTGATGTCAAGAGTCTACGCTAAGCGTTGTCTCAAAACACCCGGGGTGTTGAATTTTTTCGAATTGGTGTGTGACAAAGTTGTAAATCGCGTATTTCTCGCGTTTTGACAAGTACACCTTTTCTTTAGAAAACTAAATTGCGTTTCGATTATAGTAGAAGATGATGTCCAAAACCTAACCTCAAAAAAGTTATGGCATAAAGTGTCACGTAAAAGTCCTGTAACTAGCACCATCTATAAAATATGACATCGGTAATAGCACCATTGTAATTTGTGATCTGAAAAACATGTCGTTGCCAGCTTTGAAGTAGATACGTATAATAGTCTACAAGATAGAGACAAATTACGAATACAATTTTTTTTATTTTGCCACCCTGTATCTTGAAAACGAAAAGAGTTAGACCACTACTTTTTGAGTTAAATCGACTTGTTTGTATGTCAAGAATCTACGGCTAAGCGTTGTCCCAATCTTTTCGAAACACCTTGTATAGAGCTGTGTAAATAAATCATAAAAATTTGACTTAGTTGACTTACGCATTAAAGCTTGATCGAACAGAGTTACCAGATATGGAGCTAACTCAAAATTCATGTATGTTTGAAGTTCTTCTTCTGATTTTTTTAAATCACAAATACGTCGAAAGAGCAACAATTCATCCATTTGAATGACTTCATCATAAACTGTGATTTTGTTGTTACCAGCAAGAAGCATATTTTGTTTTTACATACATTAACTGGATGTAATACAACTTCAGCGTTTTACAATAAGGGTAAAAATAAATTTGCTAAATTATTCGAAAATCGTACAGATTTACAAGATGCTGCCATTATCTTTACTGATGAAAATGCTGATGTCACTAATATTTTGCAATCGGGTATTTTATGCATTTTAGCATTATATGATGCTCCTAAAAATCAAGAAAATCTAAATAATTTTCGATACCAATCGTTTCTTAAAGCTACAAGTAAAAATAACTGTCTACTTGGCTTCATTGATACCTACACTCGATGCTAGTTCAGAACATATAATAAAGAGTGTATTTACAAGTACAGTTGTGGATGGGACATCATAAGCTGCCAAAAGAATGGAGACCAGTTACTAGTACCAGTTACAATGAACCAACCACCAGCTTCTGAAAATTTATTGAAAATGATTTTTTGTTCATGTAAAATTTGTGGATGTAGAAAAAGTGGCTTAAATTGTTCTATAGCATGTTTACTATGTGAAGGAGTTAGTTGCCTAAATGTTCCACCAATGATATAAAATTAAATTACAAATTTAAAAAACCCCCGACACAAAAATATCGACTAAATAACTAATAAAAAAAATAAATTAACACAACTTTAAAAATTATGAAATAATTTTGATTCCATATACGAACTCTTATGATTTATTTAAATCCAGCTTACATTTTCTTTATGACTTCGAGATTTGCTTTCTTATACGCATGAATATATCGGGAGCTGCTGTTTTAAATATAACTATTTAGTAGTTCGTCTTTACAGCAGCCCAAGGCAAGTTAAATAAAAGCTTGTAATCAAGATGGCGACCAAACAAAATCTAATATGGCAAAAACCTTCTCGACAAAATACTCTTTCAAATAAAAAAAAGTGCATCAAAATCGGATCACCCGTTGAAGAGATATGAAGCCACAGATAGACAGACAGACAGGCAGACATACAAACATACGCGTCAAACTTATAACACTTCTCTTTTGGGATCGGGGGTTAATTAATGAATGACATCGAAAACGAAAACGTCGGAGACAATTAATTTACATGATTATCCTTGTAGTAAAAATTTATAATTATTTATGTCATTAAAATTTATAACAAATATTATTCAGCAAAGTTGTTAATAAATTATATTCTATAAAAAATTGATGTATTTGTATTATTTAACGTTTCTTCCACTTATTCGCTTTTTGGAGTTTCTGCCATCTTCAAATTAATTTTAAAAAGTTTCATTTTTTTACAAATTCTTTATAAACAACCTCGAAAACTATAACAATCATTATTTTCTATTTAAAAACTCCGATAATTTTATTTTTCGTTGAGATTTCTAAAAATTTTAATTTTAACCTCCCCACAATAAAATTGTGGGAGGTTACTAAAATTGGTCCAAAATTGAAAATTGAGATAACATCAAAATTGAGATAACCCAAAAAGTGGTGTTTGAAAAATGTCTGTGTGTGCGCGTGTGTGTGTGTATGTATGTTAGCACGATAGCGGCGAAGCGGATTTGGATGAAACTTTGCAGTGCTTTAGATCAGGGATTCCCAACAGGTGGTCCGCGGACCCCTAGTCCGTGGACGATGTCTCAAGGGTCCGCCAAATGTCACTGAGATATTCAACAGATTCAACGTATCACACTGAAATTGAAAAGTTATGCGTTTTTGTTATTGCAAATGCTTTGTACTTTTATTAAACTTGTGTTAACATCAAATTTCATTTTCATATATATGAACAGTTTCCACCTTTAAGTAAATTAGTTTAGTAAGTAATTTATGGTAGATTCTACATAATTTTCATTTTAAGAATTTAAGCTTGTCAGTATAGCGACCGATGAGGGGGTCCTTGAAAAAATTTTGTTGGGAACCACTGCTCTAGATGATCTGAAAAAATTTTGATTGAGATCGGATTACGTTTAGTGCCGTTTTGGCAGAACAAGTTGTTTGTTTTATGATTACTTACAATTTGTAATTGAACCATTGAAAAGTAGATAAAAGTAGATAAAATTCTGATTTCAACGATCACACTTGCACCCATTCGATTTGGTTTCCGTGAAAAAAATTAAAAAACAAAATAACAGTCTATAGAGACACGCTTCTTGTCTATGATATATTTTACAACCTAAAGTAACTCTCTGAAACACATTAACCACACATACGGACAGTCTATTCCATGTCCAGGAGTCTGTAGCCGCTTCTAATCAGGAATAGCACAAAATAAAAAATTGTTATATACCGCTATTGTGAGGCTGGCTCTCACATATGCGGCGCCGGTGTGGTGCAGCGCATCGGCCACGACAATAAAAAAACTTCTTCAAATTCTTTTAGATACACCTTCATCAGAAATTTACATGAATGTTGCGACGTAACACCAATAGTGGACTACATCAAAGCTACATCACAGAAATTCTATCAATTTAAGCTTGGTGATAGTCCGCTTACAAACAACATCACACAATTTAGAGAGCATAATGCACCTTCTCGCATTAAACATAAATTACCATACCAAGCGTTGCCCATCTTTCGGCAACAATTATAGCCAAAACTCGTGTTCTTCTACTTTAATTGCTATCTGACACAATTCAGCCCTCATTCTTTCATATTCCTTACTTCTCTTTTTTTTGTAATTTTTGTCTTTTATTTTTCAAAATTTTGTACTTCCTAACCAAATTTTTGAATATAATCATAATATTTAATAAACCATAAACAATAAATTAAGTGGTATAACACAGCCACTCGCTCTTGCTGAACTTCCTAAAACGGGTTTTTTGGTTAATAATTTTCCCGCAAAACTAATTTAATACATTTTTATGCCATTTAATTATATTACATATACATTCATAATTTATACAAATTATTTTAAATTTAAATCGTTAGATCAGTTTTTATTTTGATTGCCTTTTAACTTACTTTTTGTAAAAGGAGTTGGTCACTTGTTTACTATTGTTCAATAATCCTTTCCGGCCTCGCTCCGTCCAGCCTTTCAATTGCTACAGCGATATTTCGCACGGTAGATGTTAGGCTGGCTCTGGACACGAGTGTTCGGGGGGGACAGATGTAAAAATTATTAATTGTTAATAAATTTGTTTTGATTGATTGAAGCGCGAGATTATAAATTTTAAACTTGAGGTTCAAATCCTATCGATCGCAAGATTTTTTTTTAATACAAAAAAATTATTTGAACTTAATAAATATAATGAAACGAGATCGTTAATATTTTGTGCTCTTTTCAGCTTCAAAGATCCACCGGGTGGGGAGGTTTCAACCGCTTTCCGTAGCTGCCGATTTTTTTTTTCTAATTTACGGATTTTCGAAATTGCGGTAATTTTCAATGGGTAAACTTTTTAGTTTATGGCATTAGAAACCCAAAAATCATTCAAATTCATTTATTATAGTATAAACCTAAATGCACTGCACTAATAATATTTATACTTCCACATCCAGTGAGCGTATAGTAACAGAAAAAAAAATTAATGTCTTTTTTTATTCAAATAGGCTGAGAACGTCATGAAACGTCGAGGTTAAAAGTCTAAGCAAAAAAATTATGTCGGTCTGTCTGTAACTTTTCTTTTATGCACACGATTACTATGGAATGGTTTATTGACTTGAAAGCGAGGGGTAAGCCGCCAGTGGAAGTAGGTGTACAACCCACTGGAAGTTTGATGGAAGTATGTGGAAGTAGGTGGAAGTATGTGGAAGTGCGTGGAAGTTTGGTGGAAGTAAGTGGAAGTATGGTGAAAGTATCTGAAAGGTTGGTTGATGTTGGAAGTGTGGCAATATTGAAAATATTGAAAATTATTGCAAAAACTTAACTCAAGAAACTCTAGCAAATAAGAAACGTAGCCCATCAGATGCAAGTTCAGGTCAAGGATCTGACGAAGAAGCGAACGAGGAAGACGAAGAATATATCGACAATGAACAGGCAGTTATAAATGAAGATCACCATGGCTTGGCTCTTGACACAATCGATAACGAAATCGTAGGTAGTGATACATCTGATGATGTATTTGAAATTTCGCTTTTGAAAAATACAGGGGAATCTTTGTTATTGAAAGACTATACAGACAGAGGCAAAGGAGGTAACTTTGATGTTAAGGGGCCATTTGTACGCGTTTTTATCAAGAACAAAATATCTGTTGTCAAAAAAATTCATTGTGTTAGTTGTTAAGCACAGAAAACCAAAGAGTAAGATCCGATCGATTAAGAAGATTTATATGTGATAGTAAGTCTGCGATCGAAATGTCGAAGAATCGTATGGTTGATCCCGTTGTAAAATTAGAAAAAAGGGATGATTTAAGAATTGGTGACTGGTGCATATTCTACAACATTTCCAAAAATACCAGGAGTAAAATGCTCAATCAAAACACAAATTGCGACAAATCCAGACTTCATCATTACACTTGTGGTCGAATTCTCTATTTTAAAGGCTCTGGTAAAAAAAAACTACTTCGGTAGAATAGGAAGCAAAGGGAATAGGATGCTTGTGTACTTGGTATACCATTCAAAATGACGGAAAATTAACTCAGTCCTCGTCGTCTCGACATGAATTTTATGACATCACACATTACAAATTTTCAATGCCAAATCCGTCTGTGATACTGGAAGAAAAGACTGATAGTATAAATTTGGTGCTGCAAAAACAAACCTTAAGTGACCTGCAGAGAGAAATTAATGGCTATTCTGAAGGTGGAAGTTCCGTAGCTATTTCCTCGGCGATTTCTGGATGTGAAAATTTCGCAATCGATCGTAACACGGCTTTCATGGACAATGGTGATACCGAGGGTGATATACAGACGACGGTGTGGACGCCTGGGAAGCCGACGATGACTCTGTGGAACATTGCAGCGAGGATTACGCTTCTTTCTTGGATTCTTCTGATGACCTCCCATTAGCTGAGCTAGCTCCCTTTCGAGCACATTCTTTAAATGACAAAAATATAGATATCAAAGTGGAACATTACTACGCTGTGTACTACGATGATTCGTGGTATATCGGCCGAGTTATTGAGACAATCCATGAGCAGAAAAAAGTTTTTAAAGGAAGATCTACATCATTTTATTTGGCCGAAACGTGACGATATTCAGCAAGTACAAAATAAATATATATATTATGGTCCGATAATATTACAGGGAGTTGGGCCATTCTCTTTAACAGAATCGGTGAGAGCCAGAACCATAAATGGTATCAAATATATTAAGAGAAAACTAAATTAAGTAGCAGGCTGAAGTTCGTTTACTTTAGCACTTCATTTTATAACCAAAGAAAAGGAAGACTTGTTATTTTTTTTTTTAATTATATTAGAGCTAGTATTTTTATTTCCTTGTTTTGTAGTTATAATAATAAAACTGTTTAATGCATGTAAATAAAGCATTTTATTCAATTTGATGTCTACTACCTATCCCCTAGATTATCCTTATTACCAAAGTAAATAATATAAAGAATCCTTCACTCGCCCCGTTTTCACGATCGGCTCGTAACACATATTAAAAACGAATAAACTTAGCGACTCAAAACAAAAAACAATTAAAAGCTCTTTTTTCCTAGGGTTGCCATGTAATAGTTTTTCGAAATTAATTGGCCGCTGTATTTTATTATTTCGGTTTTTCGAGTGCTGCAGACGTTCGGGATATAGCATAGAATTTTGAGTATTTTTGATCAAATCGATAATATTTTGGTATCATTGCAAAGCTAATATATAGGCACACTTCCCTCGTGTAATCGATTTTTTAATAAAGCCTATTTTAAATATCAGAAAAAAATTGTAAACATGCGATTTTATTGCATATTTTACTAATTAATTCCCAATAATTACAAATCAAGTTCGAAAAACTATTACACGACTGTCCTAGGAAGTAAGGCTGGTTTTCAAATGTTTTGTGTTTTGGGTCGCTAAGTTTATTCGTTTTTGAAATAAACGTTATGAGCCGAGCGCAAAAACTAGGACTAAAAAAAGCGAGTTATGGACTCGCCTTATTTAGTCCTAATAATAATAATAACTACCTAATAATAACTAAAATATTATTACTATTAGGTAGTTCCGAAGGTAGTTCAAAAGAAAGCTCGAAATAAAGTTGAGGGAAATTTGGTGGGAAGTATGTGGAAGTTTGGTGGAAGTACGTGGAAGTTTGGTGGAAGTTTTTTTAAAAGTGGAAGTAGGTGTACACGATTTTTGCCGGCGGCTTACCCCTCGCTTGAAAGGTATGTATTATAACGAGATCTGGAACTAAATTATATTTTGATCTCATTCCGTTGAAGGTTGGAGGGTAAATGAGAGTAAATAAGTAAAGCAGGCAAGTAATAGTCCATAAAATTGGGATTTAGTGTATGTATGGGAAGTCAATGTCGCAACACTTTTGCATCAACTACACCCACAAAGCAGTACTTGTACCGTCTTTTTTATTACACATATTCACAGTCCCATAAAACTACTATCCGTTAATAAAACCAACAGGGAACTTCGCCACAGCGCACAGTTTAAAATTTTCGTAATCTATGCGGACAAAATACCATTTTGGTAAGTGTACGATATTTTAATAAACATTTAATTTTTGAAAGTAAAATGATCAAACTTCATAAGCATATATATTTTTTTATCAGCAACATGCAAAGCGTCCAAACAAGTGTCGTAAACTGTCGTGTTTTCTTGTTCTCACTATACCAAATGAGGATAAACTGAATGGACACGCTTCAACTTCTTAGTTGAGTATAAGTGTTCCTGCGGTTTATATAGGTTTTAGTGAAAATATTATTTTAAGGGTATTTGAAGGTAAGTGGCTATATAATTTTTTTTTAAATTATTCTATAAGACTAAAAAAGAAGATAAAAGTTTAAGTATGAGATAACATGGAAAAATTATATTTTATAAATAAATAACTAAACTTTTAATTCATACCTCGGCAGACTACCCTCAACTTTTTATATTAAAAAAAAAGGTTAGTTTGTGTACTTTAATATCAGAAAGAAAAAGTTGCGAGAGCTTGCGCTCTCACTAGTTTTCTCTTAATTTCAGATTTTTTTAAAATAGGTCTCCAATCCCAGGCAAAGCAAGTCAGATGCCACAATGTCTTATATTTTACAAAAGTTAGGTATTCTGAGTATTCTGAGCAGCATTCGTGGATCTTGTTTGCAGCAAGATAGGGCAAAAATAGGCTAAGTAGGATAGAGATCAGGAGCGATTTTTAAAACATGGTTCTTGGCTTGATGGTAGTTTGTTGCTGCCTGACATTGCTTCCTTGGCCGTTTTTATTAATGTGCCCTGCTGTGCTGGGACACTAGAGAGTTCTTTAGCTATTTACGCTAAATCCCTTTCACCAACTTTATGCAACTTTAGTGCACTTGCAAGCGATAGTTCTTCGTGAGAAGCAGAATTAACGAGATGAAGAATTTTACGTTTCTTACTTTTGTATCTGGACTCTTCAAATCTTTTTTGGGGCCTACAGGATGTAACAGGGGCAATATTTTCCTTTGAAGTAGAGGATATAGCTTGATAAACTATGTCAGGCAGCAACAAACAAGCCAAGAACCATCATGTTTTAAAAATCGCTCCTGATGTCTATCCGATTTAGCCATCTTTGTCCTATATTACTGCAAACAAGGTTCACTGACTTACGAAAGCTGCTCAGAATACTATTTGAGAATGAGTGGTTACCTAACTTTTATAAAATATGACATCATGGCATATGACTTGCTTCGCCTGGGATTGGAAACCCATATTTCAACAATTGACCATCGAGAAATTTCGACACTCATTATGAAATTAAGAAAAAACTAGTGAGAGCGCAAACGCGCGCAATTTTTTCTATCCGTTATTAGAAGTACACAAACCAACCTTTTTTCTGAATATAAGAATTTGAGGGTAGTCTGCGGAGGTATGTAATTTTTCCGTGTGATCTCAAGCTTAAACTTTTAACTTCTTTTTTAGTCTTATAGAATAATTTTTCAAAAAAAAAATTATATGGCCACTTACTTTCAAATACCTTTAAAATAATATTCTCACTAAAACACATATAAACCGTAGAAACACTTGTACTCAATTAAGAAGTTGAAGCGTGTCCATTCAGTTTATCCCTACTTGGTAGAGCGTGAACAAGAAAGCACGAGTTTACGACACTTGTTTGGATGTTTTGAATGTTGCTGATAAATATATATATATATGCTTATGAAGTTTGATCATTTTACTTTCAGGAATTAAGATGTTTATTGAAATATCGTACACTTGCCAAAATGGTATTTTGTCCGCCTAGATTACGAAAATTCCACACTGTGCAGCGCAAGTATTCCCAGTCAGCCGCTGAACTGTAGACCGACTGGTGTGACGTCACGTGTGGCAACGTCACATTTCGCAATGGGCTATATTTGATAATTAATCTGAGAGAGAAGACGCTGTGATAAAACTCTGATTTTTTTGTATATCTACTATTTGAAATATAAACTTTCAAAATATGAACTAAAAAATATTTCTTAAATTTCATGTATTTTGACTAAGTATAATTATACTTCTTTTAGAACAATTACTTTACTAATACAGTTGCTAGGCACAAATTTCTTAAAATTAAATTCTCCGTTCAACCGCACTCCAAATAATAAATGTATACCAAGGATAAACATCATTCCCTCTAATAACTTATTAAAAAAACACACTTCTAGCTCTAAGACCGTGATATATCTATTTAGTTCCACTTACCCCGCTTCTATAGTTCCATTCCTTGAGAGTTTCGCCGCTGTTGCGATAGTCATTATTTAACTTATCCGCATCAACTCCATTTATGGTAATCTTAACGGGCTTCGGCTCATCATAATATTTAGACGAGAAAGTAGAACGGGAAAACGATGTATAACCTGACATTATTTCACTGCACAGAGCACCAAGCAAACCGGCGAAAGACGAAACGCGATA
Source organism: Rutpela maculata (assembly GCA_936432065.2). Classification (NCBI taxonomy): domain Eukaryota; kingdom Metazoa; phylum Arthropoda; class Insecta; order Coleoptera; family Cerambycidae; genus Rutpela; species Rutpela maculata. The sequence goes on along the minus strand of OW386287.2, from coordinate 34,892,132 downwards.
TTTGATTAAAATCCAAGAAAACACAACTTGTCCGCGTCGAACACCGAAAGTAAAAACGAAAAGAAATTCAAATCGTATTGTTCAACCTTCTGACTAGTTTTTACACCTACATTTGTGTTTGCTTTAATAAAAGGTAACATCGAATTTCTTTATGGTATTAAAGGTTCGAGTGCTCGACGTCATTGTGATATTTCGTGGGTAAACGTCTCCATCCTCATCCAGCGGTGATGAACGGCGGGGCGTCGCCGCCTCGCGAATCATATGTCATAATAAAGTGAGATATACGACAAATAACTCAAAGCCGTTTTCTTGGTGTCTTATTTAGTCCATAGATTTTTGAGGTTTTATGTGGTACAGGCAGATTTAGGCAGATCATAAATTGTCTCCTGCCCGTTTTATTTATTTAACTAGGGAGAAAATAGAAAATAAATAAATAACGCCACATTTAATATAGGTAAAGTTGATTACACTAATTTATTTATTTATTAGTCCATTTTTAGAGCTGTTGGCACAACCAAACTTAAATCAAATCTAATAAATTTTATTTTAAATTAAATAGTAAATAACGCCCCCCTCCCCCGGACACACACACTGGAGCCAGCCAGACATTTAGACCAGGGAAATTAAATCAAATTTGCCCGGAATAACTTAATTTTGACATACAGCTCGGATCGAGATGCGGTTTTCGGCATCGTCTTCGGGAAAATATTGGGAAAAAAAGTCTACATATAGTGAATAATCCGTTCGAAGAAAATTGCATAGGGGGTGCATAAAATGCATCTAAAGTGCATAATTTTCTGAAAAATTCTAGAAATTGATAGAAAGCCGTGAAAATCTCGTGGGAATCACTTCCCGAGGGTTTTCGAGGTCGCTGAGTACAAATCTGACATCAAAACTTACCAGGGATGCTCTTCTGGTGTGGGAGGAGGCGAAATCGAGTGAAAAAATCAAAGTGCCCAAAAATGACGGAGGAATCGCTTCCCGGGGGCTTTCGAGGCCGCTGAGTCCAAATCTGACATTAGGGATTGCAATTTACCGGAAGTTTTAATAACCGGTAAATCGGTAAATAAAAATGTAAATAACCGGTTAACCGGTATTTACCGGTAATTTTTAGAATGAATGATTAAGGTGGCGAAAATGGCAATTATCTTTTTCCATGTACAAAATTATCTAAATTTGACAAACAAAATTTTTGTCCACGACTATTAAATAATGTATTCATTATGTATGTCTTTCCTCAAGGATAATGCTATCCATTATTCCTTGCAGTGAATAATGATTTCAGTATTCACTAGTGAATAATAAGGACAGTCAGTTGTTATAAGAAATCACGGGCAGGTATTTTTTCTATTCGAGTGCAATCTCGCAACTTTTTATTAGAATTTATGGCTACTTTTTGAAACCTTAAATATAATTATTCGTTAACTGTCATAGCTACAATTGTGTGAACAGTTTTACTATTACTATCAAATTTATGAATAGATAACTTTATTTAGCGTTTCAGAAACAGACCCTCTTTTATGATACAAGTTCGTTTTTAAATTTGATTGAGTAGGCCGTTATGTGTCAAAGAACGGCTTGTCAAATTAAATTTAAACGTCAACGTTATTTATAATAATTATACATATTACCCAAAAAGAATAATATAAATAATTCATTAATTAATTTCTTCAGTAAACACTTTAACAAAAATATCTAATAGTCGTGGACAAAGTATAGTATTCTACTCGCATATAATGGCTACTCAGGTGATTTACGACATTCGCCTACGGCTCGTGTCTAAAACTTCACTCTCGTGAATAATAGCCATCATTATTTGCTCGTTGAATAATATACTATTATATACGTATATTTAATATAATGAACAAACCAAAGGTTTTTTATCAAAAGGAAAAAATATAAATGAAATAAATTTAAATAAATAATTATTCTGTAAATAACAAAAATATTAACTTAAATAACAAAAATTATAAACATAAACTCAAATAGGGCATTTACTGAATACCTAATCTAATAATACAATATTTTTAAAAAACGGCCTGTTAAAAGGGTTAGTTTTTCAAAGCAATATCTGTTAGTCGTCTGATATTTGTGCATAGAATACCACCAGCTGAAGATGTCCTTCCTCAATCGATATTGGTGGGTCGATAAGTTAATAAGAATTGGTAATAACATACTTCTAAATGTATTCCACGGATATTTGCGGCAGTGAAATATTCAATTTCCTATCGCACGATATGTCAATGTCTCTCTTACTTGTATTTCTTGGGGCTTGGTGTCTGGGTTTTACTTTTTATAATATTATTTATTTATTGTTAAAAGTACTCAGTGTTGGGACAGTCACTCTGTATTTAGTGAATACTAGTCATTGACATAAATAGAAACGTTGAATACTTGACATATCGTAAGTTTAGAATTTACCGAAATAATCGGTAAAAAATTAAAATAACCGGTAATTATCGTCATGTGTTTTTTGTCCTAACAACCGGTTAACCGGTTAACCGGTATTGCAATCCCTATCTGACATCGAAACTTACCAGGGATGCTCGGGAGTGACTCCTCGGGGGTGAAATAGAGTGAAAGATTGAAAGTGCCCAAATATTACGGGGAAATCGCTTCCCAGGTGCTTTCGAGGTCGCTGACTCAAAATCTGACATCTAAACTTACCAGGGATGCAATGAAAATAGTCTCGCACGTTTTCGATCATCATGCACCCGTGCACTAGTATAGATATGCATTGAAAAAATCGTTTCTTTTTGAAAATGGCGCGAAGATTATCGTCGACAAATTAGATACCCTCGATACCGATCGGGCTCAATATATGAATAGTATTACTATATATTCAGGTAGCGGCAGCTGCGCAGTGTAAGTGACAGCAGCTGTGTAACGTATTTCTATACTTAAAGAGAACGTCCCCACCAGTGCGTTAGTCACGTTGTCGACCACGTATGATGTGTATTGAGTCGTTCTTTTTGGAATTAAAAAAAAAAATATTGCCTTGCAACATTGGCAATTACTAATTGTTTGTATTTTTCCACATGTACTAATTTAAGCAATCTAAACCACGTGACTTTTAACATGGTGTCGGGGGCAAACATCCAAACATTTGTTTTCATTCGTTAAATGTTTGTTAAAGAGTTTGTTTTTTGGTTGCCTTGGCTACGTTTTCGCGACTTAATTAAAATAAACCCCGTGTTTTGCCCCCGTCGCCATATTGACATTGCCGATCGACTTCAGAAAAAATATATTTTTGTCACTTTAAATTTTTCACTCAAATTCACCCCCTCCCACCCCCGAAGAGCCACCCCCGAGCATCCCTGGTAAGTTTCGATGTTAGATTTGGACTCAGCGACCTCGAAAGCCCCCAGGAAGCGATTCCCACGTGATTTTTGGGTACTTTGAATTTTTCACTCGATTTCACCCCCTCCCACCCCCGAAGAGCCACCCGCGAGCATCCCTGGTAAGTTTCGATGTCAGATTTGGACTCAGCGACCTCGAAAACCCTAGGGAAGCGATTCCCACGAGATTTTCACGGCTTTCTATCAATTTCTAGCATTTTTCAAAAAATTATGCACTTTAGATGCATTTTATGCACCCTCTATGCAATTTTCTTCGAACGGATTATTCACTATATGCAGACTTTTTTCCTAATATTTTCCCGAAGATGATGCTGAAAACCGCATCTCGATCCGAGCTGTATGTCAAAATTAAGTTATTTTTATCTAATTTCCCTGGTCCACGACGTGGGGCGCCAAACAGTGCTGCTTTTTTAGAAAACAGGTGTCAAAAATCGGTAACCTAGCCAATTTTCGATAAAAATTTACGCAACTTGGTAGAGTTATGAAGTATATGGAAGTATTTGGATATTCAGTTTTGCTGCAGAAATATTTTTATCAATATGGCGACTTCAAAATTTGGGTCAGAAGAAGCAAAAAAGATGAAAAGTTCAATCCCAGCCACAAAAAAATCCTGATCCTGGAACTCGACCCGAGTACTCGAGGCTGAATTCGAATCCGCCCTCAGAAAAGCCCAAACACCCTCAAAATTTTGAGCTAAAGCAATGAACACCCTTAGAATGGGGTAAAATCGACCCTCATATATGGTGCCAATAAGTACATGCAAAAAGTACTCCTACTAATGTGCAATCCTAAAGTTTTTGCGGTTGCTGATTTCAAATTTCAACATGCCAAAAGCCAATAATTGATTCTCAGAATGAAAATCGAGTAAAAGAGGCTGAAAGGTGTGTAAAAATGAAAATTTGACAAAATACGTAATTTCCATTCTAGACTTATATTTCTAGAGATTTTTGAGGTTGATGATTTCAAATTTCAACATGCCAGAAGCCAAAAATGTATTCTCAGGGCGAAAATTGAGGGGTTGAAAAGGGTGAAAAATGAAAATTTGACAAAATACATAATTTTCATTCCAAAAGTATATTTATAGGGGTTTTTGAGGTTGCTGATATCAAATTTCAGGATGCCAAAAGCCTAGAATTTAGTATTAGGTTGAAAATAGAGTAAATTAGTAGTTGACGGGGGTGTAGAAATAAAAAGTTGAAAAAGTACGTAATTTAGATTTTGAAATTATATTTTTCGGCTTGACTTTGTTGAGTTCAAGTTCGAATCCGATCTCAGAAAAGCCCATGTGCCCTCAAAATTTTGTGTCTAAAATAGGGTAAGTCATTCCTGATTTGTGGTAACAATAAATACATGCAAAAAGTAGTTAACACGCCCAAACGTATTGTATTTAGACATAGATTTTTGGTATATGGCAAAGGATTTTCTACTCTAAGGTGGTTAACCTCAGCTAGAGGAAAACCACCCCAATATAAAAATAAAGTTCATGAGAGAGGTTAAAGTCACTTTAGTTTCTATTCAAAAATTTATAAATCAAAAACTTCCACATTTTCCATATTTTAATGGTAATCATGTATATTATTTTTATATAAGGGTAGTTTTTACACTCATATGTACATTTTGTACATATGTACGTTTTTATAATGGGGGTGAACTTTATGTCACTGCAGATTTGCATAATTCCAAACTTTCAAATCTTCATTTTTTATGTCATTTTTTAGCACTCATATACTCTATGATGGTATGATGGTGTATATTCTTTGCGAGGGGGTAGCCACTCTCGAAATACATGTACATTTTAGCCCCGAAATCTCGAAATCACTTCCGAAATCCCGAAATCATCTCTGAAATCCCAGAAATCATTGCAAAATCTTCGGAAATCTCACAATCGTACACGAAATCTTCGAAATCATAATCACGTCATACAGTATGAGTCTGCGCACAAGCTCGTCTCGTGTCCTAACTGGTTGACTGAAGATTTTCTATACAAGTATTATACATCAGTCGAACCACGGCCATTGTTTTCTGGTGTACCTAAGTGTATTTTCGTATGTTGTTAATTTACTTTTATTCTTGCTGTTATTATAATAAATTTACAGTTTTAAAAAATTTCCATCAATGCTCACAAAGAACATAATCTAAGGAATATGTTACAATTCACTTATTGTAGTAGTTCAGATTTATTTAGGTAATAATAAAGATAACTTATAATAAATATAGATGCAACTGGAACTCGATATCTATTAATAATAACACGATATATTTTGGACGCATTTTTAAATAAGTCAATAAGTCACGAAAAAAGAGTATACTTGTGGTATTTCGTATTCTTTCTTCGTATATGGAGATACTGGATGAAATTACAAATTAACCTAAAAAAACCTTTTTCTCTTAAAAACAACTTGCTAACTGCTAACACATATACTTGTATTGAATTAAACGCCCATGGTTCGTTACTACTAATTGAGAAATGTCAAGAAAACCCTGAAGCATTCTTGCCTTGGTTGTTTAGCAGTCAACCATGCGAAAAGTTTTTTCGACAAACACGTTCGATGACAACTGCATACTCCACCGTAGTAAATTTTGATATGCTAGATCTTCTTCAAAGACTTTCCTAGAGAAAATATCCCTAAACTAGGGACATCTGTAAATAAAAATATTTCGAACCCCCTTCCAAAAGTAGAAGATATTAAAACAATTTTAGTGAAGGCAAAAGAAGATGCCACAAAAGATGCAGGGAGCTTAAATATGGTGCTCTCGCCAAAAGAAGAAGAATATGCAATAATAACAGTAATGAAAAATAAAAAAAAAAACGAGAAAAAAAAAACAAAAATGACTCCGACACAAGCTCTGATGACACGTCGGACACAGAATCTGACACTGAGGACATCTCAAAAGACCCTCCCTCGGGCGCTCCAAATTTTGCAATTAACGAAGAAGAAGACGAAGAGATAAATGAAGATCTGAAAATGTTTTCAAACTATACATCACTAGACATTAAAGATTACAGTAATACATCAAAAAAAGTAGAAATAACGATGTACGATTTTTACGAGTAAATGTTAATAACAAGGGGAAGATAGTAAGAAAATCAACCTTATGTTGGTTGTTCTGTGACAAAAAAGGTTATCTTTCTTCGGATCGAATAATTAGATGTAGATGTATGACAAGTAAAAACAAAGACCGAATAAATAAGGAGGAAGGCCTGGAAAGTAACTGCAAAAAAGGGACAATAAGTAAAAAAAACTAAAAAAGAAAAAAGCACCATAGAAGAACTTGAAACAACTTCCGACGAACGCAGTTGGAGTTCAGACTCAGAACGTGACATTGATGACGTTTTTGCAGAAGATAATACGGAAAGTAAAGTAAATCTGGAAGAAAGTATAGAACTCGGTATAGAAGTAGAAAAATATTATTGCGTTTATTATGATGTACCACAGCCCGCATGGTACGTATTACGTAGGACGTGTCATAGAAAAGTTAAACAACAACTGTTTTAAAATAAATATTTAAAGTGCGAATTGGACCAATTTATTTGGCCTAATCCTGAGGACATTCAGATTGTTGATAAAAAATATATTTTTTATGGTTCATTAAATTTATTGGGCAATGGCCCCTTTAATATAAAAAGGTATGACAGACTTAAAATCTATAAATTGTTCAAACAATTTAAATTTTCAATAAAAGATTGAATTCGGTGTTTTCACAAATTTTAAAATCTTATTGACTGTGAAGGTAATACTTAATTATAACTAAAAACATTTGAATTTCCACAATCAGTTGAGTAATATCCAAGAAAAAGTATTTTTAAATTTGAATTAAAATTTTACCGCGCGAAACACTAAGCTATATTGTTGACGTCATCGGTCACAAACACCTAACCTCAAAAATACATATCTTTTAAAAATTTCCGAGTAATATGTCACTATTATGAAAATTTCAGCTTGGTTCTCGTACTTTCAACTAAAATCTTGTTCAATGTAATGTTCATAAAGTTTTAAATATCTTCTCCCAATAAAATAAGGCGATTTTTGTAGGTTGGAAATCCAACCTTTTTTCTATAATTAGCAGCCCATTTTTAGTAATCAACAATATTGAGACATCATTTGCGTCAATTTTTAAATGTTTGCTTGGAGCCATACTGGTTTCAAATGAGAAGTGCGGATACAATCATTAAAAATTACAATAAACTTAAAAAACCTAAAAGTTGAGGTTATGTTAATGCAACCGATTTGCATAATACCCGTTCAGTTATTCAGTTTTGTTATTTATTTGTTGAAATTTTAAATTGATAGACGAAAGAATGATGTTTAAATATTGGTAAGTGCTTTAATGTATGGAGTACTTCATTTTAATAATATCAAAAAAGCAAATTTGCATACAGTGAAAACACCTAATTGCTTAGATTCCAGGGTTTGTTACGTAAAAAATAAAGGGTTATTTTTGAATCTTCGTTTACTTTTCCTCGATTTTTTCCTTAACGTAAATAAGAAATACCAATACAATAAGCTACACAATATTCAATATAGTTACCAAGTAACTTATAATTTTACAAGCGATTTGTGAAAATATTTTCCAAGTAACAATTTCTTAAATTCATAAAAGTTTTCCTGAAATCATTCGAAATCGCAAAGATTTCTCCGAAATCATACGAAATCATGGACAGATTTCCGAAATCATACGAAATCATGAAATGATTGCGGAAATCATCCGAAATCTCCGAAATCACAGTAATATTTCCCGAAATCAATGTGATTTCCGAAATACATGTACATTTTTAGTAGAGTGGCTACCCCCTCGATTCTTTGCAAGAACAGGGGTATTTTTTAGCCTAATCTAAGAGTAATTGTTCCGCCATCATTTAGGGAGATGACTGATAAATATAAAACATAACCCTCTACAATACTTTTGCGCTTGTGAACTACTTTTTGCATGTATTTATTGTTACCACAAAACAGGGATGATTTACCCTACTTTAGGGTTGTTTATTCGCTAAAGTCTCAAAATTTTGAGGGTCATGGGCTTTTCTGAGACCGAATTCGAACTTGAACTCAACAAGTTCAAAACAATATAATTTCAGAATCAAAATTACGTATTTTTTCAAATTTTTATTTCAATCACTAATTTACTTTATTTTCAACCTAAGAATAAATTCTAGGTTTTTGGCATGCTGAAATCTGAAATTAGCAACCTTAAAAAGTCCTAGAAATATACTTTTGGAATGAAAATTACGTATTTTGTCAAAATTTCATTTTTACTTTACCTTTCTCACACTTTACTCGATTTTCACCCCAAGAATCAATTTTTGGATTTTGGCATGTTGAAATTTGAAATCAGCAACCTCAAAAACCCCATGATTTTACATTAGGAGTACTTTTTGCTTGCACTTATTATCACCACATATGAGCGGCGATTTCACCCTATTCTAAGAGTGTTTTTTCGCTCTAGCTCAAAATTTTGAGAGTGTTTGTGCTTTTCTGAGGTCGGATTCAAATTCAGCGTCGAGTACTCGGGTCGTGTTCCAGGATCAGGACTCTTCTTTGTGGCTGGGATTGAATTTTTCATCTTTTTTGCTTCTTCTGACTCAAATTTTGAAGCCGCCATATTGAAAAAAAAAATTCTGCAGCAAATCTGAATTTAGCATATTCAAATACTTTACTCTTCCAAGTTTCGTGAATTTTTATCGAAAATTGGCTAGGTTACAGATTTTTGACGCCTGTTTTCTAAAAAAGCACCACTATGCGCCGTGGCAATTGAAAGACTTGACTAGACGAGACCAGTTCGGATTACAAACAATTAAAAAGATAATGTAAGCACCAACTCCTTTCGCAGTAGAGCGAATTAAAATGTGTATAAGATTAACAAAGTATAAAGAGAAACAACTTAAGAAAATTTATATATGCAAAAGGCGCTGTTGTAAAATAATCAGGGTTGGTATGTTTAAAACAAAATGTTTTAAACAAAGTGTTTAAAACATGTTTAAAACATTGCACTGTGTTTTAAACAAATGTTTAAAACACAATGCTATGTTTTAAACAACTGTTTAAAACACAGTTTGATGTTTTAAATAAATGTATTATTTTGGAGTTTGTGGAAAAGCAGGAAAAGTGCCGATCATGGTCCATTCCGATATAGTGGTCACATGCACTAAACTGAGCATTTTATTTGTAGAGTGCTGTAAAATCCATTTAAAAGCGCCATCTGACATCAAGTAGTAGTGGCAGACATAGTGTGCCTGGCACCATTTAATTTTGGTTGAATATAGTTTTAAACGTTTTAAACCTGTTTTAAATCTGTTTTAAACATGTTTTAAACATACCATTTAAAACTTAAAAAAAAACATGTTTTAAACAAAAAAAACTGTTCAAAACAAAAAAAAAACTGTTTTTTTTCCAACCCTGAAAATAATAATAATTATTATACATTTATTTTCCAAGTACAAACAAATGTTATTTTACAAAAAGGAATTAAATATTTTTTATACTTACAAGTAAGTGTAAATGTATATTATAGATTATGATGGAAAAAGGGGCATAAATTCAATTCAGTTCCATTTAACCCAAGTAAAACGGATACAATGCGAAAACAATACCAAATATCTTCCTATGTTACCAAAATAAAGAATTTCAACATACTAAATATTTACTTGAGAATTATACAATGATAGTCGGAGAGCAGCCAATCTGTAGGAAGCATTTTAAAAGTAGTCTATACAACTCGCGAACACCCACCTAAAAAACAGATGATATTATGTAAAATGACCTTCTGGATTTGATTTTTGAGTTCGCCCATTAATTTGAGATTGCCAAATCGGTCAATTCGCAAATTTTTTGAAAAATTTTAAAATTATGTGTTAATTTTTGTTTTGCACATAACACATGATATCTTTTTTATTTTAATTCCGATTTTGACCAATATTTTACACATTATCCCTCCAATATTCTTGGACAGGCTGACGGCAAAGAATATAGTGTAACTAATAATATAGTGCCTAAAAAAAATATAATTACCCTCTATTGTCGCGGTTTTTTAAAATTTGCGTTGAAAAATACCCGATCTAGGTAACTTTTTTATTTTTAAAGAGAGAGTTATAGTATAAACGAGAAAAATGTTCCATATACTTTAAACAAACTTTTTTATAAAGAGATTTTTTGGAAATTCGGCTCATGTAACGAGATGACGCTGTTGGAAGCGGCCGCGCAACTCGTCCGCATTAATTTAAAGCATAACTTCTGTTAACGTCGCCCATCTGTGGTGTCGTTTAAGCGATCAAGTGAGTCTACGGATTATTTAGTTTCTATTTGCAATTAAATGTTATGCAATTATGTAGATAATCTCGAAACATACACATTAAAAAATATATTTTCATTAATTATAACAGCAAGTGGGTACTAAAGATTACATTTTCCTTCGCATAAACAACTTATGTTACATTGCGCGTTTGCTTTGCTACACTTGCAGCTTGTAGTACAGTTATATAATTTACATTTACAAAATGGAGTTAACTTAATAAAATTGGGTTTTGGGCTTTTTGAAATCATCTTTGGAAATAAGATTTCCTCCTTTAGGTACCATCCAAAATCTAAAACATTTGGAATTCTAGGCTTAATTTGGTAGGCTGTCTTGTAAATAGCACATTGCAGAAATACCCTTTTTACTTGTATTCTCTGGACTAGGATTTACAATATCTGATTTTCTTTTATAAGCAGTTCGGGTATACGATCTTCTACATTGTGCATGGTAAACTGGATTTAGTGATAAAAATAAATTTTTCTGTTCTAAATATTGTTTTAGAGCCACAGAAATGTCATCGGATTTTGCATTTGATCGGTACATTTCTAAAGCCGTAAATATCGCTCGCAGACAAAAAATTTTCATACCATTGTGTTAGTGAACGAATTCTGAACAACTTTCAAAATGTCCGTCTGTCTGTCCGTCCGTCACGTTTCTTGTAAGCACGATAACTGAAGAAAGAAAATTCCGATTGTACTGAAATTTGGACAGTAAATTAGTGTTAGCTAGAAGAAGAACCCTATTAGAACAAAATCGATCGATAAATAAAAATGTTATTACTTAATGATTTAAATTTGATAAATTAACTCCTATATAAAAAAGTCTATTTGACAGTCACATTTTGTCACTTTGATAGCGATAAAAAAGGTGCATCGTTTCTTATCACGATAAAAATGCCTGTTCCTCAAAAGCAGAGTATATCTAGTAGTCGCACGTCATTTTAAAATCTGTAGTGTCGGCTATAATTTTTAAGTATTGTGGAAATTATACTGTACGATATGAGTCGTTTTGAGAAAATTATAATTATTTTTAATTGTTATTCGTTCACATATTCTGTCGTTAATTTATCTTGCCAAAAATCACTCGAGCTTTTCTTTTACGGATACATTTCTTTTTAACTCAATATTTTGCTCGAAAAACTGACATTTGACAAAATCGCTCGATCTTCGGTCTCGCGATTTTTTCATGTCAGTTTTTCTCATAAAATCACTGATTGGCAAAATTATTTCGTTACAAAGAGAAATTTATCCGATAAAAAAAAACTCTTGTGATTTTACTGTTGAAAAAAATTTTTTTTAATTTTTATGTTTTTGTAATTGAATAGAAATCTGGTGAAATATTTCATTTTACTATTTCTAATTATTTATATATTTTACAAATATACATTTCATAATGTAATATACAACCGTGAAAATATGTCTTATAATGTAAAAATTTACATTCTTCTACGTGTAAGGTGGTGGTGTAGTTCTTTTGACTCGTAATCGAAACCCAAATGGGGTTTGGTATAGTTTTTTTACCAAGTCATTTACCAACTAAGATCGTACTATAAAATTAAAAATGTCTAAAAGTAACATTATTTACAAAAAACTGCGAAAAGTATCCTATTGAATGTATAACAATTATATAAAAATCCAGTTAACAGGCGAAGAGTACGTTTTTAGCTTGTTTCCTTTGATTTCCTATCCGAGTAATTATAATTTATTATGCGAAACTATGTGTTTATAACGCACTAAATATAAGGACTGAGACAAAATGCACTTTCAACTTAACATAAATGGATACTGGAAAATAATAATCACCCGGCACGTGTCTGCGTTTAGCTCTAGATGCGATTGCGGTCGATTCATAGTAGCGCGCATTCGTTCGGACGCTGAAACAATCAATGAATATTTCGATAAGGGAGCAAAATTTCAAAAAAAACTTCTTATAAAAGATTTTATTTAGTTCATTCGGAACATTTTCTTCGGTTATAGTAGGCACCTAACTTTAAAAATAAAAAAGATACCTCGATCGGACATTTTACTCTGCAAATTTTAAAGATTTTGCGTCAAAGAAAAGTTGTTATTTTTTTTTTGCCAACTAATTATTTTTTAGGTAAAGTTTTTTACTTTCAACATATCAAAGAATAGTTAGAGAGTATTATGTAAAAAAATTTAAAAATTCTGAAGTAAAATAAAAATTATATGACGTGTTATATGAAAAACAAAAAATAACACATAATTTTTATTTTTTTTAGAAAATTGCCAATTTGGTCATTTTGGCAATCTCAAATCAATGGGCGAATTCAAAAATCAAGTTTAGCGGGTTATTTTACATCAGATTACCTATTTTTTAGGTGGGTGTTCGCGAGTTGTATAGAGGGTGTCGAATTCAGAGGGTCTGGTCTTCCACTATGATACGTTACTTTAAGATTGCGAATTGAACAGGATATTTCTAAAGGTCTTCTTGAAGCTTGATATTGATAATGTTTTTAGCTTTTCTCAAATTATGACATTATATTTTGTAATATTGTAAACAAATGATCGTTTGTAAAATGATGATTTATTTAGTTTTAATTTAATTTTACTTCCACGTCCAGTGGAAGTATAGTAACGACAAAAAATTTTTTTAAAATTTTTATTGTCCAAATAGGCTTAAAATGTCATGAAACGTCGAGATTTTAAGTTTGAGCGAAAACAAAATTTCTGTCTGTCTGTCTGTCGGTCTGTCGGTCTGTCTGTAACTTTTTTTTGTGCGCACGCTTACTCTGGAACCGTTTAAGATATTGACTTGAAATTTGGTACACATATGTACTTTAACGAGATCTAGAACTAGATTATATTTTCATCTTGTTCCGTCGAAGGGTTGGGGGGTAAATTGGGGTAAATTTGGGGTAAATGGGTAAATCAAGCAGGTAAGAGTCCATGAAATTGGTATTTAGTATATACAAGAGAAGCTAAGGTCTCAAAAACATTTTTGGCATTAGCCACCTCCATTACCACCCCCACCTCCTTATTAAAGGGGATGAAAAAAAATTGTGATTTAGTGTATGTACAGGAACCAGAAACCTCAAAATATTTTTTTACTTCATCCACCCCCCACTACCACCCCCTATCACCACCCCCACCCCACTACCGATGTGGGGTATCGTTTTATGGGTTTTTGGGGTAGAGGATTTCAAATATTATATTATTAAAGTTCCATAAACAATTATTTTCACATACAAAGTTTTTTCGTTGTGGGTGACTTGGATAGAGAATCTGGATGTGGAAGTAGTGATTCCTTGGGCAGCGGTTTTTATTTTTGCTTTATATGTATATTTGTTATAATTTCTGTTTTATTTTTTTGATGAGTCCATTTTTTATGTACGCGTATGTAAATAGAAAACCCTGTATGTTTTTATATATTCTTTTAGATCTTTTTTCCCTGATTACAAATATACAGGGTGCGCCACTTAAAACTCCCCATGCTTGTAACTTTCATATTTTTTAAGCGACGACCATATTGTGTACATCAAATTGTAGATATTTTTAAGGCATTTAAACATGTGTACAGTGATTTAAAAAAAATGTTTGAAAACATTGTTAAGAAATAAAACTTAATTTCCTTGAATACTTTTTACTTCACCCTGTACATGAATTGCGTTAATGTTGTCTTATAAAGGTTTTAATTAGCTTCAATTTATGTTCTTACGTCATATTCGAAATTCTTTTTGGTTTTAGAGAAAGAAATTAAAAACACTCTTTCCGATTCCAAACTGATTTTTTTAAAATAACTTTGAAAAGAATGTAAATAATAATTTTATTCTTTATTTGTAAAATACATATCACAAGCAATATTCAACGTAACAAAACAGCAACAAGAAACAAAAGAAATAAATATTTTTAAAAACAAACTTATATTAAAACTAGCTGACCCAGCAAACGTTGTTTTGCCATATAAATGATAAATTTTTGTCCAAAAAATATAAAAAAAAAATCTGGATAGGGCCACCCTTATCACCTAGGGGTATAAAAAATAGCCTACGACCTATTCTCAGACCTACCAAATATACACCAAAAATTTCATAAAAATCGGTCAAGCCGTTTCGGAGGAGTTCGATAACAAACACTGTGAGATTTTTATATATTAGATGTACCAAATAGGAAATTGCAAAATTTTTATTTTTTAAAATTTTTCATTTAACATAAATTGAAGCTAGTTAAAACCTTTATAAGAATACATTAACACAGTTCATGTACAGGGTGCGGTAATAAAATATTCAAAGAAATTAAGTTTCTTTTCTTAACAATTTTTCCAATTTTCTTTTAATCACTCTATATGCATGTTTAAAGGCTTTAAAAATGTTTACAATTTGATGAGCCCAACATGGTCATCGCTTCAAAAATAAAAAAGTTACAAGTGGCGCACCCTGTATAAGGGTTGATACGAAACTTTTTTTTATTTCCAATAATAACAGAAATAAATAAAGGGGGGGTCAATATACAACGTGATTTACCATGATATGCGGAAAATAAAATGGTGTACTAGTCTTCAATGTGGGAAAGCCCCTGCAAAATGTTAGAGTGCTCCGTGGTAATTTGGTATATTAAAAACGGTTAAAACTTACAAAGATACACTACTGTTATTGTCTAGGTCAGTAATAGGGCGACGAACTTACTTGTGAAAGAACATATTGGAGATGTTTAGATTTCCTTAATTGGCATAAAAATTTAAGCCAGCGGGTGCGGTCAAAGTGCCGCGTTTTTGCTCTCGGTTGAACAGTCAGGACACCGGCAGGTACAAAGCACCGCTGAAGTTGGTGTTTTTGTGTTATTGACGGGTTTAAGTAAATCTCTCCGATATCTATTTGTTGTTGTAGAGTTCACTAGCATGGGAACTCAATGTCTTTTCGATTTATTTCGCTATTTTTGTAGTGTGATTTGATTAAAACCAAAAAGTCACTTCTACCCTCTCCAGCTTTGCTGTCAATAGTGTTAATCCCAAGTCTGATAAAGTGATATGGTTGTACCGCGTTACGTTAGATTGGTTAAAGTCATTGGCGGCGCATTTCTACAAAAAAATAAGGTAATTTTTTTGGTCATTTTTTTTAAATTGTTCAATTACTTCCACATTCAGTGGAAGTATAGTAACGACAAAAAATTTAAAAAAATTTTTATTGTTCAAATAGGCTTAGAATGTCATGAAACGTCGAGATTTTTAGTTTGAGCGAAAAAAAAATTTCTGTCAGTCTGTCGGTCTGTACCTTTTTTTTGTGCGCACGTTTACTCTGGAACCGTTTCAGATATTGACTTAAAATTTGGTACATGGGTCAATATTTGATAATCGTCCAAAGAAGTGTAAAAAAAATTTGGTATATATTTTATTGATATTTGGTTGGATTATAATGTTAAAATTTTCGTTAATCATCATTTTTAAAGAAAATGATGAATACCATACACTTCACTAGTTTTTGAGGATTTTATAGAGGTATTTTTAAAATTATAAAGCAGGAAAATGACATAACGAACAGGAAAATGACTTACTACCTCAGGCTAATGACATATTCACAGGATAATGATTCAAACTAGTAATAATGAAACATTTTCTTTTAATTATCAATCACTAGTGGAATAAATACATAAAATATTGATCTTACAGATATTACAAGGTATATTTAAACAATGTTACAACATATAAAAAGTGTCAGTCTAAAATATAGACATGTCAGTACTGAAATATTATCTCCAAGAAAGTTACATCTAAACATTTTAATCAGTCAGGATAATATAGTATGTACATATGTATTAGTGTACAGTAAATGAAATAAAATACTAGTAAACCATCCTAAGTTGGCACTTAGCCGCGCAGAGAAAAAAGAAATATCGCCATTGTTGAACAGAGACAAACAAGCTTTTTTAAGCTAGCTAGCTAGTTTAAAAAAAGCTTGTTTGTCTCAGTCCAACAGTGACGATATTTCTTTTTTCTCTGCGCGGCTAAGTGCCAACTTAGGATGGTTGACTAGTAGTTAGAGCTACAACATAATATAAACTACAAAAAGGATAACAGAACTAATAAAATTTGCAATTTAAGTCAACAAGTCGAGTTAAATGTAGGAATACTAAATGATAAATAATTATTGCTCAAATGCATCAATAGCTTTTTTGAATTTATAGAACACGTGTTCTCCTTTAAGGCACAATGATGGCTAGGGTAGTTTTAACACTATATCTTCAAGTGGTACATCATAAACTGAAGTTTCATCAATTTTGAATACTTTGCCATCATTGCTACAAAGTTTTAAAAATGTTACTTGAATTTCTCCATCTATTTCATCCACTTCACCCATGCACATACCCGCATACCTGAAATTTTTGTTATTTTTTGATTTAAATTTAACGAGAACATAGTCACCATTACGGTAAGTCGTATTTTCGTCATTGTCCATTCTTGTACTAGATGGACCAGCCGTAACGGCGTCTTCAGGAGTTTCAGCCTTGTATTTATTATTTGAGACATTTGGATCAGTATTTTCTTTTTCGGGTGTTTCATAACCCTGTTCTAACTCTGACTCCGAACTTGTGTAAATTTGGTTGTTATCATCCTTATCGTTTGTATAATCCTCTACATAGTTCAAAGAGTCCATTAAATAGTGATTACATTCAAACATGTTTTCACAAAAGCAGCTTACAGATTTCATTTTCAGTATGAACGTATCCTTGATGCCAACCACCTGGTGAACTTTTAGAGTGCCTGGAAATGAACGAGCAGGTGGCTTCCCGATTAGTTTTAACTGAGCGTGTTCAAAATCTTCTTCGCTAATTGTGAATATTTTTACTTTAATGCAGTTTTTTTCCAAGGCTTTTTGAAGCATTTTAATATCAATTATGTCTTGCCCCTCAGCAACAAGTCAATCGGCCGTACGTTTACAAACGGCTCCAACTCCATCGGGAGCTCCCTTCCCATGTCCAGCTTCACTATAGTTCCAAGAAAAGCCAGAAAAGTCCTTATAGAAAAATTTTATTTTGTTTGCAAGAATATAGAACATATATTTGTTCCTATATTGAGTGACTGGACCGTCACTAAGAAAATGTAGGTTTCTAACGGATTTCAAGTTTGAAGAAATCCAATTGAATATAGGTTGAAGATGCGCCCAGATAGCGTAGGCGTCATGGTCTAGTATTTCTGACATTGTACAGAAACTTTGCGTATTTATATTATTTTCGCCTTTCCAGTATACAACAGTGGTGTGTAAGCAAATTTGGGTTCTTGATCCACCAAAATGGAAAGCTTGTACTTCTGAACTATATTTCGTAGCATAATTCTCACTAAAATCGACGTGAATGAAAACATCCTTTTCTGTCAAATTTTCTTTACATTTTTTGAAGGCAGCGTATTGATGAATGATATTTCTATGATGTCCTAAGAATTTAGGAATGAGATTTTCAAATTTCATTATAACATCATATGGATTCTGCATGTAAGTGACTTTTGATACTTTTTTTACAGGTTTGTAGGTTTTTGTTTTTTTCAGGAATATCTCTTCAATTACGTTTTCCCACTGCATATAAGCCATTTTCATATTATTATTAAATTCTTCATAATTCACTGTTAGGTGCTTGCATCTTTCACATTCTCGGCTCACACATGTTTCATTGTATTTATCACAACATACTGTCTCCAAAAATTGATTTGCGTTTACCACATTTACGATTTGATGTTTATTAAAGGCTTGAATCAGTAGATCAAAATTTGCATGCAACGTGCATAAGCATGTGTCACGTTGCTGTACGTTTGGTTTGAGTATCCAAAAAGGTCGACATTAGCAGAATGTAGTGTAAGAGACGCTATCATTTTCCTTGTTATATTTTTCGTGTAATTTTTTCATAGAGCTCAGTAAATACCTCCTTTGCTTCTTCTGTTTGTTTTTAGTTTTTGTTTCCTTTTTTCCTGAACACATGCGACTATTATCATCCTGTTCCAAAAAAGATACAATCTTTTTCTTTGTTTCTTCCGAAACTTTATTCGATCTCTCTTTACGTTGTACCTTCAACAAATCAGTCTCGTTTCTCACTACGCGTTCTTTTTTTGGAGTCAAAATGTTTTCTTTGGATAAAACTTTGTATTTCTTGGCAGTATCCCCAGAAACAACGTTAGCAAATACCTGTTTTTCCATATGGCTCTTCAGTTTTCCGTAATTCTCAGATAACTGCCTTTTCATAACTTCGCCAAACAACAGCTGTTTTTTTATATGTGATGGATCACCTCTAATCATCTTATTTACTGTAGTCCTTGGACTTTCTTTTTTCAATTTATTTGTGAGTTTAGAAAACTTTTTTTGGTATTTTCTAACCTGCATTTTCAATTTAGATATAATGTTATCTTTTTCTTTCAGCAATTGATTTTTTTGACGTTTATTTCTTTCGGCTCTTTTACGCCCAATAAGTGATCTTCCGTCCAATGAAGGTGATTTCAATGTTTGCTGTGGCTCTACTTGTGGCAAAGCCATTTGTACCAGAGGGCGAACCTCATTATCAGAATCCGGTGGTGTTGCATTCTGCAAATGTATTTTGGTTTGGTCAGCAAGCATTTTTTTCCTTTCTCTATATTTGGCTGTATTTTCTCGCCACTGCTTCCTTTTCGCTCTTTGATATCTGGAAGTCAACTGTTTGATGCTTTTAATTTTACCTTCACTCTTCATTTTTATATAGTATTCTTTCTTCTTTTGTTTTAGTAACTTGTTCTTCTCAGTATCATGTTTAATGCGTTCATATCTCTTTTTTTCTAACTCCCTCTTTCTTTCCAATATTTCTTCTCGGGTTTTTTTCTTTGAAGCCATCGTCCCAAGTGGTTCGACCTTAAAAGACAAAATAAATTATGACAAGATTATAAACAATATCTATTAATCTATTAATTTTTGCGTATCTCTATCAATACTATTTCGTTTTTATTGAAAGAGACCGAAAAACACAGTATTTAGTCATTTTCCTGCTCTGTTGTCATTATCCTGCTATAAATTTACCAGGAGGATGACGGCAGGAAAATGACGAAACTTCGTTTATTTTTGTTTTAAGTTTTAAATATTACAATAAATTATGAAATGAATACTTACACGATAAGTACACTATTTAAACTAATTGCATTAAAAAAACAAAAACTATTCATTCACTTTTTAAGATAAAATCACAACACAGGCAATATGATATTCGGAATGAACACAGGCAGAGATGTGTGACACCCACCAAGTTTCTGGAACTACTGACAAAATAAAGCCGTTTTTGACCACCAAACCGTGTAAACATCATGGCGTCCTATTTATCATCACTAATTGGTTGATCTTGCTTGCACAATTTAGCGGGAATTACGATTTGAAATTTTGACAGACTAATGACGTTATATACGTTCGCCGAACTTTGTGTGAAAATATAAAATAAACTTTATTATAAAGTAGTATATACAACCTTTAAAATTAACTTTATTATCCCTTTCTACAATTATAGCCCGTGTTTTATACTCTACAGCAAAAGAGATTGATATATATATAAATAATAATGACTGAAATCCGGGAATGTCGCCCGACAGGAAATATGACATTCAGCAATTCCTGGTGAAATTTTATGTTTACAAAAAATAATTAGAGAAATTAAAATTCGTGCCCAGATAAATTAAGCTTTAGTTATTATAGTTAGACAAGTTTGTTTACAAAATAATAAAAAAAATTAGTAACAGACCCATAGTACCCATTCTGGACGATTATCAAATATTGACCCACATATATGTACTTTAACGAGATCGAGAACTAGATTATATTTTCATCTTGTTCCGTTGAAGGGTTGGGGGGTAAATTGGGGTAAATTTGGGGTGAATAGGTAAATCAAGCACGTAAGAGTTCCTAAAATTGGTATTTAGTTTATACAAGAGAAGCTAAGGTCTCAAAAAAAATTTTGGCATTAGCCCATTACCACCCCCACCATTATTAAAGGGGATGAAAAAAAATTGTCATTTAGTGTGTACAAGAACCAGAAACCTCAAAATATTTTTTTACTTTATCCACCCCCACTACCACCCCCTATCACCACCCCCACCCCACTACCGATGTGGGGTATCGTTTTATGGGTTTTTGGGGTAGAGGATTTCAAATATTATATTATTAAAGTGCCATAAACAATTATTTCCACATACAAAATGTTTTCGTTGTGAGTGACTTGGATAGAAAATCTGTATGTGGACGTAGTGATTCCTTGGGCAGCGGTTTTTTAACTCCTTTTGGTGGGGACAACCTACTGATAAATTTTCCGCATGTCATGGTAGATCACCCTGTATAATGAATAGAATAACCTTCTACCTGTTCGGCTCTGTAAATGGGTAGTACCTGTTTAGCACTGTAACCTAAGTAAATAAAATAAATGTCATAAACTTGACCATATACACCCACCTTCGCTTTTCCTGATTACTTTTCCAATCAGTTCCAGTGGAAACGAGAACAGTATCGTCTGTATATGAAACATGTGCCTTCTTAATTGACAATTATTATATCACGTGCGTATTTGCTAAAATTCAATCACTGAAAGTGTATCATTTGAACTTCACCCAGATGCCTCAATTATTGATCAGACGAATAATTAATTAAATGGAAAATTATATAAGACACCTAATTAACTGCCTTTACGTTTATAATTAGTTTCCATAAAAATGGTTAAATTCAATTTAGTCATCATTGTTTCCGTCTAGCTAAGAATAGAAACTCCAATTAAATACGTTGCTTTATCTATTCCTGCATTCATTTATTTAACTAAGAATTAATTAACGAACACTAAACATTTTTATGTTCAAACAAGACATTACAATGCTAGTAAAAATATACTTGGAAGCTATTAAAAAGAAACACCCTATTGATGAATGTTAATTTTAATGAGGTCACTACAGTTAAAATATACGCCAAAAATGAAGAAATATAAAATTTACCAACGATTGTGTAATATAATGAATGCAAAAGAAAAATACTAGCGCTTCAGAAAATACGACTGCTAACTTATAATTCGACAGCTGGTGATTTTTTTTATTACTTCGTGAAAACGTAGCTACTTTCTTTATTATGTTGGTGGCCGAGCGACCACTCTTGTGTATTCGAGATCCGCACGCGACCATTGGTCTCGGCGATAAGTGAATTATAGTTGTCTTCAGGTCTACCAAGCACTCAAAAAATGTCGGCGCCTTTGATCATCAAACACGCCGCACCGCACCGCCAAACGCGCCGATATTTTTTACACGCTTAACAAGAAGTGTGTAGTCAACTTTTACACATGAACACATGACGTATTTGACGACTATATGCGGCCAACGACCACAGCAGTTTGCTTCAAATTTTCAAGAAAGACGGACATGGGATGGAATTCGATACCGAAACATTTATTCAATTAAAAAATGACCAGCAATGTGGTACTTGTTCTCCCAAGGAACAATTTAAAAGTCATTTGGACTTGAGGAGGTTTTAAGAAAGGTTGTCAGGGTTAGGAAATAGTCTTGTGCTTTATTGATGTTGTAGTTAAGGCCTTTTAGGCTTCAAGTATACTTGTTCTTATATGGTAAGTTTTAAAGCATTCTGTAAGACCTAATTATAAAGCTAATTTGCTTATAGGATAATATGTATTTGTAATAGGTTCATCATAACCTACATAAAACTCTTCATAAAGCTAATTAGTTTTATGAACGTCTTAAATTCCATTTAGATTTAAAGAGGCTTCAAATTATTCTTTATGGTTTTAACATATTTGCAATAAATGCATCTTAAATCCTATTTAAAACTAGACATTTTCAATGCCTATTAGTACTTATTAAAGGCCATTACAAAACTAGACTATTAAAACATCCTTGATAAATGTTGTGATGAAACCGTTATGAAGAAAAAAAGGCCACTATAAATCTAAAAGGCAAATTTTAATTCGATAAAACATTTTCCAAAACCTCAATAAAACATTTGTTATAAAAATAATAAACAATATGTCAGCCTGAAGTGTCGTTGATGCATGTGTGTGTGTGTGTTAATTAAAAGCATTTCACGACTTACTGATGTGTAATTAAGTCTTTTTTGGAAAAGTGGAAGAAAATAAAAAAGAGTGGCCATCTTAAAAGGACTGTTAAAACACACACACATACAAATTATTTTGAGGTTAAGCTTTAAGTTTTTTGTATCAAATGTCAACGTCCCAAACGTTTTATTACAGCTTTTATCAAGTCCATGTGATCTTTGCCAAGTGCATTTGCATTTTTGTAAGGAAGGGATTATTTGTGATAGAATACAAAAAGACTAAAAGGACTTCATTTAGAGTACCATTATTAGAATACATAGTTTAATGAGAGGACTCTAAAATGACAATTAGGTTTTTAGTTGGCCGGCCATGTTTTTCTTGTTATAAAAAATATTCAAGGTCAATCTTACAATTATTATAATTATCAATAATTATCACTTTTTCGTTAGCAAATTAAGGAAGAATCACAAGAAACGACTAAAAATTACCGTGGGAACCAAGAAGCAGCCCACTTTTTTAAATTTGCTATGTGTCTATGCAAATTTTGTATGGATATTAAAATCATTATTATTTCTGAGGGGCCCTTGTTTTTTGGGCCTTTCTTATGTAGTTTTAACGATAAACTGCCGTTGGGTTTAATTTTTTGTCATACCTGATGTCTTTTTATTACCTTTTAAATCGGCCTTAGAGAGGTCATAGTGTCACTCTACGCTTTATAAATTTCAAATTACATTTTATCTTCAACAAGTCTGATAGTGTGTTTGCTTAAATCAGTTTAGAAAAAATAAATGCAATAATAAAATTATTTGGATTCCTTCGTGAACATTCTTATAGCTTCTCAGTTCTAAAATGGACTTATAAGAGTTTTAAAAATCAATTTTAAGGTAGCCTTCTAGGTATTTTCTAGAAATGCAGGAAGCTAATAGAAAAGCTTCTGACAGCTTTAAAATAGGTTATAAGAAAGGTTTTAAAACGGCCCGAACAAGGTTTTCAAGAGCAGCACTATGCCTCACTGAGGAGTTTTAAGATGGAATTTAAAAAGGCATTAACAACCTTCATAAGGCTGGGCCCTTTTAGTCTACAAGACGCTTTATGATGGTATTAAGGATATTGTTACAGCAAAATAGATTTTTCAAGGCATTTTATAAATAGTTTTATAGCACCCTTGTATATATTTAAGAAACTAAAATTGTTCCTTGGGCTAATAGAGATAAAAGTACAAGCAGTAGGACAAAATTATTCATATGTTCGGACTCATGTTGTCTGAGTTCACTATAGAAGGTAAAACATTTGTCCTTTGTCAAACGACTGTCAAATTTCTTTGCGATCGCAAGTCACGTACCAAAGAAATGTAATTTTAAATTCATTCATTATTTTTTTTATAAAAACGAGTCAACTCGTTTAATTTTCCAATAAATTTTTAACCATTTTTGAGGTGTTTTATGATGATTTTTTGAGGTTATGTCAAATTTCTATTATGGTGGGAGAATTTTGACCTGAGGTTCAGTTTCGGCATCCCAAAATTCATATAAGTAATGTGGTTTGGTCGTTTTAAGTTTTTAAATCTACCTTTAAATGCATTTCTGACCATTTTTGAGGTGTTTTTTAAGATTAGGTGAGATGAGGTTATGTCAAAATGCTGACATAATAAGAAAATATTGACGAAATGTAACAATTCTGACCTCGGATCCGGTTTCAGCGCCCCAAAATACATATAGATATGATAAGTCGGTAAAAAAGTACATGGCCTTTTTTTTACCATTTTTTTTTTTGTTTTATGTGCCTGTGTTACTTTCTTAGCATTTTATTGGCCTGTTTTTTTTTCTGGTTGCAGATTTATAAAAAATCCTCCGAAGAAATACCATTACGGTGGTCTTCTAATTCAAATCGCTTATTAAGTTATTAACCACCCATGTATTTTTCTAATGTTTTAAAATATTGTTTTCTACAAGTACAGAAATGTATAAAGATGTTTTTTGTTATTACCTAATAGCACCTGACGATATTATTATAATTTCAAACAGCAGTTACGCCAAATGACCATGGACCGAAGTTCTTTAACCTATTTCACAACGACTAATTTTTATTAATTACAATCATCAATAAGTATTGCTACATAAAAAATTAATTAACGTGTATTTCATAAAAAATAACATTAGATATAAATCTCGATATTATAGTTTACCTATTTGTACTTCGTGAATAGGTTGTGTTAGATCTCCACAAACGTTTTTTTTATAATCTCTAGTAAAATTCCTAATAATGAATATATACTTCGTAGATAAATGTTGCTTTCCTGGTGGATCATCTAGAAGCTTGAAGAGAAGTATAAAATTTATAAAAACAAAGCATTCACTGAATATCTCATACAACTTGACTTATACCAGAAAGTATAGAGGATGATTGATATTTTGAATATTTAATTATGGCTAATTAAGTTATGCCGGGTGCCGGGTAATAACGAGTCAATGTACATTTCCTATTTTTTTATTCTTTTTGAAATCTCGTTTTTGGGGCACATAAATTAGACAAAAGTAGGTTTATATACCAACGGGAACGAAAATGTTGAACCAGAAGTGACGTCAACATTTTTCTTAAATAGAATAACATATTTATTTGATTTATTAGACATAATATTCTCGTTGCATCTCTCCTTTCCGATTTTAAAAAATTCAAAAAACAACTGAGATATGAACTTTTTTCCAATGTGATATAAGAAGGCTATCGAATTTCTTAGTAAGTTTGGAAGCTTTTCTGTAATGAAGAAAGTAGATATTTTAATTTTCGATCATTAATATAGTAAGGTTATTCATAGGACCGCTAAGGAAATAAAAATGAAAAATAAATTCTAATTATTGAGAAAAATCTAAAAATATTTGTACTTATCAGTAAATCAAACAGAAAATTTTCCAATATTAATAAGTTTCATAGCTCGCTCAATCACCAAATCATTTTTATATCACGTTGACGCTTCTTCTGACGCAGTCATTGTGAAAAAAATTCAAAATCGTAAGTATATCAGTTGCTTCTTGGAATTCCTAAAACCTGAAAAACCTGCAATGCGAAGTTTCTGCTTAAAAAAAAACCACTAAAAATTATATTACACTAAATCCGAAAGAGGAGGATAGTACGAAACTTGCGTAACAGGAACTCAAAATGAATACATGAACCTTAAACAGAGCAAAGCCAATCAGTTTTATTAGCGGCAATTACTAAAATTAATTTGAGCAAACACAAACGTTGACTTTCATTATAGGTAACAGGAACTTAACTACATAAACCTCAAATGGAGCAAAGCCTATCACACTTCGGTTGGAGGTAGATAACAGATAAACATTGTTTGGGCAAACACACACAATGACTTTGCTTATAGATCAACATGAATGTAAAACTCTGCAATAACTAGTATTTAGCATAACCAGAAGACAATTTTTTGGGGATTTATTCACTGAAATTGTTTATGCCAACCACACATGGATGCCGCTTTCCTAACACCGGAAAAGAATAGGAAAAAGTACTTATTTGTGAACAATTCCACCCTTTGACACTTACTTGACTAATTTTTCATTCTTTAACACCAAGAGGAAGGTAATATACACTAGATTTTCTATTTCTCTTTACATAACACTTTACTGTAATCTGAAACGGGTACGATGCGTACCGTCGCACGCTCTCTCGCTCACACTTGTCGTGGCCAGAATCCTCTACCGGCTACCGTTCATACTAGTACGGCATATTCAACATATTCCAACATAAACTTACTTCAAATTTCGTATCTTCACCAAACTTTCTCTACCATCAGATTCTTCTGAATCCTGTAATTTTTTGGCTTCATCAACTACAGCGAGGCCAATATAGAAGGGTTGATAGTTTGGGGAAAACCATATGGCAAAACGTGAAGAGGATACGCGTTGGGACGATGTCGAAAACTTTAGTGAGGTCGTGCGTCTAGCAGAAAACCGCAACAGATGGCGTGATGCTGTTAGATATACCATACAGCAAAGGGAGACCAACTAAAATAATGCGTGGATCACAAAACGTCTGCCAAGACGTTGTTAATAAGAAAACGATAGAACAAATTAATTAGTATTTCTGTCGTATAAGAGAGATAACGATTAAAATCATTTATGTTCCATCATGTCTCAAGCAAGCACCTAGAGTTTTTTTTTTAATTGCCTTATTTATTTTAACGTCCTGGCGAAGTTTAGCTTAGCTAATGCTACTCCACCACTTAACCATGACTGCGAGATGAGATAGTCAGGAAAGACAATTGATGTTCTTAGTAGCAGAATAAAGATTCTGCATTTCAATTTAATTAACTGATTAATCATGATTTTTCCACGAACAATAAATACAAACTGCTACAAAATTACGGATAATGATAATTTATGGCACCTGATCCTATCTAAAGAAAAATAATCAAACCAAAATATTTAGATAAATAGAATTTTAAAATTATCCAATGTGATAAAAACCAAATAAGTTAAAAATAATACTACTAAATTGAGATATGCCAGTGGGAACGATCTATTTTTATTTTCCCCGTAGGCATGAGGGTGAAAAGAGTTATTAAGAAATAAAAATGTATAAATAGACCATGATGTAGAGTGGTATGTTTTGGAGCTGGAAAGTATACTCCGGAAAGTAAACGTTACCTGGATTACATTAATTTTATCTTAAATGTAAAGATTTATTTAATGGGAAAATTCGTATATAATACACAGAATTTATTTGTAATTTTTTATTTTTATTTAGGGAGTAAAGTTAACATGTCGCAATATTTTATCACCAAACATAAATGTTTGGAGATTAAGCAGAACATAAAATTTTCTTGAAAAACATTTTAATATAATATATTTGTACACAAAAATAAATCAGCCTACACCTGCAATGTAGATACGCGTCAAACCAGTAACTTGAGAATATTACCACGTCATAGAATTTCTGTATATGAAAAACAGTGGATGATAATGATTGTTAAAAATAGGATTTTGCAAAGTGAGAGGGAAATATAGGTTTATTTTCGGTTTATTATAAATATTTAAAAAATCATAAATGGTAAAATCAGGTACTTCCTATTGCTCCATGGAATACAACCATATAAAGCTTTTTTTTATCATAAATTTTGTATATAGCGAAATGCCATGCTCTAATAATGAAATTAGGAACTATTTTCATTAACAAAATACAATATTCAAGTACAACAGAAATGCACAATAAAAAATATATACTTATAACCCACCAATAACATAAAAAACTGCCTTAATTTTTTCTGCTATTTATACTTGCAAGTTATAAACTGGAGGTGTAAGGAGCTTAATACTGGATGTCTCAAAGCAGTCTTTATTTTTTATCTTCATTTGAATTTGAATAAAAGAAGTAAAATTTTGTTGTAAAATCCATTTGGCAAAATCAGCAATTTTGCGCAATCTTTAACACCTTCCTGTAAGGTTTCAAATGAACCAAAATTTCTGCTACATTCATATTCCCAGGGCCCTACTTCAACCATTGGAAAAGTTCTGAAGCTCTTTTTTCGATATTTTTTACGCTTGGGCTTATTTGCATGAAAAATTCATTTTGCAAAATATGACGTAATTAACCAAGCGAATGCTACAATGCCACAAGTTCCTCGTATCTACTGGATCACAAACTTTATATTAAGGATAGGATTTTGCAGAGTGAGAGTGAAATATGCGTATTTTCGGTTTATTATAAATATTTAAAAAATCATAAATGGTATAATCTTTAAAATAGTTTCAGATACTTCCCATTACTCTAAGGAATACAACCTTATACAGTTTTTATCATAAATTTTGTATATAGTTAAATGCCATACTCCATTAATTAAATTAGGAATTATTTTCATTGACAAACTACAATATTCAAGTACAAAAGAAATTTACAATAAAAATAATATATAGTTGTGTTCGTCAGAATAATAGCAATAATATCACTTTTACATAGCTTAAAATAAAAAGTTATAAACATATAATCGTAAGGAAATTGTTTATTAATTATTTAAACAAAAAGAAACTTTTTTAACAAAATTATTATAAATTGAAAAATTTTAAAGCAATTTAATTCAAATTGACATATAAGGGGGTTTTTGAGGTCGCTGAAACAGATTATGATGTCAAAAGAAAGTAATTCAAAATGGCTGATCCAATATGGCAGACTTCCATCAAGCAATAAAACAATTCAAAACACTATTCAATTAAACGTAAACACACCACATATAAACACTATTTAATTAAACGTAAACACACCACATATAGTAGACAACTCCCAAATCCAAAGCCTAGGCTGTCGGGAAGGGGGTTACACATTTGGAAAAACGCAGACACACATCCATACCTCGCAGCATTGTCGGTACCGGGGCTGGGGTTTGAATCATAACACAGGCCCACAAAAAAAAAAGTTGTCTGCGCCGGGGTACTGACCAGTGACCATACCTATCCCTTGTATTTTGAGCCGCTGAACACGAATCTGACCTTAGTTTTTCCCCTATACGACAGGTTTTTCTTTTAACAGAAAATAAATATATAAATATTAGACTTTTTTGCTTTAAAAAAAAACCTGACGTATAGATTCGTGTTCAGCGGGTCAAAATACAAGGGATAGGTATGGTCAATACCCCGGCGCAGACAACTTGTAGGCCTGCGTTATTATGAAAATAAACATAATAAACACGCCACACATATTAAACAGAACAGGAAAGTATGTGTTTGATTCAAAATTGTTTTTTTATTTACTAGATATGCATTACCTGTTTTTGTAAGAACCATTACTGTTTTTAGGTTAAATTTATTACCAAAAAAACATTGTAGCTGGCAATGATGAATATTTACCATTTCGTAGTTTTTCTGAATGTTTCAGTTCATATAAAATTATGTCTATATGAGAGCTGTCTCTGGTGCAGAGATAAAATTCCCGAGCCCTGCTCATAACTGAAGACACAAGTGGATGAAGGGCCTATGTAACATTTTCGAAAAAAACGAGTTTTTTATACGAATGAAGGCTATAAGTACACGAAATTCCCTCAGGCACATTACATTTGTTTCTAATGCAAAATATCTGATTTATAAATTTATAAAGGATC
This sequence comes from Rutpela maculata, assembly GCA_936432065.2. Taxonomy (NCBI): domain Eukaryota; kingdom Metazoa; phylum Arthropoda; class Insecta; order Coleoptera; family Cerambycidae; genus Rutpela; species Rutpela maculata. The sequence goes on along the minus strand of OW386287.2, from coordinate 34,862,394 downwards.
TAGGTACTGTTGAAGTTGGTAGGTTGTTAAAAACTTTAAGATCAATTATCTCAAAAAAAAAACTGTTGAAAGGAACGAGTTTTTTTATATGAATGAAGGCTATAAGTACACAAAATTCCCCCAGGTACATTACATTTCATTCCAATGCAAAAATATCTGATTTATAAATTTATAAAGGATCTAGGTAAAGTTGAAGCTGGTAGGTTATTAAAAACTTTGAGATCAATTATCTCAAAATCACTTTGTTGTTACATAGACCCTTCATCCACCTGTCTTCAATTATTACTGTTGTTTTTTATGGAAACTCTATCTCACAAGTGTATACTTTTGATATTTTGTATCCGATCCGATATCCGATATTAGATTTGTACTATTTACTATTATATGTATATCAGTAAAATATGACAAAGATAAATATTATCATTATTATTATTAATCTTTGGAGTAAGAGTAACAAACTCTTGAAACTAGTCTAAAATTGGTTACGCTTTGATCGACAGATCACCGGGCATGTTATGAAATAAATATGAATCATCGAATAAAAAAAAAACAGTACATCGATCACGAGATCGTAACCAGGAGCTGGGGGCAAGGTTGCGGCACGACAGTTGAGGATTTCGTGCCGAAGCAGGGGACCGTGGTGGACCCACCTCGAATCTGCTTGTATGCCTTGTATGGAAATGCAGTGCGGAGACGTCATAGCCAACTTTACAGATTGAGTAACCAGATATCATTCCGTTCAAGCAGCCGCTGCCGGTCAACCAGACTTGGTAAAAGCCAGTGGTGTCACCGAAATCTAGACCCAGTTTTAAAGTGATTGTTGCGAGGATTGTTGATTTAAGATAGGGTAAATGCGCCAGTAGTCAGCCATTTAAAGAAGTCGTTAACTTTAAAAACATAAAAAAATATATTTCTGGACTTAATATTGATTTTTGTGACCTAACCTGTTACAGAGAAAATATTAAGTTAGTTGTTAACGTGATTTCCATTTGTTAATAAAAGCTACTGAAAAATGTAGAATAAAATTTTTTTAAAAACACCCATTTTCCAAATAGTCAGAAACTGAATATCTAATATCAGCCATACCTATCCCAGCTGTCAGCCATACCTGACGCTAGGTCAGGGGCGGCTTAAGGGCCGGGAAACCCGGGCGACCGCCCGGAGCGCCAAACTGAGGGCAAAAATACTTAATTTTTTTTTATATACCTTTTTTTAATTTAATAATAGTTTTCGTTGGAAAATAATATGAAATAATAGAATCTATATCAATTTAAATTGTAATAATGCAGAACAGTCGAATAACATTAAAACCATCTAAATAATTCAAAAATGTAACGCAAATATGTTTGTTTAGCTATGAGACACCTCACTATTCATACCTCAAGCTTCCTGTCCTATTATTGACTGACACGGAGTTGATCATTAACGATTTTGCATAATTTAAGGCAAGCACTTTTCATTGAGAAAAGATTCAGAATATTCAGAAAATTGTTATACCAACATTAGTTGTATGTATTTCATATCTTACATAATTTACATTTATAAATAAATAAATGGCAATTTGTTTTGTATGAAATATTAAAACAATAAAAAGGAACCTTTCTCTAAGTAAACTTGTGTCGGGGGTTCTCTCATTATAATAGCGTTCAGATCAGATGGTGTAGACAAAAAAATTTATACTTATTAAAAATTAATTATTATTAATAATATGTTGTCAATGCACATTGATGTGTAAACATAAATTACTTGAGCATGGTTTATTGAAATGCAACAAGAACATTTATTTATTTCTAGTGATATGAAAATATTTTTTTTACAAGAATTTTTGTAAGTATGTAAAAATAAAAAAGTTGGGGGTAAAATATTTATAGCCGCCCCCCTAAAACTACCCCTTAAGCAGAGGACAGGGTTTGACTGGTACTATGTAAATTATGCCCATATCTAAATTTAAAATATGACTCATATATTTTAAAGCGATCGGAAGATATTGCCGAAAAGCTGATATTTACAATCCTTATTATCCATTTAGATTACCTTTATTTTTGGATGCACTATCAGCCACATAAATACCCAGAGACAATTTTGGACCACCGCGTATACACGGTTATGTTACGCCATGTGTTAAAGTTATAAACCGCTGCCTAAGGAATTACTACTTCCACATCCAGATTTTCTATCCAAGTCTCTCGGCTTCTAATAAGGCTACAGAATCATTTTTTTTTTTTTAAATGTGTGAAAAGACACCAGCAACAAAGATATGAGAACGATATTGTAAAATCTTCATTTGTTTAAAAGTTATTAGCAAAAACCTAACCTCAAAATATGACACTTTTTCAAACGCCATTTTGAAGTTGAAAATAATGCAAATTTGATTTGCCATTAATGAAAACATAAAGTTTAAGTCTCAACAAAAAAAAAAAAGGATGTCCAGATCAACCCTCTACGGCAACGGGAACTGGGTGAATTTGCATTTTACATTATTTATGTTTTTAATAAGCAAATTGAATATCTCTTAAACTAATTAAATTTTTTTTATAAAATTGTAGAGGTAACTTTGAGGTGATAAAAGACATATTTTGTCAAAGTTTCAAGCACTAAAGTGCTTTTGTTAAAGAATGAAAAATATTTGCAAATTGCGAAAATTTTCGCGGTTTCTTCCAATTATTTAAACAAATTTTCAAGCGTTTTAAACGAAACATCTCTCATATTACCGTTTTTCAAAGTTCTAACAGTATCTACAAATTGAAAAACCTATCGTCAAAGGTCTTTGAGTTATCTTTAAAAAAGTCGATTTTTTTTAATTTTTCAACAATAAATCGTCAAATAAACAATGTTCCGGCGGTCAAAAAGTGGACCAAATTCAGGGTCATGTTCGTAATCAATAAAACTATCGTTTAATCCATGTGGCATCCTGAAACGAATTACAATATGCATATTTGCTAATTCCACTGACCTATGGCATTCTAAGCCTATTTGAACAATAAAAATTTTCAAATTTTTTCTTGTCATACTTCCACTGGATGTGAAAGTAAAAGTAGAGTGTTCGCGGGGTCCGAAAAGATATCCTTGCACTTTGGTAGGTAGTAGGTCCGTGAAATTTCTGTGATTATCTCAGGGAGGGGCGCTAAAAAGTGCTCCCGCCCGGGTGGAAAATTTACCTTAAGCCGCCCCTGTGTAGGTTATAAGAGGGAAGTACCTAAGTAAGGTAAGTAAAGTACCTTATTATTTTAATTATAAACGCAACACTTTTATTTTAAATATTTGGATATAACTAAAAAACATAGTATATTATAATTCTCTTTTAAAACATAACTTTGTTATAAATATTAGTTTTTAACGCAAGTAAAAGTAACTAGTTAAAATAGGTAGGTACAAAAGTGATGTAAAGAAATTACATGCATATAAGTAATTTTAATTTGTGACAGAACAAAAGGGGCAAATAAAATCTGCTTCTTTTATTTCTTCAAACTGACAATCTTGAAATGTTGTGCATTTCAGATGAAACCATTTTGTACATGTATCACACCCTATATTTCTCATATCAATGTCCTCAGTGTCTCTGTCTAGTCAAATCGCAAGTTCCACGGAGTTTTTTCTTTTTAGAAGGTGTCTCTTCTTCTGTTATTTTTCTCTTGTTGGTTATATGTCTTTCTAAATCTTCACTATCACTAATTTCATTACATGTTTTGGCCTTCCGTGATTTCTTTTGTCATTTTTTTCGCCGTAGCCATTTGTTGCGCGCCTAGAATTCTTGCCTCTTTTTTTTCATCAAGTTTTCTTTGCAAATGCTCTCTAAATATTGTCGCTCCTTACGTTTCCCTTTTTCGTTTGCAGCTAAAGGAGCAGGAAAAAATAAATGTTTCTTTTTAATCAGTTTTGCTTTCATTCTGATGGGAACTTCTTTTAATTATTATATTTTGCAACAAGCATATTTTATTTTGTTGGTTAGAATTATTTTCCTTGCTGGCATCTACGTCATTCATTTCAAATTCATTATGAGATAAGATAAACTTAATTTCTTCTTGGACAGAAACTCATTTTGTTTAACTCCACTTTCTTCAACTTCTATACCCTCAAGCGATTCTAATTCTTTCCCATCAATTTATTCTTCTTTTTTGTTTTTATTTTCTATTCCCGTTAGTTCTCTTCCATCAATGGGTATTGTTTTCTTTTTTTTTTTCTATTTCCCTTGGTTTATATTCGGAATCTCTTTTATCAATTTGTCCTTCTTTTTTGCTTTTATTTTCTATTCCTGTTAGTTATCTTCCATCAATATTGTTTTCTTTCTTTTCTGTTTCCCTTAGGTTATATTTGGAGTCTCTTTTATCAATATGTTCTTCTTTGTCTTTGTTTTCCATTTCTGTTGGTTCTGACTCTTGCTCATTAATATCGTCATCGGGTTTGGTTGAATTATCCACTTCGTCATTTTCTGTATTAACAATTATATGGTCATTGTGGTCAATATCTGCAAATTCATTGAAATCAAATATGACACAATCTGATGAATTTTGTATTTCCAAAATTCCATCAACTGCCATAACATAAGTTTCACTGGTGTTCTTTTAAGGACATAATTTTTTTAATAGTGAATAATACGCTATCTGACATCAGAACTGTAAAATAAAGTATGTTTACAAAAATGTACACAAACTTCAACGATGCCAGTTTTTCCTATTGCCCAGCAAGATCCAACGAGGAGGCATAAGCATATCCCTTGCCAGTATAAGATGGTAACAGGATTGTTAATGGGCCTTTCCCGCATGACTGAATTTTACTATTTCACCATGAGCAAACCATATAATAAACTGTAATATAATTTTATATTAATTTAGTTTCTTGCAATTTTTTAGGTTCTACCAAATATTTACTTTACAAAATCAGTTTTATTTCACTTAATTTGAAACATGAGTTCTAAGGCGCGATGCTTGCAACGTCAGTCTGATTAGGCCAATAAAAAATCGTATTTTAGAGGGAGTTGACTATTGCCAGGTCTTTTTATGTGAACATCGTATTTCCGATATCAACTGTCTACTCTGAATAGTATATTTTTTTCATTACAACGTACCTCACAACGTACCTTTCGTTAACCTGATGCTAAATAAAAGTAAAAATTCTATGAAGCTTTCACTGTCTGAGTCTAAAATCTATATATCATGTTTATATTCTCTATTTTTGATCGTGTTGGTTCACATATGGTATAATATCAGTGTCATCTGGCAAATGCTCAAATCATATTCGATAATCTCACTTTCTATTGTTTATGTTTGATACGATATTTACGTAATTTTATTTTATAATTAGAAAATGCCGCTTACAAGGGTTTGTTTTGTATCAGTGTGTCCAAACACGAGTGAAATACTACCAAGTTATTTTTGCGCGTCCCAACAAATTTGGAAATTCGAAAATTGTGGTGGAAAGTTGCAAAAGTTCCTGATGTTTATACTGCTTCTGGATTTTTCTGTTGTGAAGATCATTTTAACGTATGTGTATATTGTTATTAACTTTCTTTTAGTGGGCTTGATTTTATACTTTATTTGTCTCTTTAGATTGAAATCCGGCACCAAAAGAATTGCAAGATATGGAAAGAACGCAAATGAGATTATTTGGGAATGCACCTTTATAGCTAATTCTGGCAGCGGTTGAAGATCATATTGATTGGTGTATTTTATGATGACGTCACATTGCCGCCCGAATGATATCGTTTAAATTTGCTGTTGATTTAGGGAACATATGAATATTTTCTGTAGTATTTTATGCGTTCAGAAAAAAATTAAAATTCATTTTTAGTAATATTTTGATAGGATCTTCCCAATAACACAATAAAAAAATAGCGGGAAAGGCCTATAGGGAGTAAGAGGTTAAAAAAAATAAATAAATAAACCAGCGTTTTTCAGTTAAAAATAACTGAAGGGGTCTACAGACGATCCAACCAACCAGCCAACCTTATCGGTACACTTTGAAAATTTCCATGACAACTCGTAAAGTTGAACTGGTCTGCTGGAATTCCAGCGTCTTCAAAGCGTACCGACAGCGTTGGCTTCAGCAGCATGGCAATCTTCAAAGTGTACCGATGTTGGTTGGATCGTCTGTACACCTCTCAACTATTCTACAAAGTAACAACGTAATAAACTTATTAAAGTAATATAATAAAGTTTCAAAGTAAAAACTGAATAAAAATAAATAGATAAAAAAATAAATAGCGAAACTCAACAACAACTCAATATAAAAAAACATTAAATTTGTAAGAAAATTAATAGCATTTTCCTACAGTAATATAAATAAAATAAAAATATTTCTTAAAATGTTGCAAATAAAACATGTTTGACACTTACCAGAAATAATAACACTTTTCCAAAATAAAAATAATGAACTTTATCACAATCACTAACACTATCACATAATACCACTCACTCACTATCACTGCCACTGCCACTATCACTGTCATAAATGTACCCACGGAACGTTAAATATAAACAGAAAATTAAATAAAATATAGACATTTTTTCCGTTATTCGAATTCTTCGCCATTGTCACTATCCACCCCCACGTCGAAGATGAATTTATTTCCGCTGTTTGTAAAGATTTGTTTTACTGTTAAACAAGATAAACTATTTATTTCAACAGAAAGATTTCATAAAACTTTTCATTAAACTTTTAAGACGAAGAAACAGTTAGTCCTCGTTGACTACATAAGTAGTTTATTCCAACCTATCATCAATCGGATAGAGCAAATTTCAACCAATTATATTCAGTGGGATTGACCTACATTCTTGTTAGGTATGTATGACCATTTTCTGTGATGATAATAAAAGAAGTCCAACACCTTTATTGCCTTTTTTGTAAATAAACTGAAAGTGTTATGCGGTCGGTACCCTTTACGGTTTTTGTGAGCTTTTTTATATCGCTGAATTATATACGGAACCTATTATACAAACATACGCGTATCAAACTTATAACTCATCTCCTTTTTGTGTCGGGAGTTTGAAAAGGTACCCATTTTATTTAGCAACTTAACTGTAGTTCTGAAATTATGACTAATATGAATAAGTCATGAACTGTAAAGTTTTGTTAAAACCGTAAAAATGCATTAAATAAGTAATTATATTGTATGTTTATCCTGTTTTTATTATTTTCAATTAAGTTGCAGATAACACATGGCGATTAAGAGATAAGATTAATAAAAGTGAAGTAAATTGATGATAAGATTTTTTTGGAACATAATAGCTATAATACTTTTTGATGTAGGTTCATTTTTGAGATATTTTTAGATTTTCGTATTTCATCAGTCGCGAAGACTTGGTGTAAAAAAATTGCGGCTGGCAGTATGGTCCTTGACCGAACGCCATAAAAAAAATAGACTTGGTAATTCCTGCTAAATTTTTGTTTGTAACTTGTTTATTACCCACTGTTTTGGAAAACCGGTTGCATAATTCCATTTCTCAGCGAATAACAAAGAAATGAGGTGCCCTCGTGAAAAGCCGATAGCCGCAGCCGTTTACCACTTTTTGATTTGACTAAAATTGGGAGAATATAACAGATAAAAATTAGATCAAATTTTGACTAGAAATTGTTTTGCTGAATTTGCATTAATCAACTAGAACTGTGACCGGGTGCGTCCAAATATTCACGAACTGAGTAAAAACAAAAACTAAAAAGTTTGAGTTATTGTAGCTTAATTCTTTTTACATTCGGGGCAATTTATTATAATGATGCAAGCTCAGTGAACTGCATGCAGAGACATCGAGCCTAAATCTTGGCTGCCTTAGCGGAATAGTTATGTAATCCGATTTTGTAGGGAATAAGCGTGTTTGCTTTTGTAAATGCCTCACACCAAATTGTAGGTATTTTTAAGTTCTTTAAATGTGCATACACAGCGATCCAACAATGTTTTCCTTGGAAAAATTTGATACGATAATATACATAATTTCCTTAAATATTTTTCTACCCCACCCGTGAAATTTGTTAAAGTCGTTTGATAAAGGTTTTAATTAGCTTTAATTTAAGCTATTACATCATATGGAAAGTTACTTTGATTTTTCAGAAAAAAAAACGCAAAAATAATTTTTTTTGAAAAAGATGTAAATTTAGTAGCAATAGACGTGTATTATTTGATTTTTCTATTTTTACTGCTTCATTATTTCTGAGTTATCTGACAACAGAAATAACACTTATACAAAATTACCTATATTTAAAAAAATTATTAAAAATAGTTATTTCTTACGTTAATTAGAAAACCCAAACGAATTTCCCATGATGTAATAACTTCAATCAAACTTAATTAAAATTTTTATTTATTTTAAATTTTACAGCTTTAACAAATTTCATGTACAGGATGAGGCAAAAAAATATTCAAGGAAATTAAGTTTAAGTATTATCTTAACATTTTTTTTCAAAACTAATTTTGGATCGCTCTGTATGCACATTTAAAGAAACTACAATTTGATATGTCGGGCATGGCCGTTGCTTAAAAAATAAAAAAGTTATGGGCCTAGCGGATCCTGTGTAATAATGAAGGAAGTGGTAACCCAAGGAACAATTTAAAAGTCATTTGGACTTGAGGAGGCTTTAAGAAAGGTTTGTCAGGGTTAGGAAATAGTCATGTGCTTTATTGATGTTGTAGTTAAGGCCTTTTAGGCTTCAAGTATACTTGCTCTTAATAGTAAGTTTTAAAGCATTCTGTAAGACGTAATTATAAAACTAATTTGCTTCTAGGATAATATGTATTTGTAATGGATTTATCATAACCTACATAAAACTCTCCATAAAGCTAATTAGTTTTATGAACGTCTTAAATTCCATTTAGATTTAAAGAGGCTTTAAATTATTCTTTATGGTTTTAACAGATTTGCAATAAATGCATTTTAAATCCTTTTTAAAACTAGACATTTTCAATGCCTATTAGTACTTATTAAAGGCCATTACAAAACTAGACTCTTAAAACATCCTTGATAAATGTTGTGATGAAACCGTTATGAAGAAAAAAAGGCCTCTATAAATCTAAAAGGCAAATTTTAATTCCATAAAACACTCTTTCCAAAACCTCAATAAAACATTTATTATAAAAATAATAAACAATATGTCTGCCAAAGGTGGAAGAAAATAAAAAAGAGTGGCCATTTTAAAAGGACTGTTAAAACACACACACATACAAATTATTTTGAGGTTAAGTTTTAAGTTTTTTGTATCAAATGTCAACGCCCCAAACGTTTTATTACAGCTTTTGTCAAGTCCATGTGATCTTCGCCAAGTGCATTTGCATTTTTGTAAGGAAGGGATTATTTGTGATAGTATACAAAAAGACTAAAAGGGCTTCATTTAGAGTAAATGTTCTAGGTCATTACCATTATTAGAATATATAGTTTAATGAGAGGACCAGTGTTACCAGATCAAAATTTTAAAAATTATCAGACGACGCTTTAAAAAGTTACTAAATCTTACTAAAATTTCACTAGATTTGAAATTAAAGCGCTCATCTTTAATTTTCAAAAGTTGTAGTGTCTGTAGGGCACGTAATTTTCTTGAGCTCTCTGAGTACAGCATAGCTTTGAGCGTCCTCTATCTGATTATTTCGTTGCCAGACTTCGTACTCTGTATTGTACTAAATGGTTTGTAACTAGAAAGTACTGTTTGTCTACGAGACGCTAGAGGGCAACGAGCCCAGGCTATTCGATTGTAGCGATTCACGGTCAATAAACTATACGGTTACCTCAATTAGCAGCTCTTTCGGCGAGAGAGACGCGCGGAGCGGGGAATCGAATGAAGAGTTAGGGTCTACAGCCTACGTCAGCTGTAGACACTACAGGCATCTTTGTCTGTGTCTTTTGCACGGAAATCAGATATGTCTGTCTCTTTCATTCGATTCCCCGCTCCGCGCGTCTCTCTCGTCTAAGAGCTGCTGATCGAGGTAACCGTAGAGTTTACTGACCGTGGTAGCGATTAACGTGAACAGTTCTGTATTAAATGGATCGCAACTCGAATTTAATATTTGTCTACCTACCAGTAGAGGGCAATAAATTGGATGATTCAAAAATCATTAAAAATGGGCATTTTCATAAAAGTTTTCACTAAATCACTAGATTTTAGAAAAATCACCAGATCTAGTGAAATTTCACTAGACCTGGCAACACTGGAGAGGACTGTAAAATGACAATTAAGTTTTTAGTTGGCCGGCCATGTTTTTCTTGTTATATAAAAATATTCAAGGTCAATCTCACAATTATAATTATCAATAATTATCACTTTTTCGTTAGCAAATTAAGGTAGAATTACAAGAAACGACTGAAAATTACCGTGGGAACCGAGAAGCAGCCCACTTTTTTAAATTTGCTGATTACGTGTGTCTATGCAAATTTTGTATGGATATTAAAATCATTATTATTTCTGAGGGGCTCTTGTTTTTTGGGCCTTTCTTATGTAGTTTTAACGATAAACTGCCGTTGGTTTTAATATTTTTGTCATACCTGATGGCTTTTCATTACCTTTTAAATCGGCCTTAGAGAGGTTATAGTGCTCTACGCTTTATACATTTCAAATTCCATTTTATCTTCAATAAGTCTGATGGTGTGTTTGCTTAAATCAGTTTAGAAAAATAAATGCAATAATAAAATTATTTGGATTCCTTCGTGGACATTCTTATAGCTTCTCAGTAATATGGTTTTAAAAACCAGTTTTAAGGTAGCCTTCTAGGTGTTTTCTAGAAATGCAGGAAGCTAATAGAAAAGCTTCTGACAGCTTTAAAATAAGTTTTAAGAAAGGTTTTAAAACGGCCCGAACAATATTTTCAAGAGCAGCACTATGCCTAATTAAGGAGTTTTATGATGGAATTTAAAAAGGCCTTAACAACCTTCATAAGGGTGGGCCCTTTTAGTCTACAAGTCGCTTTATGATGGTATTAAGGATATTGTTACAGCAAAATAGATTTTTCAAGGCATTTTAAAAATGGTTTTTTAGCACCCTTGTATACATTTAAGAAACTAAAATTCCTTGGGAAGAGTTAAGATTTTATATTTTATAAACACATGGTGACAAGTATCATTATATCCTACATTAGCTAAGTCTTATGGCCTGCTTTTGTAGACAAAAAAACCCTGCTGGACTGATCAGAGTTCCCCCACAAAGCACAGCCAGCGGCGAAACTACATGGGGTGAAAGGGGTGCAGCGCACACGGGCTTCAGAACTAAGACGTCCTCACAGGGCCTCTAGGAGCTATACATTGTTGAAAAAAAAGTGTTTTGTTTATGTTAAACTGAGTTATTTCATTTTAACGAAACTTATTTGTTTTATAAAGTTTAGGAGGGGCATGGGTGGTTCTACTAGCCTAGTAGACTGGGAGGGGGGGGGGGGGGGTAGTAACTAGTGCCTACATTCCAAAATATCTTTAATTTAATGGATAAGAACATAACATTTAATTCTAATAAAATAACGCAAAATGAATGAAGAATTAAAGAACTATTGAAACTTAGAAAAATAGTTAAATATGATTTTGAATTGATCGTTATATGCAGAGAAGCTCCCGTAAATACGGGAGTGAAAATAATTGCACTGAGGAGGGGCAAACAGATAATCTTGCACACGGGCTTCATCGACTCTAGTTACGCCACTGAGCACAGCATATGTGACAGGTGCGAATAAAATAGAAGTGATGTGCTGTTAGAATAATTTGAGGACTCAAGAATTTTTTTAAATGCCTTAACAAGTATACTTGAGTTGATAATTTTTTACCTAAGTTATCTATATGACTTGACCATTTTACACCATCGTCTAACACGATCCCTAGCTGATTAACATTATTTCCATTAATGAAAGTATTGTGTGAGAAAAGTTTTTCTCTATTCATTTTGATGTTGGGTGTAAACCACTGCTCCGCCGTTTCCCCACTTAAAGTAACCAAATGATTTAATTTTTTTTTTTTTTTCGATGTTCTTACGAGATGACAAAAGAGATGAATCATTAGCAAGGTATATGGAATGATCCAGTAAGAAAAATTTGAAAACATCGTAGAGGTAAATTATAAATAAAAGTGGCCCCAAAACCGACCCTTGTGGCACGCCGTGTTTCACAATGGGTCAATTAGATAAACCACCATTTACCGAGGCTCACGGTGTTTTATTATGTAAGTATGATTTAATAAATTTCAAGGGGATCCCCCTGTAGGCTGTGTTTTGACATCAATCTTCTTTAACATCTATTATGAACACGTGATGTGACGTGTGCTGGAAGACTGCAGGATGGAGTAGCTAAAGGCAGAACTTGCGATTCGAAGAAGCTCACAAACCTGCAGGACAAGCTGCAAATAATAAGTGTGTTTTGGATAATTTCAAGTTAATATTCGTTCCTAAATTGAAAAATAATGTGAAGTAAGTACATGACAATAAATAGACCTGGAAATTCTGGCAAAAATATGGACGATCTCACATGTAATTAAAACGTAAAAAAATGTCATAGCTCGGGAATTTTATCTCTGTGACGTCAAAATCAGGGTTGGCTCTAAGTCAGCGGGGAAAGATTTTTATGCAAGTATGACACGATATATCTTACCTTGTACTTTTTCAGGGAATTCCGTAATATACAAAGTTTCACAATTTCGGCGGCGTTGCCTAATTAAAGGAGATAATAAAACCGCATTAGTAAAAAACATATAAAAGTACCGCCACGCGCCGTACACTGGAATCTAATGTTAACACTTGGTCAAGGTCGAATGCCTTCAACACACTGCAATTGTAAAAGAGTTAACTACGTCTTTAGGTAATTGTCAGTACGTTTCACAAATGTAGTAGATTTCCGGTAAAAGTAGGTTACGTATTAACATTTTAAAATGATATAAAATCCACGTTGTGTACATTTGTTATACACACGGTACATGGCAGTTTTATGCTATTATTCCTTAACTTTGTTTGTTATGTATGATTTAATATTACATAGCAATGTTTTATTTTATTGGGAAAAATAGTATATTATTCAACGGACATACAACGTGATCTACCAGGACATGCGGAAAATTTAACAGTAGCTTGTCCCCACCGAAAGGAGTAAAAAATTGAAAATTTTTTTAAAAAATGACCAAAAAATTACCTTATTTTTTTTGTAGGAATGCGCCGCCAATGACTTCAACTAATATAACGTAACACGGTACAACCATATCACTTATTGACACTACTGACAGCAAAGCTAGATAATAAGATAGAAGTGACTTTTGGTTTTAACCAAATCACACTACAAAAACACCGAAATAAATCGAAGACGTTGATCTTATGCTGAAATGGAAAGCAGATATACGAGATATTTAGTTAAACCGGTCAATGACACGACCGGAAGCAAAAAACGCGGCTGTCTAGGGGTCTACACACGATCCAGTGACACGGAGCCAGCCTTGTCGGCATGCTTTGAACTCATTCGTAAAAGTGAATTGGTCCGCTGGAATTCCAATTATCTTCAAAGCGTACCAACAATGTTGACTACCTGCCGCTCGATCGTGTGTAGACCTCTTTTTTTGATCTCGCCGGCCGGCTCACTTTTTATGCCAATTAAGGAAATGTAAACAACTCGAATACGTTATTTCGCCAGTAAGTTCGTCGACCTCTTCAGAATTAGGTCAGGACTTACTCAACATCAGTAGTGTACCTTCGCAAATTGACTAATAATTTAATATACTAAATTACCTCAGAATCCTCTAAAATTTTGCAGGGGCTTTCCCACATTGAAGACTAGCACACCATTTTATTTTCCGCATTTCTTGGTAGATCACGTTGTATAATGATGGCTATTTTTCACGAGGGTAAATCACCAGAGTGAATAGTAGCCATTATATGCGAGTAGACACAATATGTCCATGACTATTAAATATTTTTTATTAAATTGTTTACTGAAGAAATTTATGTCCCATTTATTTTTAATATTTTAATGTAAAATTATTGTAAATAAGTTTAAATTTAATTTGACAAGCCGTTCTTTCGACTCATATTGGCCTAATCAATAAAATTTAAAAACAAAATTGTATGATAAAGAATTTTGTAGATTAGTTCGAAAAAGTACACCATTAGAACTGATTCTGAAAACGAATTATCATTTTTGGCAATTCTCCAATCCACAAAAGATTTGAATACTGAAATATACAGTTTTCTTGAATTTTCTGGCAATAAATTCATAGTGGTGATTTCAGCAGCTTTGGTAATATCTGACGGTATACAAGACATCTCATTTTCACTATCGTTATTCATAGTTTCACATTTTTTATTCTAAACAACTAACAAACTTAAATGAACGAGATAAATATGACGCACAAACTTTGACGTTTCAAATCAATAACAAATTTACGCTTTGACACATTGTTATGGCTTACTAATACAATAATACAATAATAATAAATAATACACTTTGTAGGCATGTAGATAAATGGTTTCAAAAACAATGTTGGAGATTGTCGCGTGTTGCTAATAGATGATGCTTTGAAAAAAAGTTATAATGTAGTTTTTGAGTGTTCAGTACAGTACCTCTTCGCATGTACCATTTGAGTGCTTCCTAAAAAACTTAGAGAGACAACACTTGTCTTTTGGTTGCTGCAAATTTGACATTTCACTAACGTTATTTCTTATAAACAACTAACTGTCCTCATTATTCACTAGTGAATAATGAAATCATTATTCACTGCAGCAGGGAATAATGGAAAGCATTATCCGTGAGGAAACACATAATGAGTACATTATTTAATAGTCGTGGACAAAATGTTTTATATTGCCAGCAGCTTATTGGGTTTTTATATTTAATTACTATAAAAATAAACATAATAAACACGCCACTCATATTAAATAAACAGAACAGGAAAGTATGTGTTTGATTCAAAATTGTTTTTTTTTATTTGATAGATATGTATTATTACATGCTTTTGTAAGAACCATTACCGTTTTTAGGTTAAATTTATTACAAAAAATACATTCTAGCTGACAATGATGAATATTTTACCATTTCGTCGTTTTTCTGAATGTTTCAGTAGATATCTGCAGTATAATATTATGTCTAAGTATATGAGAGCCGTCTCTGGCGCCGAGATAAAATTCCCGAGCTCTGGTCATAAAATACACCAAGAACAAAAATCAATCACTTGACGGTTTAAGGTTTAAGTAGAGGTAAACTTACCAGAAAAATACAAATTTCAAACCAATGTACTGTTTTGTTTAGTAGTTTTACCGGGTTTTACTTCGAATTTTACTTCACTTGACTTCAAATGCTGCAAATAATTTGAATATTTGTTTTTTAAATATAGCATTTTCATCAATCTTAATGTGGGTATATACAAATTTGTTTAATATTTTAAAAGTGATTTTAAAACTGATACAATTTCAATTAGATAGGTACTATAAAAGTAGCCTTTGAAATATGAAATTTATCGAGGCCCATATAATTAACACGTACTTACGTTATAGGAAATTTTAAATGGGCGATAAAAGTGTACAGTCATCTGAATGTCCCATTTAAATTCCATCGGCGATTCCACCACATAATATTTATAATGGGTAAGTTTTATTATAAGTAGATTCAAGTTAATCCAGCAGTCTCGTCAGCTTCGTCTTGCTCTGTTACTCTTGTTCAAGATACCGTAGACTGTACACTGTAGACTAGATATTAGATAATATCTTGATTCGATAGTTCTTTGGTAATTATATTATGTACTAGCCGAATACTAAGCAGGGCACTTCTTGATCTCCAAACATATGGCATGCGATGGCTTATATTTTACGGCATCCTTTCGGGGGCGTAGATAAGCCTTAGCCTTGTTTATTGGGCGAATAAGTATAATGCCTGTGCATCTATAGTACAGTCAATTTGTAATTTGATCAGTGAATAATCCTACAAGGAATTTTTTTGTTTGTATGATGTAGGGAGAGTTGCCACAATCAATAACGCAGGCACATAAAACAAAAAAAAAAGGCATGTACTTTTTTACCGATTATCATATCTATATGTATTTTGGGGCGTTGAAACCGAGTCCGAGGTCAGAATTGCCACATGTCGTCAACAGCGTCGGATTGTACGACCGGGAAACCGCGAAATTTCCCGGTGGGCCCTCGACTTACCAGTTTTGGGGCCCCCGAGACCTCTGGCGTCGAGATACCGTAATACTGTCATTATTCTTAATAAAAATAATAACAATAATAAAATTAAAAGCAGAAAATATATAAGACTTACGCCCATTTTCCCATATAAAACGTATTTTTGAAAACACACTTGTATTTACTTTTTGGTAATGTCTACCTGTTCCTAAATTGAGTTTAACATGCGTGTCTCGCTTGGTTTAGTGTTTAGTTGATTTTTCGCAAAGACAAAGAGCAACACTCGCAGAGCCGGATTATCCATAAGGCTAACTAGGCTACTAGGCTACAGAATAGGGGTGACAATGCGTGAAGAGGCGCGCGCAATCAATTTTAGTTTTCGAGAAGAATTTTTTTTTCCATTTCCTTCTCTCTGCTTATCAATTTTGGTTAAAAAATTTTTCTTTAGATTTCTCACTCCTGCTCATCAATTTTGAAACTCGGACAAAAACTTACAAGTCTAAATACAAGTAGTGACGGGTATTTGGAATATCGTAATTTTTTCATTCCTTCAAAGGATCGATAGGATGCGAGTAAGATTAAAGATGAGATCAGAATCAAAAAACCCTGAAGAACAACTTTTAATCACTTATGCTTTATTTCACTTGAATCTCGAATTTTCACCACCTTAAACCTTCAACTCCTATTTTAACCCCTTAAAAGGGTTATGGTTCATACTAACCCAGTCACTTTATACATAAAAAGGCCAAACCTCTAAAAAAGTCCAACCTAAGATTTTCCAACGGGATTATCCTTTTTTTTTGGCGTCACAAATAATTTCTCAAAAGTCCATAAAGCCAACTGGACGGCTACAATAGTTACAGCAGGTCAAATGTCAAGAAAATCGTTTTCTCTCAAATATCTCGTAAATTATCGGTTTTACGTTAATTTTGGCTATTATAGTATAATTTGTTCGTAAGATAAGTATGCATAAAAAGTGTTCTATACAAAATTTACATACAACAAATAGTTTTCGAGATATTGGTCCGAGAAACTTCGGAGCAAAGTGCATACGCCATTATTATATACGTAGAGTGTTGTATATAGATAACAAAACTTATGAATATAGAGGAATATCGTTTATGCACATATATCAGCATAATTTCTGTGTGAGATGTCCTTGAAATGGACACTTCTTCATAATAATAATAGTAAGGGCTTTTAGTAGTAGCATTCTGACATTCCAATGCTTTATTTCGAAAAGGAAAAATAAATGCACTTAAAACATTACAAAAAAGACCAGATTTACAGGAAGCATTGGCGGCATTCAAAATAGAAAACAAGAAAACTGTTCGAATAATTTGCTAATAAATAAGCCTGTGCAATTATCGTCACTTCCACCCACAGCAGCAGTTATCAACAACATCTATTCAGGGTATATTACCAGGTTCAAACTTGGCTGGGAAAAGATTTAGACCCTGAGAAATGGGATTGGACTTTAAACAATAATTTTTTACAGCCAACAACTACTCTGATTCCTCCTGCACTAGATGAACTTCTCAATTCTATTTTCTGCAATTGCACAAAAGGTTGTGGCACCAATTGTGGGTGCAGAAAAATAGAATTGCCATGTTCCGTAGTGTGTGGCTCTTGTCGGGGCCAATCGTGTCTCAATCAGGGTTCGAAGATATATATCCAGTGATATATATCAAGATATATATCACGATATATATCATGATATTTATCTGATATATATCAAATTTCTGCAAAAACGCTTAAAATTGTGAGAATATGACAACACTTCTTTGATTATATCAACTACTGCTGCTGCTATTAGCAAAGAATGGACCTCCCGCCTGCAAACCAATACTTAACCTACATTATTTTATATGCTGGCATAAAGAGTCCGTTCTACAGTGAGCTGAGAAGTGACTGTTTTAATCGTTTAAATATAGATCTAAGAATATATTAACTATTAAGCAACATGCCGAGATACGAACATCCTGTGTGAAATAATTTTTCTTGCAAAATTAAGACTAAAAATTGTGAAAAATGTAAATTTTGAACAAGTTCTTGTTATCGAAATAAGCTGAAATTTTACGTATAAGTACATGTAGTTTTGAAGAGACAATCGTATATTATGGTATCATTGAACATTGCTGGTCTGATGACTAAATAGTACAAAAATAAAATTATATAAAAAAAAATTTAAAAAAGCTTTTATTTCAAAAATGTATTAAAAAGCAAAAACAAAACAATTTTCAAAATCATACATCTGAAAAATAAAAGCTTTGCTGGCGGTCATATAACACTATTGCATAGTTACTTTGCTCAATTTACCGCCTGCAGAGATTTTATTTTCTGGATGTATGAATTTAAACACGTTTATTTTTTACTATTTGGTACATTTTTTAAATAAAAGTATTTTTTTAATATTTTTTTTTATAATTTTATTATAAATATTAAAATATCCGATATATATCAATTATTGATATATATCCGATATATATCGTAAATATCGGATATCTTGATATTTATAATAAATATCACGATATTTTCGAACCCTGGTCTCAATACGATGTCCGAGGATACAACCGTTGAATCTGAACTCATTTCGTTATTTTCTGCTGAGATGGTTGTTGAAGATGAAAATATTGTGGAAAGTGGAAATAGAAGGGATATAATAGACGGAGACGAAGAAGAAGAAGTCAGCAAAGACGAACAATAATCAACAAAATTATAATATAACTTGTAACCCATTGATTAGGCCTATAGAGGACACCATGTAAAAAAAACGCGCCTTGCATTCTACCTCAAAGGTGGGGCGAAAACGAATGCAGCACAATATCCGAGTTTTCTCAATAGTCTCAAAAACTATTGATTCTACGTAAATTTTGTAAAGGACCTTTTTTATGCAGACTTATCTCAAGAACAAATTTTATAATAACCAAAACTAACGTAAAACCGATGATTTACGAGATATTCGAGAAAAACCTATTTTCTTGATATTTGACCTGCTGTAACTATTGTAGCCGTCCAGTTGGCTTTATGGACTTTTGAGAAATTATTTGTGACGCCAAAATAAAGAGAATCCCGTTGGAAAATATTAGTAACTAGGTTATACGTTAAAAACGATTCAAGAAACTTAAGCGATTAACTTATTATCCCATAAAAATGAATTTGGTATCCAATCTACATGAACACTACTTCGTTTATGTGTGACTCTCGACCAAGACTCAGGTAAACGCGGAATAAAGAAAAATATCTGCAATTTTTAGGTTACGTTAACCCAAAGCCACTTTGTCGCAACACTACTCTAAAGTACAATGTCTTAAGGGTATTTTCCATTTTTTTTTATTTAAATTGATTGATATGTCTACTGTGATTTTTGTCCAAAAAGGGCACATTTTTCCCACTGTGCGCACACTTTCCACATCTTTGGTCTGGGGCCCCCCTACATATTTTTCCCGGTGGGCCCTTGCACCCACAATCCGACACTGGTCGTCAATATTTTCATGTAGGCTCAAAAAACAGCTTAGAACACGCCTGAAACCGGGTAAAAAGTAAATCGGAAGATTAAACGAGTTGACCCATGTTTTTATACCTACGTACTTTGGGCGCTGAAACCGAATTCGAGGTCAGAATTTTCTTATCATGCCAGGATTTTGATATAACCTCAGAGAAATCTCAAAAAACACCTAAAAAATGGCCAAGAATGCATGTACAATAAAAAAAATTACTTGAAAATTGGATTTTCTCAATTATCCTGTTCCTATTAGTTCTACTACCGTAAAATTAGGGATTACCAATATTGTATAAAATATAATTTTTATTTAAATTATACTTCTCTGTTGTCAATATTTTACGGTTTACAACCGTCAGAATGGTAAAAATTTGTGCTTCGCTGCAGGTTTTTACAATTATATCTGTCCCGTTGCTCCGACAATAGCTAATTACAACCTAGGAGCAACTGCCACAGAGATACTTGCAAAAATCTGCAGCAAAGTACAACTTGTAACCATTCTGACTGCTATAAATCGTAAAATATTAACAATGGAGACAAATAGTTTAAGTAAAAATTGTAGCTTTTTTCATTTTCTACAATATTGGTAATACCTAATTTTAGGATAGAACTAACACGAAAGGATATAATTGAGAAAAACCTATATTGGTGGTCATTTTTCCAACATGGCTGCCGTAGCGGAAACGATATTTTTGTGGAAAACATTAATTAAGGATTGTGGCAACTTCCCCTACATTATACAAACAGAAATTTCCTTGTACTACAGGTACTCCCCGTTTTTTGCTATACAGATTATATTAATACTATAAGACTTATTGGGTTATTGATCAGCTCGAGGAGTTTTCTGTAGAAGGCAATATGATACGAGGTCTTGTAACGTATTCATAAAAGAAGAAAAATCGTGTCCGTAAGCTATGCGTACTTATGGTCCACTCAAATTAAGGGGAAAAAAACGCCGTTCTATGGTAAAATTTTGAACAGCAGTTTCTCTGCTTAAAAAGTAAGTATTCAACTTTTAGAGCACATTCACAGAAATGTTGCAAAACAAACCTGTATATTTAAATGTGACCGCGCATACTGAGGATGCTAGCAGCAGTTCACCCTGCTCCTACGCCAAAAGACTACTCTAGCCAATTTAAATAGAATTAAGTTTGCTAAAACTCTTTTTTTTTATTTTTCGAATTCCGACAAAAATGAAAGAATTAGAGGGGGTGGGAATTGGGACTTTTTTTTCACTTATAATATCCCTAGAGCTTAAATTATTTCCGGAAATTTTTTCGAGGTCATGAATATTTTGAAAATTATCCCGAGCCGCAAGCGAGGGATAATTTTCTTAAAATATTCATGAACGAGGAAAAATTTCCGGATATTAATTTAAGCTCGTGGGATATTCGGTAAGAAAATTTCACACCATTATTTTATAAATATTATGCCAAAATTGAACATTTTTATTACGAATGACAAAAATTCATTCATCATAGTGAACCATGGAATAACAACGGGTGGTTAAGTTCCACCACCTGTCATCGAGTCATTGTGTTTGTGCAATTCGCTAATTTATTAGATTGTGTTTTTGAAAACGAAATTTCTTAGTGAAATAACATACCATTCTCCAAGTTTAGTTACCTGAAGTTTTTATAAATAACATAAAAACATATTATATTTCCGTTTTTTATTAACTTTGGTCTACTAAAATTGGTGGAACATCATTTATTTTTGATAATTATTCTGAAGTACCTACCTACTTCAAAATTTATATGTTTAATAAAATAAGAAATTTCTTAGTGAAATAACATATCATTCTCCAAGTTTAGTTACATGAACTTTTTATAAATAACTTAAAAACATATTATATTTCCATTTTTTATTAACTTTGGTCTACTAAAATTGGTGGAACATCATTTATTTCTGATAATATTACTTAAATGCGAGCACAGGGAATGTATTCATTCTTGTCGCCGAGCCAATAATTAACAACTTCTAGGCGGCCATGGAATAATAAAAGGTAACAAGATAGTAATGGCTGCCGCACTTACAGACGTCTATTAGATTAATTTTTACATTCTAATCATAACAAAATTTGATTATCAGCCAAAAGAATAAAGTGCGTGGGCATATATCACACAAATGGCTTCAAGTTCTAAAACATATGGATTGTTATTTTGTGCAAAAAATATTCAGACATTGAAAAATATCACGTCAGCTTACCTACTTGTCACAATTGGTTGAGGATATTCATTATGAAGAAATATTAGATGTAAAGCTATTCAGAAGAATCCAAGAATATCTTCAAGTAAATTTAATAGGCTATCTAAATTAAAATTAAATAAAATTGTGTTGAAATATTTCATATATTTTATTAAACATAGACATTTATGTTACTTACATGCGTTAATAAAATTTGTTAGTTTAATATATATTATTGTGATACCCACAACTTTATTTTTGTAAACAAAAAAATAAATATTAACATATTAATTTCTGTACTTATAATATCCTCGTGAATATCCTCCTTTGCGTCGCCAAATAAATTTAATTCTAAAAGCACTCCAGCTCCGTCGCGTCTTTACTTTGACATTTGAAATTACAGAAAAATTTCCACTTATTAATTTGACAGAATGTAAAAAATTTCCGGAAATTTTTTGGGTTGCCATGGTAACTTAACAAAAAACAAGCCTCTGATTGGTTAAAAAATGTGGTGTGAAATTTTCGGTAAAATTTCTCCATTTTGTCACCGTATTTAATCGGTAATTAACTGAAATCGATCTCATATACAATGTACACTTACGTGCGTCAAAGTAGTACGCTACGTACTACTTTGACGCTCCGTTAATCTCGGCCCTTCGAAGGTTTCTGAGAAAAATTATTTTTTCAAGATTTACATACACTCTATATCAAAACGTGTAATTTCTTACATTTCCTCGAATATCTCGATAATTATCGTTTTTTTTTTTCGAAAAATTTGTAGACAGCTTATGTAAAGAGAATCGATTGAGCTTTCCGACACTTTTTTAAATTTTTTCTCTAACATAAAAAATAAAAGACTTATGACCGAATATGTGGAAGTCTCAAAGCCAACCGCCGCCCAGTTTATTAATTTGGGTGAAGACGTACGTACCGCTCGGCTAAAGTACGCCATCTGTTGGACACCACTCAAGACTAATTTTCACCCGGTGACGTTGTAGAAGAACGCACTACCGGGTGTCAAAATGACGCGACACCAATTTATTTCTCAGGGGGCGCCAGTCGCGTATTACCCCGTTCTTCTACCTCCCAGGCGGGTTCGAGATAAGATGCACTTCGATAGCCGGATAATGGACCAAGGCTGCACTACCACAGATCGGTAATGACGCTCTCTCTGGACATGAATTCCCTCGTTAGGGGTTTAGGTACATCTTAATTTTCTGGATTTTTGCATAAAAAAAATCCCAACCGAAGAATTTCTCTGCGGAGGGATTAATTTTTGTATGCGGTATCCACGTTTTTATCTGGTAATAACGGACTCTACCCCTTAGGGATTTCTCAAAAAACGCATAAAAAAATCCCTATCGAACCTCCGTAAGGCAACCAGAAGGTCGAGTTTTAACGTGAGTTAACTCGACACATCCGGTTTTCGATACGAAAATTCCAGGGATTATAGACCGTCAACAGGCCTCAAGATCAATTAAGAAACAATAGTTCAAAGAATCCGTTTATTTAACAGAAATGGTTATACAAAATTCTCAAGATAAGAATCGTGCCTTCCCCAATCAAGGTAATGGCTTTCAGACCATACAAGCGGGAGCGCTTACGCTAACGATCGATTAGGTAGAAAATATTCATGCATACCTTCTCAGAATCAAAATGCGAGCTTTTTAGAGAAGTCTGAGATTCATAATTACGGCTGACTGATTTTAACCTAAAAAAGTTTTACTAAATGAATTTAGTTTCGCTAGAGACAACTTAGCTTTAAAGTTCGTGTATCGTGGCGGTTCACGTACTCAAACACATTCGTGAGGACTTATAACTGCATAAGTTTAATGGCGTTCGATCAGTCCACGATTTACTTGCTCCTATGCAGTTGTTCAATATTATCGATATGGCAGCAACCCACCTTTGAGCGACTTTTAGGCAAAATTGAATTTTTGGTTTTTTATGCACAAGGCGTTTTCCTCTATAACTTTGTCATTTGGAAAGCCTCGCTATTGGCTTTCCTACCATCACTTTGTCGGGACCACTCAACGCGCTCGACCAAATTGCGAGCCGCTGAGTTAATCCAAACTATTTCTATGCGAGAAACCGGCCTTGTGCATGTGCATTGATTTTTATCAATTTTTGCTTACGCCGGCTTTGACAAAATCTTCTATTTTGCCTTTTGGATGCAGTGCATCGCTAAAATTTTATGCTCATACTTTAGAACTGGGCTTTCAATGACCGTACATCAAAGGTCAATGTCTTTGGTGGAGGAATAAAAAATAAAAAATATTTCAAAGTATATTTTCGTGGTACTTTTTAAACTGATTTTGTGGTACTTTTGAAAAATCTATTTTAAGCCCGATTTTGGCGTACTTTTGAAAAATCAATTTTCAAGCCAAATTTCAACGTAGTTTTGAAAAACCGCTGCCCAAGGAATCACTACTTCCACATCCAGATTTTCTATCCAAGTCACTCACAACGAAAAAATTTTGTATGTGGAAATAATTGCTTATGGAACTTTAATAATATAATATTTGAAATCCTCTACCCCAAAAACCTATAAAACGATACCCCACATCGGTAGTGGGGTGGGGGTGGTGCTAGGGGTGGTAGTGGGGGTGGATGAAGTAAAAAAACATTTTGAGGTTTCTGGTTCTTGTACACACACACTAAATCACAATTTTTTTTCATCCCCTTTAATAATGGGGTGGGGGTGGTAATGGGGGTGGCTAATGCCAAAATTTTTTTTGAGACCTTAGCATCTCTTTAATATACTAAATACCAATTTTCTGGACTCTCATCTGCTTAATTTACCTATTTACCCCAAATTTACCCCAATTTACCCCCAACCCTTCGATGGAACAAGATAAAAATATAATCTAGTTCCAGATCACGTTAAAATACATACGTGTACCAAATTTCAAGTCAATATCTTAAACGGTTTCAGAGTAAACGTGCGCACAAAAAAAAGTTACAGACCGACAGACAGAAATTTTTTTTTCGCTCAAACTTAAAATCTCGACGTTTCATGACATTCTAAGCCTATTTGAACAATAAAAATTTTTAAAAATTTTTTTGTCGTTACTATACTTCCACTGGATGTGGAAGTAAAATTAATCTGCGAGTGAAATTTTGGCGTACTTTTGATAAATCGATTCTTGAGCCAAATTTCGACGCCCTTTCAAAAATATTATTTTTCAAAGTTCAATTTGTGGTACCTTTGAAAAAGTATATTATTCATAAATCTTTGTCATTATATACTTTCGCTCTCAAATCCTGAACCAAAAACATATTTTCCTAAGTGAAAATTCGGTGTTTCTTCGAATTTTCACCTGGTCATTTCCAACGCCTTATAGAACCCAAAATGGTCCTTATGGACTGATCTGTGCCTCTGCAGACTCTTAAAAATGTCCTTAAATGAAATTTTTGCCTAAGTCGAATTTTGATTCTGTCTTCAACTTAGGACGATTTTGGAGAGTTCTACAACAACGTCACAGTGCTTTTCGTGAGGAGTGGCGAGGATTTCAACTTTAATTATTTATTGCAAAGTAAGTACTGCGATTTAAGAGCTGATATTCGGTGTGGCGTATTTTTATACATAAAATACACACTTTAATGAAATTTAAAAAAATGGGCAAGTTCCCCATTAGCGTGATTTATATATATTATATATATTATAAAAAAATATGAAACCTATATGGAATGTCAAAAACTTGGGGCTGCTACTGAATTAATTAGGTACAGTATAAATAAAAACAGTTAATTTGCTGGATAGAACAGAAGTAACGATTTTGCATCACGACATCTCTGGTTAGTGTTTACATTTGCAAGTAGTAAAAATTATAACATATTGGTTATTAATGGCTGGTATATTGCGATAAATGAATAGGCAGATATTATTATTTACTGTAGTCGTGCATTAAACTTAAGTTTATATTTATTAAAGAGATTATCTTTATGTAATACGTAAGCTGTATTTTCTATATTAATAGGGTGATGTCATTGTATCAATTCAACTGTAGTCAACTAGCCTGAAAACCACAATTATATCTCAATATTTTATCGTACCTTTGTTTTTACTCAATACTAGGCCAGTCATTTAAAACATGGTAGGTCGTAAAAGATTGCACTGTTCTGATTTTTTGGGATATTGTTAGGATAGATACCAGTAGTGTAAAACCAAGTTTGCAGTTTCGAAAGACCTGTGCTAACTGCGTGTAGCTGGAAAAACTTTGAAATTTTCGGACTTCTTTCATTTTCGGGCTGATAACTTCGAAAAGGTGCATCCCACGGAAAAAGTCACAGTGTACATTTTTAAAGCAGACCAAATTTGCTGCAATTTGATTGCAGCTGCAGCTCTGTAGACCCAATAGGTCCCGAGATACACCACTTCAAAAATGGGCCATTTTTTTGAAAAATTAAGGAAATCAGATTTTTCAAGAAATGGAGCTCCTAATGTAAATTGTTATTAATATTGCACAGTTACCTATAGAATGTTATAAAAATGACGTTATATTTATAAATTTGATTTATTTATTGTATCACAGCTACAAATTTATATGAGTCGTAGTTGTGAAATAACCTAGGCCTCATCCTTATGGGTAGGTACTAGTGATGCGGATATTCGGATGATTTCGGTACTCGGATTACACGAAATCGGATGACAAGAATATTCGGATTAATCATCCGATGTCGAATTAAATTTTCACTATAGGTATTAGTGATATGCGATATAGCGATTTTTCAATCACTCTGTCAACAGTAATTGCGATCGTGGTTAAAGCGAATGCAAATGGCACCGAGGATATAATTTTTCTCCCTAGATCTCAGAATCGATGAGCGGGGCGGAGAAATCTAAACAAAATTTTATTATCCAAGTGCACGATTGACAGTTCTTTTTTGTTTTGTACTAAAAATTAATCCGAGTATATTTTATTCGGATGAAATTTTAATACTCGGAATCAAGCGAATATTTTGATACTCGGATTAACCGAGTATTTTAATTCGAATTCGCCCAACACTAGTAGGTACCTACCGGCTGGAAACTAGTTTTTAAAAACAGGAAAAATTTTTTATAAACGTAAATGGTATATTGGTATTGAGTATAAAATAAACAGTATTTGTGCATTATACTTTTTTAACATTACGGGTTTATACTCACTACCATTTACGTTAAATAAAACACATGTCCTGAATACAAAGCTAATAATTAAAGAACTAAAAAGAAATGTTAAGTTTACAATCGTCGGGAGCGAAGAGGTGAGGTGGAAGGGGACACATGTTCGTACTCTCCGACCCGCTCTCGGCCATTTTCGTGAATTTCGCCTCTATCCTCCCCTCTATACTCTGCTCTCTGCAAAGTTTGTCAGGGGAAGACCTGCCTGAATACTCCTCCCTTGGCCATGGATGAGTCGGATGACGACGTCAACGACCCTTTATCACTAGTATCTAGTAGTAGATCTAATCCGACAACAGAGGAGTCCTGGAGCCCCAGGAAGAGTCGTCTGACGAACCTGGGCCTTTCAAAAGAACACGACTGTCTCGCTAAGTGCGTAAAGGTAAGTCTAATATTACATACCCACCCCTTCGTTGTAATTTATTATAAAATTGATTACGCATTTCATAAATACTTATTTACATTGTGTTGTCTATTTATATCGCAGGAGTCAGTTGAGGTCCCGCCAGAACTTCACGTTCAACATTTCACGTCCCAGGTCCCCCAAACTATCAAAATAATTTTTATACAATTTTGACATAATTTTGATAAAGGACCCCGGAACAAAACCCATGAAAATGTTGATTCGGTGGAATCGGCTGAAATTTTGGTATTTTGTAGTTCAAGTCATGCTGATCAAAAGATCTTATCACATCGAGTCAATCCTATGAACAGTTTTTGAGATACAGCTTGTCAAAGTTAAGTAATTTGCGTCATTTTTGACATTCAAGAACTTTTTACTCCTAAACTATTAACTTTAGAAAAAAATTGCAAGGGTCGAAATATTTTTGTTCTGGTCCAATAAAGCTCAAGAATTTCTTTCAGTATTTTTTTATCAATTTTTAGGTTAGGTAAAATATATATATGTCATATTCCGGAATGCTTCGGTGGGATTGGCTGAAACTTTGCTATTTTATAGTTAAAGTCATGCTGATCAAAAATTCTCATTGCACTGAGTCTATCCTATGAGTGGTTTTCGCTCTAGGAGTGCCTGAAGGTCTTAACAACGAGGTAACGGGTAATCTATATATACGTGTTTATGAAAGGCTTCCAGCGTGTTTGTGTACTGCGTGCATGCGTTTGCGTGTATATATGTGCCAGTGTTTTCCGGAAATATCGATGACAAACTTCTGTTGCAGATTCTACATGCAAAACCGCTGCCCAAGGAATCACTACTTCCACATCCAGATGTTCTATACAAGTCACTCACAACGAAAAAATTTTGTACGTGGAAATAATTGCTTATGGAACTTTAATAATATAATATTTGAAATTTTTGGCATTAACCACCCCCATTACCACCCCCACCCCATTATTAAAGGCGATGAAAAAAAAATTGTGATTTAGTGTCTGTTCAAGAACCAGAAACCTCAAAATATTTTTTTACTTCATCCACCCCCACTACCTCCACCCCAACTACCACCACCCCCTCACCCCACTACCGATGTGGGATATCGTTTTATGGGTTTTTGGGGTAGAGGATTTCAAATATTGTATTCTTAAAGTTCCATAAACAACTATTTCTACATACAAAATTTTTTCGTTGTGAGTGACTTGGATAGAAAATCTGGATGTGGAAGTAGTGATTCCTTGGGCAGCGGTTTTATAAAACATAAAAGCTCGGCCTACTGCGGTCTTTTTTCGGGGTGGAAAACAAAGAAATCTTATTAACGATTTTTTTTATTTCGGATTTGAGGACTCCACTGAATTCGGTAAACTCTCAAATGGGTTTGTACCAAATTTCGTGAAAAAATACCTATTTTTGGATGTTTCTCATAAGAAATAAGAATTCTGAAGTTACCAATGAAAATCCGCTGTTGCATGGGATTGTGTATTTAAGAGAGAGTGCCTTGACTCAGACAACTGACAAAATAATGTTGCTAATTCTTTTTAAAAGCTTTTATTTAACTTGCAATGTTTGTTTGTATGTTTGTTTGTTAGTTTAGGTCAAATCTTGCAAGCTGAATTTCGATTAGTATGAGGTGGGAAGAGGTGAAAACGGGTGAGAAGAAGTGGTGACGGGGTGGGAAGGTGTAGGAAGAGGTGGGGATGGGGTGGAAAGAGGTGGGAGGAGATGGGGAAGGGGAGTGGAAGGGCAGTGGAAGGGATGGGAGGGGTGGGAAGAGGTGGGAAAGGGGGGAAGAGGTGGGAAGTAGTGTTAGAGGGGTGAGAAGACGGGAGAGGGAAGGGGTAGATGGCGGTGGCAAATGAAAGGGTTTTGTCTGTCTGTTTGTAAAATAAGTAGACTAAAAAGTAAAAAATAAAATTATATAAAAAAACTTTTTAAGAGAAAGCTTTTATTTGAAAAAATACTAAAAAGTAAAAATAATTTTTTTAAAATTCATACACCTGGAAACCAAGAGCTTTGGAGGCGGTCAATTGAGCAAAATAACTATGTTGTGTTAACAATCAATTTTTTTTGTGTTAAAAAGCTATTTATTAATACCGCACCAGTTGATGAATTGTTCATAGAGAGTATTGAGATTGTCTTGCAGTTCCTCAGGAGGATGTGCCTCCTCTGTTATGGAGACATCGTCTGCGAATAGCACAACGCACTCAGTACCAATATGAAGCAGTAAATCATTTATAAATAGAAGAAAAGCAAGTGGCCCCAGTACAGAACCTTAAGGAACTCCAAGATTAAAACAAAACTTTTCTGAACTGGTTTCTTTTAGTTAAAAAAGGTAAAGGTAAAAAAATTCTAAAGAGTTGAGGTATGATATTATCCACGAAAGATTTTCTGCCATGAATGTCGAATCTATGTTCGATACTGAGATAATGTTCATTACTAATTATTGAGCAGTGGCGTACCCAGCAGAGGGGGATGGAGGGGGCAGTCCGTTAAAAGGCGGTGTGGTGCAAATAAAAGGACTTTTTCCAGATCTAATTATTGATGAGCGGGGGCGCAAAATACAAAAACATTTGTGTTTGCCGTGGTATACTTATGCTGACAAAAAATTCTAAATCCAAATTTATTTTTAATATTTATATTTGATAGGTATTCGATATATAATATTATCCTGGATTATATCCCATTATTTTTTATTCTCAAATCGTATTTTGCCAATCAGTGATCCGTAGTGCGAAAGGTCTAGGTCAACGGAAGACTCAAGGATACAAGTTGTTAGACAAACAACAAGTCGAGCATGGAAAAATCATACCTCGATCATAATTTTAGCACCCAACACTTGTGTGACTGGTCATAATGAAAATTGCAGAGTATTACATTGAATCTATCCTCGGTAAAATAAAAAAATTGCGTGCTAAAATAACGTCGAAAAGCAATTTTATTTGGTACTACTTATTTTTATGAAAATTCAAAAAAGATTACGCAAACTAGGAATTTGAGTTCGACGATAGTTTACACTTTAAGAAGACACTTTTACTGGAAGACTTTTTCGGAGAAGTGAACTAAAATTCAAACTTGATTTATTTTATCATTTTATCGGTAATCTGTGTTTCCGAGGAAACACGAAATTAAATTCATAATTAGTTAATTCAACAGTCACATCAAATAAATAATATAATTTCAGGGGAGTAAACAGTGGTAAATTAATTAACACACGTTTCAATTACGTTAAGTAAACATGCATGCTTTTACCATTTACATATGAAGTAACTTTCTAAAAATAAACACGGCTGCCTAATAACAATAAAAAAATCTTGTTAACATTTACATATTCGATGTCGCATACCTACGTCCGAGGTTGTTACTTTTGATATCGCGAAATCAATAATTTTACAACATTCTCCAAAGGTGAATGCCACTTTGCATGTTTCAGATATAAATAGCTAAATCAATAAATTGTTGCTAAATCGCATGGTCGAGTCCAAATCTTGGTAGTAATCTGTAATCAGCAGTAATTAAACTTTTGATGTCATATATCTTTCCCTGATCTTTAAACCGTGACAGACTGGACGTTTACTGGTGAAAGATCTGTTTATTACACGTTTTATGACCCTGGTAGGTATATTCTATGAAAAAGAGTGTTAGCTATTAGCAAATTAAACTTTTCACTATAAACAAATTACAATAAACTGCCTAGTAACAGAAAAAATTATGTAAGAAAGGTATGTTTTATTTACAGCTGTTGAACGTTCTACATTTAGTAGAACCAAGAAATAGGCAACTTAAAAAATTAAGCATGTAGGTGCACAGCCGGTTTGCCAACTTTTGCGTACGTTTTAAATTAAAATACTGGTCAAATTTCGCACATATTTGTAAATAAAAACAAGGTTTGTTAGTAACATCAAACAAGAATAAATAAAATAACTTTGGAAAAGGAAAATCTACTTACATCAACAGAAAAACATTCCTGAGGGGTCCTGGTTACAATCATATTTGCAAAAGTAAATATTTACTAAGTAAACAGCACAAAAACACATCAATATGTTACTGCAAAAGAGGCGGAACACTTAACAAACAGCCACATAATAAAAAAACACAGCACACATAAACTTTTTAGTCAACATTTCAAAATAAAAAGTTTTATAGGTTAGAATAACTAAACAGAAAGCAACCTACCATACAACATTCACCTATACACTGGATGATGATCAATATTTTCTTCTTCCATATCGGGTTTAAATTATTCGTGCTAATTATTCCCAATAGTATGCAACCAGAAATGTGCAGTTGTTTGGAGAGGTGCGAAACTAGAATGAAACATTGTCCTTTGATTCGGCTTCTGTGTCTTTTTTAAAATGCAAGTGCATTTAGAGGATACTTCACTTAATTTAACAATATTTTTTTATACTCCTACCAATGTAGGCGTATAATACAAGAAAAATAAATCTATAATCTTTCCGATCTCATGTGCCTATTTCTGACGCGGTAGCGGTGGTGAATTTACTTGGACGATTTATTTGCAGTTTCGTTATTTAAAAGAAGATGTGTACTTACACTGGGCACATCAGCAATGCAACTGGGAAAACTGAAAACCACACTATATCAAATTAACGACTTTTTTCATCAGAATTCATTTTGGTAATATCTAATCACATATCAAGAGAGACTATGTAAGTGGCGTTTTTTATTCCCGAGTGCAAAACTTTCTTGTCTATATAGGTATTTTATTTGTTTCTTAAGAAATTTCAATAAGCTACCTATGCTTTATAGTGAAAGTAAGGAGTCGGGATTTTCCCTAAAAAGTGCAAAATTTTGCTAAAGTTATGAAAACACGAATAACAAGGTGAAAAAAGTTTTTAGTCATGCGCACCCCCTGGGAAACGGCCAAAAACCACCCCTTCTTGCTTATTTCTCATATGACACCTTGGCATCGACTATTTTTGCAGGGAATCTTTATTTTTTCAGGGGGTGTAAAATTGCTTCTTTTTCTTTTTTGTTAAAGACGTTTTCTCTCTGACGTTGATCAAGAAAACAATGGTTACGCTCCCAGATAGCACACGACGTCGCAAAGACGTCCAGTTTTGATCCTCATATGGTCTGAACGTCTTAGACCTAATATGGACGTCCTTAAAACGTCCATAGCGTCCTTGGGAAGTCAACGAATGTACGTCTTTAGCTTTAGTACGTCCATATTAGGTTCCCTGTCATTTTCATATTCTCTGGATTTGGAAAATAATACATTTTATATCCAAATGGATTATTCTTTGCGTGAAATAAGAATTTCCACGAATAAAAATGACCGAGTTCAGTTTTAAATATGAAACCTTAATTAAATATTAGTCAAAGATCCGGCAGTTTATTTGTGTAGGTATCGAGTTTCCTTAATAAAATTAGATGAAAATGAAAGATTAGTGATAACATAATAAATTACAGCCGCGTTGCTGACTTGCTACTTTCAACTATACAGACTTTTAACAGATAATAAGGAAGCCGTTCAGTGGCCGAGTGACTAAGGCGTTGAGTTACACGACAATGAGAAAACTGAAAGTGTTAGAACACAAATTTATGCGCCTCATCTCTGGTTCAGAGATTTATATGTACGATGTCACGACATAACTCCACTAGCGGACTACGTCCAAGAAATCTCCCAGAAATTTTGTCAATTCAAACTGGGCAATAGTCCGCTTACCCACAACATAACCCGAATTAGACAGCATAATGCCATTCTTTTCGATATAAGACACCCCGTACCATACGAGACGTTGCCTATTTTTCAGCAACTCCCTTAGCCACACTTTCCACTACTATAACTTATCACTATCCTAAACTTTGTCCATTCTCAATTTACATCTTTAATCCTTTTCTATTCTCTCTCTGTTTGTTTATTTTGTTCTCTTTTTTGTTCTTTTGTCCACTTTTGTCTTCAAATTCCATTTAGACCGATATATTTATAAAAATCTTAACTCTTTCAATCCTTAACTTTCATTTCACCACATTTTCTTGGCAAGAAGACCACCAGGGTGGAATTTCTTCGAACGGGTTTTTTTATTGTGTTATTTTAACTTTCTTTAGATATTTTCATATATCATGTTTTTGTTAGTTTAAGTTTATGCCCTTTAAACAGGAACTTTAACCCCCTCATTAATTATTGTTTAGTCGAACTGGACCTGTCCCATCCAGCCCTACACTCACCACGACGATGCGCGCCGTGGTTGTCTGGCTGGCTCCGGGACAGTTTCCGTGGAGACATATTTATAATTTAATTTACATAAAGTATTGTTTGATTTGATTTTTCGTTGAGTTACAAATCAAGAGGTCGGCAGTTCGATCCCCATTCACTCCGGTTTCTTTTTCGTTAAAATAATTGCAAAAAAGTTTTAGTTGGTTTTTTATAAAGGTTAATTGCTTATAAAACCGATATCTGATATCCCATGAAGGTCTTTTTGAAACTTGAAGGACGTTCTGAGGACAGATAACATTAGGCGTCCCTGGTACGTCCTATGGACATTTCGGGACCGAATTTGGGCGTCCCTAGGACATATGAACGTCTTAAGCAAACTTCCGGGGGACGTCTTCAGTACGTATTTGTGCTATCTGGGCTGGTTCGACTCTTCCTTCACCCTTAAACTGCACTCCTTTCATGATAATAATAATAATAATAATAACAGGTAGTGACTTGGCTGATATTAGAGACTCGTACTATCACTAAGTGTAAATTAAAATTTTTACTGTTTTTAATTAGTTGTTTTTCCAAATATGATTTTATTTTTATATTTTATTTATGTTTCATTTGATAAACTGTATTTACTTTCCATAATAAATTTGTAGTTTCTCTCATTTTAAATAATGTATTGAAAACTATTTTCCCAAAATCCTGCATCTTAGAAATGCCTGAAAACCTACATTTACAGAAAACAAACTAGTAAAAAATATGTCTACTCGTCTACTCAGTGCCGGTTTTGCCTATAAGCTGAGTAAGCGCCAGCTTAGGGCCTCGCATTTGGGGGGGCCTCAGATTTCATACGCAGATCTGCGCGTTTATTTTATTAGAAGAGAAAGCTTCATCGAAAAACAAGAAAATTTGACATCTGACGCAAAAACCCGCGAGCCGACACCATTTCTGCCACTGCATTTCTTTGAGTGATGCGTCGGCAAGCAAAATCCGCATAGACTAGGTTATTTATAGAGTCAAAAATTGTGGAGGCTAAAAAATAAAAAAGACAACTTGTTGATAATTTAATTCTCTACAACTTTCACATTGACATGGGCATCCGATTCATAGGACGTGAGATATTTGCAAAAAACTTTGACCTTCAATATCTCGGGTAGCCATGTTGGGATTTTTGTGGATTTGGGTTTAGGACACCTCAAACAACGTCTGTACAAAAATTCAGATTTTTACTAATTTTGTCCAGGTTTCCTCATTTTCTTGTCTAATTTCCCTGCAGTACAGAGAAAGAATTTTTAATGTTTTGCAATTAATTTTAAGTATGTAAAAATGTATTTTTTTAAGTAGTGTTTTGTGTACTTACCTTTTTTATTTTATACTCGGTATACTCTTAAAAATGTGAGTTTCATTAAAGTTTTAGAAACGCTGTTGTGAAAATTATTATAATCTTAATTCAAGTAAAAGGGCCTCAAAAATACCTAGCGCTTAGGGCCTCTGGTTACCTAAAACCGGCCCTGCGTCTTCTCCTACTACTTTACATAGCGAAGCGAACGGAGGCGTGCTTGAAACGCTTCCAACAAAACGCAATAAAAACCAAGAAAAAATCCATCAAATTTGATAAAGCTTATTTGAATTGTAGCTCTAAAAAATTCCGCGCAAATCGATACATCATAACAAAAGAACAAAGGTGAAATAGAATTAATATTTGAAAATAACAAATACAGGGTTTTTTAGTGACCAGTGCTGTTTATAAAGAAACGAGACGTAAACAAACAAACAACCCAAGACAGGCAAAGATAAGTAACCCTCATTTTAAGTATATTTATAACCATTGAAGTGTTTAGGCCCATCAAATCTGAAGAGTCGACATTTGTCGACAGGTTAATGGGGCAACAAATTGTTGACTGTGAACCTTCAAGTAAGTTATTTTTTAACCTTTGTAAAAATATTCAAACGAATTTGATTTGGATTGTACCGGAAATAAGCAATAACGTAGTATTCTTAAGGTATATATAATTTCTTATGTCAACCTTCAAATAATCTTTTTTCATAATTATTAAAACTTTCAGGCGAATTTAATATAGACAGAACCCGTAATAATCAAATGCATTACTCTTAAAGTATGGTATAATACTTTTTTAAGTAAATTATAAAGTGAGTGTTTTCAGGTCAAAGTTACGCTCGTTGCTAAATCTCAGTGCAAAGAAACGAAAAAAGGATGACAAAAACCGCTGCTAAGTTAAATATTCTACAGGGTGGTACATATTAGCATAACAAACATAATAATCAATGCATTTACTCTTAAAGCATGGTCATTATATTTTCTTAGGTAAATTATCAAGTGAAGCTTTTCAGGTAAAAATTACGCTCGTTGTTAATTGAAAAATTCTACATTATAATTCACACTAAAAATGGGGGAGACCGGGTTACAAGTGGAAAACAACAACCAAGAGGATCATGAACAAACTGGGAAAGGACCAAACATACTGGGAAAGAAAAGCGAGCGGGAAAAATGAACTCCACAAAGAAATCGCAGTGATATACTCTACCAGAACCAGAAACCGAGGAATCAGAAAACCAAGAAGGAGGAGAAAATCTGTAGAAGTAGAAACACAAAAAGAAGAGCATAAACATCAAATAAGGAACATAATGCGGCAACGCATTGGACTTGTCATTTTGCTGTCGAGGCGACCAGACGTACCTTATAATGCTCTGCCACCAATGGATACCCATAAAAGTTAAATAGTGACAACGTGTAAAAGATATATTTAAAGTATAAGTGGATGTGTTTGTAAAATAATATATAAGGTATACAAACCAAAACTTTACACAGTGCTTCCCCTCTAACGCAGTAAATCATAGTATATACAGTGCAGTGAAATCATGCCAGGCGGCAAAGAGGAGAAAGAAATCAGTAATAACCGAAGAGAGGACTGTCTATATAGAGCACTGGAGCCATCAGTTTTAAGGAGAAAACATAACAACCCAGGCACACACCAACGCTATAAAAAATCAAGAAAAATGTCCATTATACTATTAGGAGACTTTATTGCACATATAAGAAAAGATGATCAGACGGAGGATAAAAGCATCATAGAAAAAACTTTACTCCACACATGGCCTAACGAAAATGGAAACACGCTGAAAAACCTAGCACACGTTTGACTTAACAATAAGAAATACATGGAGCCAAAGTTAAACCTGCATTGACACTTGGAGTAATGGAAGCTCAATCATACAAATAGACTATATCCTGGTAAGCAGAGATAAGGGAAAAGATCATGCGGTAACGCATCTCACAAATACCTACACCTCCCATCCCATATTCCTTTACCATGCGCCATGTGGCACTCGCTGCTGGCAACAAGCATGACCTTAGTCCAACCCAGTGTGGACGTAGCAGGCCCAGCTGTATATCTGGGAATGGCAACAATGCCTACTGCACGCTGGTAAATCAATCAATCAATCAATCGTCTACTCCTACTACTTTAAAAAATAATAAAATAAACGCTTGATAAAAAGAAAATGTTTTAAATTTTATTTACTGCCTTAATTTTAATGCTGCATTTATTCAAAAATCGTACTCATCCCCCATGACAGAAAGCTAAATCCGCCCTTGAATGTTTTCATTTATAAATCACCCCCATGAGTGGGTGAAAACTACACCTCAACAGGAAACTTAAAAAAATGCAGTGATTGTAAAAAAAGCTTACGATGCCGTTTTTTTGGAAAGAGTGAGTAACTGCATTAGTTTCGATACGATGCTCAAAATCTACCCCCATAGAGTGGCGGAAACCCTAGATTAAAATTGCAAGGAAAATCGGGGGAAAAAAATGTAATAACAGAAACAATGAACGCCCCAAAAAAGAGCCCAACTTGACGTATACTTAATCCGCATTCAACACTCATATGCGGTTGTCAATGCGCCACCTACCGGCTGGTCAAAAAACTATATAGTCAGAAAATTATGTTTTTTCTGAATTTTTAGATGATTCTTTTTAGAGGCCATATAAATAAGTAATAGTATTTTCAGAGAATTCTTTTTAGGAGTCATCTAAGAAACTGCAATTTAAATTTAGAGGTGGTTTCCGCCACTCTATGGGGGTAGTTTTTGAGCATCGCTTCGAGACTAATGCAGTTACATACTGTTTCTAAAATAACTGGGCATCGTAAGCTTTTTTTGCAATCACTGCAGTTTTTTTTAAATTTCCTGTTGTATGAGGGGTAGTTTTCACCCACTCATGGGAGTGATTTTCAATGGAAAGTAACTCTGTATTTATGCGTTATATACTCGAATTTATTGATTATAAATTTTTTTTCTTAGTTTGTCATTTGTATTCTGTGCCGTTAGTCTTATACCTTATATCATATACATTTAATATCATGTACTTTGTATTTTATCTTCCTTATTATATTTTATCTCTCTTATTGTATGTTGACGTGTGTAAACACTCTGTGTATTTTAACACCAATAAAGACTTGAATTGAATGTTTATATTTAATTCGATTTATTGAGATTCAAGACTATTCGTGGAGTGTTGTCATTTTTACCCTGTTTAGGGAGTGTTTTTT
Source organism: Rutpela maculata (assembly GCA_936432065.2). NCBI lineage: Eukaryota > Metazoa > Arthropoda > Insecta > Coleoptera > Cerambycidae > Rutpela > Rutpela maculata. The sequence continues at coordinate 34,824,365 of OW386287.2, read as the reverse complement.
AGCGCTAGGGATTGATTTTGGGCGTGTACGATTTTTTTTGACCTCGGATTCGATTTCAGCGTCCAAAATTACATAGGGATACAGTTGTCTCGATAGCAGTTCCAAAAAAGCCCCACAAAAAAAAAATTTTGGAATTGCTATCGAGGCAACTGTATCCCTATGTAATTTTCGACGCTGAATCCGAATCCGAGGTCAAAAAAAATTCCCCAAAATGAACTCCTGGCGCTAAAAAACACTTAACGCTCCACGAATGGTCTTGAATCTCAATAAATCGAATTAAATATAAACATTCAAGTATATAATCCCAGGTAGCAGGGTGACGTCATTATGACGTCTTTCAAAGGTGATTTTTAGTCGCCGACGTCATTGTCCCAATAAATGACGTACCAGAGACGTGATATTTAAAACGTCCTTCTGACGTCATCATGGAGACGTCAAATACACGTTTCTTTTAGGTCATTATTTTGATGTCATTAATAAATGACGTACCAGAGACGTGATATTTAAAACGTACTTCTGACGTCATTAAAATGACGTCCTTTTGTCGTCAAAATTGGTCATTTGGTTCACTATATATATTCATATATTCACTGTATATTATGTATATATGTATATAGAGATCTTTGACCAATCATAATAGCAATATATTATTACAATAAAAACGTACATATAGAAACATCAGTATGTTTTGACATAGTTGCCGAATATATTTGCAACCTGAAATTTTAATTTAAATAAATCATTATAAAATAAAAATAAATAGAAGTATTTAGTGACTAGTTCAATTTTTACCACATAGTAATAATAATTTTGTTTTACTATATCTAACTAGGTATACAGCTTTTAAACATATTTGAATAAAGGTGTTCAATGGTTCAGTGAGTTAAGCGTTCGGTTGCGAGTCAAGAGGTCTGCGGTTCAATCCCCGCACATTCCGAACTAGCTGACAACTTTGAACGAATTCACAATGTACACACACCCAACAATTTAGATCATGACCGCATCGAAAATGACGTTAACGATGTTATTGGCCATGACATCCAATTAACTAGACAGGAATTTTTAAAAGTCATGGTCAAACCCTCAGAATTAGCGAAGCTAATAAAGACCTTACCTAATAACAAAGCACCGGGGAAAGATGGTATTGAATACAAGCTTCTTAAATATCTGCCGAGGAAAGGTATGGTACACAGGCCTGACGACAGGGGGGGGTAAGCGGGTCTTCTGACCCGGGGCCCGGGCCCGAGGGGGCCCGGCACCGTCAATGTTAAATACATTTTTGTATTGATAAATCTATTAATTGTAAATAAAAATACTTTATTTTATTTGTAATTATGCTTATGCGTTAAAGGAAATGTACTTCTGAAATGTACACCCGGTATACGTTTCTAATAAATACTAAAAAAAGTGGTAGACCATATGCATTCTTAGTAGAACAGTAGCATTAACAACAACTGCAATTTATATTAGTATTATATATGTTTGTTTGATCTCTAATCCAATTAATCATTACCACAGTAGAGGAATATACAGTATACCCACTCTATTTTTTCATTATGGACTTCGATGGACCTTAGTTTGGTTTTTTATGTCTAGTCCAGGACGAGTGAGTATAGTCCACGCGCATGTAGGGGAACGCGCCAATTTTAAAATCGAGCAACTAGAGGTGCTAGACCTGTGGTGAAATGTCAATGTGGATCAAATTTGTTGGTTATGTTGTAAATAATCAGAATACAAAATGCAAATAATTTGAATATTTAAAACAATAAATAATATTCTCATGGTGCTACACAATCACACTATAAAGGCAAGAATCAAACAATATTAATGAAATTCGTAGGACTCTAAAAATTGTATTGGAAACTGAGCTTATACCAGGTATGTTATTAAATTTATTCTTAAATAATTTAAATAACAGAAATTTATTATTAATGGATAAATAAATAAACCACTATTTTGACATCAAGAATCGTATCTTAATATTTTTTTTGTTACAGAAGTTTAAATCATAATGTCAAAGGCTAAATTCTTACTTGAGGAGTAATGGAAGTAATAAGAAATGTGGACCAGGTATATGTGTATTGTACAAAAATATCTGGTAATGGGAGTATTTTATATATTAATATTAAAATTAGATTTACATATAAATTGACCAAAAAAATATTGATGTTTTGCCCTTTCTATAATATATACGATAAATCGCAGCTCAATAAAATTCATCACATTTTTAAAAATTATTTATCCCTGGTCTTTATTTTGAATAGTATCTCATGGACTTATGCCATCATTTGGTAGATATTAGGAGTAGCATAAAATCATCTTTGGTAAAGAGTCAACCGCTGGAATTTTTTTTATGGTATCTCATTCTCCAGGTACTTTTGGTACTTCATAGTCTAATTTGCCTAGTGTTTTTTTTTATGTTTTCTTCCTATTTTTTTGAGTATTAAGCATAAAACATATGCATACATATATACACAACTCTCAAGTCCAAAGAAATTACCCACCGACATTGCAAGCATCGGAACTGGGAATCAAACCCAGTACACGATAAACTGTGTGGCCAAGTGTACTCCTACACGTTTTGGCCCACTGCACTACAATACCGATATTTCATATCTGTACTACAAGATATTCTTGGTCTAATTTATGTGGACATGTTTCCCCTTAAGTATTTAATTGACGATGTCTGTACACCATATTGCATAGGAATTAACCTTTCACTTTGGGTGCTTTATTTCAAAATTAACAATCAGTTGAGGGTAATTTGCAACATTCACAAAAATCCATTGTTAAACTCTAAATAATCCATCGTGTATTTTGTCAAGTTCAAAACAGATCTATTTTTAGTTAGGTAACATTATAATTATATAATTGTTCATTTTTCCTTACTACTGTTGGAATATATTACAGATTTATCAGGAGCTGGGACATTTTGGGTTTATGATGAATGGAATCGGAGGACATGAAGAAAATTTTTATGAAGAATGAGAGCATAGACAAAGTGCGAAAGGTGGAAGGGCAAATATATTTCAGATCACAAAAATAACGATAAACATTTTAAGTTACAGATTTTTTTACCTTCTGATAAGTTAAGAATAAAAATAAATCTAGAATAATTTATTAGGGAAAATATGCCTATAGAAGAAATTGCAATGTTGAATTAAATGGTACAGTACATAGGAAGGATTCTTTATGCTTCTCAACTAAAATAACAGAAGCAATTAACATATCATTAAATCATGCTGTTTCGACAAAAAATTCCTCAGAAAATAAATATTCAGAAACAAACATACTGCCTGCAATCAAAGAGAAAGATGAGACATATATATGATTTTAAATACATTTTGTACTTATAGTAATAACAAAATAATGTTATAGGTATCTTTTGAAAAAAAAAAAAATTAAGCAAATTGTATTAGTTTTTAATTGTAACTTCTTACAGTAATGATACCTTGTGTTACTTTCCTAACATATCTTAATCAAAACAAATTTGTTTAATGGTAGGTTATACATAAAACATTGTAGATTTATAGCTAGTTAATTAAAATTAAATAAGTATTTGCTTTTTAAACAAACAAACATAAATGTATAAACTTTTAGACTTAGTTATTTTTTATTTATTTAATAATTTGCACGGAAAAAATTATGTATTTTGAGATTTATGTAAATTTATGCTGGTATGTTATTTTATTAATTATGTTAACAAAATAATTTATAAAATAAAGTAAGTAAAATCTGAGTATTTTTTTTAAGAGTGGGACCTAAAAAATTTGTTAAGAAAACATCTCTTAAATAAGTAAATAAATTTTTATTCAAAATATTTGTATTTCCTCCCCTGTTATGAAATGTCAAATTTTAAATGCATTTTTGATGTTATGAAACGTCACATTTTTCATAATTGTCAGTTTCCAATTTCATTACTGAACTAATGATGTAATGAATTTTTACGTATTGATTTCTGTCATTTCCTTTCTATTTTAAAGTGGGATTAGATAAAATTTTGTACTTAACACATTATGAAAAATTAATTTTCATAACTGGTTACATAATAGTTATTTACGTAACCAGTTATAAAAAGACTAATTTTATTTGACGAATGTAATATTTGCCAAAACAAGCGAGCGAAGAGAGCGAGTTTTGCAAATTACATGAGCCAAATAAAATTACTTTTGCATAACGTTAACAAAATTTTATCTAAACCCGCTTTAAAATAGGAAAAAAAAATTCATTACACCACTAGTTATGTAATGAAACTAGAAACTGACAGTTATGAAAAATGTGACATTACGTACCGTCAAAAATGCATTTAAAATTTGATATTTCATAGCGGGGTTAGATAAATAACTATTGAAAACTATAATCACATTAAATTTCCAATAAATATATTATAAACATTATTTAATAACAGATTAATTCTATATTTGCTAATGATGCAAATAAGTAAGAAAAATATAATAGATGGATATATAATAATATAATACAGTAAGAAACCATCAATAAATATAAACATAAAGTATATAAAGTATTATGAAACTTAACAATCAGGAGTTTGTATTTTTTTTTCAATTAAATATTAAGATTATTTTATTAAAATTAGGAATATAACACATTTTAAAAATATTTATATTTATATTTACCTACCTACATACGTGACAAATGCAATAAAAGACGAGAGTACAAATTGCAAGTGATGATAAAGCAAGTTTGTACCTATTACTAAAGTAAAACCACACTTGATGGCTTATATCTTCTAAACGAGACGTTGAGGTAATTAGACGATGGTCATCCTAACTTTGTATGGATTATTCTGTAAAATAAAACATTATTTTTAATAAAATTATGTTCCTAAGTAGGTAACTAACAAATAGAAAATAAGAATACAAAGCGAAATGATTTTTAAACTAAAAATTATTGTAGTTCACTTTTTTATTTATATTTATATTGCAAATTTTGAACAAATGAATTCTCTAGAAAACGAAAATTATTATAACAACCATATTTTACCAACTGAATAATGATTTTTTTCTATTTTTTACTACATACTTATGAAATAAATAATCGTGCTCATCAAAAACATCAAATCATATTTTTATATTTATTTAATAGGTATACTCACCAAGACGAAACAATGAGGGTAATGCATCATTTTTATATGAATCGTCTTGTATACTCGTTTTTGAAATGCACACTCCATACCCAAATTGTTGAACACAGCATTTTTCTGAACTGTATTTATTATCTTCAGATTTATCTACGAATTGTTTCCACAAGTAACCTGGCAAATATTAAATTATATTAATAAAATTATAAGTACATATGGGTAACACAGTTTACTGCTTTCAAATGTGTCAAAGTATTTAAATCAAACCATGCACTTCACGACATGATCATTGAATATGATCTATGAATTTAAACTAGATATATAAAATTTTCTGTTCAAAGTAAAAAACTTTTTCTTTTAATACTAAAAAGTGTGGCTACAAAATGATATGAAAAACATTTGCTTTTCTATTTACCTACAACAGGTCTTTAAATAGCAAAACATGTAGCTGTTATTATTTGGCTCTTATTAACTAAATTAGAAGAAATCGATACAAAAATTATCAATGCTGACACGAGTACTGGGCACAATTATTGAAAAAGTGTCCATTCAATACAAAATTCGATAAAGAACAGGAAAAAATCATTATTGGTGACTTTAACTTACCTTGGTTCAACTTTAGGAAAACGGGAAAAAATTAAACGATCCCTCTAGCACAGGTACTGCTTGAACAACCAGGAGCAGAGTGATATTTTCCATCGGTATCAGTATTGGTTTTTACAACTGTTTCTAACTATTTGGAATCAAAATATAATAACCTAATTTTGCGTTTAGGTTAGAAACACGATGTCAACAAACCACCGTTCCTACTGAGTGTAGTCCACGCGTCGATAGCGTGAGTGGGAGGTCGTGGACAAAAATGAGGGGAAGTGACCCAACTGTATTATTTTAAACTGTGTCATTACTTAATCACAAAAACATTCATAAAAAATGACCTTTTAGGCAGGTAGGTAAAATCATAGAAGTAAATAGGTTTCGCCACACGACCCTCTGTTTAGTCCAGTCAATTAAGCCCAAACAGCACACCAAGTTTTAAAGACGTACATTTTAGGTCATATTTTGGTCCGTACGTCCAGGAACCATTTATGGACATCTTAAAAACGTACATTGATGGACGTAACCTGTACATATCTAAGAGACGAATTATGGACATCTTTAAAATGTACATTGTACGTACTCAAACAAATGTTTATTTTAGGTACATTTTACTATGTGCAAATTTGTCAAATGATATTTGGTTATAGAATCGTATAATATGAACGGCCTCGTCTGATAAATTCTACTCTGACATAAAATAGTCGATTTATCTCGCCATCTTTTGGATGCAAGAAGAACCTAACCATGATCACGTGATCATCCCAGTTGCTAAAGTTGCTTGCAGTTTGACAATGGACGAGATGGAGGGTACACAGCCTCACTCTCTTGCACTTACATTATTTGTAATAGTAATATCTCTTTTTATCTATTTGAAACTTAAAGAGGGCAATACTTATGAAATTTTCATCAAAATATTAAGAGATGTTATTATAACAAATAATATAAGTGCGAGGGAGATAAGTGAGGTTGTTTACCGACGGTCTTTGCGTTTGCCTTGCGTATATGTCATTTCGTCATTTGATTTGACAGAATCGGTATGGCGTTGGCGTTTGTCGTTCAAGAGCAGTTTGTCGTTGGCGTTAGTCTTAATATACATTTTTGGATTGCTGCCTACAAAAAACTGTTTTCTTGGTAAGTTAATTCATTTACAATAATGGAAAAGAATAAAATAAGTAAGTACTACAAGAGAGCTCAAGAACAAGTACGTCGATTTGAAAGTTTATTATTGGAACCCGGAAATTTATTAAACTCGGCAAGTTCAAGTTCATCTACATCGTTTATTGATCCTCTAGTTGAATTTGAGCCCACAGTTGAAAGTTTTTCGGTATATTCTGAATCTGATTCGGATATAGATAACTTGTCAATGAACGATTGCAATATGTCTCTTGATCAGGATTCCAATAATGTATCTTTTAATGAAACTCTTATTAATGATGGTTTAAACACAGCTTCTGAACAAACTGAGAAGAGTAGTTTGGCTTTGAAACTATCAGAGTGGGTACTAAAACATAATATTACACATGTAGCCGTTAATGATCTTTTAAAAATATTAAAACCTGAACATTGTGAATTACCCCTTGATGTGAGAACACTTTTAAAGACTCCACGACAAAGAATTATACGAAGTGTTGAGCCAGGACATTACTATCATTTTGGATTAGAGAATTGTGTTCGGAAGCTTTTGTCAGAGTTTCCTGGCTTACAAAATTTTAAGGTTATCGAAATTCTCATAAATGTTGATGGCTTACCTCTCTCTAAAAGTTCTGGAAGCCAGGTTTACCCTATTTTGTGTAGTCTTTTTGAAAATAATAATAATGTAGATATTGTGGGGTTATATCATGGGTACGAAAAACCAAAAGATGCCAATTTATTCTTGACTGAGTTTGTTGAGGAAGCTGTACATTTAATAAATGATGGTATGTTTTATGAAGGTATAGTATATTCGCTAAAAATTAAGGGTTTTATTTGTGATGTCCCTGCTAAGTCATATATTAAATACATTAAGGGTCATTCGGGCTACGAGTCTTGCACAAAATGTTTTGTAAAAGGTACATATGTTAATGGAGTCTTTTTCTCTGAAACAACCAATTTACGTGCACGTACTGATTCAAACTTTAGAGAAAAAGAGCAAAAAAGCCATCACACTGGAACCTCGTTGCTTGAATCTATTCCAGGTGTAGATATGATAAAATCTTTTCCACTTGACTATATGCACCTAATATGTTTGGGTGTTGTAAAAAAATTATTAGTATCACTTTGGTCTTGTGGCAAACCATCTACAAAATTGTCCTTTAAGCAGATTTCAGATGTATCAAGCTTGTTAATAGCACAAGCATCAAATATTCCCATGGAGTTTAATCGTAAACCTCGAAGCATATTTGAAGCTAAAAGATGGAAAGCGACAGAGTTTCGGCAGTTTTTACTGTACACTGGACCAGTTGTTTTGAAGTTTGTTTTATCACATGACCGATATATTAATTTCCTTTCTTTACATATAGCTATAACGATTTTATCTAGCACGAATCATTTAGAACACAAAAATTTTGCCGAAAACTTACTACGTTACTTTGTTGAAACTTTTATTACTCTCTACGGAAAAGAGAATGTCTCTCATAATGTCCATAATTTATTACATTTAACGGAAGATGTCAGGTTATTTGGAGATTTAAACAAATTTAGTGCATTTCCATTCGAAAATCATATGCAAACATTTAAAAAACTAATTAGGAAATGTGAAAAGCCCCTTCAGCAGATAATTAACAGGAAGAAGGAACTTGAAGCTTTTGATAAAAATAAACAAAAGGAAACAAAAACATTTCCATATTTTCAAAAACAGCATTATAAAGGACCTACTATTCCAAATAAATTTATTCTTTCACAGTATGAAGAAGCCGTTTTTGAAAATTTTATTTTAAAAGTAACAGAACCAAATAATTGTTGTGTTTTAGATAATGGGGCTATTATAAATATTCAAAATTTTGTTATTAGTCATACAGATACTATTATTGTTGGGCATGAATATTTGTTAAAGGAAAATTTTTATCAAAAACCTTGTCCATCCTCAGAATTAAATATATACTTAGTAAGTAATGTTGGCCCTCTACAGTCTTGGAGTATAAAGCAAGTGGTTTTTAAGTGTATGAAACTTTCTTTTCAAAATAAATTTGTTGTTTTTCCCCTTTTGCATCTTATATAGGATGTTACCAACAAGAATATCATTTCAAATTGTCTGAGACGTTATCAAAATTGCTAAGAAAAATATTACCTTGCCTGTTTTGTATATTATAAATAAGTTCTGCAGGGCTTAATAGCAAAAATTATTTCTTAACATAGTCAAAGTGATGCTTCATTATAGAAACTATATTTTTTCTACAACTGCTATAGAAAGTTACCTATGTCTTACCACTTAACGTAGCTTGAAAATTATTAATTCCTCACATCACACAACACATGCATACAATGCCAAATTCATCTATCCCGGTTGCTGTGGAACATCATAAATAGCAATTATTTAACATTGTTGACTCGATTGTTGGGTGTTAAAATTAATTATTAACAATTTGTAGAAATGTGTACTAATATTGAATGTAACTAGTTTACTTCTTTGATTTGTTGTATTTGTTTGTCTCCTTTTAAATAGAAAGATTTAATCGTAACAATGGAAAGCGACAGTAGTTCGGACTTTGAAAATGCTTTGTTGGCAATATTAGTGAAAGCATCCCATGCCTCATATTAATATTTTTTTTACTATTTTCATTTATTGAAAATATGCAGTTGTAGAAAAAGTAGGCATTGTGTGTAGGTAGCACTTTTCTGGCGCACGTGATTGCGAGACGACTGAATCTTCTTTCGTTATTAAGATTCTTCAAGAGATTTGTGTATATTAATTTTTTTGAAAGAGTTATTTATATCTAGGGTGTCTATCACTTTTATTTTTTGTTTCTTTACGTTTGATTAGAGGCTTTATTTTTGATTTTTGTGTTTTGTTTGGCTTTCTCAAGATTTTTTAAAAACTAATTTTTTGCGTTCATCTGCAACATCTATATTTACTATGGATGCCTCCGCACTGCTAGCCTTGGAGTCATCAGCTGATGTGAAAACCTGGACGGTTGTTAAGTTTCGAGAGGATCATAGTGTGGCAGCAGTACCAACCTCTTGGATTCTAACCAATGGAGACTGTCTGTGGCCACCATTTACATCCGAAAAAATAGCTGCTGCAATAAGAAATTGTACCCATAATACATGTTGGCCAACGCATAAAGTTGATGTGTTTAGGAACGCAACTTATGGTAAATAGTTACAGTAGATACTATGATTTTTATTAATAAAATATATACCTTATTTTAGATAACTATAACACGGCCCGAATAAAGAGTAAAAAAGCTGAAGATACCAGCGACCTTAACTCAGATATTGATAATTTTGTAAATAATAAGAGAAAAATTACGAAGAAATGTATTTCTTCATCATCGTCAGAAAGTGAATACTCTATTTTAAAAACACCTCCCAAAATGAAAAAGAAAAAAAGTAATGAACCAGGTAAAATGTGTTTTATATGTTCCGAAGCTTTTTTTTCTTAGGGCTGTGTAAAACTAGGAGGCTTTCATGAAAGTTATTCCGCCACTTATAGACCAGTTTCGAAATTTTGGCTCTCATCAGTACTAGTCAGAACTAGTAAAAAAGCATACCTATTTATTTGTATTAATGTTCAATCTGCAAGTCGCAGAATGACTCTAATGAAAGCTTCCTAAGTTTAATAGGCTAATAATACCCAAAAAAGCTTCAGAAATTATAAGCCAACGGTCCAGAAAATGAAAAACAAATATATATTTCAGCTAATATACCTAAACAGCCCTCAAAACAAACAATCATCTCGCCTTCCCATTCTACATTAGTCTCGATGGTGGATACTAGAAATAATACAACAAATGTGTCGTCTTCACAAACCAGTATGAGGCAATATCAAGGTAAGAATTGTATTTAAAATATAGTTTTTCTTCAAACATCAGAAAAACATGACATTTCTTAACTCATTTCACGACATTAAAGTTTGACATTGGCTATGCGTTGCTATTAACAACGGAGGTAAGAGTACTTTTTCTGATGCTGTGAACGGCAGAAAAAGTAATATTCATAGCAACGCTTACTTTATTTAATACGCCGGCCATGCGATATTAACATAATGCATTTTTGGTGGTGAAATTCGAGATTTTTTATCTTTATTTTTTTTATAGCTAATCGACGTTTGAAGAAAAAATAGCATGTTTTATTAGGCGTAAAGACCACTTATTGTGGTGTGTCATTTGTAATTACCTACAGACTCGTCACAAAAGTATCAGTTTTACTTCTAATAAAACAATATACTATTATTTACCTGGAAGCAAATAGTTCTTTTAATAATTAATCCAATGTTTTTAGATAACGAGAAATGCACTTGCTGCCCCAATCATAAAACTGGTAGGTAATTCATTATTATGAATGCGGTAACAATTGTATATATTTGCTATTTGATTTTAGCGGAATACAACAAAGAGGTCTTAAATCAACAACATTTTATTCGAGGCCTTTTAAATGACCTGCTGACGGAGGTGCGGGGAATGAAAAGTGATATACCTAAAATACCAGATGAGAAAAATGCAATTAGTCATGCATTCAACCTGCCCTTCAATACAGACGAGGAATTAGAATCGCTAAATGATCATTTAGGAACCCAAGAGAACTTTTCAAATGCTGTAAGTTACTGGTTTTTAAATGTTGCATGGTTTCTTCGAATTAAGGTCAAATATGTGACAGTAATTGGGTATTTTTGTATACATTTTTAGACTGCTGAAATGTGCCGGATGGGAGGACTAAACAATTACGATTTTGTAAAAAGATGTTTGGGGCTGCTAATGACAAATAATTTAGCCTCACAATATAGCTGGCTAGGCCGCCGACATAAGAAAAGTTTTTATAACACCAACGTGGCTCGAATGATAATTTGTAAGTAGTTTTATTAAGTGATTAAAATAGTACTTTTTTTTGCTTTAAGTAGCTCCTTTTTCAAATTTTTCGAATGGTCTTTGCCATTTTAATTAAAAAAATTATATATTGCATTGTTTAAAACAACAAAAACCTTTATTAAATTAAAAGCAATGACAATGTCGGAGATTAAACAATTATTAAATAATTCAACTAAACCTTACATCATCACTAGTATCATGCTAATTTATAAAATTTCTTATTTTCAGCTGCAGCAACTGACGCTAAGAAAGCGAAGGATAAAAAAGAAACTGAAATTTCTATATCCAGTTGGCTAAGGAGGGCAGGAGAACGATGCCGGCACAATGATAATAATCATTGAAATATTTTTAACTTTACACTTATCCCAAAATTATAAAAAATATATATATATTTTATTTCTTTGATAAGTATTTTGTTTATCTTCTCTTTTTGTAGGTTAAGATCAGTTTTTTTTTCTGTTCTCGGTTTGTGTTCAACTCAAGTCGTAAAAATTTTCGTTATCCATGATAAGATGAAGTTAATAAAATGATTTCATTCTTTACTATAATATTATTAAAACAATTTTCTCTTAAAGAAGTTGCCCCAGGATTAATTACTTAAAATGATTTACCCAATGAGTCGTTTATCAAATTTTGTCTTCGTTGTTTTACCTAATAAATTTAAACAGTAATACCTTTTTTAACTAGCATGTAATGTTCAACATTAAACAGTACATAGTGGATGTCGTGGAAACTACATAACAAAATACGGTGGTCATTGCTTGTGTTTAATGCCAGACGATTAATTTTTCGCATATCTTTCTAAATAATTTCATGTCACTGTATTTTAAATTTATATTATGTAAAAAAGTATGATTTAAAAAAATATATGTAATGGGAACCAGAAGGTCTACATGCACCCTGTCCCCTCCCCTGATCCTTGAGACATGATTTTTTGTAGTCCAGCAAACATTTTTAGGAAGGTTCTCAAAAAATTAAACTGGTTGTACTATCAAAATGACCTGAGTTTGAAAAAATAAAATAAATATATATGTATAAAAATAAAAAAATGTGGGGTCAAATATATTGCTAACGGGAAAATGATCTTCATAAATTTATAAAATTAATAGCAAAGAAAATATTTTTGAGGTATTTTTCTGGGGATCATTTTCCCTTAAGAAAGTTGGTTTTTAATTTTTTTCAAACTCGGCCGCTATTTTGGTAGCAGACCTATAGTTTGGTTTTTTAGAAACATCTATAAAAATGTTAGCTGAACTTAATTCTAAAAAAAAATCATGTACCCGGGAATCGGGGGGGAGGGGGTTAGGGCGTATATCAGCTCCCCGCTCCTGTTCCCGCAGTACTAAAAACGATAATTAATGGACGTCTTAAAGATGTACGGACTTATACTTTTATTACGTCTTATGGACGTACATCCAGCAAGTGAATGGATTTATATTGTACATACAAAAGACGTAAAATCTGGTGGAAAATGGATGTACATAATACGTCCTACGTACGTCAGTTGGATTTAAGCGGATGTACATAGGACGTACGGTAAGTCCGAAGTGTACGTCTTTAAAACGTACATAAGATGTACTTGTGCTGTTTGGGAGGTATCATTGCAGAGTACGCTATTTGAGTTATAACTGTTTATTTTCATATTTCATTATTTCTATGTATAGTACCGACGATGTAGATATAAGAAATAAGGATAGCCTCAGGCTATACCCGATAGGATTACGGTAATAAAAACTTCAGATATTGATAATTACTTTAAACGTACGTTCAGAACTGTACTTAAAATTATATCGCATTATCTGGATAATTTTATTTACTGTTTTCTCAGATCCTGATATCTCTGCAAATTAAATATAAGTAAGTAAATAGTTAGATATTTATAATTCTTAATATGAGTAAAAGAGTAGTACTTTTGATTTTTCACAGCCAGGAGGGGCCCGCCGATTTGATTTTACCCTTGGGCCCGTGCCGGCTCTCCACGGGCCTGATTGTACAACTCACGTATATCGTTAACGCGATTTTGCGACTACAATACTGGCCTAGCCAATGGAAGTTTGCTGTGGTTGTTCCCGTCCTTAAACCGAATAAAAATGCAAAAATCGCAGGCAGCTATCGACCAATCTCGCTACTGTCGGCGATTTCCAAGTTGGTGGAGAAGATCATCCTGGACAGATTAAACATTGCCCAGGATGAGCTTCACATTAACGATGAGCACCAGTTCGGTTTCAGGACGGGAAGAAGCACAGTACAACAAGTTGTCAGAATTGTTAACGATGTGAAGGTGCAATATAACCTCGGTAAGAATACTACCATGGTATTCCTAGATATTGAGAAAGCTTTCGATACCGTTTGGATCCCGGGACTAATTTACAAAATGATCAACTACCGTTTTCCGCAACACATCATTAAACTCATTCACTCATACCTGACTGGTAGAAGGCTTCAGGTGAGAGTGAATAACAAACTGTCAACATTGCGGGACATTCGCGCGGGCGTCCCGCAGGGGTCGGTCCTCGGTCCAAAATTGTACAATTTGTATATATCCGACTTCCCCACTTTCCCGAATACTAAACTTGCCAAGTACGCCGATGACACAGCCTTGTACGCGCATAGTCATAATGCACAAGCGGCTAACATGCTTCTAAAAGCCCACATGGCTCGTGCCACGGCTTATTACGATAAGTGGAAAATTCGCGTAAATGCGGAGAAGTCGGAGTCTATAGTCTTCACACGCAGATTTACAGAGAATAAGATTCTAACACCAATTTTGATAAGGGGAAACAAAATTCCAGAAAGGGAGTACGTGAAGTATTTAGGAGTACGACTAGATAAGCGACTGACGTTCGACCGACATGTTAACGAAACTATACGGACAGTCTATTCTATGTCCAGGAGTCTGTATCCGCTTCTGGCCAGGAATAGCAGACTCAGTAGACAAAACAAAAAATTAATTTACACTGTTATTGTAAGACCGGCCCTAACATATGCGGCGCCGGTATGGTGCAGCATACCGGACACGACAATGAATAAACTAAGGGTTCTGGAACATAAATTTATGCGCCTCATTTCAAATTCTTCACGATACATCTCCTTAAGAGACCTCTACGCACGTTGTCATGACATAATGCCACTAGCGGACTACATCAAAGTTACATCGGAAAAATTCTATCAATTCAAACTTGGTGATAACCCGCTAACAAACAACATTACGCGAATCAGAGAGCATAATGCACCTTTTCGTATAAAACACAAATTACCATACCAGGCGTTGCCCATCTTTCGGCAACATCACTAGCCACACCGCCTTTCTCTATCTATCTATAAAAACTCTCAAACATAATTTCTGATCTTTACTCGTTTCTTTGTTTTGTCTCTCTAAATTATCTCTTCCCAATCACAATTTATTTTTGAATATCAAAATCTTTAGAAGACCAAATATTTGAAACCATAAATTGCGCGGTCTTGCATTACCGTTCGCTTTGACTGCATTGCTTAGAACAGGTTTTTTGGTTAGTAATTTTCCCGTAAAGACCAGCCATATATATCATATATTTCACGTCATTTTTACGTCATGCTGAAGGTGAAATTGACGTAATTAATGCCGAAAAAACAACGTCATAATGACGGCACCTTGCTGCCTGGGATGCATAAATACAGAGTTAACACTACTTTCCATTGAAAATCACCCCCACGAGTGAGTGGGTGAAAACTACCTCTCACACAACAGGAAATTTAAAAAAACTGCAGTGATTGAAAAAAAGCTTACGATGCCCAGTTATTTTAGATACAGTATGTAACTGCATTAGTCTCGATGCGATCCTCAAAAACTACCCCCATAGAGTGGCGGAAACCACCCCCAAATTTAAATTGCAGTTGCTTAGATGACTCCTAAAAAGAATTCTCTGAAAATACTATTACTTATTTATATGGTCTCTAAAAATTCAGAAAAAACATCTATATAATTTTCTGACTATATAGTTTTTTGACAAGCCGGTAGGTGGCGCATTGACAACCGCATACGAGTGTTGAATGTTGATTAAGTATACGTCAAGTTGGACTCTTTATTCATTGTTTCTGTTATTACCTTTTTTTCCCCGATTTTCCTTGCAATTTTAATCTCGGGGTGGTTTCCGCCACTCTATGAGGGTCGATTTTGAGCATCGCATCGGAACTAAAGCAGTTACTCACTCTTTCCAAAAAACTGGGCATCGTAAGCTTTTTTTTTACAATCACTCCATTTTTTCAAGTTTCCTGTTAGCGTCAAAAATTACATAGGGAAACAGTTGTCTCGATAGCAGTTCCAAAATTTTTTTTTTTTGCGGGGCTGTGTTATTAAGCGCGGAGGCTCGCCAGAGATCTTGGACAAACATTTTTTTTTTAAATTTCTCCCCCCTCAGTTATCAAGTGCGGGGCCAGCCAGAGATCTTGACAAATTTTTTTTTCAAATTCTCACCCCCGCTCATCAGCAATTAAGCGCGCGTTGGCCCGCAAATTTTTTCACATTTCTCCCCCAGCTCATCAATTATTAGGCCCGCCAGTGAATTTGGTACCGGGGCCCATGATTTGATGTGGGGGGGCCTGCTTGTTAGCGTATTGATGTTAATTAATTCATTATAGTGAATTACATCATTTATTTAACCCAAAAAAAAATAATTAATGAACAATTAAAACTGATTAGCTGTAATCGGAATATATCAACTCAAAATAATTGTATACATATGCATAAAACCTTTAATTAACCATTTTACAAAATTTTAACAACGTATGTAATACGAAATATTTATTTTCTTTGAAGATGTGACAGCTATGAAGGTGGCGACTCCCGATCCATCGATGAGGAGCACACAACCAGTCAAATCCAAGGAAAATTTCCTGAAACAATTTAGAAAAGAAAAAAAGAAAAGGAAAACAATATTCACATACATATCAACTTTTATTAGGACAGCAACTTACGGAATGAATGACAAAAAAAACCAATACACAAAGTCACACATACTTAATAAATTTAATAATTATATATATTTTTAATAACTATCGATTAATAAATCAATCAAAAAAAAAAAAATTGTAATTAGTTTTTAACACATTACCCAGAGTTTTTACCCTGAAAATTATTCAGACTTGTCGCTAGAGTTCTGCCTTTTCATAGATTTAAGAGCTTTCTCCCTTAGTTTTTTTTCATCCTCATTAACAACCTCCATATCACTATTATCAGAATCGTCGCTTTCCTGCTTCTTCTTCTTATGTTTCTTGTGCTTCTTGGAGTGTTTCTTCTTCTTTTTGTGTTTCTTGTCCTTTTTCCTTTTCTTGGTTTCCACTTCCTCATCTGAATCACTGCCAGACTTGTTCTTCTTTTTATGCTTCCTCTTCTTCGAGGTCTCTTCTTCGCTATCAGAAGAACTATCTTTCTTGTGTTTTTTAGACTTTTCTTTGTCCGATTCGTCTGAGCTGTCCTGTCTCTTTTTACTCCTTTTAGGCGCATCACTATCACTTGAGTCATCTTTCTTAGACTTTTTGCCCTTGTCTGTACTAGGTGACCTGCGTTTCTTCTTAGGTTTCTTGTCATCCTCAGAATCTGAACTCTGATGCCGTTTCTTGGGCACTTTGTCCTCGCTGCTGTCTCTCTTTTTCTTATCTTTCGATTTTTTGGACTTGGGTTCCGGTTCTGCACTGCTTCCCTTGTCCTTTCTTCCTCTGGAAGAACGTTCATCCTCACTATCACTAGAACTAGAATCACGTTTTTTAGGCTTCTTTTTGGTTTTCAGTTTCCTCTTTTCCTTCTCTTTCGCTTTGTCCTCGTCACTGTCGGAGTCGCTCGAGTTCGAATCAGAATCGCTTCTTACAGGCTTTCTAACGACCTTCTTACCTTTACTTTCGACTTTCTCCTTATGTGCCTTCTTCTTCTCCTCTCTTAAATTAGAAACAACCTTAGCTTTAGGTGGAAATTCGTTAGCTTTGATAAATGGTGACGGGGTTCTGGATAAACTTCTTGAATACCTTGGAGGTCCATGAGGTGGTATGGGATGGCTTTCGTCCGGACTAACGCTTCTTGATTTGGACTTTTTCCTTTCCTTCTCCTTCTCTTTCTCCCTGCTCTTGGTCTCGGCTGTTGAACTTTCCGACAAGTTGCTCTTCCTTTTGAGTCTCTCCTGTTCCTTCCTCTCCCTCTCCTCGTGTCTATGCAGTTCTTCTTCGATCTTCCTCCTGGCTTCTTCCACCTTCCTGGGAGGTGGTTCAATATTTCTTTCTTCCTTCTTCGGAGGCATCCCTCTTGATCCTCTTGGCTCCTCCCTGTGGTCCCTCTTTTGTGGACTGGGGCTTGGTTTCCTTGGTCTCTCCCTCGACTTTTCACGGATGGGTGACCTTCTCCTCATACTCATGCTGCCTCTCTCCCTAGATCTCCTCCTCGACCTCGAGCGTCGATCCCATGATCTTGACATCCTCCTGTCTCTGACTGGTGATGGTCTCCTGTAGTAGTTATTTCGGCTCCTGCTTCGTCTAAACCTTCTGAAAACAAAACGAAAAATTAACACGTAGATAGTACAAAATTTAGTTTCTTTGTAAAACCATATATTACATAAAAATTGACACCAACCTGTTCCTGCTGGGGCTGCGGCTCCTTCTTCTTGGACTTCGTCTTGGCCTACTGTTTCCTCTTCTCCTGTTCCTGCTGTTGCTTCTCCTTCCGTATCCTCTTCCGCCACCACCTCCTCCTCTTCGTGGGCTTGGACGTCTTGATATACTCCTTCTTCCTCTACTTATGCTCCTCTTGTTCCTCGATGGGCTACGTCTGGAAGCAAAAATCTATCTGTAATTTGAAGTAAGAATTAAAAAACAATAAATAACTTGAATGTGATATATAGTAATGCTGTAAGGGCCAATATATCAAGTATTAAATACTGAAACCAAAAATAAATGGACAACTTACTTCAGTACTATATATTACAAATGCTTTATATATAAATGCATAGATGTCATCAATAAACCAAAATCCCTTGATATTTTGCTTGAAGTTCTACTCTTCTGCCATGATTTTGGAATTATAAAAATCCTATCAGCAACTTTAAGAGTTGCATTTGCAACTCTTAGAGATTATTTAATCTCTTTAAAATAACAAACAAGAAATCGTATCTGCAGTTTTTTTAAAATATTCACTGTAATTTATTCATTTCTTTATTCAACAATTACCATAAAGTCGTTTCTGGAAATTCCAAAAGGACATGAAAGCTACAATAAAATACTACATTTGCTCGTTTCACCGATGATATTGTAATCATTTAGAGATGATTAAAACTGAATTAAACTATAGTTTTAGTCTTTTCCAGATAAAGTCAACATGGTGAGCGAAACATACGGTGTCACATCAAAAGGTTCAATTGCCTCTAGAAACTGTTAAATCCAATTTTTTTTTTAATTTCAATTTTGAATGAGTTTTTTATATTTTTTCAATGTAATATTATTTTGTATCAAATTAAACAGGGAAACATTTTCTGGAAGAATTACGAAAGTTTCTTGTTTCTTTTAAAAACTGATTTTCTCAACATCTTTTAATACCGAGAATGGGAAAGGGGGGAGAACACATCGTTAGTCTGTTCTCTGTTAGTCGGTACTAGTGATTTTTCAAATCACATGACGAATTCAGTAAAATAAATGGATATTTATTTACAGATGAAGTAACATTTAAACTTACACAAAATCACTTGCTCCTTGTTTTAATACATATGGTCGAAGGCAATAGTGGACTAAAAAGGCTGTCACCGTGTTTATGTGATATTCAAAGTGTAAATCTGTTGATAGAGGCAACGGAAAGTCATGATCATGCCGACTTTTTAGCAACTTTAGTTCTTCTTTTAAAATGTTTGAGCTTAACGTTCAGAGGTAAATTTGTGGATTTACAATATCCTAGAATTGTAATTTGACAGTACACAATTGTATTATAGCTGTTTCTTAGGGATATAAAACAAACATAACTGAACGCATTTTCTCATAAAACCATAATTGCAATAAAAGGAGTGTGAGTGGCTTTAGTGATAGTGACAGACAACACAATTTAAAAGATCTGGAGGAAATGATGGCTGGATGTAACATACGTAGTCGATACTAGATAAACCAGTTTTTAGACAATTTTTGGTAGTTTATTAGTTGCAAGTCTAGCAATGTGCACTGAGCAGGTGCCATCAGAGACGACACTAAGAAAAAATATCTATCAGATGAGTGTGACAAGATTAGACAGAATTAGATTGGTGTTACATTTCCCAATACCTCTAATCCCTTTTGAGTGCGTGTTTATAATAAACTGACTTTATCAAGTTTGGATATTTTGGAATTCGCTAGAAAATATATAAGGCAAGATATATTATGTCAATTATGCATGAAAATCTATATGCACTGACACATAACCTAGAATCCTGGTTCTGATGTCATAAATACCTAAATTATGAGCTCTGATGAAGGCTCACATATTATTAAATATATATCAAACGAGAATCTCACAATTAATTTCATTGGTTACTAAATAAACTTCTATTTATGGCTCAACAGAATATAACAATATATGCATTGAATCAAAGAAGTCACACATTTCTTTAATTTGGTGCAACCACATCTGACTTCATTGCATTAACAATTAATATACCCAATATGACCATTTATCAAAAAAAGTACATAGAAAAGAATAGGAATAAAAAATCCCACCTTCTAGATGTACTCCTCTTTCTACTAGCAGACCTCTTCCTGGAAAGGCTCCTCCGTTTTGTCCTGGGACTACTCGGCTCCTCCTTCCTCTTCCTGGGAGATTTCGAGCGAGACCTTTTCCTCTTCTTGTCGCCATCCAACTCACTGTCAGAGCTGTCCTTGTTCGAGCGGTAATGCCGTTTCTTCTGAACGCTGTCTTCCTTCTTCCTGATCTCGAAGTTTTCCTTGGATCCTATGGAGCTAGAACGAGACCTCCTCTTGTCCTTGGGATCCTTTGAAACTGACCTGGATCTGCGACCTTTGAATGATGGGCTAGAGGACCTCGACTTGGATCGGGATTTAGTCCTGGGTCGACTACGTGACTTGGACCTGGACCTGCTCCTAGACCTGGAATGGGAACGGGATGGCTTGCTGTTCTCTGCCAGGGACATCAGTTTGGCCTGCAGTTTTGATACGGGAAGGGCTGGAGCTGCGGTACTATAATAAAGGTTATAGTGTGTATTTTAATACATATGAATATGACACAACCAAGAAATTCCGTGTTTGCTATAAGTAATGAGAAAAAGTAATCAACATCACATAAATCCAAGTTACACCTATAAGGATGTGTTGTATAAACGTTGATGCATTATTTTTATTAGGTCAATCTTCTGGTAGATTTGGTCATTTTATCAGAGGAATTTGCATCCAAGAAAAAATTTTGCTAATTGTTAGGATCAATGGGATTTAAGATAGATCAAAGCTTCTAGTTGTGCATGCTTATTTAACACATAAACGTAAAATAAGAAAACATGTTCCTATAACTGATTGTTCAAAAAAGCACTGTTGTGAAATAATGCAGCTTGAAGACATATGTGAGAAACTCTTGATATTGTTCATAAATAACTTAAAGAGAAGAATTGAATCCCAAAATTTTGACGGTAGTGTGTACTCACTAAGATACAGGTTTCTATGCGATTTCAAGTCGAAAAAATTATATTCTACGTGTTAAATTAAGTCCGGTATTTTCCATGTATTATTTTTTTCTTTCCTTAAAGATGAATTACACTTGTGGGTACTCACTCAACTTTTTCGGGGCCATGTGTAAAATGGACGCATCTCTTATTCACACTTAATGCATGCACACTTTCGTAGTTATCTCACTTCTAAAATTAGGACATTTTCTAATTTCCCCCAAAATTAGGTGTTTTCTCTAAACACAATTTTGCTTTTTCGATAAAAAAATGAAATAAATCTTTTAATGAATTGAAGTACCTGGGAAAGGAGAAACCGTTCTGACACTGAAAATAATTTAAATCCTCTTTCACCCTATTGAAGACGATTTATGAAAATTTAATGTGTCCCACAAAACTGTGACAAATTTCAACTTCTTGCATATACTGGAAATGGAAGAAAACACCACAAAATTACAACTGGACCGGTGCAGTACTTTTGTCTGTACAATTTTGCAAGTTTCTCTCGGTAACATGGCTGAAATTCGGGATGCTTGATGGTCTATAAGTTAGACCTACATGCAAAATTTGAAGTCGATTCAACAACTGATGTTTGCGAGATTGACAAAATATTTTAATTAATACAGGATGTGTGAAGAAAAACATACCAATATTCCTAGAGCAAGTACTACATCAAAAAATAAGCGAAGTTTGCTTAATAAAATATATCCTAATATGTACAGTTTTCGAGATACAGAGTGCTGAAATTCAATTTTTTTAAAACATTTTGATCACAAAATCCCAACTATAACACATATTGGATTGAGATTAGATATGGGTATGTTTTAGAGGTTGAAAAATACAATTAAGATAGTTCTGTTGTGATTTATAAGGTGCCATTAGCTAATTTCAAATTGTCACTGAATAGTTTTGCTCCTAATTTTTGTGAAGTTAAGTTTTTGCACCGACTCGTTAAAAACATGCTGTATTTTAATTTTACATAAAGCACTCTTGTTTAAAGTTGCTAGAACCCAACCAAGTTAATTGACATTAAAGATGACAAATAACACTCAACAAGTAACAAGCATTTTGCATTCCTGAATGAATTAAATACTCATAGGTTATGGTTATATCCCGAGAGCTCTGAATTTGATCGGATAAACTGCGGATAGCTTTTATTTGCAAAATTCTGCTTAGAAAATGTTCGAGACTTAAAAATTTACCTTGAAAGCTCGAAAACGAAGGTCGAGGGCTTTTTGTGTGAAATATTAAGTCGAGAACATTTGCTTAAAAGCAAAATTTTGCAAAAAAATATAGCTCCCTGCAGTTTGTCAGATAAGCTGTAGAGCTCGAGGGGTATGAACAAATTCCTTACGTACTTTTATACTTTTATTCATAGAAAGACACACTTTTTTATATAAGTATATAAGTACCTACATAAGTTTTTTATATATAAGTTAAGTAACAATCATTATTATTTTATTAAATTACAACCAAATATAAACAATTAATATGTGCATTTAAAAGCTAGATGTAATTTAATCACTGTTAAATTTAAGCAAAAGCTAGCTTGCGATTATTCAGCGTAATACTGTTGTCATTGGTTGAAATTTAAAAATTCACAAAATATCATTGGGTATCTGTATAACCCAAGAAAAATTGTCGTAAAAATATTACAAGTTGGAAGAAATTGTAGTGGGCTGAATTTTTGCGTGCACCTTAGTATTGGGGTTTTTAACAATGTGTGAGAGATCCTTTTGGATTTGACCGTCGCGGGGTCACTTACAGGGGGCCAAAGTTCGCATAAACAGTATCAGGCCTCCTACCACTATATTTCAATTTTTTTTTTATGACATTTTATGACACAAAATTTGAGTATTAATGCCTGAAAAATGAACTAGAAGCTATATCAGTTTTTTATTGAAAATGAAAATATGTTATAATACTCTCTGTATTTAGGTAGTAACGTTATATGAAAATCCTTTCTCTTTTGGCAATTGTTTTAGAAAATATTTCTTTAAATTAGCCCAATGTTTCAAAATTCGGGATAACAATTTTTTTAAAGACAGCCATTGACTATTTACGTGCCATAACATGTGTTCCGTTACAATGTCAGTAATCAATGCAACCACATCAAATTTCAATTAAGTATAGGAGATAAAACAAAATATTTACAAAATGAATTGTAAGTACAATTTATTTACCTACATTTAAAGAAGAAATGCACATCTTGCGCAAAAGAATCGAAATCAAACGAAATTCTTTTAAAAATTCGCCAAATTTTAATGTTCTGATTTGGATTAAAATTTAAATTGGTTTAACAATTTTATGCATGGTTGAAAATGGTAACGGAAACAAATTTTTTTTATGATTTTTATGACGAAAGAACGATTTTATGATAATTTTAGGACATTTTGCGTATTTTATGACATTTTAGGATTTTATGACAAGTATGACCCCTGCAGTATTTTACAAATATCTTGAAAACAGTGAACTTTTCGAAAAAAAAAAAAAAAAACAATTCACTAACTTCTAGCAGAGAAAATTTGCCAGAAGTTTTTTGTGGGAGAAACTGTTCACAAGATATAGCACTCCAAAGAATCGAGAGCATATAGTAGAGGTTGAGTTTTTTACTTTTTGTTACTCAACCTCTACTATGCTCTCAATTCTTTGAAGAGCTATAATTCGTGAACAGTTGCTCCCACAAAAAAACTTCTAGACTTGTCTTTAGAGCAAATTATCTCAGCAACAAATTAATAATTTATGTTTTTGTTTCGAAAAGTTCACCGTTTTCAAGATATTTGCAAAATATTGTTTTCGAGAACTTTGACTCCGTGTAATTGACCCCGCGCGGTCAAATCGATAAGGAATTCTCACACATTATTAAGAACCCTAATACTATGGGGCATGCAAAAATTTAGCCCGTTACAATTTTTTCCCATGTTGGATACTGGCGTGGTAGCTCAATTGGTTGGTTAAGGTGTATTGAGTGGCAAATATGCTGATCGACTCGCTACCGCGCTCTGGGTTCGACCCCCAGCCCCGGTATTGACAACACCGGTGGGTGTGGATGTATGTCTGCGTTTTTCCAAATGTGTAACCCCTTCCGCACAGCCTTGGCTTTGGATTTGGAGGTTGTCTACTATCTGTGGTGTGTTTATGTTTTTTATGTTTTATGTCGATTTTTCCTCGGCTAATGATTTATGAGGGAAATAATCAAATATAAAGCAAGTAATTATCAAATAAAACCAAATTAATAGAAAATAAACAAACTCCAATCATTGCTTGCTGCTTATCGAGTATGATTTGCTGATTTTAACCTCAAATAACTCGAAAATGGTTGCACCTTAACGACGTTAAACAAGAGTACTTTTTTATGTAGCATTAAGATAATTTTCAGAAACAATGCAAAAAATCATAACCTCACAAAAATTAGGAGCGAAACTTTTCAATGACAATTGTGCAAGTGGCGCCCTCTGTGATATATCACAAAAGAGCTACCTAATCGCACACGTTGATCTCTGAAACGGATCCATACCTAATTTTAATCTGATATCTATTGTAGATTTTAATTTTGTAATACAAAATGTGTTGAAAAAATTAATTTCAATATCCAATGTTTCGAAAACTGTTTATGTTAAAACATATGTTTATTAAGCAAACTCGACTTATTTTTTTCAAACTACTTGCATTGGAAATGTTATGTTTTTTTCAAACACATTAGTAGGGACTTATGAGGAAAATAAGAATTTCTCACATACCCTTCAAGTGGTATCTTCTTAAGTAAGCTTTTCAGGATCCATGTCCATAGGAACAGTTCTCCTTATTTTGAACTCAGGAATCCACCCAGGGAAGTTCTCGGTACATTTTTTCAAAAACCGTTTCTAAATAAACATAACCATAAAAGCAGAATAGAAATAATAAGAATTAATAAGTAATGTACCTACAACACTTACACATAACAAATAATATAGAAATTATTGGTATCCATGAATGCATAAATATGTCTATAGCACAATGGGCTTTATATCTTACCTGGAAATCTTAATCATGATTATTATTTAAATCTACTTCAAATGTAGTAAAGGTGTATAGTTTTAATAATGAAGGTGTATATCAATTTCGAAATATAACCTTCAAAGTATACGAAGATAATGAAATTATTACGAAAAGATTATTATAAAAATTAGCCAGTCTATTATTGATTAAATCTAAGTAGAGTAAACCTAATGTGAGCCGCAAATATTTCCCAGAAAAGAAAGAAGATTTTCGCGAATTTATGCCAACATCCATGTGGTATGTTCGCAAATACTCACTTGAAAATTGATGGGGATATCCGTACACAGACAGAGAAAAATATCTCTGGAAGATATTTACTTCTAGTAGACACAAAATGTGATACTGATGATAATGAAGATATAACAACATCGGAATCAGATGAAGGCAATACTAATCAACAATCAATAGTGTTTTTTTCTGGATATTATGTTTGTAAATTCAAATACAATCGAATGTTTTCTTTTGTATTTTATAAAAATAGTTTATTTTTTAGAAATCACGTTTTTAACTTATAAGTTAAAATTGTTATTTATTATGCATTGAAACTTACAGCCTCCAGTCAAGCGCGGATCTAGAAATTTCAATAATTTTTATCTCGTCTGTGGCGCATGGGACCCATACCAAATATGGGAAATAACATCTCGAGAAGCACTTCTCTAACGACCTCTAAAAAATTTTGAAAAAGCAGTTTGCGAAAACATTTTTCAAAATTCGATTACCCCCCCCAGGTTTAGGGACTCCTGTTTAAAATTATTTTTTTTATCATATGCATTTTACTTTTCATAAAAATACAACACTGTGTTTTGAAGTTTATGAAAATATTTTCGTTACTAACTGAAATACAACGAATTGAAATTTTGTGATTTACAATTTAACAAATCATAAAATTTCAATTTCAATTCGTTGTATCTCAGTAATGAAAATATTTTCATAAACTTCAAAATGGATTGTTGTATTTTTATGAAAAGTAAAATGCATATGACAAAGAAAAATAATTTTAAACAGGAATCCCTAATCCGGGGGGGGGGGGGGTAATCGAATTTTGAAAAAATTTTTTGCAAACTGCTTTTTCAAAATTTTTTAGGGGTCGTTAGAGAAGTGCTTCTCGAGATGTTATTTCCCATATTTCGTATGGGTTCCATGCGCCACAGACGAGAAAAAAATTATAGAAATTTCTAGATCCGCGCTTCCCTCCAGTAATTATATAAAGATATACATGTCTAAAACTGTAATATTAATGGCATGTGTTGGAAATAGACTAAACATTAATCAATAAAATAGATGGTACCAAATATTCGCAAATGTCTGCGAATATTCCCTCAATGAACTTAAATTCTCAGTAATCAAACACCACTGATAGTAACATACAAATTAGGTAAAGACGACCTAAACCAACAATATAAAACACATATTGAAGAATCAAATAAAATCATAATGCTTCCAGGTCACAAGAAATCTGAAATTAAATAATAGAGAAAGAGTACATAGCAAAGCAAAAATTAAATTAAAGACACTTAAAACATTAAGTGAATATGAATAACTCAGAACAAATCAACCACCACTTTCCCTTGTCAAGTAATTTTATTTTTGCTTTGCTTTAAAGTGCCATTAATTTTATCATGTAATTCAATACTTATTAGTATTAGCTAGAAGAGTAGTTGTTTTTATTATTTTCCAATAATGTGTGTTTATGTTTTACATCTTTTACCTAACTTATGTACTACCTATTCAGTATGTGCACAATATACATCTAATTCACATCTTGGCATCTGCTTTTTGGCGCAACAATATACATAGTAAATATGTAATTTTTTAATATATTATATAAATAGCAATCAGTATAAAACATGAAGCCGTTTCTTCCAGGTATTGCTGTGATTGTTGAATTTGACTTCATATTTCGCAGATCATGCTATCAGCTTCTTCGGAAGGATTCTAAATACTGAAGTTGTTGTGTTCTGCTTCTCGTTATATACATTGACGCTGCTTCGCTTTGCTGCTCATTTGTTGTGCTTCATTGACCGTGACTATTTAAACCACTGGTGCTTGGCAAAACCAGTCTCCATGCATTACTCAGTCGATACTCATCTTCTTTACTGAAATTGTCAATGTTTTCATAATTTCTAGGAATTCTCTTATTATCCTTGGGTAATAGCGCATATTTCTATCCAACATTTTGATCTTCTAGTAGTCGATTTTATGATGAACACGTTCTGCCACTGCCGATTTCTCTATGTACCCGATTCTGCACTTAATGCTACGCCCTGCCCTGTCTATTCGCTATAACTTTTACCACATGAGCACTCCAATTGGTAAACAGAATTGGCTAGAAGTCTGAGGATAGCATAACAAATGAACTGCGAGGCAAAGCAGCGCCAAGGTATATAACGAGGAGCAGAACACAACAACTTCAGTCTTTAGTATCCTTGTGAAGAAGCTGTCCGCATGAACAGCGAAACGTGAAGTCAAATTTGACAATCACAGCAATACCCCGAAGAAACCGCTTCATTGGTCGTGGTCATGAAAGATTGCATTCTACTAGTATAAATCATGTTCTAACAATTACTGATTCGAAGTTTTAAATATGAAGCAATAATAGGCTTGTTGCATGTGCCATATATTTTAAATTAATTTATACATATTGTAACGTGTTTCCACCCTTAGGAAACCACCCCTTGCAAATTCCGTGGGTTCCAAAAATTATAACAAGAGATGTCCACTAACACACTTTATTAAATATTTTTAAATATTTACTGGATACTTCACAATACTATTATTAATTTAAATACACTTTACTGACTAAAATCACAATGTTTATTACTTTGTTTATCTTTGAACTCTTAACCTCACTTTCTATACTTTCTGAACTTTCTGAACTACTCGCCGAGAATGCGGTCCGTCTTTTATACCTAAAATGACAGATCTCGATTGTTCTGTGATGACGCCACCATTCTCTAGAGAATTCCAGATGTCACTTTGGAATCTTCTGGTAGGTTCTTTTTCGAGTAGGTGCAAATACACTACATTCATTCTAAGGGTTGTAACACATTACACTGCCCCCTCCTTAAGCCTGAACGTCCCGGTCAGGCAGTTCAGCCTCTTTCACGTACTTCGCCAGTCTATCCAAGTGTACGATCTTCATCTTGGACTTTTTGTTTCGTTGAATCCGATAGACGACATCATTAATTCGGGTAATAACAGTATAAGGTCCTTCCCAAGGAGGTTGAAGTTTCGGTGACTTCCCTTTCTTTCGCTGTGGGTTATACAGCCAAACCAGATCTCCTGCCTTGAACCCTTCTGAACTACCCTTACGGTCGTATCGAGCCTTCATTCGGTCACTGGCTATGGTGATTTGGTCTCTAACCAGCTCATGAACATTTCTTAGCCGTTCACTCATTTCATCCACATAGCTGTTCACAGGAAGCTGTTCTCCGCCTGGTGTTCTGAAAATCAAATCACACGGCAGTCTGATCTCATGTCCAAATACTACACGGGCTGGTGTTTGTTTCGTAGACTCGTGGATAGCAGCTCTGTATGCCATGAGGAAGAACGGTATGTGGAGATCCCAATCACGTTGATTCTTATGAACCACTTTAGAGAGATGTTCTTTCATGGTCTTGTTATGTCGTTCCACCATTCCATCTGATTGCGGGTGAAGGGCTGTTGTCCGTGTTTTGTGTATCCCCAATAACTTGCAGATTTGCTGAAACACCCCTGACTCAAAGTTCCTCCCTTGATCTGAGTGCAGCTCCAGGGGTACACCAAACCGACATATCAAATTATCTACCAAGACTTTGGCAACAGTGACTGCTTCTTGGTTTGGAATTGCATAGGCCTCTGGCCACTTACTAAAATAGTCCATGGCAACCAGTATATACATGTTCCCATCCTTGGTTACTGGGAATGGGCCGGCTATATCGATCGCAATCCTCTCGAAAGGAGCTCCGACGTTATATTGCTTCATTGCACCTCTACTTCTAGTCTGTGGTCCCTTACTGGCTGCACAAATTTTGCAATTGCGACACCAAGCTTCCACATCTTGACGACTATTTACCCAATAAAATCGTTCTCGTACTTTATTCAGGGTCTTATTAACGCCGAAGTGCCCACCGGATGCTCCATTATGCACTTCCTGAAGTACTTTCGGTACTCGACACCTGGGAATCACTAGACGCATAACAACTTCCCTGCCATCCGGGCTTTCCCAAGCTCTCTTTAGCAGCCCGTTCATGACTTTAAGTGAATCCCATTGGGCCCACAAAGCCTTCAATCCAACTGCCTTATCCGAAACATCCTTCCACGCTGGTCGAATTCCTTTCTCCTTTGCTCTCAATATAGCCCCAATTTCTGTGTCATTCAGTTGTTCTTGTCTCAGGGCTTCGGTCGTCCAATCGTCCGGAACCTCTATTTTAATAGTGTTGACGGCCACCGTACCCTGCAATTTCTCAACGTGGCGGCAGTGCTTGCAATCTTCCTTGCATGGTCTTCTAGATAAAGCGTCTGCGTTCTTATGAGATCTTCCAGGTCGATGTTCTATTTTGAAATCATACTGTTGCAACCGTTCTATCCAACGAGCCAGTTGACCTTCAGGGGTTTTCAACTGCAACAGCCATTTTAATGCAGCATGGTCGGTCCGAATCTTGAAATGTCGTCCATAAAGATATTTATGAAAATGGTCCACTGATTTAACGATGGCCAGTAACTCTTTCCGGGTTACACAATAGTTTCTTTCCGGTTTGGACAGCACCTTGCTGAAGTACTCAATCACTCTTTCCTGCCCATTCTGGATTTGAGACAGTACACAACCGACCGAAGAATTGCTGGCATCCGTGTCTAAAATAAAAAGTCCTTCCCGTTGTGGGTACGCTAGCACAGGACCAGTGCATAGAGCTGCCTTCAATTTTCTCCATGCCGTTTCACATTCCGGTGTCCATTGGTACTGCACTTTCTCTTCTGTCAGCCGGTGTAATGGCTTCGCAATTTCTGCAAACCCTTCCACAAAGCGCCTATAATAAGTGCAGAGGCCAAGGAAGCTCCGTACTTCATGAACGTTAGATGGTCTTGGCCAATCTCGTACAGCAGAAATTTTGTCGGGGTCTGTTTGTATTCCATCCGAAGACACCACGTGACCAAGAAATTTGACTTCTTTCTGGAATAGCAGGCACTTCTTCGGGTTCAACTTCAGATGGGCATTCCTGACTCGCCCAAATACTTCTTGAAGATTTTTCAAATGTTCTGTAAAGTCCTGTCCCATAACAAACACGTCGTCAAGGTAAACCAGGCACGTCCTCCAGGTTAGCCCTCGCAGTACGAATTCCATCAATCTTTCAAAGGTAGCTGGCGCATTGCAAAGTCCAAAAGGCATCACGGTAAATTGATAAAGACCACTGCCTGCTGAAAACGCTGTCTTCTCCTTATCATCAGGATGAAGCCCCACTTGCCAGTATCCACTCCTAAGGTCTAACGTAGAAAACCATCGTGAGCCTGCCAACGTGCTTAACGTGTCATCAATTCGTGGTAATGGGTAACTGTCTTTCTTTGTGACATCGTTTAATTTCCGATAATCGACACAAAATCTTAATGTTCCATCCTTCTTGGCAACCAAAACTACTGGCGATGACCAGGGACTCGTCGACTCCTCAATGACTCCATCTTGTAGCATCTTGTCTATCATTGCCGAGGCATCTTCTTGTTTTGCTAATGGAAGCCTCCTAGGTGGTTGTCGAATAGCTGGTGAGTCGCCAGTATTTATCCGATGCTGGACTATGTCTGTTTTTGTAAGGGCCTCTGTATTCTTGGCAAATACTGAACTTTCCTTTTCCAGGAACTTGATTGCCTCCCTTCGTTCATCCTCAGATAAATGCTCCAACTGAGTACTCAGCAAGGTCAAAACTTCCTGGTCTATTTTTGTAGACGAACTTCCCTCTGTTTGTTCCTCGCACCTCACTACCCATGTGACTGGTTCATAGGAGCCAATCGGTTTGCCTTCCTTAATTGTCACTGAGTGGGAATTTAAATTAACGACTCTTATTGGGATTTTGTCTTTAGTCCGGGTTAAAGTTTTCGCCACAATAACATTGGGTAGGGACTTAATCGATTCGTCATCTTCAACTAGGCCAACACGGTACCCTCCAGGATTTCCTTCTAAGGCAGCATCGATCATTTGTTCTGAATGAGCAGGAATCTTGATCGTCTCTGTTGTTAACAACCTTGCTTTATGGAATTGGTCATCTGCGGTTGCCAGAATAAATTCCTCATTTCCAATTTTTAAGACTCGCTCCCCTACGTCAACAATGAATCCCTGCTCTCCCATGATGTCTAGACCCAAAATGAAATCATCCATAATGTCAGCCACAATGACCTTGTAATTGAACCTCAAACGTCCAACCTGCAGTTCCAAGTTAACCTCTCCATGGACCGCAGCCCTGTCCCCCGTGGCTGTCCGAATGATTACTCCATTTTGCTTCTTGTCAATCTGCAAGCCTGATATAAACCCTGGCCGCACTATTGATGACGTAGCACCGGTGTCTATCGTAAACACACATTTTCTTCCATTCACATATCCTTGCAACAGCAGACTACTTGGAATTCTTTGGAGCTGGGAAATCTTTACTTCTCTGGGGGCACCGCATTCCTTAGCCAGCACAGCCCCCTTGGTGCTGGCTATCTTTAGTTTTCCTGCTTCTCTTCTACATTCACAGCATTTACTCGACTCTCCGAGTTCTGCTGTCGACAGTCCCGTTTCATATGTCCTACCTTGCCGCAGTTGAAACATTTAATACCTCCGCTCGGCTTTCCTCTATTTTGTTGTTTTTCTTGCTTCCCGAGGCCATCCAATTTATCACATAATTTGGTGAACATTTTCTGTATTTCTGTCAACGTGGGGTTCTGGTTCTTTTCTGGTTGTGATTCTTCGAGAGTCACAGCTCGCACTCTTGACCTTGGCGTATCCCTGTAAGCTGCTTCTACTTCGAGTGCATGCACCAAAGCTTCGCTACTACTTTGGTGTCTCGTCAGTCTCAGAACTCGCCTGACCTCTTCGTCCCTTATACCATCTAAAAAGGCCCCTACGGCTAATTGTTCCTGGAATTCTTTAGGGGCACTCGGATACGCCAGGTGTGCCAGTCTCTCTATCGCAGCTTCAAATTCTTGTAAACTTTCTCCAGCCTTTTGTGTTCGTGATTTTAGCTGGGCCTGGTATACTTGGGCGAGATGTTGGTCGCCATATCTTAAGTCCAATGCGGCTTCCAAGACTTTGAAGTCCCTTTGTTTGTCCACTGGGATAGTCTGAAGCAACTCTGAGGCCTGGCCCCTTAACGCCAGAACTAATGCCATGGCCTTTTCTTCATTATCCCAGTTGTTCGCACATGCTGCTGCCTCAAACTGCCTCTTGTACGTCGTCCAGGAACTTTGGCCGTCAAAAGAAGGAGGTTTTAGTCGCTGCCCTGATGATACCACTTGCTGGCTTCCTCTATCTCTCAACTGTCGTTTAAGCCGGTCTATTTCTCCTTTGACTTCTTCTTCGAACTTGTTTACTTTCTCTTTAACTTCGGTTACTTCTCCTTTTACTTGACTGACTTCTGTCTCGACTACTCCTACTTTACCTTCGACCTTGTTTATCTCTTCTTTGACTTCACATTTTAGTACTTCATTGGCAGAAATTATAGCGTCTTGTTGTATTTTGATTTGTTCATTTAGAATTTTCCTTAATTCTTCCTGGCGTCTTTCTTGCTCCTGTTTTTCCTCTTGATGTCGTCTTTCTTGTTCTTCTTTCTCCTCTTGCTGTCGTATCTTCAGGTCTTCCATAATTTGTCTCAATTCGTCTTTCTCTTCTTGACGTCTTCTTTCTTCATCCTCTTTTTCTTTCTGACGTCTTGTTTCCTGATCTTCCATCATTTTCTTTAATTCGTTCCTTTCTTCTTTTTCTTCATGACGTTTTTTCTCCTGTTCTTCTTTGTCTTCCTGCCGTTGCTGCGCCATCATTTTTTGGAATTGTTCGAATAAGTCCTGTATTTGTTTATCGGATGCCATACTTCTTGTTGTTACGGGCATACGATGAAATTAAAATAAAATAAATTTAACTGTCACGTCAATATCGGTAATGGAACTTCCTAGACAAATCTCGAAATAGCACGAAAAAGTCTTATCCAGAGTCTTTTGTCACTATCCAGTTCAGAGAATTTAATAATCTCCACTAATGTCCAAATAGAAAAGTTCTAGTAATTTCCACGCACTAACACAAAAAAATGAGTCTTTTTTCAGTGTCTCTATCACTACTCAGTTTAAAGGATTTAATTATTACACTAGTGTCCTAATAAAATGTCTCAAAAATGCACTTGACACTATTTTTCTGTCCGCAAATAACCCTTGAACAATGTCCAGTAAATTAGTCCTGTGTTAGCACTAAACCTCGAGAATATTTCTCGAACACTCCAGCACAACTTCAGAGCTCCTCTTGTCATAAAATTCCGCTTTCTGACACCAATTTGTAACGTGTTTCCACCCTTAGGAAACCACCCCTTGCAAATTCCGTGGGTTCCAAAAATTATAACAAGAGATGTCCACTAACACACTTTATTAAATATTTTTAAATATTTACTGGATACTTCACAATACTATTATTAATTTAAATACACTTTACTGACTAAAATCACAATGTTTATTACTTTGTTTATCTTTGAACTTCTTAACCTCACTTTCTATACTTTCTGAACTTTCTGAACTACTCGCCGAGAATGCGGTCTTTTATACCTAAAATGACAGATCTCGATTGTTCTGTGATGACGCCACCATTCTC
Source organism: Rutpela maculata (assembly GCA_936432065.2). Lineage (NCBI taxonomy): Eukaryota > Metazoa > Arthropoda > Insecta > Coleoptera > Cerambycidae > Rutpela > Rutpela maculata. The sequence goes on along the minus strand of OW386287.2, from coordinate 34,790,183 downwards.
TAGAGAATTCCAGATGTCACTTTGGAATCTTCTGGTAGGTTCTTTTTCGAGTAGGTGCAAATACACTACATTCATTCTAAGGGTTGTAACACATTACAATATATACAATATATTAATATAGTGTTACTAAACATTAGCAATTATCAAATCTGTTTTCATAATTTCTAACTTGAAAGTATTTAAATTACCGACTAATATCCGGGACAAGTGGCGAATCTGAGAACACACTTACATTGGACGTCATGTCATGTAACAGATAACGCAGTGACAACTCTCTGCGAGTGCAATAATTCGGACAGTGGAGCGAAAACGACTTAGGAATGTGTCGTTTATTTTCTTTTGCGTAGAACCAAAGACTTTGTAGATCTTGTAGAGTAGATCATCTGGGACTTGTAATGGGCAAGCATGATACTTTCCTGTGGTACAGGGCTTTTTTATTTCGAAAAACTTCACAAATTAACTGTTTAGAAAATTCGTGTTTTTTTAAATTTACATCGCCATATCTTGAAATTTAATTGAGCTATCGATCCGATTTCTTTTAAAACTTTTCCTATATCTTGGCTTCAATCGCCTCGCTGCATGTATTTGAAAATTTTCAAAAATAAAAAAGTTTGGCGCTTAATGAAAATATGAGTAGGTACATTCTTACTGAAATAATAAGTCGAGTAATAAGTTCATTGTTGTTCAAAGAAAAGAAACAATATTCGATTGAAGCAAAAAGACCATTGGAAGCGCTTATTTGTGTACCTGAATTTTAAAAAAAAATTCAGATCGATAGCTCAATTAGATTTGAAGATATGGCAGTGTAAATGTTGAAAAACACAATTTTTATAATCAATCAATTTCTCAAGTTTTTTTGAGATAAAAAATATCTGTACCACAAAAAAAGTATCGTAAATAGATATTTCTTATGTAGAATTGTTCACTTTATAAAAACTATAAGGCCTGGTCTGGTTCTACGCTGATTTTTTTTTCTCGAGAACGGAGAGACTTTCATGGTCTATTTCGCTCCACTATCAAGCTATCACAAGGGCAACGTCCATGAATAGAATTAATTTAAAATGTACGCTAGCGCTGTTGCTGTGGTCTGTTAAGTGATTTCACACGTTGTTTGCGCGCCTTCCGGATTTATTCAAACTTTAATGATGAATACTGTCTGTATATGAAAAAATAATAAAAAAACCGTTACACACTGTTTCTGTATTAAGTAAAAATTCTAAAAATGCTAAAATTATATTTTGTGCAACAAGCCTATTATGAGTACCGACATATCAACCTACATAAAAATTCTATTGTTCTTTATTAATACTTATTTGTTTATTTGGCCATTAAATAATGTTTACATGGTTACTATAAATGTTATAATGATGTTCTATTGTTACCTCGTTTATAATACCATGGGAAATATTTTTCAACAGTAGAATGTATGAAAAGTTCTCATACATTTTCAGATTTTAAATTAATTTCGTTAATATGCTTACTGTGCTTTAAGGAGAACAGTTTCTCAGAAGCTACTGAATGCATTTGATATCTCCTGCATATCTAGCAAAAATATTTATACATATAAACATCCTGATATACTCTCTCTCTAGTGAATTCAAATGATGAACGGATTAGCTAATTTATACCTGACCTGTCAGAAGCAGCTGTTAGTTTATAAAATTAACCTGAGGATTAATTGGTTAGGATGATATTCACATTTCGTATATATATGCTCCTTGTCTGTATTGTTTTAATGTTAATAGTGTTTTTGGATTATTATCATTATAAATTATGTTAATTAGTTGCATTAGGTGGTACTTTATGTGGAAAGTTTTGTAATAAGTAATATCTATTTATCTAATGGGCCAAGTTTTGAAAGTGTTTACAATGTTATTCTATACTTTTACTACCATTTGCACAACTTATTAATATTTAAGTATCTTAGTTTATACTGAGATCTGACATGCAGGGGAGACTCATGCAGGACGTAATTGTCTTTTAAAATTAGTGCAATTCTCTTAAAATTAGAGAACAACAAAGGACCCTGCACTTTTCTTAGAAAAGTGCCCCTGGGCAAATTATCTGAAATTTCCTTTAAACCAGCTTTCACAAACAAGAAAAACACTTGAACCGTACACTCAAATATTATCACCGACGTGCATTTCGCCAAGATTGTTGGTATCATCTACATACGATTAAAACATGAGTTTTAACCATTAAAACATAATGACTAAAACATCGTTTTCAAACATCTCCAGATGAGGACATCGTGGTGGTCGAAACGTACGTCGAGTTATAGTATTAAAGTGTTTTGACATTTGTGGAAACTACGTAAGAGGCAGCATCAAACCGAAGGTTCAAGTCCCCTCCAGAATTGGAATATGTTGTAGTATAGGTTTATGACCTCCAGATTTAATCTCAAAGGTAACGAACTTCAAAAATGAACAATTTTTCAGACAATGCTTGTCAAAACTAGAAGCTGAAGAGCACAGGGAAAAATATATTAGGCACAAAAACTAATTGTTACAGAATAGTGACAATAAAGTTCACAGACTCATATTACACAGGTCTACAAAAAAAGATAAAGGTCTTGTCCTAAGGTTCTAATCTAACTTTTCTGGGGTATTTTGACGTGCTAAAGAAAATTTTGGTAAAAAAAAAATTTCTATTGGCTCAGTTTCCCTCTACCACCCCTTTCATCCCCTAAAAAGGGAAAAAAAAAGGTTCTGATCAAACCTTTCTGAAGTAATTTAACGTGCTGAAACTAACTTTGGACAAAAAAAATTTAGGGGATGAAGTGGGCAGTAGAGGGAAATTGAACCGATAGAAAAATTTTTTTTGTCCAAAATTGGCTTCAGCGCGTCAAAATATTTCAGAAAAATTAGGTCAGAACCTTCAGACAGGACCTTTTTTTTTGCCCTTTTTAGGGGACAAAAGGGATGGTAGAGAAAAAATGATACGGTAGAAATTTTTTTTCCTCCAAATTGGCTTCAGTGCATCAAGATACTTCTAAAAAGATAGATGAGAGGTGAGATGTAGACCTGTGTATAAGACTATAAGTAAAAAGTTATCAATTATTTTTGTACCTTATTATCATCAACTTATTTTTGTGCAAATATTTCTAACATGTACACAAAATTCAAAGTGAAAAATGCAACATTACTCCACATTTAAATTTACAAAATCGATCACAGTCCAGAACGCTCATCGTTTTTTAAAATTCTTCAAAGCAAAAGTATAAACAAGGCAAAATTATTTTTTGAATGTTTATCAAAACAATTATAAAATTCAAATTTAACAATTGACGATTGAAATTTCTTGGATTTCCTGATCTTTCAAAATGTCCAGGACCAATTTTGGGATTCCCTTTTCAAGACTCTCAGGTTTTCCAGGTTGGTCAATCTTTTTCTACCAAATTTAACAATGTCAGATTTCAATACCGTACCTACATGAACCTCTACACCATAGCATTTTAAATGTAACAATGAGCTTTTCCAATCACTTTTTCTTTAATACTGAAAGTCCCTATCAAAACATTATTAAAAATTATTTTTGATAAACTTTTTTATGCAAAAAACACCACAAGAAATCTACAAAAGTTCCCTAATCAACAGTAGAATCAAACATCGCATTCAGGCAGCAATGCCGGGACATCACTTCAGATAAACTAATTAGGAAGAGTTTTAAAAGGAGGTGCTAATGAAAGTGCTTTCCCAATCAAGTTCATTTGCGTTTTGCTTTCCACATTTTGCAATTCTATTGGTCTCTGAAGTACATTTATAGGGAATCACCGATAAAATCTAGGGAGTTCAGCAGTCAAATTTTTAAATTGTCAATTCTGACGCTACAACGTTTTCGGAATGAAAACGTGTTCCAGTTAGTCGTTCCCAAGAACGAAACTGGGATCAAAATATGTGATATTGCTCCCAAGAACAAAAGTGGGAACGATATAGTAACTACTCTCAAAAACGAAATACATAGTAATGATACTGCTGAGAAACAAAGTGGTAAGGAAATAAGTAGTTACGATACTCTCAAGAACGAAAAATAAGCATGAAATACAACACATATTTCCCCGGATTCAGAAACTAACTTATTTCCTTTGATCGTTTTCGTTCTTTTCTCTGTTCTCGGGAGTAATGTTACTATGTATTTCATTCCTGCTACTTTCATTCTTAGTAGTAACATTACTAATGTATTACAATTTTAGCTTTTGGGAGTAGCGTTGCTACTGTACAGTTACTATGTATTTCATTTCAACTTTCATTCTTGGGACAATTTATTCTTAAGAGTGTAATGTTATATATCGTTTTACATATCGTTTTATTTCCAATAAACGAAGCATCCACTTCTGTTTAATTCTTCAGGAAGAAACGAAAGACTGTTTATGATAAAAAATGGACCTTTGTTTTAGATAACACACTCAATAACCTGTCACCTTGAAAAGTTTAGTATGACATTTTATAGGCAAACTAGAAATATCACAAATCAATCAATTTCTATTATTGATAATATAAGATTTACTTACGTGTTGTGCTTTGCATTTACACCAGCACCTTCAGACTTTTCAGAACTCTCCCTTCCATTACTGGGCCTCTCACTTGGACTGGCATTTCCGTTGTTCCTTGGTTCTTCCACTTTGACAGACCTTGACCTACTCCTCGACTTCCGATCTCGACTCCTAGATTTCTTATCCCTACTCCTCGATTTTCTATCCCTACTTCTAGACTTCTTGTCCCTGCTCCTCGATTTCCTGTCCCTACTTCTTGACTTTCTATCCCGACTCTTAGACTTCTTATCCCTATCCTTGTTCCTGTCATTATTCCTGCTTGACCTTTCGTGCGAGCGTTTCCGCGGACGTGACCTCGACCTGGAACGCCGTGATCTTGACCTGTCTCTATCCCGATACTTCCGCTCCTTTTCAGATTTCTCTCTGTCCCGATCTTTCTCCCTGTCTCTTTCTCGCTCCCTCTCTCGTACCTCCCGTTCTTTCTCCTCTTTCTCCTAATAAAAGTAATTCAAAAGCATGCATTATGTAAAGCATTAAATTTTGTGGCTAGATAGACAGCTTTAATAATGCTAACATAATTTAATCTCTTATATAAGTAAATATAAAATGGTGGTATTAAATACAAATGCTTAAAATGAAACAACACATCTCGAGAATAGTAACAACTGATAATACAGTCAATCTGTCATTTGACCCAAGAAAAATTCCTACAAGAGATTCTCTTTTTTTATACTATAGAGGGGCTTGCCCCAATCAATGATTGATGTTTTCCACCAAAATATCGTGTCCGCTACGACCGCCATGTTGAAAAAATTAAGGTCAAAATAGGATTTTCTCAATTATCTCCTTTCCTGTTAGTTCTACCCTAAAATTAGGTAGTACCAATATTGTAGAAAATGAAAAAGCTACGACTTTTATTTAAACTGTTTCTCTCATCATATTCATATTTTACGATTTACAATAAATCATAAAACATTAATAGAGAAAAATAGTTTAAAGATTTTTTCATTTCTATAATATTGGTAATACCCAGGAAAGGATATCACTAATAAAGAACCTATTTTGACTATCATTTTTTCAATACGGCGGCCGTAACGGACATGGTATTTTTGTGGAAAACATCAATTGATGATATAAAGTATAAAAAAAAAAGAAAATTTTCCCAAATTTACTTTATTTCCCTATGGACGTTATGAAAAATAATGACCCGTTGCCAATGGAAACAAGTATCTGGTACATAGAGCGTCACTCACGATCGACAAAACAATAGAATTAGAGTATACTTACGAGGGAGGTGTGACGAAAAGGTATTTTGACGGTATGGGGTTTATTTTATATCTTGAGTTGAAAAAGTAAAGTCTCTGGTAACCATCAGTCTATGCTTCTTGATGAAAATATCAGTTTTGATTATATTAGGTATGTAAGATAAATAATTAAGATTATTTAAAATGGAGAAGTCAAAAAGAAAATATTATATAGGTAGTGTATAGTGCCTCAATGTAAATTAACTCAGTTACTTCTCATGAAAATTTTTGTATTAGTTTGCCTACCGACACAAATGCAAGAAAATTATGGCAGAGAGTTATGGAGAAATCAAATTTTGTGGGAGACAAAACAAATGCAGTTGATTGCAAAGATCATTTTAAAGTGAATACTTATTTAATAATTTTTATTTCCACATCATGGAAGTATAATAAAAATATTTTTTCTTCAAGCGTATTAAAATGTTTAAATTATGCCACCAAAAACAGAAGTAGAAGTAGTACATTGTTTTACTAGTAACAAAACGTTAGTACCGAACGCCACCGTAGTGGACATTGTTTTACTAGTAAGATAATGTTAGTTCCGAAAGCGCCACCGTAGTGGGTATTGTTTTATTAGTAACATAATGTTAATACCGAAAGCCACCGGTGGCGCGCTATCCACTAGCCACCTGTCATAAGTGTCATATATTGTTTCGACATATAAGACTGTAGTTTGAATAATTGTGATCATGATAAATAAATAAATTTTTGCATTTTAATACGCTTGAAGAAAAAATAGTATATATTACACGGAGTAGAACGCCTTTTTTTGTATTTCGCCCAGTTTGCAAATCCTCGGCTCAACACAAAAAAAGAGTGCGTTCTACTCCTAGTAATATAATATACTATTTTTTTGTTAAAATATGCTTATTATCATGAAATATCACGATTTTTAAAAAAAATCTGTCTGTAACTTTTTGTGTGCACAATTACTCTGGAACAGTTTATAATATTGACTTGAACTTTGGTACACTTATGTATTACAACGAGAAGGGGAACCAGATTATATTTTGATATTATTCCGTTGAAGGGTTGGCGGGTAATGGGGGCTAAAAGGTAAAGCAAGCAAGAGTCCCTAAAATTGAAATTTAGTGTAGAAAAGGTCTCAAATTTTTTTTGGCATCAAGTCACTCCCACAAACATCATTAAAAGGAGTAAAGAAAATAAAATTGTGATTTAGTGCGACTACAAGAACCAAAGGTCTCAAGAAATTTCATCAGCCACCCCCACTACCGTGGAAGTAGTGATTCTTTATGTTTCGGTTTTATTGATAGTAACGTACAGGTTCCTTCGCACACATTTTAGATATGAAAATTATCTGATTGTACATGTATGTCCTGATATATTTTTCATGAAAATATACATTTTTACATTATCATTAAATTAAATTATATCAGATAATTCCCAGATTTTTCGATTTTTAATGAAATATTTTTTAGTATACTGCTAAAGGGGTAAAAGAAGGGTCCTTTAGCAGTATACCAAAAAATATTTCATTAAAAATCGAAAATCCTGGGAATTATCTGATATAATTTAATTTAATGATAATGTAGAAAATGTAGTAATGTAATGTAGTAATAAATGCGTTTTAATATGGACTGTTATTGTAACCCCCATTTCCACTTCAGCACAAACAATAATCTTATCATTTACTATCTTTAGTAGATAAATAACTATTTATCTTTTTAGCTTGAAGAAGACATGGAGAACTACATGCATTTTAAATTAATGAAAGATGTCCCTATAAAAATAAAATATTCCATAACCATTTTAAATGAACCTTTGACAAATTGGCTTTACCAAACCCAACTTCACACGTTTATTTACTATTTTCAAAAATTCAAACAAAGTAACAAATCACAACAATCTTCAACGCCATTTAACACTATAAAACAATGATGCCACCAATATTTGTTTGTTATGTGCAAACCCCGGCTCCCACAGTTACACCAGAGGTGGCCTTCACACACAGATAAATATAATATTTTTAATCGAGAATCTTATAATTCATATAAACAAATAAATGCATTATTTATATGAAACAAATACCTTTGTGGTAAGAAATAAAAAGTATGATATAAGACTCATAATATCGTAAATAAATTATTTATTACAAACTTGGAGAAATTATTTATTTGGTATTAAACAATTCTTAATTTAAAAAATTATTTTTATCTGTGCACATATATAAATCACTATAACGTAAAAACTTTTGAAAAATATAAGAATTTTTAGCACCACAAAGACAGTGGCACTCTTGTCGCTCTCTTTGTATATTTTTTTTTATGACAGCAAATAATATACGGTAAACAGTAGTAATAGTAAAAGAAACTGCAAATGCATTTTATATTTTGCAGAAGACTTTAAATATACGAAAGCACTTGAAATAAGAAAGGTCGAACAATTATTACTATTTTATTATACAACGACCAATGGCACGTACGAATTCTTCATACGCATTATGGAGTAACAACACAGATTACAGAAACGTGTCAGTACTTTTTCAGATTTTGATAGAAGTAAATGTGTCGTGAATTATTATGGCATCCTTTAAGAGACACAGTACTTTGCGAATTGAAGATTTTCTGGAACTGCGGTTTAATTGTGCAGAACTTTTCTGTACAAGCTGTGAAACACTTTCGTGGACACGCAAGTCGAAAGTGTTAAAACATGTTTCATCTGAACATCATAAAAACTATTATTTGGTAGAAGTAATGGTGGGGTGTAACATACCATGAACACAACTACACAATCCTCTTTTTAAACACTTTCTGCAAAAGTGTGTTAATGGGAAATATAAGAACGTTCAAGTGCCAGCAGAACCTACAGTGAGAAAAAGATATTCCGACTTGCGACACTGTGAACGAAAAAATATTTACAGAGCTAAACGAAAAACAAATCTGGCTTTGTGTTGATGAAACAACAAGTGGAAGAGACACTTCCAATGTGCGGACACTTGATTGTATCTAAAGTACTCGACGTTACTAATTCGGCAACTGCAGCTGAATTAGTGCATTCAACTTTGAAAGCATTATGGGGTGAACAGTATGAGCAAAATGTACATAGATTTGTATTGTTTATTACTGACGCAGCTGGAAAAACTTTTAAAGAGTTGATAGAGTTGCTGAAATTATTAGACAGAGTTACCCTAACGTTGATAAACTGATATCCAGTGTAAAAAAATGTTTCTAAAAGCACCGAGTCAGATAAGGATTAAGGGATTTCACGAAATGTTGCCAGGTAAAGACTGTTGTAACGCGGTGGGGGATGTGGTTGTGGGATGTTGCTGAGACAGTGAAACTTAAACTAGATACAGTGTTAAGAAGCCCGGTTTCTCAACATTTTGGTGTGTAGTAGACCTGAAGTGGCAAAAAAGTGGACTGTTCAATGTCGGATATAAGTCTGCCATTCATAAATAAGAAGCTTCACTTATTTTAAACATGCTCCGTTTACATGGACGAACGATTCTTTTCACAGTACAAGTGGATATTTAGTGACAGGCTGGAGTTTAACTTCGGATCATTTAGAACAAATGCAAATAATATATTTTTATTATTCTAATAAAGCATAATTACCAAGTGATTATGTTTGTGCATCCAACAATAGGTGCATCACAGTAGATCTAGAGCCTTTCGAAGTTATTTACCTTTAAATATTACGGAATTTACTAGATACAATGTCATATTATTCAAATCGCCTAAAGCCGATTCTGGTTTTTACGTCATAACTACCTTGGAGCCGGGGTATGGTTATGTGTACTGTGGGGGAGAAAGGAACAACGGCGACAGTTGGGCATGGTGACGTCATGGTGGCTCTCTCTGCTAGCACTGATTATGAAATTCAATCGAGAATATTTCTGTAACTATTCATCCAATCGGTCTCAAATTTTCAGAAGACTGTATTTACTGGTAATACATTACACGATATGTTATAAATGACAAAAATTTAAATTTCAAGAAATAATTCTATTGTAGCAACTAGAGATCGTGAATCTGCCTGAAAGTTAGCTATTTTTTTTTTATACAACTTGCACTTTTTTGAGATTACTTTTAATTAGTTATATATCCTTTTAATCAATAATTTTATCTAAAACATACCATAAAAGTATTTAAAACATTCATCAACGTTTATGACCGATTTTGCAATCTAGTTGTAGGTTAATTTTACTTCCAGGCTGAGCAAGCCTAGAGAGCAAGATAGTTTTATTAAGATTGTTGACATTTTTTAAATAAAATGGGACTGTGTAGTTTTAGTGTTTAAAATTTAGTTTTACATGTTTTAAGCACGGGCAGTATAAATTAGTTCATATAGAGTTTCAAACTGTAAATTTTTGGCTGCGGAAATATGGGAAATGGGTAAGTGAGTAACTATATTTTTACTAACAGAAGATGTATTAAAATAGTTATTTATGTTCCATGCATGGGTCTAAAGTGGCCCTCGTGATTGTTGCCTTTAACTACATATCAGGCAATAACTTTCACACTTGGCATGAAAACTTACGCTACGTTGGGGAATCTCGAGGCCTGTAGGGCCAATGATTTTCCTAAGTATTCAAGAGCTGAAAAGTCACTTACTGTTCGCGGTAAATTGTTTTTTGCAATATATGTCACAATTCCAAAAAAAGTAATAATGAGTTTACATCGAATTATTGACAAGGATTTTTCAAAATCTGAAAAAATTAGGTATGGCCTAGAATTTAACAAAATAAAGCTTAAAAAATAAATATTTCGCTGAAAAGTCAAATTTTATAAGCAACGGCGTGAAGCTCTATTTGCTGTTTCTTGAATAAAGACTACTGAAAATGGATGAGATGGATATTGACAAAGCTGCAACTATGCTTAAAATAAATATCATCATTTTGGTGTATAAAATGCTTGATTTTCACGATAGACTTTTTACAACATTTTTATCTGCCAGCTAAATAAATTGGTACTTAATATTCACTTACAGTCCAAGGACTGTAAGTTAATATTTCAGTCGTATAACCATGGTAATTACTAAATAAATTGTAAGTTTTACTTACTAACAAGATTTTGTTAATAATGATCAACTTACCATACTGTTACTGCAAATACAAAAATGAAGATATTATTTTAAGTACACCTACAGCTTTTCCGATATTCATAAGAATCACTAGTTAGTAATATTGGGGTCATTTAGTCAAATTTTATATTTCACTTTTTAGTATGTTTAAATGAAGTAATCGTCGAATAATTATAACGCTGAATATTTGAGGTCGATCCGATAAGTAGTTTCAGAAATACTGCTTTAAACCTGAACCGACACTCGCAAAATGCTGGCGTCATTCAATCAGAAAGTCTGTCTCGAAGTTGCGTTTATGCTGTTAGAACTCAGCTATTTAAAATCAGATTTGTCTAATATGCCAGAGATGGTGATTTGGAGACTATTGGAGTATTTTAACACAAATATATAAGTGCCAAAAAGAGGGAAATGAAAATGCAACTAGGAGTGAATGGCATCACGGAATGTTGATATTCTTGATTCATTTTTAAGCTTATATAGATTTTAGAATATTCTGTTTTCATTCATTTCGCTCTAAAATCAAGAGATCTTTTGGAAAATGTAATAAAAAAATATGCTAAGTGAACTCTTTTTTCTACACTCAAAGAAAATGATAGCTGAATTCAACCAAAAAGAGCATATGAAATCGCGCCTATCTAGTTTCATAGTTAAATCAATCAGAAAAGAATAGTCATACAACTTTATTTGTTTTCGTAAACAAATAGTAGTTTAATAATCATATGTTCTTGTAGAACAACAAATTAAATAGTACAATGACATTTTTTTATGTTCACTAACCATTTTCAATTTGGTCAACAATTAAATAGTACAACGACTTTGTTTTTTGTTCACCAACTAATTTTTAGATCGATCTACACTTTATTGTATGATGAAGTTTTTTTTTGGATAGCCAAAATCTCAGTATTGAGACATCAGACCACTCAACCAAAGATTAGAGATCGTTTATAAGATCCATCCAAATATATGGATGATCATCCCTGAGAGAATTTGAACATTGCAATCATGTTATTAGTTTTCTATAAATTCATAAGAGTATAAGATAATGCATGATTGATTATTGTCAGTGATTTGTATGTGGCATCATCTAGGAATAATTTCTGTAATAGACTACGTGGTAAGCAAGCAAATTTTATGGTAATTCCCTTTTAGAACTTCTAGAAGACAACAATAATATTGGTTTGTCTACAAAGTACAATAATACAGCCGAACTAATACTGGGTTAGAATTACAATTCGATAATACTTAAAAATAAAGTCTACTATTTATCTAGTTTCATTTGACAAAATTCAACAAATTATTAGTAAGATGGATAAATTATAGTCTTGTGCACCTAATTTTTAAGTTAATGTTTATTTTGTTGTGTGACAATCACCTTTTGTTTAAAAATACTATTAAATATACTTCAATTTAACAAAATGAACAATATATATATACTATTTTTTTGATTGATTTAACCCATACTATTTGCAAACAAAAATGCGACGTCTTAATTCATCAAAGTGGATGGCAGAACGATGTTATGTTTATGTAAACAGAACTGCGGGTTAACTCTACAATAATATTGGTTTATCTGTCAACTGTAATAGTAGAGCAAACTGCTACTGGGTTTACAATTACAATTCAACAATAATTAAAAATAAAATATACTATAATCTAGTTTAATTTGACAGAATTCAACAAAATAATAGTCAGACGAAAAAAATAATAGTCTTATTCATCTATTTTTTAAGTTAATGTTTGTTTTGTTGTACGACAACTTTTTATTAATTGAAATAACAATCACCTTTTGTTTAAAATACCATCAATATAATTTAGTTTAACAAAATTAACGATATTGTTAGTTAACCATTTTTTTTTTTGTTGAATTTAGCCATACTATTTCTTTGAGTGTAAGACAAAAAAATTTAAAATATAAAACTCTTGCCTAAATATATATAAATATTTTTCATGGGTAATTTGAATATTTGCCTATCAATCTATCTATTATTAATCAGATCAATATTATAAACGAAATTTCAGTCAAAACTTCCAAGGCAGAAACATTTTAATTATGATGAATCTTCTCATTTTGGATGTGGCACGTATATTAAATTACTGAAACTCTGTATTGCAATATTTTGAATCAATAAGTCTTTGATCATTTTACTTCCACGTCCAGTGGAAGTATAGTAACGACAAAAAAATTTTTTAAAATTTTTATTGTCCAAATAGGCTTAAAATGTCATGAAACGTCGAGATTTTAAGTTTGAGCGAAAAAAAATTTCTGTCTGTCTGTAACTTTTTTTTGTGCGCACGTTTACTCTGGAACCGTTTAAGATATTGACTTGAAATTTGGTACACATATGTACTTTAACGAGATCTAGAACTAGATTATATTTTCATCTTGTTCCGTCGAAGGGTTGGGGTGTAAATTGGGGTAAATTTGGAGTAAATGGGTAAATCAAGCAGGCAAGAGTCCACGAAATTGGTATTTAGTATATACAAGAGAAGCTAAGGTCTCAAAAAAAAAAATTTGGCATTAACCACCCCCATTACCACCCCCACCCCCCTTATTGAAGGGGATGAAAAAAATTGTGATTTAGTGTATGTACAGGAACCAGAAACCTCAAAATATTTTTTTACTTCATCCACCCCCCCACTACCACCCACCTATCACCACCCCCACCCCACTACCGATGTGGGGTATCATTTTATGGGTTTTTGGGGTAGAAGATTTCAAATATTATATTATTAAAGTTCCATAAACAATTATTTTCACATACAAAGTTTTTTCGTTGTGAGTGATTTGCATAGAGAATCTGGATGTGGAAGAAGTGATTCCTTGGGCAGCGGTTTTTATTGTTGTAACATAACAATGCCAATAAACTATATTCATAATATAACCACTATATTTACATTTATGAATTCAAATTAAATATTTATATCTACAGCGTGACCCACCTCAAGAGCTACCTTCGTAGCTCAATTAATGGTCATTCAATTTCAACCAAAGGCCATGGCAGGTTAAGATAAGCGTCCGTGTCTTTGCAACATTTTTGCGTGTGGTTCCTTTTAGTGATGTATCTTTGCGTAAGATACTACCACAAAAACTTTTGACCTCAAAAACTTCTTAATATCTGGGAAAATTTTTTTTTTTCGAAAATCCGAAAAAAAATCTTTTTCTTAATCAAGTGAATCAATTTGTTTGTATTTCACATACATTGTAAATCTACTCAAGACAATTTATTAATATTTTCAAGATATCTTTTCATGAAGGAAACAAAAATCGATGCTATTGAATTTTTTGAAAAATTTAAATACGTACTTACACGTTAGCGACCACCATCATTTTTTTTTACTAATTATACACCATATAATAAGCTATAACATATATTTTTCACAAAACTCTATTGGCAAAGATAATGTTACGTGCTTACAGTTCTCATTTATTGTAACACTTAAATCTCTGCGAATAATTCAGACAGTTCTACTGATGATTTCAGAATATCGTCGAGAAACCTTGCATATGATAAATCCATGTATAAGTAACAGAAAACTATGTATAAGTAACAGAAAACTAAGTTAGTTTTCTGCTACTTATGGATGGACTTATCATATGCAAGGTTTCTCGACGATATTCCGAAATCATCAGTAAAACTGTCTGAATTATTCGCAGAATATATCAGTGTTACAATAAATGAGGACAGTGATGAGGACGACTAATATTATCATATATCATTATCGTAACATGTTTTTTTATTATGTATTCTTTTTGTTAAACACATAATTTTTTTATGTATTACCGTTTTGATGGAGCTCTGTAGAAAATATATGTATTGTGAAAAATACATCTCGCTATTTCAAAAAAATAGGTAGGCTGCTCCAAAAAATTTTCAATACGTGTAATCCAAGCAGTTGTTCATTTATATATTTATTAATATATCGAGTTTCTAACCAATTTATACTCTCTTTATTTGTTGTAATTAGTACGTATGTAAATACATTGTTTAGTGTTACCTTCGTGTTATAATTTCTGAACCCACAATAAAGGGTGTTTACTAAGGAGGGTGTAAGCACATAACATTATCTTTGCCATTTTGCGTTCGATAGAGTTTTGTGAAAAATATATGTTATAGCTTATTGTATGGTGTATAATTAGTAAACAAATGGTGGTGGTCGCTAACGTGTAAGTTCGTATTTAAATTTTTCAAAGATACATCATTGGAAGAAACCACACGCAAAAAGTTTGCAAAGGCACGGCATCTTAACCTGCCATGGCCTTTGGATCGGTATCAAAGACCTTTACTGTATCCTTTCTGAGTAAAACAAGACATATTTCAGTCATAGGCGTGCATTTTTATTAAGAAAAAAAAGGGCCGATTTTTCGAGAAGTCATATTAGGCAGTTTTTTTTTAAAACTAATGCGATATTATTGATCAGCATGCTATATCCAGAATTTAACAACCCCCTTAAAATTACCTATTTTAAACATTAAATAATAAATAAATTGGTAATAATTTTTTCATTCTTCATTTTCTCTTTAAATTCACTTTTTCTACCATTACAATGTCATCGATACTTTCAAATTTCATAGGCCAAGAATTTTCATTGAAGAATTGACAAAAATTTTGGGCCATCAGCCCTGTAAATTATTTGGGCACGAAGGATTACCGAATTTGAAAGTATTGAGATGGTGTGGTACAAAAAATGAATGTAAAGAAAAAATAAAGAATGACTTTTTTCGAAAAAAAATTCGTTACCAATTTGTTGATTATTTAATGTTTAAAATTGGTAAGTAATTTTAAGGAGGCCATATTTTGAAAACCAAAAATCAAAATGTTGTTAAATTCTGAATACAGCAAACTGATCAATAACATTGCATTAGTTTTTCAACAAAAAAAAATGCCTAATATGACCTTTCAAAAAATCGACCCTTAATAAAAATACACGCCAATGACTGAAATAAGTTTTATTTTTTTTTCCTTATGGGTTGTGGTTGCATTTTTCTTCTACCCTATATATTTTTTTTTGTTCCTTGTTTCTATTCACCTGCAAGGTGGTGTGAAAAGTAACACGTATTTGATTTGCTACCTAACTGCAATTCTCCCAGGCTATAGGTGAATAGAAACAATAATGTTTTTAAAGAAATTTCAAAAAGGGTATTAAAAATATATAGGTCTATTTATTGTATAAATCATAAACAATTTATTTTTTTTTATCACAAAAACACTCAAAAACTATTAAAACATAAAATATATTTCTATATTTCTAAAAACTAGACAAATTAATAAAAATAAATTCTCATTTTACAGGAAATTATTATATTATTATTATTTCTAGTCACCACAGTTTCGTCACATAATATGGGATTTTTTGAAAATTTTTTAAAGATTTTAAATTTTTTAATACAGTTATGTTGACTAGATGTTAACCCTTTAAGGACGGTTGCCGTATATTAACGGCTTTCCTGATTTTGTCCCACCGCCGACTGCCGTATATATACGTTAAAGATTATTTTTGCTCTCGGGACGGCTGCCGTTTAAATACACTCAACTTTAAAAATTGCAACCTCGAGGAACGGTTGCCGTAGTTAAACGGCTCATTAAAACTTCTTCACCAGACGAATGTCTTATAAAAACAGCACTTCTGCGCGACCAAATGCCGTACATAAACGGCGCACGTATTTTTGGAATGTTGAATAAAACTTTGTTTACTTTGTACCTAGTTGTTTTTGACAATTAATAAAAGTAATATAATAAATGAAACTTATAAAATGCCGTTTATATATGGCACTAAATGCATTCGCACTTACAAAAAAGACGCCGTATATATACGGCAATCGTCCCTACGGCACTCAAAATGGAGCCGTCTGGTAGATAGGTTGGTAAAATAAGGAACCGTCCTTAAAGGGTTAAAGATTACATGGGCAAAAAATGTTGCCTCTTACCTGATTTTTTCACGTGCAACGAACTAAAGTTTGTGGACGTCAAAATTTGGCGCAAATTAAAATTGTAAAGTTTTGCCACTTTCGCAGAACAACAAATGTATTTATTATCATAAACGCATTCCGGGATATTCAAGTGGGAAACTATATAAGCTACAGTTGCTTGAAAAACTTTGACCACTTTTATTTACCCTGCAGTTGCTGTACACCCCATTCTACGATACCTTAATCTAAACAACTCGTCAAAATATTTTTTTACACCTACATGTGAATCATTTGAAGTGAAAAGGCGAAAATTAAATGCCTGCGTTAATGATACAGTAATTACTATTAACTTCATTAATGATTTCCTTATTACTTTTAAAAACTAAAAACCAATGCAGACTATCAACGTATTAAAAAATCTAATTAACCAATATTTTTTCTACTTAAAGAAAAGAATTTCGTATACTTAAAAAAAATTACATACACTGTAGCGATGACCTACTTATCGGTCTCAACATTTTATTAAAATTCAAATTTTAGAATAAATGCATAAATACCTTCTTCTTAGCCAGTTCCTCCCTCTTTAAGTCTATTAATGAATCTGGTATCCCAGTAGGATTCTCCTGAGCTGATATAAGAAGGGCCCATAATTCTGCCATGAATTCTCTTGCATTCTTACCATGCAAAAATCCAGTAAGGTTGATCTGAATCTTTTTGGGGTCTGGATACTAGAAAATAAGATAAGAAATGTTAAATAAAGTAGTAAAGTGAAGTATAAGTAACTCTAACCTTTTCTTCCAGTTGATTGTACACAAAATCCACAACTACGTCATCGTCAATCTTCAAAATTTCAGTGAGTTTATCCTGTATCCATGGTTTGATGACATCAAGTTTGATTTTGGACATATCCACCTATAATAAATAATAAAAATCCTTCATTACCTGATCAACTGATTTAAAACTTATGATTTCTTACCCGTTGGCTCAAGCAGTCGCTGAACTTCATTTGCTTGAGAAGCTTCTTCTCCTTATCGCTGAAACGGTTGTCCTGTTCCGTCGTAGTTCCCTTCATTAAAAAATCCATTCATTTAAGGTATAAGATGCTTTATTTTATAAAATTATTGCGTGACACTTGGGATCTATTTTTATCATTGTTAAAAGAAGGAATATTTGTTATATTTCACTTACCGTATACATTATCATGCAGTCAATGCTAGCCGATAGAATGTAAAACAATTAGATAACACAAATTAAAGAAATAAAAACAACAAAGTAATAAAAGAAAATAACTAGTACCGGTAAATTAAATTACCATTATTTTACATAATTAAGTTTTACACATTGTAAGTCTATTTACAAAGGTGTTATGCTCACTATTTAAAACGTATCTATATACATTTGTCTATTTAGTAACCACAACTTGTATTTCTGTTATAAATTTGTGTTGCTGCCGTTGGTGGTCCACAAAATGGCGTGGCGGCGTCAAAAGTAAATGTCCAAGGATGGGTATTTTCTTTATCATTTGAGATTAGAAGGCGGGAAATTTAAATATACAATGACAATGAACTTTATTGATTGATCTACCAACCAACAGATGACACGACTTAAAAACTCTGAACGACAATGAAATAAATCCTGAGGAATAAATAGTTAATAAGTAGGAATAACTTTATTTTTGGATATAGAAACATCTATTTGATATTTTATAGTGGAGCAAAGTAATGCATACTATTATTGTTTTTATTTTAATTGCCTCTGTTAATACCAAAGGGTCGCTGAAAGAGGGCGCGTCGAATGGTGCGTCGTGATGAATCACCTAATCTAGCGGTATTTACCAATTTTATTACCTAATGATTTAAGGATGCATTTACGGTGTTTCTAATTAAGCACACATAATAATATAACAACAGTTACAAATTTTTGAAGCTCCGGATCATTGTTCATCGTGAGTGTTATGACTGGCGACATCTATTGATGATACCCAGTACTAATATTAAGAGCGGTTCAGAACTTTTTGGAATGGTATAATAGGAAATTAGTAGATAAGTAGATAGCTATTTAGCTGTTGATTTATTGCTGTTATTTACGGTTATTTGTTATTTACAATTTAGAATTATACACTTACTTATACATTTCTTATCTTTAGAATGTCAACACAATCAGTGAAGACTATCGAAGCGTTAGCCGTGTTTGATAATATGACAGAATAATTAGTTTAGTTACTATCCGAATTACATAGAAAATACTATCTGCTAGCGTAATTAATGAAGAAATTAAACATAAATTAGTAAGTATTTGGTTTTGAAGTAAAAATAGCACAAAGCACAAAATCACTAGTAGGTACTAGCAATAACAGCCCCAATAGCACATAGCTATCCTATGGATGTCCAGTGGACGTCCCCACATTCGGGACGTCCTATGGACATCCATTTTTTTTTACAGTTGGACGTCCTATGCATGTCCCAGGGACGCCCAATTTTCACAACTTTGGATAATTTATGGAAGTCCAATGTTGGACCTTAAAGGGTGGTCCATGGTGGACATTATTTGGACCAATAAAAATTGTCCTTATTTGGACCAATAATGGGTGTCTCAAGCCATTTTGGAAAAAAAATATATTAGTGAACAAACACGAAATCTATAAAGCATTTTAATATAAATAATCTTATCTTGGAAACTGTGACATTCTAGGAATCAATATTTAGTTTGCTGTAACATCGATGCAATGGCCCTAATGTTCACGCGACAATATTGCATTGCAATGTCACATATCGCAAGGAACAAATAATTTTATTTTCATGTAATGTTCAATTATTTACTTACTAAAATATTCTAATGAAGCTTTTCTTCTAGTTACAAATATAACTCATACAGTGTGTCTGCCAAAAAATCTGTATGGGAAACTCTGCTGTTATTGAGTGTCTGAAGATTTTTATTTTCAATAAAAGTTAGTGCATGTTCTCAAGTGAAAAAGTGACTGCAAACATTTGTGTTAGTCTTGGTGCTTAAGTTGGAAAATTAAATGTTTTGAAATTGGCTCAAGAGTACACCACCCTTATTTTTAAAGATATCAAAAAATTTTATTTTAAGTAGTTATTTATAATGTACATTGGATTCTTCTAGTTTAAAAATAAAAATTGTGCATTCTTTTATGATTAATTCCTGAAAAAGTTAAAATTGGAAAAGAGCAGAGAACAACTCCGCAAAATACGTTTTTTTCCAAAATATCTATTTGGTAAAAAAGTACTCTTAAAATTTCTTTAAAGATGACTTTAATCCATTGCTTAAACTGAAACTATTAAAGAGAGAGAATTATTGATAACAAAAAAATATCAAAATATATAGTTCAGGAATTATGCGTAAAAAAGTAGAAAATTTTTATTTTTAAAATTTGATATTTAGCTATAACTTCGTATTGTAAGCAACTTCTTGAAATAACATTTTTCGATATCTTCAAAAATAAAGATAGGTTACTCAGTGGTTTTGGATAAATTAATAACCAGATCGATATATAATATTATCTTAGTGCTAAGGCTTTCGCGGAGCTGGTGATCTGGCTGCTGGTTTCCGGGTCTTCTTCCGCGTAGACTTGGTTGAGTGCTTGACGTTTCGACCAACTATTGGCCAAGAAGATACAGAGAAGCCATTGAAATAAATAAACATCCGAATAACTATAACCGTGACAAAGGACTACAACTACCAATAACGTGGAAGTCAATGTTCCGCATGAGCAATGATCCGCAACACGCCTCCTGATAACCTGTATAAATAGAGGAGCTCAGTCCAGCAGAGCTCACTTCGCTTCAGAAGAAGACCACGACAAGATGGTCGAAACGTCAAGCACTCAACCAAGTCTACGCGGAAGAAGACCCGGAAACCAGCAGCCAGATATATAATATTGTTTATTTTATCATATGAGAACGAGAACAAAATAAAATTTAAAATAAACCTTGGTATGCATTTAAAATGTTATTCATTTAGACATAGGCTAAATAAGCCTAGGCAGCCCCCCCCCCACATCAAATCATGGGCCCTAGTATCAAATTCACTGGCGGGCCCCCGCGCCTAATAATTGATGAGCGGGAAAAAAATGTCTGTCAAAATCTCTGGCGGGCCCCGCTACGGGCCCCTCGGAAGCCAACTGGCCCCCGTGCATAATAATTAATGAACAGGGAGGAGAAATTTAAAAATAAAATTGTCAAATTTCTGGCAGGCCCCTAAATTCAGTACCAAATGGTATCTAATTTCACTTTATTTTTAATAAAATGGAGAATTTCAATAATTGATATATATTTTTCGGACTACCATGACTTAATGTAAGAAAATATAGAACTTAATATCTACTATAGTTTTTAAGAAGAATATTATGTGCCATACATCATTGAAAAGGTATTTCTAATGCCTTTCAAACGGTGTAAAAATATAAAGGGTGTTCCATTGAAAAAAACCAAGGTAAAGCTCATATCTCCGAAATTCACCTTTTAATTTTTTCTGAAATGATTTTTGGAAAATACGTGTGATTCCTCATTACTTTTGTTTTTGAACTTTTTACGTAACTCCAAAAATAACGAAGTTAAATGAGGTTCTAACGTTCGCACAACCACCCTGTACAGTTGACTATAATAAGGAATTCTAGTCTGGTTAAAACAAAAAACATGTTCTGAAATAAATTAAGAATGTTCTGATAGTACATACTAATAATAATAATTTTTTGTTTTTATGTGCCTTTGGTATTTTTCAAATAATTTGCCGCCCCTGCATTTTGCCGCCCTGGGCTATAGCCCCTATAGCCCCCCCCCCCCCCCCTAAATCCGCTACTGTATTTTACTAACTAACCAACTAGCTTCGTCTTGTCCAGCTCCATAATAGATGTCTGATTTGCTCAGCTGCGTATGCTGGGGGAAGGAAATGTTCTTTATTATTCAATTTAAAATAAAGTTTTAATTGATTATAGTAATCAGGGCCCCCACAAGGGGAGGTCAGTAAGTACCGTGGCTCGGCCACTTTAGAGACCCGGTTAGATCAGTAAACGCAATATTCGCTTGTTAGTTATGAGACCTGGACAATTTTTTTTTCAAATTTCTTCCCCCCGCTCATCAATTAGTAAGCGCCGGGGCCCGCCAGAGATCTTGACAATTTTTTTTTCAAAGGGTATAGCCGGATAAGTAGGGTGAAACAGCCCCCGGCCCTATCTTCATTGAGAGAAGGAATGTAGTTAGTAATAAGTGAAGGGAAAAATTTTGCAAAATATTCATGCAAAAGAGTGACGCGTTTCAAGGGGTGACGAGGGGGATGAAATTCAAAGGAGCAATTTTTTGTGCCAAAACGCAGCAACCGAAAATTTTGGAAAAAATATATGTTGGACAAGTATTGGAAAGGATTCTCAGAAAAAATTGTCGGTCAATTTGGGAAAGAACTAACGACGAGAAGACATCGGTATACTTTTCAAATATTTTTAAGGGTAACTTCGTTGGACCACCTTCAAAATTTTTTTGTAGCGTCTACTTTCACCCCCATATAACATATTTTTTTCGCTGCGTGGTCGGAACATTACGTCATAGTGAAAAAAAATCACGTCCGTGGTCTTTCGAGACTAGTAGTCTATGCGTAATAAAGGCAGAAAGAGTGTAAATATTTCGTGAAAAGACGAGATTACCTTTCCCTTTCCTCGTTACACCACGAGGGGAAGTTACCCTTAAAAATATTTGAAGAGTGTACCGATGTCTTCTCGCCCTTAGTTCTTTCCCAAATTGACTGACAATTTTTTCTGAGAATCCACTCCAATACTTGTCCAACATATATTTTTTCTAAAATTTTCGGTTGCTGCGTTTTGGCACAAAATAATTGGTCCTTTGGAGTTCATCCCCCTCGTCACCCCGTGAAACGCGCCACCCTTTTGCGTTAATATTTTGCAAAATTGTTCCCTTCACTTATTGCTAACTATATTCCTTATCTCAATGAAGACAGGGACGGGGGCCGTTTCACCCTACTTATCCAGCTATGCCCTTTCTCCCACCCGCCAGTGAATTTGGTACCAGACCGGGGCCCATGATTTGATGTGGGCGGCCTGATAGTAATGGGTGTCATAGCTATCTGTGTATATTAAGAGCTTAAAGTGCCTCATTGTCGCTCCAGAGAGTAAGTTGACCTGCGTCAAAATTTGATAGCGAAATGGTACTTTGCGCTCAAATTAAGGTGGGCGGTACTGGTGAACGAATTCGACAATTTCTCCTAAATACTTGAACCGAAACAATTTTTTTTTTCATGAGCTTTTAGAGACAACTTTATAGAATGGTACTAGGCTATTGAAAACTAAACAAGGAAAAATTTTTTTTTCTCGTGCGAAAATCAAAAAAAAATTTTTGTTCATTTCCATAGTCATTCTATCAAGTTTTCTCTAAAAGCCTATCAAACAATTTCTTCAGTCGGTTTAGGGATGTAGTGGAAATTGTCGAATTACGAATCATTTTCTTAAGCATGGCACCGCCATCCTCCCGAGCATTAAATAAGGTGCCGCCCAGTGCCACTCGGTTATGCCGGCGGCACAAAAGCTGAAAATTAAAAATTTTCGTTTTCGCTCAACAAATTTTTTTGAGATTTTTCACCCCTGCTTATCAATTTTGCAATTTGGAGAAAAACATTTTTTTTAGATTTTCTCTCCCATCGCTCATCAATTCTTCAATTTGGAAAAAAAAATTTTTTTCATATTTTCTCCCTCCGTTCTTCAATTTTTCACTAGAGGTAATTTTTTTTTCCGATTCCTGAGTATACATAATTTTCGAGTTCTAGTGCCGCCCAGTGAAAATTATTTAAAATATACTCTGCCACCCGCCCATGATTTTATCTATGATCATTTGAAAATAACAAAATAAAAAAAATATTTATTTTATGAGTATATACGAAAGCGTAGAAAGGCCATGTCATTAATAATATTTTTTAACACAGAATTCACAATTGTTAAGTCGGCATTCATAATTGTATCTCGGAATTCACAATTGTACCTCGGAATTCACAATTGTAAGACGGAATCACAATTGTATCTCGGAATTCACAATTGTTAAGTCGGAATTCACAATTGTTAAGTCGGAATCACTAAAGCAGTAATAATGTAGAGGAATGGTAGATATACTATGCAATTTTGTCGCATTCCTCTTGGCTCTGAATGATATTACCATCACTACTAGAAACGCAGTGTGCTTGCAACAAATGCTTATAAAAGGAACTTTGTCTAAATCAAAGGAGTCCCGCCGCTTTGGGAGGTGTCCAGAATCATTTCGGTTTCGAGATTTTGGCTCTCGTCAGCCCAAAGCAGACTCGGACTGGCTCTTTTACTCTTAATAAAATAGAGCCACACAAAGTCAGTGACTTGTAAATAATGTAAGTGGGCCCCTCCAACGGAATTAGTTCTACAAATATTGCGCGTTTCACCAACTATATCATCTGCAGATGATTAAAAACTAATGAAAATTAACTTGGTTATATTGTTTTATAACTCGAAATCCACAATTGTAGGAAGGAATTCATATAGTTGAAATAGCCCTATAAATACTCGAATACTATACTCGATACACGTTTCGCCAACCATGTTGGCACCATTTGGAAATGATTAAAACTGAAGAATGTATTTTATTTATACCAAACTAACGTCATGTTTCAACGAATTCAACCAATCCCGTCAAACCTATCTACACTCTGTCTCGACTCTACAAACCACCACTTGCTAACCAATAAAGAGGGATATTTGTGATAAGGCTTTCGTCACTGTTCATACACTTTTTACATTTTTCAATTTCTATGCTTTCTAAAGCATCCTGCTGTCTTTCATTTATTACATTTCTCATTAACCTTCGGTTATTTATCATAAGGAATTTAGGGCCGGTTTTTCAATGCGAGGTTAAGCACTTTATTATACAGGTAAACTAACTAGAAGTTTAGAATGTGAAGTTGCAATATTAAAATATTTAATAGAAGCACAATCTAAACTTCTAGTTAGTTTATCTGATAAAGTGCTTAACCTCGCATTGAGAAACCGGCCCTTAGAGCATTAAATTGAATCATACGAAAAGTCCGGGATTTACGAAATCAATTGTAAGGATTATAATTTGAAGAATGTTGGACTAGCGAAACGTCCTAGTATAACTAGATTCAAGGAGGGTAGGTAATATGACCTATCTCAAAAATGAAAAAACTTGAAAATTTAGTGCAGTCATGGAATAGATATTAACAACTTGTTAATTAGGAATATGAGAAATAATAGCCAATTGAATGCATTTGAAAGCTTATAAAAATTGCAAAATGTAAAAGCAGTATGAATAGCGATAAAGGTCTTATTCCAAATAGCCCGCTTTATTGGTTAGTAGATCATGTACTGAATAGTGGGTTGCCTTGAACTATGATCTTAATTTAGTAGAAATACAGCATTTATTGTTTAGTTTTCATTAGTTTTTAATCGTTTGCAGATGATGCCAATATAGTTGGCGAAACGTGCATCGAGTATAGCATTTGAATATTTGTAGAACTAATTCCGTTAGAGACACATTATTTACAAGTTACTGTCTTTGTGTTGTTCGACTTTATTAAGAGCAAAATGAGCCCGCAGCGCCAAAGATGTCCGAGTCTGCTTTGCGCTGACGAGAGCCAAAAAGCTCGAAACCGGTACGCAAATGACTCCAAAGCGGCGAGACTCCTTTAATTTAGACAAAGTTCCTTTTACCAGCATTTGTTGCAAGCACACTGCGTTTTTGGTAATCTAGTAATGATGGTAATATCATTCAGAGTCAAGAGGAATGCGACAAAATTGCATATCTTATCTACCATTCCTCTATATTATTACTTCTTTAGTAATTCCGACTTAACAATTGTGAATTCTGAGATACAATTGTGAATTCCGAGATACAATTGTGATTCCGACTTACAATTGTGAATTCTGAGTTAAAAAAATATTTTTAACGGCATGGCCTTTCTACGCTTTCGTAAGTATGCCTTGGTATGTGATCAAAATAAACAAACGAACAGAACACAAACGCTGTCAATTTATTTAAGTTTTAAAGAGATGCAGCGCGTATAGTCCCTTGAGGTAAACCAGAAAAAGGCAAAAAGCCCAAAAGTTCTGCGACCGGAGTGCAAGACATCTAACCCCCCGCCCCCCGGTTTCGAGGGCGGGGAACAATATTGGTGACAATATTTTCCGACTTACCCTTCAAGAACTACCCCTAAACCGGAAAAACCACCCCTATAGGCGTCTGAAAATAAGAAGTACGCCACCTAGTGGTCTATAGTCAAACTAATTATAGGCTTTTCTGTCATTGTCTCTTTAGTGTACGATGATATCAACAATAAGTAAATAATGATAAACTGAGATACTAAGTTATTAAAAATATGATAGCGTTTAAAGGGGCTACACAAGATACAATTTGCTGGAGCCAACCTAGTCGGTATCCTTTGTAGATTGCAGGGACAACTCGTGAAAGTTGAGTTGGCACGACAATGTTCACAGCATATCCTCTTTGTATGTAGACACTTTTAACCAGGCATTGAGAGGGAAAAATCTGGTGCAAATAACCGTGGCCCGAAGGGCCCGAGTAGCAATAATAATGTCCTGAACAATCACACATTGTAAGTGAAATTTTTGAAATAAGTAAATATATGCAATTTCAGTATATTTATAAAAGTAATATATACTATTGCACCATGCACTATTATGTTTTACCCCTGAATATTTCTATTTCATATTTTACAAAATATTGCTTCATTTATTTTACATAAAGAATTAATAAATATCTTTTCAGTTACTTATATACAATGTAAGTACCACTAATTTCATGGGTATTTGATCTGACACTTGTTTGTAAACATAGAGCATACACATTTATTAAGTTTTGTGTTGAATTTGGGTTGTACCACACAAAATAATATGTCCTGCATTTAAAACATATTCCCCTTCATACACACACTTAGAATTTTTACATTTTTAGTGCTTCCCAAATGTTCCATACATTGCAATATGCTTAACCTAAATGTCACTTCATGTTTCTTGAAAAAAAAAAGTGATTTAAACTACAACTGTATATAAATTTAAAGAAATATTTAAGTTTATTAATATTTAACTAGCCAGACACCGTTTATGTCGAAGAAACTTACTTTTCAAGGAAAAAACTAGATAACCTAAAAAAAAATATGAATTTTGCTGAATAATGCCATTAACATCTTGCAAATCACTTACAACAAAATCTTGCAAACCTTTAGGTAATATGTTATTAATGTTATTATTTTTAACGCCAAAAATAACAAGGAACAGAAAAAAATCGATATAAGTATTCGCCAAATAAATAAACAAACGGCCTATAATTAGTTCACGAGTTCTCCACTTTGGCGCTGGCATCTTAAATTCAGACGCCTATTCAGATTTTTCCGATGCTAGGCATTTTTTTATCGGAAAATTTTCTTAACAAAAGTTGTTCAGAATTGTCCAAAAACCCTAAATCCAAAATTTAATCAAAGTTAAAAACATTAAAATAAAAAAAAATACTGTCCAAGTCCAAAAGTATCATTTAAATGGGGTTTTTTTGTTTAAAAAATTCATAACACTTTTAATTGAAATTAAACCAAGGTGTCAGGTAGTTGTCAAGTAATTATAGGTCGCGTGCGCTGACGTCACAGATTCTGAGACCTTAGGAAAACAAACAGCTGTCATTAAGTGACATGCCGATTTAACGTGTTGTTTTAAAGTATATTTTGCCGTTTTTGTGATATTTTAAAACTTAAGTTTGGATTATTTAACATCCACAACTATCCTTAATTATTGTGTCTAGGAAATTTTTTTCGTTAATATGGAGATAAGTTTATATTTTACGAAATCGTCTCATAATGTAGAGGAAATGTATGGAAAAAGTTGGTGTCATCGAATTAAATCGCTTATATTTTGAGAAATGATGACTTCAGTACAAATATTAGTGTATTTCATTATATTTCACAAAGGGATATTGTGAATTACTTGGTTTTTGTGAGAAATGCATAGACAAAAGGATGAGTTCAAGGCATTCAAAAATCTTGAAACTATTTGTGGTTGGGTGAAAGCAGTACTCTTCAAGAAATTTACAGGATAAAAGCCTTTTGCAAAGGTAAGAATTTTTTCAATATATGCTTACCTAATTAAATATTGCTTAATGAATAATTGCTAACATACAAATTCATTTTCAGGTTATGAGCTGTTAGCGGTGTATCTTGATCAAAAGTCATCGACACCTTGGACTATTACTGATCCAGATGATCCTTCAGTACTCATTGTGACTGTGTTACTACTCTAGACAAAATTCGTTCACTACCCAGTTTTTCATTTCAATTTTTTAGCAGTAAACGGTGGCTAGGGTCGAAGGGTTAACTTGTTATGAATTTTATGAAAAATACCACATAAATTAAACAATGAAGGGCTGAAGTACGATGAACTACTTGAAATATGTAAAGAAGTGTACACAATTTCTTCCAGTGGTTAACCCCTTGCCTATGATATGATATACCTATAGATTGAACCATACAAACTATTGTAATTTGTACAAGAACTTTTTCTTATCGTGTCTTGCTAATGTTATATAATATGTCTAACATGTATTTCATTATTTCATGTAGGTAGGCCAATATAGTTAAATATCCCTTGTATTTTATTAAATACGTATATTCACTTTTTATTGCTTTATTTATCATTCGTATTATTGTTAGCAGTAAATTGAAATAGTCGATTATGTTGAACTTATATATACATGCATCTTTGCATCTAACTGAAAGTAAAACAAAATATACTTACTAAATATCAAACTTTATTATCCAACATTCCATTAGTACTCATAAGGAGAATCAACAAGAAACTTACAGGAGATGTAAAGAAAGATCTATATTGCAATGAAAAATAAATGATTATATTACACACTTACACTAATATCTAAGTAGTAAGTAACATTTGTAATTACATAATTCAAAGAACACTTATAGCTACAATTTGACACTTAAAGCAAGATAAAGCGTCATTCGGACTTTATTTGTGTGTTCAATGACTGAAAGACGAAGTGATCTCACTTTCAGTCCTAGTTTCATCCAACACTGGGTTTTTAAACATCACACAATATACTTCAAAAGGACGTTTAGTTTCCAGATACTTTGAATTTCCTTGATTTATGCACTTCATCAGATATCTTAATGTATAGCCTGTGTATTTTCCTCTTGAGATGTACCTGATTTAAAACAATTTCTGTTATTGCACTTCGTTCTCCTTCTGCATCAGCTCTAGCCTCGCTCAACTAAAACTTAAACACAAGAAATGCATATTAAAAATGCTGACAAATCAATATAAAGTATTATTTTTTTTGCCAAGAATTGTTTATTGTTTCCTTTAGCAGTAGTTATTATTATCACAAGCACTTTTAGTTTCACATTTGGGTTTTAAGTTGTATCCCATATTAACAGAGAACACCAAACTGGATGGATCATCGTGGTCTTGAATTACGGCCGTCTTTCCTATAACATAAATCCACACTAAAAATCAAATTCTTAAATTAAAAAGTAACAACTTACCATTAATAAAATGCTTGGAATACCCCAGTAAAATAATTCCTTTTAATTGCTTGGAATCTTTTAATCCTAACCTCTTCTGGCTGTAAATCGGCGTTATTTTATAAAAACTGATGTTGTCTCAGATTGCGTCACTGCCACAACTAATAATACAACAAAAACTTGCCATTTTGTGATGTAATGTCCATAAAAACTCTAATATTATGAAAACTTTCAATTCTTATGTTCAGTCAGTTGTCATTTGACAGCAATGACAGCGGTTTGTTTTCCTAAGGTCTCAGCTCTGTGACGTCACGCGCACACAACCTATTAGCTTTTTTATATTTTTTAAATTCATGATTTTTTTCAATTTTTCAGTTTTTTTATTTTGATGAAATATAGGACAATTCTGAACGGCTTTCATTAATAAAATGTTCCAAAAGAAAAATGGCGAGCACCGGAAACTCGGAAAAGGAGGTGGTTTTTTTGGGGGTAGTGGTTAGAGGGTAGGTCGCAAAATATTATCACCATCGTGTTCCCCGCCCTCGAAAACAGGGGGGTACATGTCTTGCGGACCGGTCGCAGAACTTTTAGGGTAAAAGCTTTACCTCAAGGGACTAGCATTATAGTGGAAGCATAGTAATCGTAAAAAATTGTTTTTTTTTTGCTCAAATAGGCTTATTAGAATGTCATTAAACGTCGAAATTTTAAGTTTGAGCAAAAAAAAAAATCTATCTGTCTGTTGGTGCGTCTCTAACTTTTTTTTGTTCGTGGAACGATTTATAATATTGACTTGAAATATGGTACATCTACAGTGTGACCCATTTCAAGTGAACACACCTTCGTAACTCAATTACTGGTCATCCAATTTCAACCAAATTTGGATCGATATCAAAGATCTTGACTATATCCTTTTTGAGTAAAACAAAACTTATTTCAGTCATTGGCGTGCATTTTTATTAAGAAAAGGGGGGGCCGATTTTTTGAGGTCATATTAGGCATTTTTTTGTTGAAAAACTAATGCAATATTATTGATCAGCATGCTGTAGAACTCCCATATTCAGAATTTAACATTTTCATTTTTGGTACCTATTTTAAACATTAAATAATCAATAAATTGGTAACGAAATTTTCTTAGAAAAAATGTCAGTCTTCATTTTCTCGTTAAGTTCACATTTTCTACCATCCTATATCATCGATACTTAAAAAAAATAAAAATAAAATTGTGATTTAGTGTGTGTACATTTGTACAAGAACCAACCACCATCGCTCCCACTACCGATATATCATATCGTTTTATAGGTTTTTGGGGTAGACGATTTTAAATATTATATTACTAAAGTTCCATAAACAATTTTTTCTCATTGTGAGACTTGGATAGAATCTGGATGTGGAAGCATAGTGATTTCCTTGGGCAGCGGTTTTTCTACACCGACATCAATATCGATTTAAGGCAATAAGTTTCACTTAATTGGGTGATGAAATTTCATAATTTTTAGCCACCTCTTCCGAAGACAGCTCCAGTGTTTTTTTTTTCAAATTTTCTTTTCACCCCTTTTAGTGGCCTCCTTTTTATTTTTAGTTTCTATACAGTAAAAAAAAGTCGTATTAAATTTTCAATGCAGAGAATTCTAAAATCACCGTATAACAAATTGCAAGTAAATCTGTAAAAATATTTCAATGATGGCAATCATATTGAATTCACCATTTTGAATTCTTAGCTTTTGACAGTTTTTCATAATTTATAACTACCTTTTTTTAAAGGCGGTTCTAATTTTTTACAAAAAAAATACAGGGTGATTCGTGAGGAGAGGACCGTACTTTACCAAAAAATAGAGAACATTGCAGTGATCTTAAATCCCCA
The DNA here is from genome assembly GCA_936432065.2 of Rutpela maculata. Lineage (NCBI taxonomy): Eukaryota > Metazoa > Arthropoda > Insecta > Coleoptera > Cerambycidae > Rutpela > Rutpela maculata. The sequence continues at coordinate 34,759,032 of OW386287.2, read as the reverse complement.
TACAGTAATGGCTAAAGCGGCCCCATTTTCAAAATACAAGATGTTTTATATTTTTTGGAAGAATATTCTTTTCACAATATATCTGTAATGCGTAAGCGGAATCCAATGAAATTTTGTATTTTGGTTACAATAGTCATTCACCATCAAATGCCTGCAGGTCCCCACATCAAATCATGGACCTCGGTACCAAATTCACTGGCGGACCCCCGCGCTTAATAATAATTGATGAACGAGGGGGAGAAATTTGAAAAAAAAATTTGTCTAGATCTCTGTCAGGCCCTTGCTGCAGGACCTTCGGAAGCCCGGGACCCCAAACTCAGCACCCAATAGACCCCCCATATGGGGAGCAGTGGCGGATCCAGGATTATGCCAAGGGAGGGGGGCACAATATATTTTAGAAAAACAATTAATTGGCACGTTTCCTAACGCATATACTGTTCAAGAATTTATTTATATATACCAAGTTGCAATTACTAGTCGGGATTTCTATGTTCGATGGGGCCGCCCCCTGTGCCCCCTGGATCCGCCACTGATGGAGAGCCTGAATGCCTGGGATCTTAATAAAAGATCAGAGCCGGACCCCGAATAAAAATATTTTTAAATTATTCCTAGAAAATAACACACTGTACACTGTTTATAAAATTTTTGATATTGAAATATTAATTTAAATCTAGAAAGATACCTAGACATAAAGACCATAAAAAAATATAGTGTCACCATTTCATTATTTAAATAAAAAAACTAAATTGTTGAGAATACATTTTTTTTTAATGAGAAATTGCTAGAAAATAGTCACTCCAGGTATTAGTAACATATTACTGTACTCGCTGGAGGTCCCATTATGAGGATAAACTTCAATTTATATTTTAAATTAGATAATTTAAAATAAATGTAATTCTTTAATCACCTATTTCAAAGTGACCACCACACCAAATTCAATATATTTTCTTAATTGTATCATATGGCTCATATTATTCTGTTAATCTAATTAATTTTTAATTTCATTGCAAGAGTAATTAATTGATTACTTTTTAATAATCTAGTAGGAGTACCTGTCAAAATCAGTTATATTGTAATTAAGGAGTATCATCACCACTGTTATTAATAATAATAATAATAATAATAATAATAATAATGAACGTCTTTATTGAACAATGAAAAATACAAAGTTTCATGGGCGAAGATTAGCTTAGGCTATTCTGCCACTTGACCCTAACCCCTTCCACATCCAGTGGAAGTATAGTAACGACAAAATTTTTTTAAAAAATTTGTATTGTTCAAATAGGCTTAGGATGTCATGAAACGTCGAGATTTTAAGTTTGAGCGAAAAAAAAATTCTGTCTGTCTGTCTGTCTGTCGCAGTAACTTTTTTTTGTGCGCACGATTCTCTGAAACCGTTTGAGATGTTGACTTGAAATTTGGTATATGTGTACCAAATACTAAATTTGGGGTAAATAGGTAAATCAAGCAGGTAAGAGTCCATAAAATTGGTATTTAGTATATACAAGAGAAGCTAAGGTCTCAAAATAAAAATTTTGGCATTAGCCACCCCCACCTCATTATTAAAGGGGATGAAAAAAAACTGTGATTTAGTGTGTGTACAAGAACCAGAAACCTCAAAATATTTTTTTACTTCATCCACCCCCACTATACCATCCCCTATCACCACCCCCACCCCACTACCGATGTGGGGTATCGTTTTATTGGTTTCTGGGGTAGAGGATTTCAAATATTATATTATTAAAGTTCCATAAACAATTATTTCCACATACGAAATTTTTTCGTTGTGAGTGACTTGGATAGAAAATCTGGATGTGGAAGTAGTGATTCATTGGGCAGCGGTTTTTTTACTGGTTACAATATTGTCTTGTAATAGTTCTAAATTATGCCGTTTACATATACAAGTAGAGAATACATAAATATGGTTTTTGTCTATGGATATTGCAATGGCAATGCAAGAATTTGGAGGATTATTAAAGGCGAACAAATACATCCTTATCATATACAAATTGTACAACGATCAACGATTGATGTCAGGTGATGAAGTATTTCGGTTAACTTTTTGCCGCTTTTTGCGTGGATTGACTATGTTAAGAGTATTGTTTATCGATTAATCTCAACGTACCCGTGATGATAAAAATAATACTAGAAATTTTCATATCTGGAGTCATGAATATCCCCGTGCAATAATCCAAAAAAATTCCCAACATAGATTTTCTGTACATATCTCAAATAGCAAAATTACATACAATGTATGTACGTACACTGTATGTATGTGGTGTGGAATGTTCAATAATAATCTCATAGGTCCTCACATTATTGAAGGTCGCTTAAATGGTGAGAATTATTTAGATTTTTTACAAAATATTCTACCAAAATTAAATAATATAAACACAAGAGGAATGTGGTTTCAACACGATGTGGCTACGCCGCATTTTTCGGTAGGAGTCAGAAACTATTCGAATGAAGAATATCCAAATAAGTGGATTGGTCGAAGTGGTTCCATTGCATGGTCCCCGAAATCACTAGATCCCACAGACCCTCGACTATTTTTTGAGAGGTTATTTGAAAACTGAAGTATACAAAGGAGAAATAAATGCCAGAGAGCAGCTGATTGCAAGAATTGAGCACTTTTGCAATTAAGTTAAAAACAATTTAGAGATTGGTAAAAGAAGTATAAATCAGATGACAAATCGATTTAAAAAATGTATTGAATTTGGCGGTGGTCACTTTGAAAATAGACTGGGATTCAAAAAATTTAATTGGATTTAGTAAATTTGACTGATTTCTTATGTTGTAGTTAAATTGTTATTTTGTTAAGTTTATTAATTACACATTCATTACAAAATATTATTATTATTTTACTAGATATATGTGATATGAATAAAAGGTAGTGCAAATAGAGAACAAAAAAAAATATGTTGCTAATACCTGCAGTGACTTTTTTCTCTCAATTTCTCTTAAAAAAAAATCCCAACAATTTAATTTTTCTATTTAAACAATGAAATGGTGCCAATATATTGTTTTATGTGATTTTGTATCTTTCTAGGTGTAAATTAATATTTTAATATCAAGAACATTATAAACAGTATTCAGAGTGTCATTTTCTATTAATAATGTAAAAATAATTTTATTCTGGGTCCGGCCCTGATTATTTATTAAGATCCCATGCAATTGATGGTGAATGGCTACTGTAACCGAAATACAAAATTTCATTGGATTCCGTTTACGCATTACAAATATGGCAAAAGGCAAAAAGAAAATTCTTCCAAAAAATATAAAACACCTTATATTTCGAAAACGTGGCCGCTTTAGCCATTAGTGTATGGGGATTTAAGACCACCTCAATGTTCTCTATCTTTTGGTAAAGTACGACCCTCTCTTCAGAAATCACCCTGTATATGTCTGCAATCATATGAAGAATAGAGAAACACGTAAGTGCACTTGCTTCTAGGCTAGAAGTGGTGAGTTCAATGCCCGACTGGAAACTGGAATTTTTAGTTAATAGATATTTACCCCTGCGTACGCAGATATTGGACGTATGTATATCCTTGATCTTGACATACGTAGCCACCGGCCCCTTTAAATAGAGAAATAGGGTATTGTATTGTCTGATGTTTAGTTATTTTGTTCAAGTCCTATTTGAATTCAGTTTTCACTATGGTGAGGGTGTTGGCTAGGAAAGAGAAGAGAATGTCATTACGACCACAAAAACAGGAGGTATGCAGGAAAGAGGAATACAAATTTTGAAAGTCCAGAATACAAAGGGCATTTTTCAGTATTCACCGCTATATCCACCGGTAGAAGGAACGTTAGAAAGATTTTTTTTTCTGTAGATGTTCAGGCTGTCTAATGTCTATGGTTAAGAATTATGAAACGCTTCGGTTGAGTTTCCCAGTATTCTTGACAACTTGTATTGGATATTTGTTTTGTTTGTCGACAAATTTAAACTATTTAACTTATTTTTGGTGACCGGTTAATTTTGAAACAGCTCCATGAGGAACCTGTTAAGATCGGTGTACTCACCGGTGAATATTGAAAAGTACCCAAATATGAAAGAAATTACTATCGTTCGACTTAAAAAAAACGGTTTTCGGAACTTTCACTGAATGAATATCGATGTTCGGGAGAATATTTTAGGCATACTCGCGACATGCGACAGTAGTTCTCGACTTTTTATTATTACAAAGATTTCAGATGAAGCATTAAAAAAAATTTCACTACAAACTATGAATTAAAAAAAAGAATATAATTTAACCAAACATCTGGTACTATATGAAACAGTATCATGGTAACCAACCATATTTTAAACCGCGGTTTCAATGTTGTCGTTAGATAATTACAATAGATTTTAGTGCTCTTTTGTTTCTGAGGAGTGAAGATGGTTAATTTTTTAAAATTTTAATATACACTTTTAGTGCCTTTTTGCATTGCTTGTATATTAACACTGTGTTAATATGACACATTAGGTAAGTATGTAACCATACTGATCCCTATATTTGGTGCCAGAATTGCTTCCTTTAATTATTGTCTATGCTTTCACTTTCTGTCATACGCAGTGTCCCATTTTCTATAATTCGCTTATTTGTTTGTGTCGCACGTTGCGTCGTTTCCTGCCATCCCCAAATGTTTTCATTGGGCTTTCAAATTATGTTCATTCCTTATTAAAATAAAACTTAAGATTGAGACATTGCTTAGACATACATCAGTTAATACACAGGGAGCGCCACTTGAAACTCCCCAGACTTGTAACTTTTTTATTTTTGAAGCGATGACCATGTTGGGCACATCAAATTGTAGACATTTTTAAAGCCTTTAAACATGCATATAAAGTGATTTAATTTTTTTTTTTGAAAAAATTGTTAAGGAAGGAAACTTAATTTCTTTAAATATTTTTTTACCTCACCCTGTGCATGAACTGTGTTAAATGTTTTTTTTATAAAGGTTTTAATTAGCTTCAATTTATGTTATTGAAATAAAAAATTTCCTATTTAGTGCATTTTAATATAAGTTTGTTTTTTGAAATATTTCTTTTGTTTCTTGTTGCTGTTTTGTTACGTAGAATATTGTTTGTGATATGTCTTTTACAAATAAAGCATAAAATTATTATTTCTTTTTCCAATTAGTTGGCTTTGAGCTACGCCCATCCAGCCAAGAAAATTTGTTATTGTATCCTATCTAACACATAAAATTATTATTTACATTCTTTTCAAAGTTATTTTAAAAAAAATCAGTTTAGAATTTAGGGATTGCAATTTACCGGAAGTTTTAATAACCGGTAAATCGGTAAATAAAAATGGAAATAACCGGTTAACCGGTATTTACCGGTAATTTTTAGAATGAATGATTAAGGTGGCGAAAATGGCAATTATCTTTTTCCATGTACAAAATTATCTAAATTTGACAAAAAAATTTTTTGCCTACGACTATTAAATAATGTACTCATTATGTATGTGTTTCCTCAAGGATAATGCTATACATTATTCCCTGCAGTGAATAATGATTTCAGTATTCACTAGTGAATAATAAGAACAATCAGTTGTTTATAAGAAGTCACGGGCAGGTATTTTTTCAATTCGAGTGCAATCTCGCAACTTTTTAGTAGAATTTATGGCTGGTTTCTGAAACCTTAAATATAATTATTCGTTAACTGTCATAGCTACAATTGTGTAAACAATTTTACTGTTATTATCAAATTTATGAATAGATAACTATTTAGCGTTTCAGAAACAAACCCTCTTTTATCATACAATTTCGTTTTTAAATTTGATTGAGTAGGCCGTTATGTGTCAAATTAAATTTAAACGTCAACGTTATTTACTATAATTTTACATATTACTCAAAAAGAATAATATAATATAAATAATTCATTAATTAATTTCTTCAGTAAACAATTTAACAGAAATATCTAATAGTCGTGTAGAAAGTATAGTATTCTACTCGCATATTAATGGCTACTCTGGTGATTTACGACATTCGCCTACGGCTCGTGTCTTAAGCTTCACCCTCGTGAATAATAGCCATCATTATATGTTCGCTGAATAATATACTATTATATACGTATAATATAATGAACAAACCAAAGGTTTTTTATCAAAAGGAAAAAATATAAATGAAATAAATTTAAATAAATAATTATTCTGTAAATAACAAAAATATCAACTTAAATAACAAAAATTATAAACATAAACTCAAATAGGGCATTTACTGAATACCCAATCTAAAAATACAATATTTTTTAAAAACGGCCTGTTAAAATGGTTAGTTTTTCAAAGCTATATCTGTTAGTCGTCTGATATATGTGCATAGAATACCACCAGCTGAAGATGTCCTTCCTTAATCGATATTGGTGGGTCGATAAGTTAATAAGAATTGGTAATAACATACTTCTAAATGTATTCCACGGATATTTGCGGCAGTGAAATATTCAATTTCCTATCGCACGATATTGTCAATGTCTCTCTTACTTGTATTTCTTAGAGCTTGGTGTCTGGGTTTTACTTTTTATAATATTATTTATTTATTGTTAAAAGTGCTCAGTGTTGGGACAGTCACTCTATATTTAGTGAATACTAGTCACTGACATAAATAGAAACGTTGAATACGTGACATTATCCTGAGTTTAGAATTTACCGAAATAACCGGTAAAAAATTAGAATAACCGGTAATTATCATCATGTGTTTTTTGTCCTAATAACCGGTTAACCGGTTAACCGGTTAACCGGTATTGCAATCCCTATTAGAATTGGAAAGTGTTTTTAATTTTTTTTCTCTAAATCAAAAAAGAATTTCGAATATGATGTAATAACATAAATTGAAGCTAATTAAAACCAAGAACGCAGTTCATGTACAGAGTGAGGTAAAAAAAATATTCAAGGAGATTAAGTTTTCTTTCAACAATTCTTTCAAAAATTTTTTTGTAAAATCATTCTGTATACATGTTTAAATGCCTTAAAAATATCCACAATTTGATGTGCCCAACATGGTCGTCGCTTAAAAAATAAGAAAGTTACAAGCCTGGAGAGTTATAAGTGGCGCACCCTGTATACAGGATGTTCCATGAATAACTTAAGGGAAGATAGACGAGACCAAGCTGATTCTAAAACACTTCCATCGAGGCCTTTGATACTGATGCAGGAAATGTAATCTTTGCCAAATATTTGACCCGCTATTGTTTTCTTATCGTAATTTAGTTTAGGTAAGAATCTCAAATTTATGTAAGCTAAAATTGTCGGTAGAAAAAAAGCACCTAATAATATTACTAGCGCGTAGTGCGAGTTGTACCAACTATGTTCAGGCCAAGTTCAGCTTGATCCAACATCAAACGTCAAGGTTACGATTGTTATAACAATTGTAACCATGGATTTTGATCTTGGATCAAGCTGAACTTGGCTTGAACTTGGTACAACTCGCCCTCCTTGATATGGGTATCAAATGAAAGGATTTGACGAGTAAAATACGATAATCTATATGACGTCATTCTAAATTCAATATGGCGGACGTCCCAAGATGGCGGATTGCCTTTTTCTTCACAACCCACTTGATATGGATATCAAATGAAAGGGTTTTTCGAGTAAAATACGATAAACTACGTGACGTCATTCTAAATTCAATATGGCGGACGCCCCAAGATGGCGGATTATCTTTTTATTCACAACCCCCTTGATATGGGTATCAAATGAAAGGGTTTGACGAGTAAAATACGATAAACTATGTAACGCCATTATAAATCCAATATGGCGGACGTCCTAGGATGGCAAATTATCTTTTTCTTCACGACTTTCTTGCCATTTGTATCAAATGAAAGGGTTTTGTCTGTCTGTTCGTCTGTAAAATAAGTAGACCAAAAAAGTAAAAAATAAAATTATTTAAAAAAATATTTTTAAGAAAAAGCTTTTATTTGAAAAACTGTACTAAAAAGCAAAAATAATTTTTTTAAATTCATACACCTGGAAACCAAAAGCTTTGGGGGCGGTCAATTGAGCAAAGTAACTATGCAATAGTGCTATATGGCCGTCCGCGAAGCTTTTGGTTTCCAGGTGTATGAATTTAAAAAATATATTTTTACTTTTTAGTACAGTTTTTCCAAATAAAAGCTTTTTCTTAAAAATCCTTTTTTTATATATTTTTTTTATATAAAAGCCTGGCACTCACTGGGGACCCAGGTGTTAAAGGGTTTACTTGTTCCTGGGCTTCTTGGTTTTTTCTGTGGACTGTAGTGGTTCAAGCACAATAACCTTGGGTTAACTTCTCATTTAGTTATTCTTCGAGAATATAATTTAATTCTTATTTGTAAGATTAAAAGTGTTAACACAAGAGAGTTTTAAAAGCAGTCTTTACTCAGAGTTAGCTGCCTCGGCGATTCCTCAAAACAATCTCTGTCTTCGTACATGCGGAGTGGAGTTTGTGCCAGGTTAAGGCGCGGAAATGAATGCGTTAATATAAAATATAAACTAACATTAGTTACTTATTTATTTACACAGGTTGTCTCAATTTGTATTGCAAATAGGCGTAGTTAAGTAAGTCAGTATGCTATAAATGTACTTCAAGTCGTTCTGTGAGGGACTGAACTGTTTAAAGTATTTATCAATTGTCTTTCGACAGTTTCGATATTCAGTAATCGTCGATGTACTTCGCTCAGTTTTTCTCTGCCGCTATTTATTTACCAGGGCCGTGGAGAGCCGGGGCGGGTCCCAGTATTTGGAAATGCCTCGGGCCCTCCACTCAAAAAAAAGATCAAAGTCCTTGAAATTATATTTTTTATTATAGGGGACAAAACCTCCTTTTAAAAGTCAAGTTAAATTTAAACTAAAAATAAACTTCAAACATAACATAACAAACAAAAAGCCATAAAATTCAGAAACAAATAACAATATGATATGAAGTAAACAAATATAAACTAATAGGTAATAAAGTAACAACCATCAATTAGATAATCGGTATGTTACAATTGCTTAGTTACAAGGTTGCCTTCCGAGCTTTGATGCGGTCAAATCTATCTATGATTTCTTCAAAATCAGTTTCCCGTGCTAACTTAGACTCTATACATACAATCGCTGCTGCTGCTCACATAATCATAAATAGTAAATTAAGAATTCATATTATAATTTGTAATCATTTTTATTTTTAGTTTGATATTTTTTGTTATTTAAAAAGTCTGAAGAGAGATGGGCTACATGTTACAAGAGCCAAGCCCGGGCCCCTATGGGACCCGGGTCCTGGTAATTTGTACCGGCCGCTCCCTCATCTCGGCGGCCCTGTTATTTACGATTTCTATTATTTTATGATAAAATCCCTAATTAACATTGCGCAACACAGCTTATATAAAATGAAACGAAATACAGCAAAAGCGAGTTTAATAATTTTTTTTGTCACCTGTCTTTGAACTTTGGAAATGTTAATGTTCGTATATGGGTCCAGAGTTACGAGTTTTATCCAAGGCCGCCGACACGAAAGTGTCGAGGTCAGATGGCGTAATACTGAGATAAGCAGCGTTCGAGTGGCCGTGAATATTTTAATGTGAGGCGCTAGCCGAGCCTGATAACATGATGTATGATTGTTTATGATCCAAATTTCATACAAAATTTTATCTTCTGGCACATTTTGACACTGAGAATGATGTCTATTATTAAATCATTTTGACACGTCAGAAGATATGTTTCATATATGGTGTTATCATTTCCAATGTCTCCGATGGTTGCAAGGATTGCGAAATATGTGAAATTTTTTTTATGTTAAACCACTGGTAATGTATGTACATTGCTAATGGAATATATTTCATTTTTATTTTAATTTACCCATGTTTTAAAGGCGAAAATTTGATTTGAACGAAAAGTTAAATGTGAATGTTTTTTATCACTGTTAAAACATGTAGCTTGTACGTTGATACGTAGTGCAGAGCTTAATGTTTATGTATTTTTTTACTGCTTTCTAGTTCCTTATAAGGGTTTTGTATTTCATGTCTTTTTAAGGATAAAGGTATTATTTAAAGCTTTTATTTGCCTAATTAACGTTTGCAACATATATTTTGTTTTTGTCTATCTTTGTAGATACATGATAATATTCTTCAATGCCTAATAAAAATATAAGTATTCATATTATTTTCATTCAATTTTGTATTATATTGTAGACAATATTAAACAAAAACTCCTAATATACAAATACGTTATAAGTATCTTTTATCGCATTTGGCATAGCTATAATAGCTTTTTCTGTGTGGCGGGGCCAAAAAAGTTTTGCTGGACGCGCGCCGGGGCTAAATCGAATCAGTCCGAATCTGCCTTACACTAAAAGTAGTTTGACGAAATTAATATGAGACCACCGCCGAGCCAAAGTACCTTACAGCTTGAGAAGATTTCATAGCGAAACTATAAGTCATCACTGTACAAAAATAAAAACAGAAAAAACGTAACTAAGGCACAGTATGCTTGAAGGTGGAAAAATTATGATGAAAATGAGTCTAAAATCGGTTTGCGCAGGCTGAGTCTACATTAAAAGTAGATTCAAAATTTATGAAATTTAAAATCGTAGCTGATCCCTTTCGCGTTTTATCCACATTTTTGGATTTTAACCCTTTGCAATACAGTAACTCGTATACATCAACTTTTTCTATGAGCACTTAGCACTTTTAGAAATAAAACTAGTAAATGCTTTGTATAGTACGATGGAATAGACTTTCTACCTACGTTACATCTTACAAAATTAGTAATTTTTCTCATTTGATTACCTGAAACTCCTAAATTTATCCTAAAGTTATCTAAGCTCTCTTCATCAAATGAAACACTTTTTTTAATACTCGGATTTAAAATAACTTTTGTCTCCCGACCACCAGCAGATACATTAAAACTATTTTCATTTTTCTTAGTTGTAAGAAGACTAGCAGATTGAAACTTTTTTTATATAATAGTACTTAGAATTTGATTTTGATTTTTTTCAGTGAGCTTTTCTACAATTTTTAATACATATTCTTTACTATTTTTACAAATGTGACTTTTACCCCTTCCAATATCTTGAAAACAATCACCACACAACAAATTTCTAGTGTCTTTACTCTCTATAGATGAAATCGGCAGGCTATCTATTGCTGAACGCCCATAAAGTCCCGTAGAAACATCAATTTTGTTTTCTAAATCTCTTTTATGTCCTTTACCTTTATCAATTTTAACGTGGCCTTTGAAACGACCAGTCAAACATATATAACAGTTTGTGATGTACGAGTATCCTTTGGTAATATGACACAGTGGCGCAGCCAGAAAATTCGTCTGGGGGGGCTAATAGAACCGGCCTCCCCGGAGGTTGAGGAAAACTTTTCAGCAAATGGTTGAAAATGGATGTGTATAGATTCCTCTACTATATAATATGGGCATTAATTACAAAATATTAATTTCAAGAGATAATTTGGATACTGCTTTTAGTCCCTTCAAATTAGTCAAGAAATCGCTGTTTTATGGAAAATCTTCCCACAGATGAGACCTGTAAGAAGTGAAGTATTTGGGTTACCTAATCATAATTTTCACACCCCGCAGTTCTAAAAAAGGGTGGTTTTTGATAAATATATACATATATATATGAATTTTAGCGTTTTTTCGCCTTTTTCTCTATTTTGAGGAAAAACTATGCATTTTGGTGAAAAATATCAAGAGATCAAAGTTGTAGAGCACAAAATTTCCTACAAACTTTGTTTCTACTCTTTTTTTTCGAATTCCGCTTAGTTTCGTCGCTAGAGGGCACGAAAGAAATAAATATACATATAGACTTTTGCGCCTTTTTTTTAAATTTTGAGCCAAAATTATGCATTTTTATGAAAAATTACGTGGGATTAAAGTTGCAGAACATAAAATATATATATATATGTTTTATGAAAAAAAAAAAACCTAAAAACACTTAAAGATAGTGAATTTTGTGTTCTACAACTTTGATCTCATGTAATTTTTCATAAAAATGCATAATTTTGGCTCAAAATCTAAAAAAAGGCGCAAAAGTCTATATGTATACTTATTTCTTTCGCGCCCTCTAGCGGCGAAACTAAGCGGAATTCGAAAAAGGTAGAGTTATAGTAAAGTTATAGGAAATTTTATGCTCTACTACTTTGCTCTCTTGATATTTTTAACCCAAATGCATAGTTTTCCTCAAAATAGAGAAAAAGATGAAAAAACGCTAAAATTCATATATATGTATATATTTCTCAAAAACCACCCTTTTTTAGAACTGCGGGGGGTGAAAATCATGTTTAAACAACTCAAATGCTTCACTTTCTACAGGTCTCATAACTGTGGGAAAATTTTCTTAAACATTTCCTAATTTGAAGGTACTATTTGTACTAATAGTGATATTGCTTCTTTATTTTTTCGGTCATCGAAGATGGCTTGGGGGGGGGCCGGGCCCCATGGCCCCCCCCCCTGGCTGCGCGTCTGATATGACATCTGTATAATTAGGCATTTTCTGAAATGATCTTTGAAATTTACCCTTGTTCGGGGGCGGTTGGTGAAATTTCAACAATTTTTTTCTCGTCTGTGTCGCATGGGATCCATACGAAATATGGGAAATAACATCTAGAGAAACACTCCTCTAACGACCCCTAAAAAATTTTGAAAAAGCAGTTTGCGAAAAATTTTTTCAAAATTCTAGGTCTAGGGACTCCTGTTTAAAATTAATTTTTTTTGTCATATACATTTTACTTTTCATAAAAATACAACAACAGGTTTTGAAGTTTATGAAAATATTTCCATTACTAACTGAGATACAACGAATTGAAATTTTATCATTTGTTAAATTGTAAATTTCAAAATTTCAGTTCATTGTGTTTCAGTTAATAATGAAAATATTTTCATAAACTTCAAAACCTGTTGTTGTATTTTTATGAAAAGTAAAATGTATATGACAAAAAAAATTAATTTTAAACAGAGACCTAGGGGGGTCAACCGAATTTTGAAAAAATTTTTCGCAAACTGCTTTTTCAAAATTTTTTAGGGGTCGTTAGAGGAATGCTTCTCTAGATGTTATTTCCCATATTTTGTATGGGTCCCATGCGCCACAGACGAGAAAAAAATTGTTGAAATTTCACCAGCCGCCCCTACCCTTGTTAGCATCAAGTAGTGTGAGAGAACAAGTTGTACATATACTTAAAGGATACTTTTCATTTTTTAGATCAAAGTCCTCTAATAAATATTTTTTAATCAATTTTTTAGTGTTTTCAGTTATATATAATTAAATATAATTTTTTTTCCACATGGAGCACATACCTTTTTTCGATTATCCTCGTGAGAGGATTTATTTCCATGGCTCATTTGAAATCGTTATAATTTGACAGACTCTTAACCAATGAAATTTTTTTTTATTTTTTGGTTCTGGAAAAAGTATACTATATACTTTTGAGATTTACACTTTATGTTTGGAAACAAAATACGAGTAGCTACCTAGCGGCAAAGAGTGTAATCCAAATAAATTATTTTGTCAGTAATGAAAAAATATATAAACACTTACAAGAAAAAGATAATTAAATTTTGATTAAACGTTTTTGTTTCTTGGTTATTTCCAAGTGCTTTACAACAAATGAAATTTAATTTTTAGTTTTATTTCTAAAAGTGCTAAGTGCTCGAAGAAAAAGTTGATGTATACGAGTTACTGTATTGCAAAGGCCTTTGGATTTTAAAATCCAAAAATGTGGATAAAACGCGAAAGGGATCAGCTACGATTTTAAATTTCATAAATTTTGAATCTACTTTTAATGTAGAATCAGCCTGCGCAAACCGATTTTGGACTCATGTTCACTTATAATATCCCTAGAGCTTAAATTATTTCCGGAAATTTTTTCGAGGTCATGAATTTTCTTAAAATATTCATGAACGAGGAAAAATTTCCGGATATTAATTTAAGCTCGTGGGATATTCGGTAAGAAAATTTCACACCATTATTTTATAAATATTATGCCAAAATTGAACATTTTTATTACGAATGACAAAAATTCATTCATCATAGTGAACCATGGAATAACAACGGGTGGTTAAGTTCCACCACCTGTCATCGAGTCATTGTGTTTGTGCAATTCGCTAATTTATTAGATTGTGTTTTTGAAAACGAAATTTCTTAGTGAAATAACATACCATTCTCCAAGTTTAGTTACATGAACTTTTTATAAATAACATAAAAACATATTATATTTCCGTTTTTTATTAACTTTGGTCTACTAAAATTGGTGGAACATCATTTATTTTTGATAATTATTCTGAAGTACCTACCTACTTCAAGATTGATATGTTTAATAAAATAAGAAATTTCTTAGTGAAATAACATATCATTCTCCAAGTTTAGTTACATGAACTTTTTATAAATAACTTAAAAACATATTATATTTCCATTTTTTATTAACTTTGGTCTACTAAAATTGGTGGAACATCATTTATTTCTGATAATATTACTTAAATGCGAGCACAGGGAATGTATTCATTCTTGTCGCCGAGCCAATAATTAACAACTTCTAGGCGGCCATGGAATAAAAAAAGGTAACAAGATAGTAATGGCTGCCGCACTTAAAGACGTCCATTAGATTAATTTTTACATTCTAATCATAACAAAATTTGATTATCAGCCAAAAGAATAAAGTGCGTGGGCATATATCACACAAATGGCTCCAGGTTCTAAAACATATGGATTGTTATTTTGTGCAAAAAATATTCAGACATTGAAAAATATCACGTCAGCTTACCTACTTGTCACAATTGGTTGAGGATATTCATTATGAAGAAATATTGGATGTAAAGCTATTCAGAAGAATCCAAGAATATCTTCAAGTAAATTTAATAGACTATCTAAATTAAAATTAAATAAAATTGTGTCGAAATATTTCATATATTTTATTAAACATAGACATTTATGTTACTTACATGCGTTAATAAAATTTGTTAGTTTAATATATATTATTGTGATACCCACAACTTTATTTTTGTAAACAAAAAAATAAATATTAACATATTAATTTCTGTACTTATAATATCCTCGTGAATATCCTCCTTTGCGTCGCCAAATAAATTTAATTCTAAAAGCACTCCAGCTCCGTCGCGTCTTTACTTTGACATTTAAAATGACAGAAAAATTTCCACTTATTAATTTGACAGAATGTAAAAAATTTCCGGAAATTTTTTGGGTTGCCATGGTAACTTAACAAAAAACAAGCCTCTGATTGGTTAAAAAATGTGGTGTGAAATTTTCACTTATAATATCCCTAGAGCTTAAATTATTTCCGGAAATTTTTTCGAGGTCATGAATATTTTGAAAATTATCCCGAGCCGCAGGCGAGGGATAATTTTCTTAAAATATTCATGAACGAGGAAAAATTTCCGGATATTAATTTAAGCTCGTGGGATATTCGGTAAGAAAATTTCACACCATTATTTTATAAATATTATGCCAAAATTGAACATTTCTATTACGAATGACACAAATTCATTCATTATAGTGAGCCATGGAATAACAACTGGTGGTTAATAAAATACGAAATTTCTTAGTGAAATAACATACCATTCTCCAAATTTAGTTACATGAACTTTTTATAAATAACTTAAAAACATATTATATTTCTGTTTTTTATTAACTTTGGTCTACTAAAATTGGTGGAACATCATTTATTTTTGATAATTATTCTGAAGTACCCACCTACTCAAGATTAATATGTTTAATAAAATACGAAATTTCTTAGTGAAATAACATACCATTCTCCAAGTTTAGTTACATGAACTTTTTATAAGTAACTTAAAAACATATTATATTTCCGTTTTTTATTTACTTTGATCTACTAAAATTGGTGGAACATCATTTATTTCTGATATTACTTAAATGCGAGCACAGGGAATGTATTCATTCTTGTCGCAGAGACAATAATTAACAACTTCTAGGCGGCCATGGAATAATGAAAGGTAACAAGATAGTAATGGCTGCCGCACTTACAGACGTCAATTAGATTAATTTTTACATTCTAATCATAACAAAATTTGATTATCAGCCATAAGAATAAAGTGCATGAGCATATAGCAGAAAAATGGCTCCAGGTTCTAAAACATATTAATTTGTGTACTTATAATATCCTCGTGAATATCCTCTTTTGCGTCGCCAAATAAATTTAATTCTAAAAGCACTCCAGCTCCGTCGCGTCTTTACTTTGACGTTTAAAATGACAGAAAAATTTCCACTTATTAATTTGACAGAATGTAAAAAATTTCCGGAAATTTTTTGGGTTGCCATGGTAACTTAACACAAGCCTATGATTGGTTAAAAAATGTGGTGTGAAATTTTCATCATAATTTTTCCACCTTCAAGCACACTGTGACGGATTGAATTAAAAATTTTTTACTCCCTAGGACAGTTTGACAGTTCAATAATTTATTTTTTGACAATGTCACAATTACGATTTGGCACTGCAAATAACGACTTGATAAATATTATAATAAAGGAAAACACGGCAAATAATACAATTCAAAGTAAAAAGTACATCTGGAATACATTTATGGACTTTTGGGGCATCAGAAATTATGAATTAGATGAAAATTAATAAAATAAATTAGAAACATTTTTTTTATGCGAATGCCCCTCGAACGTTGATAAATAGCTCATATTTTATCACTTCTTCAAGCGCGTTGCTTTTAGGTAAAATCCTTCCGCCTACGCGGTGTCGGGATATTACCAAGCTTCGGAAACTATAATAAAATTATTTCGTATTATCAACGTCCTTGGGATATTATAGCTGCGAAAATATCCTCCTTTTTTAAATTTTAGTCGGTCGGTTAAAAATATTTCTAAATTTCCTCGAATGATCTTAATCATAAAGATCTCTAAATATTATATTTAGTTTCTTCTTTTTAGATTATCCATAAGACTAACTAGGCTACAGCCTAGCGGTGACAATTCGTGAAGAGACGTGCGCTAGGGCATGAGAAGCGTTGCGAGCTCTTTGCGCTCTCTGCTTATTAAAAAAAAAATCATTTTGTTCCCCCCTCCCTGCTAATCAATTTTTGCTAGATTACCCCCCTTCGTTCAATTTTGAAACCCAGACCAAAAAAAGTTCATATTTCTCCCTCCACGCGCTCCTCAATTTTGAATTGGGACAAAAAATGTTTTTTTAGATTTCTCCCCCCTGATTCAATTTTGAAACCGGGACAACTCTACAAATACAAAAGGTCGGTCCTCTAGTGGGCCATCACAGGGCCAGAAGTTTCATTTCTGACCCAGTGATGACCCGCTGATGCGCCGATCTTTTGTGTTTGTTGGGAACCGCCCCGTATCATTTTTTTTTCCATCATACATAATAGGGTGCAAATACATGATTAGCATAGGGGCGCGCCAATCCTTAATCCGGCCCTGCACATTTGCAAAATTTCGCGGAAATTATTTTATGAAAAATTCTAGCTTGCAACAGATGAAAGAACACCCAAAATATATGGAATACGCAACAATTATTTGACACTATCATTCTGTAACTAATTTGTCTATAGCCCCAATGAAAAAGTAATGCGGTTACTCCCCTCAAAAGATGAAAATGTAATAGGCACTATAAAATATCATGCATTCCAGTTAAGACATACTCACATACGTTAAGTTAGGGTGTTTCTCTCCCACTTATACTCACCTGTTCTTCTTCATTGTCCCCTTCCCAGGTAAACATTTTAATTTCCGTTTTACAAGTTCAAGACCAAGACCGCAAGTCTGTCGTCGGTTCAGTCTACTGGCACAAATTAAACCCGCTATAAACATCTAAAGATTTTATTAATGCTGAGATTGATTCCGTTAAATAGTGCTTGCCAATAGCATAGAGTGTTACAGTTTAAAAAAATGTGGCCAGAAGAATAACATGATCGTTTTGAAGATTTTTTCAAAAGTGTTTTAAGTTCCATTTATTTGACATTATTTTCAATAAAAGACCGAACCAGATTTAGGAAAATGGCCCTCAGAAACACAGTCATTATTGCGGTAAGTACCGATTATTTATCGCGAAGTTTTCGAGTTAATAGTCCTAGGTAATGGATTTGTAATTATAAGTTTATTACAATTTTACGCTATTTATTTTTTCTCATGCACAATTAAACGTACTCCAGTCCAGACTTATAAAGTAAGCTCGCTTGCTGCTTTTCGCGAAAAGTGCAACAGCGAGGTTTACCGATAATCAAAAATATTTGCCCTCTGCAGCCCACATAAAGTGCTGAAGAACAGTTATGATGGGGTCAATGATCACCTATCGCTGTGTACCTGAATAGCAGGTGGTCAATGTAATACACGAGATATTAAAGTCAGAACTTACTGAATTGAATTTAGACCAGTTTGTGGAAAAAGGGTAATAAGCCTAGTAAATCATTTTCTCCGTCATATAGCAAACTGGATTTTCGTCGTTGAGAATTTGATGTGTCACAATTATGGAATGAGGTTAAAGCCGAGAAAACGGTATTTTAATGTTTAGGCTGTGACTAAACCCAATCTTATTTATGAGAGATGAATGGTTATGAGAAATCAAACACGGAAATACGAGGAATAGCGTAATTAAAGTTTTAGCACCCAAGTGCTGCATAATTAATAACTTTACTCGTACCAGAAATACTAATTATTACATCTTGTTGGAAAGCCTAGAATAAATAAGTATCTTATATCTTATATATCTTTATAAACTCTGAATTACTTTATCGAAGTTTTGGTGCAATGGTACTTGTTTTGAAAACATTTACCTTAGAGCAGAGGAAATTTAATGATATTTTTTGTTTTCTTAAACTGCCCTCAGTGGGCTGGGTGTGATTTAACTTTTTATTAATTCTTAATATGATCTTATTTATAATTTATAGCCATTATTGTTATTGACAGGATTATGGTATTTATAAAGTGACTCAAAAGCAGCGCTTGTTCTATTGAAAATCAACTCCAGAAGTAAGTTGCCTAGTTCTAAAACGTCCAACTGATATTCATAACTGAAATATTGGTCAAATAATTGACTATACTAGAGATAAAAATTAAGCTACTCCAGGAATTTATAATGTTCTCATAAAGAGTTAGCATTGGTCCATTTCTATTAATCCACCGCCCACGAAAATTGTTTCAAGAAAATTAAATCAAACC
Source organism: Rutpela maculata (assembly GCA_936432065.2). Classification (NCBI taxonomy): domain Eukaryota; kingdom Metazoa; phylum Arthropoda; class Insecta; order Coleoptera; family Cerambycidae; genus Rutpela; species Rutpela maculata. Next base: position 34,739,943 of record OW386287.2, on the reverse strand, counting down.
TTTAAAAAACAAGTTTGGTTTTATTACATTTTTATTTTTACATCGACTTCGATAAGGTTGCAATTAACGGGGTGGCTGAGTGATATTAGGTTTTTTAATTTTTTAACCTTTTTTGAAGACGGTTCATAAAAAAATGTTTTCAACTTTTTAGCGCAAAAGGTTGAGAACTCCTGACTTACGTATACATAAAACCTTCCCCCTTTTTAAGTCAATTAACAGCAACCCAGCAAACACTCATAATTGGCACATAAATGGTCACGCGCACAATCGCCAGCATTACATAATTGGTACTTTTATGAAAAGCCATAAACGAATCCGAAGCGAAATGTCCCACTGGCCAGCAGCTAGCCATCCTTCAATTTGCCAACAGTGAAGAATATTGGGCCATGAAAGGACTACTGATGATGCCACCCTTTGGCCAGCATATTTTTGGCTGTAATCTCACACGTTTTTCAGTATATTGGCTTATAGGAACACTTTCAAACAGCCATATAATTTGCATAACCTACTAGTGTCTGGTATATAAATTTTTTATGTGAAATTTCCATAGGAAAACCCAATAAGTTAGCAAAATATATACTTACGTTATAAAGGTATTATAATCCAATATTGAAAAATATGTTAGATACCAGGCCTAACAATGCCCTCATTATTGATATTTTGTGACTTGAGAAGTTTGGAAATATCAGGTGTCAATAAAAGCAAAATAAATTTTAAGCTAACAATAAAATATTTATTATAAATAAGAATGTTAAAACAAAAAAAAATATATATGACAGCAGAACTAAAATGTAAAATTCTCAAGAAAACAAACACCCAGAAGGAAATCTGAGGAAATCCTAAGTAAATCTTAAGGAAATCCAAGGAAATCTGAAGGAAATTCGAGGAAATCTTCGTCAAAGGGGAAATCTGGTGTACAAAGTTTTGGTTTAAACATGATAGGTACTTAAAAGACTTAACAAACTGTCCAAACCACAACGTTAGCTTACACAAATTTTAACGCCCAGTCGAAGCAAACAACGAAAAAACAAATGACGGATGCTGCTCGGTGACAGTGCGCGTGCGTAATCATTTAATTTTCGAATTACCTTTGCTGGCCCTTTGGGTAAAAAATTACATGCGGTACTTTAATAAAGTAATATTACTATGAGAAGATGCCAGCAAAAAATATGCGCAGAAACGAGTTTGTGCGCTCCATCAATCTAAACCAATGAGAAAGAATTACGTGACATTCAATGTCAACACCAGTGGCGGCGGTGCCCTGCAGTAGAGCGGCGGCGACGGTAATAATAATAATAAAACAACTTTATTAGGCAAAGTTTAGTAGAACTTACTATTGTTACACTCCTCCTGAACAAGGGTTACTCGTAACAGTTGGCAAGTTTTAATCTACTCCATTTTCACAGTTCCTTGACCGCGAAACTTTTATTGCAATTACACATTCCTATACCCCAATAAAGCTATGCCACTGGTAAAAATATTCGCGCATTTTGGCTCCGCCCTGGCATCTTCTCATAGTAATACTAGTCTACTAGCCTGCATATTATCATAAAAGTGTCATCAACGTATAAACTGAAGCAGCATTCTTTTATGGTCAATAATTGACAATTTCTGGTTATTATGTGGCAAATCATACCAACTTGAAGTTAAGGTATGCCTGCATATAATTTATGATGGGCCACAAAGGACTTTCCTATACCATAAGAATGCCATTGATCGCTATAATGGCCCATTAAAGGGCCGCAATTTTTGTGTTTGCTGGGAAAAGTAATAATTTTATATTATTCATTAGCTGCTCGGTCCCCCCTCGCCTGTGCTTCGTTCTTGTTAAGCGACCATAGTAGAGCCACCGTTTTAAATTTTTCAATTTTTTAATTTTCTTGATGGTTTGCGGTTAGTCTCTACTACTTGCAAATTACCAGTTCCTAACATGTTATGGGCGGGCCCGTTACCTTACTCGTTATAGACTAGTAGTTTGTGCAACAAAAGTGGATATGATATCCATATCGCACGATAAAGAAGTTTGAGCACGACGCGACGCCGTAGGCGGAGTGCTTCAAATCTTTTTAGTGCGATATGGATAATCCACTCGAGTTGTACAGTTTTTTTTCTACTCCCTTATGTAAATTTGCTGTTTTCTGTACAATGTGTAGAATGGATAAGTAGACAATTCCAGTCAACTGAACGGATACATTTCATATTAGTTCTAGGATGAATATGAAATGAAACCGACCAATCACAGTTCGTGTATTAAAGTACATAGACAACTATTCGTTTTGAAATCAAATTAGTGTGTAAGCTGTCAAAGTAACTGCCAGTGTGTACTGTCAGTGTATATTTGTGTAATATATTACTGTTTAATAAATTTTATAGTTTTTTTAAGCTGGTCGTAGAAAAAGTTTACTGTACAACTCGAGTGGATTATCCATATCGCACTCAAAAGATTTGAAGCACTCCGCCTACGGCGTCGTGCTCAAACTTCTTTATCGTGCGATATGGATATCATATCCACTCTTGTTGCACAAACTACTATTCTACGACCAGCTTAAAAAAACTACAAAATTTATTAAACATTAATATATTACACAAATACACACTGACAGTACACATTGATAGTTACTTTGACAGCTTACGCACTAATTGGATTTTAATACGAATAGTTGTCTATGTACTTAATACACGAACTTTGATTGGTCGGTTTCATTTCATACCCATCCTAGAACTGATATGAAATATATCCGTTCAGTTAACTGGAATTGCCTACTTATCCATTCTACAGACTGTCCAGAACAGGGGCGGCTTAAGGGCCGGGCAACCTGGGTGGCCGCCCGGGGCGCCGGCTCAGAGGGGCGCCAAACTGAGGGAAAAATTGTTTAATTGTTGTTTGTACCCTTTTTATTAGTTTTCTTTGGAAGAAAATATCAAATAATATCAGTACCTATCTATGTCAGTTAAAATGGTAATAATGCTGCAGAACATAACATTAAAACCGCCTAAATAATTCGAAAATGCAACACAAACATTCTTGTTTAGCTATGAGATAACTCACTATTCACACCTCCAGCTTCCCTCCCTATTATTGACTGAGACGGAGTCGATCATTAAAGATATTGCATAAACAAAGGCTGGCAATATGTACTTTCATTCAGAAAAAAATCAGAATACTCAGAAAATTGTTATACCAACATCAGCTGTTTATATTTCATAGCTTACCTAATTTACTATTTATAAATAAATAAAATAAATAAATGGCAATTTGTTTTGTACGAAATATTAAAACAATAAAGAGGAACCTTCCTTTAAGTAAACTTATGTCAGTGGTCCTCATTATAATAGCATTCAGATGGTGTAGACAAAAAATTTTATATTACAAATTAATTACATGCATAGGTCTACAAAAAAAGATCTCGTCCTAAGGTTCTCATCTAACTTTTCTGAAGTATTTTGAGGCGCTGAAGCCAATTTTCAACAAGAAATTTTTTTTATGACGGGTCCGTTTCCTTATGCGACCCAATCTACTTTACGCCCTAGTGCGTAGCACTAACAAAATAGGGTAGTTGTTTAAAAGTCGCAATATCACCATGGCCAACCTAATTTTAAGTGAGGAAACTAATCAAAATCTTAAGAACATAAGTGAAACGTCAATATTATATGCAATTCAAGTATTATTGTTAAAGAACACTGAAAATAGCTATATTTTATAATAATATACTCAGTGATTATAAATAAATGGACTATATAAAATTAAACAATCAGTTTTTGACTTTTAAAGATAGGATATGATTATAGACAATTTTTAACTTTTTTACTTTACTTATAAAGTATGTACTTTACGCACGGTAGTAGAAAAAATATTGTATGCAATTCGTGTGTAAAGTGCCTTTCTTCACTCATGGGATTGTCGAACTCTCCTACGGATCATGCGACAAAATTCCCATTCGTAAAAAAAGCATCACTTTACACACTTGTTGCATTAATAGCTATTTGGCGTAAACTTCCCGGGAGCCGCACAACTATTAATTTATAACCAATTGTAACCCAGTTAGAATTTGTAACTGCATTATTACCGAATAATTGTATCTGAATTCAAAGTGTTAAGAGTTAAATAAATTATTAAAATAATATAAGATGGACCACATAAAAAAACATAATTAAGAGAGAAAATGTGGTAGAAAACAGAAATATTCGGCACGTAGATGACACGACTGTCAAGGAAGAAAAATATGAAAAATATACAGGGTCGCCACCATAAAAAATAATAAAAAAAATGTGACTGAGGGAAATAATATTTCGGGTGGTTACTCTAAAAAAATAATGAAAATCATGGGACGGAGAACGATAACAATTGGACTACTAGTTATAGTCTAGGAGATAGCTACCTACGTATATGGGGCCTGGGATATAACATGTTGGCATTGCTGTTACGTTTTAGCAAATATTTTTCCTGAGTATTTTATCTTATGTGAGTCAGACCTCCCCCCCTGACAGTTTTGGCTCTAGCCGCCCCCAAAAATATTCAATTGTGGAGCAGAGTATAACACTTTGGGGCTTGGTGTTAGTTGAAGACGGTATCTTGGCGATCAACATTTGACATTTTTTCTCCGCGCAATTGGAAGCACTGGCGACATCAGTTACGGCCAAAATTGGAATGTAGTATAACCGTTTCTGACCAGGCGGAAAATTTTCGTTGTCAATGCTCATGGCTGAAAAACCATATACCAGCATCTTCTGCTTGACCATTTTCCATATTTTTTGGCCAAAAATTGGACTTTTGGAGTAAAACGGGCTAAAACTGGTGCTTTTCAAAAAAAATGTTGGGGGGGGTACATTGAGAAAAAATTGATTATTCGTACACCATTGGTTGAAATTAGTTATGACAGAAATAACTTCTTCATTGTGTTTGGTATACGATTTTGCAGTGATAACGATTTTAGTATCGTCTGCATACATAAACACCTTGCCATCCATTATATTACTACAGGTCGTTTATGTACATCAGAAACAATAATGGACCTCCCCCTTGAGGAGTTCCTAATTCTGTTTCGTAACTATCAGAGTACTCTGAATCAATTTTAACTTTGAATCGCCCATTTTTTACATATGATATTATCCATTAATTTACAGGGCCCCGAATAACCATTTTTTTCAATTTTTTCTTTTGAAAATACGGGCCTCATTGTTTCAAACGTCCTCGAGAAGTCAAAAAATAGTCTAAGGACGTAATTTCTGTAGTCGATATTTTCATGGATATATTGAATTAAATCTACAGAAATATCTTCTTGAAACCCGTGCTGGTAGGATGTAATCATATTATAATTTTTTAAAAACTTAATAATAATCTCGTACGTAGCTCTTTCTATAATTTTTGAGAAACTACTTAAGAAACAAATTCCCCTGTAGTTTTTGTCTTTTTTAAAGACGGGTATAAACTTTATTATTTTTAATTCGGTGGGAAATTGCCCAAGTTGTACAGATACGTTTATAATTTCAGCATTCAGATATTAATTTGGTTAAAATTTCAACTATACCAGTACTATTTTTATTTTTTGATTCAAGAATAATTTTTTTAATATCAAGTTGTATTAGTGGAGTAAAAAACATTGAATTATGATTATTATTATTCATGGTAGGTAGTGCGTATTTCCGGGTAAATTAAGTTGGTCTATTTGATTTTTTACCGAATTTTCGAAATATTCACCAAACAGGTTAGTGATTTAATTACTACTTGATATGGTATCATCCTGTATTTTAAAATATAATTTAATTTCTTTATATTTAGATTTACCAAGTTTTTCATCCGAGATTGACCAGTGTTTTAACTTTATTGCCTGATATGTTAATTTTTTCGCATAATAGTACTTTCTTCTCTTATATACTTTTAGTTAAAAAATATACAGGGCAGTCATCCTACAGAAAAGATAATGAATCAATGAATGATGCTGAATAGATAGGGAAGCTTTGAGTAAATACTTTTACAAATTTTTTAATATTATTATTATAATTTGGACCAATGTCAATAATTATGATACAGAAAATGACAAAAAATAATTTACTTGTTTCATGTTGAGAAAATGTACCATTTGCAATAAAAAACCTCTTTTTTAAATTTGATATCGTAAACATGGTTAGATTAGATTTTGAGCAAAGTCGGCCAAGTGGAAGCTGATATATTTGAAGAAATGTTCACAGGTCACTATTAACATTGACAGTGGCGGTTTTACCACTGGGCGGGTGCCCAGAACGGCAAAATTTCAAGGGCGGCAAAATTTTTTTCTTTTTAATATTCCTTTAGTCGTTTTTATGAATTCGCTGATACGACAGTTCCATGTAGTCACTCTTCAATCAACGATTGAAGCCAAAAGAACGCATCGAGCGATATGAATGCCAGCCAGAAACAGCTTTCTTTCATACCTTTTTAGAAGTATCTTGACGCGCTGAAGCCAATTTTGGGGAAAAAAAAATTTTTACCGTCTCATTTTTTCTTCTCCCCTAAAAATGGCAAAAAAAAAGGTCTTATCCTAAGGTTCTGATCTAACTTTTCTGAAGTATTTTGATGCGCTGAAGTCAATTTTAGACAAAAAAAAATTATATCTTGTCAGTTTCCCCTTTACCATTCCCTTTTATCCCTAAAAAGGCAAAAATGAGGTCTTGCTTGTCCCAAGTTTCTGATCTAACTTTTTCAAAGTATTTTGATGCGCAGAAGCCAATTTTGGACAAAATATTTTTTTCTACCGTATCAGTTTCCCTCTACCACCCCTTTTATCCCCTAAAAAAGGGAAATAAAAAAGGGCAAAAAAAAAAGTCTTGTCCGAAGGTTCTGACATAACTTTTCTGAAGTATTTTGACGCGCTGAAGCCGATTTTGGACAAAAAAAAAATTTCTACCGGCTCAGTTTCCCTCTACCACCTCTTTCATTCCCTATATATTTTTTTTTATCCAAAATTAGTTCAGCGCGTCAAATTACTTCAGAAAGGATAATTGAGAACCTTAGGACAAGACTTTTTTTTGCCCTTTTTAGGGGATGTAGGGGGTGGTAGAGGGAAACTGAGCCGGTAGAATTTTTTGTCCAAAATTGGCTTCAGTGCGTCAAAATACTTTAGAAAAGTTGGATTAGAACCTTAGGACAAGACTTTTTTTTGTAGACTTGTGTAATTGATAAATAATAGTACAACTCGCCCAATTTCTTATCATCTAAATGAACTAAAGAAAATTATAATAAATAAGCCATTAAACAAATTAACTCTCTGTAGTACTTAGTTCAGTAATAACTCGCTTGCTCCTGCGTTCAATGTTTTTATCAAAGGCAGCCTTTCGGCTTTATTTTTTGATGAGAGCGACAATGGTGCGCAATTCACATTGTGCACGTAGAAGTTGCGGCAAACATTTTTTGGGTAGTATTGTATATGTTATATTTTTTAAGAGTAGGGGCGGAATCTTAAAGTAGTGCAGGGGGCGGCAAGCATGTTAAAACCGCTCCTGAACATTGATAAAAAAAGATAAGTAAATTGCAGATAATAGAATATGAACAAAATTTTAATATATTTTTTTTTGAAATGTACAGATTTCTAGAAAAAACTAGTTTCTAAAAGAATATATCTTAAGAACAGAACGCCGTTTTGTCTTTTACACTTTCTTTGGATACATTTATCAACTTGCATCTGTATAAATTACTGATAATTCAATCAATGAATAATAGACTGGCCTCAATTGAATCTTTTTTAGTAAGTTACCATACTTATGAAATTCCACATGGCGCTAATTAGAAAAAACAAATTCGTTACTGCTGGATTAGAATACCTACTAGTAATTTAGCCAACTAACAATCTGGCATATCTAGGTTATATTAATAGGTTAATGAAATAAACAAACTGACAATACTTTCATACCTTGTTTAAAGCAATACGGTTTCACATTCTTACATTACGGAACAACACACGTTTAATTAGTCTAGTCTCCGTTCTCACTCTACATTTAACGGAATTAATATGGCTTATGATAAAAAACGAAATCAAAAGTGACATTAATATGTACAAAGTATGTTTGTACTAGACCACTAGAGTTAAAACAGTTGATGTTTCTATTTAATCCAGTTCAGGTAATATGAAGTAAATAGTGAAACTATTTATTATTCGCTAAATTCTTTTTCTAATTTTCCATCTCATATCCAATAATCTGTGGGAACATATTGACAAAAATACATTATAGACGATCCTAAAATAAAAGCAATTTGGATTTTTTTAAATTTTATAAATCAAAATTAATCTAAAACAAAATGTCAATATGATGTAAATACAAAAAATCAAAATTTCTTCATAAATTTGCGAGAACATTTTAAATGTGTCGATTAATTTTTGTCCCGATTCTGAAAAAAAATTAGCTTACCAGTATTTTCACAGGAAACTTTGAAATTTGTATATAGAGAGGGTAAAATACCAAAAATTAGTATTATTATTATTTTGATGCTCACCTAGAAATCTGGTCGATAAGCTGTGTTCGCCCTTTGAAAGAAATCTACACCGCCCCTGCGTATAAGTAATTCATTAGCGTCTCTGATAAAAATAAACAATTTTAATATCATCTGCTTAAAATTTCGAGATAAACCTATTACAGAAAAAAAAATTAATTTTAGTATAGCTGCACATCATTTTTTTTTTTGTATCATCGCATCGTTCCCATACTCAAAGAATACAAACTATTTTTATTTTTCGTTTTAATGCACCACTAAAACAAAAAAAATGTGAATTTAAACCGATTAAACCAGTTTTTTTTATGTAAGAGGCAGTATGCCTCAGGTTGAAATATGTTGTATAATTTTATAATTACTCCTGTTTCAATTTGTTACCTTGAAAATAGTGACCAGACAGGTACATCTTAAAGAAAAACAGTATGCGGTCGGTACCTTCTGATAAAATCAACAAAGTTTACTTATAGTCATAAGAGATTGATACTTTCACAACTTTTTGACGGATTGTTTTCAGTTCTTGGGTAGTCATTAAATTTTTATTTACTTAAAAACATCTAACCAATATATCTTTAGCTGATGATAAATTGTCTCGGTGATAAAAATTATAATACACAGGATAACACAGGCGGACAAAAAAAGGGGAATGTTCTTTTGATCAGAACCGTCTTATCCTGTGTTTTTTGGCATGTTGAAACCGATTCCAATATTAAAAAAAATCTGCCGCATCAGTTTTTGTTTACCACCCCTGTTATCCCCTGAAAAGGACAAAAAAAGGGTCTTGTTCTAAGGTTCTGTGTAACTGATATACTATGTACAATTGTACAGTGTGTGGGTACCGCATTTTTGTAAACTTTCTTATTTTTGATTTGCCTAAAAAAAGTTATTCTTTATAAAAAGTTTTGCTTGTCTTGGGTATTCTAAAAATGAGTAAATATGAAATCGACTTTAAGCAAACATTGTTAATGAAAATTTTATTTATCAAGGTTTTTTCAATTATGGAGAATACCTTAAATACGGAGTTTAGTTGCAAAATAGGGAAATAACTCTAAAGTGGAATGCATATTGAGGTTGCACAAGCATTTTTGACCATCTTTACAAGCTGAAGTAGTGAAAATACAGGTAGAAATCGTTTTACCAGAAACATTGTTACTATGTAGCGTAGGTTGAGACATTAAAAATTGTGAACGAATAATTACTTCGATATCTTCACTCGTTCAGGGGATATTTCGTACTCATATAAGTGCTCAGTTCTCAGTAAAAATGTAAATATCTGCGCCCTTATGATCTCGGTTTTGCTTATACTGCCGTACTTCGCTGCTACTAGTTTATTATTGTGTCATTAGTTATTCTCGTTCACATGTTTATTTTTATATTTATTGTGTATGAATGTTTATTTAGGTCATTATTTACTTCAAAATATTATGGTAAAGATTTATGTACACATAATCGTAAAAGCCCACTAATAGTGGCTCATTAATATTTCTCCTATTTCTAGTAAATGTAAAAAAAAACCGCTGCCTAAGGAATCACCACTTCCACATCCAGACTTCCTATCTAAGTATCTTACAACGAAAATACTATAATTGTACTCCACTAAGTGGACATAATTGTTTATGGAACTTTAATGGTATAATATTTGAAATCGTATACCAGAAAAACCGATAAAATGATATGCCCCATCAGTAGTAGGGGTGGTGGTAGTGGTGGTGGTGGGGGTGAATGAAGTGAAAACAATTCTTGATGACTGGTTCTTGTACACACACTAAATCACAATATTTTTTCACCCCCTTTCATAATGGGGTGGGAGAGGTAATAGAGGTGGCTAGGTGGCTATTGCCAAAAATGTTTTTGAGACCTTAGCTCCTCTTATATTTACTAAATACCAATTTCATGCACTCTTAATTGCTTGATTTACCTATATATTTCAATTTACCCTTCAACTTTGCAGCGGAATAAGATCAATAATCTAGTTCCAGATCTCGTTAAAACACATACGTGTGCCATATTTAAATCAATATCTTAAACGGTTCCAGAGTAATCGTGAGCACCAAACAGATACCAGACAAACAGACAGACCGACGGGACAGACAAATTTATTTTATTCAAACTTAACATATTGACGTTTCATGACATTCTGGAAACAAGTTTTTTTAATCGCAATATTTAAAAACGATTTATTGGAATATATTTTTGCAGACTATAGGGTGTTATTGCTGGACGCAGCTTTGTCATCAAGTTACGACGGGTGCACAAGAGTCAGGACTCTTAATAATTAGACAAAATCAAATTTTGCCGGAATTGCATTAAAATTGACAGTTGTAGTTAGTAGCAATGCCTATTTTAGCGTCGAAAATTAAAAATGGTGAATCCAATATGGCTGCCACAATAGTAAAATATCTGCAGTACATGAAATTTGGTTCATGTGGATTTCAGGATTCTATCATACTGAGGCTGATGCTAAAACTTAAAAATTTAAGATGGCGGATATTTTCTCTTACTATCTAGAGCTAAATAAAAGGACAAAAAGTTAAAGAAGATTTTTTAAAAAATTTGAAAAAGAAAAGGTCACTAAAATTTGTGAAAAAAAAACATTACCGTCACCATGTCAATTAGACCTTCTTTGAAGGCAGTTTCATTTTCTTTGTACCCAAATATAGTAAGTAAAAATCACCCAGTTCTGAGTTAATTTCTACAAAAGTAGCTGATGACTGGACTATTTAGGTAGCTTGTTATTATTCTGTCTGACTACAAATAATTACCTTGTTCAACTCTTGAACTACTCATTCCAGTACAAACACATTAATTTTCACGTTCTGACATATAATGATTAGGTCCAAACGAAGTATCGTGTATTTTAATGTACATACCCATAAACTACATAGTCTTTGTTTCATTTTTTTACAAACATATATGTATACCAGACCCAGAAGAATATTACCTATTTGTTTATTGCCTTAAATTAACTTGATTCAGTTACCTACTTTTGAATGCATTGAGAACATTCGCAATCAAAATGTACAAACTATATTAAAACTTTACTGTTATATCATTAAAATTCTCTTACACAAGTCAATTATAATATTTCGGTACAAATTACAGTTTCATTGTGAACTATTGTTAGATGTAGTTAGTGGATTTGGTTTTTATTTATCGGAATATTTAAGTTGTCAAGAATATAAGAATGAACCCATCATTTGAGAACCAACCAAAACAACTTTAGTGTTTTCCTAAGTAGTACATTAGCGTGACCAAATTAAGGTACCAATATACAGAAAGTAGATAATTTCATATTAAATAAGAAAGTGTGAATGACTGAATTTAAATAAATGAGTTAAGTATTTTCAATATATTTTTTTGTTTTAAAATGCTAGGAATCCTATGCTGTAATTCAATACTTCGTCAGTATTAGCTAGAAGAGTAGTTGTTTTTATTGGTTCTCCAATGAATGTTTTAAAGTATTTACCTGACTAGTATATTAGCGTGCCCAGATTTGGGCAACAATATACAGAAAGTAGGTAATATCATAACAAATAAAAAAGTGTGTAAGTTGTGATTTGCTTAATACCTAAATAATATTCTATAATCATGATGGAAGCAAATAAATAAAAAATAATTAACTGAAAATATTATTTTTACTTTAGAATGCTGTTAAGGTATTTTTTATAACACTATTAGGTACGATGCTAATAAAAGTTGCAGTCGGGTATTGCAGAATAATTTGTAAATCGACATAACTCAAAGATAGTAGTTTAGCCATTTGTGAAAATTGTAATTTTTTTTATCCCTTACGTCTTATAACCTAGGGTTTAATTAATATTATTTTGCAGTATAAGAAAAAATATTTCAGTGATTGCTGTTTAAACAAAATAGTCCAAAAATATCATCAAAATCAAAGCAAATCAAATCATTTATTTTGAAAAGTTCCGGAACAAATAAGTTTATAACATAGTAAAAAATGAATTTTACCTATGTAGAATATTGATAAGGGATGCCACGCTAGACCTTGTTGTATTAAAGAATACACCTGGTCAGTGTTGTGATCACCCCTTTTCAAAGATCTATCACAACGCTAGAGAAATAAGATAAGAGAGGAGTACAGAGGCAAGCCACCATGCTATAGAGAGCAATGGACACGTGAGAATGACACACTATATCTACGTTACATTAGAGAGGGTAAATATTTAATTATTAAGTATCAAATTACACGTTCATTCAGTATTTTGCAAAAATCGTCATAATTTTTCATAATATAACTTTTTGTATCGGTTTTAAATTTGAGGTTTATTGACACAATTTAATTTTTGAAGGTAAAGCATTGAAAAATTTTGGAGCAAAGTAAGCAATATGTCTTTGATTATGAGTTTTTGTGAAAAAAGGAATTGCTAATATTTCGTTTGATATTGACCTAGTCCCATACTTGTGGAAAACTGTTGGAAATTAATGTTTGATTTTAAGTAAATAATTCAGACAACAGTGAACATATAGTGATTTAATATTTAAAGTTTCTGTATGCTTATAAAGTAGTGTTGTAGAATATTTACGTTCTTTTTTAAAAATAATCTTTAAAACAGTATTTTGGCATTTCGAGAGATTAAGTTGAGCATTATTATAAGCCCCGCCCCAGACAACTATACAGTACCGTAAAATAGACTCGACCAAAGCATTATACAATATTTTGAGTAATTGTTTGTTTAAAATATCCCGTACTTGATAAAATTTATAAAATAATTTACGAATTTTTTTCGTTAGATATTCGTAGTGGTCAGTCCACCTTAGATGCTGATCAACAGTACTCCTAAATATTTTAATGCCTTTATTCTAGTTATTTCTGTGCATAAACAATTTATTGATTTATCTGCCAAACAGTTATTTTGATGGATTTTTAAAGTATCTATATCAGGTTGATCAACAGCTGAAGTGGAGAATGTTATGTAATTATTTTTTTTTTACATTAAGACTCAAAAGGCTGGAGTTTAGCCATGTTTGTACTTTGCTGAGACCAATCTCTGCCTTCTTATATACATCCGACCAGTTTACACCTGAATAATATAGCTGTATCGTCAGCATATAAGACGATGCAAGCATGTCAGCATATTTCCAATTTGGTTAATGTACACAAGAAAGAGGACAGGTCCCAACACAGTAGCCTGTGGTATTCCCATGGAAATTAGCCTGGGTTCTCTGAACGATTCTGCAATTTTTACGTTTTGTATTCTATTACTTAAATAATTAGCTTACAGCTTTAAAGAATTACCTCACTCCAACCTCTTCGAGTCTGGCTAATAAAGTTTTATGATCTACAGTGTCAAATGCTTTAGCCAAGTCTAAAAATACAGCAAGAGATTTTTTGCTTTTATTCAAGTTATTCATTATTAAGTTTGTAAGTTCAAAAACTGCATCTTCTGTATTTTTGTTTGATCTGAATCCAAATTGTTTCGCGTAAAGAATATTATGACTATCTAAAAATTCTATCAACCTTTCAAATATTTTACCAAAGTTGTTGATAAGGGATATAGGTCTATAATTAGTGAAATTTGTACGATCACCTGACTTATAAACGGGAGTTACTATTGATACTTTCCAGTCCTTAGGGATTTTAAATGTATTAAACGTTAAATTTTTTATGTGACGCAATGGTTTTATAATGTACGAATGGACAGTTTTAATGAGTTGAACTGTTATAACCATCTGGACCAGGAGATGAATTATTTTTCAGCGTCGAAATGTTCAAAATTAGTCCTTGATCAGTAACTGGTTTTAAAAATACTGATTCCCTGAGTATGTTTTTAATTAAATTTTGGTTTTTAGTTTGTGGAATTTTGTGTACCATTTCCTGACCAATGTTTACAAAAAACTCATTAAAACGGTCCGCTTTTTCCTTGTCATCAGTAATAGTGTTTCCTTGTGTGTCCCGTAAAATAATATTTTGCGTATTATTGTGTGAACTTTTATTTGTTATCTCATTTATTACACCCCAGATTTGTTTATAATTTTTATTTGATTCTGGAACTTTTTGTTTATAATAGTTACTTTTTTCATCTTTAATTATTTTTTTTAAGTTTATTTCTATATTGTTTGTCAGCCTCAAAAGAAAAGTTCTCAATTAATTGTTTTTTCATTTTGTCTTATCGACTTTATAATACCAAGCGTAATCCAGGCTTTAATTTTACGATTTCTATTCGTAATGCTACAATTTCTTGAGGATTCTTGGATGTAAGATGACAGTTTAGACGTAAATAACGAATTAGCCACTTCGGCTTCCTCACAATTTATTACCTCATCCCACTGTTCTTGTTGTAATAATAATTTTAATTTTTCGTAATTTATCTTTTTTATATTTTTTTTTTCTTAGTCAGTATTGTCGGAAAAAGATTTACAGATATTAATAGATAGTATTATAGTATAGTGATCAGTTAAATATGTTTGGTCGAGCAACTTTCTCTAATAATTAGTAATAATTAGAAATACATTATTTAAAATAAATGGATGTACAAGGTGTTCTGTCTGTGTTAATTTGATTTTGTCTAGTAAAGTATAAAACTTTATGTGAAGTGCGCGCGGGCTCATGAAAGGAAAATGCGCTTAACTGACTTGCCGTTGACCTTGGAATTGAAGCATTAATTAAAAAATTCTTGCTGGAGGTCTGAAATTAAATAGAAAACTAATATATTCTTTCCTTATGTTTCTTTCTTTTACGATTGATGAACTCTGTTAAAAAAAATAAAAAAATAATTTGCAAAAACTTTTAAGAATATTTTAAAAGCAGTGGACTATTTATAATCCAGTAACCTTGACATCAAAAAGGGGTTTTACCCGACGTCAAATCGGGTATCTATCCTTTTTTAATATGTTGTATAGGATTAAAAATTAAGGTTAAATCCAAGTTTACGACCTCGGCAGACCTCCGGGTCTCGGTCAAAAATCCAAAAAACTTGGTACCAGAGCGGACTCTGTAGATCAAATAGTATCCGAGATACAGCTGTTTTCATATTTTACAATTTTTAGCAATTTTTAACTTAAAAATCTGTGAAATACCTGCTACTACTATACCTGGGTTCAGAAAATTCATTTTACCCGAGCTTAATCCCCAAACGGGGTCCGAAGGGGGCCAAAAAATGACCCGCCCCCCCATATATAGTACTATTATAGTAAATGGATTGGAAAACAAGAAGGAATATTATTTTAAAAAATCAGTTATACTTACTTACAGGTTATGCTTTTTAAAACAGTCAGATGAAGGTTTGAAAAGATTTTTTACGTACAAACTGTCACATTTTCCAACGTCAATATTTACTGAAGAGGGACTACGGAAGGGCACGAAATCTTCTTTCTATGCAGCACTCCAACCAATAAAGATGGATGAGATGCAAGGAAAAACTAAATTCATTATAGTAGATGGTGGTCATCTACTTCACAAAGTTGTGTGGCTTTCAAGCTCCTCATTTGAGTCGATAGCTGTCAGGATCAAATAATTTTCGTTTTACATTACGCTCCAAAAGTAGCTGTAGTTTTCGACAGCTACCCAACAGGCGCTTCACAAAAGAGTACGAAGAGCTTGGAGCGTGTCGATTCAAGTATATTTGACGAAACAACTATAACACAAATTTCACAAGAAAAGTTTTTACCTAATGAAAACAATAAAATTCGTTTTATCGACTTATTAAAAGCCACATTTGAAAAAGAGGAAATTATTGTAATCCAGGCAGAAGAAGATGCGGACAGGTTGTCACCACAGCTATTTCTATGGCTGCTATAAACGATATTGTGCTGATCGCTGGCGAAGACATAGATCTTCTAGTCATTCTCACTGGCATTACAAAGAAACACAATCTTTTTCCAAAAATGTGGGAGAGGAAAACAACCGGACGCGGCTTATTCAAACAAATAAATACAAGTCTACTGAAATCTTTCTATTTCTGCATGCCTTCAGTAGATGTGACTCTACATCGGCACTGTTCGGGCAAGGAAAAATGAAATTACTTGCTATAGTCAAAGAACATCCAGACCTTGAGAAGAAGTTTGCTGTATTTTATATATCAAATGCCACACCTGATCAAATTGCTGAAGCAGGCAAGGTTATCATGGTTGCGCTCTATGCAGGCAAACATTCAAGCCAAAATCTAAATGATGACATTTTTTTGTCGCTCCCTGGCTCGGGGTAAAATTAATTTTCTGTATCTAGTTACAGTAGTAGCACGTATTTCACAGACTTTTAAGTTAACAATAATAATTGTTAAAAATGTCGAAATATGAAAACTTTGCAAAACTTTGAACGGCTGTGTCTCGGATACTATTTGATTTGCAGAGTCCGCTCTGGTACCCATTTCTAGCACTTTTAAAAAATACTGAATTGTCGTTACCAAAAAAAGTAGGCCTTGGGTGCCAAAATCGACTAAAACTGCAAAAAAAACAAAAATCTCGCAGACCCTGAGGTCTGCCGAGGTCATAAACTTGGATTTAACATTAATTTTTAATCCTATACAACAAATTAAAAAAGCATAGATACCTGATTTGACGTCAGGGACCTTATTCTTGACTTGGGAGGGTAAAATTAGTGAGAGAAAGGAAAGAGAAAGAAATAGAAAATATAATGAAGTAAAGAGTGAAAAATACCCCAATTCACTTCTCCTAAGCTGGAGAATGGGGGTCCAGGTAGGATGTATAAAGTTACTGTATTATTAGATATATTGCTTAAAACAAAGCGAAAATATCGAGAAATGCTGATGTGTTGCAACTTTACCAAATAAAACGAAAATAAATTTAACATGGCGAACAAAAAGTGATCATAACTTGCCCTATGCTACCTTAAATTCATAGATCTAATACTTTTACATGTTTTATTAAAACATTTTAAACATATTCTAGTTTAAGGTGAATGCGCCGGTGTAAATAATACATTTATACGCAATAACTTGCAAATATTAAATTAACGATTTTATTTTATATTTACCGTAAGTATCTGTTCTAAAAAAAAAGGTGAACTAAACGACCTAGAGGTCCACACAAAGAATTTGCTGAATAACCAACATCATTACGGTTCTAATTTAGTCGGATAATATTATGAATAATATCATTGTTTAGAATCAGACCGCTGGTAATAATTTAAACATAACAAGATAATTTCGTTATTATAACTGTATTTTTCTGAAATACAATAATGCCTGAGTGATAATTTGAGTAATTTTTCACTACAAGCGGTTCATTAATTTAATATTTATAATGAAAAACTTGTTTAGTTTGACGAATAAAAACGAAATAATAACATGAACTTTACTAATTTTTTTAATTGAGTATTTATAAAATGTTAGAAATTACGAAAATTATATTTGTCATACTATTTTATTATTGTTTTTATTGCTTAGTTACCAACTATATAATAATGTACTTTTTATCCTTGTGGGCATAAAGTGCATTTTACGGCCCAAGCGGGTATAAAGACAAAAAAACATTTTTTGATTAACTTGTTAATAAACTTTATTAATTACAAAATATGAAATTAAAGTATTATGTAAATAATCTACTTAACTTAATTTAGTCGAATTCACATTAAACTGGCAATTCTGGAAGGATTCGGTGATAGTTAGAATGCCTGCAGCAAATGTTGATTTATGTTTCATTATATGGGTATCAAGTTTCTGTAAGGAAAAGCCAGATCCAGAAGGTATGCCTGCCAGCATCCTTGAAACCGCATTTTTGAAGATATACTGTCCTCTAAATATCCTTCAGCAACCGACGTACTCTTCCATCCACCATGGCGTTTCAACGTGGTCGTACTGGCTCCAGCCTCTGCCAGAAGAGTTGCCGATATTCGACGCAGACAGTGTCCTGTATACTTATCAGGATGGCTCAAGCCCAGATATTTTGCAATGATGAATGCCCTCGGGCGACTTACAAACCCTCGGGCCAGAGGCCCTCGGGTTTGTAAGATCATCGCCCTCAGGGCATAAACATCTACTTAATTCCCTTGGTACATAAATAACTATTATGCTCTCTTCCTAATAAATTGGGTAATTGCATGGTATTTAGATAAACACAGATGAAAAATGAGGACAAGGTGGGCGGTGCCGTGAACGTAATTCGACAATTTCTCCTACATCCCTGAACCGATTCAAAAAATTTTTGATGGACTTTTGGAGACACCTTTATAGAATGGTACTAGGCTATTGAAAACTAAATACAGAAAAAAAAATTCTTGTACGAAAATCAAAAAAAAAAAATATTTGTCGACTTCAATAGTCTGGTGTCATTCTATCAAGTTTTCTCTAAAAGCCTATCAACATATTTTTTCAATAGGTTCAGGGATGTAGGAGAAATTGTCGAATTACGAAATCATTTTTTTAAGCATGGCACCGCCGGCGCCGTATTTCTAAATTTTTTTCAAATAATTAATATTATCGCCATAAATAAATAAATTGAGAAAATAGAAGAGGGAAATCGTGAGGTAGGCAAATCCATTTTAACCCGATCAAAATAGCTCAAAAAAATGGGGGTAAGCTTACAATAATTCGCATAGAGCTGAAAATGTGTACGAATGTGCACCATTATAAATGAAATGTGAAAAGTCCCCATCGATCCCACATCTGCAAAAAAAAATTATTCAAGGTCAAAGTTCGCAAATATGGGTTTTTTGCATTTTTCAGCCAAACGGAAAGTTTTACCATAAAAATAGGTCAGACACAAACTGTAGATCATGCAATTATCAATAAAAATTGTTCTTATACTTTTTTCCCTAAGAATCACCATATCTGAGATATAACGATTCAAAAAGTTGAAAAAGTTGTGTTCTCCATAATATGCATACGTTTCCACGTCACCTGTGAGGTAGTGTACTTGGCGCGTTTTTTTTAACGTGGTTTCCCTGGTAGGCCTATTCTACGATCTATTGTGGTCCTGTTTAATTAAATAATATTGTATTAAATAAAAAATGGTACTATTGGAAATGATGAAAGTGGTGTAAATTATAAGTAATTGGGGAAAACTATGTCTCTGATTGATAATTATCTAATGGAACTTCAAGTGTAATGCCTTCTTCTTCTTCTTCTTCTTCTTCTTCTTCTTCTTCTTCTTCTTCTTCTTCTTCTTCCTGTTTTATACAAGTAAATTGTTCTAACACCGATGCATCAGATGTTCCCTCGCTGATATCGTAAGAATCCTTCTATAATGGCGATTCAACATTGGAGCACGACTGGCCTTGACAACTGGTACATGCTAATGAACAAAACAATCCAACTTTTTGCAGCCGCACTTAGCACTACATCCCTTTTTGCAATTGCAAAAAATTGTAATGAGGAGTTTTTCCGGTGCAGGTGGGAGTAAAGTCTGGATTGGTTTCAATATATTGTCAATTAACTTCCAACCCCAGTCTTCTGGGTCCAGTTGATTATCAAGCCACACTTGAACTTGATAATATACCTGAAATAGACGTTGATGAGCAGAAGTAGAGGTTGGGGGAAGACAAGCTAATTGCACTCGTTTATTGTTACGAGTATTTTTTACAAAAGATAAGTATCGAAACTTATCTAAGCAGGTCATTTTTTTGGAGCTCCATATACACAAAGAAGGAAGCGAATTCTGTTGGTGATTACAGCTTGTGGAGTAAAGTTACTCGCATCAATCAACGTCTTCATGCCACGATCAACAGTAACAATTTCACTTTCAGTCAAAGGTTTACTACAAATGAAGCAAAATTGCGACATTTTATTTTAAAAACTAAAAACAGCACAAACTTTGTTAGGAAATATTAGCAATAACCACGTGTTTTCACTACGAAGGAACTAACTCAAGACTAATAGTATTTCGTTTAGGCCTTTGAAAAAGGAGCAGGTATACGAGCGTTACCACGCGGACAATTGTATAGATTAGTTTAATGACTTGGGAGTTCTATTCGACTCGAAACTAAATTTTAATAAACATATAGATAATATTGTTCTCTCTGCTTATAAAAGTTTGGGTTTTGTGATTAAAAATTCAAGTGGTTTTGATGACATTGAATTATTAAATCTTCTTTATACTGCATTTGTTAAATCCAGACTTGAAAATGCCTCACTTATTTGGAATCCAGGATATAATAAATATTGTAATTGCATAGAGAATATACAACGGCGCTACCTAAAATTCGTTTCATACAAAATTGATCACGTATATCCCGCTGTTGGCTTCGAACATGGACAGTTGCTCAATAGATTTGGTTTTCTTAGTTTACACGACCGCAGGAAACTTTGTTCTCTTTTGTTTTTGCACAAGTTAATTTTTAATTTCATTGATTGCCCTGATATCTTGAATATGTTAAATTTTCATGCCCCCTCATTTGAACGCGTAATCATAAAACATTTTATCTTCCCACTCCACGAACAAATGCTCTGATGTTCTCTCCCTTATTTTTTATGTGTAACACTTACATGTCAATTGAAGGACAGCTTGATATATTTTACTCGAGTATTTCAAGTATTAAGTGTATCTTTTCGTAGTAATCTGTAATTTTATTTTAATATGCTTTTAATCTGTTAGTGTATTTTGCATGTATATAATCTGTTCTTTTTTCTTTTAGTCTGTTTGTATATTCTTTACCATTAAGTATAAATTATTGTGTTTTTTTCCCACCCCGTAATTGGTTTTTACTGTGGGGTGGTGTAACTATATAAATAAATAAATAAATAAATAAATAGCAGACAGATGTTGCTCAATGTTATACGGGCATATAAAATGAGGGACTGGGTTTCTTTTGTGTTTATATTCGCAGAATCGTACAATTTGTACATATTAGTTACACAGATCAATATTTTTACTTGTATTATGTATACAGTGATGTATACACAACTTTTACTACTTTTTGAATCGCTATATCTCGGAAATGGTGATTCTTAGGAAAAAAAGTGTAAGAAAAAATTTTTATAGATAATTGCATGATCTATAATTTTTGTCTGACCTATTTTTATGATAAAACTTACCGTTTCGCTGAAAAATTCAAAAAAACCATATTTGCGAACTTTGACCTTGAAAAATTTTCTTTGCAGATGTGGGATCGATGGGGACTTTCACATTTCATTTATAATGGTGTTCCCAACATTCGTACCAATTTTCAGTTCTATGCGAATTATTGTAACCTTGAATGTCTATTTTGACCGGGCTATTTCGATTGCGCCATGAATTTATCAAATAAGTAATGGCATTGTTTATAAATTAATGAATTTATTTAACCTGTGTTAGTGCCAGAAAATCATTGACAAATGTCAAATTAGATAATACAATTAATAAAGAATAATAGACAAATCCATAACTGTTCTCTCTTTAATTATGTAAAGTTTCCTTTTTTTGATTCTTCTCTAATAACTCGGAAACGATGCATAGTAAGGAAAAAGGCAATCTATGCAAAATTATACATAATTAAATTTCCTACAAGAATGTCTATATTAATTTTCTTCCTATGTGTAGTATATAGTATAATGAATATAGACATTCTTGTAGGAAATTTAATTATGTTTAATTTTGCATAGATTATCTTTTTTCGTACGACGCATTGTTTCCGAGTTACAAGCGGAGAATCTAAAAAGGGAACCTTACCACCACCCACCCCTCCTGAAGCGGTCCGGCTAGGAGTGGGGACTTATAATATGTTTACCTCCTAACTACCTCCAATACATTCCTGAAGAGGAAAATTCTCCCCTCCTCCATGTTCTCTACAACTCTTTCGTTGACTGGACTAATATGAAAATCGTCACAAAATAACAATAACAGTAGTCACTTTATGGTGGCAATTGGCAATTTCAAGTTGCAATTATCATTTTAAAGTAGCAATTGTCTTGTCACTTTAAAATAGCAATTGTCACTTTACAGAGGCGCTTTGTCACTTTGAAGTGGTAATTGCTTTTTTCTAAGACTGCCTTCGAAAACGACAGATAACGCACAGTAACCATATCTCGAAACTGTCTTTTTTCACACGATATGTGGAAGAATCCAAAAAACACAGTATTGTTGAAAACAGAACTGACACCTTTTATTTGTATTTTTTAAAGTACGCTAGCCTATTCAGGTTCAACCGACTCATTTAACAACTAAACATCAGTTTTGAAGTCTTCAAACCATATCACTTTTAAAGAAGTTTATTAAAAATGGTGTTTACTTGTGAAATTGTTTGTTTTCCTTTCAGTCGTAGAAAAAATATTATAAACAACACGTTTGAAAACATTTTTTCACACTCATTCGACTTGTGGAACTTGCCTTCGGCTGGTTCCACCAAACTGTCTCACTCGTGTGAAAAGATTCGTTTACGAAACTTTTTGTTTAAAATACTATTATGGCAAATAAATTTGTTGGCCCCTATATGCCTTCGTAAACGTTACACCTGTGTTTTGTTGCAGATTACCACAGTAATATGTTCAATAGTAAATACCACATTAGCAAAAATTCCTACAAAATGCGAGGGAGGTGGAGGGTTAAAGTACTTGTGGGGTGATGCGTTAGTGGACAACCCAGACTGCGTGGGACCAAATAATATGCCATATCCAACGTAAGTGAAATATGTATTAATTGTATAAATCATGAAGCACCAAACGTACAAATGGTCTGCTCATACAAATTGCACATGTAACTTCGGACAGCTTTCTTCACACTCTTGCACTGTATTTTGAGTCTGTATATAGGTACTGCGCAGACCGCGTATGTTTAGATCATGCATCAGCGGTCTAAAAAGTAATATTTATCCAGTCTAATGTGTAGGGAATAATGTCTAATCTTTTTAAATATTTGAGAAATTAAGTCACATTTCGGCAGTAAGCAATATTTAGAGTATTTAATGTATCAGATGTATCATCTTAGATAAGAAATTAGGACAAATTTACGAACAAATAAACAATGAAATCACTCATTTTGTCACGTCGCTGTCTAAAGTAAATGAATAGTGTGACATTACTATACATGGAGAGCATGAATATTATGACGTCGAACTCGTTTACCGCATTTGCGAAACTGCACTGTTTCACATTCAATTTTATGTCAAATGGAACGTATTCAATGAGATGAGGCGTTCGACTTCCACTAATTTACTAACCTATCAAAACCACCTGATTAATGCCTTCGAAAATGTAGCTTGAGTTGACAGTGTATATACAGATTTCTCTAAGGCGTTTGACCGAGTAAACCATCAACTGCTGATTAGTAAACTTAACGCATTGGGTTTTGGTGAATTAGTAATTAATTGGAGCATTAGCTATTTATCTGACCGCTATCAGTGTGTTCTAATAAACAACTATTTGTCATATAAATTTGCAGTATCCACGGGTGTACCACATGGTTCCCACTGTGGACCACTTTTCTTTAACTCATTTGTTAACAACATTGACCAGTTTATTGCTAATTCCAACTTTTTAATGTTTGCGCACGACCTAAAAATGTTTCGTGTTGTAAAAAACGACTTTGATGCTTTGCTTTTGCAAAATTATTTTGATGGTTTGTTTACATGGTCTTTCATTAACGGTCTGACCTTAAATACAAAAAAATGTTTCACAATTACATTTACTAAATCCCGCTTACCTCAGCATCATACATATCTTATCAATAATTATCAACTCGTACGTGTCACTGAAATCCGTGATGTTGGTGTGACCTTGGATTCTCATTTAGACCTTAGGACCCATATCAATAACATAATGGCTAACTGCTCTATACTCCAGTCAATAAAGGAGGGGGCAGGGACCTATGCGATTTCTATAGAAAGTTGTTCAGGGTGCTTAGGGAGTGAACATACTGAAAGTCCTGACATCTAGGCGGTGAGCGGGGGGGGGGGGGTGGCAAAGAAAGTTCCACTTTTGTCTTTTTCGCTTATGAAAGCTCATGAAATTCTCTACAACTTTCGTTTCACATATTTTTTTCGAATTCGCGACCGTCTTCAACTTTAAGAAAAAGCAAGGTGGGTTTCTCAAAATTGTACTTAAGTCAAAAATCATCAAGGAAGCGGGAGTGATCTTTTACAACCCCTCCTCCACTTAAGGCGAGGTTGAAGAGGCTAGGAAGATTTGTTTCCTCAAATGGTGTGGGGCACCAGCAAGACAGACCTCCCTCATGACCCACCTCACCTCCCTGCGATGCACCATTTTAGAGATATAAACGAAAAAACCAAAAGTGGGACTTTCTTTGTGCCCTCCTTCCTCCTGCTCCCTTCCTAGACGTCAGGACTTTCAGTATGTTCACTCCTTAAACACCCTGAACAACTTTCTAAAGTAATCGCTTAGGTCCCTGCTCACGCACTCTACACCACCCTTTAGGTCATTCGTTGACTGGACTAATAGACTACTTACTTGGATTTATCACACGGCAAAGTAGAGACCTTTCTCCTGATATAATCAAACACATCTTTAGTTAGATCTGGTCTAGAATACGCATCAATGGTATGGTCACCTCACTATCAACTTCACTATGACTCAATTGAACGAGTAAAAAAAAAGTTTATAAGAAGCTACGCTTTTAAGCTTGGTCTTGACTATTAAAATAAAGATTGATTATGCGGCTTTACTGAACGAACTCAACTTTACATTGCTGGAAAAACGTAGATTTAATACTGACATCGTATTTTTGTTCAAACTAATCAATGGATTTGTCGACTCATCACATGTTTTAGATTCGCTTGATTTCAACTGTCTCAATAAAACGAGAGCCAAATCGACATTCACATGTTTCTTTTCATAATTACTAATTATGGCATTAACATCCCAGTTAACAGAGTTCAGCGTAACTATAATATATATTGTGATAGTAATGACTTTGTTTAACATTGAATAAATTTAAGTGTTCCCTTTAACATCAATATCCAGTTAACTGTTTATTTTTATGAAATGTTATGTATTATTTTTATTATGTTGCATGTTTTATATGTACACTTCTGTGCAATAACATCCCGTATAGTTGAAAAATCAAGTAATCCAGTTTTTACTAATATTAAGTGATGTGAATTAGTCTTTTTGGAAGTTAGATTTTTTATTATTATATAGGCGTCTGAATTTAAGATGCCAGCGCCAAAGTGGAGAACTCGTGAACTAATTATAGGCTTTTTGTTTGTTTGTGAGGCGAATACTTATATTGATTTTTTTTGTTTACTGTTATTTTTGGCGTTAAAAATAATAACATTAATAATATATGACCTAAAGCTTTGCAAGATTTTGTTGTAAGTGATTTGCAAGATGTTAATGGCATTATTCAGCAAAATTCATAATTTTTTAGGTTATCTAGTTTTTCCCTTGAAAAGTACAGTTTCTTCGACATAAACGGTGTCTGGCTAATTAAATATTAATAAACTTAAACATTTCTTTAAATTTATGTACAGTTGTAGTTTAAATCACTTTTTTTTTCAGGAAACATGAGTGGCATTTAGGTTAAGCATATTGCAATGTATGGAACATTTGTGAAGCATTAAAAATGCAAAAATTCTAAGTGTGTGTATGTTTTAAATGCAGGACATATTATTTTGTGTGGTACAACCCATATTCAACACAAAACTTAGGAAATGTGTATGCTCTGTTTACAAACAAGTGTCTCAGATTCAAATGCCCATGAAATTAGTAGTACATTGAATATAACTATTTATTAATTCTTTAAGTAAAATAAATGAAACAGTATTTTGTAAAATATGAAATAGAAACATTCAGGGGTAAAACATAATAGTGCATGGTGCAATAGTATATATTACTTTTAAATATACTGGAATTACATCTATTTACTTATTTCAAAAATTTCACTTACAAGGTGTGATTTTCTAAGACACTATAGGTAAATTCGGGTTCTGAAAATAACCGTCCCAGAACTATCAGAGAACTGTCAGGAGTTTGCGCAGTTCCAAATCCGACCGCATCAAAAGCAACTGCGCAAACTCCTGACAGTTCTCGGACGGTAATTTTCAGAACCCGAATTTACCTTATTATTGTTACTCGGGCCACGGTTATTTGCACCAGGTTTTTCCCTCTTAATGCCTGGTTAAAGGTGTCTACATCAAAGAGGGTATGCTTTGAACATTGCCGTGCCAACTCAACTTTCACGAGTTGTCCCTGCAATCTACAAAGGATTCCGAGTAGGTTGGCTCCAGCAAATTGTAGCCCCTTTAAACGCTATCATATTTTTAATAACTTAGCATCTCAGTTTATCATTTACTTATTGTTGATATCATCGTACACTAAAGATGCAATGACAGAAAAGCCCATAATTAGTTTGACTATAGACCACCAGGTGGCGTACTCCTTATTTTCAGACGCCTATAGGTTATAAAAAAGTGACATTGATTGTGAAATGTCATAAGTAAGGTATTTGGAAAAATGTTAATGATTTAATGATTTCGATTTATAACAAACGTAAAAATTGACGTTGAAAAATTGTGTCCGAGATAAGGCCAGATTCGCCACGCTACACCAGGGCCATTCATGCTCAAACATTAACAGAAAACCGCCCGGACTGTTTCGCGGGGACACGTAGCGTTCGTGAAATCTGGTATTTGCAGGACGGTACAACCGAATATGTCCGCCATTACAAGACTGAAAAATGTTTTCATTGGTAAACACAACATTGTTCCAAAACTCCAGCGGACGATAGACATAATTTAAACAAAACAGAATGCGGGCTTGCTTATGTTCTTCTGTTAATATGGTCTTCTTGGCACTTACACAGTTTTTTAATTCCGATTTTCCTATCCTACGGCTAGCTGTTGACCTCGATGCTGGAAAATTTGTCATGGACACAGCGTCTACTGCTGTTTGAAACGGATTTTCCCTCAAATAGCTAAGGAGCGCTTCAACTTGAGCGAGATTTGAATTTCTTGGTCGGTCTGAACCGTCTTTTCTCTTTATGATACTTTCCTCCTCCCACCTTTTCTTCACACTCATAATGGTACTTTTATTTAAGTGATAATGGTTAGCAACTGCTCTGATAGACCATCCCTCTTCAATTTTAGAGAGAATTAGAATTTTTTCATGTTTAGTTAATTTCGGCATTTCGAAAATATGACACTGACACTGACACTGACAAATAAATAATAGTATATTGTGTATTTAGGTGTGAAAGCAATACATTCCCGGAGGACGATGCAAATTGTTGGCCGGGATCAACAAGCATCGAAGTCCGGGAATGTGCTTTCACACCGAAGTGCACATACTATTTTTTCTGAAATTATAATCAATATTATTATAAATTAAGGAATTTGTATTAATGCATAACATTTCTTCATTACAATCTAACTGCTTACTAATAAATGCAATTTTAATATGAGTTGGTTTGTCTGCATGTGTTTATTTACTGTCTAAAATATACATAAAAAACCGTATGGGAATCTTACTTTTCCGGCCTAGGCGTCTGATAGATTCTTAGCAACGGACTAAAATACTGGAATTATACATTTTTCGATCTGAAGTTGCGCCGAAATTGTAGATATTGCCGATCGATTTCAGAAAAAGAATGATTTAATATAGCGAAATATAGGTGTACGGGATTTTATTGCACAGAGGTGTACATTGATTGACAGGTATTTTCTTTTTATTATTGTATCCTGCATGGGCGCAGCCATGCCCCCCCAAGCCGTCTTCCATGAGCCAAAAAATAAAGAAGCATAATCTTGAAATAAATATTTTGTAATTAATGCCAATATTATCTAGTAGAGGAATCTGGGGAGGCCGGTTCTATTGCCCCCCCCCCCCAGATGAATTTTCTGGCTGCGCCACTGGTATCCTGTTAGTATTTGTTTCTTTGTTATTTTATTATGTTCTGCTGTCTTTGTAACTATGTATCCCTTTTACATTCTAATGGAGTTTTTTTTTCGTGAATATATAAATAAATAAATTAATAATCAAAACTGTTATTATAACAAAGAGTTAATCTAATTTTATCAATTATAAAATTGTTGCACGTTCCATATTACGCAAACATTATAGGCATCACCATTATATAGTTTCTGAATTTCACTGATTATCTTTCGCAGAATTCTCCATATCGTCCTCCTTTTCCTCATAGAGTCTATTCGACAAAATAAGCGAGTTACAATCATACTATTCCTGATTAGAACTACAATAAAAAAACAAGAAAGTGATTATTTAGCCTTATACGGGATTGTGAAACGCTAAATTATTTTAACGGACGTAATATAATGTGCCACAGGTACTAATACAGGCTTAATTCTATTGACCTATTAGTTACACAGAAAGTGTCTGAATTCTTGTTAGCATACCTCTATTCAAGTGGTCTAAAGATTTTAGTGACGAATTACCCCACTGAAGCGGTAAATTAGGGCCGAGCGTCATTTAGCTTTATGGAGAGTTTTATATAAATATGATAAACCTATTACAAATACAGACTAGTGGAAGCATTATACTCTTCACCGATTTGCTAAGCTTTTTCATGGGCGCAGCCAGGGGGGGGGGGGGGCATGAAAAAGGCCGTCTTCCATGAGCCAAAAAAAAAGGAGCAGTACAAAGCAGTATCTAAATTATCCCTTGAAATAAATATTTTGTAATTAATGCCAATATTATCTAATAGAGGAATCTACATACACATCCGTTTTCAACCATTTTCTGAAAAATTTTCCTCATCCTCTGGGGAGGCCGGTTCTATTGCCCCCCCCCCAGATGAATTTTCTGGCTGCGCCACTGAGCTTTTTATATCATTGTTTCACATTCTATAGGATAGTCTCCGCATTTTTCTTGTAAATAATGTTAGTTTTTGGACATTTTAAATTTTGTTATACCAACTTTGTTATCTATACATTTCGCAAGATTTCTATAGTAAGCTCACCTGGAAAAGAACGAAAAGGATTAAAGAAAAAGTTTACCTACAATCTATCGCAAAGAAAACCTTGACATCGCACCAAATAAAATAACTTTAAAGTTGTTTTTCATATTCCTTTATTATAGGTATAGATAATATATTATTTAAGTTAAACAGCATAGATTAGGGTACAGGCACTTATATATAATATAGTTTTTTACTAAACGTAGATAACAAAATAAAATAAATCCATTTATTTTTAGTTTTTTAGTTATTTTGGTTTTGTTTAAATAGGTATGAATAATTTATTTAAATAGGTATGTACTATTTGTTTATAGGTAAATGTCAAAGTCAGTGGAGTGCAAATTTTCACCATTCTGGCCCCTGTGAATCATAGAGTATTACTAATAGAGAAAAATTGTTAATGTTGCAGGTTTTTTGTTCTCTACTATATTGATAATAAATAATTTTAGTGCAGAGCTAACAAGAATGGAGATAATTTTAATTTTTTTTCTAACATTTCTAACTAGGCGCATGCTGACCCACCGGGATACCTGGAGTTTCCCGGTGGGCCCTCTATAAAGGGGCCCTTCATGAAGGGCCTGTTGAATAATTTTTATTTTGTAGGGTAGGAGTTTTTTGAGATTTTCTCCCCACCGCTCATCAATTTTTCAAGTGGTAGGATTTTTATTTTTTAGATTTTCTCTCCCCGCTCGGCAATTTTCATTTTCGAGATATAAAAAATTTCAGATTTCTGCTTGGTGCCCTTGCTAAGGTATTTTCCCGGGACCCAATATCGTCCCAGCACACGTACGCGCCTGAACATGGCGGTCATAGCGGTAACGAAATTTTTGCAGAAAACTCGAATTAATGAGAATACAAAATCTTGCAGAATTATACCGATTAACTGTACTATAGTGGTATATATGTTGGGTTTTTACTTTCGTGTGTTTCGTGAACTTGATAACATTATACCTCATGCAGTTATATAATATAAATAATTTTAATTTAGTTGTGCATACATATATGAAATATGTGCCATTAAAATATTATTGGACAAGTAACAAGAAGTAATAAAAATCACGATAAGAGGCATTTGTTTTTCGAATAATGTTCTCGTTGAAGTTAATTTCACACTAGAAAAGGTGTTTAAAAGAAATGGCAATTTGTTTCTCGTTTAACACCTGTTGAGTAAACAGTACATTTCACTGTGACTGATGAATCCAATATGACCTACTAAAACAACTGGCTTAGTTTTTTACATGACATGTTCATAAATTGCAGTATCGCCAGATTTTCCAATTTGTAGTAATACTATAATTATAAAGATATAAATAATACTGTTCCAAAGTCTTGACTGCAGAGAGATAGCGGAAGCGGACTAGAATCATTAGTATAATACTATTATAGATAAACTAATGTAGATCAAATACTTGAGTCCTATTGTTATTTCTTGATAGCCACATATCAATATTCGGACAAGAACGCAAATTATAATACGAATCTCAATTAGTTGTATTTGATTTAGTTTTTTTGGTTTTAATTTTTCCAAGTGCCAATGACGCAGCATTTATCCAGAATAAATGTTTTTCAAATTCAAATTTTCACACTCTGATGACTCCGCTGTCGCATGCTGCACTGATTCACAGATATATTAGTCCACAATACAGCGCCCTTTTTTTTAATAATTACTAACGCCCAACATTTCTCTCTGCGAAAATTGCGCTTGGGTATATATGTCGATTGGGTGATTGTTCAAATTTTATTACTAACAGTTAGTTTTTTAGTTAAATCTTGGGATAATTTGATAAAAAAACACGAAAAAACGTTTGTTCTACAAAATCGATGGTTTGACCGAAGCGTCCCCCACTTCCAACATGTCCAAATAACGAGGTTACAAAAAATAATTACCAACAAGCTGATTTTTTTTACTATCGCCTAATAAATGTTTCTAAAATTAAATGGCCACATTATCCTATAAATTGATTGGTATGGTATGTTTTTCCAGTCCTACGCTCGGAAATTGTCAGTTCCACGGTATAACTTTTCTCATTACTAACTGTTGGACAAAGATAACACATGATAGGTTAGTATATTATCTGCCCAAATAAAATAGTGTCCTACAAAGAAATTGGTATGTATCGCTAGTCCGACAAAAATTATTTTAAATAACGGATTACTCTATAATTAATATATTTTTATTACTTAAGCGGAATTCTGATATCTATTTGCATATAGATTCAGATTGTTCAAAAACAACACTTCCCTTGATTGAAGCGCATTTGTTTATCAAGCACGTCGACTATAATTAATTGTGGTGTTTGATGGCTTGTATCGTGGCCTACGTAAATGATTTTATCAGGCCTACGCATTGGATTTCAATGGCGGCCGTCGGAGTCCTAGCATTCCGGTGCATACTGAAACCCTTAACGCTTTCTTGAAAATTTCTAATAAAATTATATGAACTAATACAACAAAGAATGTAAACGTATGCTTAAAAATGATTTACTTTACATAATTAATAATAAAATATATTAAAAAAACATAAATAGTTTTCTAAAAATAAATAAATAAATGATTAAGAATCAGTATTATTGTACTATTAAATAAAATATATCTATAAAACTAAAATACACACTTGATACCTTATCGATTCAGAATAAAGTAAACACTTCTAATAATAGTTAAAAACAAAACAAAAAATAATTATTTCTTTAATCTCTAACAGCAATAAATTGTGGATAACAAAAATTTAAAATGCCTCTCTAATAATAAGTTACAACAGTTATTGTAATAAATATTAAAAGATCGGTACATACACGAGTATGTACAACATATTAATTTTAAATTTAATTCCTATCACAGAGATTGCAACTTTTCAACTTTTCTTTTACTTCCACATCCAAAAAATTTTTAAAAATTTTTATTGTTCAAATAGGCTTAGAATATCATGAAACGTCGAGATTCTAAGTTTGAGCGAAAAAAAATTTCTGTCTGTCGGTCTGTCTGTAACTTTTTTTGTGCGCAAGTTTACTCTGGAACCATTTAAGATATTGACTTGAAATTTGGTACACATAATATGTACTTTAACGAAATCTGGTACTAAATTATATTTTCATCTTGTTCCGTCGAAGGGTTAAGGGGTAAATTTGGGATATATATCTAAAATCAAGCAGGTAAGAGTCCATAAAATTGGTATTTAGGATATACAAGAATGTTCCAAAAAAATTTTTGGCAATAGCCACCCCCATTACCACCCTCACCCCATTATTAAAGGGGATGAAAAAAAATTGTGATTTTTGTACGTGTACAAGGACCAGAAACCTCAAAATATTTTTTTACTTCATCCACCCCCACTACCACCCCCTATCATCATTCCCACCCCTCTACCGATGTGGGTTATCGTTTTATGGTTTTTGGGGTAGAGGATTTCAAATATTATATTATTAAAGTTCCATAAACAATTATTTCCACATACAATGTTTTTTCGTTGTGAGTGACTTGGACAAAAAATTTAAATGTGGAAGTAATGATTCCTTGGGCAGCGGTTTCTTTATCAGACTTTATTTTAATCTCTTCATTGCTAGTCATTTTTTTTCTTATTACACCTCATTTTTTTTCCTCACTGATACGATTATTTTTCACTTTAGAATAATTGTTCAACAATATATTAGAAAAGTATATCAAGTCTCTCACAACGAAAAAATTTTGTACGTGGAAATAATTGTTTATGGAACTTTAATTAATATTTGAAATCATCTACCTCCAAAAATCCATAAAACGATATCCCACATCGGTAGTAGGGTGGGGGTAGTGAAGGGGGGTGGTATTGGGGATGGATGAAGTAAAAAAATATTTTGAGGTCTTTGGTTCTTGTACATACATTAAATAACAATTTCTTTTCACCTCCTTTTATAATGGGGTGGGGGTAGTAAGGAGGGGGTCTGGCTAACGGCAAATTTTTTTTGACTCTTACCTGCTTGATTTACCTCTTTACCCCCATTTACTCAAATTTACCCTTCAACGGAATAAGATGAAAATATAATCTAGTTCCAGATCTCGTTAAAATACATCCGTGTACCAAATTTTCAGTCAATATCTTAAATGGTTGCAGAGTAATTGTGCGCACAAAGAAAGTGACAGACAGACAGAATTTTTTTGCTCAATCTTAAAATCTCGACGTTTCATGACATTCTAAATCTAAATGAACAATAAAAATTTTTTTAAATTTTTTTGTCGTTAGAAGACTTCCCCTGGATGTGGAAGTAATTGCTTACTAAAGTGATTAACGCAGATTACTGAATTTTTATTCGAGATAAAATGTTTTCGGTGAATGCTGTGAGACCATTTTTTGCCAGGTTCTTGTCCGACGGAAAACGAAACAGTAGTATATCGTTGTTTATTGTAATTTGATTTGCACTGGCACACAACATCGACGCCATCGACGGGGCATTCTTTTAATTGACATTCATTAATTAAGGGCGTTTTCATAATGTTCATCTAATTTCAGTATTAGGAGGCTGAATCATTTATTTGTAGTATTTCTCACGATCTATTTTCTGAATTATTACTGTGTTAGGCACATTAAATATTTAAGTAATTCCCTTTTCATTCGACTCCAGTACAAATTGAAATCCAATTAGTTGGCACTAATCCATACTCAACTTAATACTAAACAAATTATACGAAGAAATAAAATATTAATCTTGCAAAAGAGCGCTAAATCCACCCGTAGCCGCAGTAACTTTGTAAAGTCGTAGGACTCCTTTCGTGACGTCACACACGGACTCGAGTGCAATGCGGTGGCCTGATAAAATCATTTACGTAGGCTACGCTTGTATTGTATAACCAAATGCTGTATCAACCGAATTTAGTTCTCCATTAAAAATTATTGAAAGTAACGTGAGTGCTTGTCGTGAAAACTTTCATCCAGCGACTAATGTTCTCTTGGGTGAAACGAAAAATCAAATTTTCAGAAACAAAATTCATACTTTAGAGATGCTGCTGCTCCCGCTACACAAACATGATACCAAAGATTATTTGTCTATATCTCTCTCTTCGTCATCTCAATCAGGCCAATAATGATAAAAATATCACCCACAAGTTTCTTAAATTCTATTTGTATACCTCGAATAATATTTTAAATCGAGGATGTTAAAAAATTTTGAATAATATTTTTCTTGCTTAATTTGTAGACTGATGTCTGGATTTTCTTCAAAGTAATCAACAGGGAGGAAAACCCGGAAACAATTCGCAATTCATCATTAGCCCTGTGACAGTTTTAGAACCAAAATTATTCTTGTTTTTGGGTTTCTTTCTTTGGTTTTTCAAATAATAGTGGAATCTAAACCAGGCGAATAAGGATAAAACCATTCGAAACATTTTGCGTCTCTTTCATACTAAAAACTGCAAAGTTGGTGCTGTGTTGATTATAGTGGGTTCTCAGTTCATTGATGGCATAAACGGGATGAAGTAGTTTATGTTTTTTATATACTTCGCAACTTATTTTCGTATTTCGTAGGTGTGTACATGGGTTGTTATGTCTTTTATTTTTGGCTGATGGCTTAGTGCTCCATAGAGTCAATTCCCATCGCAATTAATTTTCTCCACCAACCAAAAATTCAGTTTTGGTGCGATATATTGATAGTGTGCTATTAATTATTTTGGATTTAATTTAGATTTAATATGTGGTTGTCCCTGATAATTGTGGCGGAGACTTTCCGTATAGGTTGACGTAAGAAAAGAGTTTATTGCCTATCCATATGTTATTAGAGACTATGTAAGGACTTAATGTTAATGTTAACAAAAACACGCCAGACTTTATTTATTTAGAACATTTGCTCTTTCTATAGAAACTAGTATTTCAGTATTATAAGGCAAGAAATTATTTCATGTAATATTTAAAAAAATGCGTTTGTTATTAACGCAAATAAAATGGTTAAAACTTATCCTCTGATGTTTGCGTTTTCCTTTTCATGCATTTGCACTGATTCCTCGCTTGTCTTTGTTTTGCCAGCAGGTAGACAATGTAACGGCACTACACTATGATATTATAATTCTATATGAAATGTAATTTAAAAAAAAGTAAAATATTTTTTGAGTATTGCCAACACAAATTGCATTATATTCTAAACAAGTGTCAATTAAACTAACAATCTACTACATAAACAAACTGCTAAACTACAAGTTATTACATTCAGGGCCACAACTAGGGATCCCCAATGCGAGGGTATATTAAATATTTTCCTATTAAAAAAAGAGTTTACTAGATCGTTGCTCAAAGCTATATGCTCGTTGAGGGCTTTTTCTACCCTAGTTACAGCTCTGACTAAATTATTGAATATTTTCCATGATAATTAGTGACATAATTAAACTAACTCAATGTCTTAGTGCAGCCATTGAAAGGTCGTTCAGAGGAACAAACCCTTGGACCGGAAGCTCTCGAACTGGCCGATCACAGAGGACGATAGACCCATACCTTACGAGGAAAGCATTGATAGCAGCACATCAGCATAGTTTAGGGGAAGCACCTACGATAGCCAGACAAGGTAAGATGCACGTCAGAAAAGCTTATAGATTGTTGTGACAGAGTTTTTAAATAACTTGCGGTA
This sequence comes from Rutpela maculata, assembly GCA_936432065.2. Taxonomy (NCBI): domain Eukaryota; kingdom Metazoa; phylum Arthropoda; class Insecta; order Coleoptera; family Cerambycidae; genus Rutpela; species Rutpela maculata. Next base: position 34,704,138 of record OW386287.2, on the reverse strand, counting down.
TATGCCGATTACTCAACAAAATTTAAATTCAAAACGACAAAACTTTGAACAAAAATTAAGCCGCCTCACATATAGAAGTTGATCAAAATTACTTCTTTGTTTTTTTGTTTCTAACCCCTTTCTTAACTAATTTCAGTTACTATTTATTATTTTCAGTGTGTTTTAATAATAATAAAAAAATAACAAAAACAATGTAGATAAGAAATATAATTTTATTTTTTCTACTTATTTTTGTTTTACAACGTTGTTTTTTTCTGAATTCGAATAACTGTTGTCTACTGACCATCTTCGACATCTTAATCTACCTGACAAGAAAGAAACATTTACATTGAACTACTAAAAATCGTCGAAATTTGATATTTCGGACCTAAAAAAAATATTAAAAAATAATTGGTATGTTTCAGGAATTTTTTTCTTTTGGAGACAGTTCTGCGTAGATCTTATTTCAAAAACAAATCAAAATCGTGCGTTGGAAAGCTTTGGAAGTTAGTTAAAAACCTTCCAGTTTCAAATAAAACTATACAAAATTTTATTTTTAGTTAATTTGTGTTTAAATTAATAATAAAGTAACCAAAGCGTTTACTGACTTAAAAAAACAAATTTACCTTTTATATTGGAATTCAAAACAGAAAATTCTATAATCGCAATTTACAATGAAAGTTTACACGAGAGTGTAGCAGGTAACAAAACGTGAAGCGTATGCAACAGTAATGTTCCGACTGGACTCCTAGACAATCCGCTCGTGCATGTTTTGTTTTGTGCCGGATAAATTACGTCATACTTTATGTACTTCATCAGCATGTGGTATTTACTGAGTGAAACCAAATTTTAGATTTTCAACCTTTGATCAACATTCACCGTCAAGGAGTTCATAAAAAATTATTAAATAAAATTTGATTTCGCTGAGTTAATTGTACCGTACTACCTAATATCGATATTTAAGTCGGTAAGAAATCCCAGGTAGCAGGGTTTCTTTCTTGAGTTATCGTGCTTACAAGAAACGGACCGACAGATGAACAGAAAGATGAACATTTTGAAAGCTGTTGAGAATTCGTTCACTAACACAATGATATGAACATTTTTTGTCTGCGAGCGATATTTACGGTTTTAGAAATATGCCGATCAAATGCTTTCGTTATCGTATTTGCGAAGAGTATAAAAAATGGTCTTTTTCTGGTACAGCACTGGGTAATCCATATGTATTTCGACGCGCTGAACCGTGGCCTACGTAAATGATTTTATCAGGCCTACGCATTGGATTTCAATGGCGGCCGTCGGAGTCCTAGCATTCCGGTGCATACTGAAACCCTTAACGCTTTCTTGAAAATTTCTAATAAAATTATATGAACTAATACAACAAAGAATGTAAACGTATGCTTAAAAATGATTTACTTTACATAATTAATAATAAAATATATTAAAAAAACATAAATAGTTTTCTAAAAATAAATAAATAAATGATTAAGAATCAGTATTATTGTACTATTAAATAAAATATATCTATAAAACTAAAATACACACTTGATACCTTATCGATTCAGAATAAAGTAAACACTTCTAATAATAGTTAAAAACAAAACAAAAAATAATTATTTCTTTAATCTCTAACAGCAATAAATTGTGGATAACAAAAATTTAAAATGCCTCTCTAATAATAAGTTACAACAGTTATTGTAATAAATATTAAAAGATCGGTACATACACGAGTATGTACAACATATTAATTTTAAATTTAATTCCTATCACAGAGATTGCAACTTTTCAACTTTTCTTTTACTTCCACATCCAAAAAATTTTTAAAAATTTTTATTGTTCAAATAGGCTTAGAATATCATGAAACGTCGAGATTCTAAGTTTGAGCGAAAAAAAATTTCTGTCTGTCGGTCTGTCTGTAACTTTTTTTGTGCGCAAGTTTACTCTGGAACCATTTAAGATATTGACTTGAAATTTGGTACACATAATATGTACTTTAACGAAATCTGGTACTAAATTATATTTTCATCTTGTTCCGTCGAAGGGTTAAGGGGTAAATTTGGGATATATATCTAAAATCAAGCAGGTAAGAGTCCATAAAATTGGTATTTAGGATATACAAGAATGTTCCAAAAAAATTTTTGGCAATAGCCACCCCCATTACCACCCTCACCCCATTATTAAAGGGGATGAAAAAAAATTGTGATTTTTGTACGTGTACAAGGACCAGAAACCTCAAAATATTTTTTTACTTCATCCACCCCCACTACCACCCCCTATCATCATTCCCACCCCTCTACCGATGTGGGTTATCGTTTTATGGTTTTTGGGGTAGAGGATTTCAAATATTATATTATTAAAGTTCCATAAACAATTATTTCCACATACAATGTTTTTTCGTTGTGAGTGACTTGGACAAAAAATTTAAATGTGGAAGTAATGATTCCTTGGGCAGCGGTTTCTTTATCAGACTTTATTTTAATCTCTTCATTGCTAGTCATTTTTTTTCTTATTACACCTCATTTTTTTTCCTCACTGATACGATTATTTTTCACTTTAGAATAATTGTTCAACAATATATTAGAAAAGTATATCAAGTCTCTCACAACGAAAAAATTTTGTACGTGGAAATAATTGTTTATGGAACTTTAATTAATATTTGAAATCATCTACCTCCAAAAATCCATAAAACGATATCCCACATCGGTAGTAGGGTGGGGGTAGTGAAGGGGGGTGGTATTGGGGATGGATGAAGTAAAAAAATATTTTGAGGTCTTTGGTTCTTGTACATACATTAAATAACAATTTCTTTTCACCTCCTTTTATAATGGGGTGGGGGTAGTAAGGAGGGGGTCTGGCTAACGGCAAATTTTTTTTGACTCTTACCTGCTTGATTTACCTCTTTACCCCCATTTACTCAAATTTACCCTTCAACGGAATAAGATGAAAATATAATCTAGTTCCAGATCTCGTTAAAATACATCCGTGTACCAAATTTTCAGTCAATATCTTAAATGGTTGCAGAGTAATTGTGCGCACAAAGAAAGTGACAGACAGACAGAATTTTTTTGCTCAATCTTAAAATCTCGACGTTTCATGACATTCTAAATCTAAATGAACAATAAAAATTTTTTTAAATTTTTTTGTCGTTAGAAGACTTCCCCTGGATGTGGAAGTAATTGCTTACTAAAGTGATTAACGCAGATTACTGAATTTTTATTCGAGATAAAATGTTTTCGGTGAATGCTGTGAGACCATTTTTTGCCAGGTTCTTGTCCGACGGAAAACGAAACAGTAGTATATCGTTGTTTATTGTAATTTGATTTGCACTGGCACACAACATCGACGCCATCGACGGGGCATTCTTTTAATTGACATTCATTAATTAAGGGCGTTTTCATAATGTTCATCTAATTTCAGTATTAGGAGGCTGAATCATTTATTTGTAGTATTTCTCACGATCTATTTTCTGAATTATTACTGTGTTAGGCACATTAAATATTTAAGTAATTCCCTTTTCATTCGACTCCAGTACAAATTGAAATCCAATTAGTTGGCACTAATCCATACTCAACTTAATACTAAACAAATTATACGAAGAAATAAAATATTAATCTTGCAAAAGAGCGCTAAATCCACCCGTAGCCGCAGTAACTTTGTAAAGTCGTAGGACTCCTTTCGTGACGTCACACACGGACTCGAGTGCAATGCGGTGGCCTGATAAAATCATTTACGTAGGCTACGGCTGAACACGAATCGGGTGTCCGTTTAGCTCCATTGCCACTAGTCCAGTCATTGAAGGTAAAATACGGCGATACTGTATAATTTTGCCAAACAGCACCGATTTGCACAAAAATTTTGATTTAGGTTCTACTTACCTTCTACTTCAAAGTTGACTCTGTGCCGGGGGTTGCTTTTTATTTTTTAGGGGTGAAAACTACCCCTATTCGAAAATAATTTTAGAATTGTAGGTTCGTGCGTGTAATCGATTGAAATCATCTTTAAGTAAGTTGAATGCACGTCAAATTACATTAAGGGACATAATTTATGATTTATTAAACAGTTTCGTCCCTAAAAGCCACCCCCTAAAATAGTTATAATTAAAAAAAATATCTTCGAAATGTTCTTAAGCAACTTGGAATGATGAAATATCACCGATTTGCATGAAAATAAAAATTTTATTTTTATATGGATTTTAATTTTTTTTATTGTTATTACAACATTTTCTTTTTATTACAAAAAACATATAAATAATCAAAAATCCTCTTCACTATCGTCTTCCTTTTCCTCTTCGTCCTCATTCCTTTCCACATCCGCCTCATCCTCGTCTTCCTCCTTGTCCTCCTCTTGGTCCATAATTGGAGCACTATTTTGACAATTGTCTCCGCTGCATGTTATACATGTTGAACTGCAGAAAAATCCTAGTCTTCGGCAACCGCACACTGAACCGCACCCTTTTTTTACAGCTGCAAAAAATCATTTTCAACAACTCCTCAGGTGTAGGTTGATTCGGAGTTTTGATTGGATTTAATACTCCTTCAATATTAATCAAGTGGATTAATATTTTTATTTCCCAGCCATAACTGGGTTTGCAAGTAAACCCTTTTTATGTGCTCATTTAAAGCACCAATTGTTGGAACGAGCGAGGACAACTTAACTGCATTTTTTTTCGTGGTGGCCTTTATAAAAGATTCATCTCATGTTTACTTCCACATCCAGTGGAAGTATAGCAACGACAAAAAAATTTTTAAAAATTTTTATTGTTCAAATAGGCTTAGAATGTCATGAAACGTCGAGATTTCAAGTTTGAGCGAAAAAAAAATTTCTGTCTGTCGGTCTGTCGGTCTGTAACCTTTTTTTGTGCGCACGTTTACTCTGGACCCGTTTGAGATATTGACTTGAAATTTGGTACACATATGTATTTTAACGAGATCTAGAACTAGATTATATTTTCATCTTGTTCCGTCGTTGGGGTAAATTGGGGTAAATTTGGAGTAAATAGGTAAATCAAGCAGGTAAGAGTTCATAAAATTGATATTTAGTATAGACAAGAGAAGCTAAGGTCTCAAAAAAAATTTTTGCATTAGCCACCCCCCATTACCACCCCCACCACATTATTAAAGGGGATGAAAAAAAATATGATTTAGTGTGTGTACAAGAACCAGAAACCTCAAAATATTTTTTTACCTAGCTTCAAGAAATAAATTTCTTCCTCAGCCTTTGGTTTTTTACTCATAACTCGCTTAGTTTTTAAGCTATCAAGTCCCTCAAAAAATCATTTTGTAGGTTTTTTCAAGAGCTATAAGCCCATATAAATTTAATTTTCTTTCAGCCCTTATTTTTGAAAGGGTTTGAGCTGAAAGGGCTTGAACAAGTTACTATTTACAACTTTCAACGGCCATATCGTACTCGAATTTTATCCAAAAGAAAAAAAAAATGAAAATCTTCAGAAAAGCAAAACCTACAATTTTTGTATTATTAATAGTTGCGTATTATTAATAGTTTTTGAGTTATTTTGAAGAAAAGGCAATTTCTTGCAAAATTACAAAAATGCTCTTTTCACTTCAAGCTCAAATTGTTTCAAAACTAAGCACTTTAAACCGGTCAAACTTCTAGAGCATGTTACAAGTGCAAAAATAAAGGATTTTTTAAGCATTTCAAAAAAGATTCCACGAGTTTCTCCGAAAAATGCATTGTTTTTGACATCACGTTGAAACTTTCAATTTTGGCATTTGACGAATAAGAACCAACCTTCAACAAGCTATTACTCCGTTTGTATTGGGACCACAGACACCATAGAACCACCATTATTTTTGTTTTTTTATAAGCTACATTTTTACTAAGAATGACTCTGGTTATCACCATGTATTACAGATATGGCCCAATTTCAATAGGGATTATTGTAATATGCTGTTTTACATATGTTCCAAATTGTAATCAAATATTTTAAGTCTAACAGAAGTTATCGTGTTTACAAGAAGCGGTATACACGCACACATAAATATACACGCACACACACACTTACAGACGCGAAGACATTTTTTATTCGATATTTCAGTTCAGTCTGTTGTGAAACGGATATCTGTACAAGAAATTTTTTTCTACGATGATTATTAAAATTTATTTTCAGTTTATAGTAAATTTATAATAAAGTTAGAATACAGTCAAAAGATATACAATTCATTACTGAACCATAGCAGATACGAAAAAAAATAATAGAAACATTATTGTAGACAATTTAGTCAGCTTTAATTTTGCATATAGCCACTTTTTGATTAGTGCTAACCGTTTTCGAGATATGAGCGAAAAACCAAAAACCAGGACCTTCTTCGTGCCCCCCTGCATCCTCCCCACCTCCTACGTTCGGGGACTTTTGGTATGTTTACCTCCTAAATAGTCCAAACACAGCCCTCTAGTCAAAAATTGTGATCTCAGCATTTTCCTCTAGAAACCATTCATTGTCTGGACTATTTTTAACAAAAAATTAATTCAAGATCAAAATTTTTCAAACAGGAAACACAAAATAAAAAAAACCATTTTTTATATTTATTTATTTTCTATATTAATTCATTGATTTATTGTGTGTTGACCCATCAACGAACTAAAATCCAAGTGATTTTTTTGTGAAAATCAGAAACAATTTGCCCATTTATTTGGTAAAGTAATTTGTGGGGTGTACACTTTTGGTTTTACCAGAGGTTTTGCGATTTGTTCTTCCAGTTGCATGTATCTATGAGAATCACACGAGTTTGTAGATGGGAACAGATTATCATATGCATATCTTTAGTACAAAAATTATGGAAAATAACCTTATTTATGATTCGATGCCTCCTTATGTCTGTGAATAAAAAAAGTATTCCGTGAGAATATATCGTATTACTTAGTTAAACCACTGCAATAACCCACCTATTGAAACTAATTACAAATGATTTTATCTGTGCAACTAATCTTCAATGAACATTAACATTTTATTGAAAATGAAATAATATGACCACAAATCATGCAATCTCTTTTACGATAACGGATGTAAAGGTGATAAAAGTTTTCATTTGTACAGTTTTAAATAACAGAACATAATAATATTCCCAGCATCATTCCTGTAATCATCACGCATTGTCCAAAGGATGTTATATTATAATACTGCTTTTTATTATTTGTACAGTTAGCTAATAATCATCATATCATACAGAGTGTATTCAAGATTTCCCAACGAGTGATGAATAATTTTCTAGATACCCATTTAATTTAAATTCACAATTTGCATACCGAAATCATTACGAAAATCATTAAGACAAGTAAGTTACCAGGGTTTTCAAGATATAAGACTCACGCTTGACAGTAGTAATATATATAAAAATGGCAAATTTTTCATTATTTGACACGTTCCCATGACTTCCGGTTTCGCCGGAATTGACTCCAACTTTGAAATTTTAAGTGGAACACTCTGTATATTTTTATATTTTTGGATTTGTAAGACTATCTTAAGTACGACTGCATCGTTTTGGAAGGAAATTTGAGACAACTTCTAGAGTGCAGTGAATGTTTCCAAATCTTAATGGATCAAAACAATAAAAGAAAAATGTAAACGTGAGATTTTTGGAACTGGTTTAGTGCCTACGACCAACCAAAATTTCCGAAATCACTAATTTGTGATTAAGTTAACTTTTGCACATGGCAGCAACATCTTTTAGACACCCAGTAGTTAATTACTTATTTTTAAGTCAAATCTATTGATAACTTCAAATTGAAAATTGGTTTGATATTAACCCAAATACACAAGGTTTTTGGTGACTAATATTTAAAAGAATCGAGAAAATACCCTTGTCAAGTATGTCGTGGAAGTTGAATAAAACTAGGATCAAAACATTCATTTTGTCAACAAAAGAACGCTGCAAATAAAAGCAGTGTGCTGTGGAAGTTTGACAGATAATAATACGTGTGTTGTTAAGTTAATAAGTTTGCTCTTTAACACTGTAAATGACAGCAGTGTTATGTCCGAATAGAAATAATTTGCTAATTACCAAAAGATAATAATAGATGTTCAAAATGCATTCCACTCAATTTTTGATTGATTTTCTGGATCGGTCATTATGATATTTTGCAAATACGCTTATCTTGGATATGAGATAGTTAACTTTAGGTAAAGATTAGAGAGATTTACTATTGTGAAATATATATTGAATCAATGGATGACAGCTTAATGACAGACTAACAACTACTTGTTTCATATAAACAGAAACATTGTAGAACAACCGACTACATTTCGCTATCTTTCTTCTACACTTCCCTTCGAGATGTTGGAGATTGATATTCTACTATTCAGGATCTTGAACTCCTAATAATTCAAGACACCTTCGATGTTTAGGTCTTGGAAGTCCCTTCGTGAGAACATCAGCAGCCATATCTTTTGTATGTACATAGTCAATCGAGAACTCTTCTTCTTTCTTTAGAATATCTCGAATAAAATGATACCTCACATTAATATGGTTAGTTCTGTTATGGAAAACATTTTTCGCTAACTTCTGAGCACCTTGACTATCACACATTAGTTTAACGTGTCCCATCTTCTCGAAACCAATTTCTATCAAAAATTGACGCAAGTATAATGCTTCTTTTGTAGCTTCTGTAAGAGCCATATATTCTGCTTCGGTAGATGAAAGAGCTGGCGTTTGCTGCTTTCTTGATTCCCATGAATAAAGGCAAAACCTGTATAAGATTTTCTATCATTCGGACAGTTTGCCCAGTCTGCATCAACGTATCCTTTTAATGATTCTTCAGTCTACCTAAAGGTAAGACCAATATCTTCTGTTCCCTTCAAGTATTTGAGAACACGTTTTTCAGCGGCCCAGTGAGTTGTGTCGTAACAGGAATTAAATTGGCTTAAATAACTCACTACATAAGAAATATCAAGTCGCGTACACACAGCCAAATACATAAGCGATCCCAATAATTCTTTGTACGGCAATTCCTTTAATTTATTCATCCCTGATTTGTTTTCATTTTTCTTATCATCTTTTTTAAATTTTATTCCCAATTCAATCGGAGTAGTGACTGAATTCGAATTAATCATCTCAACATCCTTTATGTATCCTTTTTTATTCATTATAGTTTCATCCTTTCACGCGTAAATTCAATACCTAGGTAATACTTGACATTTCCGAGACTCTTTATTTCAAATTTCTTCGATAAAAATTCCTCAAACTGTTGAATCTTCTGCTCATCTCTTTAAACAGCCAGAATATCATCCACAATCGCCGCCAGAAATATATCTTCCGCTCGTCCCGAATAGAGCACGCATTGATCGTATTCAGATTGCTTAATGCCAAATTTATTCAATTCCTCACATAATCTGAAGTTCCAGCGACGTCCAGCCTGACGTAAACCATAAGGAGTTTTCTTACCGCGCTTTGTACTTTTTACATTTTCCAAAAAAATAAAAAACAGTAGGTGAAATTTTGAATCGAAGCTTATTTTCAATATTTCAAACAACTGTTTTGCTCCCAAGTGAAAAATTTGGATACTTCAGCTTACTCAATTTAATTTTAAAAACGACCAAAAATTTTTATGAAAAATAACTTATTTTCGAAAAATCCAAAATAGTGTTTCATCTATTGCGTTCATCTGTGGACACACTATATTCTCTCTGCTAGCACAATTCTTCATTAAAAATTTTAATAGCTAGTCTAATTAACTTAACTGAAATATATCAATAATTGACCCATCATTAGTAAACTAGGTACTTATATACGCTAAGTTCTGGAGTAAATTAAATGCCGGCCAGCTCTCCACTATTAGATAATTTGTAAAAAATTCTAACAACACTTTGTTGGTTTATTGCAAATTCCCCGATAAAGAGGTGTAGTAACCTAGCTCCTGCTAGCTCAGCACGGGTCAGTAGGTTAAGTTTTTTTTTTGATACACTTAAAATTTGTTTTTCTTTAGTTGTACTGGGCCTTTAGGATGCCAGCGGATTCCCTTATTAAGGTATAATCAAATTAATATCAAAAATAAATAAAGATACAAATATTAGATAGTCTGTTCTTGAGTATTGGGAGAGCAGGAATAAGAACACAAAAGAATTAAAAGTTTAACAGTACATTACAGAAAAATAGATTTTTAAAACAAATATTTACAATTTCTTTACAAGTTGATTAAAACGTACTGAAAGACAAAATATTGAAAATAACAATTGGTAATTGATATTTAAATAAAATTTAAGGTTAAAATGTAAAAAAATATATTAAAATAGTTTAAGCGCAAAAAATTAACAAAGTTGATTGAAATTTGAAAAAAAATTATGAAAAGATTGAGTAATAAAAATTGCAAAAAAATTAACAAAGTTGGCTGGTTTTGTACAATTTTTCTTCTGACCAATACAAATTTAGACCGTGCAGTTTCCAAAAAATTTTTACGTAACTGCTGCAGCAGGAGAATGGGGCGGGAAGCTTCCAATGTTTAAGATTTTGAGGGACGTATGTTGAGAGCTGAGATCCCACTATCAATCTCTGGAGTATCAGCTCTGTCCATTCCAACGATGTTGCTTTTCACGACCACCAAATTCCTTTCTTAAGATGGAAGACGTGTACTGGGTCTCTCCTCTTCGCTTGGTCCAAGTGTTTACATAAAAAGGAGAAAATAGATGATTAAAACCAGTCAGGAAAATATCAATAAAAATAACCTTAAGTTGTGAAGCAACTTCAATATTGAGTAGGCTATACTTGGTAGTAAACTAGGGAAAACTAATTACGTAAATCCAAGAAAACTACTATTTGAATCCAATGAGGAATTGTAAAAACTAAAATGTAAGATAGCAAAATATTACAAAAAAAATATTGTGACGTGCTTACACCCTTTTTGTAAACACCCTGTATCGTGGGTTCGGAAATTATAACAGCAGGGTAACACTAAACACTAATTTATTAACTTACTTAATTACAACAATAACTACTTGGCTAATAATACACTGTGTACTACAATTCAGTTATTCAGTCACTTTATCACTGTGTTTACTCTTTGATCATTTCAACTGACAATTAGTACTGCACTAACTTCTCTCCTTTTGGTTTACTCCATGCCTTATATACCTACAGATGACAGATCTCGAAGTTTCTGTGATGATGTCACATTCTCCAGATGGTTCCAGAACAGATATGCCATCTCTCTAGATCTTCTAGTATGTTCTTTCTCTGGTAGGTGCAAATACTGCAAATCTCTATATTTAGGCAGACATCCAATCAATTAATCGCATTCTGTGTTGCCTACATTCTAGGGGTTGAAATACATTACACTGCCCCCTCCTTAAGCCTGAACGTCCAGGTCAGGCAATTCAGCCTTTTCCACATACTTGGCCAGTCTATCCAGGTGTACGATTTTCATCCTTGACTTCTTACTTCGTTGAATCCGATATATGACGTCATTAATTCGGGTGATGACTGAATACGGTCCATCCCAAGGTGGTTGAAGCTTCGGGGATCTCCATTCTTTCCGCTGTGGATTGTACAGCCAGACCCGATCTCCCACCTTGAATCCTCCTGTACTCGCATTCCGATCATAACGAGCCTTCATTCGGTTACCAGCTTTGGTCAACTGCTCTTGGTTATTCTTCGGCTTTTCTCGACTTTCATTCGCATAGTTGGTTACGGAAAGTGGTTCCTTATTGGCAGCACAATTCTTGCACTTGAGACACCAAGCCTCTACATCTTGTCGACTATTAACCCAATAGAACCGTTCCCGTACTGTACTCAACGTCTTGTTTACTCCAAGGTGTCCGCCGGATGTTTCATTGTGCGCTTTATGGAATTGGTCATCTGCGGTTGCCAGAATAAATTCCTCATTTCCAATTTTTAAGACTCGCTCCCCTACGTCAACAATAAATCCCTGCTCTCCCATGATGTCCAGACCCAAAATGAAATCATCCATAATGTCAGCCACAATGACCTTGTAATTGAACCTCAACCGTCCAACCTGCAGTTCCAAGTTGACCTCTCCATGGACCGCAGCCCTGTCCCCCGTGGCTGTCCGAATGATTACTCCATTTTGCTTCTTGTTAATCTGCAAGCCTGATATAAACCCTGGCCGCACTATTGATGACGTAGCACCGGTGTCAATAGTAAACACGCATTTTCTTCCATTCACATATCCTTGCAACAACAGACTACTTGGAATTCTTTGGAGCTGGGAAATCTTTACTTCTCTGGGGGCACCGCATTCCCTAGCCAGCACAGCCCCCTTGGTGCTGGCTATCTTTAGTTTTCCTGCTTTTTTTCAACATTCACAGCATTTACTCGACTCTCCGAGTTCTGCTGTCGACAGTCTCGTTTCATATGTCCCACCTTGCCGCAGTTGAAACATTTAATACCTCCGCTCGGCTTTCCTTTATTTTGTTGTTTTTCCTGCTTTCCGAGGCCATCCAATTTTTCGCATAATTTGGTGAATATTTTCTGCATCTCAGTCAGCAAGGGGCTCTGGTTCATTTCTGGTTGCGATTCTTCGAGAGTCACAGCTCTCACTCTCGACCTTGGAGTATCCCTGTAAGCGGCTTCTATTTCGAGTGCACGCACCAAAGCTTCGCTACTACTTTGGTGTCTCGTCAGCCTCAGAACTCGCCTGACCTCTTCGTCCCTTATACCATCTAAAAAGGCCCCCACGGCTAATTGTTCCTGGAATTCTTTAGGTGCATTTGGATACGCCAGGTGTGCCAGTCTCTCTATCGCAGCTTCAAATTCTTGTAAACTTTCCCCAGCTTTTTGAACCCGTGACTTTAGCTGAGCCTGGTATACTTGAACGAGGTGTTGGTCGCCATACCTCAAGTCCAATGCAGCTTCCAGAACTTTGAAGTCTCTTTGTTTCTCCACCGGGATGGTCTGAAGCAACTCTGAGGCTTGGCCCCTTAGCGCCAGAACTAATGCCATAGCCTTTTCCTCGTTATCCCAGTTATTTGCACTTGCAGCCGCCTCAAATTGTCTCTTGTAGGTTGTCCATGAGCTTAGGCCGTCAAAGGAGGGAGGTTTTAACCGAGGGCCTGACAATGTTACTAGCTGGCCTCCTTTCTCAACCAATTGTCGCTTAAGTCGCTCTACTTCTCCTTCGACCTCACTCATCTTTCTTTTGATTTGACTGACTTCAGCCTTTATATCCTCCTTGATTTTGTTAATGATTGAATTCATAGCATCATGTTGGATTTTCATTTGTTCGTTCAGGATTTTCCTCAGTTCTTCTTGGCGTCTTTCTTGTTCCTCTTTCTCCTCTTGACGTCTTCTTTCTTGCTGTTCTTTTTCTTTTTGACGTCTTCTTTCTTGTTCTTCCTTTTCTTTTTGACGACGCTTTTCTTCTTCTTGCCGTCTTCTTTCTTGTTCTTTTTCTTCTCGACGCCGCTTCTCTTCCTCTTGACGTTGTCTTTCTTGTCTTTCTTTCTCTTCTTTTTCTTCTTGATGTCTTCTCTCTTGTTCTTCTTTTTCTTTTTGACGAAGCTTCTCTTTCTCTTGTCTTTTTTCTTGCTCTTCTTGACGACGCTTTTTTTCCTCTTGTCGTCTTTTTTCTTGCTCTTCTTTTTCTTCTTGACGCCGCTTTTCTTCCTCTTGTCGTTTTCTTTCATACTCTTCTTTTTCTTTTTGTCGTTTTCTTTCATACTCTTCTTTTTCTTCTTGACGTTGCTGGGCCATCGTCCTCATTAACTCCGCAAATAGGTCCTGTATTTGTTTCTCAGCTGCCATGCTTTTTGCAAAATAAAACTATCACGTCAATGGAACTTTCCAGAAAAATCTCAAAACAGCACGAAAAAGTCTTATCCAGAGTCTTTTGTCACTATCCAGTTCAGAGAATTTACTAATCTCCACTAATGTCCAAATAGAAAAGTTCTAGTAATTTTCACGCACTAGCACAAATGAGTCTTTTTCAGTGTCTCTGTCACTTTCCCGAAAACGCACTTTTTCACAATTTTGAGTCCAAAAATAGTCCTTAAACAATGTCCCGTAAGTCAATCCTCCGTGTCACCACTAATTCCCGAGAAGAACACTGTAGAAACGTTCTTGAACAGTCCAGAAATCTTCTGTTATAATTCCGCTTCTGACACCAATTGTGACGTGCTTACACCCTTTTTGTAAACACCCTGTATCGTGGGTTCGGAAATTATAACAGCAGGGTAACACTAAACACTAATTTATTAACTTACTTAATTACAACAATAACTACTTGGCTAATAATACACTGTGTACTACAATTCAGTTATTCAGTCACTTTATCACTGTGTTTACTCTTTGACCATTTCAACTGACAATTAGTACTGCACTAACTTCTCTAATATTGGTTTACTCCATGCCTTATATACCTACAGATGACAGATCTCGAAGTTTCTGTGATGATGTCACATTCTCCAGATGGTTCCAGAACAGATATGCCATCTCTCTAGATCTTCTAGTATGTTCTTTCTCTGGTAGGTGCAAATACTGCAAATCTCTATATTTAGGCAGACATCCAATCAATTAATCGCATTCTGTGTTGCCTACATTCTAGGGGTTGAAATACATTACAATATATATATTTTTTATATGACCAAAACTTTTGAATAAAAATTCTCTGCACAAGATTTAATTAGATTATGTATTTTAAAACAAAAGGCAATTAAGATTTATGAAATTTAAGAAATTTTACCTAATTGACTATGAACAAAAAAACAAGAAAGGTATTCAATATTTAACCACACAAAAATTAATAAACTTTACTGGCCTATATCGAAAAAGGGAGTGAATTATAGTTATTAAGGTACCAAGGGTGTTATAAGGATAATAACGCACCGAGGTTGGCAGTGTACAATCCCGAGGGCCTCTGGCCCGAGGGAGTGTACGTCGACCGAGGGCGTCATTATCCTATAACACCCGTGGTGCCTTCAACGTTTAATGTCCTGCAAGTCTGTTATTTAATTCGAATTTTTTTTTTGACATTTACGATTTATTAATTTGACATCTATTATGTTCAGAACGATTTGATTTAAAAGAGGGTAAAAATCAAAATTGTTTGTAAACGCCGCCGTTGCATAGCAACGCATTTTGTTTGTCAATAACGCTATCATAATTTGCTTGTTTTGGGTTGTATTATAATTTTATAATGCCCTAGGGCGTTATAGATATTCATAACGCCCTAGGGCGTTATTTTTCATTTAATGTAACTCAAAATAGGGTGGTTATTGTAAAATAACAGACTTGTAGGACATTAAGTATTTTATAAACTATGCAAAAGTTTACATCTAAATGGGGCGGATGAGGTACGATCACCGGTTTAAGTTCCGTCGCTCGATCAGCGAGGTGCAGCAACGCTGTGCGCGTCCGGCACTTGGATGGGTGACCCACGATCTCATCTAATAGTCGGTAGGCTGCCAACAGAGGCAATTCTAGACGCTGCCCAGGATGAACTCCACATCGACGATGAGTGTCAGTTCGGTTTTAGGAAGGGTAGGGGCACTGTACACCAGGTCGTCAGGATCGTGAATGACGTCAAAGTGCAATGCAACCGCGGAAAAAGCACAGTGATGGTGCTGCTCGATATTGAGAAAGCTTTCGATACAGTATGGATCCCGGGTTTACTCTACAAACTTAATACGCTTAACTTTCCTACGCACATCACCAAACTTATTCACTCTTTCCTGACAGGCAGGTCGCTGCAGGTCAGGGTGAATAATAAACTTTCAACTCGAAGGGATATTCGTG
Source organism: Rutpela maculata (assembly GCA_936432065.2). Classification (NCBI taxonomy): domain Eukaryota; kingdom Metazoa; phylum Arthropoda; class Insecta; order Coleoptera; family Cerambycidae; genus Rutpela; species Rutpela maculata. The sequence continues at coordinate 34,688,464 of OW386287.2, read as the reverse complement.
CGGGCGTCCCCCAGGGGTCATGTCTGTCACCAAAGTTATACAATCTATACGTCTCCGACTTCCCGGAGTTCCCGAATACGAATCTTGCCAAGTACGTCGACGACACGGCCATGTACGTGCATTCGCATAACGCACAAGCGGCGAACATGCTACTCAAGGCGCACATAGCTCGTGCCACGGCGTATTACGACAAGTGGAAGATTCGGATCAACGCCGAGAAGTCGGAGTCCATACTCTTCACGCGCCGATTTACCGAAAATCGGATTTTAACGCCACTTTCGATCGGGGGTAGAGAAATTCCAATCAAACGGTGCGTGAAGTATCTGGAGGTCAACTTGGACAGGAGACTGACATTCAACACGCATATAAACGAGACTGTACGTAAGGTCTACTCCATGTCCAGGAGTCTGTATCCGCTCCTGGCAAGGGGTAGCGGACTCAACAGGACTAATAAAAAATTATTGTATACGATGGTGATCAGACCGGCCACCACATACGCGGCGCCGGTGTGGTGCAGCAACCCGGCCACGACAATGCGGAAACTTAGAGTTTTAGAACATAAATATATGCGCCTCATTTCAGACTCCGGTAGGTACACCTCCCTCAGAGATCTCTATGCACGTTGCCACGACATAACCCCACTAGCGGACTTCGTCCGGGAAACTTCCCAAAAATTCTACCAATTCAAACTGGGCAAAAGTCCGCTAACCCGAGACATCACACGAATCAGACAGCATAATGCCATACATTTCAACCTGAAACACCCATTACCATACCAGGCGTTGCCTATCTTTCGGCAACCTCCCTAGCCACATCTTTCCTATACCACAATTTACTTTCACCATCTTTTATTTTCACCACCTTTTACTTGTATCCCCTCTATTCCCCTATTAGTTGCATTTTTATTATTTTTGTCAATTTTTGTTCTTTTGTCCCTTTTTGTTCTTCTTCCAAATTCCCTTTAGACCAATAACTGCTAGTAAACCCCAACTTTTAAAATCATAATCTCCCCTCACCCCATCCTTCCAGAGGCAGGTAGACCACTGGATAAATCCGTGACTCTCGAACGGGTTTTTTCATTAAGTTTTCCTGTATGGACAACAAGATTTTGTTCATAAATTTAATGCGCGCGTGCGACAGCGCGCGTGTGTTAAAAATGCAATTGTTTCTTCGTAGTTTTAGCTATTTCTAAGTATTTTAATATCTTCCCGGATTATTGTTCAACGAAATTGTTAGGTTTAAGTTTTTTATATATGTTAAACAGGAGCCCAACGCCCAATTGCATCTGTCGTTACAGCCGAAGCTAAACCCCTCCACCCGATCACCTACTTACCGCGACGTTGCACGCCGCGGTGGGGTGATCGGCTCTAGACTGGACCCAGCTGAGGCGCATTCATATCTTTAAACTTTAATAAATATCTTTGATTTGATTTGATTTGATTTGAACCACTTTGAAAGGCGGTGGCTGGTCCAGGAGACCCGGGAACCTCGGGCTAATGCGCCGCCTTGAAGGGTGGTGTAACGGGACCAGGGTGGGTCAAAGTTGGTGGTCGAGGACCGTGGTTTGGAGTCCATGCTAAACTGTAGATCCCTAGAGCAAAATGGGCCATCCCGGCCTGATTGCCTAGTAAAACAACATCTAAATGACTTTGAATAATTTTACGTCTGTGATTCAGACGGCTTCAAAAATTTACATAAAATGGCTTCCTAGAAAGCATTGACGAAAAAACTCTAGCAAAAAAACACAACGTTAGTTAATGGCACAGACAGTATTGTTCCTACAATAAAAATCCGTACAAGTAATATCACTTGAATGCACCAGCAAAAAGATAATTAGGTATTTTTTTTATATAAAAAAAACACAAGAATTCTAGACTTCACCCGAAATTTAACAAAAAAGGACCATGCCTTCACACGAGCTGAGTGATATTTCGTTTATAAATTTAATTTTCACAATGAAAATTTCAAGAAAAAAATGAAAACCACTCACCTCGTGCATATGCGGAAAAACCCAACAGCCGAGCCCCTTTTTGCAGGTTCCAGAATAGTTGGCCCATCCGGAACCTCAAACAGTAAAGTCCAGATCCTCCTCGTTTCTCCTTTTCACATCTATAAAAACAAAATATCCGGCAGATATTGTTCTACACAAAAGATAATTTTAACGGGATCACCGACCCGTCTAATATTCACCGTCAACACGAAAAAAAACTGCACCGGTGAGTATTGAATATATCCACGTGCCAGTAACTAATTTATGCGGTAAATTATACCTCAATAAAGCAAAGATAAAGAAATATTTTGTACGGATAATCACTAAAATTTTAAACAACTATTATGCTATTAAACTAACAACTAATATCATTCGATTAATATCATAAATTATTAAATTATAATTACTAGAGTTTTCGTACCTGCTTTTCTAGGGAAACACAACAAGAAGGAGGTAAGTTACGAGACCCGATTTTAATATCTCCCCACCGCGCTCTTTTGCATTCCTTCCACCGGGGCGACACAGTCTCGGGCAAGCCGTTTTGCTCAATTTGAATTAGTTAGGTACCGTCTACAAAATGTTAAGCGGCACTTAGACTGGGTGAGCTATCACGTGACAATTTCGGGCGCAAGTTTGGAGTTTCAATAAACTTCATTAATAAATTGGACTGTTATATACAAAGAATGCATAGAAAGATAAAAAGAACTGTAACGAGATTTCGACAAAAATCCCGTTACAAAATATCGATACATTGAATTTTTAACATGTAATTTCACATGATATTAAATTTCATATGACATTATTTAAATGTCACAAGGAAGTGACATTTCAAACGTCAATATTTTTTATACTATAATTTTTAGTTTTCTATTTAAGTGTGCCATGATGGTTCCGATTTATTCCAAATGATCCGCATAATGCTAGAAAAATCGAAATCTCGTTAAAAATACTAAATTACGTGATTTATGAGCAAATAAAGTTCATCAAAATGGTTTTTGGGGCAAAACTCATTTTTTTCAAATGGAACCATATTGGTATCGTGCTACCATTTATTAGTACTATTAATAAGGAATTTATTCATATGTCGTATTAAAATGTGCGATAAATACAAACAAAATCACAGCTAATAAAAAATAAGAAAATACAATTTTAAAGACAATAAACCAGTAAACCAACAAATGTTTGACGAGCTAAATATTTCATTGTTTTCAAAGTCACCTTAGTTAGTTACTTCTTAACATTTAATTAGAACAAAATTGTATTTTCTTATTTTCTTTTAGTTGTAATTTTGTTTGTATTTATCGCACATATTTTAATACTGCATATGTATGAATTCCTTATTAATAGTACTAATAAATGGTACCACGGTACCAATATGGTTCCATTTGAAAAAAATTAGTTTTGCCCCAAAAACCGTTTTGATGAACTTTATTTGCTCATAAATCACGTAATTTAGTATTTTTGAGGGGATTTCGATTTTTCTAGCATTACGCGAGTCATTTAGAATAAATCGGAACAACCATGGCACACACTTAAATGGAAAACTAAAAATTATATCATAAAAAATGTTGACATTTGAAATATTACTTATTTGGTATCGTTGGATTCAGAAAATTATGCGGAATTCAAAAATGCAATAATATACAGGGTGTTCAATTTAAAAAGTGTACCATAATCCTGTTACACCCGGTATACCCCATATATAATTAATCCATAAAATTGTAAAAACATAATTTAGGCATATTCATGAACTTCAATGATGTTGGCGCTGTCAGTTTTACTGTAAATTTATATAAAATATTCACAGAAGCCTCATCGAATATTTAAATATTAAGAAGAGATAATTAAATTAATTAAAATATTTTTTTTGCAAAATATGTTTCACAGATATATATATTTTTTTTTTCTGCGATTTTGGACTTTCTTTTGATAAAACGGTCTCTAGTATGCACTTTACATAATACATTTGTCACATAGAGCTACCAGACTTATAAGAAACACCAATAACGTTCAGAATGTTGATATGTACATTATGATATATACCACCTTTTTCAGCATTGTTTCAGAATGTGCTATGATGTCCTAATTATGTAAGATGTTGGTAATTTGAAAGCGAACATAAAATATGGTTATTGACAATAATTGACGAGGAGTATTCTTTTATTGGCTTCCCTCAATCCGAACTTTTTAGAAAATTTGGATTCAACTCATTTGACTACAGACGTACAAAATCATTTTTTTTGCATAATATGTATTCATGACAAAATAAACTCTACCCAGATTTTAGGTACGTTAAAGTTTCATACGTATGCGTCATCGTAACTTTTTATGAATCCCCTGTATAAGCGATTTTTCAAGTGTACTAATTCAATTTTTAATAGCACTTTCCTTCATTCCATATAAAACGAAACTACAAAAGTTACACTATAATTATTATTATCATTACATTTTAGTACCCGCAACATACAAATTAGTATTCAGAACGTGTCGAGAATAAGGTCGCTTGCCATTTTCGTCTTTGAATTATTTGATACTAATGGTCGCATAAAAATACATTGCCATATTCAAAAGAGAGAGAGAGAGAGAGAGATCCGCAAAGGAAATACTTTTTTTCTCACATTTCTCACATAGTGTACTGCACCTAACAAATCTACTAAATATAGTTTTATTAATTATATTCCAATTCGTATTCCAAAATAGAGTAGCAAAATTTCAAAAAAGTCGAATAGTTTAGGTATTTTCACAATGAGTGCGAATAAAACATTAGGAAAAGTATTGACCAATGATAATAATAAAAAAAATAATAATAAATATGGTGTATATGGAACCAAATGTAATGATTGTAATGCTCTGTCTACATTGCATTGGTCAGGTAACTTGGTGTGGGGTATTTTTCGCACCATCACTGCTCATAGAGTAAAAGGGATAGAAAATCGAACATTTTTTTACCTGATGGGGTTTACGATGTTTTACAGCCCTCAAAGAAAATGGTACTATTATAGTGTTTATTCCTGGGAAGAGAGAAAGATTAAAAAAAAATGTTTTCTGACACACTTTAATCATTTTGTAATCTAAATAATTCGTTGAATATGATGTTACAGTCTGAAATCAAAAAGGCATTAATTAGCTCTACAAAACTGTCTTTATGTAACTTGACCGAATAGTTTATGAACTATATGGGGAAATTAGCTCTCAGGAAAATTGCAAGCTTTGCAAAAAGTATTGGAATCCTGGGCAACAATTAGTTGCAGAGTAATTCACAAAATACCTTTTAGGTCGAGGTGAAGAAAAGTCAACCCAGGGCCAAGCAACCCCTTAAACAATCTGCAATCTACAATTCAACATTTTATATCTGATAAAATTTTGTTTTAATTTCAGCACGTGCCGCAAATATTTCTCCAGCCAGTGTCTGTGCAGGTACACCAGCTAGACTGTGTAAAACTCGATACAACACCACTGCTCCAATGTATGGGGTATCTTTAACGTCGGGACAGCCGGTAACGATAGTACAAAAGTTCCCTGATCTCCTTCAACAAGTAGTTTTTGAGGTGAGTATATATTTGGATCAATTTTCAAATTAAAATTTCTACGAAAAAAATTATAAATATGTCCTAAAGGAGTATAGGCGGAAGGACAACATGCGACACTAATTTGCTACAAGTTGAGAGCGAGATACTTTCAAACAGCCTATACTGTAAAGCATTAAATTTCCTATCAGACAGATTGGTTATTTTATAACAAGTAGACCAATACCGAATCCGAAGTAGCGAGAAGACCTCCTTTTAGCAATTCAGCCTGCAGCGGCCCCCACAGGCCTAAATTGGGTTCTGAGCGTGGCAGGTAATATGACAATAAGCCGAAGAAAGTTCATGACCCTAATAAGTTTTACAAAGGGACACTTTCCGTTTTCAAAACAATTTTGTATTTTGATTCTTTGACTTTTCAACAGGAATAGGAAAAAGAACATTCCAATTAAAGTCAGTTTCAAAGCATCTCGTGAAAGATTCAACTACGTTGACGTTGCAGAGATAACGTTTGTAGGCAGTGAGTGAGTTCTACTGGTCAAAAACTTGGTTTTTGGAAGAAATGTTTTCCGGTAGTTGTTTGGAAGTTCTTTGGATTTCTTTGAGATTATCCATCAATTCATACCTTATGGAACTGTCTCCCATTCACTAGCATTATTTTGAAAAAAATATTGTCATTCGACTTAGCTCAATGGGAATAGTATTGAGTACCTTTGAAGCACTAATTTTGTTAAAATTTCGAGGATTCTGCTTTTTGACTCTTTACCGCTTACGTAGAGGGAACGGTAATAGATATATGCAGGGGCGTAGCGAAGGTACGTTACCCCCCCAACTTTGTCAGACTTGGCAAAAGTTGGAAATTTGAGATGCAAGATGACAATTTGTACTGATTCCCCCCCCCCCCCCCCCCGCTCATCAATTTTTATTTCGGCAAGTTGGAAACTCGAGATGTAAGTTGCCAATTTTATGACATTTGAGATGGAAGTTGGCAATTTGTACTGAATTTTTTTTTTAGAATTTGCCCCTCCCCCCCCGGCTCATCAATTTTTATTTAGGGTAAAAGTTGGACATTTGAGATGGAAGTTGGGAATTTGCACTGAAAAATTTTTTTTTAGAATTTGCCCCCCCCCCCCCCGCTCATCAATTTTTATTTAGGGTAAAAGTTGGACACTTGAGATGGAAGTTGGCAATTTGTACTGAAAATTTTTTTTAGAATTTGCGCCGCCCCCGCTCATCAATGTTTATTTAGGGTAAAAGTTGGACATTTGAGGATGAAAGTTGGCAATTTGCACTGAAAAATTTTTTTTTAGAATTTCTCCCCCCCACTCATCAATTTTTTTTGGAGGGATTATTATTTAATTATTTATAGAGTTGGCTTTTTGAGTCTTATGAAGTTGGCAAATTCGAAAAATAACCCCCCTAAAAAGTTGACTCGCTTCGCCCCTGGATATATGACAAAAATACACTGACCCTTTTTTTGTAGAACACTGAATTTTCTACAAAAAAGTACGCAAGAGCGTATTTTTTATCTATTATAGTTTACGAACTACATCCGTCCGCGTGTAAGCGTAAAATTATCATTTTTCGAGCTACTCTCCAAGCGACCGAATTTTAATTAAGAATCGAAACAAGAATGAAGGCTCTCAAGAAGTTAAAAAAATGTATTGAACTTCTACGACGAAGCGATTTCTGACATTTTTTGATTTTTATCGATGCTAAACGCAAAACTTTTATCGTACTTTATTTTAAACTGCAGATAAATATTAGCTGATGACTTATGGAAACTAAAAATTGCAGCTTTTTTTACTTATGTATTTTTGATCGCTCTATAGAGGGTGGGGTTTTTTATTTATTTTTTTAAATATGCATTTTTCAATGTAAGAAACGTGAATAAATGGAAATTTGGACTTTACCACTTCGCTTTGGAGGTGAAATATATAATCAATCGGATTTTAAAAAATACTGCTTTTAGTATTTGTCAGCAAGGAATTCTAACCATTTTTTTTATTTTACTTCCACGTCCAGTGGAAGTATAGTAACGACAAAAAAATTTTTAAAAATTTTTATTGTCCAAATAGGCTTAAAATGTCATGAAACGTCGAGATTTTAAGTTTGAGCGAAAAAAAAAATTCTGTCTGTCTGTCGGTCTGTCTGTCTGTCTGTAACTTTTTTTTGTGCGCACGTTTACTCTGGAACCGTTTAAGATATTGACTTGAAATTTGGTACACATATGTACTTTAACGAGATCTAGAACTAGATTATATTTTCATCTTGTTCCGTCGAAGGGTTGGGGGGTAAATTGGGGTAAATTTGGGGTAAATGGGTAAATCAAGCAGGTAAGAGTCCATGAAATTAGTATTTGGTATATACAAGAGAAGCTAAGGTCTCAAAAAAATTTTTGGCATTAGCCACCCCCATCACCACCCCCACCTCCTTATTAAAGAGGATGAAAAAAAATTATGATTTAGTGTATGTACAGGAACCAGAAACCTCAAAATATTTTTTTACTTCATCCACCCCCCCCCCATCACCACCCCCACCCCACTACCGATGTGGGGTATCGTTTTAAGGGTTTTTGGGGTAGAGGATTTCAAATATTATATTATTAAAGTTCCATAAACAATTATTTTCACATACAAAGTTTTTTCGTTTTGGGTGACTTGGATAGAGAATCTGGATGTGGAAGTAGTGATTCCTTGGGCAGCGGTTTTTTAAATAATAATTGTTTATAATGGGGTGGGGATGGTAATAAGAGTGGCTGATGGCAAACAAATTTTTGGGACCTTAGCTTATCTTATATATACTAAATACCGATTTTATTATTTATTTTTTATTTTATTAGAAATTTATGAGAGAGAAGATTTTAAATAATAAAATTTTTAAAAATTGCTTACTCTTGTTTGATTTACATATTTACCCACATTTACCACAATGTATCCCCACCCCCCACCCCCAACCTTTCAACGGAATAAAAGAAAAAAATATAATCTAGTTCCAGATCTCTTTAAGAGGACAATCTGCGGTAAGACAAAACATATTTTCATTGATATATATGAAAAAGGTATATACGGGTGGGCGTGCACCTTTGACCAATGAAATATGCCGACCAAGTAAAAAGGCGGAGAATAACATATTATGTAATATATAAGAGAAATAGTTCAAATATATTTCTGTCGTACAGAGTCGAATTTCGCGTTGGGTGCACAAGAATTTTTATTTAAAGTAATTTGAGTAGGAAAACTGAATGCGGTTGTAGTGATTCCTTAGGCAGTGGTTTTTAATTAAAAGAAAAAACTATCTGTAGGTACATAATGTATATTTACAGTGTACAGGGTGTCCTAGTTAACGTGTTATGTCCGATTTTCTCGGTAGTTTTTGAGATAAGTATTTTTTTTTTTTTTCGGGGAATCTATGCCGCTAAGAAACATATAATTGAACATCAAAGAAGAATTGATCGGATTATTTATGTTCTGAATTGACTATTAAAGCATTAAAGGAAAGTAAAAAAAGGCATGTAAATTTTAAATATCACTTCCGGTTTACATGGCAATGGCGTTCTTTTTCTTGAAAATAGAATATTGATTACTTCCACATCCAGTGGTAGTATAGTAACAAAAAAATTTTTGAAAATTTTTATTGTTCAAATAGGCTTAGACTGTCATGAAAGGTCGACATTTTAAGTTTGAGCGAAAAAAAAATTCTGCCTGTCTGTCTAACTTTTTTGTGCGCACGATTACTCTGGAACCGTTTAAGATATTGACTTGAAATTTGGTACACTTATGTACTTTAACGGGATCTGGAACTAGATTATATTTTCATCTTATTCCATCGAAGGGTTGGGTTGTAAATTGGGGTAAATGGGGAGGTAAACAGGTAAATCAAGCAGGTAAGAGTCCGTAAAATTGGTATTTAGTATATATAAGAGAAGCTAGGGTCTCGAAAAATTTTTTGACATTAGCTACCCCCATTACCACCCCTACCCCACTTTTTAAAGGGACGAAAAAAAAGTGTGATTTAGTGTATGTACAAGAACCAAAAACCTCAAAATATTTTTTTACTTCATAGGCCAAGAATTTTTATTGAAAAATTACCAAAAATCCTCGTTATGTTGGGGTGATGCCTATTACGAATAACTGGCAAAATAAGGATACATATATTACTTCAACATCCAGTGGAAGTATAGTAACGACAAAAAATTTTTTTTTTAATTTTTATTGTTCAAATAGGCTTAGAATGTCATGAAATGTCGAGATTTTAAGTTTGAGCAAAAAAAATTCTGTCTGTCTGTCGGTCTAACTTTTTTTTTGTGCGCACGTTTACTCTGGAACCGTTTCAGATACTGACTTGAAATTTAGTAGACTTATGTACTTTAACGAGATCTAGAACTAGATTATATTTTCATCTTGTTCCGTCGAAGAGTTGGGGGTAAATTGGGGTAAATTTGGGGTAAATAGGTAAATCAAGCAGGTAAGAGTTCATAAAATTGGTATTTACTATATACAAGAGAAGCTAAGGTCTCAAAAAAAATTTTGGCATTAGCCCCCACCCCATTATTAAAGGGGATGAAAAAAAATTTAATTTAGTGTGTGTACAAGAACTAGTAACCTCAAAATATTTTTTTACCTTATCCACCCCCACTACCACCCTCTATCACCACCCTCACCCTATTACCGATGTGGGGTATCGTTTTATGGGTTTTTGAGGCAAAGAATTTCAAATATTATATTATTAAACAATTATTTCCACATACAACATTTTTTCGTTGTGAGTGACTTGGATAGAAAATCTGGATGTGGAAGTTGGGCAGCGGTTTTTTTTATTGTTAAATTAGTGTACAATATCGATAATTCTATCATTCCCAATTGAAATTAAAATTTTGTGGACATGCCTATTGAAAGTCGCATTTCGGAGATATGAACTTTACTTTGCTTTTTTTTAAAGGAACACTCCATATATGTACCATTTGAAACGCCATAAAAAAAGCTTTGTATTTATAATATAATACATGGTACTTATCTTAAACAAATTTTGTCTAATTTACTATAAATTTACAATTTATCAAATTAGCCATGGAAAACAAAAGTATGTAAATTAAAATAAACAATATGTTAGTTCTGTCTAATTTCACTTTATTTTAAATAAAATGGAGAATTTCAATAATTAATACAGTGTGTTTCACTTGAAATGGTAACACCCCAATAACTTTATTTTTTTTCCGATTTGAATCGCATTTTACTTAAGTATAGAACAAACTAGTATCTACTTATGATCAGAAAAACATTCGCCTCCTACGGTACCAAAGCCACCTGCGGTACCAAAATATGTGGAGAAAATCGGAAAATCATATTAGGCATTTTTTTATCGGAAAATTTTGTTAATAAAACTTGTTCAGAATTGTCCAAAATGGACAAAATTTAATCAAAATTAAAAAATGAAAAACTTGAAATTTAAAAAATTTTGAAAATAATTAGGTACTTAAAAAAAAACTGTTTTACAACTACCTGCAGCTTGGGTTTAATTTCAAACAAAATTGTCATAGTACAGTTTTCTAAACGAAAAAACCCATTCAAATGATATTTTCGGACTTGGACATTATTTTAATAAAAATTTATATATTTTTTTTGATTAAATTTTGGACTTAAGGTTTCTGAACAATTCTTTCATTAACAAAATTTTCCAATAAAAATATGCCTAATATGATTTTTTGATTTTATCCGCATATTTTGGTACCGCAGGTGGCTTTGCATTTGTAGGACGTGAATTTTTTTCTGGTAATAAGTAGATCCTAATTTGTTCCATAAGTAAAATTAGATTCAAATCGGAAAAAAAATTTAAAAAGTGAAACAGACTGTATATATTTTTCGGACTACCATGACTTAATGTAAGAAAATATAAAGCTTAATATCTACTATAGTTTTTAAGAAAAATACTGGGTCATATATCATTGAAAAGATTTTTCTATGGCCTTTCAAATGGTGTAAAAATATATGGGGGTGTTCTATTTAAAAAAACCGCTGCCCAAGGAATCACTACTTCCGCATCCAGATTTTCGATCCAACTCATTCACAACGAAAAAATTTAGTAATGGGGTGGGGGTGGCTAATGCCAAACATTTTTTGAGACCTTAGCTTCTCTTGTATATACTAAATACCAATTTTCTGGACTATTAGCTGCTTGATTTAGCTGGTTACCCCAAATTTACCCCAATTTACCCCCCAACCCTCTGACGGAACAAAATGAAAATATAATCTAGTTCCAGATCTCGTTAAAGTACATTTGTGTACCAAATTTCAAGTCAATATCTTAAACGGTTACAGAGTAAACGTGCGCACAAAAAAGTTACAGACCGACAGACAGAAATTTTTTTTTCGCCCAAACTTAAAATCTCGACGTTTCATGACATTCTGAGCCTATTTGAACAATAAAAATTTTTAAAAATTTTTTTGTCGTTACTATACTTCCACTGGATGTGGAAGTAAAACCAAGGTAAAGCTCATATCTCCGAAATTCGACTTGTTTGAATTGTTTTGCTGAAATGATGTTTGGAAAATACATGTGATATCTCATAACTTTTATTTTTGAACGTATTTACGTAACTCCAAAAATAAAGAATTTAAATGAGGTTCTAACGTTTGCACAACCACCCTGTACTGTTGACTATAATAAGGAACTTTAGTCTAGTTATTATAAAAAACACGTTCTCAAATAAATTAAACATGTTCTGATAGAACATATTAATAATAATAATTTTTTGTTTTTATGTCTTTGGTGTTTTTCAAAAAAATTGCCGCGCTTGGATTTTACCCTATAGCCCCCCCCCCCCCCCCCCTAAATCCGCCACTGACTGCGCTCCGTCAGAAACCCTAAAATACCTATATGCATGTTTGGAGCATATTTAATATATATATTACAGCTAGATCCTTATATGTTTGAAATCGGGGATAAAGGATCTAAAAGAATATGTAAAAATATACAGGGTTTTTCATTTAAAAAGCAACCTTCATTGTTATATCACGTGACATATCCAAGCAATTGTTTTTTAATTGCATGTAAAAAAATATGTATACAACCTTACAACTCCTATACGAAACTTTTTTTTGTCTCCAATAATAACATAAATAAAGGGGGGTCAAAATATAGTTATAATTCGTCCGCTGTCTTGGATTCCTAAATTTTTACCAAAAATTCGTAACCCGCATCCCGAAAATCCCCAGATATCGATTTTCATTCGAATAGGATCACAGATGACAAAATTCATCCGCCATCTTGGTTTCCTAAATTTTGACCAAAAATTCGTAACCCGCATCCCCGAAAACCCCCAGACATCGATTTTCAGCCAAATAGGACCATAGATGACGAAATTCGTCCGCCATCTTGGAGTCCTAAATTTTGATCAAAAATTCATAACCCGCATCCCCGAAAACCCCCAGATATCAATTTTCAGTCGAATAGGTCCCTAGATGACGAAATTTGTCCGCCATCTTGGATTCCTAAATTTTGACCAAAAATTCGTAACCCGCATCCCCGAAAACCCTCCGATATCGATTTTTAGTCAAATAGGACCATAGATGACGAAATTCGTCCGCCATCTTGGAGTCCTAAATTTTGATCAAAAATTCATAACCCGCATCCCCGAAAACCCCCAGATATCGATTTTCAGTCGAATAGGTCCATAGATGACGAAATTCGTCCGCCATCTTGGATTCCTAAATTTTGACCAAAAATTCGTAAACCGCATCCCCGAAAACCCCCAGATATCGATTTTCAGTCGAATAGGATCGTAGATGACGAAATTCGTCCGTCATTTTGGATTCCTAAATATCTTAGCAGTATGAGATTCCTCGGAAAACCTACGTCAGATTGGATTTTGAACCATAAACTTATCTCAGAAACTACCGAGAAAACCCAGCCTAGCGCGTTGACTGGGACACCCTGTACATTTTGCTTGGTAATAATTTCGAATAAATTGATTTCTGACCTAACTAAAAACCGCATTCAAATTTTCATAATAAAATTTGTAGGAGTGTTTATACAATACGGTCCTCTCTATTTGGCACCTTTTATTTATGTATTAACATTTTCAAGAATTTCATCTATTAAGTAATTCCTGTAAGATAAAATAATTTATAAATAAATTTAAGATATTACCAGAACTCCTAAATGCTTCCCTGGCAAGCATTCATTCGCGTCAGGTCTCCATGACAACAAGTTCCTCCCTAAAGTCTGAGAGCGTGTAAAGCTATGCGAATGCCGAGGCGAGTGCCATCTATTGACGGCAAAATTGGAAACTATTTATTGAATCTATGTTTGAAAATTAAGGACTATCTAGGTCGTCACGATTTCGTTTTTTGTAAATTCCAATTTTTCGACGTCCATTTTTTCGTTGATCACGTGTTTTTGACTAAAACAAAAAAATAAAAACGTGACGAACTAGAATATATATTTTAATACATACGTACAAAATTTGAAGTTTCTATCTTCAAAAATAAGCCGAATAATTCGTTTCTTCATTTCACTGACCGCAGATTATACTCTTAAGTACATATGTCTACCAAATTCCAAATCAATTTCTCAAACGGTTCCAGAGTAATCGTGCGCACAAAGAAAAAACTACAGGCAGACACAGACCGATATTTTTTTCGCTCAAACTTAAAATCTTAGTGTTTTATGACATTCAATAAGCCTATTTCAACAATAACAATTTTTCAAATTTTTTTTTGCGTTACTATCCACTAGAATTGTTTGTAACAATTTTTAAATAAACAATTATTTACAAAATAAAATTGTTCGCTGACAAATATTAAGATTTTCCAAAAACCGATTATTTACATTTTTCACCCTCAAAATGAGGTGGAAAAGTTCAAATTTTAAATTCTTTATTTTTTGCATTGAAAAATGAATATTTAAAAAATAAATAAATAAAGCCATCGTGTAGAGCGACCAAAAATACTGTTATTGTTATTACACTGTCTTAATTTTTTTTTTCTTTTTCGATTCTTAGTTGGTGCAAGCCGCTTGAAGAGAGCTCGAAAAACGATCATTTTTACGCTTATATGCGGGCAGATGTAGCTCATAGAAAAATATGATTTCGAGGACTTTTTTGTAGAAAACTTGATTCTCTACACAAAGGGTAGTTAGTATATATTTTTGTCGTATCTATTACCGTTCTCGTTACGTAAGCGGTGAAATGTCAAAACCTCGACATTTCAAATGTTTTTTTTCTAATTGTTTAAACAAAATGAAGACTTTAAAAGTACTCACAAATATTATTCCCATTGAATCGAACGGCGCCAAAAAATAATATTTTCAAGTACTGGGAAGTATAGTAACGCAAAAAAAAATACAAATTTTCATTATTCAAATAGGTTTAGAATATCATGAAACGTCGAGATTTTAAGTTTGAGCAAAAAGAAAATTCGTTTGTCTGTCTGTCGGTCTGTAACTTTCTTTGTGCGCACGATTACTCTGGAACCGTTTAAGATACTGGCTTGAAATTTGGTACACGTATGTTTTTAAGGAGATCCGGAAATAAATTATATTTTGATCTTATTCCGTTGAAGGGTTGGGGGGTAAATTGTGGTAAATAGGTAAATCAAGCATGTAAGAGTCCATAAAATTGGTATTTTATTTATAAGAGAAAAAAAATTTGGCATTAGCCACCCCCGTTACCACCCCCCACTCCACTATTAAAGGGACTGAAAAAAATAAAATTGTGACTTAGTGTGTGTACAAGAACCAAAAGCTTCAAATTTCTTTTTACTTCATCCATCCCTATTACCACCACCCGCATCGGTATAGTGAGGACTATATCGATGCGTCATATCGTTTTATGACTTTTTGGAGCAGGCGATTTCAAATATTATATTATTAAAGTTCGATAAACAATGATTTCCACATGTAAAATTTTTTTCGTTGTGAGAGACTTGGATAAAAAATCTGAATGTGGAAATAGTGATTCCTTGGGCAGCGGTTTTTTAAAAAATTTCATTATTAGTAGCATATGATTTGATAATAATATACTCTATTTCAAATTTTACAATTACTTTTTTTTACTTTTTAAATTTTTTTCAGGTTTGTGAAAGTTCCGAATGTGATGTTGTTAGAGGAGAATGCACGCAGACCTACGTTCCATATTTATTTTTAGTAATCCCTCTTGGTCCTGTAACCCTTACGGGACAAGATTACGTTTTGGTCGAAAGCGGATGTGTGTGTAGGCCCAAATATGCATCTCAAAGTAATCAAGAAGCAAGTGCAATGTCGTCGATACCTAGATTATAATAAAGAAAAAATGTGTGTGAAAAAGTGTGCTATGTTAAAAAATTACAAAAATTGCAATGTGCTCATATTTATTTAAATTAAAATTGTAAGATATTTATTGTTAATTTAAATATTAATTATAAGAATATATTTATATGAAATATAACTAATATTTAGATTTTTATTTTGAAATATTTTTTCGCTGGTATGATTCAAATTATACTTAATTTGGTAGACAGAGAGTAATAATGGCTCATTATAGATGCAAATCCTCTAAAAAGGTGGTCAGGGTATTATGAAAAATTTTGAATATTCCTTGGAATTTTATATGGGTTATTTAGTGGAGTCAATAGAGGTTTTCACTTCGGAAAAATTTCGGGAAGCGGTAACTTTTGAGAATACGTCTCTGAACATGTCAGGAACAACATACCAAAAGTTACCAACAATAGTCCTTGAGCGTCATCTGTTATTAAACAAATTAGTTGCAAAGTACCAGATTTTGTCAAATATCTTAAAATAATTTTTTCTATCAAAAATTAATTGCGTTATTCGAAGGTACGAGAAATTTCATATCAAAAATGTATATGAAGTTTTTTGTACGATCAAAAATGTAGGCTCCAGATTATTTTGTTTAACGCTTGAAAATGGAACGCGGCTACACGAATGTACGACGCGCGAAGCGCACTACACCAAATGCGTTGTAACTGTTGAACTAATTAATGAAATTGACCTCATAAAAGCTTAAATGAAAGAAGAAACGCTATTGGATTATAGTGGAAGACCAGACCCTCTGAATTCGACACCCTCTATACAACTCGCGAACACCCACCTAAAAAATAGGTAATCTGATGTAAAATAACCTGCTAAACTTGATTTTTGAATTCGCCCATTGATTTGAGATTGCCAAAATGACCAAATTGGCAATTTTTCAAAAAAAATAAAAATTATGTGTTATTTTTTGTTTTTCATATAACACGTCATATATTTTTTATTTTACTTCAGAATTTTTTAATTTTTTTACATAATATTCTCTAGCTATTCTTTGATATGTTGAAAGTAAAAAACTTTACCTAAAAAATAATTAGTTGGCAAAAAAAAAATAACAACTTTTCTTTGACGCAAAATCTGTAAAATTTGCAGAGTAAAATGTTCGATCGAGGTATCTTTTTTATTTTTAAAGTTAGGTGCCTACTATAATCGAAGAAAATGTTCCGAATGAACTAAATAAAATCTTTTATAAGAAGTTTTTTTTGAAATTTTGCTCCCTTATCGAAATATTCATTGATTGTTTCAGCGTCCGAACGAATGCGCGCTACTATGAATCGGCCGCAATCGCATCTAGAGCTAAACGCAGGCACGTGCCGGGTGATTATTATTTTCCAGTGTCCATTTATGTTAAGTTGAAAGTGCTTTTTGTCTCAGTCCTTATATTTAGTGCGTTATAAACACATAGGAAATCAAAGCAAACAAGCTAAAAACGTACTCTTCGCCTGTTCACTGGATTTTTATATAATTGTTATACATTCAATAGTATACTTTTCGCAGTTTTTTGTAAATAATGTTACTTTTAGACATTTACTTCCACGTCCAGTAGAAGTATAGTAACGACAAAAAAATTTTAAAAATTTTTATTGTCCAAATAGGCTTAAAATGTCATGAAACATCGAGATTTTAAGTTTGAGCGAAAAAAAAATTTCTGTCTGTCTGTAACTTTTTTTTGTGCGTACGTTTACTTTGGAACCGTTTAAGATATTAACTTGAAATTTGGTACACATATGTACTTTAACGAGTTCTAGAACTAGATTATATTTTCATCTTGTTCCGTCGAAGGGTTGGGGGGTAAATTGGGGTAAATTTGGGGTAAATGGGTAAATTAAGCAAGTAAGAGTCCATGAAATTGGTATATAGTATATACAAGAGAAGCTAAGGTCTCAAAAAAATTTTTGGCATTAGCCACCCCCATTACCACCCCCACCTCCTTATTAAAGGGGATGAAAAAAAAATGTGATTTAGTGTATGTACAGGAACCAGAAACCTCAAAATATTTTTTTTACTTCATCCACCCCCCCACTACCACCCCCCTATCACCACCCCCACCCCACTACCGATGTGGGGTATCGTTTTATGGGTTTTTGGGGTAGAGGATTTCAAATATTATATTATTAAAGTTCCATAAACAATTATTTTCACATACAAAGTTTTTTCGTTGTGAGTGACTTGGATAGAGAATCTGGATGTGGAAGTAGTGATTCCTTGGGTAGCGGTTTTTTAATTTTATAGTACGATCTTAGTTGGTAAAAGACTTGGTAAAAAAACTATACCAAACCCCATTTGGGTTTCGATCCCGTCACCCTTGGATTCCGAGTCAAAAGAACTACACCACCACCTTACACGTAAAAGAATGTAAATTTTTACATTATTATAAGACACGAGCTAAAATCATATTTTCACGGTTGTATATTACATTATGAAATGTATATTTGTAAAATACATGAATATTTAGATATTAAAATGAAATATCATTTCACCAGATTTCTATTCAATTACAAAAACAAAAATTAAACATTTTTTTTTTCAAATTTACATCATTAATAACATTTTTATTTACCGATCGATTTTGTTCAAATAGGGTTCTTCCTCTAGCTAACACTAATTCACTGTCCAAATTTCAGTACAATCGGAATTTTCTTTCTTGAGTTATCGTGCTTACAAGAAACGTGAGGGACGGACAGACAGACGGACAGACGGACATTTTGAAAGCTGTTCAGAATTCGTTCACTAACACAATGGTATGAAAAATTTTTGTCTGCGGGCGATATTTACGGTTTTAGAAATGTACCGATAAAATGCAAAATCCGATGACATTTCTGTGGCTCTAGAACAATATTTAGAACAGAAAAATTTATTTTTATCACTAACTCCAGTTTACCATGCACAATGTAGAAGATCGTATACCCGAACTGCTTATAAAAAAAAATCAGAAATTGTAAATCCTAGTACAGAGAATACAAGTAAAAAGGGCATTTCTGCAATGTGCTATTTACAAGACAGCCTACCAAATTAAGCCCAGAATTCCAAATGTTTTAGATTTTGGATGGTACCTAAAGGAGGAAATCTTATTTCCAAAGATGATTTCAAAAAGCCCAAAACCCAATTTTATTGAGTTCTCCATTTTGTAAATGTAAATTATATAACTGTACTACAAGCTGCAAGTGTAGCAAAGCAAACGTGCAATGTAACATAAGTTGGTTATGCGAAGGAAAATGTAATCTTTAGTACCCAGTTGCTGTTATAATTAATGAAAACATATTTTTTAATGTGTATGTTTCAAGATTATCTACATAATTTTATAACATTTAATTGCAAATAGAAACTAAATAATTCGTAGACTCACTTGATCGCTTAAACGACACCACAGATGGGCGACGTTAACAGAAGTTATGCTTTAAATTAATGCGGACGAGTTGCGCGGCCGCATTCAACAGCGTCATCTCGTTACATGAGCCGAATTTCAAAAAAATCTCTTTATAAAAAAGTTTGTTTAAAGTATATGGAACATTTTTCTCCTTTATACTATAACTCTCTCTTTAAAAATAAAAAAGTTACCTCGATCGGGTATTTTTCAATGCAAATTTTAAAAAACCGCGACAATAGAGGGTAATTATATTTTTTTTAGGCACTATATTATTAGTTACACTATATTCTTTGCCGTCAGCCTGTCCAAGAATATTGGAGGGATAATGTGTAAAATATTGGTCTAAATCGGCATTAAAATAAAAAAGATATGATGTGTTATGTGCAAAACAAAAATTAACACATAATTTTAAAATTTTTCAAAAAATTTGCGAATTGACCGATTTGGCAATCTCAAATTAACGGGCGAACTCAAAAATCAAATCTAGAAGGTCATTTTACATAATATCATCTGTTTTTTAGGTGGGTGTTCGCGAGTTGTATAGACTACTTTTAAAATGCTTCCTACAGATTGGCTGCTCTCCGACTATTATTATATTTTCAAATATAAAAATGAATGTATGTTAGTGGAAGACCAGACCCTCTGAATTTGATACCCTCTATACAACTCGCGAACACCCACCTAAAAAATACGGAATCTGATGTAAAATAACCTGCTTAACTTGATTTTTGAATTCGCCCATTGATTTGAGATTGCCAAAATGGCCAAATTGGCAATTTTCTAAAAAAAATAAAAATTATGTGTTATTTTTTGTTTTTCATATAACACGTCATATATTTTTTATTTTACTTCAGAATTTTTTAATTTTTTTACATAATATTCTCTAACTATTCTTTGATATGTTGAAAGTAAAAAACTTTACCTAAAAAATAATTAGCTGGCAAAAAAAAATAACAACTTTTCTTTGACGCAAAATCTTTAAAATTTGCAGAGTAAAATGTCCGATCGAGGTATCTTTTTTATTTTTAAAGTTAGGTGCCTACTATAATCGAAGAAAATGTTCCGAATGAACTAAATAAAATCTTTTATAAGAAGTTTTTTTTGAAATTTTGCTCCCTTATTGAAATATTCATTGATGGTTTCAGCGTCCGAACGAATGCGCGCTACTATGAATCGGCCGCAATCGCATCTAGAGCTAAACACAGACACGTGCCGGGTGATTATTATTTTCCAGTGTCCATTTATGTTAAGTTGAAAGTGCTTTTTGTCTCAGTCCTTATATTTAGTTTGGCATAATAAATTATAATTACTCGGATAGGAAATCAAAGGAAACAAGCTAAAAACGTACCTTCGCCCGTTCACTGGATTTTTATATAATTGTTATACATTCAATAGGATACTTTTCGCAGTTTTTTGTAAATAATGTTACTTTTAGACATTTTTAATTTTATAGTACGATCTTAGTTGGTAAAAGACTTGGTAAAAAAACTATACCAAACCCCATTTGGGTTTCGATTCCGAGTCAAAAGAACTACACCACCACCTTACACGTAAAAGAATGTAAATTTTTACATTATAAGACACGAGCTAAAATCATATTTTCACGGTTGTATATTACATTGTGAAATGTATATTTGTAAAATATATAAATATTTAGATATTAAAATGAAATATCATTTCACCAGATTTCTATTCAATTACAAAAACATAAAAATTTTAAAATTTTTTTTTCAAATTTAAATCATTAAGTAATAACATTTTTATTTATCGATCGATTTTGTTCAAATAGGGTTCTTCCTCTAGCTAACACTAATGTACTGTCCAAATTTCAGTACAATCGGAATTTTCTTTCTTCAGTTATCGTGCTTACAAGAAACGTGACGGACAGACAGACAGACGGACATTTTGAAAGTTGTTCAGAATTCGTTCACTAATAGTGATTGGTATGAAAATTTTTTGTCTGCGAGCGATATTTACGGTTTTAGAAATGTACCGATCAAATGCAAAATCCGATGACATTTCTGTGGCTCTAAAACAATATTTAGAACAGAAAAATTTATTTTTATCACTAAATCCAGATTACCATGCACAATGTAGAAGATCGTATACCCGAACTGCTTATAAAAGAAAATCAGAAATTGTAAATCCTAGTACAGAGAATACAAGTAAAAAGGGCATTTCTGCAATGTGCTATTTACAAGACAGCCTACCAAATTAAGCCCAGAATTCCAAATGTTTTAGATTTTGGATGGTACCTAAAGGAGGAAATCTTATTTCCAAAGATGATTTCAAAAAGCCCAAAACTCAATTTTATTGAGTTAACTCCATTTTGTAAATATAAATTATATAACTGTACTACAAGCTGCAAGTATAGCAAAGCAAACGTGCAATGTAACGTAAGTTGTTTATGCGAAGGAAAATGTAATCTTTAGTACCCACTTGCTGTTATAATTAATGAAAATAATATTTTTTAATGTGTATGTTTCGAGATTATCTACATAATTTTATAACATTTAATTGCAAATAGAAACTAAATAATCCGTAGACTCACTTGATCGCTTAAACGACACCACAGATGGGCGACGTTAACAGAAGTTATGCTTTAAATTAATGCGGACGAGTTGCGCGGCCGCATTCAACAGCGTCATCTCGTTACACGAGCCGAATTTCAAAAAAAGTTCTTTATAAAAAAGTTTGTTTAAAGTATATGGAACATTTTTCTCGTTTATACTATAACTCTCTCTTTAAAAATAAAAAAGTTACCTCGATCGGGTATTTTTTAATGCAAACTTTAAAAAACCGCGACAATAGGGGGTAACTATGTTTTTTTTAGGCACTATATTATTAGTTACACTATATTCTTTGCCGTCAGCCTGTCCAAGAATATTGGAGGGATAATGGGTAAAATATTGGTCTAAATCGGAATTAAAATAAAAAAGATATGATGTGTTATGTGCAAAACAAAAATTAACACATAATTTTAAAATTTTTCAAAAAATTTGCGAATTGACCGATTTGGCAATCTCAAATTAACGGGCGAACTCAAAAATCAAATCCAGAAGGTCATTTTACATAATATCATCTGTTTTTTAGGTGGGTGTTCGCGAGTTGTATAGACCACTTTTAAAATGCTTCCTACAGATTGGCTGCTCTCCGACTATGTAGGAATAGTACATATATGAAGTCGGAACATAAAGAGATTTGCGATGAAATCAGTAAAAGCTCTACCATTTGTAAAAATTTAAAGATAAAAACTTGGGTGTTTCACATTTTACTCTTGAAGTAATGTATAAAAAACCAGATGAGTGAAAAAATCTCAAAAATTTATTTTTGAAGATGTACACTTTCAAAATTTTGGGAAAGTCATAAAATTTGATATATGTTACTAACTTTAGCCTCCTATTATTCTGGCTTAAATCGCGTTATTAGATCTCTGTAGGTGCGATCTTTAAAGCTTGAAATGTGTACTTTAAGATGCTTCAAGGGGATTTTTGCCTACCTATCTAGCATAGGTATACGTGTATAGTAGGATCTCAAAATAAGTAAATCTGGTGTAAGGACCATTTTTGGAATATATATAAACCTATACTTTTCACGAAATATTGAAAAAATCAAGTTTTTTCGGTAAATTGACTCAATGTTGATTTTAGAAAATTTTTATCCTGTTTAAAATATCTATGAAAATTACAAGTAGGTATTCTGTTATTAAATTTGCCAGCGTTTCATATAATAACAAGATACTTGTCATTTTCATAGACTACTTCAATAATTGTAATTGTAGCTTAAATACGATTTTCAATGTTCAATAACTCGAAAACGATCAAAGATAGCACTATCATATGTCATATTTTTGAAATCGGAAAAAAAAGAACAATTCAAAAAAATATTATTGCTTCTGCACGCCACTGGTGCTTCCATTAACTTATTAAAGAGGTTCAGTTCCAGCCCTACAACTTTCGTCCGAAACTGTTTTTTCTATCTCCAGTAGCAACGATAATAAAGGGTGGCCTAAATATAATGAATAACCCTGTACATGCGTGCGCGCGCTTGAATACGCATGATTGTGCCACCGACGCACGCACTGAATTACATGTCACTAAATCAGAATTTGTTCAGTATAACCGTATTTCTTTGACAAGATTTTTTGGATCATGTCAGTTATTCTCCTTTCTGATTGGTTTAAAATATTGGTATAAATTGTTCCAACCAATCAAAAACTAGAATTCACTGATCTGATCTAAAATATGATGTCAAACAAATACGGCTTTATATATGAGTGTTGGTTCATTTAAAAGATGTAAATTGTAGCTTTCTGATGCTTTTTAGTTTTAAACAATACAAGCAAAGGATGGATGGGAAAAATATACTTATATACATATATTATCACGCCTGAACTCAATCCTCGCAATAAAAAATATAGAGAAAAATAAAAGCCCTTCAAGAAAATTCTTTCTTCATTGAGAACTGTTAAAAAGTATGTAAGTACTCACACTTCATGATCATTATAGTTTATTAAGTTGTAGTAACGTGGATTCCAAAAAAAGTACATCTCAAATCATTTTAATTTCCTTGCTTGATGATTTTCTTGATAAATATATATACTGGGGGCTGTAACTTACCAAGAAATTGACCCATTGGAAAAAATAAAATATCACTATTCGGAAAAAATGTATACTTCTCGAATGTTCAAACACAAAATCGTTTATTTGAATGCATTTTTTCGAAAATATGATTAATCAGATCATGATAAGAAATTGCGATTTTCACGATCTTATCCTCATAACTATAAAAAACTCTTTGATTGCTTTGAATATAAATTCTGGAACTTTTCCAATACATTAACAAATGTATAAGAAATCCATTGGATATAGCTGAAATATGAATAGGTGTAACTGTAATAAATACAATACAGTAAAGGCACGTAAAAATTCATGCGAGCGATTCAGCGGCCATGTGTGGTGTCTGTGTATGAGTTCATAATTATATATTTTCCCTCCAGATTCACTTTCTATCTTCCTTTTCACTAAGAAAAATGTTAAAAACGTGTAATCAGAAAGAGAAAAAAGCTTTATTTTACTCGTTCCACCACATCAAAGACAATACGTATACATTACGAAGATTTGGAAGAATCTCTGAAATTATTTAAAGAAAGAAAGTTTCTCCCGAACCGCAGGAGAAACATCCTGATGCCTGATGGTGGTTGCCGCAAAGCTGGAATGAAATGCATTTTATACGACACTCCATTTTCGGCTCGCGAAGTAAACGCCATCCTCGTGAATAATAGCCATCATTACAACTACAAGTTCGTTGAATAATATGCCAATTCCTACATGGTTCCTGACAATACCATTATCTCATGAGCAGGACAAGTTGCATTCATGTCGCTAGGACGAGCATACCTGTAACTGTAAGTACATACCTTGAATTGAAGTGGTCGAGATTTTTTGCTTTCTTTCTACCAAAGAACTGGCTAAACTTAAGATATCTAACTTAGTTGAGCGTTCTTTCTATCTTAGATTAGCTCAGTCAAATACCTCCTCCCTTACCTTCTTCAAGTCTACCGGATTTCATCCTAAACTTTAGAAACTTATTGCTTGATGTTAAGGCTGCTCAAAATACCTGAATCTTAACAACGCGCAGTCCGTTTATTTGATCGTTTTTTTTACAAGTTAGTTAAGATAAAAATCTTGAATTTAGGTAGGGCAGATTTCTAAATTCACCTGTGGATCGCACCGGTAAGCAATAGCATTATTTGATTGGCTATTGGCGGGTGCGTCCTCCGGTGAATATAGAAAAGTGCGGGTAGGAGTAGGGATGGCAAAAAAAAATTATATATCGATATACCTATTGATATGATATGTCGCAAGCATGTATCGATACAATCCGATATATCGAAATAAATATATCGATACTTCAATATATCGATATATTTGAAAACATAAGCGGGGGAAGAAAATCTAAAAAACACTTTTTTATATATATCGATATATTTTTAAAAAATTGATGAGCGGGGGGGGGGGGGCATCTTAAAAAAAATTTTTACACCAAAATAAAAATTGACGAGGAGCGAGAGGGAGGATATCCTACGACCCTGCAGTGAGACTATTCCGATGTATAAAAATATATCGATAGTTATGTCAATATATCGGCAGCAAAATAACGATACAAATATATCGATATATCGTTGCCATCCCTAGGTAGGAGTAGTTTGTGGGGTAGGCTATGATTGTCGGTAGACAGAGAGCATGGTCAGTAAACTCTAAACTAGAATTTATCGACCGCGGACAGAAAGCACCTAATATGGTTGCTACTTTAATTTTGGTCGGGTGTAACCGACAACCACAGATGATTGTGAATACTCCTGAAATGAACTACGCATGCGCCACTTACCTAGTCAGACCAATGTAAAATAATGAAGGTTTTCTCATGTCTTTCATTGTACAAAAGATAGAATGAAACAATATTCAGAATCATCGAAATGAATACCAAACTGGAACAATAGCTGTTTTCTATCTACCAACAATCTTAGCTAAGCTAAGTAGTTTTAATGTCAGACGCAAACTGTGGTACACGAATATTTCACTCATCATCAGGCGTGGACTGAAAAACTACTTAGCTTATTAGCTAAGATTGTTGGTAGAAAGAAAACACCTACTCACTCAATGCTTTAGGTATATGGAACTGTAATGAAACCACTGAAACACGTTTCTACGGAAAGAGAAACTTGCGTTCACTATTCTGTCCTTGCCTGACTGATGGCTTTAGTTGGACTAGTGGGTAAAAAAAAAGAGTGGAATAGTGTACGCAAGTTTTCTATGTGAGTTACTTTCTCTAGTCGAGTGCACGTTCCAGTTTGATATTAATTTCGATGCTCAGAATATTCACTTTCAGCGACTATTGGTTTAAAGACACATTTTAAAGAAGAATGACGACAATATCCTGCATCTTCGTATTGGTTGGACAGTTTAGAGGCAACCTATCTATTGCCTAATCTTGGATATAGGTGGCGCATTCGTGTAGTAGTGTTCTAGCGCATACTTCGTTCTTCTTTTATAGCCGACATGGCGGACAACACAAATTCTGTGGCATCTGCAATAGTATATGATTTTTTATCCAAAAAAGATAAGAACCTAGCTTCTGTCTTTCAAAAGAAAGCAAATGCGGTATGTATATGCTTTGATTTAAAATAATTTCTATTTCTTCTTATTGTGTATTATCAGTAAAATTTAAAAAGTTTCGTGTGAGGTCCATTACCACGTGTTTTCGACCATGCTAGTTAAAGTTTGCGGTTTTGGTTTTAAACAGCGTTTGGCGTTAGTGGCTTCTAGATTAATATATATATATTATTTTTTAGTATTAAATTATAATAAACCTTTTGCTTTTAGTCTGCTCTGGTTAAAGGCTCCCCCACATTTAATGATATATTACTTCATTATTTGAATACGGGTCCAAAGGCAAAGAAAATTAAATTGACTTCAGTAGAAAGTGATGAGAGTAGCAGTGAAGAAGAGAACCCGAAGGCTAAACTCTTAAATGGGGCAGTGAAACAAGCCACACCAGCACAGAAAAATGCCAAATCTAGTGATGAGGAAAGTTCAGATGAAGAAGAGACGGCTAAGCCTGTACAAAAACCACCGGCCAAACCTATACAAAAGCAACCGGCCAAACCTGTACAAAAGCAACCGGCTAAGCCTGCACCAAAACAACCAGCTAAACCACCACAAAAGAAAACAGAAAGTAGTTCGGAAGATTCTTCTGATGAAGAAGCTCCCGCAAAACAACCAGTGAAACCTACTGCAAAAACAGTTCAGAAGAAAAAAGAATGTTCAAGTTCAGACGATTCATCTGATGAAGAGACGCCTAAGCCTGCCGCAAAGCCAGTCCAGAAAAAACAAGAAAGTGATTCAGAAGATTCCTCTGATGAAGAGGAGCCCAAAAAACCAGCCCCTAAAGTAGTTCAGAAGAAAGCAGCAGATTCAGATGTAAGTTTATAAATTGATGGGCCTAGAATAAAAGGGGTATGAATGTAATTTTAAATTTCTGAAATATTTGCATTCAAAGTTGAATGAATTTTAAAAATTCCAGAAGGTTCGGGCAGGTTTTTTTTTATTGGTTACTAAATCTGTTAATTTGTTTTGTATTGTTAATATTTTTCAAAATTTTACTAATTTTTTACATTACATTACATTTACATTACAAGAAAAATTTCAAAATGTACTTATACCCCTTTTATCCCGAACTTTTTTGTTTTTTTTGTTTCTATAGTAGGCTGACCAGATGTATGGAATTTTGCTGCATTGTCTGGAATTTTAACGGCACATACAGCATGTACAGGATGTACAGCAAAATGTACAGTATTACGTTTTGGTTGGAAATGTCTTTCCGGATATCCCCCCGCTCATCAAAAATGTTGAGATCAAAAAAATCTTTTTCTTGTATTTGTCCTCCCCGGACCAGTGTTTTCTGTCCACGGTCCTGTCTGTCCAAGTATACAGCATTCTAACTGCAAACATCTGGTCACCCTATTCTATAGTACCTACACTCCTACACAATAATAAATCATTACTTGTTAAAAAAAATTGTACATAAAGTCAGAAAATCAGATGTATTTAGCACCAAACAAATAATGTAGACTTTAAGTTCGTCATTTATATATCTAGTGATATATTTGCAAAAAGGGAAA
Organism: Rutpela maculata; assembly: GCA_936432065.2. Taxonomy (NCBI): domain Eukaryota; kingdom Metazoa; phylum Arthropoda; class Insecta; order Coleoptera; family Cerambycidae; genus Rutpela; species Rutpela maculata. Next base: position 34,660,595 of record OW386287.2, on the reverse strand, counting down.
TCCAGCCTAACCTAAATATCTAACCCTAAATATGAATTCTCATGCATCCGAATCGGAATCGTATGTTTATTCAACAGATAAAGAAAAATGTCAATTCACATGGATCTGACATTCGTATATTTTAGTGCTCGTTTTAGTGATATTTAAGCTTGTTTTTAGCCAAGATTTTTCTAGTATAAGGTTGCTTCGTAACTCCCACCAAAAAATGTCATTAGCCAATGAGCAGTTGGTGTGAAATCACACCAGATGCAGAGCCTGATTCAAAATATTGTAAGAATTTGTGTAATGTTAATAATTAAGCAAAGAACTCGTAACTGGAACGAGCTCGCAATAACCTGCCTGAGGTAGGGGTAATTACCTCGTATTTTGGGTCACCGTTTTGCATGGTGGTAATCGGAATAAGTTGTAGAATATAACTACAGATCATAGTATACTTCTGGCCATATTTCGGGCCTAGAAAGAGATAACTGCGTCACCACTACGCATTCGAAAAACAAGAATAGTCTGACTGTTCATCGCCGCACTCACTTCTCGCCTAAAAGCTGAATACGAGAGAACCTTATACTCTTCAAATCTTGGTTTTTAGTAACTTTAAGAATAGTTTTCGAACACTAAACTGTTCAGCAGACAATATTCAAAAGTTTATTGAAATTATTGGGGCAGGCATGAAATATTTTTTATTATTACTATGCTCTAATAGCACAACATTGTCCTATGGATATCTGAAGGACGTCCTCGACGGACATACAGGTCATCCGATGGACGTTCGTTTTTGGTTCAAATTACATAAGACAGGTAGCCGAGAGACGTCCAAATGTCACTTTGAACAATATTTGTACATCCCAATTATTTAAAAAAAAAAACTAGTGGGGATTTAACCGCCAATCTCATGATTTGTAAGTCAACGCTTTAACTCACTGGGTCACTAACCTTTCTTACTAGTACTTACTTAAAGACTGTACCGTTGAAAGTAGGTCTTAGAGACTAATATAGCTATTTATTTCAAAATGTAGAAAGTATTAATAAATGTTTATTATCAAATAATACCATTAATAATTTACAAAAAAAGGTTAAAATTTTACAGAAATAACGGTCAAATATAAACAAAAACATTCTAAAATAAAAAAACCAGTTTTGTTAACGTTTTTTTTTTGTTTTTATATTAAATAGACATCCTGCTGCTGTCCATATATGGACCTTAAGTGTGTGTACTTGCCGGACATAATGCACATATGTTGGACGTTCAGTGTGGTATTCGTTGGTATGTATACATATCTCGGAAACGTGTTGGAGAGAAAGCGGTATGAAAATGTTATCATTTATTACAAAAATGTAATATTAAATCAACGGACACGAAATGGACGTTCATCTCCTATCCTTATATGGACATAAAATCTACATACTTCTCATACATAAAATGGACATTCAGAGGACGACCATTCTGTACAATTTCAAAGTAAATCCGATGATAGACGTCCAATTTATGTCCGTAGATGTCAGTACATTAAATGGACATAAAACGATTGTCTGGCAGATATTGTGTGCTATTAGGGATGGCTCATGTCGTGAAAAAGTTGTGATAATCACGTTGTATTATTCTGTTTAAAAATATCTCTCACCCAAAATTATCAGTCCTCTTCTCTTTTTTTTTATCAAATCAATATTATGACTAAATTAATTTTATCCACTTTAAACATTTTGATGATTGTTGACACACAGTTTGTTAATAAAAGTGATAACCTCACTTTTATTAACAAATTGTGTGTCAATGATGTAATGTAAAATTCCCGAAATATTGAAATTACCACCGAATATTCAGAAATATATGGGAACATTAAAAAAAAAGCTGTTTATTTATATTAATAATAAATATATTAATGATCTTTTATGACTACTGAGGGCGTAATATCTTAATATTTATCAGCTGATTGATATCTAACGGTCAATCACTTCGGTGGGGCAGACAGCACGACGGCGATTTTGTGCTCCGTGCTATGTACAGTGTTGTGCAAGAGTACATGCAGTCGTGTTTCTGCGAATATTAGTGAATCATATTTCCAAAATTCTGAATACTGGTCGACATCAGAAAAATACTCAATGTCAAAATACAAACTTTCGTATAGTCACAGCCCGCCAAATTGATTTCAAATAATTCCACCTATAGAAAAACATTTGGATCTTCGTATTACTGGATATCATACGCATGAGAATTCACCTTAAGTCCACGTCTTTTTTTTAAAACTCTTAGTACGACTAATACAATTAAAAAGAAAGTTGCAATTATCTGGATTTGAACCCAAAACATCGTATCCTGGAATTAGCCACCAAACTGAGCTATTTGATACCCAACATGTATTTCATTTCATTTTGAACAAAAAAAACAGTTTTTTTTTGTTTTGAACAGTTTTTCTTGTTTAAAACGGGTTTTGTAAAATTTTTAAATGGTATGTTTAAAAAGTGTTTAAAACAGGTTTAAAACGTTTAAAACTATATTCAACTAAAATTAAATGGTGCCAGGCACACTATGTCTGCTACTACTAGTTGACGTCAGATGGCGCTCTTAAACGGATTTTGGACCATCATCGGCACTTTTCCTGCTTTTCCACAATCTCCAAAATAATACATTTATTTAAAAACATCGCACTATGTTTTAAACAGTTGTTTAAAACATTGCGTTTTGTATTAAATATGTTTTAAACATTTGTTTAAAACACAGTGCAATGTTTTAAACACTTTGTTTTAAACATGCCAACCCTGCACAAATGTAATGCCGTAATACAAATTTTTCAAGAAAGGGTTGTGCATAAAAAAAAACAATATTGTTGTAAAAAATTATTGGTGTTTACGGTAGTGTGCCATAATCTTACACAAATTATTTTAGATTATGGTAGAAATATTTTGCCGTAACTTTAACATTTATTTGGTTACGGCTGTCATCACTTGCATGCGCAAAAGCAATGTTGGTGGAATAAAAACCGGAACAGAACGATTCATTAACTGTTGCCTCTCAATTTTTTTGTAACTTGTCGAAACAAATTTTTTTTGTTGATTTCAATAGTCTGGTATCATTTTTTCAAGTTTTTTCTAAAAGCTTATCAAAGAATTTTTTAATCGGTTCGGGGATTTAGGAGAAATTCTCGAATTACGAAATCAGTTTCTTAAGCACGGCACCGTCATGCGCCACCCTTAACACTAAAGAAAGTTCAATGTATGTTGATAACAAATAGGTACTTTCATACTTTTTTCTCTCTAGGTGTAATACAAACCTCTAACGTAACTCTTCATTAATACTAGTGACATTAATGATTACTAGTTTAAATAAAAATAAAATTACATTAACTTTTTTCTGACTCATATAATCCAGGTTTATACCTTGTGTTTGATCGGCTTTCTTTATATAATTTTTCTATTTAATATAAGGTATAACATAAGATTCATTTGACAACACAGTACTGTAGTGTTATGAAATTATTGTTTTTTGATGGATTATTACAGCTATAAATTTATCTTTCTTAATTTCATTTCATATTTCAAAAACCAATTGCTGTTCTATACAATTATTCCAACAATGTGGTTTAGTCACTGGTCCCATTCTCTTTCTAAATTGTTAATTGTCTTGGTACTAAGAACATTTTGTTTAGGATTCATCATCCGATGAAGAGAGTGCTCCCAAAAAGCCCACACCTGCACCAGTTGCAGTCAAAACTCCACCATCTAAAGCAGCTGCTAAGAAAGCTGAGAGCGATAGTGAAGAAGATTCTTCAGAAGAAGACGAGCCCAAAGCACCTATTGCCAAAGCTCCAGTAAAACCCACACCAGCTTCAGCTGCAAAGAGGAAACAGGATGATGATTCGGATGATGACTCATCTGAAGATGAGACACCTCCAGCTAAGAAACCAACTATCGCTGCAGCTAAGAAACCAACTATCGCTGCAGCTAAAAAAGCTGAAAGCAGTTCCGAGGAAGACAGTTCAGAGGAGGAAGAAACTAAAACTCCATCACCGAAAAAACCATTAGCTAAGTCGACACCTGCAAAAAAAGAAAGTAGTTCCGAAGAAGAATCCAGTGACGAGGAAGAAACAGTGAAAATTCCACCAAAACCAAAAACACCTGTTGCAAAAGTTGCAAAAAAAGACGAAAGTTCCTCAGACGAAGAAAGCAGCGAAGATGAATCACCTAAAAAGCCCGCAGTTTCAAAACCCACACCCAAAAAGGTTAGATTTAACATTATATAATTAGTTTTTATGAAAATGAAACTGGAGTATAAATAATCCTTACTTATTTTAAATATTTTTTTTATAGTCAGCCGCTAAAGAAGAATCTTCTGAAGGATCCGAGGAGGAGGAGGAGGAAGTAGAAACGCCCAAACAAGCAAGTAAAAAAAGGAAACACGAAGAAAATGAGGACGAGGAAGAAGCAGAAGTACAAGTAAAGAAGCCAAATTATGACAATTTTGTGAAAGCTGGTCACCACAACAACAGCTTTAATGGAAACGAAAAAGTGAGTTTACTTAAACATTTTAACACTATCTAATGTAGAAGTAACGTAATATTGAGTAAATTATTTGGTTATAAAATATATTAAGCGATTCTATTTTGTCTAGAACGTCAAGTACCAAAATTATATTAATGTCTCTCAGTGGAGCTAAATCATTAGTTTTAAGTTATCAGTCGTTCAGCAAATATTTTTTGTTTCATTGTTGTTCTGCATTAAAACATTGTCGAGTCTATTGTGTAATTCAATACTTAGTATTCTCTAAAAGAATAGTTGATTTAATTTATGCTGCAATAATGTGTATTTTAAAGTGTTCTCTATATCTATATGACTTATCTTATCTGCACTTTTGAGGTAGCTCAAAAGATGAAAAAAATTGTATTGTATTGTATAACTTGGTTGTTGCTGAAAGGACCCCGCACCATTAGCATTGGAAAAATCATTTCGGTGGAATTTTCTTCAAACTTTGGGAATAGACAGTTCAACAAAAAATGTCAGGAAAAAATTGATTTAATGCCTTCCCTGCAGAGTTACAGTGACTGGAAGTTAAAAATCTTTGAAAAATTATGTTGCGAATATATGCATAATCACATACGAATACTTATATGGGGAAGGCATTAACACGTTGGCTGCCGCAATGTTAAAAAAAAGAAAATCTCACTGGCCACCACAATGTTTTATTTTATTTTTTGAGTTAGGAGGGCGCAAGATGGGAACAACTTTGGATACAAGTAGTTTTAATAAATTTTCCCAGACTTTTTATACATTCATAAATTCCCTGATTTCCCTGACCAAAATCAAATTCCCTGACTTTTCCAGATTTTCCCTGTTTTCCAGACCCTGTTTGATTATGGTCCGAGACTCCTACGTGGGTACATGTGGCCATTACTATCAATTCGCTGAGACACCACGCTGGGTACATGCGGCAGTCAATGTGTTAACACAATTTTTTCATAACATTTTTTGTTCAGAAGCCTTTGAACTATCTATTCTCAAAGTTTGAAGAAAATTCCACCGAAATGATTTTTCCAATGCTAATGGTGCAGGGTTCTTTACGGATTTGCGATTTTAGATAATTGTTTAATAAAAAAAATGTTTTAAATCAGATTATATTAATTTTATAAATGTGAAAAGTATTTACAAGGCTGATAAATTGAACATTTAGGAGGGGAGAATTTTCCTCTTCAGGGATGTGTTGGGGTAGTTAGGAGGTAGAAATACTAAAAGTCCCCGCCCCTAGCCCCGCCGGTTCACGAGTAAAGAGGGGTCGAAAGGTTCCTTTTTTCGATTCTTCGCTTATAACTCGTATGGAAAAAGGTAATCTATGTAAAATTAAACGTAATTAAATTTTAGACAAGAATGTTTATATTCATTTTCTTCCTATGTGTTATAGTTTACGAGATACTCACCAGCGAAAATCGATGATTAGTAAAAAAAAGTCAATTATGTACCTTGAATATTTCTATCAAAGCGGTTTACCAAAGTCTGCTAATAAATCAGTCACAAAATAATCTTTATTTTACAACACTCGACGTATACTAACGTAATATTTTGTCGAAATCTATACATTTCCTTAAATATACAGTGTGACTCACTTAAAAATGAAGTTACCCTTATAACTTTTTTTAGTTTGTTTCCGCTTTGAATCAACTACTCAAATATAGAACAAATTAGAATCTCCTTATGATCAGAAAAATTTTCAGCTGCTACAAAGGCAAAGCCACCTGCGGTACCAAAATATGCTGGAAAAAATAAAACATTTTGAATGTTAGAAATTCTAAAAAATGCATCCAATCGGTGCCACAAACATACATACACAAAAATTTGATTTGGTTATTGATGAAGGAATTTCTCATACATATAAGCTCATCTGGTAAAGGGGATCCTCAGTTTCCGCAATTTGTGGTGGCTACGTGAAATTCGTCAAGACCCATCAATATGATTTTTGATCTGTTTCCTCATATTTTGGTAGTGCAGGTGGCTTTGCCTTTATAGCAGGTGAATGATTTTCTGGTCATAAGTAGATCCTAATTTGTTCTGTACTTGAGTAAAATTTGATTCAAATCGGAAACAAAATGAAAAAGTTATAAGGGTATCTTCATTTTAAGTGAGTCACACTGTATATTTAAGGAAATGTATAGATTTCGACAAAATATTACGTGAGTAAAAACGTCGAGTGTTATAATAAAATAAAGATTATTTTGTGAATGTGATTTATTAGCAGACCACGGTAAACCGCTTTGATAGAAATATTCAAGGTACATAATTGATTTTTCTTTATTAGTCATTGATGTTCGCTGGCGAATATCTCGTAAATTATAACACACAGGAAGATAATGAATATAAACATTCTTTTGAGAAATTTTGTTACGTTTAACTTTGCATAGATTACCTTTTTCCGTACGACACATCGTTTCCGAGTTATAAGCGAAGAATCGAAAAAAGGAACCTTTCCACCCCCCTCCCCCCCTGAAGTGGCGGGGCTAGGGACGGGGACTTTTAGGTATTTTTACCTCCTAACTACTCCCAACACATCCCTGAAGAGGAAAATTCTCTCCCACATGGAGTAAATGATGAAAGAAAAATCTTTATTAAACATTAAAAGTCTGAAATTTTTTGTAATTTTGGTCTTGGAAAGTTTAACTAATTATTTTTGGTGGCAGCCAAGTATTTTTTCTTTCCTGAAACTCTGATCGTTAATTAAAATTTATTGTCGATATACAGGATATTGAAATCACCCGGAAAATTTTTTGTATAAGCATGCTTTTTAAAATTGTTCTAGATACAGGGTGACAAATGTATTATTTAGAAATAGGTCAAAATCTTTAAAATTAGCGTCGCACGTAATTAATAGGGAATGGTTCACAATAAATTTCAAAATCATTTAACAACTCGATCGAGCCAATTGGTTTATGTAAAATACAATCTAAAACTAGTGGTACACATACTATTACATTTTTTAATTAATTTTCTTCAAAAATAAGAAGGTTCCTCCTACATTGATCTGGAAGATAATTCTCAAAAAAGTCTCTCAATTATTTCTGTCATTTGGTTTAGAACAAACGGTCTTTGAAGCTACTCATTTACTTGGAAATTATCTTGATAATATCTTCACAAACAATAGTTCCAACATGCAGAATCTGTGGTGGGGTGCATCAGATTATAAATGTCAAATATTGTTTCAAGTACTAAAAGTAAAAATGTTAGTGATCACTCAAGGATAGAATTTTGCAGTGAGAGGGAAATATGCATTTATTTTCAATTTATTATAAATATTTTAAAAATCAAACAAGGTACAATCTTTAAAACTGTTTTAGATACTTACTATTGCTCTAGTGAATACAACTATATATAGTCTTTATTGTAAATTTCTGTTGTACTTGAATATTGTAGTTTGTCAATGAAAATAGTTCCTAATTTCATTATTAAAGCATGGTATTTATACAAAATTTATGATAAAAACTGTATATGGTTGTATTATTTAGAGCAATGGAAAGTACCTGAAACTATTTTAAAGACGATGGCATCAATGTTTTTCAGAACAGTTGACAGGTATAACGTGTTAATAATAATAAAAAATTTAAAAAACAAAAAAACGAATATATTTATGATGTATGTAAGTGTTTATATCCTAAAAAAATGTGCTAATTTGCTAGCAGATATTCTTGTGGATATTATAAATACCTGTTTATTGGAAGGATGTTTTCCTTCAATAATACAACTAGCTAAAATTCTTTCAGTACATAAAAAGGGAACTCGAGATCTCCCTCAGAATTTTAGGCAGATACCAGTGTTCAATTATAGAAACGGTTTTTGTATAATCAACTAGTTGACTACATAGAAAAAAAAACAAAATTCTAAACTAGCAACAATACAGTTTTAGGAAAAATCTATCTATGACAGATGGCATCAGGTCATTAATGCATTCTACAAAAAATGCCTTTGAAAACAATGAATTATTTTTAGGAATATTTACAGATTTAAGTGATGCCTTTGACTGTGTAGAGCATAATATATTACTATCTAAAATGGAATATTATGGAGTTAGAGGAGTTACAACTGATAGGATCTTATTTATCAAATAGGTCTCAAGTAATAACCAATGAAAACCAAAGAAGTTGTACCCGATTTATAAAAAGAGGAGTTCCCCAAGGGTCAGTGTTGGGCCCCCTTCTTTTCATGATGTATATAAATGATTACCAAATATTTTTAACAAAAACGTAGCTACAGTTATGTATGATGACACAACATTTGAAGTTAGCTTTAAGAAAAATGAGAGTTCAATGACAGTCCTTGGGGAGGTCATGGATTGAGCTAAAACCTGGTTTAATACAAACCAACTTGTACTAAATGATGTTAAAACCAAATCATTCGTTTTTGAGACTAGACTTTCATTCAGTGCAGATACCAATGGGTCATTTTTCGCCACTTTGATGACCTTTTTTCGTAATTTTATTTTTTTACCAACCTTAGTAAAACAGGGATTTGATTAAATACTTGTCAGTCATAGTTGATAATACAATACAATACAATACAGCTTTATTCATCACCTGAAGTTTCATACAGAAATGTACAATACTTATTGGACTAGTCATAAAAAACAAAAATTACACATCTGAATACAATTAATAGAAATAAATTTGTTCACGCAAAAAGTACATATCACGTATTTACACAGACAATTTTACCACGATAAAAATTATGTTTAATAATTGTATAAAACAGTACACTTCACTAATACTTATGTATGTAAAAACTCGTCTACAGAATAAAATGCCTTACTAGCTAAATAGGTGTATAGTATATTTTTAAAATTATTAAAATTGCTAAAATTTTTGCTATTGCCAAATAAACTCTTGAATTTATTAAAACAAGCAATACCTTGATACAAATTCGAGTTTTGGCCAATACTTAATCTTGAGTATGGTTGGTGAAGATTCTCACAATTTCGCGTATTGTGATCGTGCAGTACATTGTTTCTCACCAATGAACCTTCCTGTTTTTTTATATTTATTGTAATAAGAAATATATAAAGAGAAGGGAGCGTTAAAATAGATAATTCAGAGAATATCTGTTTACAGGATGTTCTGGGATGAGCCCCTACCATACATCTAATAATTCTTTTCTGGATTATAAATATTTTATTACTATGAGTTGATTTACCCCAAAACATCAAACCATAACTTATATTTGACTGGGCTAATCCATAATATGCTAATTTAAGAATTTCCAGCGATACTGTATTGCGTAACTGTCTGATGATAAAGCAAGTGGTGCTTAACTTTTTTGAAAGAGCATCGATGTGTTGTTCCCAGGTAAATTTTTGGTCTACTATAATGCCAAGAAATTTTATACAATTTGTTTGTTCAATGGTCTTATGATTCACTTTTATTAGAGAGCAAAAGTTATGGTTTATGTTCTTTGGCAAAAATGTCATAAAAAATGTCTTAGTTAAATTCAATACTAATCCATTATCCAAACACCACTCATGAAATTCGTTGGTGGAAATGTTAGCCTTAGATACTGCATTCGCAAGATGATTTTCAGCTATTAAAATATTAGTGTCATCAGCATACATAATTACTTTTTGGTTGTTGATGTAAGAGTGTATCATGTCATTTAAAAATATAATAAAGAACAGTGGTCCCAGAACTGAGCCCTGAGGAACACCCATCCTAATAGCTTTTTCCTCAGATTTACTAGTGTTTATAACCACTGTTTGCTTTCTGTCTTGTAGAAATGAGGCAACCCAGTTATTTGCACATCCTCGGACACCTATACGAGACAATTTCTCCAGCAGAAGATTGTGATCAACAGTATCGAATGCTCTGCTTAAATCAAAAAATACAGCAATTGGACACTGCTTTTTATTTAGATAATCATATATACTGTTACATAACTCAGTTAGAGCAGTGGATGTAGATTTTTTCTGTCTGAATCCATTTTGACAGTTATGTAATAGTTTGTGAGTTTCGACAAAGTTATTTAGTCTCGAGTTAAAAGCGAAATCTATTATTTTTGCTAATTGAGATTGCAGACATACATTTCGATAGTTACACATATCTTCTCTGGATCCTTTGTTCTTAAATATAGGTACCGATTTGGATGTCTTAATTGAACTTGGATATTGTCCTGCATCAAAAGATTCGTTTATTATGTATGACAATGGTTCACTTATTAAATCTTTTACAGCTTTAATTGCCTTTCCACAGATTTCATCAATACCTGAGGATGGTTTCAGCGTGGTTCTCATAATAATGCTTTCAATTTCATGAGGGGTAGTTGGATATAGATAAAATGAATGATGGTAATGTGGAGATAAGTTTAATTTATCTGTGTTTGGCTTATGATTAGGCATATCCAAAAAAAAATCATTAAAACTGTTACATATATCATTTAATTTAGTTATTTTTTTGTACATATGGGAACATTAAAGGACTGTGTATCGAGATTTGAATTAAGTTGATAATACTGGCAGTTATTCTCATTTGACACCCTGCATCTCAAAAACGAGGCATGTAGAGGTATTTTTCATCACCTATTTTTTTTTCTTTCTCCATATAAGTTGCTGTTATAATATGTTTCATTAACCAAATAATTTTTTCATATTTTAGCGTAACAATCCATTCCGACGTGTGAAGGATGAAGAAGTAGAAATAGATCCCCGTTTACATGACAATTCATTTGAAGCTAAGGTAACGTGCAAACTCAAACGGGTGCAACCGATAGCGCGAGCTGTCTATAACAGTTAAAAGCGTTATTATAACTGCTTTAATTCATAATGTTGAATATTGAAAATGTTAGATTTCTGCGACGTTACAGAATATTAAGTCTGTCAAATTGAACTTGCACGTTACTTAATAGATAGTTCGCCTATCTGTTGTACTTATACAGTTTTTTCTTTTCATGTCTGTTCCTGCTTTCTCTCCGGATTGATTCTTGTCACTCTAATTGAATCCATGTAAAATGTAGGGTGGGGATCGTAGGAATTCGTTTGGCGGTCGTGGTAACCGAGGTGGTGGCGGCGATTTCCGCGGGGGTAGAGGTGGTAGGGGAGGATTCAGAGGTGGAGACCGAGATAAAGGTGGATTTAGAGGCGGACGTGGTGGGGGAGGTTTCAGAAATTCCTTTGACGGAAACAGAGGTGGCCGAGGAGGCAACAGGAATTCTTTCGGTGACGGAGGAGGAGGAAGGGGTGGTTTTGGTAACAGGGGTGGACGAGGTGGTTTTGGAAATAGAGAGGGAGGCGGAAGGGGAGGTTTCGGCAATAGAGGAGGTGGTGGTGGAAGAGGCGGGTTCGGTAATAGGGGAGGATTCAATCAGGGCAACAGCAGTTTTGAATCAAAGCCTGCAGAAAATAAGAAAATTACTTTTGATTAGATGTACACTGCTTTTAATTTAGATGTGAGTATATTTTTACCTAAAAGTCGAATTTATTAAATGTGTGTCCTTTCCATTTTTTTTTTTATAATTGCATGATGAATAAACTATTAAATTATTGTAGTGCTCTGTTATATTATTGGTGTTTAGCTTCAAGAAGATGCTGCTTTCCTAAGTACAGATAATTCAAATTTTTAATCTCAACTGAAAACGCCATTGGCAATCTGGAAGTAGATAAGATACAACCTTTAATTACAAGTGTGTTTCATAAACATAATGAAACTATTAGGTGACGATTATTATTTCAAATTTTAGTATTGTCAGAAACAAAAGCCCCATTATATACATTACAAGGATACAGGGTGTATATGTACAAATATTTTGCTTAATACATTGGTGCAAAAGTGTCATAAAATTTTTGTGTACTCCAAAGATTTTGCTTAAATCAAATCGGAGATGGATAAAAACCCGGTATTTATTTGTTGGTTTTTTTTTGCACAGAAAAAGACTGGAAAAAAACAGTTTTTTTTTCCAATAAAATATATTTTCATCAAAATGAATTTCCAAAATATTCTTCTTTGCAATAAATGCATCGGGCATATTTTTTATTACCAATATTACCCTGTTTATTGATAGTAAAAATTCATTAAAATATTCCCAAGTAACGGATTTAGTCCCTGCCATATTTGAAAAAAATTCCTTTCAGTATTTTTTTAATTACTATTCATTAGCATTAGCATTATTAGCACTATTAGGTATTTGGAAAAAAAACTGTTTTTTTTTTCATTTTAACCCTCCCAGGAGAAAAACATTTTTGGGAAAAATCCCGATGAGGAAAAAACCCATCGTCATCTCTGAATTATATATATTCTAAAAATGGAATATTCTTAGGCCAGATAGTAAAGTAGTATTACTATGAGAAGATGCGGAGCCAACTTAGGCGAATATTTTTACCAGAAGCATGGCATCATCTGGGGTTGGGGTATAAGGATGTGTCATTGCAATAAAATTTTCGTGGTCGAGGAGCTGTGTGACGCAGCAGATTAAAACTTGCCAATTCTGGTATTTACACAGGTTATACACAGCTCTCTGGCGGCGGAAAAATGTGAAAATAGGTAAATTATTTCCTGCCGGCGAACACAACTCTACTGCAAACTATCGCTGCCACTGGTCTCGACTACAAGTATGACACTGTTCACTCTCATTGGCTTAGAATAATGGACGCACACAAGTTCTTTTCTTCATCAGCATCTTTCCATAGTAATACTACTCTACTTATAGTATTGCCTAGGTCAGTATATTACCGGACAAACTAAATCAAGTAGGTCTTTTTGTGATCTACATCTCCCTTTTTACGAGCTTTTATTTAACTTGCCTTGTTTGTAAGTTAGTTAGCTTGTATGTTTAGTTCAAATCTTGCAAGTCCATTTTGAACCACTTAATGACGTCCATTTGAGCTGAAATTTTGCATACTCATGTTATCGTATAGTTCTGATGACAATACAAAAATATGGTACCAAAAGTGTGTTTTCTAGTTTTAACACAATAATTTGATTGCATTGTGTATTCTAAGAAATGACGAAGGATCTGGTATTATGTTAAGTAAGGACGACGCAATGAATATACAGTATGTCTCACTTTTCATGACTCCCATATCACAGCTCCCTTACTAACAATGTGATTTTTTTAAATTTAGGATCATGCCACGGTAAAATATTTAAAAGCCCACGGCGTTCGTCGTTATGAAGAAAAATGAATCTAACTTTTCAAAAAAGGTATTAGGCATTTTTTTTCAAAAATACTAACGCAATATTATTGATCATGCTTCAGAACCCCTGCATCCAAAATTTAACAATATGTTTATGTATGATTTTGAATTACGGCTCCTTTAAAATTGCATTTTTTAAACATTAAATAATCAATAACTTTTAAACGAATTGCTTTTCGAAAAAAAGTCATTTATCATTTTCTTTTTAAATTTGGTTTCTCTATCTCTATGTCATCGGTACTTTCAAATTCAGTAATTTTTAATGCCCGAATAATTTACTGGGCTGCTGGCCCAAAATGTTTGGTAGTTTATCAATGAAAATTCTTGGCCTACAAAATTTGAAATTATCAATGACATTAGGTGCTAGAAGCAGTGAATTTAAGCAAAAATTAGGAATGACTAAAAAAAATCAATTCATTTCCAAGTTATTGGTTATTTAATGTTTAAAAAACGCAATTTTTGGGGGCCGTAATTCGAAAAGCATACATCAAAAAATGGTTAAATTTTGGATATGGGGGTTCTGAAGCATGCTGATCAATAATATTGCATTAGTAGTTTTGTAAAAAAAATGCCTAATATCTTTTTTTGGAAACTTTAGTTCATTTTTTTTCATAACTACGAACGCCACTGGTGAATTTTTAAATGTTTTACGGTGACACAATCTCCTCTACCGAATTTTTTTAAAAATCGCATAGTTCATAAGGGAGCTGTGATATGATGGCAGTAATGAAAAGTGAGACATTGTAACATTATTAAGGCGTAACTAAAAATTTAAAAATAAAAGTAAGTTTAAAAAAACTTTTTAAAAACAAGCTTTTATTATTATTTAGCTCTACTAAAACGAAAAAAATAAGTTATGTTGAATTAATTGTCTTAAAAGCTTGCCGCGTGAATACAAAATAAAGTTTAAAAAAACTTACTATTACTCTGTTAAAAATAATTAAAGAACTTCTCTCGCACATCAAGCTTTTAAGACAGTTAATTCAACATAACTTATTTTGTTCGTATTAGTACACCTAAGTAATAATAAAAGCTTGTTTTTAAAAAGTTTTTTTTATATTTAATTTTTATTGTGTTTAATGTATCAATAATGAGGAATAAAAAAACGCCAGATAAGCGCTGCCTGACCTATTAAAATATTGCCACTGGTTAATAAGGATTTCTCCACTGTCGGCGTCGGCGGCTAAGAAACATTTCATGCATTTTTCATCTTTGCGTTATTTAGTTGTTGGCTAGGCCACTACTTACCAATCATAAAGTGTTGTCAACACTGTATGATGTGTTTGACTTATTTAATTAAAATTAAATTAATCATTGTTAATTTAATTACTACAGTGGTTAAACAAATTTTCATTGTAATAAACAAAAAAAATGGTAAAATGGGTTATTTTTAAAATACATTTTTTGCAAACACTAGTATAAGTGACAGCACTGGCACTTTTGTCTTTTGTTTATAGTTGTATTGTCTCCACTGAAATCATCGCCTATTTCTGAATAATTTTAAACCAAAAAATAGGTTTGAGTTGGAAAAAAAAATGTATAAGAATTTTTTACTTTTGGGCCAGCGTATCATCGTGCAAAATATTTATACATATATCACAGACACCCTCCTATATAACACAATGGACTGTTTAATGTCAATTTTGTAAATGCTAAACTCTTAAACAATGATCCCAAATAGACTCAATATACAATGTGTCTATACACAAGTGATTCAAGAAGTGAGCTTGCTACAAATCTGCTTGATCTTAAACTTAATATTAGTATTATAAGGATCTGACACATAATGAAACATCTGATAGTAAAAAATTTAAATATAGCATAAAGTTGCGAGCTCTTGTAGATACATGATTGTATTTTTGTTAAATACATTTTGCAAGTAAGAAAATAAGCTTTTCCTCAAACATCAGAACAACATGACATTTCTTAACTCATTTATTGACTTTTTAGACAGCTGGGCGTTGCCATTAACAACGGAGATAAAAGTTCTGACACTGAGAGCGGCAGAAAAAGTAACATCCAAAGCACGCGTATTTTATTTTTATTTAATACGCCGGCCATGCTATATTAACAAAATGCGTTTTTGGTGGTGAAATTCAAGATTTTTTATCTTTATTTTTTTTTTATAGCTAATCGACATTTGAAGAAAAAATAGCATGTTTTATCCGGAGTAAAAGCCACTTGTTGTGACTTGTCTGTAATTCCACAGACGTAGAAGTTGTTAATGTAGTTTTTTGAATATTTAATGTAGTATGCCATCAGTTATTACTGTTATTTATTTATTAGCTAAAGTCAGTTGAGATCTATACCAAAAAGATTTGTCTTAAAATAAATTTCTCTAATAAACATTCACATAATTCAGTCTATTTTAATAGCTTGTTGAAATATATAAATACAGTGTAAAATAATTGAACGATCAAACGAACTTACCTGTCGTGAAGTTCGATCGTAATTTTATGAGACCTCCAGTCCGAAGATATCACTTATAATTTACCACGTAGTCCGTCTCTGGCTACTATATCGCGCACAGTGTTTAAAGATTAAGACAGGTTTTCTCCCTCCCTACTTAGCTCCCCCGCTACCCGTTGTAGGGGCGCTACCGACTTCATTCGTATTTACAGAATCTTCGCAACTTCCAGGGCATACTATATGTTTGCAATGGGGGGGTGGGAAGTGATATCTTCGGACTGGAGGTCTCATAAAATTACGATCGAACTTCACAACAGGTAAGTTCGTTTGATCGTTCAATTTTATTTCTACCTCCAGTCCGAAGATATCACTTATAATTTACCACGTAGATGTTCAAAGTATATTCATGAAGTTGCGAAGTGTTTGAATCACCTTGCTTATTGAAATTAAACTTTATTAATGTAAAAAAGAAAAACAAAATCATATCCTATTCCTAATGAAATATATCAGTAAATTCGTAACGTGATACATAAACTTATTATTTATTTAAACTTAAAATAGATTTAGCAAACTCCGTCACGTTTGTTAATGGTCTGTTGTAGAAGTTAGCGAATGTCCTTGAGTTTTGAGTCCAACCAGCTGTTTTGTATATGGCGTCTATTGGGACTCCTTGTCTGAAGGCGTGCGAAGTAGACGCATGGCGAGTCGAATGGGGTTTAAATACCACGGTGTCTACACCTGCTAGACTTAGTGCTTCTTTCACCCATCTACTAATTGTTTGTTTAGATGCACACGAATAAGGTGGTCTGGTAGTTAAAAATAAAAACTTTTCCTGCGCTGTTCTGTGATTTTTGGTAACTTCTATATAATGTCTTAATAGTCCTGCTACGCAAAGGGCCGGTTCTTCTGTAAAATATGGAATTTGTAAGCAGGGTTGGCTTTTATTTGTTCCCGACGTTTTTATTTTATCTGTAATAAATATTTGAAGGCCAGTAGGAGAAGTTATTATATTCTCTAACCGAATAAGAGAAATTGTCTGTATACGCTGCCCTGTCACCAGAACCAGTAGCGTGGCCAGTTTTATGGACAAATGTTTTACGCTAGTTTCTTGGTAGGGAAAAATTGTTTCCAGGTAAGTAATTAGTGGTTGTGGATCCCAGATACGATTGTATCTTGCTGTTGTGGGTCGAAGGTTAGATACTCCTTTCAGAAAGCGCTTTAGTCTAGGATCCTCTCCTACGCCATTAGGTAAAATTAGAGAAAGTGCTGATCGATGGCTATTGAAAGTACCATATTTCCATATTTGTGTGTCTAACAGGGACTGTAGAAATTCAATCACCTGAGAAGCATCAGCCTCGAACATGGCACATCCTGTTGATGAACAAAAATCCTCCCACATTTTATATGTTGTGCTATATTGTTTAATTGTAGCGTCTGATAATGAGTGCAGGGTAGTCTCAATTGCACTTTCAGGAAACTTTTAGTTGGAATGCCTTGCAGATAAAAGAACGGCCATCAACGTAAGCTTCTTTGACATTGGATGTTCTTGACTGAAAGGAGAAGAGAGTAATTCAGTACTTGGGGTAAAAGTTATCTGATTGCCTATTTTTAGATTTAGCAATAGCGGATACCATGGCTGTGACGGCCAGAATGGTACCACTAGGATACCGTGAGCATTATCATCCGTAATTTTTTGCACAACTCTTAAGATTAGGGCAAATGGAGGAAATGCATAAAAAAAATAAATTTCCCCAGCTAATGGTAAAAGCATCCACGGCCACAGAACCTGGATCGGGGAACCAAGATATATATTTGGAGCACTTATGGTTGGTATACGAGGCGAAAAGATCGATTTCTGGCATGCCAAATTTTCCCACGATCTCGTCAAAAGCGTAACTCGCTAGTGACCATTAGGTTTCCGTTGAAACTGAACGAGATTCTTGGTCAGCTTTCCAATTATTTTCGGAGCTTATATATGAGGCGACAAGAAAAATGTTTCTATGTTCGCACCATTGCCAAATTTCTTTGGCGAGGCAATTTAGATTTTGGTGTTGTATGCTACCCATCCTATTTATGTAGGACAATGCCGTAGTGTTGTCTGTTCTTACTAAAATATTGCAATCTTTATGATTTGTGGCAAAACATTTTAAGCCAAACCATATAGCTTTTAATTCTAGAAAATTTATATGTTTACATTTATCCTCTTCTTTCCACCAACCATGAGTGCTCTTATCGTTTGTGCAAATTCCAAAGCCAGAAAGAGAAGCATCAGTAAAAATTTCCATTTCAAAATTGTCTTTTTTAATGTTACTGAAACTCTGTAATATTTTTGTCCCACCAGATCAAATCAGGGTAAATTTTGTGTGAAAGATTCATTATTGCATCGTAATTCATGTTGTTTTGTTTTAGGGCTAGAAATTTTTCCCTCTCGAACGTTTTTGTATACATCCAGCCATATTTAACTGCGGGACACATTGAAATCAACAGACCAATGAATTTGGCCCACTCACGGATTTTACAATATTTTCTTTTTTGAAACATTTGTATCAACTTTTTAATTTTAAGTCTTTTTTCCCTAGGTAGATTTATTGATAAATCAGAAGAGTTAAAGATAATCCCTAAAAACTTTTGTTGAGTGGACGGCTGTAAAGAGCTTTTTTCGTAATTTATTATGAAACCTAATGATTTTAGAAATTTTATGACGACTGACGTATTGTTGCTACACTCTGTATTTGTATTTCCAAATATCATGAAATCGTCTAAATAATTCACACATAAAATACCCTGAGATCTGAGCCTTGTTATTATGGGTTTAAGTAGCTTTGTGAACATATATGACGCCGAAGCAATGCCGAATGGTAGACAGGTAAACTCATATAAAATATTGTCAAATGAGAAACGCAAATATTTTCTAAAATCTGGGTCTACAGAAACCAAAAAATAAGCGTCTTTTAAATCCACAGAGGTCATATACATGCCTTTTTGTAAGATCCTAGACGCTGTTCTGTAGTCTTCCATTTTGAAATGGGGAGTAGCTACATAATTATTTAGAATTTTTAGGTTAAGGATAAACCTTTTCTTACCATTCGGTTTGTCGGCCAAAAATATTCTAGAAATAAATTGATTTGGTTGATTACTGCACTTAACTATTGCTCCTAAGAGTAGTAATTCTTTTATTGAATTGTCTATTTGTTTGTGCTCTTTAGGAGAATATGTTTTAGGTTTCTTTGATTGCTTTGGTGTGCCGGTGAAGGCTATTTTATAACCTCTCACCCAAGAAAGAATGAGTGAGTTTGAGATTACTTTTTCCCATTGAAATATAAAATATTTTAATCTGCCAGCCTGTGGGATAACCCTTACCTGATTTATCTCCTCCTGTAGTTGAAGAATTGTTCCTGTTTCCGATTCGAGGGGCGTCCTGTATAATGTCTCGTCTCCCTCCTTGGACGGACCGGGCGTTGCTTGTTTCCCGCCTGAACATTGTTAGCCTGTGTACGTCTCCCCCCTCCCCCGGCAGAAGGAAGTGTACTGCTTTTGAAATTTTTGTAATTTGATTTAGGAGGTGGAGGGGAAACGAGTTCCGTTTTCTCCAGCATTTTTGCCGATTTAATTCTTTTGCCCAAGTCAGCTCCAAACAAAAGGGGGCCAGGGGTAGGCTTATTTACTATGTCTTTTACGGGTTTACTAAGAATTGGCGTAATCAAATTACGTCTTGTCTTTGTAATGTTAAAAAAGAGGTTATTTAGCACCCTACCCGAGTCCCATAGTGGCCCTAGAACCTTGTCCTTAACTTGTTTAGTAAGGGCGTTTTCTTCTTGTAAGAGAGCGTTGATTCCGTTACCCAGCGCTGATAAGCCTGCGCCTAATTGGGTTTGTAAACTTACGTAACACTCGTCTCTTGTCTTGTGTATTGTTGACATTATAGGAACGATCTCTGGATTAACCTCTGGAGGGTTTAATGCCAGGAGATTTTCTGGTATTTTATGAAGACTACATAAAGCTTCGAAGTCTGGTTCTGGTAAGCCATATGTAAGTATATGCTCCCATCTGGAACATAAAGCTTTATGCAACTCAAAAGATTTAGATTTTTGTTTCGAGGTGTACGAGGACTGTGTGGAGAAATAGAATGTGACTCGATGCGAGACCTTGAACGGTGTCTGTGGCGACGATTCTCCGGCTGTGGTGAAAAAGATTGGGAACTGTCACGTTCTCTGTGGGACCTTCGTCGCCTTTTATCTAATCTTTTTTCAAGTTTATGTAGTCGTTTCAGTAATTCTTTTTTAGAGCATTCTGAATCACTGCTGTCCGGTGATCGGTGTTTTCTTTTTGATTTACCCATGTTGAGCTAAAAGGAATTTATTATATTATTAGGTTTACTTACGTAGCCTCGATAAATACTAACCACACGATAGTAGCGCACAGAAACGAATGAAGTCGGTAGCGCCCCTACAGCGGGTAGCGGGGGAGCTAAGTAGGGAGGGAGAAAACCTATCTTAATCTTTAAACACTGTGCGCGATATAGTAGCCAGAGACGGACTACGTGGTAAATTATAAGTGATATCTTCGGACTGGAGGTAGAAATAAAATCGAGAGTTTGCAACCACTTTTGACTTAAAACAAATCCACTGCGAGCAATTGAATCAGATTTTTTGTAAAAGGAACAAGGAACAATTTTGATTTCTTAAATATATACAAGGGTGCTATAAAACTATTTATAAAATGCCTTGAAAAATCTATTTTGCTGTAACAATATCCTTAATACCATCATAAAGCGACTTGTAGACTAAAATGACCCACCCCTATGAAGGTTGTTAAGACCTTTTTAAAACCTGTTTTAAATCTGTCGGAAACTTTTTTATTAGCTTCCTGCATTTCTAGAAAACACCTAAGAGGCTACCTTAAAACTAGTTTTTAAAACTCTATAAGTCCATATTAGAACTGAGAAGCTATAAGAATGTCCACGAAGGAATCCAAATAATTTTATTATTGCATTTATTTTTTCTAAACTGATTTAAGCAAACACACCATCAGACTTATCGAAGATAAAATGGAATTTGAAATTTATAAAGCGTAGAGTGGCACTAAGGCCGATTTAAAAGGTAACATCAGGTATGACAAAAAAATTAAAACCAGCGACAGTTTATCATTAAAACTACAAAAGAAAGGCCCAAAAAACAAGGGCGTCTCAGAAATAATAATTATTTTAACCCTTTAAGTACGGCTCCTTATTTTACCAATTTAAATACCAGACGGCTCCATTTTGAGTGGCGTAAGGACGGTTGCCGTATATATACGGCGTCTTTTTTGTAAGTGCGAATGCATTTAGTGCCATATTTAAATGGCATTTTATAAGTTTGATTTATTATATTACTTTTATTAATTGTCAAAAACAAACACAAAGTAAACAAAGTTTTATTCAACATTCCGAAAATACATGCGCCGTTTATGTATGGCATCTGGTAGCGCAGATGTGCCGTTTTTATAAGGCATTCGTCTGGTGAAGAAGTTTGAATGAGCCGTTTAACTAGGGCAACCGTTCCTCGAGGTTGCAATTTTTAAAGTTAAGTGCATTTAAACGGCGGCCGTCCCGAGAGCAAAAGTAACCTTTAACGTATATATACGGCAGTCGGCGGTGGGACAAAGTCAAGAAAGCCGTTAATATATGGCAACCGTCCTTAAAGGGTTAATATCCTTACAAAATTTGCATAGACGCGTAATCAGCAAATTTAAAAAGTAGGCTGGGCTGCTTCTCAGTTCCCACGGTAATTTTCAGTCGTTTCTTGTAATTCTACCTTAATTTGCTTAATTTGCTAAAGAAAAAGTGATAATTATTAATAATTATAATTGTGAGATTGACCTTGAATATTTTTATATAACAAGAAAAACATGGCCTGCCAACTAAAAACCTAATTGTCATTTTACAGTCCTCTCATTAAACTAGACGAACTACAAAGAATAGAAGGTATGCTAGATAGTGCGCCAAATTCGGTCCGGTTGACGCAAGACGTCGCGTGGTGATAGCGGGATTTTAAATTACATAGGATTTTCCTCATGATACAAGGAATTTGCATCATGGATTTGTCTGAACTCATTGGAATTTTGAATAAATAGGGATTCTTAGTGTTCTTAGTAAGCATCGTTCTTTATAAATGAGCTTTATCTCCTCATAAATATGTTTTAAATATATTGTCACTTTTACATGATGCCAATGCACAACGCATTTTTATAACTGAAGGTTATTGCAAGAACACTAAAATAAGTAAAATAATCCAGAAAACAACTTCCACAGACGTCGGCAAACTCACTTTTACGAAGGAAGCGGGTAGAAAATGATCACCGCGTGACGAAGCAACTGTCGATTTGGCTCCGCCCACATGCGCAATGTTATACCTTGTATTCTTTGTATCATCATTAAACTATATATTCTAATAGTGGTAATG
This sequence comes from Rutpela maculata, assembly GCA_936432065.2. NCBI lineage: Eukaryota > Metazoa > Arthropoda > Insecta > Coleoptera > Cerambycidae > Rutpela > Rutpela maculata. The sequence goes on along the minus strand of OW386287.2, from coordinate 34,638,104 downwards.
ACCTAGAACATTTACTCTGAATGAAGTCCTTTTAGTCTTTTTGTATACTATCACAAATAATCCCTTCCTTACATAAATGCAAATACACTTGGCGAAGATCACATGGACTTGATAAAAGCTGTAATAAAACGTTTGGGATTTAAAATGGCCACTCTTTTTTATATTCTTCCACCTTTCCAAAAAAGCCATAATTACACATCAGTAAGTCGTGAAATGCTTTTAATTAACACACACAGACACACATGCATCAACGACACTTCAGGCAGACATATTGTTTATTATTTTTATAATAAATGTTTTATTGAGGTTTTAGAAAGTGTTTTATGGAATTAAAATTTGCCTTTAAATTTATAGAGGTCTTTTTTTCTTCATAACGGTTGCATCACAACATTTGTCAAGGATGTTTTAGGAGTCTAGTTTTGTAATAGCCTTTAATAAATACTAATAGGCATTGAAAATGTCTAGTTTTAAAAAGGATTTAAAATTCATTTATTCCAAATATGTTAAAACCATAAAGAATAATTTAAAGCCTCTTTAAATCTAAATTGAATTTAAGACATTAATAAAACTAATTAGCTTTATGGAGAGTTTTATGTAGGTATGATAAACCCATTACAAATACATATTATCCTAGAAGCAAATTAGCTTTATAATTAGGTCTTACAGAATGCTTTAAAACTTACCATATAAGAGCAAGTATACTTGAAGCCTAAAAGGCTTTAACTACAACATCAATAAAGCACAAGACTATTTCCTAACCCTGACAAATCTTTCTTAAAACCTCCTCAAGTCCAAATGACTTTTAAATTGTTCTTTGGGATCCCATGTAAAATATTCTGGACTTTAGTTTATTTCTAAACACGTATGTCATTTTGATGTTTCTTTCAGTTTAATGCCCGAGGATCCTGGGGCGAGAAGGCCAATTTGGCATTGAAGCATACCCGTGGAAAATCATTTCGACATGAAAAGACCAAGAAAAAGAGAGGATCTTATCGTGGTGGCACCATTGACACTTCAATTAATTCAATAAAATTTTAACGGAAATAAAATGTTTTGACCTTTTTTTATTCAGATTCAAAGCAAACACTGTCCTCAATATAGATAAACTTCTTATTCAAAGACAAGGGAGAAAATATTTTAAATAATGAGTTATTTAAGCCATTAATTGAAAAAGTGTTTCAGATAATATAAATTATCTAAATTAAAATTTAATTATGAGAAAAGGGTAGTTTAATTAATTACTTGTATATTTTTTCAATGCTGTTTTGCTAATTTTTTTTACAAGAAAAGTTTTCTATATAACCTGCATGGTCTGTTTAGATATTAAGAATTAGATTAAGAATAAGTTGTTATAACTGTGATTATCTAATTGGACCTTATTATAATTCCCTTGCTAACTTGTATATATCAAGATTTGAACTTTGTCATTAGAATTTGTGTTTTTAGGATATCTTTATATTAAGGTAACAATTCCTTAATATGTCCGAATATATTTTATATTTGAGTACTTTTGTTTTTTTTTATTGTATTTGTAAGACATACCTACAGTACTTAGGACAACAAAAATGGGCATGCTACTCGTCATCAAAAGGCATTTGCCTTTTTCAATTGTAGTAGTGTAACAAACGTTCAAAATAATTTCTGATCGAAATTCGAAGTGTCTACTTTATTCTGCGCGATCTTTAATATAAAAAGATATAATTTGTCTAAAGAAGTAGTTAACAAGTTCAAGTGCCATTTTTCTAATAGACCGGGAGGTAGACAGATCCCCCGAGAACGATTAGTTAGCGTCTGCAAAGTGGTTTTCGTGAAACTTTGACAAAAACAATCCAGCGGAAGCTAATCTGCAGACAATTCCCGCGCGCAGGAGGACCAAAAAAAATTAACTTGCAAGAAAAATGGACTTTTGAGAACAATGAATTCGTGTCTGCCATTTAACTGAATTATCATTAATGATAAGAAAATTGCCAAAAACTACTTTGCAGATGATTACGACATGCACATCCGTTCACGGTGATTTTTAGAAACAGTATTACTTTGTACATACCATTGAACGATTAATTAGTGTCTGCAATTTAAATATGTGTATGATATTATGTCAATATAACTAAACAAAAATTTACAGACGTTTTGAAAATGTTTAAATAATTGACGGACTCAAAAAAACTTGTATAAATTTTGAAAACGTTTTCAACGATTGGTTAGTGTCTTCCATCAGTTTTTTCATGAAATTTATAATAAAAAATAACGATTTGACAATACAATTGGCGGATAATTTCAGCATACACAAGATTATATACAAAAATAACATTACAAACAAATTTAAATGTTGTTGAACAATTAGTTAGCGTCTGCCATTACTTTTTTCATTAAATTTATGATAAACAGTAATGAATTTGACTATTGGAAGACGATTTAAGCATGTACAAGTCTATATGCAACAATAACATTGAAAATCGCTGCCCAAGGAATCACTTCCACATCCAGATTTTCTATCCGAGTCACTCACAACGAAAAAAATTTGTATGTGGAAATAATTGTTTATGGAACTTGATAATAATAATATTTGAAATCCTCTACCCCAAAACCCCATAATACAATACCCCACATCGGTAGTGGGAGGTGGATGAAGTAAAAAAATATTTTGAGGTTTCTGGTTTTTGTACACACACTAAATCATTTTTTTTTTCATCCCTTTTAATAATGGGGTGGGGGTGGCTAATGCCAAAAAATTTTTTGAGACCTTAGCTTCTCTTGTATATACTAAATACCAATTTTATGGACTCTCATCTGCTTGATTTACGTATTTACCCCAAATTTACCCCCCAACCCTTCGACGGAACAAGATGAAAATATAATCTAGTTTTAGATCTCGTTAAAGTACATATGTGTACCAAATTTCAAGTCAATATCTCAAACGGTTCCAGAGTAAACGTGCGCACAAAAAAAGTTACAGACAGACCGACAGACAGAAAATTTTTTTTCGCTCAAACTTGAAATCTCGACGTGATCATGACATTCTAAGCCTATTTGAACAATAAAAATTTTTTTGTCGTTACTATACTTCCACTGGATGTGGAAGTAAAACTTCAAATGATGAACGATAGAATCACTTATGCGATTTTTATTGGTAATAGTTTGAATATTGATAAAAAAATTTTTAATCCGCGTCCCCGGAAACCCACAGATATCGATTTTCAGTCGTGTTGGATCATAAATAAAGAAAATGGTCCGTCATCTTGGCGGCGCCATTTTGATTTTTCAATATTGATAAAAATTCTTAATCCTTGGCCCCAGAAACTCACAGATATTGATTTTCAGTCGTATCAGATCATAAATTAAAAAAATGGTCTACCATCTTGGCGGCGCCATTTTGATTTTTCAATATTGGTAAAAAATCTTAATCCGCGTTCCTGGAAACCCACAGATATCGATTTTCAGTCGTATCGGATCATAAATGAAAAAATGGTCCGCCATTTTGACATTTCAATTTTGATAAAAAAAAAGCAATCCGTGTCCCCAAAAAAAGTAAACGGTGACAGTCAAATAATCAAAATGAGTAAATTCAATACAAGTTAAACAGAAATTTTAACACTTCATATAAGCAATAACTTCATAAATTTCGATTTTGTCATTTTCGTCATTTTTATGAAATAATGAAGTTTATATTTTGTTTGTTCGTAATTAACACTATGCCGGTATGAAATTTTGTCAGTAATTTAAGATTTTAGCAAGTAAGTTTGAATGCACTACATCTTATTAACATGCCAACCAAAATACTACTAAATTAGCACCAAACCTATTACCAGTAAAAATGAATAAGCGAATATATCATTCAATAATATTTGAATTTTTTTGAGATGTTATTATTTTATATAGTCTTATACATGCTAAAATAGTGTGCTAATTGTTGAATCTTTATATTTTATCATAAATTTCATGAAAAAACAAATGGCACACGCTAACTAATTGTTCGACAACATTTGAATTCGTTTGTAATGATATTGTTGTATATTATCTTGTGAATGCTGAAATTATCTGCAAATTGTCAAAGTATTATTTTTTATCATAAATTTTATAAATAAATTAATAGCAGACGCTAACTAATCGTTCATCGAAACATCAAAATTTTTCAACTTTCGAATAATTTTTTTTGTCCAAAATGTCTGCCAATGATTATATCAACACTTGGTGGCATAAACTTCATAACATTCTGTTTCAACTAATTTATCAGTATAGTATGTGCAAATACAGTTTCTAAAAATCACCGTGAACGGATGTGCATGTCGTAATCGTCTGCAAAATAGTTTTTGGCAATTTTCATATCATTAATGACAATTCAGTTAAATGGCAGACGCGAACTCATTGTTCTCAAAAGTCCATTTTTCTTGTAAGTAAGTTAATTTTTTTTGATCCTCTTGCATGAGGAAATCGTCTGCAGATTAGCTTCCGCTGGATTGTTTTTGTCAAAGATTCACAAAAACCACTTTGCAGATGCTAACTAATCATTCAAAACTCTAGTTTTCAATTGCAAATAAACAATTAATTTACAATGTCGCTGCAATCGAAGAAACTTTCTTTATATGCTTATAATTCGTCAAGTACCTATAATAACTGACCCTTAAATTGGCTAACTAATCGTTCTCAGGGATCTGTCACTACCTCCAGGTCTATAAACGGAATGCTATGTATATCAGTACATTTTTTGAAGCCTCCCAAGCAACACAGTTTTGTATCAAATGTATTAAAATCGTTCCAATTTCGTTCCAATTATTGTAACATTGAACACATATTTTTTTAAATATCAATAATAATAATAATAGTCATTTATTGATGCCACTATACCAAGGTCAAAAAACAAAATTCACGTTACAAATATATAAAATTGACATAAGTTTACAAAACAAAGTTGTACTAAAAATATACACAAACACATTAAAAGGATACGCAGAATATTCTACGGTACATATAATTAAAAAAGACAAGATACACATTAAAATAAAAAATAAAATAAATTCAAAAATTTACAAATATGTGTTAATTTCTTTACTATGTTACAATGACATCACTGAAATCATTCAGAAGATACTCCTCAATGCTATAAAAAGCTTTAGTTTTAAAGGATAACTTAATTTTATTTTTAAACTGATTGAGGGCTAAAAATATAACGTATATTAAACGTTAAAGGGAAACATCATGTAAAAATCTTTTAAGATAAGTGAAAATCTTGCAATAAAACAAGATTTAAATACGAAAAGCAAGAATATAATTTTCAATTAAGGTTTATAGCCCAGTTAAATTAGACTTTTCTGATCTAACAAAATATATCCTTCATTTTTTTGTTTAAATCTATTTATTTTGGTGTTTTAAAGAAAATATTAAAAATCGGCAACGAGATCACTATGGCATAAAAAATTATTCAAAGTCAAAGTTCACAAAAAAACGGTTTTTTGCGAATATCGCGCTTTCTATGACTCGGAGGTCAATTGAGGTTATTATGAAAATTAAATATAATGAAAAAATTCCGCACAAAAATTATCTCTTCCATTTTTTATGTACAACGAACGGTTTAGGCAAAAATGTGCTTTGAAGTTTCCGCGGAAGGCATAATATGCTCAATTTCATATAGTCCATGCATAGAATAAGTGCTTGTTCTATATATAGTATTTATTAGCTGATCGAGAGAACCCAAAATTATATTTAAGAAAGCGAGCAAATGTTACAGGGATAAGTAAATTGTTAATTTGTAAAATATTCAAAGAAAACAAAGTTTTTGCATTCAAACCAAGATTTCGACAATCTTGAGTACGGTGATGAAGATAAGCGCTTATACTTTTGTATGTTAATGGGGGAAAAATTTGCAGAAGACTGGTTTTTTCATCGACATTTCATTTTCTCTGATGAAGCAACTTTTACCATCAATGGTGTTGCGTCTAGTCAGAATTTCCGCTACTGGAGCGATACAAACCCAAATATTAGAATTGTTACAGGTAATCTATATTCTAAGAGTTAATGTTTGGTATGCAATATCCTACAATGGTATAATCAGACCATACTTCGTAAATTGAATCAGAATAAATATTTAAATCTACTGGAAAGATTTTTTCATGAATATTTACATACCTTGCCACTGGATGAAAGAGCATGTTTGTATTTTCAGCAAGATGGTTGTTCAGGCCACAGCACACAGATAGTAAGGAACTGGCTGAATAATAGTTTTGCAGAAAAATGGATTGGACGATTTGGATCCTTTCCGTATCCACTATTTGCGATTTTTATTTATGAGGTCATCTGAAGCAAATTGTTTATTCCTATGATTTAACAACGGATGTAAATGTATTAAAAGAGAATTACAAATGCTACAAATTCAATTGACCTTCAAGCCATTCAAAATAGCTACAAAGAATTTAAGAACAGAGTTGAGATGTGTGCCGAAAATGGAGGAACATGGGTAGAATAAATGAATTTAAATTATCATTACTTTGTATTAAAAAAAAAATAAAATTTTATAAATTAAAAAAAAATGTTTTTAGTTCTGTAATTTGGTACGTCATATTTTTTAATTATGAGCAAGTTTTTCTAATAAAATTTTTCAATATTTCGTTCAGAAAAGGCACTTTACCTGATGCAATTTTTATTTTTAAGCTGTTACCAGCACCCTCTATACATTTTTTAAAGTCCAAGATACTAAAAATAATTTTTGGGTGAAGCAAGAGCAGAATACAAAAAATTGTGTTTCTAATAAAAAAAAAAAAATTGTCATTTACACCTATAATACCGCTTTGCCGTGGACACATTGTATATGTGGTAGTCATTTGATGAAATCCGTCATTTCGTGAAAAGCCTAGGCAGTATATGAACTGCTGGCATATCATGCAAATTCTTGAAGTTGCATGATCTGCCTAGGCATTTCATGAAACGCCGTGATCGTCTCGGCACTTGACGTTTAAAGTCATTCTACATGATCTGCCGCATATTAGACTGGCAGATTGTGTTCTATTACTTGAGCTTGTTTGTTTTGTGTATTATGGAAAGTAAGAGTGAAAAAGACACATTCAATGATCATTACAAATAGTATTATGGAGCAAAGCCCAATAAATGACCGTATAGGTTAGATTGTTATTATATGCGTGATTCGTAATTTTGTTAGCACTCTAAAACCTGAAATCTACCAAATAAATCTGAACCTAACCTCAAAATTAATTACATCCCCATCTTTCCCTCCTTGTAATGATCACTGAACAAGTCTTTCTCACTCTGAATTTCCACAATAAACAAAACAAACAGCACAACATGGCTTCCGAGCAAACAAATCGACCGAAATGGCAACTAACCTGATCTCAAACACACAACACAACACAATCTGCCGGGTATCAGTCACTTCATGAACAGTCAACATCTAATTTGCGGCAGATCGTGTAGAACGACTTTAAACATCATGTGCCGAGACAACCACGGCATTTCACGAAATGCCTAGGCAGATTGTGCAACGTCAAAAATGTACATGATATGCCGGCAGTTCATGTACTATCTAGGCTTTTCACGAAATGATGGATTTCATCAAATGACTATGACATATATACTTATACCAAAAATATACCCAATATACGTATATACACCATAAATATACTAGTCTGTTGCTTGGGCTCTTTCTAGACTTCTTTCACTCCTACATTATTGACTATTCCAAACCACTGGCATGTAAGAAATTTTTTGTTGAAATACTGCCATCTGCAGATGCATATTGAAAAAATTACTAGTCACAGTTATGGATTTTAGGAAAAAATTATGTGAATACTAGTTACAAGACATCTAAATAATGATTCTGAATCATTTTCATTTCCTAAAAATATACAGGGTGGCCAAAAATCGTTCTTCAATTTAGAACTTTTTGAATGAATTTTCTCAATTTTTTTCAAATCGAACTCTGTATATTTTTCGACGATGTGATGTAGAAATGAAAAACGAACATTTTGTATACGTACATCCCTCGATTTATTGAGCAATACGTACAAAATTCAAGAATTACCTTAAAAAAATTGAGTTTTTTTTTATATAGAGGGTGTCCCAGCTCTATTTAGACAAGCATTATCTCGGAAACGGTTAGACATAAAAAGAAATGTTTAATAGAAAAGTTATTCTGTTTAAAAAGACACATTTACCATTTTATTTTCAAATGTACTGCGCGCCTCAAAAAGACGGCAGGTTATGCAACTTTACTTTTTCAAACAGAACACCCTGTATATTTTTGCATTTTTGGATTCTCCTTTTATTTTCGAACAAATTTTATTAACCATGTTCTATACCTATCATTAACGGTTTACAATATATCGACGGTTTAATCTTGATTCAGTCATGTTCCATATTCTTAAACTAATAAGGCAGCAAGACGGAGCACCTCCGCATAATTTGAAACTTGTAACAAGCTTTCTGACTGAGAGATTTGGAGGGAACTGGATTGGTAATCAGGAACCTGTTAAATGGCCTGCGCGGTCACCTGATCTGAGCCCCCTAGATTTTTCTTATGAGGTCATTTAAAACAAGTTGTATACGCTGAGAAACCAAATAATCTTAATGATTTAAAAAATAGGATAACTCATGCTTGCCGCCAAATAACCCCCATAAGGAGTTTCTTGTTCACGAGAACTTTTAAGAAGGTATGAGTTGTGTCAAATAGAATATGGGCGACAATTTGAGATCTTTTATAATATTTACTGTTTTTTGTATTGTAGTATTCCTTATATAGGTAGTCGAGTAAACTCTAAGCTGGCACGTCCAAAAGTCGCTTCATCATATAAACTAAGAGAATAAGACATACGCAACTAGTTCACCTCTATGTCACTGCGATAGCTTTATGCGCATCGTATATCAAATCGTACGTCGTGTTACTAACCATAAGCCACCTTAGAGTTTACCAGACTATAATTACCTACGTTAATAAAAAAATGTTATCCCAAAAATTTAACTGCAAATATCTCAACAATGGTTAATGGTAGGTATAGGACATGGTTAACAAAATTTGTTCAGAAATAAAAAGAGAATCCAAAAATGGAAAAATATACAGGGTGTTCCATTTTAAAAAGTAAAGTTGCATAACCTGCCGTCTTTTTGAGGCCCCTTGTACATTTGAAAATAAAATGGTTAAATGCATCTTTTTGAACAGAATAACTTTTCTATTAAACATTTCTTTCTATGTCTAACCGTTTCCGAGATAATGCTTGTCTAAATAGAGCTGGGACACCGTGTATATTATTATTAGTCTTTGACATGATACTTTTTACCAAACTTTCTAACGTGGTCTATAGTTATCGATATCCTACAAGTCATCCTTTTTAGGAATAGGAACTAAAATAGCAAGTTTTGATATGTCGGGAAACTCATTACTTTATTTTTTATGTGTGGGGCAGGCTAAATAAACATTTCTTTCACCCTGTAAAAATAACTTGGCAGTTGACAAATGCTTTGACAATGTCTATGTCATTGTCATTATTCTTTTTGCATACTTACTAGTTTTAAATGTCCGATTCAAAAAATGTACCCCAAAATCAATTCCACAGTGGCACTCAATTTATAAACTTTGACGTTGCTGTTCGACGTTCGTCGTTCCCACGTTTGCATTTTTTACATAAAATGTCAAACTGAAAGATTGTATTTGTGATACATTTTTTGCATAAATTTACATGATTTTTGAATCTCTGTGTGTTTAATTTAAACTGAATATTCTGCTGACATAAGTATCCGATGTTTTATGATTATGAACTTGATAATGATAATTTGTAAAAAAATCCTTACAAAGATGTGATTTAAAACAAACAAAAGCATATCTAAACAGTAGAACAACTATTATAGTCGCTCGATTTTGGAATCGCTGTGGCTCTTCTATGAAAAGAATAAAATTAGAACAATTGAAGGATATCTAATTGTTCTATCTTGCTTTCTTGGCTTGGAATCGTTTGCATAAAACGGCATTTTATTAAAATATTCTCACTGAGTTTCAGGGGCTTCTACCTAAAGGCTTCTATTTTCGCTCTCTCCCTCACAAATCTGTCTCTCAATTTTTTCCACAGACTACTTCTAAAGAGTCCTCTATTACAATAGGAAAATATACAAAATTACGGGGCACATGGTAGGTTGCATGAATTATTTCTGCGATCTCTTTAACATTTCTAATTTATTGGATTGGTTGAACACGTGGTGTTTTTAGACGACTCACTCATGCCCATGTGGAACACGAGTTCACTAAGGTAATTAAAAATAATGAATGAATAATGCATAACACCTATTTTTATAAAAAAAAACCTATTCAAATAATGACCATCAATGAATTATACAAATTTGGGAGTTCCGAAAAAGTTGACTCAACGTTAGGTCGTCATAATGGGACGGGCACTTTGAATTCCCCAATTTTATTAATTCTCGTGAGGATTTCAGATTAGTTCCTCTACTTACAAAATTTCAAATTCTACGCAAGTCAGAAAGCACCCAAACAAATCATGCGGCTAAACATATTTGTATTTATCCGTCCGGTAAATTGTTTGGGTATTCGCCGATGAATTGAGAACTTTGGCGTTGAGGTGGGGCGACTACATTCTCGATAAGCCGAAAATTCCAAAATTTGCAAAACTCGAAATGCCGGCCAATGTTTATATAGAAGGTAACACCCACATTAAAATGAAGAGCTGAGAATGGTAAGAGCTGTAAAAAAACTATAGGAACAAAGTTGTGGAGAATAAAATTTCACATAAAAAAGTGAGTAGAGACATATATGTATATTTTGTTTTGGCAATATATGCGTTTAAACGCGATAAATCAGCAGGACGCCGCACTTTGTACACTTCTTGTGCATATACCATAAAAGTTGAAAGCTGAATTTTTTGTAGAAAATTTAATTCTCTACAATCTTTCTTCTCTACAGTGTTCTTATATCTATTATCATTTTGGTCTTCGTTTTAATGTGGGTATAGCCTTCCATATATAGATTGGCCAACATATTGGAGCCGCAATTTTGACTTTAGCAAAATTTGGAATTATTGTAGATCGGAAAGGTACTTCCTACATCTATGCCAAATTTCAAATTCCTGGCTCATGGTAAGTACCCAAACAATTCACCCGGCAAAAAACTATAGATTAAAACAAACAATGATACGCTTTCGTTTATAATATATTGATATATGTATATATATTCGGATTTACTCTAAAGCATTTAGGACAATATAGTTGACATGGAATTGAATGAAACTTTGAAACTCATTCACGTGACAAAACGCTTCACTTTCATTGGAGATCCCGCAACGGTAACGTTAAAAACATAAAATTTGTTCATCTCGAACCAACGGCAACTTTTGATCCTGTGGAAAACATCAACGCCAACTTAGAATATAAATAACAATGAGTGTTTTGTATGTTTCATCTCTGAACGTCGACGGAAACGCTCAACGGGAACGGAAAATGTTGGGCATCTCAAGCGGACGGCAACTTTTGATCCAGTGAGAAACGATGTCAATGTCAATATTAATGACTTTTTCATTAATATGTAACTAACATAACCTCAAATTTCAAGTTTTTTAAGTTTATTCTCATCTTTAATATTTCTATCCGCAATTTTAGCTTAGGGCCATACTGGCTCTAAACGAATATTTAAAAATGCACGCAAATTTTTTTTCAAAACTGTTGATTAATAAAAATTGACAGCTAATTATAGGTTAGATTTCCAACCTACAAAAAGTGTCTTGTTTTATTGAAACAAACTATTTAAAACTTTATAAATATTACTTTGATCTAGATTTTATTTTAAAGTACGGGAATCAGGCAGAAATTTTAACAATAGCTTCGAAATATTCGTACATTTTAAGAAACATATATTTTTCAGGTTAGGTGTGACGTCACGTGTACATCTTCAATTGTTTTTTGTTTCATCATCGAACGGGAACGTCGAACGGGAATGGCAGCATCAAGTTTATAAATTGAGTGTGAAGAAGAGGATAAAAGTATTTGGACATTGTAGACATTCCCATTGATAATACCTTTCTGCGTAATAATAAGAAAAAGGAAATAACCGTGATGTTTTAAATTTATTTACAAAATAAATAAGTGAGTACACAGGACTTTTAAACTTTCATAACAACATAAGCACATGCCTAAAAATATATAGAAAATGTAAACGATTTAATAAATATAACAAGTAGGTACTAAAAATAAAATTCAAAAGACGGACTAAAAATGTTTAAATTCAATAACAAAAATGGCACTAAATATAAAAATAAATAATTTATCACCTAGATTTATGAGTATTTTTCTGTTCAGTTTTCTTTGACTTGGAATATAACTTAATAAATAATTTATCTATATCTTTATCTGGAAATAAAGTGCACAAAACTCCCTCTAATAATACATACAATAGTCTACGATTTAAAATTGGTCTTTGAAAAAGATCAAAAATGGTAAGTAATCCCCGCCTTGTAGTTTCGGAACCGATAATGTGCTTCAATTCATCTAAAAATTATTTTATTTCATTAATAATGATTTCACTTTCAGGATAAAATTACATACCTGATAAACACGACAAAAGGGCAACTTTGGCTGCAACCCTCGTTCTGTTTTTCGTATCTTCATCTCTTTCTGTCTTTTTATCGTTACGCATTCCATTTGGCCAAAATGATTGTCTGAAATATTAACATAGATTTTTTTTTAATTAATTTTATTAAATTTTTTCAATCATCACATAGATTTGCTTAAGCCGTTTCTGTGTAATCTACTCAAACTGTAAGGTATGGCTCAGCAGTGCTCCCATATTCAAGCCACGTCCAGTGCAAGTTGAGCAAAAATTGGAAACAGGATTTTTTTTAGTTGAAAATTTTGTTTGTTACAGTAATTTGAGAGCGAGCATTTTTAATGCAAAATACCAATGTAGGTCGTGTTAGTAAATTTTTAAGAAAAAGTATCTTAAAATTTAAAAATACTAACTTTGCTACTAGAAATAAAGAAATTTCAAATACAACTAAATTATAAATATAAGTTTGAAGAAAAGACATACATACAAAAGGTGAGAGGTACCACAAAGTGTATTTTAACTTCCACCTGCACTAGTTTAAACTTATTAATGGTAATAATAAATAAAAATGACGAAATTAGCAGGTTTACGTTTAACACAGAGCCTTTGAGTATACAACAGAATCAACATTATAATATAATCACATAAAATATAGTATAAAAGATATAAGTAAAAGAAATATCACATTATCAGAGTAATAAGCTATCTCTAATAATGAGATCTTTGATTGAGCATTTAAATTTTGCAAAACTGATGTGGTTTAGTCATATACGAGGTGTCCCACTTAAAACTCCCGGTGTCATTTTCTCGATAAACAAAAGCGATATTTGAATTCTGTAGAAGGTATCCACTAGAACATAGTTTTGTTTAGTTTTGAGTAAAAATGGTTATTTTACACATTATAGATAGCGCTGCGATGCAAAGAAAATGTTCGATCCTAGGAACGATGAAATGAAGTGCATGAGATTGAAATTATATTCTAAGCAACTTTTTCAATACGAACAATTTTCGAAAAATGACTAGTTTTCGAGATATTTGAACTTCAATGTAATTTACCAAGTAACAAAAATTACATTTTTTTTTTCATAATATGTCTACAATTTACAGTGTAAAATTTAGTCGAACTTACGACATAAACATGACGCAAAAATTAGACAATACACAATAAACAGAAATGTCAAAATAATTAATTTCCAAGCAGTTGCAGCCCCTTTATTTTTGAAAAAAAAAGTTATTTTGTGTTTTGAAATAAATATGTTTCATTACCATCTAAATCAGCCTGATTAACTATGAAAAATGTTACAAAAGACTTATCGTCTAAAATGTATTTTAGAAAAGTTATGACGATTTTTATATTTAAAAAAATTATATTGAAGTTAGAATATTTCGAGAACCAGTGATTTTTTGAAAATTGTTCTTATCACAAAAGTTGCTCGGAATGTAATGTCTCATCACTTGCACCTCATTTCAACGTTTTTAAGATCAAATAATTTCTTTGCGTGAGTGAAGGGTGAGAGGGGTTGGAGGTAAAAATAAATATTTTGTCCGTAATCAGTGACCCCGAAAACAGGGGATACGCGTTTGAACCGAATCATTTGAAAAAAAAAGAAAATGATGTTCCACCCCCTAGGCCTGCTGTCTGGATTCCACTTACTCTATAACCCCTTTCATGTTATTTCAAGTATAACCCGTCGATAAATCACTCCCCAGATCCGTTTATATATGAAAACATAAAGGGATCCATAAAAGCGGGTTGTGGCAGTCAAAAACTTCTCCCACCACTTGCATCGTGTTCAGCACCTTCGAAAACGGGGGGGGGGGGGAGGTATCTCGTTTTTGCATGAAATATTTACACTATTTCTGCCTTCTACATAGGCTAAAACGCCATGGTGCAAGATCTCATATTTTCACATTTTCGATCGCCTGTAGATCAAAAAATCGAATTCGGTCGGACTGGCGGGCATGAAGACTTTTAATCGGGGGGTCCAGGAGAACATTTTCCCGAAGAACAATCAACTGAAACCCATTTTCCTATCAAAAACTGGGGTCTTTTTGCCAACAAAATTATATCACTTAAGATATTATATATGATAAAATATTTGCTCATGATACTACGTCCTGACTGTAAACCTGAGCTTCTGAGTGCAATTACTTAACCCTTTCTATACGCTTTTCGATATTTAATGTTATACCCCTGTACGCAAGAATGCAAACATTTGTGAATATACGGCTGTCGTCTAGTCAGCTTCTTTTTAAAAGCCGCCTATGTACGGCACTTGTATATATCATCTCTTTCTTCACCATTATCGGATTCTATTTCACTTTCATTGCTACTTTAGTCAGAGTTTTCATTTTCCCCTGAACTTTCCCCACTTGAGTATACTTCATTCTCGGTATCACTCCCGCAAAAAATATTATTTGCAATTAATTCAAGCTCTTTTTGTGTAAGAGGTCTCTCTTTAACGTCCATTTTTATTCTGTAGTTACACAGGCTACACTTACAGCCAAATATAAGCAATAACTGATGGGATCTAACCTGCATTTGACTCCCCATCAATAAAATATACGAATTTCAACCTTATAAAAACAACTAATATTACTGCTGTAAGCGTACGCCAATCGTACTTTGAGCAACACATTTGCAAAGCTTCACGTCACCCGTACTCGATCGGAAATGTGTATACATACGACACTCGTATAGAAAAGGTTAAAGTTAACAACATGACACAGCTTCCTGCAACGCGTATAACATTTGGCATATCAGTGCTGTGCCATTCTTTTATTTAAATATTAATAGTAGTAGGCAGTGCGACATCCATGAAAATAGGATCGTTCCTAGGTAACGAGCACGCGGTGACGATATCGGCCTCTGCGTATTCTATGATGAAGTTATCTTCTCTAAGTAATCACACTACCAAGATATACTTTGCGACCTTTTGGCCTTTATATATTATTATTATTATTTCTTTCACTAAACTCATCAATCAATGTATTAGAAAAAATGTCTTTCCAAAAATTCTTAAATTGTCAAAGTGTTACTTTTGTCGCAAATTACAGACTAATTCTACTGTGACCACAGTCACATGTACTTATAACTGAAAAAAATAAAAAGCATACTTACTTGAACACATATAAATAATGGGCTACATTTTTCGGACTAGTTATAAAAGAAACGTAATCTAATATTCGACGATTTACGATATCACCAAACATAGTCCGAACAATTTGTCGAAGCAGCGTAACGATACGCCTCCTTAACCACTGATTTCTAGATTTTAGATCAAAAACCTCATCCATCAGTAGCAACATTATTCTTAATGGAATGTTGTCATCGGTCTAAAAAATATTATTGTATCAACACTCACGTGTATTTCACATAAATATATTTTTTCTGACTAGTTATACTTATGATAACATATTTATATTTTATCTGCATATTATATTTTTATGATCTGCTAAGTTTAACATACTCAAATACTACAAAACTACATTAATTTTTTCTTGTGTACATTAGACTGCCAAATAAAATGCTTTTTTTTTATAAAATAATAAATATAACAGGAAACACTGAATCACTTTAATACAATATAAAATATTGGAGCATAGAAACATAATGATTATATACTATGGCAAGTATACGAGGGGGGAGAATTGTCACAAGGAAAAATATATACAGCATGTCCCTAGTTTAATACCCTTGCATCCCTAATAAAAACACATGCCACTGTGAAGAGAAATTTATAGTCAAAATGATCACAGTCAAAGTTATTGATACTAATCCTTTGGTTGAAATCGAATATAAACAGAGGTTGAATTTTTTATGGACATTTCAGGTTTGGACTTGTAGTGCAGGAAAAATAAATTTTGACCTTGAAAAAATTAGTACGAGCAGGGAATTTGGTGGAGATGTTCCACTTGCCATCCTAATTGATATACTAAGAGTCCCCTAAAATCGAAGCTGTGCTTCGCCCTCCATATTGAAAAATGGCGGCTCATTTTCAGATTTCTGTATATAAATCCTTTACCGCTGCAGATAGGAAAAAAAGTCTTAAATAAAAGATGTAGGTAATAATAAAACAAACGATTTCTCATATTAACATTTTTTTCTCTAAATCGAACGGTTTTTGAATTATGAAGTGCAATTGGGTAATACACTGTAAAATGCGTGTTTATAGGTTGTAAGTAAAACAAAAAACATTTTTTTAGGTATATTACCATTACAGAAGAAAAATATACTGTAATTATGAAGCCTATAAAAAATAGAATAAAATATGAAAATACATTATAACAATAGTTCGTCATTATTAAAAAAAAAAAAATTCTGTTCCAAGTAACCTCACAATTTCTCAAAATTAGGTTAGGATAGGTTAATAAACCTATTATGCCTTAAGTATTTTTGTGTACTGAATCCGAATTTTCAATTAAAAAAAATTTTCACCTCGTAGATTTCGAGTAAATCTCGGTTTTTATCGTCAAAATACGTTTTTTGACAAATTTTGACGTTTACTTGAAATCTACGCAGTAGAAAATTTTTTAAATTGAAAATTCGGATTCAGCACACAAAAATACTTAAGGCATGATAGGTTTAGTCCTTGAATTTTTTTTTTTTTGTAATTTAAAAATCGTTCGATTTAGAGAAAAATTGTTTGTGTTATTATTACCTACATTTTTTATTTGAAACTTGTTTTCCTATCTGCAATGGTAAAGGATTTATATACAAGAATCTGAAAATGGGCCGCCATTTTTCAATATGGCGGGCGTAGCACAGCTTAGATTTTAGGGGACTTTTAGTATATTCAATAAGATGATAACTGCAACATCTCCACCAAATTTCTTGCTTGTACTAATTTTTTCAAGGTTCGTATACTTTTAGACTTATTTTTATTGCACTATTGGGTAACTCTATAATTTCTAATAAAATGTATCTATGTAACTAGGCAGCTAAGAGTAGACTCCCCCTGAAAGTAATTTATTCAATCACTTAACCATCTGTATACAGAAAACGGTATCTAATGAAAAATGTTAATAAATATTGGTTACATAAAAGGTGTGAACTTCTTTTTTTAAAGTAAAACATCACGGCCAGTATTTTAGTGGTGGATTACAGCAAAACTTTTCTGGTTAAATTTTTTAACAGTTTTTCAGTTCGCGATCAAAATATGAGTTTTATTTGAATGCCAAAG
The DNA here is from genome assembly GCA_936432065.2 of Rutpela maculata. Lineage (NCBI taxonomy): Eukaryota > Metazoa > Arthropoda > Insecta > Coleoptera > Cerambycidae > Rutpela > Rutpela maculata. Next base: position 34,620,371 of record OW386287.2, on the reverse strand, counting down.
TTAACCATATCGACTTGTTTCTCGTTTATGTATGCGTAGCACTGATTACAAGTGAGGAGGTTCGTTTCAAAACGCAATTTCTGGTAAAATTCTATTTTAGTATAAACACCGTTTTTCTAAGTAGACCAAACGGTCACGACTGGCAAACAAGTTTTTGCAGGAATTAATTTATTAGTATATAAATAATCTTAAATCGTCACATAATTAATAATCATCACTTATTATCTTAGCAAAAAAAAATGTTTGCTAAAAAGAAATTGCAGTTTGAAAAGAAAGCAGACTTTAATTTCGTTTTGAAAAAAAAAAAGTAACAGAAATTATATTTTGAAGAGAAAAAAAAGTTATATATTTAGGTTTTATTATAAAAATGAACATTAGGTAATGAAAAGAAACATCCAGCAATCCATTATTTCACACTACTAACTACACACAAATAACCAGGATATTAAAGTAAACACTAAATACTAAATTATTCGTACATAAATAAAACTACTGGCAGTGCAGAAAATGCATTTTGAAAGGAAAATGTAGAAATTGCGATTTAAACTGAAATTTATTTGCAGAAATTGCGTTCTGAAAAGAAACTATACCAAAATGTATATTTATACAGCGTAAAAATTGCGTATTGAAAAGTTTTATCGTGTAAATCAGTAGCTTTCAACCTATAGATCGCAATGCCATCTCTAAGTCAAGAAATTTTTGTAGAAATTGCGTTTTGAAACGAAGCTCCTCAAGTGACAATTTCAAATAATTTCCTGCTCAAGATGTTATGTGTGGTGTTGCCTTTAACCAATTTGTTTTAGATCTTATGCTTTCTATCAGTTCCAATATGTCTTGTAGTCAGAGGTGGATGAGAAGGGGGGGCAAACGGGCAAATGCCCGTCGGGCTGGTGGCTCTGGGCCCGGGGCAGGGCCGTCCGAGGTAAATAGGCATTTGTTCCGGCGGATAAAAAACCCGACGGCCAAAAGAAATTTAAAGGGCAGCTCTTTTCCCTCCTTAATCTTTACTTAGAACGAAAGAAGTCTCAGATGTGATTTTCAGGCTGCTCGGCCACTGACATAAATGCTAGATGTCATTTATAAAAAGTTACTAACTTAATAACCTAATTTTGCATGTTTTTGCCAAGTTTGCTTAAGAAAGTTCTGATGTATTATTAAGGGAAGACCCCCTTTTTCTTTTGACCTCTGAAACTTTAGAATTATTTTTTTTTTTTTTTTGATGTTTCGAGATGTTTATGTAGACAATATTAGTCATAATTATTATTGATGTATTATTTATTGTTATACTGTTAAAATGTTTAAATTTTTTATTTTGTTCTTTGTTTTTCAATGTCAATAAATTTTAATAAAGAGTATGGATGTTTAATGGCATTTTTAAAAATGTTACCAAGACGGTAGCAGTCTGCTTTAGATCATGGTTAAGTCAGACTACGTGTTGGTACTTTGAACCTTTAAGTAATTTTTGCAATTGCATGAAAAAAAGGAAAATTCGTTTGACGAAACCTATTTTTCGAAGAAAATGTTTTTGCTGCTCAAATTTCCAACTTTTCATTTTAAAGCGTTTGACCTTGAAAAATACAAAATCTTCGCCTGCGCCGCATTTTTTCCCTTAGGCCTTGACCCACCAAAAAAAAAAAAAAAATTTTTTCCCTGGCCCACTCAAATTTGAAATTCTAGTTCCATGTTTAATTGGACTGATTCCCTAAAATTGCCAGGGCCAGTTGGACTGACCCCATCCACCCCTGCTTGTAGTGTTTTTTGATAATCAAAATCTGACGCAAAATTCTCTTTCAGTCCAATATATGAAATCTACTACGAAATGGTCTCGTCTTTGTTCAAATGATCCTCCTTGCTGTCTAGGCCTCCCTAAGTAATCAGCAACAAATAAAAATTCGTCTTTGTCACCTGAATCAAGTAAATTAAAGTTCATATTTACTCTCGATAAATAAACAGAATAGGTCGGTATAGTAAAAACTAAATGTCTATTAACATATCTCACCGTAAGTTTCCACTTTCTGCAGCGTTAAAAGTTACTCAAAAAACTGTTCTGTCACCTCTGTCAAATCAGCGAAAATTTGCTTGAAAGTGTTGCCAACATGCAAATCCTCAGGTTAGTTAACCAATTCTTTGAAATGAGGTTTAATATACTGAAAAACATGCGTAGTACTAACCTGGTATAAAATACTAGTTAAAATTTAAACTCGGGTAATTACCCCAAATTTTAATCCAACACTAAAAAACTGAATGTAAGTAACTTACAAATATTTCAATGTTGAACAAATTAAAGATATTATTAGATAGATAATGGTAAGCTTTATTGTCTAAACCTCCTTACCTCCTCAATAGAAGCACCAACTTTACTTGCTTCAGGCAGTCTACCCGGTTTGGGATGGAATACCTTGGTTAAGCCAACAACTACCTCATCAACAGTATTTATAAACTGCTCAGGCATATTTTTTATGGTCTTCATACCGGATTTCAGAGGATTAACCAAAGTATCAATCTAAAAGCGATAAAATCTGATTAAAACATCTGTTAAATCACCAACTTTTAATGCTACTTTCTTTAAATTAAAAACATCAATAAACTACGAAACTTTACTACATACTGTGCTAGAAATTGGACCACCAGTCGCTTTGTCATATTCTCCTTGTTCGAGGAAAGTCATAAGTAATTCCCTTAATGTATGATGGCTAGACAACACGTGGGGCTGGCATAACTCATACATATAGGAACCTAACAGTTTCATACGTCTCTCTAAAACGGACCTGTCCATATTGTGGAATGTTTTTTTACCAGGAAATGATAACTTGGCGAGATCTGGAAACTGTAATAAAATATCTATAAATTATTAGCAACATTATTCCGGTATTCATGTAGTTGAAATGGCAGGTATACAAATATTTTGTTTATATTAAAACAATACATTTAATCTGATTCCAATATATCAAGCGGTGCACGTCACTCTTAAACTGACATCACAATTTTACTGTGCTTATCTACACGATGTGAAAGTTATACAAATCATTTAAATAAATTCTTCACAATAATTTTAATATTGAAAAACACACTAACTAAACTTTATCTAATTCTAAAACTTTGACTAATTAAATCAACAAATTAAAACAAAATCAATTAAACGTTCAATGAACACGATGCAAGTTTAGCCGAGTTTTTCGAAGCAACGTGTAATAATCTACAGTGTAAACATGTATGTGGCACAATTTCAAAGTGTTCTTTCTGTATATGCATACAGAATTTGCGCGTTGATATAATTTTGAGTTGGTAGTTTATGATGTCTGAATAATACTCTAATAATACACTAGCGATGACGCGCACCATTTGATACAATAAAATTACTTTACAATTAAGCAGCTAATAAAAAAAAACATACTTTGTTTTTCCTGCAGAAAATAAATTGTGTATGGAAGTGAAAATCATTTTCAGAAATGAAAAATTTTTTAGGAATGAAAAAATGTTTTGGCAGATTTCTGAGTACAAACATACAGAAAACCACTCGTATACAAATTGCACCTTGTTTAGAGAATGTGTAAATTCACCGAAAATTTTAAATTACATGTACAATTTTCTAAGTGAAATAAAATGGTAGAAGCAAAAATTTTAATTTCAGGTTATGACAAAAATGGACGTTTCGAAGTCTGAAAATAGCAAATACATCCGAATCGGCATGACATGTGTCTGTGGGTCAGGTGTACATTAAACATGCGCAATCTGTATGAGGCCTCAAGGTTCGTGGGCCTCAGAAAATTTCTCATAAGTGCACTAGGAAAGCTTTCAGGAAGGGCTCAAAAAAATTTGTCATCAAATTAAATGTTACTGAGAGAAACTATGTTCAGGTTAATTTTTCATGTTATCAAAACAGTTTTGGAAAACTAAAAAAGTGTTTAGGATATTAGATGATGACAAAGTACTGTTGAGGTACTGTCGTGAGCAAAAAAAAATAGGACAACTATGTTTTTTCTAATGTAAATCTGTCTCTATTAGTAGAACCGCAAGAATAGAATTATCAACACAAAACGGCCATTCGTGAAAGGATATTGCCGCTTGGCACACTAACCGATATTACCGTAAGGAACGTATTTCGAAGGAGCGCCATCTTCAGTTACCATTTGGATCCAAGATGGCCGCCATTTTCAAGAACTCAATTGAGATAATTTCCTGGCAAATCTATTAACTTCACAAAAAAAAAGTGTAATTAAAAAGTGTTGCTTATTTTATTTCCAACAAAAAAGTATTTTATGTATTTTGCGAAATTTTTGAAAATAAGGCCACTATTTACGAAAATTAAACATGATACCTTTTATTTTTTGTGTGATTTATTTATTCATTTTTCAAAATTGTAATAAATAAAGTTTACTTGTTATCCATAGCAAACGATGTTGCTAAAATTTATTGCAAACGATGACGTGCCTGGCCTGTTGCTTTAATCGGACATGTTTAGCTATTTCAATTTCAACTTTTAAAAGAGGCTTACAATGAATTTGGAAATCCGTTTCTTGAAACCATAAGTTTGTTGATGAACGCTTAAGCAGCAGAGAGGTATCCATATATGATCCAATAAAAGCGAATAAAACTTGCTTATTTTGTAAAGCTAAAAAGGTTGTAAAATCCGCAATGTTGATAAAGTCTCTGAAATCTGATGTGGATTTATTCTCTAGACTTTTCATAGTATGTTCAAATCGTGACACAGATTTGGATGATTTTTTTGCACATGAGAATCAACCATTCCCAACAGCTCTATCTATCTAAACGGAGTCCAGAGATCATCAGATAAATCAATCTTTGTTAAGATTCTGGAAAATGTGCTTAATGACGTACCTCTTATTTCTCAATCAGCCGCCATTTTGGATCCAAATGGTACCTGAAGGAGGCGCTCCTTCGAAAATGATTCTTTAGGGCACTACTAATAAGTATATCAAGCGGCAACATTCTTTCACAAATAGCCGTTTTTTATTGGTTTGCTACTCTACTATATTTGAATATTTGTAATACGTAGGTTGACAAATAACTGACAATGTCACAAAAATTAAAGTTAGATATCCACAAATAAATTTTAGCAAAAATACGTTATAAGACTTGTCCCATTTTTGTTTGCGCACGACAGTACATCATCTACCTGTGAGCAATTTTTCAAGTCATTTTACTCGTTTCTTTATCTATTTTACTACAGTTTCTAAAATTTTTAGAATTAGATGTAATAATATACAAACAAAATAGTTATGGTTTCATAAACATAAAAACTTTGTTAGTTTTTTTGTCTATAATATCAAAAAATGGCAACCAATATTTCAACATAAGTAGTGCAATGAATGATACATGAATAGTAGTAAAATATCATACCTTTTCTTTAACTTTCGTATAAAGATCATGGAAATCACTGTAACGTCTATAGATGTGCCACTCTTCATGGTACCCAGTTTCATACTGCCGAGTAACACGTATAGCATAAATACCAAAAGTTTTGCCTTTTTCGCAAACAATACCTCAAAGAGAATAAACCAGTTTAAATGATCTAGCTATTATATTAGGAAAATATGTACTACATAATAATAAAAAAACACTCCTCAATCAGTTATAGTAAATTAACATATATCGTCATCAAGTGCCGTATCTCATTTTCTTTACAAGAGAGCGATCAAAGTTTAATAATATAATACTATAAACACAGTAAGTTACTGTGATTATTGAAGCGGCTACTAATAGTAAACTATACCAGATTGAGTTGGGTCATTTTGTGAGAATGAAAAAATGTGGTAACATCTCAAAAACCACACATTTTGAGTTATGCCAGTTTGTGAAATTTACAATATGTCCACAATTCATTTATTCGCATAAATATTGTTCGCAGAAGGCGTTTTTATTCTTTAAAACTATCCAGATGATTTAATATTCAATAAATGATATAAAATACATGGCGAACTTGAAATATAAGAAAATATTTTGACCTGTAATTCTTTATAGGTAATTCAATAATTTATTCCTAGGTGTTCCCACTTTAAAATTTCATAACGTGTTAATAAATAAAAAAATTATTATGTCTCACAGGTGATGCGTTGACAGATAAACTTCACATGAATAAATGGTATTCAGTGTTGCCAGTGTACCTCACAAATAAAAGTATTACTTATATATCGCTTGTAAAACAATAATTGGTGAAAGTGTAGACAATGATTTCTCACGTGTTCTTCTGTTCATCGAAACATCGATGAAACTTCGATACTTTACTTTGATAATCATCAAATTATTGACGTTTCGATGAGCAGTAGTAAGTACATGTGAGAAATCGTTGTCTACACTTTGGTCATCTTCGAGTACTTTGAGACGTTTCTCTACATCTAAAATTTGAGGTTTATCTACATTTAGTGATATTTTTAAATGGGTTATACTTCTATCCTAGGTTGATGGTTTAAAATTTCCATGAACTTTTAAATGTTGCATTAAGTTCTTGAGTCGGGAACATACCTCGGACATATACGTTGTATATAAATTAGTTTGTTCGGCATATACTCCATATTATGTCTTCACCAAAAAACACTTTGAAGCAGTCTAATGGTAATGGTACAAGACTTGTCTAACCAAACAACTTTTCAGCCAAAATTAGTATCTTCAAAATTGTGAACATCCAGATTCAAATTTGAATATTTGTAAGTGCAATTTGACTTTTGTTTTTTCTGGGTGTAGTTGAAATTTCCTCTGATTTGGAATCAAAGGAGGCATCAATGTCAGTCAAATCTTCGAGAGATATCTTCTCATGTTGTTTTGTAGCTGAAGTACTAATAGTCCCTTAAGGGAAACCAGAAAAAGGCAAAAACTCCAAAAGTTCTGCTACTGGACCACAAAACATCTACTCTCCCCCCTCCCTCACCGGATTCGAGGGTGGGGAACACGATAGTGATAATATTTTCCAACCTTCACCCATTACCTCTAAACCGGAAAAACCACCCTTTTTTCCGATTTTCCGGTGCTAGACTTGCAAGGACTTGTCGGAATGGGTTTTTGTCCACCCACCCCACCCCCAGGGTTGAAACTACCAATAACGAAATACCATGAAACTCATTCCAGATTCATTTTTTAAGCAAAATAATTGTACTAGGTATCAAATGTAGCTTGTTCTGTAATGTAAGGTGGACTGTAATAATAGGGTGTTTTCCATATATAACAATTTACTTTAAATGATTCATTAACACTTAGACCACAAGCTTAATTTCAACCACCACACAAACCTCATAAAGAAAAAATGCATAACCAGAGGAAAACATTTCAGAAATTTGACATACAAAGATAAGGGAATAAACAAGAAAACAGCGGCACACATATATAAATCCATATGCAGACCGATTCTTGAATATGCACACCCATTATATATAAATTGCAGAAAACCAGCAATAAATAACCTTAAAGTAGCAGAAACATCCACCATACGCTCAATAACTAAAATCCGTCATCCCAGAAATGCCCTACATAACCCTCCAAATAATCTTCTCTATGAAGCAACAAATACCCAACGTCTTGTGCACCTCACCACTAAATTTGCAAAAAACGAACACACTCTGACTACGATGCAACCATTTTGTAAGACACGAGAACAACAACGCTCGAAGCGCAAGTACCCCGAAAAAACCATATTGGAACTCCTTAAAGAACTTAATGAAGAATAATTGCAAAGAAAAGTTTCCCCTTTTTTTTTTTTTTTTTTTGTAAATCAAGATATTTATACTTTCTTATTATAACTTCCTATAAAATTATATGTAAAATATGTTTAAATATGCAACTGGCAGAAGGACTTCGGTCGATAGCCATTTGATTTTACCAATAAAGTACTTTATTATTATTATTTTATGATTCATTAATATGAAGTAATATATAAATATGAAATCCTAAACACACTCATATTAATTATATCATCAGATTAAAATAAATATTTAATAAACAAATCGACTTAAAATTCAAATGGAGATGATTTCAAAAACGCCGCCTTATTGGGCAATGATCCTGGTGACGTCATCTCGTAGATCACAATGTACAAGGAATTTGTTCGTTGTTATAATTTAATGTTGGTGCCTTGTGAAGTTAGCAATGACGTGCACCGCTTGATATATTGATCATTTCAATTCATAATCATAACCAAGAGAAATATCATTATAAATGTTCAATACCAGCAGTTATATATTAGTTTCAATTCAAAATAAATCTCATATCATTAGAAGCATAATTTTAAGTTAAGTATCTATTTATTTAACGTCGGCCTATTTCCGCTACCAGGGCCTATCACCGACTCCAGAAGACGAGCTACCCCCAACCTGGAAATGTTGCCGAACCTCTTCTCGTAAGAAGAGTAGGGATGTTTTACTTGCCTAACATTTAATAGACAAGGGACCGCCTACTTTACATACCCTCCGAAGGATGGTATATCCACTACGTAATCCTCGTCTTGAAATTACATAGCTTCCGCGTATACACTGATATACAAGCCGCTAGAAGGTGGGACGAGATCGCTGTATTTCCCAAAATGGGTCACCCATCCAAGTACTAACCGCGCTGCACGTTGCTTCACTGGAGTATCGAGATACATACACAGTGAAGACGCATCTATGCATGCCCCCCTTTAAGGTCAGTATATATGATCTATTTATAATATTGAAGGTAATAAGCAGCCATCTAACTATCATCGATTAGTTTTTACCATGTTGAGAAAATATAAATTATACTTACATTAAAATAATCTTTACAACAATAAAATGTCAATTTCGATTTGGGAACATCGCGCCTTGCAGCTTTAAACCATTTCACTTTCCACAAATAATTGGTTATAAGAACACTTAGAAACTTTTTATTTGGAGCATTTACGGAAGTATTTTTGCCTCTTGGCACAAACACCACTTATTTGATGCTGTACTCATGTTCCTGACTTATAATAGAACATTAAGAGTATTTAACAATTTATAAACACAAAAAAATAATAGTTGTATATAGTACCACTATAGTACCCAATGCTGCTTTATTTATGTAGAGAGTGACGTCACATATGACCAGTAATACTTTTGTCTTTTTTGGCGGCGAATATATAATTTGAATCTATATTTATTTCAAAATTATTAAAAAAAATGTTTTGGCCGAAAAATTGTATCAGCTATAATATATATCATAAGTATTTTATATTTTTCGACTTAAAGAAAAAGCGAAAACACCCTATTGTGTGGATGTAGAGGAATCACTTGAACAGGATGATGATAATCGTGATTACAATATAAATTTAATTCCAGAAATAATAATGTCTGATGATAATGGTAATAATGATAATTCTAGTGATGATGGCAATGAAGATGATGATTATGAATGTAACGAGATGAACTGTGATGTCCATTTCAACTCGGACGAACAGTGCGATTATAATTATAAGCATCGAAGGATCTATTAGCATAGAATAAGAATTGTCTATAATTATCAGCCTCGACAATCAACAAATCAATTTGCAGACCACTAATAGAGTACGCAAATGTTCTTTTTTCAAACTGTAGACAGCCTGTGTTGGATCTCATCAGAGTAACAGAGACTACTTCATTACGAACCATTACAAAGATGAGACATCCACTCAATCCACTCCATAATCCACCTAATGAGTTACTGTACGTACGAACACATATACAACCCATCAATATAAGGATCAAAGACCTATCGAAGAAGTTCGCTACCAAGCAACACAACATGCAACTGTTGCAGCCACACTGTAGAACACGTGATCAACTAATCAATTCCACATATATAAATTTCCAGAACAGACCCTACATGAAACAATCACAGGTTGGGCTGAAGACATTTCTGAGTAGTTCATTCCTTTATTTTTTTACACAGTTATTTACATATCTTATTCTGTATCAATGTATTAAAAACACTAATTTTGTTAAAATACTATGGGCTGAAGGACTGCGGTCAATGGTCTTTTGTTAATCAATAAATCACGTTTATTATTTTTTTTTTTTTGTATATAATCAATTTATGTATTTATTTTTTTATGGGAGACACACATAACTAGAGTGTAAATTAAACAAATACCAAATCTAATAGTGCCAGTAATTCAGCGCTGTTGACAATCCCATTGCATAGTTTAAATGCCAAATGATCATTGAATGAGTAAAAAGAGAATATTTTTACAAGAAAAAACAAAAATATCTATATAGTACAGCATGTCCACAGTTGGAGTGGATAAGAGGGTAAACTTTTTTATTTCTCATTTTACGCAGAAAGTTTACTCTTCATAAAAAGTTTTCTTTTATTAAAAATATGATTACTATGGAGTAAGTTAACATGTCCTGAAAATTAAAAAATCTGAAATGTAAACTATGTTCAATTTTAACTGTCACTAACAAAAGTTGTTTAGTATTAAAATTTATGACAGAATTCCAATTTGTGGATAAATCTACCTAATTCGACTTTTTTAAAAATTTTTCAAAAGTATCAAGTGGTATCATGCGGTAAAACTTACAGTAAAATAAAAATTATTTTCTTCTTACAAAAATTATTAAATAAGGCAACTAATTATACTCGTAATTATATTAAACTATTTTTATTTTGAACAGCATCGAAAAATTATTAGCACCGGAAAATCGAAAAGGAGGGTGCTTTTTTCAGTTTAGGGGTAGTGAGTGAAGGATAGGTTGAGAAATATTGTCACCATCGTGTTCCCCGCCCTCGAAAACGGGGGGGTACATGTCTTGCGGTCCAGTCGCAGAACTTTTGGGGTCAAATCTTTACCTCGAGGGATTATAATACCTAGTAATAGTTTCTATATACCTACTTATTTTGTTTTATATTTTGACTTGTGTAAACTTTTTGTGTATTCTAACACTAATAAATCTACTCTTCTCTATCAAAAAAAAAAGAAATCTTAACACTCTCATTACACCAAAACATACGAATAACACAGTGCAATTACTGCTCGCGTTAACTTGTCGGCGTAAAGCCCACCAACATTACCTTGAGAGGCGCAGCTCTGCTGATATTGGCCCATATACACCTGCTGATTTATTGTATGTATACGTATTTAGCAGTCTACCACTTTAAATAATTTCTTTACGAAAAACGCATATGTACACCTGGAGCAATTTTGAACGAAACCTACTTATATACTTGGAGCAGCTAAAGGGTTAAGGAAAATGTTTACTGTGTAAGAAACAATACTCTTTTCACCGTGATATGAGCTTTACAACTCGAAATATTTAAGAAAAATAAAGAAAAAAATCTATTTTAAACAAATATCTTCTGAGACTCGGATTTGTTCCAAAACTTTCTGCTACACTTATAATGTTTACAAGTTCCGGTAAAAAAATGGCTTTATCCTTTTTAGGCGATTCAGACCCTAACGGCCGTATTCACCGTTTAAGGTTTAAGCGGTGCTTAGTAAAGCTAGGCTGAAATACAAAGCAGCGCTTAAATTGTGAAGTCTTGCACCACAGTGAAGTAAACGAAGCTTTGTTAAGCCTACAAACAATTTGGCAACGCCTGAAAAAGTGCTATTCTTCTGTCAATTAGTCAAAAATTTCTAACCTAGAAGAGCCTAAGTTTTGTTTTCTGAGTCTAAAAAAAGGCTATTATCTAGTTATTAGTTTTAAAAAATGTTATGAAAATAGGAAAAAGGAGCTGAAGAAAACATTAGCCGAAGAAATAAAGGAAACTATTGTCACTGATGGGGGACCTTTCTCCAAAAAATTAGCAAGGATGAAAGCGATAACATTCATAGATCGATTTTGAATGAAAAGACAACTGGTGGGATGCCACAAATTTTGAAACCTAATAAAAATACCTACAAATCATTTTCAAATTCCAGGGCATCTTCTATCGATTCTAGAATGGATGCCACTGTACGTTTTGTTAATCTAAATCTTCGAAAAAAACTTAAATTGTCCATGTCTTCAATATAATTTGGTCTAATGTAAAACCTCCTTGGAAAACCAAAACACATTATGTCTAATACGTCAATATCGTCCTCTAAAAGAATTTCATCCTCTATTTCTATGTTATTATTATTTTAAGACGATAACAGGCACAAAAGAAGTAACTTTGACAGCAAAATGGCAAAATCAAATGAAACTCCAAAAAAATTAGGTTATAATTGGGAAAAGCTAGGTTCAACGATTTTAAGCAGTCAAAATTGAGAGATTAACTTTAGGCGAGCTTAAATAACATTTTAACTTCGGTGCATATGACAAACTTAAGTTAAGCGCGCTTGAATCGTAAGCTTAGCTTTTCTATGTACGGTGAATACGGCCGTTAGTTTTATTTCACTAAAGCTTAATACGCCCAAATATTTACTCGTGTTTCAAATTCACCCTGTACAGAAGTAAATAATTAAGAAAATATAAATTATTTTCACTTACCAGTTTCAATAATATTAACAGATAAAACATAATCTCCTGTCTTAAGACTCTTTTCGTCAATTTTTTCTGCAACTAAAATACTGATTGAATCACCATTAACATTTTTATCTCTGTTACTTTCTTGACTAGAACTGCGAACTTTTGGATCATCATTTTTACCTGTCAACATCGTCACATCACTCCAAGACCGGGCATGTTTGACGCTCTTTTGGGTACTATCGACCAACAAAATGTCACTCTTTTTAGTAATTTGGGCGAGTTGAGACAAATTATCGGACAATCTAGCTGCCTCGCTATTTTCTAAACTATCATTGCTGTTTAAGCTTATCATATCATCTTCTGCGTTCGTTTGCTGCAGCAAGTCCAATTCTTGCAGAAGCTTTATGTAAGCTTTACTCTTTTTAAAAGGCGGTAAAAACTCATTTGCCATCTTCTCATACACTGCCTCTAGGACTCTGTCAAACCATAGCTCAGATGGGGTTTCATTTAAGTTTCTTATTTTGAAATGCACCGCTTGCACAACTGATGGTTTAATTTGCACTTTCTGTTCACTTTTTTCACCCAAGTACTGGTCGTAGATACTGAGAGCTGTCGATCGGATGGTGTCGTAGACCGCCATTACATTTTCTGCAGAAATTTTGGATCTATTTAAATGCAAATCTGAAATTTGTTGTTCCACGGATACTTTCCAGCCTAAAAAACAAAATCCTACTGCATGATTTGTAAGGTTAGGGCGAAGTCAATAGAAAGATATAAATTCTACGTCAACACTAAATAAAACCCGGGGGGCAAACCGTGAAGGAAATCTGGTGTACACTCAGAAGGAAATCCGAGGAAATCTTAATAAATCTGAAGAAAGCTTAGAAAATACCAGGGAAAATTACTTTTGCTTTTCAGATTCCCCCCCCACTCTTCAAAAATTTTTTTGAAAAAATAATCGAGGAAATATTAAGGAAATCCGAGGAAATCTCAGGAAATCTCAAGAAATCCTTTGCTTTTCGGATTTGTCCCCTGCGCTCTTCAAAAATTTTTTTGAAAAAAATTCCAGGAAATCCTAGGAAATCTGGAGAAAATCTGTGTAATCTTCTAAGCGCGGATCCAGAAATTTCAATAATTTTTTTCTCGTCTGTGGCGCATGGGACCCATACGAAATATGGGAAATAACATCTCAAGAAGCACTTCTCTAACGACCCCTAAAAAATTTTGAAAAAGCAGTTTGCAAAAAAAATTTTTAAAATTCGATTACCCCCCCCAGGTCTAGGGACTCCTGTTTAAAATTATTTTTTTTTGTCATGCATTTTACTTTTCATAAAAATACAGCAACACGCTTTGAAGTTTATGAAAATATTTTCATTACTAACTGAGATACAATGAATTGAAATTTTGTGATTTGTTATTGTAAATCACAAAATTTCAATTCGTTGTATCTCAGTTAGTAATGAAAATATTTTCATAAACTTCAAAATATATTGTTGTACTTTTATGAAAAGTAAAATGCATATGACAAAAAAAAATAATTTTAAACAGGAGTCCCTAGACCTGGGGGGGGGGGGTAACAGAATTTTGAACAAAATTTTCACAAACTGCTTTTTCAAAATTTTGTAGGGGTCGTTAGAGAAGTGCTTCTCAAGATGTTATTTCCCATATTTCGTATGGGGCCCATGCGCCACAGACGAGAAAAAAATTATTGAAATTTCTAGATCCGCGCTTGTAATCCTCGTCAAAGAGGAAATCTGGTGTACAAAATTTTGGGCAATTTATCGAGGGGTCAACCCTCGATAAAACCTAGTAATTGCTGATGACACATGGAGCCCTTTCATAAATTATGTACCACATTTTTTCCATATTTTTATTTCCCTCTTTCTGCTATGTAACACTCTGTAACATTTGTTGATTAAAAATTCAACCTTTCATTAACAGCCCATTACACAGGCCCACCAAAAAATAGACCAGACTAGTGTATCTTTATGTATTTCGCCCCGCTTAATCCAAAGTCAGAATTGTCAGATTGGTTCGTTTTTCATCCCTAACCTCAAAAAACACCCATAAAAGGCCAGTTTTTTGCCTTTCACACTCAAATTACTAGTTAGACTTTTTTTAATATGTTTACTTTATAACCTCATAACGCTATAATCTGATATTGTAGAAGAACCGTACATACAGCGTTTGATGGACGCGACATCAATTTATATATTAAGGGTGCCAGGCCAGTCGCATTCCACCTTGATGGTGTGTGGTTAATGGTTTCCACTCCCAGTTCTATTTATTTAAGAGGTGTTTGATAGATGAGAAAGGTAAAAGCTGGTAAAACATTCCAATAGTCTCCCAGTCACCTTAATCATGCGCATTTCTAGCAGATTAGACAAATAGCGAGGTTCTAACAAAGGTAACGTATTTTTGAGACAGACTCTCGGATTGGATGGCGTCAGCACTTTGAGCGCGTCGGTTCGTGTTTAAAGCAGTATATTTCTGAAACTACTTATCGGATCGACCTCAAATTTTCAGTGTTATAATTATTCGACGATTAGTACGCATAAACATAGTAAAAAGTAAAATATGAAACTTGACTAATTGACCCCATTGGAAAATGTATTATCGAAGATCAAATACAACATTCATTCATACGTTTTAAAAGAAGGTGTTACCATTTTTAGGTTAGTTTGTTTGGGAATCTTTCATTAGGTCTTTACCAACATAATACCTAGATAAAAGTCATCTCTGGAATGTATCGCTACAATCCAGGCTTTGGTGATCTAAAGTGATTTTGATTTTGTTTACACCCACTATATCACAATATCTCTCAAAGAAATTGATCATTTTACATACCTTCAATATTAAGATAGAAAAATAAATCAATTTGTCTGCCTTGACTGGAAACAAAATCCATAAAATACGATAAGGCTACGTTATTTTTCAAAATTTGGTCGAGAGTAAGGTCAATTTTTCTAATACTGTCCAACTGAATATAATCCAATGATGACTGAACATCTATAACAGAAACATTATTTTATGGTAAACTAAAAATATTACTATTCAAAACATGGTGTATTAAATAGGTGGTCCGACGTACGGCACTTTCCTATTATAATAATGGCTTCATAAGTGCATGGTTTCTATTTACTTTAGTAGATGGCGCGAGCAATAAGGTCCTGCAATTACCTGGGCATGTGCATCGCATAACTAACATAACCTTAAATTTTAAGGTTTTTTCGTTTATTCTCATTTTTATTGTTTGTATAGGCATTTTTAGCTTGAAACCATACTGGCTCCAAGCAAATATTTAAAAATGCACGCAAATAATTTTTCAATATTGTTGATTAATAAAAATACACTGCTAATTATAGGTTAGATTCCTAACCTGCAAAAAGTGTCTTATTTTATTGTGACAAACTATTTAAAACTTCATACACATTACGTTGAACTTCATTTTGGTTGGAAGTACAGGAACCAGGCAGAAATTTTAATAATAGCTGTGTAATACTTGTAAATCTTAAGAAATATATATTCTTGAGGTTAGCTGTGGCGACACGTGCAATGCTGCATGTAGTGTTGCATATATTCTTTCAATGTTTTAATTTAGCTACTTAATGTCAGATGTCACTGGACTCTTGTTTCACCAAACAAAAAACAAAAGGCCGGGAATGTATGCAACACTGTATGCACGTATGCACAGAACCTGTAAAATTATCTATCTGTGCGTAAGTAATGAGAGAACTTATTGGTCCTGCCATCTATTACATTATGTACAAATTAAGCACTTATGAAGCCACTGTGAGGGTTGCCGTCGCATCACCTATTTAATACACCCTGATTCAAAATAAGTGACAATTTTACCTGAATTGTCCATATTCTCCATCTTTGATAATTTATTATCTATTATTTTTAAAACATAATATAAACTACTAAGCTGCTGCTTTATTGAGAGATCGCTTTCTCCACCAGAATCTCGGGATCTCTAGAAAGTTCATTTTTAACAAATTCAAATTAAGTCATTTCTTTACTTCTATTGGTTTAATCTGATAACAGCATTGTACTCAAGGCTGGACTGACCTGTAGGAGCTAACCGGGAATAGGCTCATACAGGGTCCTCCCAGCATGTACACATTACTTTGTAAAAAAAAATCAAATCAGGAGATAGGCAGCAAAATAAACTGCTGGCCAATTGAAATAGACCAAGTGAATTTTTCGGTTGAATTTAAATCGATATCCTTTGAGATAGAGAATAGATATCGATATGCTGTTTTCAGAATTTAAGAGACAATTTATTTGCGAAACAGTGAGTTTTGTCCATTTCTTTTATTTTGGAGTACGTTACTCTCTACAGGATGTGAAAGAAAAGTGTGGAATCTCGGTAATTATAAAGTTATAAGTTATGGTAAAAAAGTATGTTTTTCTTCTACACTCTGTAGATAGTAATGTTCTTCAAAATAAAACAATTGAACAAAAGAATTGGAACAAACAGTACATTAATCATATTTTAAATATCAAAGAGAAAAAAATAGTCTTGCGAAGTCCCTCGGACCTTGGCTCTGCAGGTAGCCTGCCTATCCAGTCCCAAGATTTGCAGACTATAAGGTTGCCTATTAACTCATGCTCCCCACCAGAAAATATTTTATTAGCCAATGAGCAGCAGCTGGTGTGAAATCACACCAGAACCAGGATGGATTCCAAAATATTGTAAGAATTTGTGTAATGTTAATTAAAACTCCTAACTGGAACGGGCTCACAATGGGCCAGTACGGAGATAACTGCGCCGCTACTGCGCGATAAAAGAACAAGGATAGTCTGACTTTTCACCTCCATACTCACTTTTCGCCTAGAATATGAGGGAACCTTATACTCTACAAATCTTGACCCAGTCCGACCCTGATTGTCAGGCCCGTTGAGAGGGCCGGTACAAATTACTGGGGCCCGAGCGCAGTCAAGGGGCCCCTCGTCGTATTAAAAATTTCATGACATTACCATCTCATGTGGGTAACCAACCGTACTAAAATACCAACTCTTTCATTTTCCCAAGTATTAAACATATTTTGAATACCGTCAAGGCACAATTATAATGTCTGTATATCAAATATCAATGCACAGAGAAAATTACTAAAATCGGTAAATCCACTAAATTGAAGTTCAAAATATAATTAACAATTGATATCATTACCTTTGTCGGCATTTTTATCCCTTATCAACATTTGTTGGTACGAAGCCGAAATATTCCTTATATTTTTCAAAACACATGTAATGCACAATCAGCAGACAGCAATCGCAAGCAGTCAGTGACCAGTTCAGTGTTCAGTATGCAGTGTGCAAATAAAGGACCCCACACCATTAGCATTGGAAAAATCATTTCGTTGAAATTTTCTTCAAACTTTGGGAATAGATAGTTCAAGGGCTTCCGAACAAAAAAATTTCATATGAAAAAATTGATTTAATGCCTTCCCTGCAGAATTACAGTGACTTGAAGTTAAAGATCTTTGAAGAAATTATTGCAGGGAAGGCATTAAATCAACTTTTTTATATGACATTTTTTGTTCGAACTACCTATTCCCAAAGTTTGAAGAAAATTCCACGGAAATGATTTTTCTAACGCTAATGGTGCGGGGTCCTTTGGCATTATTATTTAGCATATTATGGGAGTATATTAGCCTCGCCACATGAGAGGAACTTGCTACTATTTTGTATCCTCAATACAATCAAGATTTGAGTTCTTAATTGTCATAAAAATTGCATCGTTTAAGGAAAATTCACGATGCAAATTTCGGAAAGGCATGTCTTTCTCCTATTGAGCTGTTAAATAAGTTGATAGAATAAAAATTGAGCCCAATATTTCCGAATGTTCGTGTGGCTCTACATACATTTTGTCTCTACCAGTCACTGTTGCACAGGGAGAATGTACTTTTAGTACGCTAGCACGAATTAAAATCCACTATGTGTTAAAGACGATTGACAAGTTTAGGAACATTAGCTGTGGAAACAGTTTTGGCAAGAGAAACTGATATTCACCCTGTGATCGAACTTTTTGCTACTCGCAAAGTTTGAAAAGCGTTAATTTAGAATTGAAATTTAAAAACATATTCAGTCAAATTTTGAGTCAGAATTTAGTTGTGTTATAGTGTTCTGTTTTGTTTTATTTGTGATTTTTATTTTCAGTCGATATACTTAATTATTATATTTCAGTTTTTTAATAAATATTTTGAAATGTTTTGGTATTTAAATAATGTGGGCCCTCACAAAGTGCCTTGAAAGGGCCCCAGAATTTCCCCGTTCATCAATTTTCATTTTTGAGGAAAAGTTTTTTCCGATTTTCTCCCCTCATCAATTTTCATTTTGGAGAGAGGAAAAAAAATTCCCAACATGTGTTTGCTTGGGGCCCTTTCTAAGTTATTTTCCCGGAGCCCAAAATCGTCCCAGCACACGCCTGTAATAATATGGGCACCTTTGATATCGGTATAGAGCTAAATTGTATAACTACTCTTAAAAAAAAAATACTATTTAAAAATGTAGGGGCCTGGCAAAAATTCTTGTACTGGGGCCCGCTCTGGCTCTCGACGGCCCTGCTGATTGTGTTGTCAGTATACAAAAGCACACTTCTAATCTTCACGTTTCAGTAATTTCCACTTGTATGCATACATGATATCTCTACATTTAATAATCAAAAATAACGTTCTCTCTCACTTTCTCAAGCACAAAATAATAATTTTTCACAAATTTTAATACTTTGCAATTACACATTTTATTAATTATAAACCATGTGAATTTTTGCATAGTAGACGCATTTTATTTACTATGGACAATAAAGACTATTATTATTATTTTGTATGAGGAGAAAAAGATGGTACCATAACAAGTTAAAAAAAAAATGTATCACGATTACTTACATTAAATATAAAACAAATACAGATCAACAGTTGTTTTATTGTCTTGGCAAAGCCAATATAACTCAAGAGTTTTCCAATCACTCAGCAGTAGGTTGGAGAAATTTACTGACAACTAGAGGGTGTTTTTCAAACACAGGGTGGACCAAATTATATGAGACTTGGGGTTTTCTTTAAAACTATGGCATATAGGTGTCCTGACCTCGATTGTCAAGAAATAAACAATGGTGCAAACCGTGATCGTCTATCTTTTTCGACTACCGAGCGTTTTTGGAAAATTGGCACTTTTGGACGACCTCAATTACCAAGTGTCAAATCGAATAACACACTCAGGCACTTTTTTGAGTAGAATCCATTGCTGATAAGAAGAAAATTATGCATGCCTCAGTTTTCGATATATAGACATAACTTGTGTTTTTTTAAATGGAACCGTGTAAATTATTTCATTATTCGATCACAACTTAAATTAGCTATCCAAACATATATGTCATATTTATCTCTAGAAAAAGTGGTTCATTTTCGAAAAATTTAATATATTTCTGAGGATGCCATGGGAAACTATCAACAACACTTCTTATAATATAAAATAATTTTGCCAAAAATAGGAAAAACTAAACTACCAAGGAACAATTTAAAAGTCATTTGGACTTGAGGAGGTTTTAAGAAAGTTTTGTCAGGGTTAGGAAATAGTCTTGTGCTTTATTTATGTTCTAGTTAAGGCACAGAAGACCTATACCAGAAGCGTCACTGTCGGCGGAACGTTCGATGTTTGGATGCGTTTGCACGCATCCAGTAATTTAGTCGAGTAGAGAGACGGTCCAGTAATTTAGTAATTGCTTTCCACTAAATTACTTGACTAAAACACGCTGTCCGCATTGGTCGAGTACTAAATTACTAAGCGAATCGACTAAATTACTGGGTGTGTGCAGACGCACCCTTTCATTGGTAAATTGGGGTGACCTTCGGCCATCTTGTCGGTGGTATTATTGTCAACCTATAAATCAGCACTTTTCTAAAATCACCGCTGGACGCATTGGTAGATAAAATTCGAAACTGATTGGCTTTGGTTTTCAAAATAGCCAATCATATAATGTAATTGCTTACCGGTGCGCTCCACAGGTGAATTTAAAAACCTGCGGATTTATAGGTTGGCAATAATACCACCGACATATGACATATGCGCATAAAATTCAATATTGGCGGGGAAGGCCAGAGAGTCGTTTCTGGTATAGGTTTTCTGTGGTTAAGGCCTTTTAGGCTTCAAGTATACTTGCTCTTATACGGTAAGTTTTAAAGCATTCTGTAAGACTTAATTATAAAGCTAATTTGCTTCTAGGATAATAAAGTAAAAGACTCAATTATCATCACTAACCTAATTATCGTCAGTTCTTACATGTTTTTGTGGAAAATAAGAAATTAGGAATTCGTTCATGTACAACGGAAATTAAAGATATTTTTTTGGAAATGTTTTTAAACAACTTTCTTAACTCTTTGCATCTTAGATTTTTTATTAGAAACAGTGTTTCAGTGGGGTGTTACCCCTCTTTACCGATAGCTCCCTTTAAATTCTAAGGTAAGAGGAGGGTACAGGCTACCTATATTTTTCATTGTTGAGCTTATTTTTCAATTCTTAGTTTTTGGGAATATATTTCCTAATTTATAAAGGATGTTATTTTTGTTATTTAACCACATGGTATTATTTTTTTATAATTTTAATAGCAAAAAATAGGTGACGATATTAAAGAAAGCCACAAAAGAGATTACCCAATTGTCGTCATAAGTGACGATAAATGGGTTTTTACATGAAATTTTCAGTTCAATAAAAAATATATTGATATTGTCATTATGAAGCTGTTTTATTTTTTAACAACTATACAAAGGTACAAAATTTTCGGAACCTAATTATCTAATTATTCTGAATAGTTTGGCTACAAAAAAAATATTTCAAAGGGCGATATTATGGGCTATCTATGACGATAATATGATAGATGGAAAAAACACTACTTAATGAAAATACTGAACGAAAAATTAAGAAAGTTTCTTGTCATTTTACTTCAAAATGAGAAAAATAGGATCAAAAGCAAGTGAAGAAGATAAATTAAAAATAAATAATAAAGACAATATTAATAATTACAATATAAATAACAATCCTCTTTACCAGTGAAGGCCTAAAGTGACCTTGTGCGAGAGGGGGCTGCACATTTCAAAACAAGAGACAGCCACTGAGTATCCTAGTACACTAGGACAAATTTATTTTCCATAAAAAATCTCAGTACCGCGATTGAAATTCGAACCCGAGACCTCGAAATTTAGGGTGAGAGTTAAGCATGCAGTCATACTGTCATATTAAAATTGGGCATTCTGCTGTCAAATATGAAAATATGGATTGCTTGGATTATTAATAAATTTAATATGTAGAGACTACAGTGTTAAGAAAATTACATAAAGTGGAATGAATTGACAATGTCGTCTATAGGAAATTATTAGAGAATATGAAGAAAGTGATACTGGAAAGAAGGCTATTAATAGGAAATAATATGTGTACTAAGTGCTCGATATGCCAATGAAAGAGAATATGTATTTCTGTTTAAAAAAATTTTTACGTACACATTCCATTCGTTTATATGTATAATTTGATTTATTTCTTGTTCATTTTATAACTATTCTAATTTGTTATAAATTTTAAATGCTTTAGTTTTAAAATAATTTAAAAAATATTTTAAATAAAATTTCTGATATCAACTAAGACTGTGACGATATTTGGGACTTGTATATGACGATAAATAGAGCGTCAAGTGACGATTATTAGGACAATCGGTTTTTATTCCCTATTGCACTAAAAATATAAAACAACATTCTTTTCCTGTTAAAAATATCTTATTACTCTCATTTAAAAATAACTCAAGTATCAGAACATTAAATAGCTATATTAATTTTGAGTTTTCATTACAGGATTATTAAAGACAAAAGTTAAACTTTTGCTTAACATGACGACAATTGGTAAATTTACTTTATGTATTTGTAATAGGTTTATCATACCTACATAAAACTCTCCATAAAGCTAATTAGTTTTAATAACGTCTTAAATTCCATTTAGATTTAAAGAGGTTTTAAATTATTCTTTATGGTTTTAACATATTTGCAATAAATGCATTTTAAATCCTTTTTAAAATCAGACATTTTCAATGCCTATTAGTACTTATTAAAGAAACTAGACTCTTAAAACATCCTTGACAAATGTGACGAAACCGTTATGAAGAAAAAAAGGCCTCTATAAATCTAAAAGGCAAATTTTAATTCCATAAAACACTTTTTAAAACCTCAATAAAACATCTATTATAAAAATAATAAACAATATGTCTGCCTGAAGTGTCGTTGATACATGTGTGTACACATTTAGAACACATACGAGCGTGTTAAACTGTCAAATTATTTTGACATTGTCATTCTAAATCCTTTTTAAAACCAGACATTTTCAATGCCTATTAGAACTTATTAAAGGCCATTACAAAACTAAACTCTTAAAACATCCTTGACTATATTTAGAACACATATGAGCGCGTTAAACTGTCAAATTATTTTGAGGTTAAGTTTTAAGTTTTTTGTACCAAATGTCAAGCGGTTGGTCTTGGAGGCGGTTCTTTTAAATCCCAAACATTTTATTACAGCTTTTATCAAGTCCATGTGATCTTCGCCAAGTGCATTTGCATTTATGTAACGAAGGGATTATTTGTGATAGTATACAAAAAGACTAAAAGGACTTCATTTAGAGTAAATGTTCTAGGTCATTACCAATATTAGAATATATAGTTTAATGAGAGGACTGTAAAATGACAATTAATTTTTGTTGCATTAAAAGTTGCAAATATACGCTAAGATTATTTGTCTGTGGTCAGTGATGGGGCAGTGAACTTACTTGGGAAAGAATATATCGGAGATGTTTACGTTTGGTGTTTTTGTGTTATTGACGGGTTTAAGTAAATATCTTTTATATCTACTTGTTGTAGAGTTCACTAGAACTGAGTCAATGTCTTTCCGACTTATTTTGCCATTTTTGTAGTATGATTAAAACCAAAAAGTCACTTCTACCCTCTCCAGCTTTGCTGTCAGTCCCAAGTTTGATAAGGGGGTAAGGAGGGGGGGAGAGTAATATGGTTGGACCGCGTTACGTCAGATTGGTCAAAGTCATAGGCATTCCTACAAAAAAATAGGGTACTTTTTTTGGTCATATTTTTTTAGTTTTTCATTTTTTTAACTCTTTTTGGTGAGGCCTACTGTTAAATTTTCCGCATGTTGTGTATATGCAGAGCTGCCCCAGAGTAAAATTCTATAGCAACTTATACCGTGTGTGTGTAGTGGGGGGCTAGGCATAGGGAGTAAGAATTACAACATCGCGTGTGCCAGCTGGCTTAAATGAAATTACTGAGAGCTGGGATACTCGGCTGACGGACGAGTTTACTGCGCTGTATTGTCATATCTCTCAAGCTACGTGAATGTACATGCCTAATCGACAATTACACGCATGGTATTATGAAACAAGGCAGGCAAAGTAATATTTGATAAATTTGATTTTTAAGTTTTTTTGTTTTTTAGCAGATATAGTTGTTCTCGGCAATATTTTTGATATAAGATTTATTATGGCTTTCCTGTGTTAAATTGCTATCTACATACTACAGTCATTTGGTGCTCAAAAAAGTTTTCCGGGAGTTTTGAAAATTGGTGATTTTATAGATTTCAATTAGATTTCGATGTGCTCTTTCCAAATTTCTACTTTGCCACCTCGTATCTTTGCCGCTCCCGCCGCCATATTGGAAAAATGGCGATTAAAACCGTTTTTTGACCATATCTCCTTTCCGATTCATTTTACGATAAAAACAGTTATATAATAAATTAAACTAGAGGAAAATTCCTATAATTTCTTTAATAACCTTTTGAGAGCTTTAATTTCAAATCTAGTGAAATTTTGGTAAGATTTAGTAACTTCTTAAAGTGTCGTCTGATAACTTTTAAAATTTTGATCTGGCAACACTGGTCCTCTCATTAAACTATATATATTCTAATAATGGTAATGACCTAGAACATTTACTCTAAATGAAGCCCTTTTAGTCTTTTTGTATATTATCACAAATAATTCCTTCCTTACAAAAATGCAAATGCACTTGGCGAAGATCACATGGACTTGATAAAAGCTGTAATAAAACGTTTGGGACGTTGACATTTGATACAAAAAAACTTAAAACTTAACCTCAAAATAATTTGTATGTGTGTGTTTTAACGGTCCTTTTAAAATGGCCACTCTTTTTTATTTTCTTTCACCTTTCCAAAAAAGACTTAATTACACATCAGTAAGTCGTGAAATGCTTTTAATTAACACACACACACACACATGCATCAACGATACTTCAGGCAGACACATTGTTTATTATTTTTAAAATAAATGTTTTATTGAGGTTTTGGAAAGTGTTTTATGGAATTAAAATTTGCCTTTTAGATTTATAGAGGCCTTTTTTTCTTCATAACGGTTTCATCACAACATTTATCAAGGATGTTTTAAGAGTCTAGTTTTGTAATGGCCTTTAATAAGTACTAATAGGCATTGAAAATGTCTAGTTTTAAAAAGGATTTAAAATGCATTTATTGCAAATATGTTAAAACCATAAAGAATAATTTAAAGCCTCTTTAAATCTAAATGGAATTTAAGATGTTCATAAAACTAATTAGCTTTATGGAGAGTTTTATGTAGGTTATGATAAATTCATTACAAATACATATTATCCTAGAAGCAAATTAGCTTTATAATTAGGTCTTACAGTATGCTTTAAAACTTACTATTAAGAGCAAGTATACTTGAAGCCTAAAAGGCCTTAACTACAACATCAATAAAGCACATGACTATATCCTAACCCTGACAAACCTTTCTTAAAACCTCCTCAAGTCCAAAGGACTTTTAAATTGTTCCTTGGATGTTGTTGTGGACAACACGGGGCTTATTATAGTTAACTCGCGCAAACCTAACCAAGGCAATCGAAAAACAAACTCTTTAACAAACGTTTAACGAATGAAAAATATGTTGCCAAAATAATTTGACAGGTTTTCGAATTGTCTACCGAGAATTTTCGCAGAGAAAAGTTGGGCGTCTCGTCAAAACGAAGCTACTCACGAAAATTCAACCTGTTACTAATCATTAAAAAAAAAGGGTAATGTACTGTGGACTAAAACTGTTACACTTAGAAAAAGAAAGAATCTTTTTTGTGAAGAATTTTCTTCTCTTTCATTTAATATGAACCATTTTTCGCATTTTTTGAGATTTTAGCGAAAGAGTTAATGAAAAAAACAAGGAACTGTAGGAAAATAATGATCGGACAAAAAACGCTTTTACGTTTTTCCCGGGTATAAATTGGATATTTTTAAGTTTGAATCTAAAATTTAAAAAAAAATGTCTGTCTGTTGATTATCTGTGGTCACACCTAGGGTCCAAACCACTAGATCGATTTTGCTCAAATCTTGCTTATGGATGGTAACACAGTCAAATGCAAGAAGGGAGGCTGTGGAGGAGTGGGGGTTAAAGAATAATTTTTTTTATTCCAAGATAGTTGTAATATTTTGATTTAATTTAGCACAAGGTGTCTCCATGTACTAAATTGTCTCCCTTGGTACCAATATATGACATGACTAGTTGCTCCTAGAAAATATGGGGAGGGAGCCTGTAAGACAAGCTCGGCAGACACCGGTGTCTGATCTGGTCCTGTACCAAAAAAATGCATATTTTCTACCACACCAGGCCATAGCGGATACATTTATCGAAAAATTGGTTAACTTCCTAGGCCGCAGCGGTTATTTTAGCGAACACAAATAAATCGGTGGACACCGCAATATGCTGTCTAGTTTCTTACTGATATAATAGTGTGTCCGCCCTAGCCCCTAGAATACAAATAATTTTAAGTTATTCTCAGCAGGCCACAGCGGTCACAATGGCAGACAGAGCTTTCAAAACCTATACAAATTTTTTTATTAAGAACCTATGACACATACGCTATTATACAAGGTCATGGCCGGCAATTAATGATAAGAACTCTTCTGAATTTGAGTGCCCGCTGACCAAGTATGGTGGACAGCAGTGACTGCTATGGCCTGATCTAACTATAGCTTATCAGACACCGGTGTCCGCCATGGCGCTGAAAGGGTTAAATGTATTTCTCTAAAACGGCTTTAAAGATGGATTTTTTTCTTCCACAAACAAAATACATATGCAAACATTCATATGGTTTGTAGTCTCAAGCTGATATTTTGGGTCCTGAGCTAATACAATTCTAAAGACTATACTGATGGTCATTACTGCATTTAGCATAATTCACTTACCAAAGAATGTATTTCCTTAGAGACCAGTTCTTTGGTACTTTTCAATTCATCACAGTTATCTGTAAGTCTTAACGTGGTTAGAAAAATGTCACTTGGCAACTGGGCTTCACGTAAACACTGCAACATATTGTCAATTAGTACAAAATTTAAGAAGGGTACAGCATCTTTCTTACCAGCCAAACTATTGCCTGATTAATATAATCAGGATCAGATATTAGGTTAAAAAGTGGCAAAATCACGTAATTTGCGAAAATTTCCCTCAAAACGAAACGCAATGGTTTACATTGAAAATCTTCATCAGGTAACAAAATGTACAGTAATATTTCCACAATTTCACATAAAAATTCTAAAAAGAGCATTCTTATACACAATGATGGCAAAGAAATAACGTTATTACCTTTTTCGTTATCTACTTTTCTACATATATCATCTCTGCAAACCAAACTGTTTTCCATTTGATGCTCTAATTCGAAAAAATAATCCTCCAAGGTAAGATCTTTCTTATCACCCACATAAAATTTCGAGTTGCCTATACTTTTTTCTGGCTCTGAAAAATGCACATAACTCAAGAATTAGCATTTAACTGAATACATTAAAAGATATTGTGGGAATCGTATTAACCTCAAATTAAGAATGTTTTCTTCTTAATCTTGGTATAATTGAGGCAAATTTAACTTTTGAGTAGCTTAAAAATTCTCTGCATCTATTATTATAAATATTTCAGTATCTTACTATACAGGGTGTCCCCAAATTCCCGCGTAGGTACTGATTCTACATGCAAAAATAACAAGAAAACTTTCTATAAACGTATCCAAAAATGTGTCTTAAGTAAGCTAGTAAGAGATAACTATCCTCATTTTTCACTTTGGAGCAAAACATTATTAGGAAATGTTGTTTGAAATGTTAAAATAAGTCTTGATACAAAATTTCTCGGAATTTTTACTATATCAGCTTACTTTTAAAGATAAGCTAATTTTTTTTCGAAAAATTGAAAATTAAGAAGTTTTTCCTCTTGTTGTGTGTATCCGTGAACACACTGTATATGTTGGTTTTCAGACTTCCGCGGTTGTAATATGAAGTATTGTGGATTTCCGGGTGTAGTTCCACGTGGTAAGTTGTCTAAGTGACATTTCAGCAGATTTACATCGACCGTACCCAGGTTCTTACTGATAGCAGCCTACTGGTGCTTCTCGTTGCTCGAACTGAACTGCAGTTCAGAAGTGGTGGAGCATCTACTCTGCACTTAAAGACTACTACTCACCAACATGAATAGGAATGTTGAAAACTTGACATATCGTAAATCTAGAAATTACTGAAATAACCGGTAAAAAAAATAAAGTGTTTTTGTCCTATTATCCGGTTAACGGGCTAACAGGAATTGGAAACTGTTGTGTGTGCAACGAATAAAAAAATGTAATCAGAAGAAGGTATTTATTTAACAAAGCAGAGTTTAAAATTAAACTAAGTCTGCGTGTCAGAAGTGAAGCCTTTGAGAGTTGAAAAATGACTGACCGAACTGGCTACATATTATTCAGGTACAAGGGGTGAATGACGTGGCAGGATTTTCCTACTTCAATTCACTGAATTCTACTATATAAATGGAAGGTCAATATCCATACCAATTTTTACGTGAAATTGAACCTCGCACAAGTACGGCGACCATAAGGAGGAGCGCAATCGCACTACAAAATACGCCAGAGCCGGTCTTATTGTTACTGCAACTGTTTAAAACCCAGGACTTTGCAACGATTCTTGCAACACAGTACCATACAAGATTGCATCACATTGTCCCAATTAACTGTTTATAACAGTCACAAAATATTACACAAAATAATCAATATATAACAACTTTACATAAACGACAGAAATAAACAAAGAATAAAATGAGTGACACCGACTCTGGAAATTTCATCTAATCCAAGACTTATGCTATGGAATCTATGGGAAACAAATAAAACACAGAATTGCGTCAGCGCATAACTCCCATAGACAGCCGTTTGGTTCAAGCACGGACATCAAATTCTCTACAGCGTCGACGCATGGCTACATTTTTTTAATCCATAATTACCGTATTTTGTTCACGCGCAGATACCTATGTTGGCCTTCCATTTATATAGTAGAGTTCAGTGCTTTAATTAGGGTCGGAATTTCCTACTTTGAACTGTCGGCTTTTCGGCTTAACGTGCCAGTATTTAAATTTTGCATTCAAGTAATTAAGTGTTGGAAAGGGCACTACATAAACTCTAATAATAATAATAAAAAAAGTCAGCGTACTTAAACTGAAAAAAAAACTTGACTTTTTTTTAATTGGCCACCATTTTGAAACCTAAGTGTTGAAATGAGGGTGATGATGACCTAAATAATATATAAGGATTATAATGAATGTTTTATAGGTTATCTTATTAACAGAAAAAAATTTATCAAACAACCTCATATTACCTTTTTTTAATTCAGATCTCCCATTATACCAGCTAACATCAGCCTCACTTTTATTCCTTTTGTGGATACTTTTTTTTGGAGATTTCATGTCTCTCTGTGGGGAATTCTTTTGTTCTCTAACTGCCTCTTGAAGTTTCATTTTCGCCCTTGCCTGTTTGTATAATCTCAAGTGGGAAGCTGCATCGTCAACGAGTCTTTGGGTTAGGTAGGGAATCCAGTCAACTTCTTTTACTCTAAAATTTTGAAAAACATGAATATTTTTAGATTAAAAGGTATTTTTAAATTACTCTGATCTGCTTTTGTTTCAGATTTATAACATATTTGCACTCCAGCATTTGTTTAAAGAGCGAAAAGTTTATTTTGTAAGTGTTTTTTGTACAGCACAGATTGACACCGTGCTTGAATTTAATATGAAGGACATATCTCTTAGTGTTTTCAAGATATTTTTATACTTGTTATGAAAAGTAAAATTTTCAGCTAAGATTTATTTTATTTCAAACCCCATATATTATTACCAATTAAAGTATCTTCCCTTCTGTAGTTTTTTAAATAATTAAGTTTATCCGTTACAAGCCTATCCTTGATTTAATTCATTTTTAAATTATATTCTTATCTTATCTTCTGTACACAATTTCGAAAAATTAAATTTAAAGTGATCGCAATTGCAGGAAATATTTTGTGTTTAATTTGCATGGGCTTTAGGTACATAAAAGTGCCACGAATCACAAACACTTTAAAATGTTACTAAAATATTATGAGGTGAGGTACGGTACCGGTTTCAGTGGCTGGACCTGGATCGGCGAAGTTAAGCACAGCCGGGCGAGTCCGTCACTTGGATTGGTGACCGTATCTCATCTCGCCGTCCTGGTTAAGTGGTAGAGTAGCATTAGCTAAACTTCGCCAGGACGTTAATATAAATAAAGGCATTTAAAAAAAAAAGAAAAAAACCGCTGCCCAAGGAATCACTACTTCCACATCCAGATTCTCTACCCAAGTCACTCACAACGAAAAAACTTTGTATGTGGAAATAATTGTTTATGGAACTTTAATAATATAATATTTGAAATCCTCTACCCCAAAAACCCATAAAACGATACCCCACATCGGTAGTGGGGTGGGGGTGGTGATGGATGAAGTAAAAAAATATTATGAGGTTTCTGGTTCTTGTACATACACT
Source organism: Rutpela maculata (assembly GCA_936432065.2). Classification (NCBI taxonomy): domain Eukaryota; kingdom Metazoa; phylum Arthropoda; class Insecta; order Coleoptera; family Cerambycidae; genus Rutpela; species Rutpela maculata. The sequence continues at coordinate 34,590,132 of OW386287.2, read as the reverse complement.
AAATCACAATTTTTTTTCATCCCCTTTGATAAGGATGTGGGGGTGGTAATGGGGGTGGCTAATGCCAAAAATTTTTTTGAGACCCTAGCTTCTCTTGTATATACTAAATACCAATTTTATCGACTCTTACCTGCTTGATTTACGCATTTATCCCAAATTTACCCCAATTTACCCCCCAACCCTTCGTCAGAACAACATGAAAATATAATCTAGTTCCAGATCTCGTTAAAGTACATACATGTACCAAATTTCAAGTCAATATCTTAAACGGTTCCAGAGTAAACGTGCGCACAAAAAAAGTTACAGACAGACCGACAGACCGACAGACAGACAGACAGACAGACAGACAGACAGAAAATTTTTAAAAATTTTTTTGTCGTTACTATACTTCCACTGGATGTGGAAGTAATTAGGTATAATAAGGTAACTTTTTAAAAAATCATGACCAAATCAAATAGACAAAAATAAAATTGACAATTACACAATTGAGAAAGCTGCCTTAGAAAGAATATTGATTGGAAAAGATTAAACTGTATTACATTAAAAAAATCTACCGAACGAAGTTATGATTGCATGAGAGAAAAGTACTGCAATGGCCAAATATGATGAAGCTGCGTGAAAGACGACTTCTAGTCGTACCCCTGTTAAACATATGAAATCACAAATTGCAGTACATGTGGACGGATATGCATAGATGACTCATTCCAAACACATGCGCACAGATTGTATATCTGTTTTAGTCAGTAGCGTGCCGAGTACTGTCCTGAAATAAGTCTTAATCCCCTTGTTACGTGCACGCCACTGGTATCGGCGATTATTCATTACACCAATCATGCTGGTGGGACTTATCTATGTCAGGAGGCTTCTTCATAATTGGTGATTACAGTACAGTTATTAATGTTTCCTTGAAATGAATATAATTTATGCTTATTTTATTTGTAATCAACCACAAATGCAATTTCAAGGTTACACAGAAATACAAAAAGTTGTCATTAAAAGTAAAATATACATGGCGTTTTCTTTTTAAACATCAGGTCTTGAACAGACCGAAGAATTTATTTTGAACAACCATGTTCCCATGAATAGATTCAAAATGCTACGGTTCGACGACATAAAGTGCAGAAACTAAAAACAATAATTAATAATGCTCATCGAGAATGCAAAACAACAATATTTTTATTTATATCTAGACATAATCAACTGTAATCGATATGTACTGTAAATAATAACAATCTAGAAGTTCACATTCTTGAAATATCTAATAGCTGGGGTATTGATAAAATATAAAAAGAATGATTCATAATTACATTTCCTCATAAAAAATGTAATCTGTTATTTAATAGGAAATATGAATTTATCAATAATTAATAAATAAATGGAATTTTCAAGTGACAATACTTCAAGGTGAAGATTATTATACTCAATTCAGAAACGAATATTAATAGATTTTAATAATGGGTCTCTGATACGCTTGGTCAAATTTTAATGACGTAATGTACTTTTGTATTGAAGAAAATAGATTCGTATAAAAACGTACATTTTAAAATGATTGGCAGGTATTCGAAAATTGAATAAGTTTATAATAAAGAATGAATGAATTTTTTTAAGAAGTGTTCGGGGACGCGAATTTTTTTTTGTTGGAATCTGAAGTACACGCACCTATAAACAATTATGGTTGTAAGTTTTAGACCTAGGTCAAAGTCACATATTAATTTAAACAATTTAAATTATAAAACATCATTTATTATATGTTTGGTGCAAATATCTTTAGTCATATTACAAAAATGGAGATTGTTTGCAATCAAATTTCAAACAAACATAGATATTATATGTACAGGGTGGACCAAATTAGACCGTGATTGTCTATCTTTTTCGACGACCGAGCTACAGAGTGTTTTTGGAAAATTGGCATTTTTGGATGACCTCTATAATTACCAAGTGTCAAATCGAAAATTGAGTAACACATTTTGAAGGCACTTTTTGAGTAGAATCCGTTGCCGATAAGAAGAAAATTATGCATGCCCTAGTTTCCGAGATATAACTTGTGTTTTTTTAAATGGAACACCCTGTAAATTATTTCATTATTCGATCAAAACTTAAAAGTGGTCAATTTTCGGGAAATTTAACACATTTGTAAGGAGGCCATGGAAAACAAAGTGCAATTATATCAGCATGCAAATTCCGTATGCATATTTACATATCGAGGTACTTCATGGTACTTTTTCCATGACGCCCTCGATATGTATTTGTTCTTTTAATTTGTATTTTTTTTCAATTAGTAGCAATAGTTTCTAAGCAGAGCTGGGAGTAATTAATTACTAAAGTAATTAAATTACTAATTTAAATACTTTTTTTAAAAAAGTAATTGTAATTGAATTACATTTTTCAAAGCAGTAATTGTACTTAAAAATTATTAATTCCTCAAGCGATACTCTGAAAATATCTTTTCAGAGTAATTAATTACTGATAGAAATTACTTCATGTAATTTAAATTACTTCAAGTCATTTAAATTACTTCAAATAATTTAAATTATTTCAAGTAATTTAAATTACTTCAAGTAATTTGAATTACTTCAAGTAATTTAAATTACTTCTCAATAATTTCAAATCTCTAAAATAATTTGAATACCGTAGAGTTGAATTGTTTTACCGTAATTAAATTAAAATTAAATAGGGTGTTTAAATTACTTTACCTTCCTAATAAAAGGAAACATTAACATATAATATTATTCATATTTCATAGTTTGTGTCATTTTACTTCCACATCCAGTGGAAGTAGGTATAGTAACACAAAAGAAAATTATAATTTTTTATTGTTCAAATAGGCTTAGAATGTCATGAAACGTCGAGATTTTAAGTTTGAGCAAAAAAAAATGTCTGTCTGTAGATCTGTCTGTCTGTCTGTCTCTAACTTTTTGTGCGCACATTTACTCTGCAACTATTGAAGATACTGACTTGAAATTTGGTAAACGCATGTACTTTAAGATGGGCGGGTGCGGTGAACATAATTCGACAATTTTTTCTACATCCTTGAACCGGTTAACAAAACTTTTGTTGGGCTTTTAGGGACAATTTTATAGAATGGTACTAGACTATTGAAAACTAATGGAATCTTTTTTTCTCGTGCGAAAATCAAAAATTTTTTTTATTGATTTCAATAGTCTGGTATCATTCTATCATGTTTTCTCTAAAGGCTTATCAAATCGTTCAGTAATATACAGTGTGTGCTATTTTGGAACGCGTTGACCGATTTAAATTTTTTTTTTTTTTGGGATATAGTGCTCGATAAGCTTTATCTGACTGTTTTGAAAAATTTGTAATTTTCATATTTTCAAGGCCTACTAAGCTCCTCTAAATGGGTCGAAATTTCTAGATCGACTATTAGGCAATCTTTTATCAGCAAATTGGATAGCGTATTCGATTTGCAGTTGTCTCAAATACAAAATTTTAACTCGATACCTCATATAGGGTGTTTGTTATTCAATAGCTGAATTTAAAATTTCTCACTTTTCGACTGGCCCTGTATAAAAGTCAGTTAGGTTTACTAAAGAGGTAAAGGAGTCATTCGACTTAAGGCGCTAAATGAGGAAGAAAAAAAGAAAAAAACCGCTGCCCAAGGAATCACTACTTCCACATCCAGATTCTCTATCCAAGTCACTCACAACGAAAAAACTTTGTATGTGAAAATAATTGTTTATGGAACTTTAATAATATAATATTTGAAATCCTCTACCCCAAAAACCCATAAAACGATGCCCCACATCGGTAGTGGGGTGGGGGTGGTGATAGGGGGGTGGTAGTGGGGGGTGGATGAAGTAAAAAAATATTTTGAGGTTTCTGGTTCCTTTACATGCACTAAATCACATTTTTTTTTCATCCCCTTTAATAAGGAGGTGGGGGTGGTAATGGGGGTGGCTAATGCCAAAATTTTTTTGAGACCTCAGCTTCTCTTGTATATACTAAATACCAATTTCATGGACTGTTACCTGCGTGATTTATCCATTTACCTCAAATTTACCCCAATTTACCCCCCAACCCTTCGACGGAACAAGATGAAAATGTAATCTAGTTCTAGATCTCGTTAAAGTACATATGTGTACCAAATTTCAAGTCAATATCTTAAACGGTTCCAAAGTAAACGTGCGCACAAAAAAAGGTTACAGACAGACCGACAGACAGACAGACAGAAATTTTTTTTCGCTCAAACTTAAAATCTCGACGTTTCATGACATTTTAAGCCTATTTGGACAATAAAAATTTTTAAAATTTTTTTTGTCGTTAATATACTTCCACTGGACGTGGAAGTAATTATTCTTTAAATAAATAGTGTTTCTATAGATTATTCTGTTGCTGTACGTAGGTGCCTTAATGAAAATTTTTCAAACAAACTTCAACTTTCAAACAAACATTTTTATTGTCTTTTATTGTATTGTATTGTATTTAGGGCCATTGGAAGAGCACTATCTAGGTGAAATGGTGCCTATTTACCATGTATATTATGTTTTTATGGTAAATAAAGGTATAATTATTATTAAAATTAAATGGCTTAGACGGCCTAGCTTTTTTCTTCCTTATTTAGTATCTGATGTTGATGTCGCTATATAAAGAAGAAAAAAGAAAAGTTATTCCGTCCAATCCATTTGTTTGAAAAATTTTCGTTAAGGCACCTACGCACAGCAACCGAATAATGTATAGAAGCACTATTTATTTAAAGAATAACATTTAGTGTCTGATGTTCCTTAAGTCGAATGCCTACTTTACCTTTTTAGTAAACCTAACCGATTTTTATACAGGGCCAGTCGAATAGTGAGAAATTTTAAATTTGGCTACTCTATATGAGGTATCGAGCTAAAATTTTGTATAGAGGTATTTGAGACAACTGCGAATCGAATACGCTATCCAATTTGCCGACAAAAAATTGTCTAATAGTCGATCTCGAAATTTCGACCTATTTAGAGGAGCTCTTAGTAGGCCTTGAAAATGTGAAAATTACAAATTTTTCAAAATAGTCAAATAAAGCTCATCCCAAAAAAAAAAAAAATTTAAATCGGTCAACGCGTTCCAAAATAACGGGGTGTTGCGGTCTTAAATAGCACACACTGTAGAAGAAATTGTTGAACTATAAAATCGTTTTCTTAAGCACGGGACCGCCACCCTTAATGAGATCTGGAATTATATTATATTTTGATCTTATTCCGTTGAAGCGTTGGGGGATAAATTGGGGTAAATAGGTAAATCAAGCAAGTGAGAGTCCATAAAATTGGTATTTAGAATATATAAGAGAAGCTAAGGTCTCAAAAAATGTTTTGGCATTAGCCACCCCCATTACCACGTCCACCCCATTATTAAAGGGGGTGAAAAAATAAAATTGTGATTTAGTGTGTATACAAGAACTAAAGGCCTAATTTTTTTTTTTACTTCACCCACCTCCACTACCACCCTACTACCATCACCCCCACTACCATTGTGGCATATCGTTTTATGGATTTTTGGGGTATGCGATTTCAAAAAATATTATATTACTAAAGTTTCATAAACAATTATTTCCACATACAAAATTTTTTTCGTTGTGAGAGAATTAGATAGAAAATTTTATACCAATCATTATTAGCCAATCGGACAATTTATTTTGTCATTGTTGCTATGACAACCATCAAATTTTGGAAATCTTACTTTCCCCTGAGCACCTACCATGTGATTAATAAGTGGAAATTTCCCTGGTTTGACACCAATGATTAGACAATGGTGTTTATATTATGAAAAATATTTTTATATTTATTTTAAATTAAATTAGTACAATTTTAGTTTACTATGTTTCCTTACATCATTAACTAATTCCAAATGCTTTAAAAATTCCACTTGTACATCTTCTTCCTCAGAAAATAAAGCACAGAGCCGTTTTATGACATATTTCAAGACACTTGTGATTCCATGGCTAACTGTTAGCGATTTTTTTAGGCGATATTATTTGTCACCACTTTAAATCACAGCAAATATCATTTCATCTTGGTTTCCCTTTACTGCAGTATAAAGATTGCATACGAAATAAATTATTATGATTAACATTAATTCGTTATATTATTTTTATGCGACTAGAGCGTAGGAAATATAAGAAATAAGTATACTAAACTTGTTTTAATTTTACTTCACTCTCATTATTCCATATTTTATCTACTATTAAATATTTCATTTTACTAAGATATGAGGAAACCACATAAAAAAATAAAAACCAAAAAATTAATCTAACACCAGCACCAGTCTACAAGATTTTGCAAACATTTCTGAAGTTTTTTTTTGTCAAGTAATTTTGGTCTAAAATTTTCTTACCGAATCTCCCTCGCTCTTGAATTCAAAATCCGGAAATTTTTTCTCGCTCACGGATTTTTTAAAGAAAATTTTCAAGATTTTCAAAAAATTCGGACCTCAAAAAAATTTCCGGAAATAATTCAAGCATTAGGGAGATTACAAGTGAAAATCAGTATCTGGAAGTAGTGATTTCTTGGGCAGCGGTTTTTATATTTGTTTTTAGTTCATTCCTTTGTGATTACTGTCTTTACTGATTACTAAAAAATTTAGATATATCTTCCTTTTGTATTATTATATGTTTATAATTATTGTACACTAACAAATGATCCTAAATTTACTAAACATCTCCCATTTCCATTATAGCAAATTTAGAAGATGTAGAGTAATTATAAAAGTAATTTATTTATTCAATTACCATTACCAAATAATTAGTAATTTAATTACATTTTTTTAATAGTAATTTAATTACATGGTAATCAAATTACTTTTTAACATTAGTAATTTGTAATTTGTAATTAATTACTTTTTCAAAGTAATTTGCCCAGCTCTGTTTCTAAGTATCTTACATTTTTTATTCTTTGTTTTTTACCATGTATTTTTATTTCTGTAGAATTTTGTATATGTAACAAACTTAAATTGTAAAATTTTTGTCACCATTACGCAATAAAATTCTATTCTATACCAAATACAAGTTGGTATAGAGATTACGTACACGTTTACATGGTAGATTGCCATATGTTGCTTCGAAAAACTGGGCTAAACTTGCAACGTGTCATCATTTTGTTGAACGTTTAATTGATTGTGTTCTAGTTTGTTGATTTAATAATTAGCTAAAGTTTTAGAATCAGGTAAAGCTTAGTTGGTTTATTTTTCATTATTAATATTATTGTGAATAATTTCATTAAATATTTTATATAATAATTTTGACACCATGTAAACACAGTAAAACTGTGATGCCGGTTTATTAGCGTGCACCTCTTGATATATTGGAATCACTATAAAACGATACATCGTTATTAAAGCTATATTAAATTGTTTTAAAAGGCTACATAACCGGGTTTTTTAATTTTTTTGCGAAGTTAAGTACCTATTCAACACACTGTCAGATGACAATACTCAATGGGATACAGGATTGGCACGCCCCTAGGCTAATCATGTATTTGTGCCCTCTTATTGATAATGGAAAAAAAATTGATGAGCGAGAGGAAGAAATCTGAAAGAAACATTTTTTGTCCTTTTGTCCAAATTCAAAATTGACAAGCGGGGGCAGGCCCCCCACATCAATGGGAATACAAATTTTTGTCCAGGTTTCATAATTAATGAGCGAATAGTGTGTTTACTGGTCTTACCGGGCTCCTAAAGTAGCCGGGCCTGGGTACCTCGGTACCTACTGACCCCCCTCCCCCTTGTGGAGGCCCTGGCGGGGGAGGGATAAATATGAAAAAAAATTTTCCCAAAAATTGATAATTGATTAAAGGTGGGGACAAAATATATTTTTGTAATAAGCAAAAAGCGCAAAGAGCTCGCGACGCCCCCATGCCCTAGCGCGCCCCTTCACGCATTGGCATAAGCTATAGCCTAGTTAGCCTTATAGATAATCCGGCCCTGCTGGGATATAAATATTAAACATATTTGTTTTATTGTATGTTTGTATATCATGTAAGTTCATTTTCTAATTCTGCTAAATAATTATATATTATCTAATGCTTTACTTATAGAAAAATGCTTATTTTGTTATCTAAAGATGAGAAATGACATTATTTACACCTCAGCAGCCATTGTGTTTGACACCCACATAACCTCAATCGCTTTACTCGAAAATGTGAAACGTTTAAAAATAAGACTGCTTTACGAGAAGTAAATTTAAAGATTCAGGTTGTGTATATTCCTTAAGCATACAGAGCGATTATATTCACTTAGCCTCTGTCATCCAAGGTCACCATTAAGGCCAAAAAATTGATGTGACGTACTTAATCTCTCTCAAATCCCTATGTGTGCATGTGCTATATCAGGTCTTATATATATAGAATAGAATAGAATAGAATTTATTGGTGCGTTTGAAAAAAATAATCATTACACAAGTCAAAAGTTTACATAAAATTCAATATATATTACAAATAATTATTAAAACATACAATACAATATTAAAAATATAAAAAAACATTTACAAAAGGGAAATATCTACTTGTCTAGTTAATCATAATAAAGCAATATAGGATGTCAGAATTGACAACTGCACAGAGAATGGTTGACGACAAATCACTCTCTAAGAATTCATTCAAACTATAAAATGCCGAAGCTACTAGGATTGATTTAACTTTTATTTTAAATAAATTTAATGACAACATTTTTAGGTTAAGGAGATAATTTATTATAAAATAGTGGACCATAATAATCTACGCTATATAGATTTCTTCGAAATTTAACTGCGAATAATCTCCATTTTTTTTTGCAATATGACTTACAGAATTACAAACTGACAAAAAACAATGATTTACATTTTAAATTGTTGAAAGATTCAACTTTTACTTGGTGAAAATTCATGTCAACATTATAGTTTAACAAATAAAACACTGAAATGTTTTTTAAAACTTGCACTGATATATTAAGTCAACATGACAATTGTTTCGCTAAACATTAGCTGCATCAGATGTGAGTACAAAACTACTTACAATTAAAACTAGTGGACCTTAAATACCTAAAACTTTATGACCTGAGAAATAATTTATTCTATAGCCTAACCTGAATTAATAATCTATTACTGGAAATGGAATTAAAATAAATTTACAAGAGGTGAATTATTTACGTCTGTTCGATCATTATGTAACATTAGATTTTTTGTATCCATTTATTTCTAAGCCCTCAAGCAACTTGAGTTTTTGTCCTTTACTAACTGTGTGAAGGAAATCAAAACTATCGTTGAATGAGTGATTTTCTAATAGTAAATGGTTAGCAAATGTTGATGTATTCTTATTTTTCAAAAAACTACTTTTATGTTCTTCTATATGTATTTTAAATTTTCTACCTGTTTGTCCAACATATATCTTAGAGCAAGTTCCGCAAGTAAGCTTATATACTTTTTTTTTTTTTAACTGTTTAACGTCGGCCTATTTCTGCTACCAGGGCCTATCACCGACGTCAGGAGACGAGCTACCCCCAACCTGGAAATTTTGCCGAACCTCTTCCCTTAAGAAGAGTAGGGATCTTTTACTTGTCTAACATTTAATAGACAAGGGACCGCCTGCTTTACATCCCCTCCGAAGGATGGTATATCCACTACGTAATCCTCGTCTGAAATTACGTAACTTCCGAGTATACACTGATATACAAGCCTCTAGAAGGTGGGACGAGAACGCTGTATTTCCCAAGACGGGAGCCCATCCAAGTACTAACCGCGCTCGACGTTGCTTCAACGGAATATCGACTGATATTCACATTGAAGTTGCCTCTACGCTCGCCCCGCTTATATACTTCCTACAAATCTTTTTTGTTTCTATCTTCATTCAGACCCTGCTTCTTTAAAAACAACGTAATTTTGTCAGTTGGCTCTCCAATATAAGTTAAACACCTAAATTTTAAATTATTATCATTCAGAACCGGAAATATACTTTTAATAGCAAATTTATGTTGTTTTCTGTGTAATCATATTATCTACTAAAGAGACATGGTAACCGTTGTTCATGGCGATTTGTTTAATTATGTTTAGTTCTTCGTTACAGTTATCATCTGATAATGGAATGCTTAATAATCTATGTATCATACTGTGGTATGCTGCATGTTTATGTTGTCAAGGATGGGTTGAACTGTTGTTTATAGCTTAGTATCAGTATGTGATGGTTTGTGATAAATGGAAAATACGTGCGTTTCATTCATTCTACTAATTGTTAAATCTAAAAAAATTTGTTTATTGTTATTTTCCTTTTCCAAGGTGAACTTAATATTAGGGTGTAATGAATTAATGTATTTTAAAAACAACTTAGTTGTCTAGTAGTGCCCACGAAACAAGTTAAAATATCATCTACATATCTATACCAATATAGACAACCTTTATACAGATTGTTATCTTTATGAGTTTGTTCTTCCAAATCGTCCATAAAAATCTCTGCTAATAAAGGTTACTCATAATTAAACCTGTGCACTATTATTACATTTGAAGTAATTTTGATTTAAGCATCCCTTTAGTAGATTTAATATATCCTGTTTTTCAGTTGTGTTAACATTATTATTAACTAATAATTTTTCCACTAATTTATTGACCTCCTTAGGTGGAATGCTAGGGAACAAGTTTTGTACATCAAATGATATGAGTTGTGCATTGTCGAGTAAATTAACTTTTTTGATTTTAGAGATGAGTTCATACCAATTTGTATATCAATGAAACATTTAAAAAAATATTTCAGTGTTTTATTTGTTAAACTATATTGTTGGCATTTTAAATTGTTAAAATATACCCCAAGTCCAAAACCTAGTCATATTTATTTATGTGTATTTCAGATTTAGATTCCAGCAAGAAAATTCCCTCCCTAGACACTTCCTTAATTTCCATTTTTAGCACTATCTTTACTTTAATGTATTTGCATTAAGCAGATCACTGTGAAATGACATAGAAACAAAGATGGATGTAACAAACTATTTTTTTCAGATATACCTATCAGAATGACACAACGTGATTAAAAGCAGGAAAATAGTTAATCAACATTCAACAAATTACAACATGGATTAAAACCTGTTCCTGGCTTTACATTCGATTGTCTGAGTAATGGTATATTATTCAACGAGCATGTAATGATGGCTATTACTCAAGAGGATGTGTAAATTAGTAAAGAACCTGACAGTAACTTTAAAATTTAAAAAAATTCAACGTGTGCATGACATATCAACTTTCGCATGACAGATTGAACTGAATTAGATAGATAGATAAAACTTTACTTGTTCCTTTGTACAAAGACAACAGAAAACCCAAGTAGGTGTAGAATATGTCAAGTAGCTTAATATAAATATGTATATACTATGGCATACGCGATGTTTTTGCTGAGTAATGGAAATGAACTCTTGTGATTCGTTCTAGCCCATTGAGTAATGAATTATTACTCACGGCCGTGAGTAATAATTAAAGAGGTATTTTGACTTAAAAAAGTTTGGCATTATTTTTAAACCTCCATATCTCCGAAAAAACAAAAAGTTACGAAGATGTTAAAAACAGCAAATTGTTCCTTGGTTCATGATCTTTACCCTGGATATTTTTATTTTTATGCTGGGGCGCCTGCAAAAAAGGTGAAACAGGGTCGGCGGAAGGTGTGAAACAGCGAAGCAGATGTTTCAGGCAGCATTTTAAGACCTGCTTATTACCATTTTATTAATTTCAGAGATTCAAAAGTGCTCAAAAATCTCAAAAAAACATTTTTTGATGCCAAATGGGTGTTTTATTATGGAGCGTTACATATTATAATCCGTACTCCGTACTTATTCATTTACTTGTACTAAACATGTAAACGCTGTGCTGGCCATCGTCCGCTTTTGTCTCAAGAACTAGGAACAATTGCAGTTTCGAGCAAAACACGACTGCTACAGCGCACAATGTGGCAACTTAAAAGATATGCGACAATTGGTAGTTAAGGTTTCTCTTGTTCTTGAATTTTAAGCGAAACTAGTGATATTATTTCTGAGATTTTTCTTTATAAGTTGTTATTAATAAATTTGTCCTAACAGTAGTGACTTGTAAATGTTTTTCTTATGGCGACAATATTTGCTTTTGCTTCAGGTGCCAAATACCCTGGCGTCGGCACTGAGGTGAAAGACGAAATCTTTAAACAACCAGATCTTTAAATGAGTTGAAGGGCCATACTATATCATTATGGAAAGAGGAAGTATTGCAAGTGATGCACATCTTAAATCGCACCGGCAAAATCGATAATTCAAGCCTACAGGAGTGAACAAAGAGTAAAATTTTTTGACTTTTAGCGAAATCAATGACCTACTTATTATGACAGATTAAACTGAGTTATGACACACACGATATTTTCGAATTTTAAATTATCTTTTGACTCTTTTGTGATTGCTTCACAAAAACTGTTGAATAGTGAATATGAACTCTTGTGATTGGTCCTAGCCTATTGACTAATGAACTATTACCCATGGCCCTGAGTAATGAGCCCTATTACATGTTTAAAAACGTATCTATAATAAATTAAATATTCAACAGTTGTAGAAAAAAGACATTATTTTATAATCCTGTAAATTCATGTAGGCGATTCCCTGCTAGAACCAGAATAAACACCTACTACTAATAACTTAAGCACTATTTATTGTTTACCCAGATGTAATCTAAAAATAATAGTAATAAAAGTATTTTATTGAATAAACCAGTCCTTCACCCAAAAAAAAATAATTTTATGCATTTTATCTCACACAAAGTATACCTAAACATCCAAATAATAGTAAGTACTAAAACTTTTTATGTGCTTTGTACACATTAAGATCCTACTCCAGATTTAAATTATCTGGGCTGTCAATTACAAATATATTATTACTATTTTTACTTTCTAAACTAAAGAATAAAAAAAAAATTGAAACATTGAATGCTTGGATTCCCACGAGTGTCCTTGAACTGTTTATTATAGTTTGCGGTTATGTCTAGATTTACAGGATAGACCGAGGTACAGATCTTTTACTAGTACCAAAACAACAACGCAAGTATCAGATTGGTTTGACTTACCTATTAGAAATATTTATTGCGAATGTCTGGGCAGTACGCCTGACTGTGATGTCTGTAAACTCAGTATCCCTCGAGATTAAATTGTACCACGAAGAAACATAATCTCGAATAATATAACCTAAAATTTCTTGTAAGGAACTATCTATCAACTCACTTCCAGTTACTCTACTATCTGATTTTTGTACTTTTTTTGGACTCTGTAATTGTTTGACAACTCGTTTTAAACCTCCCTCATTAAGGAGATTAGATGTTAACGGATTCCCAGCACATTTACTATAAAATTTCTCTACATCACCCTGTTGAACGTATAATAACGAAAAGGCCCTAAAAACATTACAAATGTTTCAACAACATTCAAATATTTTCATAGCATCGTAACATACCCTATAACGAACATAAAGAGACCTATTATAATTGTTAACAGCCAGGAGACACCGAAAGTTGTAATAAATAATATTATAATTAGGCTAGTCCATCCTACAGTGTTAGTTTCCATTTCTAAAACATTTAAATAACAATTAAAACAATTTTAAGATCTTTAACAAGAAAACAATATGTTAAAAGTATGTCACAGAAATACTCGCCTATTTAAATGGATATATTTGTTAAACAAATAAGGAATTGCGAAAACAAACAATAACATAATAATCACACATAATTACATATAACTAAGATAAGTTTAGTATCATATACTCATTTCCCTTCACTAATGAAACGTCATATTTTGAGGTTACTTTGTTTCTTTACAAACATTGTAACTGTCACTGCTAGATGGGGGAATATGTTTTGAAACAAAAGAACAATCGCTAGCGGCAGAATTTAAATTCATCGCATCAACCACTTCACGAGGGTGGATTGCGGTGCGCGAAAAGGGATGGAAATTCAACCGTAAGAGTTGTGTTTTGATTTTGTCAGTCATGAGTGCGATTTAAAAATATGGCTAGATTCTTAGCAACTATTAAAGCAATAATAACACGGCTAGTTTTTGCGGCACACGGTTTTATTGGAATTTGGCAAGTGACGATTTTCAAAAATAATTCGTTTTACTGGTATTTAAGTTCACCTATTTTGTTATTATTTTTCGAGGGGATTTTTACTTTAACCATTAAACAAAACCAGGAATGGAAATGGTAAGTTTTAGAAAACGATTTCATGCATTTTACGTACCTAGAATTTTCTTCAATTAAATTTTAAACAATACATGAAGAAACTGCGTGGTTATACGGCGTTTTCGATTTTAAAATTATTTGAAAAAATCCAAAGAAAGTATTTTCGTTTTGACTTTAGGCATTAATCCACTAAAAAACGATTGACATTTAAAAATAGGCAATGAATAGTCGTGAATTAAAAAACAGGCATAACATATAAATAAACAAGCTAAACACGTACTCTTCGCCGGTTTACTAAACTTTTTATATAATAATTGTTACACATTCTATAGGATACTCTTCGCAGTTTTTTGTAAATAATGTTAGTTTTAGACATTTTTTAATTTTGTAGTACGAACTTAGTGAAAGACTCGGTGTAAAATAAAGTAAAAATAAAAAAAAAAACTATACCATACCCCATGTGGGTTTCGAACCTGGGACCCTTGGATTCCGAGTCAAAAGCGTAAGAACTACCTAACACGTAAAAAAATGTAAAAAATGTAAATTTTTACAAAAACAAAAATCAAACAAAAAAATCTCAAATTAAAATCATTAATAACATTTTTGTTCAAAAACAATAGCTAACATTAACTTACTGTCCAAATTTCAGTACAATCGGATTTTTCTTTCTTGAGTTACCGTGCTTACAAGAAACGTGACGGACGGACAGATAGACTGACAGACGGACGGACGGACGGACAGACGAACAGACAGACGGACATTTTGAAAGTTGTTCAGAATTCGTTCACTAACACAATGATACGAAAATTTTTGTCTGCCAGCGATATTTCCGGTTTTAGAAATGTGCCGATGCAATATACTCTTCGTTTGCGTAGTTGCGAAGAGTATAACAAGCTAAAAACCGATGCCCAAGGAATCACTACTTCCACATCCAGATTTTCTATCCAAGTCACTCACAACGAAAAAAATTTGTAAGTGGAAATAATTGTTTATTGAACTTTAATAATATAATATTTGAAATCCTCTACCCCAAAAACCCATAAAACGATACCCCACATCGGTAGTGGGGTGGGGGTTGTGATAGGGGGTGAGGCTGGTAGTGGGGGTGGATAAAGTAAAAAAATATTTTGAGGTTTTTGGTTCTTGTACACACACTAAATTACATTTTTTTCATCCCTTTTAATAATGGGGTGGGGGTGGTAAAGGGGGTGGCTAATGCCAAATTTTTTTTTGAGACCTTAGCTTCTCATGTATATACTAAATACCAATTTTATGAACTCTTACCTGCTTGATTTACCTATTTACCCCAAATTTACCCCAATTTACCCCTCAACCTTTCGACGAAACAAGATGAAAATATAATCCAGTTCTAGATCTCGTTAAAGTACATATATGTACCAAATTTCAAGTCAATATCTCAAACGCTTCCAGAGTAAACGTGCGCACAAAAAAAGTTACAGACAGACCGACAGACAGACAGATCGACAGACAGAAATTTTTTTTCGCTCAAACTTAAAATCTCGACGTTTCATGACATTCTAAGCCTATTTGAACAATAAAAATTAAAAAAAATTTTTTGTCGTTACTATACTTCCACTGGATGTGGAAGTAAAACGTGCTCTTCGCTTGTTTACTGAACTTTTTATATAATTGTTACACATTCTATAGGATACTCTTCGCCGTTTTCTGTAAATAATGTTGGTTTTAATTTTATAAAGACTGTATAAAATAAAGTGAAAAGAAAAAGAAAACTATACCATACCCTATTTGGGTTTCGAACCCAGGACCTTTGGATTCCGAGTCAAAAGTGTAAGAACTACACCACCACCGAACACGTAAAAAAATGTAAATGTTTACATTATAGGAGGAGCTAAAATCATATTTCCACGGTTGTATATTACATTATGAAATGTATATTTGTAAAATATATAAATATTTAGCTATTAAAATGAAATATCATTTCACCAGATTTCTATTCAATTACAAAAATATACAAATCAAAAATTTTTTTTTCAAATTTAAATCATTAATGACATTTTTATTTACTGATCGATTTTATTCAAAAACAATAGGGTTCTTCCTCTACCATTTTATCTTTGTCGTACGCATTCTTTATTTCTTTTCAGTTATCGTGACGTCACAAGAGCAGTGTCTTACGTTTGGAAAAAAGTTAAACAGGTAAATAAATTCATACCTGCTCAAAAATGATGGGTAAAAAAAAATTTCAAAAGCAAACGTTCAATATATTAAATAATGAACGGAATGGTATAAAAAAAATTCGTTTCACCGTTCAAAGTGGTTTTAATTGAAAATAAAAAAAATAAAATTTTTATAACTTTTTTATTAATAATTTAAAAAAAATCCATTTCTCTGAAACGAATGTTTATATTTTTCTGAGTAAATAGAAAAAAAAATTTCAAATTCATTAACTTTTCAGCATGCTATGATTTTTTAAAGTTGTACATATCATCCCTTAATTTCTAACCAGCCTAACTCCGTTAATTTTAGTAATACCAAAAAAAGTCTAGAGATCATTTTTATATAAAATTTCATGCTTTACAATTTTTGTTTGAAACTTTTTTTACTAGCTTTTACACATTTTGAGTAATTTTGAAAAAACTCTTTATTTTATTTTTTTTCACCCCTTCCCGGGGGTTCAGAAAAAAATTTCTTTCATTAATCGTGTTCTAATACATCAAAGTAAGTTATATCAAAAATTCAAGTATTTACCTCAAAATTTTGATTTGCCGACTTATTTAATTGGACTATAATAGGTACCTAGAGGTAAAAAATTTGTAAAATTTAGAAATAATCTGACATATAATGATAATTCTTATTTATATAGGTAGATTATTACTGTAGTAAGAGGGGTACCATCTTCAGTTTATATATTATATTATAAATGATCGGGACACTTGCTCTTACCCACAAGGGGTGAAAACCACCCATAATTTAGATACCTATTTAATATTTGAAAAAGTATTTCTGCTTTATTTTTGAAATGTATAGGATATTTATGTTTTTATGACCACTGATTACGAATCTAAAGCCAACACTAAAAAATTCAAAATCCAATATGGTACATGAAAATTTCTTATAAAGCAAGTGTTTTAAGCGAAGAAAAAGAACTGAGCATCTAGGTATAATACAGTAGAATTGATTTAATTTAATTTTTTTGGCGACAACATTCCACCTGAAATTTTATTGTTGATTCTTATGTATTTATGACCTCCTGATTATGAAAAAAATATTTGCCCAAAAATTCCTTGTGCGTCAAAAGTTATATGCACTTTTTGACGCGCTTTCACGGATTTTCAACTTATCTGCTTAATATATCTTGTACTAGTAAGCGGATGGGAATTTCAAACATACTGACTTATTTGAAATAAAATTCTTAAAAAATATAGATCTGTTCGATATGTATTGGTCAATCCACCAACTTGGAAAAAAATAGAAAACACCAAAAATAATCGAAAAAATCAAAATTGAATATTTTTTTCTATAAGAAGGAGTAATTTCATCAAAGTTGGCAAAAATAAAACTCATTTATGGTCAAATATAATGCACCAATCCCGGACACCGTATGTCAAAGATGAGAAATGAAGTAAAATTTTTAATTCTTCATCAACATCAACTATCAAGGAGGCATTGTACGTCACTTTTTTTTCAATTGTACGTTATTTTATGTATTTTTAGGGGATAAAGTTCATTTTTTCTTGATTTTCGAAAAAGTGCGTTTTTATTTAACTAAAAAAGTGCATTTTTACTATTTTCAAAAATGCACTTTCTCTTTTTCACCAAGTTTTTATCGAAACAAAAAATGAAATATACTATAGAAAATCTCGTATAACTTCAAAAATTTAATACAAAATGAAACTTTATTAATTTGAAAAGGAAATTATTAAGCATACTCATGGCAAAAATAATAATATATGAATATATGGATCAATAAATCAGAATCAAGCAGTCAAGATTAGAGTAATATTATTTTTGATGGGTATGCCGATGAACAGAATATACAGCACTAAATATAACGAGTGCATTGGTCGTTTAAAAAAAATGTTTACGTAAATATTTCAATCGCAAGTGACATTATGAAACGCTAGGTTAGTCAAAAAAAAGTTCTAGCTAATAGTAAAAGTAAGGATAGCTTTATAAAATTATTGCGCAAAGAGTTCATAGATAATTACTTTAACGTTAAAATATGCAGAGAAGACGCTGATATTACAATCGTTAAAACATCTATTGATTTGAAAACCGAAGATAATCAAGTTATTATAGTTGGTGAAGATATTGACCTTTTGGTTATAATGACTCAACTAGCATGGAATCATCATAAAAAAATCTATTTTTACAAACCTAAGATAAAATCATTGACAAACATGATGATGAAAACATTCCATCTACTGAAGATGTGATAGAAAAATACTGTTTAAGAGTATAAAGTCTAAAAAAGGTTAGATTCTGAGAAATATCCTTTACAATTCGGGTGACTTAAAACTGAAAACGACTTAATGCCTGATATGTTATGAGTGAAAGTAATGCTTTTCTTAAAAATTTACTAAGTGATATTTCTTATAAATGTAATAAAGCCTGTAAAAATAATCAGTGTAGTTGTAGAAAACTGATGAATATATAATGTTCTATTCTATGTGTCTATTGTAAAGGAAATAATTGTACCAATGCTTCTTTTCTACCTTTGATGAATCGGCTATCGATGAGGGATGCGGTGGCATTATGTCGGTAATGAAACTACCCAGCAAACACAGACCTCTCTGAGACATCGCATTAATGCCTATTGACTAACATATTTTGATTTACATTTGTTAAGTCAAAGAGATGCCAATTGAATAAATGTATGACTCAACGAGGTCGCATTATATAATTTCATTGGCATCATTTAAAATTATTATTTAACTCACATGAAATAGCGCAAAAGCGTCACGAGAGGGATAAAAATGTAACTCGCATTTGCCTATTCAAAATAACTCTCATTATGCTTCTACCAAAGGAATAATGTGATTTACATGTGTGAAGCTAAAGAGACACCATTTCAAGAAACTAATGGCTTCAGAGTAGATCACAAAGTGCAATTGCAAATTAGAAAACGGTAAAGGAGTAATGAAAGTAGATTAAAAAAGCCAACTCTAAAAAAATCAATGCTCTACTTGCAGCCGAGATACGTTAATTTTTACGTTTAGGTCACTTAAAATAAATAAATTGATATTTCTTATTGAAATTTGGACTGGTAATTCTACAATGTCTATTATTTTGTCTCTGCTACATGAAAATAATCCAAAGTTACAATTGTTAAAAATACTGTATAGAGGCCCGAAAGTGGGGTCTTTAGTGATTTTGTTAGAGACCCGAAAATCACCAAATATGTCTAAATGTTATAATATGTTCTTACAAACTGGACTTTAGACGCCAGATAGCTCAGTGGGTAAGGCGTAAGGGGTAAGGCACTTTCTATTCAGGAAGCGGACGTCTCGAGTTCAAATCCTGCTCGCGAAATATATATTTTTTATTGTATCAGTATTATTAAAAGTTTTACAAATCTGTATACATGAACATAAGGGTAGTTGCTCAAGTTAGTTTGGTTTACCATTTTCGTGGCAAAAATTAAAAAAAAAAATAAAAAAATTGAAAATGTGCATTTATGTTCTCAAAGCCGCTTTATTCGATGTTATTTTAACAATTGTAGCTTTGGATTGTTTTCAAATAAACATTGGAGAATAACCAGCCCAAATTTCAAGAAGAAATATCGATTTGTTTATTTTTAAGTGACCTAAACGCAAAAACTAACGTATCTCAGCTCCAAATGCAAGTAGAGCATTAATTTTTTTTTTCAAATATTGCATTTTTTAATCTACTTTCATTACTCGTTTATCGTTTTTGATTTCTAAAAAAGTCAGAGTTACCTGAATTTGTTTATAACTATAATTTCGAAAACTATAAACAACTGCAATAAAACAGGTTTAAATTTTGAAAAAAAAATGTTTTTCTCCGTGATCTTAAAGTACTTATAGAATGCTGCAATTTGAGCCATCCTACACATTTCTTGGTCTTGATGGTAGGATTTCACAAGGGTGCAAAATTTTAGCAACAATTGTATATTTGAACTGTTTTAGTAATCATTTCTATTTGAAATTTTAAATGGTGACTGTACTTCATAAGAGCTATAATATTTCATTAAATCTTATCCATTATTTTTTAAAGAACAGTGATTGGTTTAAAAATGCATAATTTTGTAATGCTCATTTTTTTTAAATAATAATAACAATTGGAATGAATTATAGTTTATGTACTTTTATTGTACAACTCAAAAAGAACATTTTCCTTATTTTTATTGTTTTCCATAGGCCTTCCATGGATTTCGAGATATTCAAAGAAAACCGATGGAAGACACGGTCTAAAAAATGAAATTGTTTAAATAAACAATACGCCGATCTCGCAGAAACTGCAAAACTGAGCTGTGAACTTAAGTTGAACCCCTGAATACGTTAAAACAGAAAAACTGCCCTGACCAGACAATTCACATTAAATCCTAATTTGACTCCACTATAATATAATTATAAATAAATATAAATGCTAACAGGAAAAATTTTGGTTTGGGAACACAAATAGAAAATAGAAAAAAAAGACTTGAACGATTAATACACATAATATTTTAAATAAGGTTGTTCGTCAAAAGTTCTATTAGAAATTCAGTTTCACATAATAAAAGATTTATTATTCCTGATAATCTCTTTAAGTATATTTCCCACACATTACTATAATACCACTTTTAGCATCCAAAATAACGGACACCTAGATAGCTCAGTGGTTATGAGACCACCGGATGAAGATCGTGACTTGCTCAATCGGGTTTTTTCATTCAGTCTTTCCCGTATCACCAGCCAAACCTCTAAACCTAGTGCGCGTGTGCTGTGCGCGCGTTCCTAACCAACGTTTTTTAAATCTAGCTTTAAGTAGCTCTTAAGTGTTTTTAAACTTAGTTCTTAGTTATCTGCATCAATTGTCAGGCTTAAGTTCTTACTTTTAAACAGGCCTAACCCCCCACCATTTCAACTGTCGTTCAAGCTGAAAACCTTTTCGTCCGACCACCCATCTACCACGGCGTTGCGCGACGTGGTGGTGTGGTCGGCTCTGAATCGGGGCTTAGTCTAGGCGCATTCATGTACCCACAATGTTTAATAAAATTGTATTGAATTGAATTACATTGAGAGTCAGAACTGTAATCGAGACAACGGAGACATGCAGGTTCAATCCCTACCGACCGCAACTAGTAAAAAGGTAAGTAAAAATGAATTTAATAATTTAATAAACATTATAATTTGCAGGCATCCCTTATGAGAGTGAATTGGAGTGTGGTAAACAATATTAGATATGTTAATGTAAATAATATACATATGGAACTACAATATAATTGCATTTTTTATTTTCTTCCATCCGAAAGAAGAGACGACATAGTTAACACGCATGAGAGTTCAATTGATGTCGAATATATAAAAAATGTAGGTCGCAATGTCAGTACTGCGAGTCTCTTATTATCTCACAAAGTGATTCTGTTGTGACTTACATCTAACAACAAACGAGATTTAGCATATAAACTTTCATGTGATGCCAATGTGAGTTAATTTTTAATTCACAGTGCGATGTTTCCAATGTGGACATTTGGAACTCTTTGAGCTGTCTCAAATGCAGATATGTGAGTCGCAATGTAATTCTCAAGTGTGATGCGGTACCTAGATGTGACTCTGGTTTATGTATCAGAGAGGTATTTATGTTTGCTGGGTAATATAGTATATTTCATTTTGTTTCTATGAAAACTTGGTGAAAAAAAAGGGTCAAAGAAAATACATTTTAGAAAATTATATAAGTGCAATTTTTGAAAATAAAAAAACAGCACTTTTTAAAAATTAAAAAAAAATGAACTCTCTCCCCTAAAACTACATAAAATTGTGTACAATCGAAAAAAAAATGACGTGCAATGCCTCCTTGATAATTAACGAGGAATTAAAAATTTTATTTCGTCTGCCATCTTTGACCGTTCTATTTGACATACGGTGTCCGGGATTGGTGCATTATAGACCATAAATGAGTTTTATTTTTACCCAGTAAAAAAAAAATATTTTTGCCATTTCGAATAGAAATGACATTTTTGGTGTTTTCTATTTTTTCCAAGATGACAGATTGACCTATACATATTGGACAGGTCTACATTTTTTAAGAATTTTATTGCAAATAAGCCAGTATTTTTAAAATTCCCATCCGATTACTAGTACAAGATATATTAAGCAGATAAGTTGAAAATCCGTGAAAGCGCGTCGAAAAGTGCATATAGCTTTTGACGCACAAGGAATTTTTGGCCGTAAATATTTTTTTCGTAATCAGGAGGTCATAATACATAAGAATTAACAATAGAATTTCAGGTGGAATGTTGTCGCCGAAAAAAATCAATTCAACTGCACTAGTATATACAGTGTGTCCCCGGATAGAGTTGACAAGAAGAAAAACATCTCTATTATTGATTTTACGACGAAAAGTCATTCTTTATAAAAAATTCTGCTTGTCAAAAAAATGAATTTATCATATAAAAATCTTAGATCAGATGTACCGGGTGTTAATAAATTAAGAAAACATCGAAATGCCTCAAGAGAGAAGTACCTGTTATTATTATTATTTTGGCCAAAGTTGTTTATAATCCAAAAATAAAGCCTAAATACAAATTATGAAGTCTGTATTTTGACTTTTATGTTTTTATTGTGTATCTTTTTACGTTGAATTTATTAATATAAATAAGAATTCAAATTAAGAAACAGAGTGTGCTGTCGATAATATTGAACTGATAAACGTCATTTGTGACATTGTGTAGAATATTACTATCTTACATCTGCATTTAATAGTGTTCTGTTGATCGTTTAAAAAATGTTTACCAAACAAAATGTTATGCGATTGGAGACGTCTCTTATCGATATGCAATTAACCCTTTCCACCAAAAGTTCCCTAACACAGCGGTATTTCGCCAATCATTGCGCAAACTTGTAAAAAATTCAATGAAACTGGATCTGTATTGGATGTCAAAAAACCTAAGAAAAAGTACGATGCGGAAACACTTTTGGCAATAAATTCAGTAATAGAAAGCCCGAAATTATCTTTACGGAAACGCTCACAAAGACTGAAAGTATGTAAAAGTCATTTACAGAGAATTTATATGGAAAAACAAAGTTCGACCGTTTAAGCCAAGGTTCAGACATACACTTGGAGATGAAGAGAAGCGATTGGATTTTTGTTTATGGGTCGGTGAGAATTACCTCGTAGATAGAAGTTTTCACAGAATGTTTTTTTTACTGACGAAGCAACATTTTGTACCAATGGCCACGTTTCATCACAAAACAGTCGTTATCGGGCTTTTGAAAATCCAAACAATGTCATTCGCAAACGAAATCAACGTTATAAAAAAGCGAATGTATGGTGTGGGATTTTTTATGGTCGAATCGTTGGTCCATATTTCTTAGAAGAAAATTTAAATCAGCATGTATATTTGGACCTTTTGGAAAACTTCGTATTGCCATTTATAAACACTCTGCAACCGGAAGTAAGGCGTAACATTTTTTGGCAGCAAGACGGTTGCCCAGCTCATTCCTCAGTTTTGGTACGGCAGTAGTTGACAGATCACTTCGGAGCCAGGTGGATGGGAAGATATGCTCCAATTAATTTTTCTGCAAGATCACCAGACCTTACATAAATGGATTTTTTTCTGTGGGGTGTTTTAAAGCAGAAAGTTTAAGCAGATGACCTGCCGCATGATCGAGAAACACTAAAAGCATGAATACAAGACGCGGTGAATGAAGTGAATGTACTCTCAACCACTCGTAAGGTCTATGGTGAATTTATTAAAAGGATGGAGAAATGTGAAAAAGGTTGGAGGAGGCTATGTAGAATAACTTGTTTTTCCACAATCGTTGAAGTTAATGTTATTATGTAAAGTTGACATAAATGTAAAAGTCAAAATGTAGACTTCATAATATGTATTTAAGCTTTATTTTGGATTATAAACAACTTTGTTTTATAAACATTTTGTCCAAAATAATAAATGAAGGTACTTCTCTCTTGAGGCATTTTGATGTTTTCTTAATTTATTAACACCCGGCACATCTGATCTAAGATTTTTATATGTTAAATTCATTTTTTCGACAAGCAGATTTTTTTATAAAATGACTTCGTCGTAAAATCAATAATAGAGATGTTTTTCCTCTTGTCAACTCCATCCGGGAACACACTGCATATTAACAAAAAGCAGTAATTTTGGTATTTTTTTTTAATTACTAAAAAGCTACAGTAACAAAGAATTGCGACATTGGTAAAAAATATCTCTAAAAAGTAGGAAATAAAATTTCGCTCAGTTTTACAAATACTTGCCTACTATTAGTGTAAAGTAGCAAGGAACTGTTACCTTATTACCAAATATCACTTTGAAGTCGGTGCAAAAAAAATTACTAATTTCAAAAATACGTTTTGCACTGACTTCAAATTGATATTTGGTAATAAGGTACAGTTCCTTACTACTTTCCACTAATAGGTAGACAGGTATTTGTAAAACTGAGTGAAATTCAATTTTTTACTTTTTAGAAATATTAAAAAAAAAAATTTAACCTTCTTAGTAGCTTCACATATTTCAAGATCCCTGCCTGGAGGATAAATAAATAATACATCATAACCTCATTTTAGTTCCTTATATTTATATACTTTTAGTCCAAAGTACATAGGTAATATCAAATAATCGTTTATTTTCGGTTTCCGCTATTGTATCAGGTTTCACGCAAATCTACAAAAAATTTGCTGGTATTATCGCATCTCAATTAAAAGCCATCATGCAATGAAATCGTCATCATTAACAGCACTGAAAACAACGACCTGGGCGTGAGCATGCTGTAGGTACTTATAATTTGTTTGTAAAAGCAAATTGTTCAACGGGCGCGTTTCTCAGTAAAGTCTCAGTTCATACTGTTATCGTAGCCCAACAAACAAAATTTAAACGTTATACAACTATTTAGTTTTATTGCAATTTTATAAATGTAATAAAATAGCAATAAAGCAAAATTGTTGTAGAAATGACAATTAGTATAAAACAAATTTGTTTATTGAGTAGAAACCATTCTTCGACTGCAGGCGCGCAGCCAGGGGGGGGGGCATCGGGCCCGGGCCCCCCCCAAGCCGTCTTCCATGAACCAAAAAATAAAGAAGCATAATCACTATTAGTACAAATAGTCCCTTCAAATTAGGAAATATTTAAGAAAATTTTCCCACAATTATGAGGCCTATAAAAAGTGAAGTATTTCGGTTGTCTAAACATGATTTTCACCCTCCGCAGTTCTAGAAAAGGGTGGTTTTTGAGAAATATATACATATATATCAATTTTAGCGTTTTTTCGTCTTTTTCTCTATATTGAGGAAAACCTATGCATTTTGGTGAAAAGTATCAAGAGAGCAAGGTAGTAGTGCATAAAATTTCCTATAAATTTTGTCTCTACATTTTTTTCGAATTCCGCTTAGTTTCGCCGCTAGAGGGCGCGAAAGAAATAAATATACATATAGACTTTTGCGCCTTTTTTTATATTTTGAACCAAAATTATGCATTTTTATGAAAAATTACAAATTATTTACTTTAATTAATTATAATTTACAAAATTACATGGTGTTTTCTAGTTTTTTTTTTCCATAAAAATATATATATTTTATGTTCTACAACTTTGATCTCACGTAATTTTTCATAAAAATGCATAATTTTGGCTCAAAATCTAAAAAAAGGCGCAAAAGTCCATATGTATATTTTTTCGTGCCCTCTAGCAGCGAAACTAAGCGGAATTCGAAAAAAAAAAATGGTAGAGACAACGTTTATAGGAAATTTTATGCTCTACAACTTTGCTCTCTAGATATTTTTCACCAAAATGCATGGTTTTTCCTCAGAAGAGGACGAAAAAACGCTAAAATTCATATATATGTATATATTTCTCAAAAACCACCCTTTCTTAGAAATGCGGGGGGTGAAAATCATGATTAGACAACCCAAATACTTAACTTCTTACAGGTCTCATACTGTGGGAAGATTTTCCATAAAACAGCGAAAAGTTTTTCTCAACCTCTGGGGAGGCCGGTTCTATTGGCCCCCCCCAGATGAATTTTCTGGCTGCGCCACTGTTCGACTGATTCGCCTCCATGCAAGACTCTCTTTTCGTTGCGAAATGGTGTATGACATAATAGAAGTTATAATAATGCCTGCAGAGCTGGGCAGAGTACCGCACTAAAGTACTCACGAGTACTTCACAACGAGTACCTTTAAAAAGCACTCGTGGAAACTTGAGTACGAGTACTTGTTTTTGAAGTACTCTAAAAAATGACTACTTTTACAAAATTTGGAGAGTACTCTTCTAAAAATGAGTAACGAGTACGAGTACTTCGAAATATACCAAATTAAAATAGGTAACAAACAAAAAATTAGAATACCACTTACACCTTTATCAATAAATACAAGTAGATCGGCAGATTAATTGCCTTTTTAATAATAATAATAATAAAAGATCTTTATTGGTCATACAAGTAAACAATACAAATATAACTAAAAGGCCATCGATCGAGGTCCTTCAGCCTGTCCATTACATCATTATTTAATATTTATTGCAAAAATTAAATATAGTGAAAAGTAAGATCAATTTCAGTGTAAAAAAAGAACATTTCGTAATACAATAGAAAAAAGAAGAATATTTCATATTACAGTTTAAAATATAAAGTATATGATGATTGAAAGCAAAAATACAAATAGGAGAATATCAAAAGGAAAATGTTTAATTAGCTACTTGGAAGGAAATCAAAATTTCTTGAATAGTTCTCTCGGGAAAACGAAACCTTGGCCTCTGAACTGTTCGTGATCTCAGGAGAGGATTTATAATCTCTATGAGGACTTCGTGAGAATCTCTGGGAAAGCATATTTAGTCTCTCCTGGATAGGATTCATTTTCATAATTATTAGAAGGCTTATGGAGTGGATTCTTCGGATGGCGCAGTCTCAAAGCGAAGGTTTCAGCAACTTGGATGTTTTTTGTGATTGATTTACGGCAGTTCAGGTATAAAGTATGTCCATAATCTAAAAGAAGTCGACAAATGGATTTGTATATTTTGGGGGCATTTTAATTAATTGTTAATTAAAAAATCAGCAACGCCATGCCATAATGACTGAAATGGTTTTTCCGGCTTTTTATTATAAGATTATAAAAAAATTTCTGCCACCAGCTCCCTAGCTATAATGTGATACATGAATCACCACCACCACTTTTTGATTTTTTTTTTTCAGTTCTTATTTTAAAAATCCGCATTTATTATTACAAACCTGAAGAACTACGAAAGTTAATAAAGCCTAAAGCACCAACTTACCACTCCGTGATATCCCACGTACGTCAAACGCTCACTTCTTGCCTGACTAACACTGACTGCCTTGCGCACTTGTATGAAAAAAGACAAGCTGAGACTTACCTGTGTTACATGTCAGTACTCGTACTCGTTACGCGTCAGTTGTGGCCGCCAAAAGTACTCGAGTACCTAATAATGCCCAAGTAGCACAATTAATTCCTCAAGATATCCCGAGGATACAAATTTAGGAATTAGTAAATATCTTCTAGAGGTCTGTAAGAGTTCCCTAAGATGGGCAAATGTCAGCATATTAGTATTAAATAGTACTTCCCATGGTAATCGAAAAAAGCTATTAGTATAGAATCCTGTGAGCAGCCTTTTGCATACCTATAGAATTCCCATAGTAATCTTTAGGATATCTTATCGCTTGCCAATATAAATGGTCCCGAGGACATCTTTATAGGATTTCTGTTAGATGTACCGCATCGATCCTGCAAACAGATTGAATTCCTGTAGTAATCTTTCGGGTATTTTATCGCTTATAGTCCAATCAATGAATGCCCAAAAGGGGATGGTAGAGAACATTTTGGAGGGGAGAATTTTTCTCTTCAGGGATGTGTTGGGGGTAGTCAGGAGGTAAACATACTAAAAGTCCCCACCCCTAACCCCGCCGCTTCAGGGGGGAGGGGGGTGGAAAGGTTCCTTTTTTCGATTCTTCACTTATAACTCGGAAACGATGCGTCGCATGGGAAAAGGTAATCTATGCAAAATTAAACATAATTAAATTTCCCACCAGAATGTTTATATTCATTTTCTTCCTATGTGTTATAGTTTACGAGATATTCGCCAGCGAAAATCGATAATTAATAAAAAAAATCAATTATGTACCTTCTATATTTCTATCAAAGCGGTTTACCGTGGTCTGCTAATAAATCACAGTCACAAAATTATCTTTATTTTACAATACTGGACGTTTTTACTAACGTAATATTTTGTCGAAATCTATACATTTCCTTAAATATACAGTGTGACTCACTTAAAATGAAGATACCCTTATAACTTTTTCATTTTGTTTCTGATTTGAATCAAATTTTACTCAAGTATAGAATAAATTAGGATCTACTTATGATCAGAAAATCATTCACCTGCTATAAAGGCAAAGCCACCTGCGGTACCAAAATATGCTGAAAAAAAATAAAACATTTTGAATGTTAGAAATTCTAAAAAATGCATCCGATCGGCGCCACAAACGTACATACACCAAAATTTGATTTGGTTATTGATGGGGGATATCTCATACATAAGCTCATCTGGCAAAGGTTTCCGCAATTTGTGGTGGCTACGTGAAATTCGTCGTTAGTAAGATTAAAAATCAATATGATTTTTAATCTTTTTCCTCATATTTTGGTACCGCAGGTAGCTTTGCCTTTATAGCAGGTGAATGATTTTCTGGTCATAAGTAGATCCTAATTTGTTCTATACTTGAGTAAAATTTGATTCAAATCGGAAATAAAATGAAAAAGTTATAAGGGTATCTTCATTTTAAGTGAGTCACATTGTATATTTAAGGAAATGTCTAGATTTCGACAAAATATTACGTTAGTAAATACGCCCAGTGTTGTAAAATAAAAACTGTTTTGTGACTGTGATTTATTAGCATACCACGGTAAACCGCTTTGATAGAAATATTCAAGGTACACAATTGATTTTTTTTAATTAATTATCGATTTCGCTGGAGAATATCTCGTAAACTATAAGACATAGGAAGAAAATGAATATAAACATTCTTGTGGGAAATTTAATTACGTTTAATTTTGCATAGATTACCTTTTTTCGTACGACGCATCGTTTCCGAGTTATAAGTGAAAAATCGAAAAAAGGAACCTTTCCACCCCCCTCTCCCCCTGAAGCGGCGGTGCTAGGGGCGGGGACTTTTAGTATGTTTACCTCCCGACTACCCCCAACACATTCCTGAAGAGAAAAATTCTCCCCTCCAAAATGTTCTCTACAACTCTTTCATTGACTGGACTATTACCAATATAAACGGTACTGAAAACATCTGTATAGGATTTCTATTAGATATTAGATGTACCAACACACACTTCTTATAGAATTGCCAGCGGCAGCTGGTGAAATGTTGGTTAATCAAAGTCTCAGTATGAGACATCAGGCCCAAACCAAACCAAAGATTAGAGATCGAATAATTTCTGTAACAAACTACGTGGTAAGCAAACAAATTTTATGCATTAAAAGAATTTCTTCTTGCGATTTCTATAGGTGTTCTATTAGCGATAATAATAATATTTCCATTTTAATATTTTATTTGATCTCTGTAATACATAGAAAATTGAGCTGTATGGTAATTCCCTTTTAGAACTTCTAGAAGATGTCTACAAGTATTCTGTTAAGGATAATAATACTATTTCCCTTTTAATACTTTATTTGATTTCTATAATACTTAGAAAATTGAGCTGTATAGTAATTCCCTTTTAGAACTTCTAGAAGATGTCTACAAGTATTCTGTTAAGGATAATAATACTATTTCCCTTTTAATACTTTATTTGATTTCTATAATACTTAGAAAATTGAGCTGTATAGTAATTCCCTTTTAGAACTTCTAGTAGATGTCTGTGGGTTAACAAAAGTTGAAATTCCTATATAATGCCCAGTTTACATTTCCCCAGTGCATAAAAGTTGAGCACATATAAAGATTTCTCATTTTGATTTCGGAAGGACTTCTAGAGTACATAAATACAAGATATCCTCGCGGGTAGTAAATAGAACTTATTAAAGATATCTTAAAGAATTCTGTGCTACTTGGGTGTAAAGTACTTGAAAATTTCGAGTACAGAGTGCCATCCAAATAAAAACACTCTCGAGTACTTGTTACTAAGTACTTTGGGTAGTCAGTACAGTTACGAGTAAAATTTACTCGAGTACTGCCCAGCTCTGAATGCCTGTTGTTTGTGAAAAATTATCATTAGGTATTATAAATCGAGAACTAAATTTTTAATTGATATCACCGCACCGGCAACTCCGCCAAATCTTAGAATATGCTCGTAATATAAAAAATTGTTTCCAACATTTGTTCACCTTACCTTACACTACATGTAGTTTGATAAATTTAGTGTGGAATCACCGCCGGACTATAGCCTACAGTTTGCAGTAGGTTGACAGTAATCATTGAACAAATATATATATAAATAAAACATACTCCTTTTTAAATTGTATGAAGTCGGTTAAAAAAATGTGAAAACGCACATTGTTTCAGCCATAACTTCTTTATTTTTATGATACAGAAATAAACAAAAAATCATATTTTAAAGATTGATTAATTATTTTTAATTCTGTTTCTTATTAGAATTTTTTATGTTTTCAAGATATTCAACATTTAAACTAAATTACTTCATCCCATAAACGTTCAGGAATCGGGTGTCATCTATAACTTAAATATCTCTGAAACTATTAATCCTACATAAATATAGAATAATATCAAATTCATTATCAATACATAAGCTTTATTTTTGATGCCCACTATTTTTTCGCTAAAACTAATATTTATTAAGATATTTGCGAAGAAACAAGAATTTTACGATTTTTCGAAAAATCCCTCTATAGTTTAAAATGCAAATCTTTTCTGAAGTAAGTGCTGCAAGAGCATTTAAGTCACATTAACGAGAATGGTATATGAGAATATGTCTTTTTAAATACTGACTTTCAATTTATTCGTTAGCATTTTTGACGTAAAAAGTGCCTGTTATCAGCCATGGAAATATTCGGAGGCAACTTGGACCACCGTATATGTAAAAAAAATCATATATACGGGTCGAATTGAGAACCTCCTCCTTTTTATATTTCTTGTGGGTTAAAAATGATATACAAGTTAAATACCAAAAAAGAAGTTGAACTTTTTGTAAGTTAAGAAAGGCCGGGGAAATCATAAAATCTTTGAAACCTTTTACTTAAATGTGCGTAAATGTATGCCTGTAAAAGTGTGTTTAAACAAAAGTAATAAATACTACAACCTCTAAGTAAATACTATAAAATTTATCTATGAATTCCCTTACTGTAATCCCATCATATTGATACATTGTATCAATAATACGTAAAGCCTATAAATATATAGATGATTTTATTCAGAAACAAAAAGATTACATAGGCATACACAAAAAAAAAATTCCAAAGGTGAAAGACACCAATCCTTGTGTTTTTTGAGCCGCTGATTCCAAATATCACGTCAAAAATATATGTTTCACTGCTCATTTTTTCGCAAATTGACATTTCATCCCTAAATTCGGGGTTAAATAGCTATTAAATCTAACAGAACGACACGCTTTTAAATAAAGCATCTGAATCGTTTAAAATGGCTTTAGTCACATACTCCCAACGTTCTATGTTCTATTGTACCACGGAAATGATGGTGATGTACTTTTTCCCCCAAAAAAACTATTACTACCACCCCTTCTTCTGATTTCTCCATAATACGCTTGTGAGAGCTTGACAGTTCGGGGTTATTACAGGGAATATTGATAAGTCGAGTACCTTTTGACTAGGAAACGCCAAAACAACCCTCTCCCTGAATGACAAAACATTCCGAAAATACTGCGAAAGAGCTGAAAAACGGTTTCCACCAGTTTTCGAGGGCAAGCAACACGATAATTGCAATACTTTTCATCGCTCTTCTGCAATTATCTCTAAATGAAAAGAAACGACCCTTTGTTCTGATTTTCTGTGCTACGATTATGAGGGCTTGACATATCGAGGTTGTTACAGGGAAGTTTTCTTCCATTTAGGGGTAGTTTCAGAAGGGTGGGGGGTTCTAAATATGAATGTTTTGTCATTCAGGGAGAGGGCGGTTCAAATCCCCGCGGGTTGTTTTGGCGTCTCCTGGTCAAAAGATACTCGACTTATCAATATTCCCTGTATCTGGAAGAATTCCTCTTTACGTCGCGCCATCGTATGGCCGTCTCAATGGTGTTTATCGAAAAATATGAACGTGTCAAGATTGCATGTTTCTGCAATTTTTTCGGCTCCGAAATGTAAGCTGTTTTTTGCTATTCTTCGCAAATATTTCCGAAACGGTGGGAGTTAGCTCGAAATAAAAAATAAGGTCAAATGAGTATTGTCCACTACGAATCTTTTGCTGCCATCAGAATTTTGAGGTTTTTTTTTTCGTTTCGGAGATAACTACTGAAATGTCGGCCATGTACGGCAAAAAATCGCAAATTTTAAAACGCCAAAAGACTACTCTAGCTAATTTAAATAGAATTAAATTTGCTAAAACTAAATTTATTTTTTGAATTACGACAAAAATGAATGAATTAGAGTTGCGGGATTTGGGACTTTTTTTTCCGGACGTGTTGGGGAAAAACTAAGGTCAGATTCGTATTCAGCGGCTCAAAATACAAGAGATAAGTGTGGTCAGTACCCCCGCGCAGACCACTTTTTTTTTGGTTGCCACTGTGCCACACTCAGTGTGGCACAATCCCACACAAAAAAAGTCATCTGCGCGGGGGTACTGACCACACCTATCCCTTGTATTTTGAGCCGCTGAACACGAATCTGATCTTAGTATTTCCCCAGCACGTCAGGTTTTTCTTTTAACAGCATATAAATATATAAATATTAGACTTTTTTGCTTTAAAAAAAAAACCTGACGTATAGGGGAAAAATTAAGGTCAGACTCGTGTGGGTCAAAATACAAGGCATAGGTATGGTCAATACCCCGGCGCAGACAACTTTTCTTTTTTGTTGGCCTGTGAATCATTAGTCATTAGTACATTGATTTAGTGAGTTAAAATGTGACTTTGGACAAGCATTTAACAAAATAATTTAAATTTTACTAGATCTACTATTCGATCGAATGGAAACATGGATACTCCCATCTTGTCCTAAAGGTTGAAGTAGCGTCGTATCTAGGGCAGGGCTACCGCGGGACCTGCGAAGACTATGTTTAGTACTTAGGTATTTCGTCTTAAATAGGTAAAATTAGATTCTTGCCCTGTGTGCCAAAGTTTCTAGCTACGACGCACAGTGGGAAGAATATGCCCTTTTTTGGACAAAAATCTGCCGACAGTAGATATTTCAATCGAATTAAATTTAAAAAATGGCAAATACTCTTAAGACATTGTACTTTAGAGTAGTGCTGCGGCAAAGTGGCTTTGGATTAACCTAACCTAAAAATCGCAGATATTACTTCCACATTCAGTAGAAGTATAGAAACGACAAAAAATTTTAAAAAAATTTTATTGTTCAAATAGGCTTAGAATGTCATGAAACGTCGAGATTTTAGGTTCGAGCAAAAAAAAATGTCTGTCGGTCTGTCTGTAACTTTTTTGTGCGCACGATTACTCTAGAACCGTTTAAGATATCGACTTGAAATTTGGTACACATAAGTATTTTAACGAGATCTGGAACTAGATTATATTATTCTGTTGAAGGTTTGGGGGATAAATTGTGGTAAATGTGGGTAAATAGGTAAATCAAGCAGGTAAGAATCCATATAATTGGTATTTAGTATATATAAGAGAAGCTAATGTCTCAAAAAAATTTCTGGAATTAGCCACCTCCATTACTAACCCCACCCCATTATAAAAGGGGGTGAAAAAAAATGTGATTTAGTATGTGTACAAGAACCAAAGGCCTCAATTTTTTTTTACTTCATTCAGTTTTAACCTTAACATTATCCAATTTCCGAAGTAATTTTTCGCGCTGAATCCGAATCTGGCCCTAGAATTGGCCCATCATGTCAGGATTTTGAAATATTTTAGATTACTTAAAAAATGAATTTTTTGGCAAATTTTGAGGTTATGTATAGGATTCAAACAAATTTTCAATTTATTTCTAATAAATACATCATTTAATCTTCCTCTTTAAAATAAGCTTTCGAATGGTCATCTACTATGAATTAATTTTTTTCACCCCCTTTTATAATGGGGTAGGGGTAGTATTGGGGGTGGCTAATGCTAAAATTTTTTTTGAGACATTAGCTTCTCTTCTCTTGTATATACTAAATACCAATTTTATTTTACCTTCTTGATTTACCTATTTACCCCCATTTACCCCAATTTACCCCACAACCATTCAACGGAATAAGATGAAAATATAACCTAATTCCAGATCTCGCTAAAATACATATGTATACCAAATTTCAAGTCGATATCTTAAACGGTTCCAGAGTAATCGTGCGCACAAGAAAGTTACAGACAGACCGACAGACATTTTTTTACTCATACCTAAAATCTCGACGTTTCATGACATTCTAAGCCTATTTGAACAATAAAATTTTTTAAAATTTTTTTTGTCGTTTCTATACTTCGACTGGATGTGGAGGTAATATCTGCGATTTTTAGGTTAGGTTAATCCAAAGCCACTTTGCCGCAGCACTACTCTAAAGTACAATGTCTTAAGAGTATTTGCTATTTTTTTTTATTTAATTTGATTGAAATCTCTACTGTCGGCAGATTTTTGTCCAAAAAAGGGCATATTTTTCCCACAGTGCGACGCTGATGATTATTATGGAAATTTTGAATAGAATTCCTATAAAAATTTGCTTCGCCTGTAAACATACTTTGTGACTCAAACTGCGAATTTAGTGTAACAGTCTGAAGGTACCACTGACAGAAGTTTCTACGCTGTGGAAAATCCCTGGGAAGTAATGCGTGTACTCTTAGAATATGGTACGGATACAATAAAAAATCAACCAACATTCGCCAAACAATTTGATGACAAATATTTAGAGTTCCAGCAATCTTCCTCGTACTCATCTCAAGATATTCGTCGATTTCCTGCAGCATCGTTTGTTCAATTTTGGATGTTCTGACAGTTCGAGATCTACCTCTCGAAGTAACCTTTTGGAAACTACCAGTTTCACAAAGACGGCGATGAATAGTCGAAAAGTATCAGCTTATCTGGCAAGGCACGGTTAGGATATCTTCCCTGATATATATTTATGGCTTTTGTTGCATTACCGTCTGCGAAACCATATACGTAATGCATTGTCGCCATTTCCGTATTGGTATAATTCACCATATGTACTGAGATATTCGAATAAAAACAGCGAAACAATGAAATAAATTCAATGAAACACTAAAATACAAAGAAATGTTGAGATGAGATAGTTTTGAACACCAACAACTTACTTTATGCCAACAAATATTGCTTTGAAAATGATGTTTGTAAAAATATAATTTATTCCAGGACAACTAGATTTATGTGTTCAAAAATTACACAGGCACACAAAATAAAAAAAGTGTTCTGTTCCTGGAACTCCATTGGGTGATTCCTATGTATTTCGACGTGCTGAATACGAATCAGGAAATCGCGAAAATAACTTAAAGAAAAACTCATAATTTAGGTCATTTTCGGGATTTACTAAAAATTGGTGGGTGATGGAGCTAAACGGACACCTGATTCGTATTATATCACCGGATCCTCCGCCATTTTCTAGAAAACCGCGTATGCAAATATTATTACACAGACACACAAAAAAAAAGTGAAAAGTGGGCTATTTCTGGGACTCCATTGGGTAATCCCCATGTATTTCGACATGCTAAATGTAAAGTGTGGAAACCATTTTTTTTTTTACTAATTTTGGAGTGCTGAATACGAATCTGTCACACGAATTGGCTAAAAACATCGGGAAGACAGTAAAAAACAACCCCGTATTTTTTTTCAAGAAATTTTATTTAAATAACATAGACATTATTAATTTATTACATACATTATACATTTTCTAACATTATTTAAATAAATAGTTCCTAATCAGCACCGAATGTGCTGGTCCCGGAACCCCTTTATATTACTGCTTAACCTAATATATAATATATATTGTTTTTAGACAAAAACCATTTGAGAGATTTGATATCGGGTGTTTTTGGCCTATTCGAGTTATATTGGGCAATTAAATATATTTTTTTTAATTCTTTTTTTGAAAATAACAATATTGTGGCTTTCCGTTATTGTTTTAGGCAGGGTATTATATGTTTTCTTACATTGAGTTATAGGATTATTTAAACCTATATTAGTTCTTACGTTTTCCAGGAAAATTTTACTTTTACTTTGATTTCTAGTATTATGAGCGTGAACTTGGTTTACAAAATTTATTTCAGTATTACATTTTAACGTGTTATTAATTACCCTGTACATGTATTTACTTTGCTCAATTCTCAGTATATCTGGTATCTTCAAGAGACCCGTCTGCTGTAGACTAATTCAGTTGGACATCTATGATGTATATTAAATAAAGTTTTTACGACTTTATTTTGTAGCCTTTGAACGACGTTACACCACAGGTACCCCAAAGGGGTATCAAATACATAAAGATCGACACAAAATAGGCATTATACACTTGATATAACGATGACTGATTCAGGTACTTCCTGCATCTGTATAGTGCCCCGACCATTGGCACAATTTTTTTCTCTACGTGTTCAATATGACAACTCCAGCTTAATCAGTCATCTATAACTAACCCCAGATATTTTGCATTATGTACACTTTCTATCACCAACCTCGATGTGTAGATCTATGCAATTCATATTTTTTTGTGTAAAAACCATGTATGTTGTTTTTTTCGTAATAATTTGCAGTTTATTTTTCATCAGCCATGAATGATACAGTTTAAGGTCATTATTAACTGCTGCTTGTAGATTTAGTACATCTTTAGCCTGATATATTAGAACTGTGTCATCTGCAAACGTGAAATATCTACCTGCAAACACTGCGACTTGCAGGCTTCTAACATGTAGGGAATACACTAAGGACCCCAGGACAGATCCCTGGGTACCCCGCAATTTATATTTTCGTTGTTACTTCGAGCACCATTTACATAGGGTAAATTGTGTTCGGCCTGACAGGTATGTTTCTAATAGTTTTAGGGCATTCCCCCTAATTCCCATCCTCTCCAGTTTATTTAAAAGGATCGTGTGATCCACCACATCAAATGCCTTACGCAAATCTATCAGAACTGCTACAACATAGTTTTTTTCATCGAGTGCGGTGGAGACGTAGTTGACGAAGTCCATTGTGGCACTTAATGTACTACTCTGGTTTTGAAAGCCATATTGGTAATCGTCATATTGTACATATTTACGTATAAAGTTAACCATAGGTTTTTTTAATCAATAGCTCTAATATTTTTGACAGTGTTGATATAACCCGATTTGGGGGTGGCATTGAAATTGATATTAGACCTTGCAACAAAAAGTTATTCTTTAGTGCAGGAATTTTTTTTCAAAATACTCAGTTTCGTTAGGTAAGTAGAAAAGGAAACATTTTAAATTCACCCCACCTCAATTCCCTCACCTTTCACCATCCACAAGAACGGTGTAAGTTCCAATATCTAATATACGGTTATTCATTTATTAAAAACAAAAACTCCTTGTTAAATGGCTATTATCAGGATATAATGTGATTATACTTCTGAATACTCTTATGCCCATCCCCACCAATTAAGGTGGTGGAATTTATCTTTTTAGAATTTTTATTGGCTTTAATTGCAAAAAAAATCCCTAATCACTCAGTTTGATGTTTTTTATTATAATAAAGTGATTTAGTCAACTCAGATGAATATTTCTCACAATTTTGGGGTTGGGGTGTATAGTGTGCATATCACTATCCACAAAATATTACTTGTTTTTTATATTAAAAAATTCTTTAATTATTTAAATGACATTTGGTTGAGAAAACGAGAATATTCACTTTATGGCACTCAAATAAAGGGTGGTTTGGTAAATTTTTCGCCAAAACGGGTGAGGATTCGTTTTCAGCACCCCAAAATTAGTAAAAGCACTTTATCACGGATGGGCCAGAAAAAGACCTTTTTTAACATTGTTCTTTAGAATTAACTTAAACGTTAAAATACAAATCTATAATTTGACGTCTCTAAAGCGAAGATTGCGAGACAACTTCAGTTGTTCTCAATGCATTATTTTATGATTCGGCTATGTACCTGATTGAAATAATGTTATTTGTTCAGTGCCTCAACCCAAGCCCATCATTTTTCTGATCTTATCCAAACATCAAACATAAAGGTTTATTAAACCAATTCAAGTGCTAACAGAAAATAGCCCATTTTTTCATCTTCGAATATTCCAGTTTCGATGTTCTCTATAACATTCAAAACAATTTCGTAGGATTCTCTACTAAATAATTCAGGAATATAACTTTTTTTTCTGACCAGTAAATTACATAATCATATTGTACTAGAGTCCTTCGTCAACAATGATCGATAAAATGGGCCTATCTGGATGTAATTTTTCAGCTTACTCTACATAATGAGGCTTGTTAATATAGGCCCCTCCGCACCGTTTGTGGGTAGAGACATTTTGCGATTGGGAATGTGTCTCTCAAACATTATTTTTTATGCTTGTGCACATGCTTTTAACTTGAAAGGGACACAAGGCTACGGCTAGTTTTTTTTAATCATTAATTACATTTATCAAAATAGGTTTGATCAAAAACATAAATTCTATGAAAAAAATAGGTATAGAAATTTAGAAATATATTGTTTGATATTAAGTACTATATAGGTATTATATTTTATCATTTATGCTATTTTCCTATATTACATCATAATAATCAATTCAATACATCCTACTTTTGCATTGAGATACGATTGTAAATTGAACTATTATCGATCAAGATATGAATGCATACAACTGAGATAAAACCCAGGAACAAAATAATAGATATTTATATGACTTCTGTTTGTGAAAAGAGTAGGGTATATTTTCATAAATGTGGTCGTACCTATAGCACTACTCTGCGTACAGCATGAAATTACTCGTTAATTAATGAAGACTAGATATTATAATACTCTTCAGGAGCATTTTTTCATAAAATGTGTCATAACTGATCGATTTTTTTAAAAGCGCTGGGGTTCTTCCTCTAGCTAACAATATGATATTTTCTTTCTCTACAAGTGATATTTACAATTTTTGAAATGTGTCGATCAAATGCAATATACTGTTTGCTTTCGTATAATAATAATAGATACGAAAAAAATGCATATAAGATTTTTTGTAGGGAATTTTATAAGCTTTATTTTTTATATAAACATAATTTTGATGCCGCCAATGGTCAGAGAGATATAAAAAAACTTAAATGGAGCGCCATTTTTCAAAGATGACGGCGCGAGCGCAAGAGAGAGCCAGGGGACTTTTAATATGTTTAACAGTGGGCCTTAATGAACATCTCTGCCAAGTTTCACAACTTTATCAGTTTTTCCCTCTAATTTTCCCTGTTTGACTGGAGTAGTAGGGTAAAAATGATATGTAAAGCATTAATTTATTTATTAAATAAAAATGGATGTTTAGTATCTTAAACACTAACTGATCAGCGAAATAATACGTACTAATCACAAACGCGATGTGATAACTTCACTACCTAAAATAGCATCTACTAATGAAAGATTAAGATTATTATCTATTCTAGCATTTGAAATTCGTATAGGTGTAAAGATAACATAAATTTTAAATAAACAAAACCCTACATTCGAATTTAGTTACGTTTAAGATATAGAACAATTTGCGTTTATTTAGTTTAAGTTTCTTCATTTAAATTATGAACCATGGGGGGAAAGTGCAGATATCTTGGTGCCATAATGATTCGCATTGTTTTTCTGATACACTCCTTAATGGGGATATGGCTCGTAGTGTATGTAAAAAAGGATCACTGGTTTTGGTATTTGACTGTTCCGTTGGTCTGCTTACTTTTTGAGAGTATACTTACCTTGTCAGTGACAGAAAAGCGAGAATGGAGTTGGTATGTTAATTCAAAAGTTTTTAAACAATATTTTTATGACCGTCGGCCAAGAGGTAATCCATAGCTACATTTGTGAAATGTTATTTAACAATTAACGGAAATAGCTGTCATCGCGAACGGACGATAACTGAACAAGCAAAATTTTTTTTCAGAAAATATTTGTTTTCCAGAGATAGAGAAGGTTACATAAATACTTTGCGTTTTATTTTTGCTAAATTTTGGACACTGTTCTAAATCATTAAGACGAAATTTTAAAAAAATGTCAAGGTTAAAAAACTAAAGGTAGAACACAATTCGATAATGAATATATCACTAATATTTTCTGAGTGCTTATTGGCCTGTGTCTACAACTATGTTTCAAATGATTAAAATGAGTCACACAATTTTTGGCTGTTTAAATGAAAGCCTCTTAAGTCTGATTGTAGATAAAATAGAATTTATTACCTTTTCATCTCTCTTCAAGGATACACCTTATAAGAATATATAAATACATAGCAGTTTGGGCGTAAATAATAAAACTGTTTTTGCTTCATCATTCATGAAGCATCCTCTATTCAGTACTTAGTATACTGAAATAATCAGCTAATTCTTACATTGCATTGGTAAAACTTGTTAATTACATCATGAAAAGAACCCGATATTAAAAAATAACCGAAAAAAACAAAACGCTTTTCATAACCAAAATTGTTTAAATGCGACCTTGCCATAACTGCAAAACTTATCTAAATATCTTTAACGCAATTGTCCTCCACAGACAATTCACTTTTCAGAAATATTTAAAAAGGTGAAAAGTGAATTGAAAAGTGTACTTATTTCAGTTTGATTCTACTATTGTGACGTGCAATCCAAGATCCACTGATAATAGATATATCACATGCTTATAAAACACGTGTAGCAGCTAATCAGATAACAGACATACACAAAGATTCATACCCCACTTTGGTACTCCCAAAAGAGAAAACAAAGAAACATGTAAATTAATTTTTATTATGTCTATCTTGACACAAGTGTCATGTAATTTTATATTTTGCACACACTTGTCTCATCCCCTTATTTTTAGACAAAAACAATTTCAAAATTCGTCGTCAATATCACGAAGTAGCGCATCTTACTTTTTTAAATTTTACTGGAGACCGTCCATTGGAAAAAAAATAAGTTTAGTTTGTTTTCCTAGTTTTTTCTATTATGTTCTAAATGCATCTCCTTCCTTGAACTGATAATATAGAAAAATATTTTCTGAAAATTTGAGTTACGTTTCTTAGTGAAATTACCAAATTGTTGTTGCTGTACGAATAAATGACTTACGCCACCATTTATATTTAGCGTGAAACAATAGTTTTACAAATATTTTCATTAGGCTCTTTGGAAATCAATGAAATCATTAAATTATTGCAATGCCCTTTGTAGCTCTTGTACGTTATTGACCGAGAAATTGAAGAGTTTGTTTTGGAATAATTTGGTTGCATCTTGATATTCTTTGTTAATTCGGGTAATATTTCTTCTGAACTATCACTTTTAATGCTGTCCATGACTATAACTTATTCTTTTGTACCACCTTTTGTTAAATAACAAATAGTAGTAGTCAAAGTTTTATTGAAAATTCCACATTACATTTACAAGAGGTACTAATCTAAAACAAATATAATACATCTTTTATTTATAATGTTTTTACAAAGAAGACAATAGTCATCATAACAATAAATAAATAATAATTGTGAATATATTTTATATTAATGTTGATCATGTAATAGTATGAGAGGTTCGTAAATTGTCTGGGTAGGGAATAAACTTTTGGGTGGGATGATGGAATTGGTTGGGTAAATTAAAGGATTTATTAATTGCTGGAAATTTCTTTAGAGAATCTTTAAAATTTGATGGTCAATTTTGTTTTTTTGACGAGAAGGTTATTGGAGAGATTTTGGAAAGGATTATTGGGATGTGTAATTTTCATGATTTTTCATCAGGCTGCTTATTTCCTCTAATGTTACGTAAGGCTGGCTTTCGACAATACCCAAATAGCATAGGTCGGCAAATCATTTTATAAATATTACATGCTGTTGCAGTATTTTTACCTTCATTTTCATATCTAAAGTCAAGTCTAAAATGTTTGGTTCTTGATATAACACATTGTTTACACCATTCTGTGGATGGCTTAAAATTTAGCTTGCTGTCAATATTGATACTTTCAAGATTGTTGGAAGGCTGGAGTGTCTGTTGAAGTAAATTAATTGATGGAAAATTATTCGTAACTCTATATGGTTAAATATAATCAGATGAGATTTATTTGGATTTGGAATAGTTTGCCATCTCTTCATCCAGAATATTATATTTTCTGAGAGTTGCTGTATAGATTTTCAATGGTCTTTCAAAAATTATCAATTAGGCAATTATCATCAGCAAATTGTAGCATTTTGATTCATATTCTGTGGACGTTCCAGATTGTAATTATATATATTACAGCCGAAAATGTATTGAGTATTGAAGACAGGGGAGAACCATGTGGTAAACTTTGTTCAGGAGTAAATGGGACGGACAACTTGTTTCTAACTTGGACTTGACGAGATCGATTTGAAATATAATGTTTTAAAATCCATAATTTTTATAAATATCCGCGGAGTCAAACACTAACGAAGACATTGTTTATATCAAGAAAAATGGCAGCCGACTTGTTTCCTAATTTATTGTTTGTTCGACCATTATTTGTTAATACTATCAGGAGGTGAATTGTGGATGATTCGCCTGAAACCAAACTCGTAGGTAGTTGGGCTTTAAATAACATTTCTACCTCACTGTCAACTTTTATTGTTTAATTATTCTTAACAGTTCTTAGTTAATTACAGCATATACCATTTTTAGATTCATCTTGCAACATTAGCCTACATACATATTTAATATAGTTTTACACCTTGAAATTTAAAAAATTTAAAGATACATAGTGAGATACTGCAAGTCTTAACAAATTAAATTGGGATACCTACGTCTCCTATCTCACTAACTGATATGAAGTTACGCCAGTTCATGAAATTGTACATTTGAGGAACATGACGTTATACGTCGATGACTATTATTTTTTTAAATTAAATCTATAGGGAATTGACATTTTCACTTTGTGGAATATGCGGTTTTATAATCATAAGTGAAATATCTTAAATTTCAATATTTATAAGTCGTCACTTCGTCATATTGACGACGAATTATTCCTAGTCCAGTGCAATTAGGTTTATACCTCGGAACCCAGCTATAATGAATGGATTTGAATGTTTTTTTTGATTTCTAATGCTATAAACCAAATAGTTTACCCATTGAAAATTACCGCAATTTCGAAAATCTGTAAATATAAAAAAAAATTAACATTTTTAGAAATCTCAACGAAAAATACAATTATCGGAATTTTTAAATATTTCTTTTAAGAAAATAATGATTGTTATAGTTTTCGAGGTTGTTTATAAAGAATTTGTAAAAAATTAAATTTTTTTAAAATTAATTTGAAGACAGAAGCTCCAAAAAGTGAAATAAATGAAACAAACGTTAAATAATACAAATTCATCAATTTTTTATAGAAAACAATCTATTAACAACTTACGCTAAATAATAATTATTATAAATTTTAATGACATAAATAATTATAAATTTTTATTACACATTGGTAATGTTTGTTCAAGGCTTTTATAACAATAAATTTTTGCGGATACCCTGACTTTTGCTGGTTTGAGAAAATATATTTCTATATAAGGAGGTGTTAAAGCTGTTAATAAAATTAAGACATCAATCAATATCTTCAGCAACAACAACACCATTTTCTGATTTAATATTAATTAATAATTTGTACGATTAATGTATCGGCATCACTTTCAGCTTGACACGAGAAAATATTGTTATCAGCTGGTTTCTTCCTTAACATTTAGATAAATCTGCTGTTTGCAAGGAACTTTTCTTCGGGAACTTTAAAAGGCATATTTTCATCAAAAATTAAATCTGTTGAGGCATTTTTCAATGATCGACAATATTTTTTAACTGATTTAGGCAGTTGATGTTGCGATATCTGTCAAAAACGACAAAAACATTGTTTCCATAATTATTTCTTAAATATCGTATGTAATTGCATATCGTCTCGAATTTTTCATCTAATTGCCATTTGCAACGATGT
Organism: Rutpela maculata; assembly: GCA_936432065.2. Taxonomy (NCBI): domain Eukaryota; kingdom Metazoa; phylum Arthropoda; class Insecta; order Coleoptera; family Cerambycidae; genus Rutpela; species Rutpela maculata. The sequence goes on along the minus strand of OW386287.2, from coordinate 34,545,681 downwards.
AATAACATTCCGCCATCAATAACGTACGAAAATGTATTGTTATCATTTACACAGATAAATCGTAAACATTTAATTTAGTTGTCTTTCGCATTAAACCTTGGTTGGTTGGTTGGTTGGTTGGCTGAGTTTTGTTGGGTGGCTTTGGTGGTGTGCCAATCAGCCAGACTTATTTACAGTACGTATCATAGTATAAACCTATATGCTTTCATTTTAATTTTGAGATCCTAATTAAACATTGGACACATGTGATACAAGCAGGAAAGTGAGTTGCCGAGGAGGCTTTCACGGCAGGTTTAGACGAACAGGAGGGGGCCTACGGAAAGGTTAAAACAGTAGAGATATGAGACTGTCAATCACTAGGTTTTAAATCCTATTTCTTTCAAGTAAAAATATCTTGATATTATTGCTTCCTAGCAAAAGTGATATATTTACAGGGAATTGTATTTCTTCCTTAATTTTTTCATATATCCTACTCATTTGACATTGGTTTAGAGGACAGTCTAAAATTATATGTGACGTGTCACATAGTTGTCCACATATACAATCTGGAGAATCTTTTAACCCGATTTTGTGCAGATATGCTTGGTGTAGTACATGTCCACTTCTCAATCGATTTAATGTTTTTATATAGTTCCAATTGTTTGACAGACAGAACCAGGGTTTTCTAGGGATTTTTGGTTGTATGGTCTTATAGAACGTTCCTGTTGGTTCGTTTAAATATTGGTGTTGCAATTTATCTTCGAGTTTTTCATTCACTAACTGGCGGAAATCTGACTTAGGGAGTTTTAAGTTTACTATTTCGTTGCCATTTTGTCTACCATTTCATTATGTATAAGTCCTGTGTGGCCCACATTATTTCTAGTATTTTGTTGTTATTCATAAATTGTTTTTGAAGATTTTTTATATCAATTATTATGCTGTTGCTTTTTCATGCTTTTCTATTATTTAAGGCCTGCACGACACTTTTGCTATCAATGAAAATAATGCTTTTGTCAGCTATATGTAGACAATATTTCATAGCTTCCCTAATTGCTATCATCTCGGCGGTAAAAATAGATGAATATGGTGGTAGTTTGTATTTTGCCTGATAATTTTTCATAGGGTCGTAAAAAGCATATCCGACCTTGTTACCGTTTTTTGATCCATCACTATAAATATAGTGGTAATCAGGCCATTTATTTTCTAAGTCGAGCTGGAAAGCAGCATCTCAGGTAAATGTTTATAATCTGTTGTAGAGTGTGTCTCAATTTCCTTCAAAAACAAGTCTAATTCGATGGTAGAACATGGAGTAATGATAGATTGGGATATTTTTTCTGAGTACTGTAGCATGTCCATATAGCTTTTTACTATAAGGGGGGGTTTTCTTCTTTTCCCAATATCTATTTGTGAGGGTCATGATAAAAAGATTATGTACCATTCTAAGAGTGGACTCTGTTTAGCTATTAAGTCTATAGTTAAGTTATCACTAAGGTACTTTCGTCGGAGATTTAGGGGTGTTATAACGGTTTCAACTTGCATAACATTTACAGGAGTGCCTTTGAGATACCCGCCACAGAGGCGGAGGCATTTATTTTGTATGATGTCTAACTTTTTTAGATGTGTATTTGCAGACATGTCATAAAATACACTGCTATAATCAATAATAGGTCGTAGCAAAGCCTTATACAAAACCAGGGCTGTATTGGGGTCTGCACCCCAATTTTGGTAACAAAATGAACGAAAAATATTGATCACATTTTCAGACTTCTTTGTGATTTTTGGAATGTGTTCTTTAAAATTTAGTTTTCGGTCCAAAGTAACGCCTAAAAAAATAACTAAGTTTTTATGTGCAAAAGTGTAATTATGTAATTTTATCGAGTTCGGTAGTTGAGTTCTCTTCCTGGTTAATGTGCATACAATTGACTTTTCTTGTGATATAGTTAAGTTAATATTTTCTGACCATTTTTCCAATTTTTTTGCACAAAATGATAGTTTCTCATTACAATCTTCTATCATACGTCCTACTGTATATAGACACACGTCATCTGCAAATTCTGTTATCTTAATATCCTTATCACTTACTTTTAAACTTAAGTCCATTACATATATTATATATAAAATAGGACTTAACGCGCTTCCCTGTGGTAAACCAAAAGAAGTGGTGGTAGTTTCCTATTATTTCATTCGTTTTTAGGAAGATTTTCCTGTCCATATATAAATTTATTATATTTAGAGTAAATTTAATGGGTAGATTTAAGTCTATCATTTTTTGTTGCAATATCTCTAGTAATACATTATCATGTTAGGTTAAAAAATTTCTTAGGATAATGAAATAATAATATAATATTGTTTTGAATGTTTATACATGTATATTTAGAAGTATAAAAGTATTGTAGTTTTAAATTTTTGACAAAAAAAATAGGCACTTTTTATGTCTAGGAAAAGAGCCGTAACAGATTTATTTGCTGTAAGAGCCGTTTGTATAGATGTGATTAAATTTTCGATGTTGTCTGGAGTAGAATTATTTGACCTAAAACCAAATTGTGTTTTTGGCATTAAACTGTTTGATTATAACCACCATTCTAGTCTAGTTTTTATTAGATGTTCGTAAATTTTTAATATACGGGATGACAATGAAATTGGTCTGTATGAATCTGGGAAATTTGGGTTTCTTCCCGGCTTTGGTATTAATAAATGATATATTCCTTCCAACTGGCTGAAATGTCCAATTGTCCAGTCCATATTCTGTTTAATATATTCAAAAAAATATTTTTTGATTGAGAGGGGAGGTGCCTTATCATTAAATAATGATTGTTGTCTTCTCCAGGTGAGGATTTTTCTTTTGTTTTGCAGTGTAGGACATAATTTAGTACCTCCAGTGTAAATTCTTTTAATAAAGCATGGCCAGTTTGAGGGTAACTCTCTTGAGAGGTTAGTTTATTTATGGCGGAGTATGGGGTTAGTTTATTATATATATATCTTCCAACAAATTTTCGGATAGTTGTATAGGATTTCTGTTTCCGGTTTTTATATTTATTTACGTTTGCCCATATTTCTTTGATGGGAGTATTTTTGTTTATAGAAAAGCAGAATTTTTTCCATGACTCACGTTTTGCAATCTTTATAGTGTTTTTTTTTGCGTTTGCGTCGCATTAAACCTTGATCGAACAGAGTTACAGGATATGGAGCTGACTTAAAATTTATGTACGTTTGAAGTATTTTTCTGATTTTTTTAAAACACAAATACGTTGAGAGAGCAACAATTCATCTATTGGAATGACTGCATCATAAACTTTGATATTGTTGTTAACAGCTGAATTTTCTTAGATGCATTAACTGTATGTGATACTACTTCAGCGTTTTACAAAAAGGGTAAAAATAAATTTGCCAAATTATTCGAATATCGTACAGATTTACAAGATGCTGCTATTATCTTTACTGATGAAACTGCTGACGTCACTAATATTTTGCAATCGGGTACTCTATGCATTTTAGCATTATATTGCTCCTAAAAATCAAGAAAATGTAAATAATTTTCGATACCAATCGTTTCTTAAAGCTACAAGTAAAAATACCTGTGTCAACTTGACTTCATTCATACCTACACTCGATGCTACTTCAGAACATATAAAAAGAGTCTATTTACAAGTACAGTTGTGGATGAGACATGATAATTTGCTAAAAGAATGGGGATGGAAAAAAAAAGATAATTCACTAGTACCAGTTACAATGAACCAACCACCAGCTTCTGAAAATTTATTGAAAATGATTTCTTGTTCATGTAAAACTGGCTCTGTTTGTCGATATAGAAAAAGTGGCTTAAATTGTTTTATAGCATGTTTACTATGTGAAGGAGTTAGCTGCCTAAGTGCTCCATTATGGACAATGCCTATCTATCCGTATTAATGAATGACATCGAAAACGAAAACGTCGTAGACAATTAGTTTACATGATTATCCTTGTAATAAAAATTTTTAATTATTTATGTCATTAAAATTTATAATAATAATAATTATCTAGCATAAGTTGTTAATAAATTATTTTCTATAAAAAATTGATGTATTTGTATTATTTAACGTTTCTTTGATTTATTTTGCTTTTTGGAGCTTCTGCCATCTTAAAATTAATTTTAAAAGTTTATTTTTTTTACAGATTCGTTATAAACAACCTCAAAAACTATAACAATCATTTCAATCATATTTGCTTAAAAAATATATTTAAAAATCATCAAATATTGCTTAATTTACTTTTGGTGCTGTAATAGGGTTCTTAATCTGTTGGGTAAATAAATAAACAAACTAGGTCACTTTTTTTGGTTCCACATTATATACAAAAGCGTGAAAAGTTTTCATTTGTTTAATACCTATAACTTTAGGATTTTCCTGATAAAGTCAAATAAAAAATATAATAATATTATTAAGGGAATGATGATGTGTCTATCCTGCTATTCCACTATGACAATTTATGCACAAGTATCGATTTTTAAACATTTTACATAAATTCGCCCTATATTCGATATAAAAGGCAATAAAGAATTAGGTTAACCAAGTGGAAACCATCACAATACTTTTAAATTGAGCGGAAATGAGAGTGGAGTCACTTCACCACTTAGCGTTTTACCTGCGTCATAGCACCTTATTATTTTTCTTGTCAATCGACAACTGTTATATTTTAGAATACTTCATAGTCGTATTTTGCTATTTACAATTGTACTTTAGATGATAAAGAAAAACGACTACATTTGACATATTTAGTAAACTAATAAGTGAAACTTGAATATTATATGATTTTTTATTTTCAAGACAGGGCAAGAGATTATAATGAATTTTTTCTACGATAGTGTTTAAAATAGCTAATTAATACACTAGTTCAGTAATATAACAGTTAATATTGGAATATATCGGACAAAATTCATAAAATCTTGAAAATTGGTAGAAATGTTAAGGATAGCATAAGAATTGAACACAATGATTTGATTACAAACTTAAATCTAAGTACAAATATAAAAGTATTTCAAACCAATATCAGAAGTCTACAAAAAAATTTTGATGAACTCTTGCTATTACTCAATCACTTCACAGACAATTTTGATATTATCATTCTAACAGAAACATTTGAAATTCAGGATCTAGCATTATTTAATATAAATGGATATGACACTCTGTATAATGAAGGAAATGTTAACAAAAATGATGGAGTAATAGTACTAATAAAAAAATGTCTATCATATCATCATAGAGTTTATATATTAGAAAATATAAAATATAATAATAACCTCATTAATTTAAATTTACTGGAAGTAGAAATAAATGTGAATAATAATTTAATAACTTGTATATATAGATCTCCTAACACACGTCCATATAGTTTCAATGACGGATTAAAAAATTATCTAAAGGAAATAAATAAATGTTATTACGCACACGTATTAACTGGAGATATAAACATCAATATTTCCTCGGATGATGATTTCTGTCAAGAATATTTAAATATACTAAACGAATATGACTTTAGGTCATATATAAACAAGTACACCAGAGAACAAAATGAACAAAAATCCACCATAGATCATTTTTTTATTAAGAGTGCTGAAAGAGAAAACAATTTTTTTCCTATTATAATAAAAACATCAATTACAGATCACTACCCAATTTTATTATATCTAGATACAAATAGTAATATTACTTCTTTAACTAAGACAAGGGGCGAGCGTAGAGGCGACTTCAATGTGAATATCAGTCGATATTCCGTTGAAGCAACGTCGAGCGCGGTTAGTACTTGGATGGGCGACCCACCTATTTTGGGAAATACAGCGTTCTCGCCCCACCTTCTAGAGGCTTGTATATCAGTGTATACTCGGAAGTTACGTAATTTCAGACGAGGATTACATAGTGGATATACCATCCTTCGGAGGGGATGTAAAGCAGGCGGTCCCTTGTCTATTAAATGTTAGGCAAGTAAAAGATCCCTACTCTTCTTAAGGGAAAAGGTTCGGCAAAATTTCCAGGTTGGGGGTAGCTCGTCTCCTGGCGTCGGTGATAGGCCCTGGTAGCGGAAATAGGCCGACGTTAAATAGTTAAAAAAAAAAAACTAAGACAAATTATACAACAAAAAAATATATAGATTATATTAACTTACAATGTGATTTACAAAAAGAACAATGGGCAGATATATACCAAAAGGAAGATCTTAATCTACAGTGGGAATCATTTATTAATAAGTTCACATACTACATAAACAAAAACACAAAAACTATAAAAAAAATGAACAAATCCAAAGGAAAAAAAGAATGGATAACGTCAGGCCTCCTTCAATCTGTAAAAGTGAAAAATTCTTTATACCATAAAATGAAACAAAACCCAGAAAATACAGAAATAATCAGACAATACAAAAAATATAAAAACAAACTAACGCAATTGATTAAAAATGCTAAAATGCATTACTATAATAGTATCATAACAAAAAATAAGAACTCTACAAAAGAACTTTGGAATGCGGTAAATCGAATTTGTAATAAAAGTAATAACGATACGATTTTAAAGGAAATTGAATTCGATAACAAAATCATTAAAAATGAAAAAGAAATAGCTGATACGTTTAATCAGCACTATATTAATATGGGTGAATCTTTAGCAAAGCAAATACAAAATACTGGTCAACTTAGTGATAATGAGAAATACCTTGAAAATTCAATATTTTTGCAACCAACTAACGAAACTGAATTAAGAGAGGTTACAAATAGTTTAAAAGAAAAGAAAGCACCTGGTTACGATAATATTAAAGCCGAAACCCTAAAACAAACCATAAATGAAATAAAGCAACCACTTATTCATTTGATCAATAGCTCGCTTGCACAAGGATTATTTCCAAATGCATTAAAAGTTGGAGTTATAAAACCCCTATATAAAAATGGCGATAAATTAAAATTAACCAACTATAGACCTATTGCGCTAATTTCCAATGTTGCCAAATTGCTTGAAAATATACTAAAAAATAGAATTGTGAAATTTTTAGATAAAATTAATATTATATCTAACAGGCAATTTGGTTTCAGGGAAAGAAAGTCCACAGAAGATGCTATAGCCTATTTAACAGGGTTAATTTATAGAAAATTAGATAATAATAAGCCATCTCTGTGTGTTTTTGTAGACTTAGCAAAGGTATTTGATACTGACTGTCACAAGCGACTATTGTCAAAAATGCAGAAACTCGGGTTTCGGGGAAATGCTTTCCAACTCATAAAAAGTTATCTTACAGGGAGGACCCAATATGTACGAATTAATGAGGCTCTAAGTAATTCACGAATTATAAATTGGGGGGTCCCTCAAGGAACTGTTTTAGGGCCGATTTTATTTATTATTTATATAAATAGTCTACTTACCCTTAATAGTGCAGGAGAAATTTTGAGCTTTGCTGATGACACCGCTATATTTTATAGTGCAGACACGTGGCAGGACCTAAAACAAATAGTAGAGAAGGATTTCAAAAACATCAAAAATTGGTTTGACACAAATATCTTAACTATAAATAACATGAAAACCAAATGCCTTCCTTTTACATCCTTAGTGAATAATCTCCCAAATTTCGGTCCTTTGAACATATCATCAAATCTAATAATTGAGGAAGCAAAATCGATGAAATACTTGGGTATTGTGATTGAGAAACACCTTCGTTGGGATTTGCAAGTAAATTATATTACAAATAAAACTAGATATTTATTATCAAGTTTCAAATTCCTGAAACAGTACCTACGTATTAGTCAATTAAAGACTTTATATTTTGCATTAATACAGACGCATTTCACCTATGGAATAATAGGTTGGGGAGCAGTGGCAAATTGTTATTTGATTAAATTAATGGTTTTACAAAAGTGGTTTTTAAAAATTATATTAAATAAAGAATATACTTATTCAAGTAATCGTTTGCTACAAGAAATGGCTGTTATGGACATCCGTCAATTATATGGTTACTCCCTTCTAATGAACCTTCAAAAAACAAAAAATATAGATTTTAAGAAACATGGTTATGACACCAGACTAAAAAATATAATTACAGTAAAACCAAAAGTTTATAAAACAGTTGGTGTAAAGAATCACACTTATTTATCTGTAAAATTATATGAGGTATGTGTATATTTGATTTTATAGTGTCTAGTATGTAATAATAGATAGATAATCTAAAAAGACTTCAAAAGAAACAACGTCCTAGGGGATGAAGCACAACTATTTGCGGGTGGGAACTTTTTGTTTATTAATTCTAATGCTATCCTTGACATTTCTACCAATTTTCAAAACTTTATGAATTTTGTCCGATATAAATCGTTAAATTACTGAACTACACTCCCCACAGTGTATAAAGTTGAATTTTATAGAGGCCTCGCGTATTTCTACACTTTCTCAAATACGTAAATTAATTATATCCAGTATCAAACATTCTTAAATAGGGCAGCTTCAAATCAAATGAAGGGATATTTAAATTAATAGAATATTTTACCTATTACATCCAAAACATACAAAACATTAGTGGTACAAGTGTATATATTAAATTAATTATATTAATTACGGGACATAGCCATTTGAAGACTGACGCGAAGACTTCAAACTCTTTATCGAAGAGATAAGTTTCTTCATGCTGACCGGAGTGAAAAGATAGATCACTGGCAATAAGACCATCTGAGACATGGACTGTTGGGGAGGTAGACAGAATTCCCTAGATAGCCGCATACACAGGTCTATTTTCCAAAACGACTCTCCAGCATTGTATTATATTGCGCCCTTGCATCAATTGGAGAGAGTATAATATACAGGGTGTTCCATTCATAGACATGCAAAACGAACAAGATGATACAGGAATCCGGTAGCAACAATAGTGCTTACATATGGGGTCTGATTCTGAACGGTTTAAAAGTTACGAATTTTTTCCATTTTTTCGGACGTACTCCATTCTACACTAAGAATTTCACCGCTAAGAAGAAAGTAACTGCTGCAGCGACGTGATTATTGAAGGTAATCTGAAAATCCGCATACTTTTGATTAAACCACTTTGTATCCTCAAAAACTAGTGTTTGTGTGGCCATGTCTAGGATGAGGGTATTAGAACCAATCATATTCCATCAGACATTTATCAAAGCAAATTCAACCAGCAATTTGCGTCCACTGCTGGACATATGCCTCCCGTAAATATTTCCATCGATTCCTGTCTTGTGCCGTCTGTATCCAATTTCCCTGCAACCGCTTTAGATCGTCCGTCCACCGCGTGGGGGATCGGCCTCTACTTCGATAAGCCCCTTGTCTAGGTCTCCACTCCACGATCCTCTTAGTCCATCGACCGTCACTGAACCTTGCAACATGACCTGCCCAGTTCCACTTTAGGGAAGTTATTCTCTCTATGGCATCTGTTACGCCTGTTCTCTGCCTTATGATTTCGTTTGGTATTTGATCCCTCAGAGATATACCCAACATCGATCGTTCCATGGCTCTTTGAGCGACTCGTATTTTGCAGATTGCTTTCTTCGCCAACGTTAAAGTTTCCGCCCCGTAGGTCATTACTAGGAGAACGCATTGGTCATATACCTTTCGTTTAGGGTTCATTGGGATATCTGCCTTAAGAACATCCCTCAATTTACCAAAGGCTGCCCATGCCAGTCCTATCCTTCTGTAGATTTCGCAGGCTTGGTTATCTCGGTTTATCTGAATTCCGTGCCCTAGGTATTTATACGACATTACCTGTTCGATCTTAGATCCACCCACATGTATATTGTCGCTGAGGACGAGGTTTGTCATAAACTGGGATTTTTGAAAATTGATTTTTAAACCGACTTCTAGCGATGCTTCGTACATGCTCCTTAGTATTTCACTGGCGTCTTTTGCATTGTCCGCTATCAGTACGAAGTCGTCAGCAAAGCGCAAATGATTTAGATATTCTCCATCTATGTTGATGCCTTTTCGATCCCAATTTACTCTTTTGCACAAAAGCTCCAGTAGCGCTGTGAATAGCTTTGGTGATAAAGTGTCGCCTTGACGTACCCCTCGACCAATGGGGAATTTGTTGGTGTCTTCATGAAGTCGGACACAAGCAGTTGCGTTTTTGTAGATGTTACCTATCAGTGTTGCGTATCTGTGGTCGATCCTACTTTCCGCTAGAGCTTTTAGCAAATTATAGGCTTTAAAATTAGAATAAGTACTGATAATCTTTTTATATGCGGACAAACTGGAATTTTTAATTGTGCATTTAATCAAGATCAAACGAATGTTTTAATGGATAAACTGGTAGAACTTGGATTCTGCCTTCCACTAAATATTAATAATATTCTGGTATCCGAAAATTTCGTGGCCTTCACAGTATTGTATATATTTTTTAAATCAACAAATATAAGTCTATAAGTCCAATAAGTTTTAAGTTAAACTTGCTACCTTAGTGTTTATTGCTCCTGTGTGGTTTTATCCTATCATACCGTGGCCCCCCTACCCTGTCTATGTCTCCATGAAGTCGTCAAGATGGACCCCTTGACGTGAAATTAGTGTCCCCGTTATATATCCCTACGATAGATAGGTGTATGTATTTGTGTGCGCATACACGTACGTGTATTGCATGCATACTTTACACTTTCATATATGTAGCTTTGGTTAGGTTAATAGTAGGCAATAACAGGGACGAATATCAGGTCATGCCGGAAGAGTTTTGTTTGCATGTGTCACGAATATGTTCTAAATCAAGAGCTACTGGCAGATGGTTTCATCTAAAGCCAAGAAAGAAGAGGAAATAAAATTAGGCTAAGACTACTGATTTTGCAACTGTTTACCGATAATTTACATGATGCTAATTACAGAGACGATTTTTCCTAAGGCGATTTTCTCACACAATGCGTGAATCAAATGGGTTCTTCTAGAGCAATTTTTTGATGACACAGCTAACCGGAATTGACCACTCTGGATTATTTTCAGTTTGACCAAATCAAAAATCAAGCTTTCAAAAACAGAAGGAACTTTCAAAACTAGAGCAGGCTATTGTTCATGCTATGTAGAATATACCTCCAGAAAATTCAAAAAACACACGTCCATATAGTTTCAATGACGGATTAAAAAATTATCTAAAGGAAATAAATAAATGTTATTACGCACACGTATTAACTGGAGATATAAACATCAATATTTCCTCGGATGATGATTTCTGTCAAGAATATTTAAATATACTAAACGAATATGACTTTAGGTCATATATAAACAAGTACACCAGAGAACAAAATGAACAAAAATCCACCATAGATCATTTTTTTATTAAGAGTGCTGAAAGAGAAAACAATTTTTTTCCTATTATAATAAAAACATCAATTACAGATCACTACCCAATTTTATTATATCTAGATACAAATAGTAATATTACTTCTTTAACTAAGACAAGGGGCGAGCGTAGAGGCGACTTCAATGTGAATATCAGTCGATATTCCGTTGAAGCAACGTCGAGCGCGGTTAGTACTTGGATGGGCGACCCACCTATTTTGGGAAATACAGCGTTCTCGCCCCACCTTCTAGAGGCTTGTATATCAGTGTATACTCGGAAGTTACGTAATTTCAGACGAGGATTACATAGTGGATATACCATCCTTCGGAGGGGATGTAAAGCAGGCGGTCCCTTGTCTATTAAATGTTAGGCAAGTAAAAGATCCCTACTCTTCTTAAGGGAAAAGGTTCGGCAAAATTTCCAGGTTGGGGGTAGCTCGTCTCCTGGCGTCGGTGATAGGCCCTGGTAGCGGAAATAGGCCGACGTTAAATAGTTAAAAAAAAAAAAACTAAGACAAATTATACAACAAAAAAATATATAGATTATATTAACTTACAATGTGATTTACAAAAAGAACAATGGGCAGATATATACCAAAAGGAAGATCTTAATCTACAGTGGGAATCATTTATTAATAAGTTCACATACTACATAAACAAAAACACAAAAACTATAAAAAAAATGAACAAATCCAAAGGAAAAAAAGAATGGATAACGTCAGGCCTCCTTCAATCTGTAAAAGTGAAAAATTCTTTATACCATAAAATGAAACAAAACCCAGAAAATACAGAAATAATCAGACAATACAAAAAATATAAAAACAAACTAACGCAATTGATTAAAAATGCTAAAATGCATTACTATAATAGTATCATAACAAAAAATAAGAACTCTACAAAAGAACTTTGGAATGCGGTAAATCGAATTTGTAATAAAAGTAATAACGATACGATTTTAAAGGAAATTGAATTCGATAACAAAATCATTAAAAATGAAAAAGAAATAGCTGATACGTTTAATCAGCACTATATTAATATGGGTGAATCTTTAGCAAAGCAAATACAAAATACTGGTCAACTTAGTGATAATGAGAAATACCTTGAAAATTCAATATTTTTGCAACCAACTAACGAAACTGAATTAAGAGAGGTTACAAATAGTTTAAAAGAAAAGAAAGCACCTGGTTACGATAATATTAAAGCCGAAACCCTAAAACAAACCATAAATGAAATAAAGCAACCACTTATTCATTTGATCAATAGCTCGCTTGCACAAGGATTATTTCCAAATGCATTAAAAGTTGGAGTTATAAAACCCCTATATAAAAATGGCGATAAATTAAAATTAACCAACTATAGACCTATTGCGCTAATTTCCAATGTTGCCAAATTGCTTGAAAATATACTAAAAAATAGAATTGTGAAATTTTTAGATAAAATTAATATTATATCTAACAGGCAATTTGGTTTCAGGGAAAGAAAGTCCACAGAAGATGCTATAGCCTATTTAACAGGGTTAATTTATAGAAAATTAGATAATAATAAGCCATCTCTGTGTGTTTTTGTAGACTTAGCAAAGGTATTTGATACTGACTGTCACAAGCGACTATTGTCAAAAATGCAGAAACTCGGGTTTCGGGGAAATGCTTTCCAACTCATAAAAAGTTATCTTACAGGGAGGACCCAATATGTACGAATTAATGAGGCTCTAAGTAATTCACGAATTATAAATTGGGGGGTCCCTCAAGGAACTGTTTTAGGGCCGATTTTATTTATTATTTATATAAATAGTCTACTTACCCTTAATAGTGCAGGAGAAATTTTGAGCTTTGCTGATGACACCGCTATATTTTATAGTGCAGACACGTGGCAGGACCTAAAACAAATAGTAGAGAAGGATTTCAAAAACATCAAAAATTGGTTTGACACAAATATCTTAACTATAAATAACATGAAAACCAAATGCCTTCCTTTTACATCCTTAGTGAATAATCTCCCAAATTTCGGTCCTTTGAACATATCATCAAATCTAATAATTGAGGAAGCAAAATCGATGAAATACTTGGGTATTGTGATTGAGAAACACCTTCGTTGGGATTTGCAAGTAAATTATATTACAAATAAAACTAGATATTTATTATCAAGTTTCAAATTCCTGAAACAGTACCTACGTATTAGTCAATTAAAGACTTTATATTTTGCATTAATACAGACGCATTTCACCTATGGAATAATAGGTTGGGGAGCAGTGGCAAATTGTTATTTGATTAAATTAATGGTTTTACAAAAGTGGTTTTTAAAAATTATATTAAATAAAGAATATACTTATTCAAGTAATCGTTTGCTACAAGAAATGGCTGTTATGGACATCCGTCAATTATATGGTTACTCCCTTCTAATGAACCTTCAAAAAACAAAAAATATAGATTTTAAGAAACATGGTTATGACACCAGACTAAAAAATATAATTACAGTAAAACCAAAAGTTTATAAAACAGTTGGTGTAAAGAATCACACTTATTTATCTGTAAAATTATATGAGGTATGTGTATATTTGATTTTATAGTGTCTAGTATGTAATAATAGATAGATAATCTAAAAAGACTTCAAAAGAAACAACGTCCTAGGGGATGAAGCACAACTATTTGCGGGTGGGAACTTTTTGTTTATTAATTCTAATGCTATCCTTGACATTTCTACCAATTTTCAAAACTTTATGAATTTTGTCCGATATAAATCGTTAAATTACTGAACTACACTCCCCACAGTGTATAAAGTTGAATTTTATAGAGGCCTCGCGTATTTCTACACTTTCTCAAATACGTAAATTAATTATATCCAGTATCAAACATTCTTAAATAGGGCAGCTTCAAATCAAATGAAGGGATATTTAAATTAATAGAATATTTTACCTATTACATCCAAAACATACAAAACATTAGTGGTACAAGTGTATATATTAAATTAATTATATTAATTACGGGACATAGCCATTTGAAGACTGACGCGAAGACTTCAAACTCTTTATCGAAGAGATAAGTTTCTTCATGCTGACCGGAGTGAAAAGATAGATCACTGGCAATAAGACCATCTGAGACATGGACTGTTGGGGAGGTAGACAGAATTCCCTAGATAGCCGCATACACAGGTCTATTTTCCAAAACGACTCTCCAGCATTGTATTATATTGCGCCCTTGCATCAATTGGAGAGAGTATAATATACAGGGTGTTCCATTCATAGACATGCAAAACGAACAAGATGATACAGGAATCCGGTAGCAACAATAGTGCTTACATATGGGGTCTGATTCTGAACGGTTTAAAAGTTACGAATTTTTTCCATTTTTTCGGACGTACTCCATTCTACACTAAGAATTTCACCGCTAAGAAGAAAGTAACTGCTGCAGCGACGTGATTATTGAAGGTAATCTGAAAATCCGCATACTTTTGATTAAACCACTTTGTATCCTCAAAAACTAGTGTTTGTGTGGCCATGTCTAGGATGAGGGTATTAGAACCAATCATATTCCATCAGACATTTATCAAAGCAAATTCAACCAGCAATTTGCGTCCACTGCTGGACATATGCCTCCCGTAAATATTTCCATCGATTCCTGTCTTGTGCCGTCTGTATCCAATTTCCCTGCAACCGCTTTAGATCGTCCGTCCACCGCGTGGGGGATCGGCCTCTACTTCGATAAGCCCCTTGTCTAGGTCTCCACTCCACGATCCTCTTAGTCCATCGACCGTCACTGAACCTTGCAACATGACCTGCCCAGTTCCACTTTAGGGAAGTTATTCTCTCTATGGCATCTGTTACGCCTGTTCTCTGCCTTATGATTTCGTTTGGTATTTGATCCCTCAGAGATATACCCAACATCGATCGTTCCATGGCTCTTTGAGCGACTCGTATTTTGCAGATTGCTTTCTTCGCCAACGTTAAAGTTTCCGCCCCGTAGGTCATTACTAGGAGAACGCATTGGTCATATACCTTTCGTTTAGGGTTCATTGGGATATCTGCCTTAAGAACATCCCTCAATTTACCAAAGGCTGCCCATGCCAGTCCTATCCTTCTGTAGATTTCGCAGGCTTGGTTATCTCGGTTTATCTGAATTCCGTGCCCTAGGTATTTATACGACATTACCTGTTCGATCTTAGATCCACCCACATGTATATTGTCGCTGAGGACGAGGTTTGTCATAAACTGGGATTTTTGAAAATTGATTTTTAAACCGACTTCTAGCGATGCTTCGTACATGCTCCTTAGTATTTCACTGGCGTCTTTTGCATTGTCCGCTATCAGTACGAAGTCGTCAGCAAAGCGCAAATGATTTAGATATTCTCCATCTATGTTGATGCCTTTTCGATCCCAATTTACTCTTTTGCACAAAAGCTCCAGTAGCGCTGTGAATAGCTTTGGTGATAAAGTGTCGCCTTGACGTACCCCTCGACCAATGGGGAATTTGTTGGTGTCTTCATGAAGTCGGACACAAGCAGTTGCGTTTTTGTAGATGTTACCTATCAGTGTTGCGTATCTGTGGTCGATCCTACTTTCCGCTAGAGCTTTTAGCAAATTATAGGCTTTAAAATTAGAATAAGTACTGATAATCTTTTTATATGCGGACAAACTGGAATTTTTAATTGTGCATTTAATCAAGATCAAACGAATGTTTTAATGGATAAACTGGTAGAACTTGGATTCTGCCTTCCACTAAATATTAATAATATTCTGGTATCCGAAAATTTCGTGGCCTTCACAGTATTGTATATATTTTTTAAATCAACAAATATAAGTCTATAAGTCCAATAAGTTTTAAGTTAAACTTGCTACCTTAGTGCTTATTGCTCCTGTGTGGTTTTATCCTATCATACCGTGGCCCCCCTACCCTGTCTATGTCTCCATGAAGTCGTCAAGATGGACCCCTTGACGTGAAATTAGTGTCCCCGTTATATATCCCTACGATAGATAGGTGTATGTATTTGTGTGCGCATACACGTACGTGTATTGCATGCATACTTTACACTTTCATATATGTAGCTTTGGTTAGGTTAATAGTAGGCAATAACAGGGACGAATATCAGGTCATGCCGGAAGAGTTTTGTTTGCATGTGTCACGAATATGTTCTAAATCAAGAGCTACTGGCAGATGGTTTCATCTAAAGCCAAGAAAGAAGAGGAAATAAAATTAGGCTAAGACTACTGATTTTGCAACTGTTTACCGATAATTTACATGATGCTAATTACAGAGACGATTTTTCCTAAGGCGATTTTCTCACACAATGCGTGAATCAAATGGGTTCTTCTAGAGCAATTTTTTGATGACACAGCTAACCGGAATTGACCACTCTGGATTATTTTCAGTTTGACCAAATCAAAAATCAAGCTTTCAAAAACAGAAGGAACTTTCAAAACTAGAGCAGGCTATTGTTCATGCTATGTAGAATATACCTCCAGAAAATTCAAAAAATGGTTTTTAAAATAGATTAGATTTGATTAGATTGAAAAAGGAGCCGGCTGATTGGCTTTGGTCACCGCGACCTCTGTGGATCTATTGTGGCTCTCCTTGTTTAATTTTACTTATCCAGCTTCGTCTTTTGTATCAGACTCCACAGCCTTGATAAAGGCTCCTTGGTATAGCTATCTGCCCTTGGTTTCTCTTCACCAAGTAGTTGGAACCTCAGTCTGGCTAGGCCTGCGCAATGACACAGCACATGTACTGAGGTTTCCTCTTCCTCTTGACAGAATCTGCATGTTGCATCCTCTGCCAGGCCCATTAGATTCATATGTCTATTAAGCCTACAATGTCCAGTTAGAAGACCTACTATTATCCTAATGGCCTTTCTATTTTGGCGTAGCAGGTCTTCCGTGAATTTGGCCGATCGTTCTTTAATGAACTTTTTGGCCTGTCTCTGTTGTGGGAAATTCTTCCACCACTCTAGAGATTTACTTTGTACCCATTCATTAATGGATGTTCGTATGCGTGGCTTAGCCACACCGCAAAAGGGTACGGGACCTACCAAGGCCTTAGATGCGCCTTCTCGGGCCAGTTCGTCAGCCTTCTCATTTCCCCTGTGTCCCTCGTGTCCTGGTACCCATGCCACAGTCACTTTGTTCTGACAAAGGGCATTTATACAATCCCATACTAGTCTTGAATCGATCTGCATGGAATCGAGTGCCTTTACTTGGCTATCGGAAAAAATGGCAATTGACTGGTTTACAGTTTCTTGCCTCATTATTTCCTTTGCACAACACTGTATAGCGGCCAATTCAGTCTGAATTATTGTGGCGTGTATTCCTAGACTTATCGGGATTTTCGTTCTCGACCTTATCCAGTAAATCCCAGCTCCGACTCATTGTTCTGTGTTGGAGCAGTCCGTATACCAGATCGTTTGCGCCGATATTGGAGGACCGTTTTTCCAGTCCTCTCTGTCTGGTATTTTGATTTGAAAATTTTTGTAGAAGTTATACTTTGGGACCATAGTGTCCTTGGGCATTTCCAAAATGGGATCTGCCTTAAGCTCTGAGTATAACTTTTGGTGCTCTGTTCCGTGTTGTTGCCTTATGGGCGTTGTGCCTTGCATTAGCCTATGTAACTCTGAACGAGCTTCTCCTTGGATAAATATGTGTAGTGATGTCAGGTCTAAAAGGACTTCAAATGCAGCCGTGGCCCCAGTGGCGCACAGGTAAGCAAGCCTTTATACGCCACTTAATAGCCTTACTGCTCCAAGCTGCAGTGTCTTGGTCCACCATACCACCGATCCATAGGTTATCATGGGCTTACAACCCTAGTGTATAACCATAGGGTTATCTTGGGGTTTATTCCCCAGTTTCTGCCTGTCTGCACCTTCCCAGGGCAATTGTTGCTTTCTGTGTGACTTTTTGGATGTGGGAATTCCATGTCAGCTTTTGGTCAAAAATGACTCCTAGGCATTTAACCTCGCTGGCAAATGGAATTTCCACTCCATTGGGCCTCAGGGGTTTTAGGCCTCCCAAGGCTCTTTTCCGTATAAAGGTGACGACTGTAGTTTTGTGAGGATTTATGGAAAGTCCTTCCTCACTACACCACCTGTCGACAATATTTAGGGCTCTTTGTGAACGCTCTGAAATCGTGTTCGCAAATCGCCCCCTGACTACTATTACTAGATCGTCAGCATATCCTAGGCAGTAAAAGCCTTCTGCGGAAATTTTTCGGAGGAGTTCGTCAACAAGGGTTGCTCTCAGCAGTGGAGACTATACCCCTCCTTGAGGGCAGCCTGTACTCACTTTTGCCTCAATGGTAGCCTCGCCTAGATTGGATACTATTATCCTCTTTTCTAGGCTGGCTTTAATCCACTGGCAGAGTACTGTTGGAACTCCTCTATTTAACAACGCATTCGTTAAAGATTGCGTTGTCGCGTTATTGAACGCTCCTTCTATATCTAGAAATGTTGCCACTGCCATTTCTTTGTCATCTAATGACTTTGTCAATAGCCTATTTAAATCATCCAGCGCAAGGTCTGTTGACTTTCCTGGCTGGTATGCATATTGACGCTAACTAAGGGGGTTTTCCCTTAGTATTTCGTCTCTAATGTACCCGTCCAGTAGTCTTTCCAACGATTTAAGTAGGAAAGAGGACAGGCTTATGGGTCTATATAACTTGGGCGTTTGGTCTGATATCCTACCAAGATAGGTAGGTGACCTTCACCTTCCGCCATATGTGTGGCATGTACTTCCAGGCCAGACAGGCTCTGAATATTTTACACAAGTTTGGTATTAGTATATTCTGCCCTTTTTGGAGCAGACTTGGGTAAATTCCATCCATTCCAGGAGACTTGAATGGAATTTTTAAAATAACTAGTGGGTCAGTTTCAACGAAATATTTTATTTTTACAGCACTTACTACTACATAATAATGCAACATCCTAAGACATAGATTATTAAAAAAGATTCATCACCTGACAAATGCGGTATTTTGTCCCATTTTAACAAGTGCAAAATCACTTTCTATTTAAAAATACGCTTGACGCAGTCATCTTTCTGAGTTATATGCTTAAAAAACATTCGTCTTATTTTAACTTCCGAACTATTTTCAACTATTTGAAATAATTAAGATAGAATTTTCTTAATGTATCTAGGCATCGATTCATTTTGGTTTTGACAAATTGCCATATCCGTTCCAAAATGCTACATGATTCACTGCCTACTCCGGGTGTTTGTTGTTTTGTTAGCATTTACGTCACGCACACGATTTCTTATTTCGTAGTAGGTTGGGAGTTTAATATCTGTAAAAAGTTATAAACAAATCCATTCATAAACACCATTCAAGAATCGTAAGTTGATAATTGCGATAACTAGTTTGCTTTCCGCCTATTTTAAGATCCTTAATGATAATAAACTGCGTGGGTACTTGACATTTAGAGATATGATCTAATATGTTATTACACATTCAGTGGTAAGAATAGTGACACGTATTTACGAACACTATTGTGCTACATAACAATGGCATGTTGAATATGGACTATCGATATTTGCCTTTAGTTCAGCTGTGTTTCTTTGAGAGGGAATATTTTGGAAAGTTTCAGGCAAAAGTGTATCCCTTTTATTTTGATTTAACTCATATTTACGTTGCATGCACTTATAAAGAATTATTTTCGAAATACTGCAATCCTCCTGGAAAAGGGATCGAGAATGTTCTACTGTGAGAAGTCATAGATCGCAAAGTATTGGGGTTAGAGGGTTGTCTTTTTTTAATTCATAGGAAATTGAGTGTACTGTAACTCAATTTCGAATCACTTTTACGGTCATCGGGGACAATGATATTTCAAGAAATTTGAAAAGTACGATTTTTGAGAAAAAACTGCAACAAATATGGGATTTTAGAAGAACATATCTTGGAATCTACAGCTTTTCCAACTATATTCCAGAAAAGATCAATTGTATTTCAGATTAATCAATTCAATTTCATAAATTTCAATTACATTTCAGATAAGCCCATTGTATTTAAAAAAGATAGACAGTTAGATATAGACAGATAGCATCTATTTCCAAACTACGTTATAAGTGAATGTTGATGATGGGTCAAATATCATCCTCCTCCTATTTATAATAATTATTCATACATTCTAAATATTAACCATTCTATGTCGCTTTAAAAAATTATTCCTAGATTTAACATGCAAATCCTGAGCTTCTCTGATACATTCGTCATTATATTGTACTCAGTATATCCACTGCTCTGAAGTTCATTATATAAGTTTTCGAAGTATTTCCTTCAAAATATTATATTTGGTTTTTCAATTCATAAAATATAATTGTCGGATTTGGCATTATTCCAAATACTTTTCCCAATAACAATTGTTCGGACTATATTTAAAATCATTCATGGCTTTAGTAGTTCTTGGCATCCTGAAACGCTAACGAGACTGCCGTTAAAATGCGAACCGACAAAAATATTTTAAAGAACAGAATTTAATGCAATAATTATTATAATCTTGATATTAAATTTAGTTTTTTCAAAAAATATGACAGAGTAAAAGCAGATGTAGCAAATTTAACCACACAGAATACGGCAAAATACGCCAGAGGTTATTTTAGGCAGAGATTCGCACTTGATTTCATGCAAGGTGCAATTGGTATGGGAATTGAAGCTAGGAAGCCTTCAGAACAGCGTTGTATTATTATATGTAGTTTTCTTTAAAAAATGGCCTGAAAACAAACTATATCCGTTCATAATCTGATGAGTGATGAACCACATTTTCACTGCCATCGCTTCGTAAACAAACAGAATAGAGGGTCATGGTGCACTGAACAACTGAGGGGCATTAAGGGTCAATCTACTTATGTATATATAGTGCAGCGGAGTTTAGGTTGAAATAGTTCAAAAATTTTTTTCGGGGTAGAAAGATATGGGATCTAGACTATTTGATAGAGAAATAAATGACGTATTATATTCCTGGTTGACGACCTTTTCCTTTGGTCGAGACAAAATTTGTGAGCAAGTAAAAAAACATATTACTCGGAAACTACTGCACTTAGGTGAATGATTCTAGATTTGATTCATAGAGTTTATTCCATATAATAATTCTACAATAGAAAAGTGTCGTAATCCGACTTATTACATTTTGAAGAAACAATATATACATATTTTGCAATAATTATTTATTATTAATAATGTATCGCTTTCACACAGGCATAGCTTTTTATTTCACGATATCAATTTCAAATTTTTTGATGTTTAAGGAACATTTTCTGTCATATAACATATAGTCGCGTTTCACAAATAAAGGCTATGGAAATATTTGAACACGAGCGTGTTGTATTAGTCAAGGAGCGCATTGCGAGTGGGATAAAGATTGATCAGCGCATCGAAAAAAGAGGGACTGACATGATACAAGAATACTCATGGAGTATTATTATTGTGGTACTTGCTCTTATGAAATAAAACACAGTTTACGTCCAAAAATGTTTACCTCATTTGATGTTTTTTCTGTTACTTGCACTTTTTATATATTTACACTTTTTATATATTACTATTAACTTTTATAATTTACTTTTAGTAAATTAATCAATTAATTAAGTGCTCCACTTGGTGGTTTTCCACCTGTACATGATGAACTTCATCTGTATCTATGTATAAGGTAAAAAAGGAATAAAGCAATTGATAATTTGATTTGTATGTCGAAGCAGGTGAATGTCCTGTTGGTATCTTTTGCGATTTAAGCAGGGCATTTGACTACGTTAATCATAAAAAACTTAGCTCCAAACTTTCTAAGTACGGGGTAAGGGGCCTAGCCTTAGGCTGAAAGTTATTTGTCATGTCGCAAACAGTATTTGTCAGTTACCAATATTACGCACAATACAATTGATTCTGTTAACTCGGCATCTGTAGAAATTAATATGGGCGTGCCACAAGGTATTAGGTCCCATATTATTTATATTATATATTAATGATCTGGATGGTTTGAGTGCTTTAGCAGATTTTACTTTTTATGCAGATGACACATCCATTATACTATCAGATAAAAATGTTGATATTTTAGAGATGAAATGTGATGTTTTATTGAAAAACCTTAGTAATTGGTTTAGTGAAAATTCTCTTTATTTTAATGTTGAGAAAACACAGGCATTAGTGTTTCACAATAGACAAAAGAAATGTGATTATCCAAATATTCAACTTGATAATACGTCAATATCAACAAGGACGTCCAATGTAAAATTTTTAGGTATAAATATTGACAGTTGCTTGAACTGGAAAAGCCATTGTGAATTACTGATAGCCAAATTATATTCAGTAGTTTATCAGTTCAAAAATGTAAAAAAATGTTCTAAACATGGCTCAACTAAGGAATATATATTTTGCTGAGGTTGATTCTCGGTTAAGATATGGTGTTTGTTTTTGGGGGATTTCCACCCTATCAAATAATGTATTTTTAGCAAAAGCGTGTGATAACATGTATGGTAGGCTTATCCACAAGAGAGACCTGTAAAAATATATTTAAGGACTATAATATCTTGACACTTCCGTCAATTTTCATTTTTGAACTATGTTTACTTGTCTTTAAAAACAAGAGTAAATTTGTTTCTAACAATCATCTACATAATGTAAATACCAGGCAAAAACATGATCTTTATGTGCCCTTCAGTAAATTAAATGTCTCTGTAAATTCACCCACTTGTCTAGGACCTAGGGTTTTTAATCACCTCCCTGTGGAAATAAAACATTGCAATAAACTTGAACTATTTAGAAAGAAACTTAAAATATTTTTAATTAGCAAAACCTTCTACAAACTAGAAGAATATTTTAATATGTAAAGTGCTCTGTGATTTGCTTCTTCTTCTTCTTCTTCTCTCTTTTAGATATTAAGACTGACTATTCCTATACAATAATGTATCATATTGTCATAAAAGGAAAATAAAGTTTATTATTGTTATATTATTATTATTATTATGATTTGATTTTATTTGAATTTTGTTCGTAAAAAATTAAATAAAAATGTTCAAAAATCAAGTTCTTCATTAATTGGTTCAATTTGAATCGTAACATTACGGCATTCTTTGTATTGCAGGCCGATGCACATTTTAGATTTTCTCGACAACATACGGACATTTTACTGAAATGCAATTTTTATCTCGGCAGGACATTTCGTCAGGCATTGGTGCTTTTGTGGAGAGAACTGGTCGAATACGTTCCTCATGTGATTCCCATCGAAACTAAAAAATATCAAACCCCACAATATTAAGTTTATGACTGCTGCTCCATATTTTGTTCTGTAATAAACATCCGAAAATCGAAATATTTATTTAATCTAAAATAAACAAAAATAAAATTGAACCAATTTGAGCACATGCTGCCTGAAAGCATCTTCTGTTGGAGGAAGTTCTGCTGACTATTTTAACGACTGTAATGCTGTTAGTTTTCTGAGATCTTTTGAAAATATTGTCATTCAGACAGATGATACTGAGGCCCTCATTATAGTTTTGTATTATGTTGCACTATTCTCTAAATTATTTCGAGATAAAAGCTTTTATATTCAAACGGGTCATTCCAATCAGATGACTAATAAACTAAGATACATTGATATAACTTCTATATTATCGAAACTGGGGTCAGATTTCTGTTCTTGTTTACCAGCTATACATTTATTAACTGGTTGTGATACAACTAGTGCATTTTTCAAAATTGGCAAAAAACTGCATTCTATGCCTAGAAGATGTAGATGTTCTGCGAATGTCTAGAAATTTGTTTGCGAAATTGTATAAACACGACAATGTTGAGAGTCTGGATGATCTCAGAAAACGAATGACTTTACAGTCATTAAAATGGTCAGCAGAAGAACCTCCAACAGAAAATGCTTTCAAGCAGCATGTGCTCAGGTTGGTTCAATTTTATTTTTATTTGTTTTATATTAAATGAATATTTCGATTATCAGGTGTTTATTACAGAGCAAAATATGATGCAGCAGTCATAAACTTAATGTTGAGGAGTTTGATATTTTTTAGTTTGGATGGGAATCACATGAAGAAGATATCCGACCAGTTCTCTCCACAGCACCAATACCTGACGAAATGAGAGATAGTTAAATATTTCCTGCCGAGATAAAAATTGCATTTAGGTAAAATGTCCATGTCTTCGAGAAAATCCAAAATGTACATTGGCCTGCAGGTGCATGACGTAATGTTACGGTTCAAATTGAACCAATCAATGAAGAACTTGATTTTTGAACATTTTTGTTAAATTTTTTTATGATCAAAATTAACGGTTAAATATTTTAAAATAATTAATTATGTGGTAATTAAAATTTATATCTTTCTAACTGTGTTTTATTTCATAACAGCAGGTATAGGCACCATAATAATAATACTCTATCAGTACTGTTGTATTATGTCAGTCTCTCCTTTTTCGCTGGTTCACGTATCTATCAATCTTTATCCCACTCGCAATGCGCTACTTAACTAATGTAACACGCGCGTGTTCAAATATCTATATAGCCTTTATTTGTAAAACGCGACAATATGTCATATCACAGAATATGTTCCTTAAACATCAGGGAAAAGCTTGATATAAAAAAAATTTGAAATCGATATCGTGAAATAAAAAGTTATGCCTATGTGAAATCAGTACATTAGCATTTTTATCAAAATATAATACATTATTTATTTCTCTATCAGCTGGTCTACTCCAAAAAAAATTTCTCCTTAAATAAGCGTGCTACGCTCGAAATGCTGCTCCACTAATAATCCAGCGCAGAAGTACGTTTGAGGGTGTTATTGGCCTATACTCGTTTAATAGAAAATACGGCGACCAATATCGGGGCAAGATTAAAGGTTTTTGAGACTAGCTATTGAGCACAATCCAACAAAGTTGAGAGTTATTTTTTCACAGTTTTTTCACAGTTATAATACACCATAAAGAAAATTATTATACATAATTAAGCAACTTAAATATCTTTTCTCAAGGAACTATCAGTATCATTTTCTAGTTTGGCTTCACCAAGTCTAAAATATTGGGTGGTTGACGAATTTTCAAAAATGGTGAAATATGGTAGTAGAGGCGTTAATTTAGTTATATGTTCAATTTGAAAGAAAAATTCTAAGCGCAACATATTTAAAAAAAATATTAAAGTTCGACTATTTGAATGTACCACGAAAACGGAAGTGACATCATAACGGCAGTTAGATATGAAGTTATATGCAGAGCAGAAGAAGAGGAACAAGTTGACATTGTTGGCAATAAAGAAAATAACCTTAAATATCAAAATTGAATTTGACATTGAATTAGAAGTTTTTAGCGTTTGGTATTTATTTTCTTTCAAAATGACTGAGGCAGGATTTATAAAAGCCAATTCTGATATTTTACCTTCTATAGATATATTTATGGTCAGCGAATTTTTAAAAAGAGATGATCGTTTTAGCATTGCAGAGGTTAGAGGTGCAAAAGTCGCGAGGTACGTTACAGCTATAGTTTTAATTATAAATATTACAAAAACAGTTAACCATTCATTTTTACGTTTACCATTCATTACTAGGAACACTGAAGAAAAGTTTTTTCGATGTTATGGTGGTATTATTTACACAGTACGGCACAAAACACCACTTAAACTTAGATATATGCATAACTTTATGCCGCTAAAATAAACCGAAATATAACCTAGAAACGTCAATTGAATTTGACATTACGTTTGTTCCAGGTTTGTTCACACAGTCTAAACTATTGCATTAGTGTAGATAATAGAAGATAGAGTGAGATTATACATACGTTGAAGACCACTACTGGTGCATATAGTGTGGGATTTTTGAACAAACTTAATATAGTGTCAAATTCGATTAACGTTATTCTCTTTTTTTCTCCGTCGCTATCAACAGTTTATAACTTCGTATCCTTCTTTCGTCATTTAATAACTGAAGACACAAGTGGATGAAGGGTCTATGTAACAACAAAGTGATTTTGAGATAATTGATGTCAAAGTTTTTAACAACCTACCAACTTCAACAGTACCTAGATCCTTTATTAAGTTATAAATCAAATATTTTTGCATTGGAATCAAATGTAATGTGCCTGGAGGAATTTTGTGTACTTATAACCTTCATTCATATAAAAAACTCGTTTTTTTCAACAGTTTTTTTTTGAGATAATTGATCTCAAAGTTTTTAACAACCTACCAACTTCAACAGTACCTAAATCCTTTATAAATTTATAAATCGGATATTTTTGCATTAGAAACAAATGTAATGTGCCTGAGGGAATATTGTGTACTTATAGCCTTTATTTATATAAAAAACTCGTTTTTTTTCGAAAATATTACATAGACCCTTCATCCACTTGTGTCTTCAACTAACTTATTTGCAGACTGCCGTTATGTTGTCACGTCCGTTTTAAATGTATGTATTTTTAAAGTTGATACTGTAATATTATAAGACTTTATTTTTAACTCTTACAAGTTTCCAATGATTTTTTATGAAGAAATTTTATTGTTAAACACAGATTCTATTAAAATTTTAACTTAGTACAACAACTCAATTGTTCACAAGAAGCACGGTCTGCATTTTGAGGATATAAAGAAAAATTTTTTAAGCTTAGGGACAAATAATATTTCTGATTTTTTTTTGATATCTCAAGAATAATCCTTTCACTTCATCAGGAATACGAAATTTAGGTAATTTGATTTCCCACATCTTCGTGTTGGTGCGTCAAACTCTTCCATCCGCGGTATGACAGTTATATATTCATATGTTTTGTGAAAATAATAAGTAGTACATAAAAAAACACCCTGGATGCTATGATGCATTTTTGTATGTCATCGACTTCCGTTCTATAAGGTTTCTCCCAAAGAATAAAAATATAGTATGTTATATGCTTCCTTTGAAACAGACATCAAAATATTGAAGGTTCTTGTCCAGACTGCACATTTAAAAAAAAAAATCTTACATGAACTAGATAAAAGTCTTTGACATCTGCTGGCGAATGTCTTCAATTTCACAGTATATTAAATTATCTTTTTACTTTTTAGGTTCTGTCCTTCCGTATTTTTGTACTTGGCCAGTATAGTACCTGCTATATGGTTATTAGAACTCGACAAAGTCGATAGGAGACTAAAGGCAAAGGAAGAACTACCGTTAAATTTAACCACAGGAGGACAGCTAAAGGACATCCACAACTTAATTGGGGTACAAGTTGTTAATAGTAGTAAGAACATAAGAAAATTACACATTTTCATTATAATATGAAACTCATAGCTAATGTTGATAATGTTAAAACAATGATCTCGATCATTTCGATCAGAATCATTGCCAATACAGGATATAGAGAGCATTGTAGACCTATATTATTTATTTCATTGGGAATAAGGCCCGTACCCTTTTATATAAGAAAGTATTTATCGTAGTTTATTACTATTTTGAGAGGATTTCAAATTATCATAACTACAGCATCAAACAAACTGATTTCCTAAGACCATCTAGGTCTCTTTTAAATTTAACATTTACAAAAAAATGTTTCTACACTACTGTTTTCATTCCACTGAAGAATTCTGAACAACCCCGTAAACCTTGCTATTTCACAGTGTTTGACACAGTGCACACATACATTCTACTCCTTTTTTTCATCTTTCCCAAATAGGAACATGCAACCATTTAATGTGTACTCCTACAGACTATTTTTCTATTTTTTTTTTGTTAAAATGTTTCCATCATGTGCTTTTAGTCTTTTTTTATGCTTTTTGTATATTGTCTAAAAATCAACATTATAACGCATACAGGGTAGGATGTCTCACCAGGAACTGCATCGATCGATATAGGGAAAAGTACGCACCAGAAAATTTTGAAAATTTAGGGAGCTACTAATGGCAGAGTGGCCAATCCAAAGAGTCTTCGTGGGTGTAAGTCGCGAAAATATAACAAATGAACTCAGTAGGGATTTACCTTCGATACAAAGGAATTCACGTATAAGGAAAAGTTTATATAGTAAAGTAACAGCGGAAATTTGTCATGATATATAAATCGCTGTCACGTATTGGTGAATTTGTGTGTATCGAAGGTAAATCGCTATTGGGTTCATTTATTTTATTTTCGCGAATTTAAACGAAGTGGCATTTTTCTGACATTACTAATTGTTTCTAATCATGGCTAATTTGATAAAATTTTTACTAAGAATTCTTGAATTTCTAAGAAAATCGCAAATATTTCAAAAAGTTGTAACCCCCACAATGCTTATCAGAAAAAAAGGAATTTAATTTTACATAACTTGATATAAAAAAATATTTAACCTAAACAAGTTTTCGCGGTTTGAAGTTTACAAAATGTAACGTCAAAAATGGAACACTTGGTGTACAGTTATGAATGTAATTGAATTATAGAGTGCAGCTCCACTACTGCTCTTTTTACATGCCAAAAATCAAATGAGTATCTTTTACACGAAGAAAGTTATAAAGGTTATGGTAAACCATGACACCTGTCAAATTTTTCTTTAAATGTCACATATCTCTGAAACGGCTGGGTTTAGGCATAAGGTATCCATGTTTTTGACTCAGAATTTTATGCTCTTTTCGAAAACCCTAAAATATAGAGTGTGTTCATCTAAAATAAGCAAGTTGGTATCGACTTCCGGTATAACCGGAAGTGCCAGATGCTTGTAATTATTTTAGTTGGATTGGCCACACTGCCATTAGTAGCACCCTAAATTTTTAAAAATTTCTGGTGCGTACTTTTCCCTATATCGATCGATGCAGTTCCTGTATTCTCTTTTATTGCTGTAACGTTGTGATCATTTTTATTTCACAATCTGCTTGACATTCCATATATACATATAATTTGTTATAATAACTATTAATTTAATTGTATGAGATAGTCAATGAAAAGCGTAACATAATTTATCACAAATATTTTCAGGTGCAAATTAAATTACCAGATATTGCTTTGAGCACCGAGACATGGATAACTTTAATAGAACAGTTTTTAATGTTGATTCTAATAATTGGAAGATGGATGTTGCCAAAAGGTGATCTCACAAGGGACCAACTTAGCCAACTATTGCTCGTTTATATTGGTATGTTTAAGTTTAATATTTTTAGAATTTTGCGTATACATCAAGATTGCAGTTTGGACTGTTCTTTAGCGTTAAATATTAATTCCTGTAAACGCATGTTTTTTAAAAACTGTTACTATGTGGATATTAGTCTTTTTTAAATTACACAAGAAAGTATTAAAAATTTTTTCCGAGTTTTTTCTTTATTATAATTATATTTTTAAACTTTTTTAGTTAAATGAGGTTCTAACGTACGCGCGACCTGTACATTTAGGTTTGTTGTTGCCTATACGGAGTTTTCTCAAGAATACTGGAATGAAAATATTGGTGGATGATAAAACAAAAAATATTTTATAAGAATTTTTATCACCTACTTTCAATATTTTCGAGACGACCTTTTATATGTATATTAGGAGTAAACATGAACTGAAAGAATTTTTTTGTTTGGTAAATTTGTTTTATATAAATGACGATTTAAAGGCCATCTAAGTTTTCAAATTATTAGTTTTGGCAGGTAAACTTAGATAATTTTTTACTAAAATTTTCTAAATCTCAGTTGTATAAATTACAAAAATAAATAAGTTTCTATTTACAGCTGCTCCTGATAAGAAAAATTTGAAGAAAATAACCTCTGACTATTCCATACAAGGAATAGCAGGAATAATTGTGTGTTTCATTATAAAAGTCCTCTTTACATTTCTCTACCTCTTTTTCATACTTACCTGCTTATTTTTTACGTTCTTTTTTTATATTAAGTAAATAGCCTGAGTAATAAGAACTATGTCTGCCTACTAAGTTGGCATCATCGGAAGACGCTAACAAGAAAAAGTTATTGGGTATATTATAGCAATTTTTTAAATGCTCTTGTCAAGATTAAAAAAATTGACTAATTTTTTTTTAAGAATAAACTGTTATAAAAGTTTTTACATTTAATAAAAGCAACTCAGTATTTTTTAATTTTCTTTTACTTATTTTAAAAGTAAAATCTTAAAATACTATCAGTCTTTCAATTTTCTGAACATATACGATATAAAAAGATAGTTTGATGAATTAAGAACTCTCAAAATGCTTATAAATTTCTTCATAAAGAAAAGTAAGCTCACAAGATCATGTGCACTTGCGGCCTCCAAAAAGGCACAATTTTTGTCACAATGGAATTTTTTGTTGAGCATATTGAATGTGATTGTTTTACTAACAAACTGTGAACCAAAAACGTCAAGACAGAAGCATGAACTACATAAAATATTAACGTGCACTTTTCGGGGGTCGCGGAGTACATATCTCCTGGATAATATCTTTTTAAAATAAGTTGTGTAGTCTGATGTTTCCACAAAGGGCATGAGAGAATTTTTATTCATAAGAAAAGTAAACAAGATTTTTATCCAAAATTTTATTTTACTCAAAACTTAATCAAAACTGTCCAGGGGGGGGGGGGCAAAATCTAAAAAAAAAAATTCCTCCAAAATGGAAATTGATGAGCGAGGGGGAGAAAATTTCCTCCAAAATGGAAAGAGGAAAAAATTGGAGTAAAGGAGGGTCACCGAAAAACTCCCGTTTCCTAATAAGCTAGCACGCGCCTGCAATTAACACAATATGACAATTAACAACTTGCCTTGCCAACTCATGCCTAAAATTTCCAATTTTTGCCAAGTCTGACAAAGTTACGGCCCTGTATGCAAATCCATAGTATGGTAAAATAAACTAACTGTGTAAATTCATAATTAATAATTCAAAATAAACTTAACTATACAAATCCATAGATAAGGTAAAATAAACTTATCTTTCATAAGGACAAGACAGAACACACCGTAATTGAAAAAAAAAAGTTGGATGGTGTTTGTGATAATTATATGTAGGTATTGAATATCGGAGTGGAAATCAATGATCTTCCTGCAAGGAAATTTTAGAATTAGTATATTGTGAGTCAAAAGCAATATAAAAAGCTTACCTTTGATATATAATCAGGAAGATTCTCCAGGAACCTAGTGACTGCAGACTTTGTTTTTATAAACATTTAAGTTAATATTGATACAAGTGTTTGTCCGAGATTTACGAAATAAACAACATTTTTGATTAATAATTTGTGTCATGGAGCATTTTTAATTTATCATTTATGTTTCTGTAGATTTATTTAATAAGTGATAATGATATACATGGATTTTAGGTTAAATCAACTCAAGATTATCTACGAGTAGGTGTATACTTATTATTTTATTTCATACTGTCCGGTAAATGACTATTTCCCGGACTCATTTGCGGCCGGTAAATCGAACATTACAGTATCTGATACCGTAATATGTTACTTGCGAACATTACGGTATCTGATACTGTAATGTGTTACCTAGCAACACTATCATATTATTGTTTTTAGTAAGCAAGTTTTGACTTTTGACTTTTTCACCTAAAAGTATAAGAAATAAAATATTTAAATACACAATTTTAGCAATTATTTATTAACACTATTTTCGAATGCTTTTCAAATTCTTTCAGAATTTCTCTCCTTAATGGTGAATATGTGGAATGAAAATCGTAGACGATCAAATGTTTATGTTTCATATAATATAATACCTTGAGACAATTCGATTTTTCGTCTTGTTTGACAGAAGGCTCTAAAAGAGCCTCTTGAATTTTCCGGAACAACATTTTATCATCCGCTTCTAAAGTACAATTACGAAGTAAGTCAGTTAAGTACGTTAAATGATAATGACGATTAATATCACAAAATTCTACAAAAACTGAGTACACCTTTTTGCCATTTTGTTGAAAAACGAGGATATAATAATATCTATTAGGTTATTCAATATCTATAACAAAAACAACTGTCATAATTCAAAGAAACACACAAGAATGGAGTCATAGCCAACTATAAAAATGCGTCCCGAGAAGTATTTTATTGAAGAAAATCATTCACCGCTATATAGCGTTTTTTTACTGTAAAATATACTTTCTACCAACTTCAGTAAATGAAGAATGTTACATAACTAAGATTAGGCTTCTACTTACAAAATTTATAATATTTTGCTTAACTAAAGTTGGTAATTTTTATTTTATTTGAACTTATATTAATTCATATTGATACTATTGTGAAGTAAGCACTTTGGCCCCTACCACTACCTATGAAACATACTTTTCTACCAATTTTAGTAAATGAAGAATATTAGATAACTACAAATTAGGCTTCTACTTACAAAATTGTTAATATTTTGCTTAACTAAAATTAGTAATTTTTATTTTATTTTAATTAAATAAAGCTCTCTAGTTCTAAAGTTCTTTATTTTATTTGGAGCCAATATACATACAGATTATTTAATTTACACTAAATATGATGATTTTTTCTGGATAATTTTCCGGTTGCTTCAACACATTTATTTTAACTCTCCTCCGAAAACTACATAATACAAAACAATGCAAAAATTATGGTTTTATTTAGTTGACAGTGACAAGCTAGAGACAATCATAATTAGCTATGGAAAACAATGGCTATAACATCGTTACGGTGATGCGATTGTCAGATTACGAACTAATATTTCTCAAATTCAATAATTATAACTTTTTATTCATTTTAAAAAGGATTTACTGGACAGTATGAAATAAAATATTATACGATACACGTCCGGTAGGTTTCATTACAGTACTCGTTGTGCCTAAAATGTGCCTAAAATGTGAATAAGATAATTTTGCTTACGATCATCCGAGCATGCGGAGGATCCACATGTGTGGATACTTATACCAGACGTAGCGAATTTTTAATCTCTAACGAAATTTTACTTAACAAGTTAAACCAGTCAACGAATGATACAAAGGGTGGTGGTCAGTGGAAAACCGGAGGAGAACAATTAGGGCACACGAGGGTCCTTTCCGACGTGATAGGGACTCACTCACTTCTGGAGGCCAGGAGTGATGACATGGTGCCTTCCTTCTCCTTCTCGGAACCATTTGAGGTTGTCATCCCCAAAAGGGAAGACTGGAACCCACTCGAGGACATACTCAGGCCTGCCGATTTCGTCTGGTTTACAGACGGATCGAGGTTTGAGGAAAGTGCTGGAGCAGGGATATACGGTGAAAGGCCCAGAGCTGAACTTTCTTATGCCCTGGGCAAATTCGCCACGGTATTCCAGACCGAGATCTTCGCTATTTTGGTCTGCGCACAGGAGAATATCCGAAGGAGATATTCCAACAAGCACATATATATATGTAGCGATAGTCAAGCGGCCCTCAAGGCCCTTGCATCTGTACGGACCAAGTCAATGTTGGTTCAAAACTGTAAACAGGCACTCTGTGAACTTGGCTCATCCAACTGGGTCAAGCTTCTCTGGGTGCCAGGACACAGCAACATTGAGGGTAACGAACGGGCAGACGCTTTGGCCAGAGGGGGCTCTCAGAGACCTCTACTGGGTCCGGAGCCTGCTCTCGGCTACCCTAGATCAAGTGCCAAGAAGTCAGTAGAGAGCTGGACACGGTCCGAGTTCCGTGAATTCTGGGCCTCACACCCAGGACTCCGGCAAGCGAAGCTCTTAATCTTAGGGCCCTTGCCGAAGAGATCAGAACAAATCCTGCGACTAAGCAGGAAACAGGTCAGAATCGTGGTAAGTCTTTTGACTGGACACGGCTCTTTCAAAAAACACCTGCACACTATAGGGGTGGCCGACAACCCCGACTGCAGGTTCTGCGGGGACGAGGAGGAGACTTCCATCCACGTCCTTACTTCCTGCCCTAGTCTTATGAACTTGAGGCACAAACACTTCGGCATTGGTTTTCCGGTGCTGGAGGAAATAAGGAATGCCCCTGTAGGACGGATTTTGGCCTTTGGGTTAGAATCCGGCCTAAATGGGGGATTCCAATAAATTCGTAGCGGCAGCACAATGGGCCACAAGGCCTGAGTGCGGCGACCCTTCGTCGCCCCGCTAAAAGAAGAAGAATGGTGGTGTAGAGTGCGTGAGCAGGGACCTAAGCGATTCCTTTAGAAAGTTGTTCAGGATGCTTAGGAAGTGAACATACTGAAAGTCCTAATGTCTAGAAAGTGAGCCGGAGGGTCGGGGAGCACAAAGAAAGTCCCATTTTTGTTTTTTTCGCTTATATCTCTAAAACGGTACGTCGTAGGAAAAAATCATGAAATTCTCTACACCTTTCATTTCATATACTTTTTTCGAATTCGCAACCGTTTTCGAGCTACACGCTCCAGAAAAGTGAAAATTTTCGAAAACCAGATTTTTACCTCACATTGGTGTGATCATTCAAAAGCCGAGGAGGCACAATTGGAGGCAGAGGTGTTTCACACAATGTACTCAGCAAATGGTTAGTTGGTATGAGCGCAACTCATGAGATCTGTACTACCCATGAAAAGTTCTCTTCACATCAAGTGAACAACACAAGGACCTCAGACAAGCCCGCCGGAGTAGAGATACAGCAGACTCAGTCAGTGATTTGATGCACATCCTCTCTTCCCACAAACCAGTGGATACGCAAACTTAGCCAACAGTATGAAGTCACAAGAACAGAAGGCGACGATATAGACTGAGGAGGTCGGCTGACATCAATCTGACATGGAAAACATCCATACCTGTGAAACAAGAAAATTTTTTGTCCAATTCTACCAACAAAAGTCAGTTCATTTTCTTACTACAGATAAAGCTTCAAGAGAATAGGATACAAACTCTCCAGGCCAAAGATGTTGCTGACGTCCTTATCGTGAAGACTGCCACTCACAGTTCTGTGGCTGTCGTTGGTGAGGATATGGAACTCGCTTTCCTTTTGATAGCTTCCACTCCTCCCACCCAAGACATCCTGCTGCTGAAACCCGGCCGAGGGAAAACCAAAACACTGGCACTGTCCACCCAAGAGATGCAATAGCATGGATTTGAACACATCCTGTTCTTACATACATTTACCGGCTGCGACACAACATCTTCTACTTTAAGGAAAAGCAAGGTGGGCTTCTCAAAATTGTACTTAAAGTCAGAAATCATCAAGGAAGCGGCAGTGATCTTTTACAACTCCTCCTTCACTCAAGGCGAGGTTGAAGAGGCTGGGAATATTTGCTTCCTCAAATGGTATGGGGCATCAGCAAGACAGACCTCCCTCAACCAGCATCGCTTCCAGTCGTTCATGAGGTCAGTGGCAAATATTAAGCCTGACATTAGCTCCCTCCCACCAACTGAGAGCGCAGCTAAACAGCATTTCCGGCGCACCTACCACCAAGTGCAGCAGTGGCTCGGGAATGAGCTGCCCCCTCAAGAGTGGGGGTGGAAACATGTAGGCGACACCCTAGTGCCAATTACAACAGAAGATCTACTAGCACCAGAGGCCCTACTGAAAACGATATTTTGCCGCTGCTCCAAGGATTGTGGTAGTGGCAAATGTGGATGCCGGAAAGCAATGCAGAACTGTTCTGCGGCGTGCCTCCACTGCCAAGGGAAATACCTGAATGGCGTGCCTGTTTACGACGAGGACGACGATGAAGACAACGTAGAGCCCCTTCAGCAAGAACTACCTGAGGATGAGGATGCCATGAACGAGGAACCCTTGCCAGGAGCCTCACGGCCAAAGAGGATGAAAACGTGAATCCATGGAAAGTTGAGAGCTTAACATTGAGAAGTTATTGAGAGTGAGAACAATGAGAATTATTGAAATCGAATAAAATTACTTACCTTATCAATTCAATTTTATCAATTTTCTATTTTTCAGGTAAAAATCTGTTTTTCGAAAGTCTTCACTTTTCTGAAGGGTGTAGCTCGAAAACGGTTGCGAATTCGAAAAAAGTACATAAAATGAAAGTTGTAGAGAATTTCATGAGCTTTCATTTAGTATTAGACGCACCGTTTTAGAGATATAAGCGAAAAAACCAAAAGTGGGACTTTCTTTGTGCCCCCTCCCCTAGGGCTCACCTCCTAGACGTCAGGACTTTCAGTATGTTCATTCCCTAAGCACCCTGAACAACTTTCTAAAGGAATCGCTTAGGTCCCTGCTTACGCACTCTATACCTCATCTATTGACGGAACTAAATGTAATATCACCGGTTATATTTACACGATTTGTGGAAAATTTATTACCGTGAATGAAATATCATCTGATTTATATAAATTTACCTGAGTGAGTTGAAATGTAATTTTAATTCTGACCAAGGTTAATTGAACATTCTTAGCCCTATAGATGACTACGTTTCTTGTGTATGCTATAGTCCGTTCGTTTGCCTTTTAATAAGAGGGCAAGTATGCGAGTGTGGCAAAACTTGGTATCGAATTCTTTCATCTCTAGCGTCACGTCTTTAAGCTTTCTGAATTATAGATATACCATACCATGTCAAACCTTTTAGCGGGGATGGTCTGAATACATCCCATAATGCTCTGTTGGAATTCATGAACGTACACACGGCTAAATTGAGTGATTGAGAGCAGCTCCATGTTCTGCTATACACAATGATGAATGAATCATATGTAGGTACCTGGAAATCTGTGATCATCTTCATTCTCCATATCTTCAAGAGTACCGAGTAAAGCTGTTTTCCCATGCAACTGCATGTCGAAAGTGGTCAGTAGGAGGATTTTCATATTTAAAGAAATTATCGAACTCTCGATTCATACTGACGTAAGACATCTCTAAAATATCCTCACGCCACATTCTTGACATTACTTTTCCCAGTACTATTACCTGGGATGCTGGGATGATCCTATTAAGATTGCCGCCATTTTTCAAAACTGTGTTCGTCAAAGGACCCCACAAGGTGGCAATGGAAATTAGTTCTCGGTTAATTTCGCTCAAATTCTGGTATGATGTTCCTTTGACATTCCTGAACAAAAGTCTCCATGAGCATAACATTCTAACTCCTTTCCTTTAAGCTATAAGAAACCTCAGAAGATGCTGCGATCTCATAGAGTGAAAACTGCGTTTTAAGCTCTTTGAAATACGCCATGAGGTAATTAAGTGCAATTAATTGTTAGTAATAAGTAAAAATATTCATAATCGCATATCAACGCATACGTATTTGCAGTTACACTTCTTGCATTTACTTTTAAATACGCATTTACTAGCTAATCTATGTATAATTTCTTGAGGCTCCACCATCTTCTGAGGCTTCTGTAGGTTAAAGGAAAGGAGTTAGAAGGAGAAGGAGACTTTTGTTCGGGAAGGTCAAGGGAACATCATACTAGAATTTGAGCAAAATTAACCCAGAACCAATTTCCATTGCCACTTTGCGGGGTCCTTTAAGAAGGTTGGCGTTCTAGGGTTAATAAAATATGAAACTTAACTTTTATGACGGTAATTGTGGAGGCTATGTTGGATATCTTGTTCTATGAACTTTTGCAAACGCTTCAAAACCTTTTTTCAATTCAGAACCTCTATAATTAGACACCTCACTTTAAAACATTTTAAAATAATTATGGTAATTTAAATTTTATGGGGACTCTTTTGGGAAGCAAGACCGGCATTTGGTTGGGAGTACAGGTTCCAGGTGCTTCCCTTCCTAAAAGTTGACAATTGGTGTAAACATGATGCATGGCAAGTTTGGTGTTCTCATAAATGCAAGTTTTTGTAAAAAAAACTGTGCTTGAATAATCAACCATTAGGGGCCTGAACCTTATAATTAACATTTTAAAAATAGGGGACTCGTGATTCCAAGCAGGTCTAAACTACCTATTGGCTAGAGTAAAACTTTTGTCACCATTTTCAAGCGTTTTAAAAAAATGTTTTTGTTGTCTTTGAGGATGTCGGTTAATGCATTAACTAATGGTTCATTACTATGCAATGTAATTTGGTTGGCTTCGTGTACGTGAAATTAGTTCATTAAAATCATGCCAAGCGACAATAAATTCAATAAAGCGAATATTAAAAATGGAACGTTAATTTTTTCAGTTGGCAATATCCGTATAAATAAAATTATTTATTTAAATCCGGCGATTGATCATTTTTGATTTACATTTCAGTAGCGATTGAAAATAAATATTATTTTATGAGTCATTACAACCTCAAATTGTTATTAAAAGCACAGCGCAAGTGGGAGTCTGTAAAGAGGGAACGAAGTCATATATAGTCAGTTACATTGCCGGTCAGTTAGCATGCGAATATCTCGTGCAATATTTTGCGTCTTATCGTTCTTGCTATTAACTTAAATAAATGTTATTGGTGGTTATTTAATGCACATGGTTGCATGCAAAATGAATCCCAAAGATTTTAACATACAATGTGTATCTAAAATGTTAGTTCTTAAAATAAGTAAGGAATAACTTTGGGAAAATTTGAGAATAACATTGTCTTGAATTTATATCGATACATAGCTTTCTATGGGCAATAATGGGCATAGTACCAATGGTATTCGAATATATATAGGTATATATATATTTCATTTTTTTAATTCCCAAATTTGATGTCAGATGTGAAAATTTCTAATCTAGTCTACCTTATAAACTCAAGATGAAGGAAAACAAAACACAGCAATTACCCACCCCCTCTGTTTTTATTTTTTTTTATTTTTGAAGTGAATTCGAAGATATTTTATCTTCTTACATTACTATTATTATTATAGACTTAGTCGCGACACACTTTCTCACAGTGGCGCAACTACGGGAGGAGGGGCTAAGAGGGCTAAAGCTCCCCCCCTCCCCCAAGCAATACATATAGGGTCTAAAATAAATGACAGCTATCATACAAACTATAATACCCTATTTAAATACCCTATTTAAATACCTTACTAGGTACCCAAATTATTTGGGCCAAACAAAACACCCTTAGAAGCACTCGACCGCCGTGTCACCCTCCGAGGTCCACGTTGACTTGAATTCAATTTATGAAATTTGTAAGTATGTATACACTGTATTCAAATAAATAAGTAAAGTT
Organism: Rutpela maculata; assembly: GCA_936432065.2. Classification (NCBI taxonomy): domain Eukaryota; kingdom Metazoa; phylum Arthropoda; class Insecta; order Coleoptera; family Cerambycidae; genus Rutpela; species Rutpela maculata. The sequence goes on along the minus strand of OW386287.2, from coordinate 34,506,593 downwards.
TTGTTTTTATCTAGAAGCATAGATTAATAATTAATATTATTTCAGCCCCCCCCCCCAGAACGAAATCCTGAACGCGCTACTGCTTTCTCAGCCGTAGCTCCCTGGAAAATTCCTCTTTTAATTTGCATGTTCCCTGTTCTCATATAATTTTTCAGGCATTAAAGCCACTTTTCCGTTTTCCATCTCTCCATTTTGGTTTCACGAGGTCTGTTATTGTTGGGCCACGCGGTGAGTTTTTAAGGATTCGGCAATCCAAGTCGCTTCTTTGCAATCGGTCTTACTCGCTAACAGCTGATCCTTACAACCTCTGGAAGCCTTTCTACAATTTTTCTGTTCTTCTGGAAGTATCTGGTACTTTAACAGGTGGCTATAAATTGTCCTAATGCAGCAGTGATGATTTCGTACACAGAGAAAAATGATGAAAATTTACAATGTGGCTAACGTAAAAATATACTATATGTTAGAGAAATATTACCGTTACTGTGGAATTATAAACATACTTCATCCATTTTAAGATTTCTGAAAATCTCTCTTCTTTTTGATAAACTATCGCCCTTTCTACAGATAAGCAATAACTCGACGCGTCTTCATTTTCACCTAGAATAAAAAAGTAAAGAAAAATTGCAATAGAATCAGCCTTGGATTTTCCAGATGTCATCAGCCGGCAACCGCTCTTCTAAAAAGGAGTGTTCATAACAACAACATAACCTACCATCACTGCCTTGAATATTATGAAACTCATACGATTATACATTATTGGCATACTTAAATAATTAAATAATACAGGAAAATAAATGTAATAATACCCACCAGTTGAATGATTTGTTGTCAAACATCCATACGCGGGACATACACATCATTAGTGACGCAAATAACGACATACGCTGTTTGACGAATAGACCACAAGCCCATGCTAAATTTTTAGGGGGTCATATGATACCGCTTGAAAGGGTATAATTTTTGTAGTCATACAGAAATAAATCACTTTGAGCCCTATGCCGTACATTTTAGGTGGGATATGGGAAAACCGCGGAAAAGTGAAAATCGTAACCCACGGGGGTTGCCGTACAAAAATAATGGGACAGAAGTACAGGAATAATTTTCGTTTTCCGAAAAGTGACCTCTATGTACTAAGGTGATACGATACCGTATGGCTTTTATGAAATTCGATTTTTATATTAACAAGGATGAACTTTTTTGCTATGCCGTACAAATCAGTTGGGAAACGCGAGATCAACCCTCTTCCTAGACCTCTATTAAGGGTGGTGATTTGATACCACATAAAGCTTGATTATTTTAATACTATTTTATATAATAATAGTTTTTATTACCATGCCGTAAATTTTAGTTGGTACATGTATTGTTTCTGGAAAATTTAATTTTCCGTCCCAGAGTGAGCTTTTCTGAATAAAAAATTATTGTAAGACTTTATTACATTCGAGCAATACTTGATATTGTAATTATTCGAAACCAATAATTCAAAATTAATGGATCTAAAACGCAAAAGGATTTTCCGAAAATTTTCCGCTGTATTATGTCGAAACAGTGCTTAAATAAATTATACTTTATAAAAATTAATATTTATCAAAAGATGAAATAGAAAAGCTGAAAATTAAACATTAAAAAACTAGTATGTCTCGATTCCACCTCAAATTAACTATAAAAATGTATAAAATATAATATTTTATAATTGACTGTTTAAGAAACCATCACGCGAAAATGTAAGTTTTTGTTATAATGGATCAGTAATTAATTTATTCATATTCTTTTTATCATATGAATGATGAATTGCATTTTTTAAGTTTTCCAAATGTAGTATATTGTAAAATTAAAAATGTTGGAAAATACGTTTGCCTAAAAATAAACTTAAATGTTTTATATTGCAAACACATAATTTTTTCATAAAGTTTCCAAATAAGTTAACCCAAAAAAGAAAATTTTGGGTAATTTGAACACATTTTTTTTATAATCAATTACGTTACATTGTATTTTAAAGTTTAAAAGTAATATATACCAATTTCTTACTTTACTTCAAGAAAAATTCGTCTCTGAAATATATATTTGGTACTGGTATTTCATTGTGGCCCATCTAAAATGTACGGCCTTGTGATTGTTTATCAACTTTTGCTGTTTTCAGTGATATTTTGCAAACGCCTTACGGTATCTAATGGCCATTAAGGGTCGTGTAAATCGCATGAATAACGTAATCTAGTGTCTAAAATCCCAACAATGAAAATGTACGGCATGGACACATTTGTATTCTTTTAAAGTTAAGGAAAGGAAAAACGATATGAAGTTGAAAATCTATCCGTTGAGGATTTTTAAATTTGCATAATTTTTAAAAAATTTCACTAGTTTTGCAATTTTCTAATTTTATTATTGTCTATTATTTTTTGTACGGCTACTAAATAAAATAAAATTCTAACCTCCAAAAAATAAATAGCCGTACAGTATCAAATAAATTTACCCTAGAAAACGTGAGTTTTTCCCTTTCTCGGGGGTGATTTTTTAATTTACATTAATAATACCCATTCTTTTTAGACGGGTCATTTTTTTTAAAGATTTTAAATGTCGTATAATATTTTGGAATTGATGCCGTACAGGATCAAATCACCACCCTTAATAGAGGTCTAGGAAGGGGGTTGATCTCGCGTTTGCCACCCCATGGTCCAACTGATTTGTACGGCATAGCAAAAAAGTTCATCCTTGTTAGTATAAAAATCGAATTTCATAATAAAAGCTGTACGGTATCGTATCACCTTAGTACATAAAGGTAACTTTTCGGAAAACGAAAATTATTCCTGCACTTCTGTCCCATTATTTTTGTACGGCATTCTCTTTTTAAGAGTCACAGATATAAATGCAGTCCAAATAAACGTAAGCCGTACAGTATCGTTTGAAAAAATGCAACCCCCGTGGGTTACGATTTTCACTTTTCCGCGGCTTTCCCATGTCCCACCTAAAATGGACGGCATAGGGCTCAAAGTGATTCATTTCTGTAGGACTTCAAAAATTATATCTTTTCAAGCGGTATCATATGACCCTCTAAAAATTTAGCATGGGCTTGTGGTCTAGAAGTGGGGCATCAGAGTTGAAAAATTCAGATAGGTGTGCTGCTGTTTTACAGTACTGGTGATTGAATTTTCATTGTTGTAATTTTCTGGTCTAAAATAAGTTGGCCATGGGAAAGTACATAAAGCATTAAAATTTCAAATTAAAATTACAGTTTTACTGCAAATGTACAACATTATTCAGAAAGAAATATATTTTTTTACTTTCTTTTACTTAGTAAAGTGCTCAATTACTCGATAATTTTACTAGTACTTTTATCAGTGTAGCTAAAACCACTCCTTTTCCGCAATTGACGAGTATCTGTTTTGTAAACCAAATCATTATATTCTGGCTACCTAACTAGCAATTTGGTATTTTATAAAAGTTGTTTGTTTCCGACACAAATTTTATAAAACAACATTAGTCTCAGAAACACTTTAAAAACGATATTAGGACAGCTATAAATGTAAAATTGGCACCATCTTATAAAATAGTTTAGTTATTGTTTGATATTTTGTAAAAGCTATTGCAACCATTAAAAAATAATTGTATAAACAATTCCGCAGGCTCTAAGAAAATTCGGTACCGCCACTATAAAACAGTTTTATTGAAGCTTCATTAATTGCGTTAGAAAGCACATACTTCACTGTTATTATTGCTATAAAATACCAATAAAATAAAACGATTTCTTAAATGTATTCAATAAATCGCATACATATACTTAGAAATTTTACTGTGAATTATGCCATGTTTTTGATGAATTTCAAGTGCCCTTATGTTTACTGAAGATTTCTAATAATTTTTGGAATTTTATAAAAATCTATTTCACATGTCAAAATTTTTTTGTAATGAAATTTAAAGCCAATTTGTTTTAATCATCATAATTTTATAATTAGCACGTATTAATATTTAGAAAAATGTGATTTTTAAACTTTCTGTGTCTTGTCATATTTACGACTTCGAACGCTGGTCTCATGAAATGGCTTCCTTCTATAAAATACTTTTGTGTTAAATTCAAGCATTTTACGATCATTAAACTATAGGCGATTCTTACAAACCTTCTATAAAATGGGTGACGGTCTTGTGACAGGGCCGTATCTTAAATGAAAAATATAACATTTTTTTTGACAATTATTTTGCATTTTTGTTATAAGCGAAGAAAGATAACTGTAAAAATAACAGGAACAAACATTTTGATAAAAACAGTAATTTATTGTAACTATTACCGTTAAATTGCGTAAGTTTTCATTTTAACACCCTTGGTCATTTTATGAAAGTGTTCACTAGTAATCTCCCTAGTGCTTGAAAAATTTCTAGTAATTAATTAAAACACGTGGAACGTGTAAAACAGTTCAAATAAGAAGCGACGGAAATGCATGTAGAATTTTGATTAATGGTTGATCAATATGGCGGATAACCTTGGGATTGGTAACGTTTTTTGTAGTATTGGAATTACCTTTTGTTCATTGAGAACTTTTTATAAAGGATAGAATTTTCTGATAACTCAATAACAAAAAAGTTTCCCATGTGGTGCACACTTTCTTCCAGGCACGCAAATATATTTACTGTTAGACATTACAGAGGTAAATACGAAATTTAAAATTTGAAAAATTATACGCGTAAAGTAAAATCTTACGGTTCTGCCTATTTATTTAGATGAAATATAAACACACAGCTGACACAGGAAATCAATTGTTTCAAATATATTTTATTGCATAGCTAGCAGCAGCATTTTTATATTCATGTAAACGATTTTATTTTGTAACTACTTTATTGCCGTTGCCATATTGTAGTAGATTGCAACACTATATAATATTTATGTAATATAATCAATTAGCATTTTAGAAGCATTAATAAAATAGCAATAAAACAAAATAATCGTATAACATTTAAATTATAAAACAAAGCTGGTTGGGTATTCATTCTACTTAACCTCCTCACATTCAAATTAAAAATGGTATTTTTATTTCTATTGTAAACCTCAACTATTTTGTTTTAGGTACCGCAGCTGACATAATCGAGTTTTTTGATTCCTTCAAAGATGACAAAATCGCTTCCGAGCCAGTTTTAGTGCTGTTAACACTAGGCATATGGTGAATGATTAATTTTCTTTTCTTGGACCATTATACACGAAAATATTTTTAGGTCCTGGAGTCTGATGCAATTTACAGTTGTACTGACGGCTACGAAATCGAGAAAGTCTCGTCTTACCACTACGGGCTCCACGATAAAAAGGTAATACGGTTTGGAAGAATTATATGGTAGTTTCAATGATATTGCTCTTCTCAGCTGGTCAACATAAATGCATAGGGGCCAGCAGAATTTGCTTTACAATTTTATCTCAGAAAAAATATTTATTGTAGACGGTTACAATATTATAGGAGAATGGGAGACGTTTTTTTTTCAAACGAGTCCGATACCGATACCTTTCAGTTCTTTTGCAGCAGAACAGTACTCTATTTAGAAACTTTATTCATATACCTAAGGCGCAAGGGTACAGCATTCAAGCGTATCACTACTTTTGATAAGTTTTATCGTTGAGTGAAGAGTCCTTATAGAGATGCAGCCGTGTACTTAATATCGTAGTGCGGGCAGGGTCTGTGGTATAGTTAGGCGCCACCGATATTTGGGTCTAGCAATCTCGTCAATCTCAGTCCCTCAATCGGCTGATAGCACTCGCATGGTTCGTGTCATTTGTTGTATTAGTTTAGTGCACCGTAAAACGAGGAAAAAAAGTAGCTTCCTTCTTGAAAAACAATTTTTGAAGGTACAACCACATGGGACCTTCACAGCATGATAGATTAGGTCCTTGGCCATCTGTAATGTCCAATTACAATATTTTTTGGGAGGTCAAACTATTTTTATGACGAAAAATGTTATAAATCTGTCAAAATTAATTTTTCCTACATTTTCACACATCCCTCGTGATATCTCCGGAACCAATTGAGATAATTATACGTATTTTTTTTTAATTGATGGAGGAAATGTGGGCGAAGGTCACTGCTTAAATTTTGTTTTTATGGAAAATCTAATTTTTCTGTAAAACGAGGTAAAACTTGAACATTTACTTCCCTTGCAGCGCTTTTTTCAGTAAGCGAAAAACTTTTTTATTTTAAGGAATTTTGACATACCATCTGCGTATGAAATAAAGTCTACACCTCAAGGAAGTTTTTAAAACAAAAATCAGGTCTCTACGACTTATAGTTTTCGAAATTTTGTTATTTAAAGCTGAGTTTTTCGATCCTAGAGGCCTAGATGTCCGGCAAGTGTGGACTATTTAATACAAGTAATCTTATATTATATTATGCCAGTTAGAAACAAACTTTTCTTTATATAATGTGAATGCATATAATGTGAGTATTAGTTATTTTTATTGAGTTATTACATATTATTTAGTGCTTAACAATGGAATGTTTATTCTGTGGACAAACTTTGAAAGATAATGACAAATTAGTGAGACAAAATCCTAGATTGCAAGGAGTAAAAACAATTATATATGCCACGGTAAAAAGGCGAGACATTTGTGTCGAAAAGATTTTGCAACAAGAGGAAAATATTTTAAGTGGAAAAGTCAAAGTGAAATTTCATATAGCCTGCAAACAAACCTATATTAGTTTGTAAAATCTTAAAAATCTTTCCCAATTCAGTGAAATTGAAAATGTATCTTCGTCTTCGGTAAGATGCAATAAATTTAATATTCGGACAATGTGTTTAATATGTAATACATCGAGAAAGAAAGGCGTAATATGGTATACGATAATTCTCTGTAGACGTGATTTATCTTTATATTTCTTTGCCACCTTATTATCAGTCTAGTCGATACATTGTTGACAAGGGGCCGACGCGATATTTTTATTGTTAATGATGGGATTTTGGAGAATGAGAGGGGAGTATGCGTTTATTTTCGATTTATCGCAAATATTTGAGAAACCAAACATAGTATAATTTTTCACATCCAGTGGAAGATAGTAACAAAAAAATTTTTTTAAATTTTTATTGTTCAAATAGGCTTAGAATATCACGAAACATCGAGATTTTAAGTTTGAGCGAAAAAAAAAATTCTGCCTGCCTGCCTGTCTGTTTATTTTCATAACAATTAAATATAAAAACCCAATGAGCTGCTGGCAACATAAAACATTTTTTTTCCCAGTAAAATAAACCATTTTGATATAATATTAAATAATACATAACAAAGAAAATTAAGTAAAAGTTCCATGTACCATGTGCATCACAAATGCGCACAACGTGATAAAGTGAATTTTATTACTTTCACATCAATCACATCCAGTGGAAGTATAGTAACGGCAAAAAAATTTAAAAAAACTGTCATTGTTCAAATAGGCTTAGAATGTCATGAGACGTCGAGATTTTAAATTTGAGCAAAAAAAATTTCTGTTTGCCCGTAACTTTTTTGTGCACATGTTTACTCTGGAACCGTTAAAGATATTGACTTGAAATTTGATACACGTATGTATTTTAACGAGAACTGGAACTAGATTATATTTTCATTTTATTCCGTTGAAGGGTAAATTGGGATAAAGGGGGGGGGGGGGGGTAAATAAGTAAATCAAGCATGTAAGAGTCCATAAAATTGGTATTTAGTATATATAAGAAAAGATAAGGGCTCAAAAAATTACTCCCATTACCACCCCCACCTCACTATTAAAGGGGGGTGGAAAAGCGTCAACATATTTTTTACTTCATTTGCCCCCTCTACCACCCCCTTCACTACCGATGTGACATATCGTTTTATAGGTTTTTGGAGTAGGCGATTTCAAATATTATGTTATTAACGTTTCATAAATAATTTTCACATAGTGGAGTGCAATTTTTTTCTTCTTTGTGAGAGACTTGGATAGAAAACGTGGATGTGGAATTTTAAGGTTTATAAACATGTTGCTAAATTGATACCAATGGTTCAAGGATAGATGAGGATATAGCAACGCGTCCTTGCGTGTGTATCTAGCTTCTACGATTTTCAATTAAAATACCATGCAACCTGTTCGGTGTTTCTATTATTTTCTTTATTCTTTAATAAGTGGGTTATCTCGAGTAGTATATAGATGCGTAGTGGATTTCCTCGAGTACTATGGATGCGCGGTGGCTTTCCTCGAGTACTATAGATGCGCAGTACGTTACTCCAAGTAATATGGATGCGCAGTAGATTTCCTCGAATAAAATGGATGCGCAATGGATTACCTTGAGTAGTATGGAAGCGCAGTGGGTTTTCACGTGTAAAATAGATGCGCAGTAGGTTACCTCAAGTAGTATGGATGCGCATTGGGTTTCCTCGAGTAACGTGGATGCGCAGTGGGTTACCTCGAGTAGTTTGGATGCAAAGTTGGTTATCTCGGGTGGTATGGATCCGTAGTAGGTTTCCTCGAGTATAATGGATGCGCATATGCTTTCCTTGAGTAGGTACTGTTGATGCGCAGTAGGTTACCTATACGGATACGCAGTGGGCTTCCTCGAGTAAAACGGATGCGCAGTGGGTTACCTCGAGCAGTATAGATGCGTTTCCTCAAAGAAAGTGCTTGAAGTAGATTACTTCCACCGTGTACTCTACGGCACATTATAATTGTTTATATTTTTGTAATGCCATTTTCTACGTATTGCTCCCACTTCCAGTATAAGTGTAGTAATTTTGAAAACATTTATTTAAATAGGCTTAGAATGTTATGACATGTCGAGATTTTAAGTTGAAGCAAAAAATAATTTCTATCGCGTCGGTCTCTGACGTTTTGGGTGCACGATTACTCTGGAACCGTTTAAGATATTGACTTGAAAATTGGTACACATATGTATTTTAACGAGATCTGGAATTAGGTTATATTTTGTTCTTATTCTGTTAAAGGGTTGAGTGGTAAATTGGGATAAATGGGGGTAAATAGGTAAATTAAGCAAGTAAGAGTCCATAAAATTTGGTATTTAGTTTATTATTATATAAAAGAAGTTAAATTCTTAGAAAAATTTTTGGCATTAACTACCCCCATTATCACCCCCCACGCGATTATTAAAGGGGGTGAAAAAAAAATTGTGATTTAGTGTGTACAGGAACCAAAGGCCTCAAAAAATGTTCCACTTCATCCACCCGCGTATCACCTCCTACCACCACCCCAACCCCCACTATTGATGTGGCATATCGTTTTTTGGTTTTCATTTAGAAAATTTCATAAACAATTATTTCCACATGGTGGACTGCAAATATAGTGTTTTCGTTTTGAGAGGCTTGGATAGGAAATCTGGATGTGGAAGTAGTGATTCCTTGGGCTGCGGTTTTCATTTTAAAATGTTAAAACCGCTGCCCAAGGAATCACTACTTCCACATCCTGATGTTCTATCCAAGTCGCTCAAAACGAAAAATATTTTGATACTATATTTGCACTCTACTATGTGGGAATAATTGTTTATAGAACTTTAATTATATAATATTTGAAATCGCCTACCCCAAAAACTCATAAAGCGATATACCACATCGGTAGTGGGGGTGGGGGTGGATGAAGTAAAAAAAAATGTTTGAAGCCTTTGGTTCTTGTACACACACTAACTCACAATTTTATTCCCCCCCCCATGGTTAAATTTTTTGAGACCTTGACTTCTCTTGTATTTACTAAATGCCATTTTTTGTCGTTGTTGTACTTCCACTGGATGTGGAAGTAAAAGGCATATTGACATTTTATGATGAAACTGTTATTTTTAAGATATCACAAAATTATCCATTTTGCACCTTTCTTAACCGTCTTCACCCTAGTAAATTTTGAATATGTTTTAGATGACATTTTCCTTTACTACTGCCGCAAAAATATTACATGTTGCAATATTTTTCGGGTTTACACCATTCCCTTCTTTAATTCTGCTGAACTGTAATAACCAATTTGTACAAAAATATTTTTTATCCTCTCCCAAATATACTGCTACTGCAGTGATGGGTTCATTTAAAGTTATTTATTTGTTTATAGGCTTTTCTCTGTAATTGCTTTTTTTAATAATTAAAACGAAAAAGCGATTTTATTGGGAAAAAGAGTAATAATTAGTAAACATAATAAAAAAACCGCTGCCCAAGGAATCACTACTTCCACATCCAGATTCTCTATCCAAGTCACTCACAACGAAAAAACTTTGTATGTGAAAATAATTGTTTATGGAACTTTAATAATATAATATTTGAAATCCTCTACCTCAAAAACCCATAAAACGATACCCCACATCGGTAGTGGGGTGGGGGGTGGGAATAGGGGGGTGATAGTGGGGGTGGATGAAGTAAAAAAATATTTTGAGGTTTCTGGTTCCTGTACAAACACTAAATCACATTTTTTTTTCATCCCCTTTAATAAGGGGGTTAGGGTGGTAATGGGGGTGGCTAATGCCAAACATTTTTTTGAGACCTTAGCTTCTCTTGTATATACTAAATACCAATTTTATGGACTCCTAACTGCTTGATTGACCTATTTACCCCAAATTTACCCCAACTTATCCCCAACCCTTCGACAGAACTAGATCAAAATATAATCTAGTTCCAGATCTCGTTAAAGTACATACGTGTACCAAATTTCAAGTCAATATCTCAAACGGTTCCAGAGTAAACGTGCGCACAAAAAAAGTTACAGACCGACAGACAGAATTTTTTTTTTCGCTCAAACTTAAAATCTCGACGTTTCACGACATTCTAAGCCTATTTGAACAATAAAAATTTTTTAAAACTTTTTTGTCGTTACTATACTTCCACTGGATGTGGAAGTAATTAACTTAATTTGAATATCTGCGGAAAGACTGGTTAATTTTTTTTTTTATTACAAGTAGGTATTACTTTTTCGAGAGCGTTAAAGCAGTTAAATATTATTTGTCCAATGAGAATTTGTGGTCGATTTTTTTATTTACGAATTTCTGATCGCTCTGCACGATGGCGTCCTTCATTTTTCTTAAATATGCGTTTTTTAATGCAAAAAACATTAAAAAAATCGTACATTTGAACTTTTCCACCTTGTAGGAAGTAATTTTCTTTATTAAAAAAATGTATCTATTATTGACATATCATTTTGTTTTTATTTATCACATATAAACAATTAATATTACGGCCGAAAAGTGTAATTTTTCATTTTCATCGATTTCTATATAACTGGAACTTGCCGCATATTTTCATTAATTAGTGTTTTTTTCTGTACAATTGTACATACATTTCAATAACACAAAGAATATTTAACTATTTTTTATTTTATTTCAACATTTTTTTAATACTTGTAACTCCATTATTAATATTATGCATCGAATAAAAAACAGTTTTAAACAGAAGTTACTCATTATGTTTTGTGTAATTTAAATTTGACTATTAGCATCGCCGTTTTCTTAATTTTTTGTTTGTTAATTAAGTCGCCAGTGCCACTTGCAGAGTAGCGTAAAAAACAGTCATTTTTATGTTTACACGTGAGCACCTGTAGCTCGAAAACTATAGTAGATAAGAATATGCCCTCGCGGACTTGTTTGTAGAAAATTCCATGTTGTACAAAAAAAAGTGCGGTGGATTTTCTTATTTATTACCGTTCTCGCTACGCAAGCGCTGAAAGATCAAAAACACCATCCTCGACATTTGCATACTCTTTTTTCTAATTATTTTAAAAAATTGGGAGGTCTTAAACGTACTCATAAATACTATTCCATGAAGCTGAACCGAATAGCAAAATAAAATATTTTTAATTTATCACATTTTTATAAATTTCAGAAATTCAAAATTGAACAAAAATCTCAAAAAAACATTTTTTGAACCCCAACCCCGATTGTTACAGCGCACAACGTGGCGACTTAAAAGATGAAATGCGACAATAATTGATAGTTAAAGGTTTCTCTTGTTTTTGAATTTTAAGTGAAACTAGTGAAAGAATTATTTATCTGAGATTTTTGTTTGTAAGTTTTTATTAATAAATTTGTCCTAACAGTAGTAACTTGTAAATGTTTTTTATCAGGGCGGCAAGCAATAACTGTTTGCTACAGGTGCCAAATGCCCTGACGCCGGCACTGATTGCGCCGGTCTACAACCTGCGTGGAGAATTATAACTTAATAAATATATTATGTACCCTCGTTCGCTGGAAATCAACGTCCAGTATTTCTATTCGCGGTTCGCGCAAAATAACACCGCGCGGTGGCACCACAAGTCAACGAACAATATGTGGATAGGGACGTGTGGGGGAAGCGTGATGAGCGAGGAACGGTTTTGGCCGTATAGTTGCGTATCTTATAGACTCTTCAATCAACGGTTTTATTAAACGCAAGCACTCAGAGGTTTGGTATTTATTTATTTATTTCGTGAACCAAACAGGTTAAAAGTTACAATTAAGTTTGAGCCAACTCAGTGGCTCAGTGCTTACATGACATTATAACAAAACTTAGAATAAACAACAAAAGGACATCACGGAATAGAACACAGTGAAAAATCTAAGGTCTCTCTAGAGGTCTAGAGAAAAGATTGTGCTTTGGACTACACATCATCTTGGCTACCAACAAGATCTACGTAGCCCTCACAAGACTACCCACTCATTAATAAGTGGAGTAAATTAGGTAAAATGTAAATGTTAACCTCAACGGCGGCGCTTTTGGTATATTACCGAGACGACAGATAAAAAAGGCTATGACGATCTTTTATTTAAATTTAAATGTAGTTTAACTGTTTACTTTTAGGAATTTAGGAGATATGATTGAATTTAAGTACGTTAAAACTAAATGTCTTATCCCTACAAAAGTGCAGGCAAAATCAGAGAGTATTAAAGAATCACCTAACAGCAGCTTAATATCAGTCCTATGCATGTTTAGGCAGTTTTTGCTATAAAATTTTTCGACTAAATTAATATCATGAGTAGAGAATCTTAAGTTGATGTCGAAATGCAAACTTAAATTTCGTTTCATCAACAGGTACTTAATTTTTAAATGCTTTTTAAAATTAGAATCACTAATTATTTTACTTCTATCTATTCTCACTATAACCCAACGCCTCGGTTTTAGATATCTCAGACATTGTTTGCAAATCAAAGTTAATCTTATCAAAATGAATCAAACAAAATGCAAGTATAATTGAGTGTTATCAGCATATTGATCAACTGATCAAGCACTTGAAAACATAAAACGTGAAAATCCAAAATATAAATAGAGAATAAAAAGAAGCATTTGATTTTATTCATTTCATTCACGAAAAAATTCTCCAATTTTCATTCCTAACTGACAGGTTTTTAGTAACAATGATAATAACTCATATGAAAATATTAATTATATTATTAATGCATTTATCTATAGGTATATTAGTCTATTGTCTATGTACTGTAGAAAGGAACTAAAACGTTAAAGGGTTTTTATTGTTTCTTTATGTTCATTTGACTCCAAAATGAGAAAACCGCGAATTGCTACCATTAAAGGTGCGTTTTTGAGATCGAAGAAAAATGTCCACTTTTCACATTTTTGAGTTTTGCTCGAAAACTATGCATTTTTTCCTATAAACACGTCAATAGAGAAGTTGTAGGAAATTAAAATGCTATGCCTTTGTAGCAGGCGAATGTTTTTCTGGTCATAAGTAGATCCTAATTTGTTCTATACTTGAGTAAAATTTGATTCAAATCGGAAACAAAATAAAAAAGTTATAAGGGTGTCTTCCTTTTTGGTGAGTCACACTGTATATTTAATGAAATGCATAGAGTTCGAGAAAATATTACGTTAGTAAATACGTCGAGTGTTGTAAAATAAAGATTGTTTTGTGACTGTGATTTATTAGCAGACCACGGTAAACCGCTTTGATAGAAATATTCAAGGTACCTAATACTTTTTTTTTAATTATCTATTTTGGCTGGCGAATATCTCGTAAACTATAACACATAGGAAGAAAATCAATATAGACATTCTTGTAGGAAATTTAATTATGTTTAATTTTGCATAGATTACCTTTTTCCATACGACGCATAGTTTCCGAAATATAAGCGAGAAACCAAAAAATGGGACCTTTAAAGTGCCTCCCTCCCCCCCGCTCACCACCTAGGAGTGGGCACTTTTGATATGTTCATCTCCAGACTAGTCCAAACAAAGTTCCGAAGTCAAATTTTATGTCCCTAAAATTTCCCTCTATAATCATTCGTTGCTTGGTCTATATACCTCTTTACTGCGTTGTAAATATGATTTTGATAAAGACATATTATGACTTCCCTTGTACTTAACTAACAATAATATTTTATCTAAAATCTTTACTTTTTTCTAGGTCTGAAAGCTGCTGTACTATAGACGTCTGGGGCATAGCCCTCAACATCACTCTTCAAGACGCCCCATTTCTCGCCTTTAGGCTCTTACTCATAACCCACTTCCAGATAATCTCCTATATGAACGTCTTCTTTACATGCAAAAACACTTTGGTTATACTCCTCCAAATATATCGATTGTACGTGGTCTACAGTGAACACAACAAAAAGCAAAGTAAGGAAGATTTCGAACTTACAAATATCTCAATTATATCTAGAGGTGATATGTGTGGGAACAAAAGAAAGGGAAAGAAGAATAGAAGGGACACCGTGAAAAAGCAAAGAAGTTCGAGGAGGGTATCTGAACAATCTGAGGATTCAAGTGGAAATGAAGCTACTGAGGACGATACCACTAGTAGAAGGAACCGGTAAGGATTTATTAATACATTGTTATAGATGTAGAAGGTAATTAAGTTGATTCAATTTACGTTTTCTAATCCTTGGGGGACTTGGAAGGACGCAGTAAATACTTAATAACTAGAATAGTTGAACACTCATCCAAGTACTACCGCGCCCGATACGCGCGCACAGTGATGGAAACTGGAAACAATTCGAGCCACGCGTGAATTTCAATCGTACAGCAATATATTTTTTTTATTCTCCTTGGAATAACATACATTTTATGGCGGAAGTGCGGAAAATGTGAAATTTGGTTAGGTGTTTTCGTAAATCGGAGAAGGAGCCATTAGTCGCGGCATGGAAGTACCTAAATCCGAGAAAATCGGTATCTACGAAGCTAAAAAAAAATAATAATGCGATTGAGGTTGAAAAGTAGAAGAAACTACCCTGTCAAAAAAATCTCATCAATCCATATTGAAAATTATCAAAAATTAATAAGTATCTATGAGAACCTATATGGTCAATAAGTTTCTATAAGAGTTAGATAAAGTTGCTGTTGAAATTGTTATCAGTTTATATCCGCATTGACCAGCAAAATGAGTTAAGCCATATCCATTTGTTAATCCAAACATTTACTTATACCATATCAATGAGAATTTATGAGCACAGTATCTAATGTAATTCGTGCGGCTTTCCGTGATTAAAAGACAAGTGTTTCTTTAAGAAACGAGCTGCATTAGGTTAGAACAGTTTGGATTTGCAATTGAAGATTACAAATTATAATGTTTGAATAGGGATTTATGAGATCAGTTTCTATGAGTATTAATGTTTTTTTTTCAGTAATATATTAAATGTGTTTTCATTTGTTTGAATGGGTAAAAAGAAAGGTCAGTTTTCAACTGCAATTACAAATACAAGTTTAATCGCTTCGAATGGGATTATATGCGATCAATTTCTAAAAGTATTTATGCTGTTTTCCGAATATAGTTATGATGAGTTTTAATCAGTAACAAATGTTAACTACTTGTTTTGATATGGTCGGAAATTCCAAGTACACATTTAGTATTCCTTCAAGAGGATTGATGAGAGCAGTTTCTACGAGTATCTATTTGTTGTTCCTATAGTAAATTATATAAGTCTTTATCAGTACAGATTCGGATTTAATTTAAATATGAAAATTATATCAGAATAAAGCAACCAAATATTTTAAACAGTATCTATTTGTAAATCCAAACATTTACTTATACTATCTCAATGAGAATTTATGAGAACAGTATCTAATATAAAACGTGCGGCTTTCCGTGGTCAAATGGCAAGAGTTTCTATAAGAAACGAGCTGCATTAGGTTAGAACAGTTTTGATTTGCAATTGAAGATTCAAAATTATAATGTTTGAATAGGGATTTATGAGATCAGTTTCTATGAGTATTAATGTTTTTTTTTTCAGTACTATATTAAATGTGTTTTCATTTGTTTGAATAGGTAAAAAGATAGGTCAGTTTTCAACTGCAATTACAAATACAAGTTTAATCACTTCGAATGGGGTTAGATGCGATCAATTTCTCAAAGTATTTATGCTGTTTTCCGGATATAATTGTGAAGAGGTTTAATCAGTAACAAATTGTTCACTACATGTTATGATATGGTCGGAAATTCCAAGTACACATTTGGTATTCCTTCAAGAGGATTGATGAGAGCAGTTTCTACGAGTATCTATTTGTTGTTCCTCTAGTAAATCATATAAGTCTTTATTAGTAAAGATTCGGATCTAATTTAAATATGAAAATTATATCAGAATAAAGCAACCAAATATTTTAAACAGTATCTATTTGTAAATCCAGACATTTACTTATACTATCTCAATGAGAATTTATGAGAACAGTATCTAATGTAAAACGTGCGGCTTTTCGTGGTTAAATGGCAAGTGTTTCTATAAGAAACGAGCTGCATTAGGTTAGAACAGTTTTGATTTGCAATTGAAGATTACAAATTATAATGTTTGAATAGGGATTTATGAGATCAGTTTCTATGAGTATTAATGTTTTTTTTCAGTAATATATTAAATGTGTTTTCATTTGTTTGAATGGGTAAAAAGAAAGGTCAGTTTTCAACAGCAATTACAAATACAAGTTTAATCGCTTCGAATGGGATTATATGCGATTAATTTCTAAAAGTATTTATGCTGTTTTCCGAATATAGTTATGACGAGGTTAAATCAGTAACAAATTGTTAACTAGTTGTTATGATATGGTCGGAAATTCCAAGTACACATTTAATATTCCTTCAAGAGGATTGATGAGAGCAGTTTCTACGAGTATCTATTTGTTGTTCCTATAGTAAATTATATAAGTCTTTATCAGTACAGATTCGGATCTAATTTAAATATGAAAATTATATCAGAATAAAGCAACCAAATATTTTAAACAGTATCTATTTGTAAATCCAAACATTTACTTATACTATCTCAATGAGAATTTATGAGAACAGTATCTAATGTAAAACGTGCGGCTTTCCGTGGTTAAATGGCAAGAGTTTCTATAAGAAACGAGCTGCATTAGGTTAGAACAGTTTTGATTTGCAATTGAAGATTCAAAATTATAATGTTTGAATAGGGATTTATGAGATCAGTTTCTATGAGTATTAATGTTTTTTTTCAGTAATATATTAAATGTGTTTTCATTTGTTTGAATGGGTAAAAAGAAAGATCAGTTTTCAACTGCAATTACAAATACAAGTTTAATCACTTCGAATGGGGTTATATGCGATCAATTTCTAAAAGTATTTATGCTGTTTTCCGGATATAATTGTGAAGAGGTTTAATCAGTAACAAATTGTTCACTACATGTTATGATATGGTCGGAAATTCCAAGTACACATTTGGTATTCCTTCAAGAGGATTGATGAGAGCAGTTTCTACGAGTATCTATTTGTTGTTCCTCTAGTAAATTATATAAGTCTTTATCAGTAAAGATTCGGATCTAATTTAAATATGAAAATTTATATCAGAATAAAGCAACCAAATATTTTAAACAGTATCTATTTGTAAATCCAGACATTTACTTATACTATCTCAATGAGAATTTATGAGAACAGTATCTAATGTAAAACGTGCGGCTTTTCGTGGTTAAAGGGCAAGTGTTTCTATAAGAAACGAGCTGCATTAGGTTAGAACAGTTTTGATTTGCAATTGAAGATTACAAATTATAATGTTTAAATAGGGATTTATGAGATCAGTTTCTATGAGTATTAATGTTTTTTTTTTCAGTAATATATTAAATGTGTTTTCATTTGTTTGAATGGGTAAAAAGGAAGGTCAGTTTTGAACTGCAATTACAAATATAAGTTTAATCACTTCGAATGGGGTTATATGCGATCAATTTCTAACAGTATTTATGCTGTTTTCCGAATATAATTGTGATGAGGTTTGATCCGTAACAAATTGTTCACTACATGTTACGATATAGTCGGAAATTCCAGGTACATATTTAGTATTCCTTCAAGAAGATTAATGAGAGCAGTTTCTACGAGTATTTATTTGTTGTTCCTACTCTAATTTAAATACAAAAATCATATCAGAATGAAACCCCAAACAGTGTCCACCTGTAAATCCAAGATAATATTATAATGAGAATCCATCACAACAGTATCTAATATAACGTGTGCGGTTTTCCGTGGCTAAATTTTAAAATTATTTGCAATAAATAAGCTTTAACGGATTCGAACAGTTTTGCATTTCCAGATGAATAATTTTAATTGTTAGGGATCTATGAGGTCAGTGTAATGTTTTTTTTTTCAATAAAATGTGTTTTTATTGGAAAATAAACATTACACAAAGACACTGATCTCATAGATCCCTATTTAACAATTAAAACTATTCATCTGGAATTGCAAATTAAAACTGTTCAAATCCGTTAAAGCTATTTATTAAAAATACTTTTAAAATTTAGCCACGGAAAGCCGCACGCGTTACATTAGATATTGTTCTGATTGGTTCTCATTAAAATATATCTTTAAATGTTTGGATTTACAAGTGGATACTGTTTAAAATATTTGGTTGTGTCATTCTGATATAATTTTTGTATTTAAAGTAGATCCGAATGCATACTGATAAAGACAAATTTTCTATTGGAACAACAAATACATACTCATAGAAACTGCTATCATCAATCCTTTCGAAGGAATACTAAATATGTACCTGAAATTTCCGACCATATCGTAACATGTGGTGAACAATTTGTTACTGATCAAACCTCATCACAATTATATTCGGAAAACAGCATAAATACTGTTAGAAACTGATCGCATATAACCCCATTCGAAGTGATTAAACTTGTATTTGTAATTGCAGTTGAAAACTGACCTTTCTTTTTACCCATTCAAACAAATGAAAACACATTTAATATACTTATTACTGAAAAAAAAACATTAATACTCATAGAAACTGATCTCATAAATCCCTATTCAAACATTATAATTTGTAATCTTCAATTGCAAATCAAAACTGTTCTAACCTAATGCAGCTCGTTTCTTATAGAAACTCTTGCCATTTAATAATATAATTTACTATTGGCACAACAAATACACACACGTAGAAATTGCTATCATCAATCCTTTCGAAGTAATACTAAATATGTACCTGGAATTTCCACACGTAACATGTAGTGAACAATTTGTTACTGATCAAACCTCATCACAATTATATTCGGAAAACAACATAAATACTGTTAGAAATTGATCTCATGTAATCCCATTCGAAGTGGTTAAACTTGTATTTGTAATTGCAGTTGAAAACTGACCTTTCTTTTTACCCATTCAAACAAATGAAAACCCATTTAATATATTACTGAAAAAAAAAGATTAATACTCATAGAAACTGATCTCATAAATCCCTATTCAAACATTATAATTTGTAATCTTCAATTGCAAATCAAAACTGTTCTAACCAAATGCAGCTCGTTTCATATAGAAACTCCTGCCATTTAACCACGGAAAGCCGCACGTTTTACATTAGATACTGTCATAAATTCTCATTGAGATAGTATAAGTAAATGTCTGGATTTACAAATAGATTCTGTTTAAAATATTTGGTTGCTTTATTCTGATATAATTTTCATATTTAAATTAGATCCGAATGCATACTGATAAAGACTTATATAATTTACTATTGGTACAACAAATACATACTCGTAGAAGCTGCTATCATCAATCCTTTCGAAGTAATACTAAATATGTACCTGGAATTTCCGACCATATCGTAACATGTAGTGAACAATTTGTTACTGATCAAACCTCATCACAATTATATTCGGAAAACAGTATAAATACTGTTAGAAATTGATCGCATATAACCCCATTCAAAGTGATTAAACTTGTATTTGTAATTGCAGTTGAAAACTGACCTTTCTTTTTACCCATTCAAACAAATGAAAACACATTTAATATATTACTGAAAAAAAACATTAATACTCATAGAAACTGATCTCATAAATCCCTATTCAAACATTATAATTAGTAATCTTCAATTGCAAGTCAACCTAATGCAGCTCGTTTCTTATAGAAACACTTGCCATTTAACCACGGAAAGCCGCACGTTTTACCTTAGATACTGTTCTCATAAATTCTCATTGATGTGGTATAAGTAAATATTTGCTGCTCCATTCTGGTAGAAACTGATAGAAATTTCAGCAGCAACTTTACTCCAGACTCCAGTAGAGGGAGCTGTATAAGTGTAGCTAGTTCATATCTAATCTAATGTGACCTAAGGAACTGAAGTGTGTTTGTTAAATTAAAAACAAAGCAGTCTCTTTCACTGCTAACTCATTCATTGCTTCTAGGCTAGAACAAGAACACCCGAGGAAATAAGGACTTTGCAGAATTTTGTGTTTACCACAATATTAGTATTTCTATTTGAAATATGCAATTTAAACTGTACATTTGTCGGCATGCATATCCAAATTAATACTAATAAAAAAGCAAAATGGAAGTTTACAATAAAAATACATCTGTAAAATATACAATTGAAACTGTACATTTGTTGACATGTATATCCACATTAATACTAATAAAAAACAATATTGAAATTTACAATAAAAACATGTTGATACGTGGTGTGTTACATACGATAGATACTGGAGAAAGGACGGACTGGAACTCTTATGATATTACTTATAGAAAAGTTTAGAATATCTTTAAAGTTGTATCTGTAATTCCATATGTTTACAGATATAAGGGCAAGGGTGCATTTGCAGACACTAACCTGTAGATTTGTTGATGTATATTTCATATAAGTACTCATGAAAGGGCAATATGATAATTCCAAATAGCTCATTCGGAATTACTGTTTCATAACCGATTTAAAACTTAATAAAACAGATAAAATCCTGTCTGTATAATACTAATATAACTTATAGGAACGATAAAACCGCATCACTTTTTTTTTATAAGTTTCTATGTGGAATTTTTGGCAGGGTAATCTCATAGGCTTATAATAACCCTAAATCTTGAACCAAGACAAAAAACCTAACCTCAAACCCATATAACCCAAACCTAAAACCCTTAATCGATAACCCCATAAAACTAACCTCAGAAACCTTTAAACATTAACCCATGAATCCTATAACCTTGGACTCATTGAACCTAATTTCGAATACGTTATAAGCCAACACCGCCTAATATTATTTAGGCGGTGTTGTATAAGCTGAAGTCATAAACTCTTGAACCTAAACCAATAAATCCTTGAACGTAAAAGACGAGGTCCCATGAACCCTAATCTTTTGAGCATTTCAACCAACAAACCTAAAATAACCCTCAACCATGCATCTATAACGATAAAATATAACCTTGAACCCATATAAACACTTGTTTTAACTTTTATATCTTGAAATTTGTCGTTCATAAAACGCATTTCCATTTTTTATATAAGAGAAAGATTTCCCCATCACTGTGGCGACGTAGCTTTACTTGCCTGATCTAATATAGGACTGATTTAATACCTACCTCACTTAATACTGGGCATGGCACCGGCACGGTAGCTTAGTCGACTAAAGCAAATTTTGTGGCGAATATGCTGGTCATACTGTCTGTGTTGAGCCCCGGCACTGATAATGGGTATGGACAGACATATATCTGAGTTTCTCCAAGTGCTTAACCACCCTTCAGTTAGCCTTGGGTTGGAATCTGTGGGTTGTGTGGTATGTTCATGTTTTAAAAAAACACTGCCAGCTTCTTACGAAGATTAATACTTTTTCCAATGTTTATTTTTTTTCCAAAAATGTTTAAATTTTTTTCGCGATATTTTTACTGCTGGACTGTCCACACCATACGGGAAGAGCGTCAATAGAATTAAATACAATATTAGTAATTCTTGTACGACTGTTAAAAAAACTGTACTTTTTTCATTGTTTTTTGTGCATAAAACATATGTTTATGGTGATAAGTGAAAAAAAGTAAAAAGCGTGAAAAATAGTTATTTTCGTACTACTAGCTCTGTGTCATTTTTTGACGACTGTCGGTGTTATGAAAGTGTAACTTACAGCCCATAGGCAAAGAAGCACAAGATTTACTTTTATGCCCTAGGGCAAAAAAGTAATAAGGAAAATAAATAATAATGAAATTCTGGCACCAACGAAGCGCACGCATTTTTGGCTGCCTCCTGAATGTCGATACTTTCATCATAATCCATGTTTCTATTGCAAAAACTCACGTCAAGTTATTGACAGTAACAACCATAGCAGAAGGCGACCATACTCCAATTAGAGTCTAAGCCAAATAATAAATTAATTCGTCAAATCTTGAAATATAATAATTTTCAATGAATTTTTTTCTCATTGTGTTCTCGATCTGTAAAATACACTTACAAGCCTTGGTACAGAAATAACTATTTCGTTTTTAATAATTTATTACAAGTCTTCTGAACAATAAATTATACATCTCAAGACGAGATTCTCGTCAAAATAATTTGTACTCACATATAAAAACGAAATATGTATAATTTTACGCGATATCCACGTTACCGTTGTCGTATCTCGGAAGTTATAAATCAATGTTTAGAATTCTCTTTTTTGTTACTTTAATACAAGTACCCTTAACAACAAAATATGATTTCTAGAACAATGCAATTTAAAAAATTTTAAGTACAAAAAAGTGATAACTTTAACTAATAATTAGATATATTTAAACTTTCAACAGCGATATGTAACAGTTATAAATGAATACACAAATGGAACTGCGAAAGATTTACATTAGTTACATTACGATTTTCTAAACACAACAATTTTGCTACAAATTTTAGTACAGATCCTCTTAATCTAGTATTTTTAAAATCAAATCCATAAATATCACAAAGATTAAAGGTCGCGTTACAGCTCTCTGTTTGTATACCAATTTAGACACTTAATGTTAGTTCAAAAATAGTAAGCAGGATCATTCACTATGAATAATACTCCGTTTTAAATACAACAGGCAAAGAAATCTTCTAAGGCTCTAAAATTAGATGAATCAAGAAGACAAAGACATTAGAAGTAGGTTTAAACATAGAAATTTTTTTAATAAAAGTAATGCGTCCCTTTTAGAAATTGCTTGCAATCTCGATGAGCTACATATTAAATATAACGTTTAATAGTATAATAATCACCGGTACTTTCTTATATTTTCATATTAGATGTCCAAAATGGTCAATTTCAATTATTCTCGCAAGTATATAAATAACATTAGGTAATCAATTTGGTAATTTGGCAAAATAGGGTGACAAGTGACGATCATTTGACCTGACATTTCAGTATTTTTGTCCAAAATAGAAACCCACGAGAAAAATATCACAGCCTACTCTGATTCAATTAAAACTGAATGAATTAATCTTTGCTGATCTCTACATATAACTATTATTAAATATTACAAATGTTTTCAAAATCTAGCTGATATATATATGGAAATATCAGTTATCACTATTTTAGTGAAAATATTTATTTAATCTTTTTTTTTTTTAGAAAAATTAAAAATTCTCGAAAGGACACCGGATACTCAACAGCCAGCTCCCATACAAGCATAAGAAATAACCTCCAGAAATCTCACTCAAAAAGATCTAATAGGGAAATATCCAAAAGTCGTGAATCCGTCGATCCAAGTGAATCAAGAAGAATAATGAAACAGAAGTTGAAAAGAACAGACAGGGAAACGAAAGGCAGAAGGAAACTCGAGGACGCTTTCTCAGAGGAAAGTCAAAGCGATGCTACCTATTTGGAAGATAAAGAAGAACTAAAAAAAGAAAAGTCCAGAAAATCTCGCAATAAAGACAAAAAGTATGAAAAAAATACGACCGTGTCTGCAACCACAAGTGACCCGTCATCAGACTGACGCCATCAGTTAGCCATCATGGCTATTTTCTGCTTGTATTTATTTATTTTTATATGTTGCCTATTTTTTATATACTGCGGAATCACATCGGAAGGATTGATAATAGCTAAAGTCAATAAAAAGAATAAAACAATATAGATTTAGCACTCTAGTATAGCTGTTATCGTGTCAATTTCTAGTCAATGAATATTTTTTTGAATAAAAAATATAGTGAAGAGTTTCTTTCATTATTTAAATTTTACGCTCCTGAAAGTCCTGAAACAATGCTAAAATATCAAGTTTTTCAAATTAGGATCAATTTATTTTTATTTTACGATAGTCCGAGCGAGAGACATTACAGAGTCGCCGCCGCGCCGGCCGCGTAGAAGTTAACAGTAACTTTGATTGTACGTAAGAGGACAAAAAGGTAACGCGATTGGTACCAAACTGAAACAAATGGTAAAATAATTTTATTAGGCACTATAAATCAATCAACAAAAAAGTATTTACAGTTAGTTGAAGGATACAGGTTGTTCATCACATCGACAATATGCATGCACTTAGTTTGTCTTCGCACAGCATTATACTCTATTTGGTAAAGACAGACAGCTAAAAACATACTGCTCGCCGATTTACTGAACTTTTTATATAATTGTTACGCAACTTTTTGTAAATAATGTCAGTTTTAGACATTTCTAATTTTATGGTACGAATTTAGTTTGTGAAAGACTCTAAAATAGACCGTAAAATAAATAAATTAAAAAAACTATACCAAAACTTATGTGGGTTTCGAACCCGGGACCCTTGGATTCCGAATCATTAAATCAATTTATTAGACATTATTAAATTTTACAGGTCGTTGGTTAAGAGTGTTAACCTGCTAACTCCACTTTATGCTCAAATAAGAATGTTGATGGTATTTAAAAATAGCGGTCTTGTTACACCTCTGTGCAAAGCCGTTTACTCAGAATTGGATTCAAAATAGCCATATTTATGTGATGTGCTATCTCCCGAGCTTGGTTTGTATCACCGAAATATTACTATCTCCTTAAAAAATAAACTTATGCATACTGTAGATAATATTTCATTAAAAAATACGTAAAAAAAAAATAGACAAAAAAAGTATAATTTAAATTTTCGTCCAAAATAATTTGTTGGTAAACTATGTTTTTCTAGCCTCCTGTAAAATTTGCTTTTATGGAGTTAGCAGGTTAACACTCTTAACCGACGATGTGTATTTCATTTATGTATCTCATTTATTAGTGTAAATTGTAATAAAAAAATCGAGCGTTACAGACGTCCGCGGACGCGAAACACTCAACCCACCGATGTTAGGCCAGAAAGAATTTTACAGCATGAGTCTCGGCATGAGTTATTTTTTCAAATTGATCGCACTCCAAGAAAATGCTTATACGAGTTATGTTTTTCTATATACTGTGTTTAAAATAAATAAATATTTAGGTTGCTAGTAGACCAGGGTCGATCATTTTGAAAATGGTAAAAAGTGAAAAAAAATTATAGTAGGATGAAACCCATTGGAAAAGGTAGAGAATATAACAAAAATGAAAGGAAAAATAATTTACGGGCGATCTGAGGTCGGGAAGGGGAAGGGGGTGAGTTTTAAGGGTAAAAAACGGTTTATCTCGATTTCCGGCAAAACTACAAGTCCTATGAAAAAAAGATCTACAACTTTTGTTTTTACACTTTTTTCACATAACCTCAAAATTTATGTGAAAAATTCAAATAACCAAGTTTTTGGTTTTTTATTTTTATCTTTTGCAAAAAAAATTATTTTTTCACGAAATTTGGTGAAAACTTACCTTTTTATGTCCCAAATACACAGTAATTTTTTTGATTTAAAAATATTCATTTTTTCACCTTATTTTGACTTAATATCGAAAAAGCACCCTAATTTTCAATCGAAAATTCTCACGTCAAAATATCTGCTTTTTTTAAAAAGTCGGTGGGCTTTTTGTTCGTTGAAATCTCTACTTTCTGATGGTATAAAAAAATATATACATTACTATGGTAAATGTTCTCAGAAAATGCAAATAAACGAAAAAAAATCGAATCCGAAAATTTTTTTTTGAATCATTTGTACAATTTTGAGCTATTTATTAAAATTTACACTTTAATTAATCGAAAAACGTAAGACTTCATGTTACATTGATAAACAAAAAAATTGCTAATCGATACTACTATAATTAACAACCAAATAAGTTAATAAAGTTAATATTTAATAAGACATCTACAATATTTTGAGAAAGTTGTAGAATCTTCTTTAAATTATATGCGTAGTAGGGTGGAGCGATTTTGAATTATAAAAAATTATTAAAAATAAGGTTACTGAACACAATCATGTTTTTTGATATTAAAAATTGGCATTATACGGTGAGCTTCAAGTTTATTTATTATAAATCCATCTCTCCTCAAGGGCCCACAGACAGCAGAAGAGGCTTCTGTCACCGATTTTACACATTTTTCAATTGCCTGAGTGTGACAGGGCAATAGTCTGAATTTATCTAAAATATCTTTTTCCACTAGTAGACCGTGGGATAGTGACAGATTTTTTTAAACGTTTGGTTCCTATCTGGCCTTTTGGGAGCCTTTTGTGCCTGATTTGTACTAACCATTTTCGTGTTTATTAAA
The DNA here is from genome assembly GCA_936432065.2 of Rutpela maculata. Lineage (NCBI taxonomy): Eukaryota > Metazoa > Arthropoda > Insecta > Coleoptera > Cerambycidae > Rutpela > Rutpela maculata. Next base: position 34,479,960 of record OW386287.2, on the reverse strand, counting down.
CGGTTATCCAGGGCCCCTCAGCGGAAAACTAAAAAGAAAATTTCATGAAAATGAGCAATTTCAAACGTTTTGTTCCTATCTGGCGTCAAGTTAGACTTACGTTTTAAAGAAAAACATCCGACGGAAGCTTATCGCCCGACAAATTCCGTGGGCCGGAAGGCCCGAAATTTCAATCCGAAGTTGTAAGAAAAAATGGTCAAAATCAAACGATTTGGTTCTTATCTGGGAGTTGTATATATAGGTAAATAGATTATAATTATCGCGATATAACAACCGCCAGACAAATTCCGAGGGCCCAACAGTGAAAAAATTATTGTTCAAGTTGTCAACTATTCCGCGAAAATCAAACGATTTACATTCGTCTGGCATTTGTTTTTCTGTTAATATTAGGCAATAAGTAGTTTCAATTTAAGATTCCCAGACGAATTGGCTGGGTCCCCTGGATAGCCAGACAAAAAGAAAAGCGCGAAAAAAATGCCATTTTTCAAACGATTTATTCCTGTCTGGCATTTGGATTTTAAAAAGATATGTTAATAAATAAGTCATATTTCTAGTCCCAGATAAAAAGCTTGGGCCCAGACGTAGATATGTTGAGTGAAAGTATCGAAAAATTAAAAAACAGTCATGTAAAAATCGATCCATTTTCAAACGATTTACACTTGTCTGGGAATTGTTTTTTTAAAAAGATATGTTAATAAACAAACCATATTTCAAGTGCCAGACAAAAACCTGGGGCGCAGCTGTAGATATATCGCAAATTTTGAGGTTCTACAGTTGGCAACTTTTTAATCCTGGCTCCTACGCCAAAAGACTACTCTAGCTAATCTAAATAGAATAAAATTTACTAAAACTGTTTTTTTAATTTTTTGAATTCCGACAAAAATGAAGGAATTAGAGGAGGGCGGGATTTGGGACTTTTTTTTTTCGGTAAAAATTTTGTCACCGTAATTAATCGGTAATTAATTGAAATCGATCTCATATATGATGTTCACTTAATATCATGTACTACTTTGACGTTCCGTTAATCTCGGTCCTTCGAAACAAAGGTTTCTGAGAAAAATTATTTTTTTAGATTTACATACATTATAGGAAAACGTGTAATTTCCTACATTTCCTCGAATATCTCGATAATTATTGTTTTTTTCGAAAAATTTGTAGATAGCTTATGTAAAGAGAATCGATTGAGCTTTCCGACACTTTTTTTATTTTTTCTTTAACATAAAGAGCAAAAGACCAAATATGCGGACGTCTCAAAGCCAACCGCCACCCAGTCTATTAATTAGGGTGAAGACGTACCGCTCGGCTAAAATACACCATCTGTGGGTCCCCACGCGAGACTAGTTTCTCGATCTGACGTCACAGTGCTTTTGGTGAGTAGCGAGGATTTCAACTTTAATTATTTATTGCAAAGTAAGTACTGCGATTTAAGAGCTGATATTCGATGTGGCGTGTTTTTATACATAAACACATACTTTAATGAAATACAAATAAAAATGGGCAAGTTCCCTATTAGCAAACGATAAATAAAAATCACCCCGGGACGAGCGGGTAGTAAAAAAAAGCAACGTCGCTCGCAAGCAATGCATACCATATATGTTTCTACCACATCATATCTTACGTATCTTATGTCGCGTGCATTAAAATGAGAGAAGAAATCACTTTTGTGTGGTTGACTGCCTACGCCAAGGGAGAATGAAACAGGTACGGAATTACGAGGACTCTCAGTTTCTATGGTGTAGTGCAGAGTTGTAAATGATATATTAATATCTAATAATTTATATTTGTCCTTTTGCTAGTATGTAACTTATTTATTGTAAATATTATTCGATCGAGGGATTATGAATGTGAAAGTGACAGTTATATTGATTCCAGTGATAAAGAAAATCAAATTCCAAATGAGTTTCAAGTGAGAAAAAAAAACGGCATTTCAAGGGCGGATCTGGACCTTGAGCTTGGGGGGGGGGGTTACATAGCCGCGTGTTGAAAATAACAAAAATGTTTTTCCTCGAAAATTAAAATTGATGAGCGGGGGGGAAAAATCTCAAAAAAAAATAATTATAAACATAACTAAACTGAATATATATTCAAAAATATAAAATAAAATAATAAAAATTATGAAATTTTAAAATAAAAGTTGATTGTTTACGGAATCTTGTTACCCCGTTACCCCCCATAAATCCGCGCTTGCGGCATTTAAGTAGTGACGCGAAACAAATTTGTTTAAATGTGTATAATACTCTTTTACAATGACAAGCTAATGAAATGCCAGACGAGTGTGAATCGTTTGAAAATGCATCGATTTTTACACGACTGTTTTTTGATTTTTCGATAATTTCACTCAACATATCTACGGCTGGGCCCAAGCTTTTTGTCTGGGACTTGAAATATGGTTTATTTATTACCATATCTTTTTAAAATCCAAATGCCAGACAGGAATAAATCGTTTGAAAAAATGGCTTTTTTTCGTGAAATTCTTTTAAGATTTAAAATATGTTTGGCCCACGCTTTTGGTCTGGGACTTGAAATATGGTTTAATTATTACCATATCTATTTAAAATCCAAATGCCAGACAGGAATAAATCGTTTGAAAAAATGGTTTTTTTTTCGTGCACTTCTTTTAAGATTTAAAATATGTTTGGCCCACGCTTTTTGTCTGGGACTTGAAATATGGTTTAGTTATTACCATATCTTTTTAAGATCCAAATGCCAGACAGGAATAAATCGTTTGAAAAAATGGCTTTTTTTCGTGCACTTCTTTTAAGATTTAAAATATGTTTGGCCCATTAAAAATGTCTGTGAATGATACAATACATTTTCGTTTTGGTTAATTTTTACAGAAAAAATCATTTCACATGAGAACCAATCGTTTGATTTTCGCGGAATAGTTGACAACTTGAACAATAATTTTTTCACTGTTGGGCCCTCGGAATTTGTCTGGCGTTTGTTATATCGCGATAATTATAATCTATTTACCTATATATACAATTCCCAGATAAGAACCAAATCGTTTGATTTTGACCATTTTTTCTTACAACTTCGGATTGAAATTTCGGGCCTTCCGGCCCACGGAATTTGTCTGGCGATAAGCTTCCGTCGGATGTTTTTCTTTAAAACGTAAGTCTAACTTGACGCCAGATAGGAACAAAACGTTTGAAATTGCTCATTTTCATGAAATTTTCTTTTCTGTTTTCCGCTGAGGGGCCCTGGATAACCGTTTGATAAATACGAAAATGGTTAGTACAAATCAGGCACAAAAGGCTTCCAAAAGGCCAGATAGGAACCAAACGTTTAAAAAAATCTGTCACTATCCCACGGTCTATAGGTCTGGCTCTTTAATTGCCTGAGAATTTCCGAATCTATTAGTTTTGTTAGAGGCGGTTTCAGTCATATTTTTCCAATCTATTAATTCGACATAATCTTCGGCCTTAAAATTTAATACAGGTACTTCGAAAATACGGAGCGGAGCATCTCTTGATGATGTGTTTCTAATTTTCAAAATTTTGCGAAGAGCTTGCGTTGAATGACTGGATCTACGATCGATATTAAATTGTCTGGTAAATATCGTGATAGTTTTATAGTGTCATGTAAATGCTTTGCACCATATACTGGTAGTGTTTTTATTTTGAACCACATAGGAGCGTATACTTTTAAAATAAATGTAGTTAAGATCACTAGATTTTCAGACGGTACTTCTGATGCGACGTACAACCTAAGGATTCGATTAGCTGTCGTAAGCCACCTTGATGGAAAATTTGTCCTGGATTTCTTTTAGACAAACTAGGGTCACAGAGTCCTTTATCAATAGCTTTACAAATTTCCATTAAATATAACTGATTTGTACTCAAATTTTCTTTAGATTTTGTTATGACAGGTAAGGTGCATTTAATTGATCGAAAACCTACAATCGCTCATAATTTTTAAGAGATTTTCCAATTGGTCCAGAGAAACTTTTAGGGCCAGTTGCTGTGCCATCAAGATATTGATGAAATATGTCCTACGTATTCAGAACCAGGTAACGTGTTGACGGTCGAGCGCAGGAAGAAGAATTCCGTGAAATATGCGCAAAGTGGGGGGAGAAATATTGGCGATAACAACGTTGAGAACCAGAATAACTTAGTATAATTTAATTATTGAACTTTTTACTTTAAATTAGGACAAGGTTAGTAATCATAAATGCATAAAGGTGGCCATTAAAAGTAGGTCTTACATAAAATCATATTTTTATTTTTTGTAAAATTTTCATCGGCTTGGGGCAGTATTTGTAAAAATAATTTTAGAAATTTTTTTATATGATAGTGTTATTTAAGTGATAGAGCATCAATCCGTCACCCCGCGCAAACGATTAAAGCACATATATTTTTCTTTCATATAAGCGCGCTCCACCCTAATGCGTAGATGCCTATTTATTGCTATTTTAAGATAACTTATATACCTGAGTGACCTTCGGAAAATTTTAGCCCATCAAAAGGTATTTCATAGAGAAGTGGGGAAGGGGCTAGGAAGGTCTGGGCCTTACTACCTGTTATTTCGTAGCAGCTGTAAAAACCATTTACCAAACATTTACCATAGTAATGTATATTTTTTTTTATACCATCAGAAAGTAGAGATTTCAACGAACAAAAAGCCCACCGACTTTTTTAAAAAAGCAGATATTTTGACGTGAGAATTTTCGATTGAAAACTAGGGTGCTTTTTCGATATTAAGTCAAAATAAGGTGAAAAAATGAATATTTTAAATCAAAAAAATTACTGTGTGTTTGGGACATAAAAAGGTAAGTTTTTTTGCAAAAGATAAAAATAAAAAACCAATAACTTGGTTATTTGAATTTTTCACATAAATTTTGAGGTTATGTGAAAAAAGTGTAAAAACAAAAGTTGTAGATCTTTTTATTACCTACAACTTTGCCATTTAACTTTTTTTCATAGGACTTGTAGTTTTGCCGGAAATCGAGATAAACTCACCCCCTTCCCGATCTCAGATCGCCCGTAAATTATTTTTCCTTTCATTTTTGTCATATTCTCTACCTTTTCCAATGGGTTTCATCCTACTATAATTTTTTTTGGTCTCAAAAATTATCGACCCTGGTCTATAGTTGATATTTGGATTTTTTCTTTCTTGTATACAGGGAAATATTCATGAAAAACCTTTTATATCGTCATGATATAAAAACCAAAAGTTTGGGAGGAAGGTAAAAGTCTCTGTGTAAATTCAGGGTGCTTGAGTATATAGAAAAATAGACTGTATGTGAAATGTTTTCCTCTCACTGGATTCCTCAGAAGGGTGGATGTTGGGGGAGGGGAAGGATTCTGAATCAAAAGCGTAAAAACTACAGCGTCACCTGCCACGTAGAAAAATACAAATTTTTACATTATAAGACACGAGCTAAAATCATATTTCCACGGTTGTATATTATATTATGAAAATATTAGTAAAATATATAAATACTTATAGTCCAGTGAAATTAGACTTTTCTGATCTAACAAATTATATCCTTCATTTTTTTTTTAAACGATTTATTTTGGTGTTTTAATGAAAATATTAAAAATCGGCAACGAGATCACTACGGCATAAAAAATTATTCAAGGTCAAAGTTCACAAAAAACAGTTCTCTGCGAATATCGCGCTTTCTATGGCTCGGAGGCCAACTGAGGTTATTATGAAATTGAAAGATAGTGAAATTCCGCACAAAAATGATCTCTTCCATTTTTTATGTACAATGAACGGTTTAGGCATTGTACGTAAAAAATGAATAAAATATTTTTCGTTCAACATTTGTGTACCTATAATGTGTAAGTAAGCACATTATAAAATTTTTATTGCATAATACAGTAATTTTGATTGGATTTTTTTTCTGGTATATATTATATTAACCATGATGTAAAGGAAATAAGGTGTGCTTATGCGCAGCCTTCGGAATCAGCCAATAGCGTAATCCGTCCCAATCGCGTCCATGTTGAATTTTTGACGAATGAGAGAGGCATTAAATAGCGGAAAATTTAAAATGTAATTAAATTTGTAGTTTTGTCACATGACTATGTTATTTTAGTTACATGAAGTTGGCAATGGTCACTGGCCAGACACCGAGTTGACAGCTAAAATCATGTTGACAGCTGATGTAATACGTAAGATTGTTAGGTTCAGTTAATAAATTATAAAAAGAAAGTGTTATTACTAATAATAACGTTAAGCATCACACAGAACGTGACAAGTCTAATAAAATATTTAGCAAACATTAATGAATATAGAAATTCCGTGGTATAATGAAAGTTTATATTTGTGCTGTGTACTTTGGATAGCAGTTTTTGCCGAGTGATGACCAAATGGGCAATATATAATAATACTAATCTTAATTAAATAGGAAACTCCTAATATAAATATATCCACATAACACATACATTAAATAAATGTACATACACATTTGCCTAGTCATAAAATAAAATGCACAAACCGTGTAGAATATAAAATTGGTCAGTACCTATTTCTTAGGTAAATTTTTAAATCATGCTTACTAGTACAGTACCTAGAGGTAAAAAATATGCAAAACTTCGGAATAATGTCATATTGAACGGATTTCGTTCATTTTTGGCAGTATAATAGTAAATGCTTCACAAAAAAGTTTCTATATTGTGTGGGGGCTTGGTAATTTATAGGGGGTGGATGCCCCCCACTCAGGGGGTGGTACTTAAAAAAATATATATTTATTGGAGCTGAAGTAGAATCAAATTTTAAGAAGAAAAGGTTCTATGCAATTTTTCACATAAATCGATAGTTTTGAAGTTATAACGACTTCAAAATTGCGATTTTGGCTTAAAAAAAAAGGTATTTCCAAACGGCTTTCGTCAAGTATCTCGAAAAGTATTACTTTATGGAAAAAATGTTACAGACCAATTACAGAAAGTACAAACTGGGAATTAATTATATTTTTTGTTTATTGATGTAGGATTAATAATTTCGGAGATATTTAAGTTTACATTTGGCATCTAAGTGTTTCGAAATTACCTTTAAAGTTTAAAATGCATTTTTTTCTAAAGCAAGTGCTTCCCAGTTTGTACTTTCTGTAATTGGTCTTTAACATTTTTTCGATAAAGTAATACTTTTCGAGATACTTGACGAAAACCGTTTGGAAATACCTTTTTTTTAAGTTAAAATCGCAATTTTGAAGTCGTTATAACTTAAAAACTATCAATTTAAAATTTGATTCTATTTCAGCTCCAATAAGTATATATATTTTTTGAGTGCCACCCCCTGAGAGGGGGTGGAATCCACCCCCTATAAATTAGCAAGCCCCCGCACAATATAGAAACTTTTCTGTAAAGCATTTACTATTAGACTGCCAAAAATGAACGAAATCCGTTCAATATGACATTATTCCGAAGTTAAAACTTCTAGTTACTGTACTATACTGTCTTTAATCGGTTTTGGTAAGCTTTAAAAATCACGAATAATCTTAAAAAACGTATTATTCATTGCTCTAAAATTATTAGTTCTGCTAATATGAAGATTATTATGAGATCTGGTATTATATGAGTGAATTTCATGATTGTTAACCTATTCAAATACTGGGGAACCGAAAGTAGCTAATATTCCTATTTTTGGTGTTTCCATTCCAGTTTTTGCAGGTTTTTACTGAACAACTAGGCATTTTCGACTATTTTGTAAACACAAACAAATAAATGACATGACACAGAGTCATGTGACATAAATAAATGAAATATTAAATATGGACGCGTTTGGGACGGCGCAGTAGAGGACCAAAATGAGACCTTCATCTGCACACGCCTTATTTGCTTTACATCATGATATTAACTAAGGTTATTATGAAAATGAAAGATAATCAAATTTTGAACGAAAAATATTTTATTCATTTTTACGTACAATGCTTAAACAGTTCGTTGTACATAAAAAATGGAAGAGATCATTTTTGTGCGGAATTTCATTATCTTTCATTTTCATAATAACCTCAATTGGCCTCCGAGCCATAGAAAGCGCGATATTCGCAAAAAACCGTTTTTTGTGAACTTTGACCTTGAATAATTTATTATGTCGTAGTGATCTCTTTGCCGATTTTCAATATTTTCATTAAAACACTAAAATAAATCGATTAAAAAAAAATGAAGGATATAATTTGTTAGAACAGAAGTCATATTTTTGTCTAAAATGACTGGAGTATTAGATATTAAAATGAAATATCATTTCACCAGATTTCTATTCATTTACAAAAACATAAAAATCAAAACAATTTTTTTTCAACATAATTAATAACTTTTTCATTTACTGATCGATTTTGTTCATAAACTTCGCAAAATTGCCACTTTGATGGCAAATTGCTTAAAAACCGACCAATAGAAATATCTGCCACCACAGTACAGTACTGTACACGTGAAAACAAACATATTGCGCCAAATTTGGTCCGGTAATAAAAAAAGTTTTTTTCTTCAAGCGTATTAAAATGTTTAAATTATGTCACCAAAAACAGAAGTAGAAGTAGACCATTGTTTTACTAGTAACAAAATGTTAGTACCGAACGCCACCGTAGTGGACATTGTTTTACTAGTAACATAATGTTAGTTCCGAAAGCGCCACCGCAGTGGGTATTGTTTTACTAGTAACATAATGTTAATACCGAAAGCCACCGGTGGCGCGCTATCCACTAGCCACTTGTCAGATTGTGTCAACATGTAAGACTGTAGTTTGAATATTTGTACATTTATGATAAATAAATGAATTTTTGCATTTTAATACGCTTGAAGAAAAAATAGTATATATTACACGGAGTAGAACGCCTTTTTTGTGTTTCGCCCAGTTTCGCCAAATCCTGGGCTCAACACAAAAAAAGAGTGCGTTCTACTCCTAGTAATATAATATACTATTTTCAATTTCCAGTTACAGCGAGCGCTGACCCGTTTCGTCTGCCAGCGTAATTGGGGTAAGTGAAGTACATATACTAACTATCTATGCGGAGAGATATCGATATTCATTCGATTAAAAAGAAAAGAAATCCCTATCCCCCACCCTACCAAAAATTTCCAGAGAGAAAAAACTTTAGTCCTTATATGGTCTCTTCGATTACCGATTGGTAACCTTTCATCGTCGAATTTACACGCTATTTTCTAGAATAAATATAAAATATAAAGAAATCTATATGTGCCTGACAGTTTGAATCGAATGTTTTTCGCCTTTTGTAATTTCTCCACAAAACTGTTGTGATTGGTCCTACACCATTGAGTAATGAATTATCACCCACGGCCGTGAGTCATGAGCCCTATTATTTGTTCAAAAACCTATCGATAATTAATGAATTATTCAATAGCAGTAGAAAAAAAATAGTCTTCTCCTATTTGCATATAAATATATTTCATAAAATGTTTTAAAAACAGTTTGAACACATATAATATTTTTAGCAATAAATCAAGTAACTGGTAAAATCAAATTCAACACTCTAACCTATAAACATTTATACTTGCAATAAAATATTAAATACTGAACTCAGCAATCATTCTTTGGTTTCGCTCTCCATAAAACTCAATGCATGCAGATTTTTCTCAACCTCCCTCTGATCCAATCCATTTACAATTGAAAATAAAAGCGCTTGGTTTTTGAGAACTTGTAATCTGTTTTCGAGGTTAGATATTTCTGAGTTATCCTGCGACTCTTTACTTATCAATTCTCTCGTTTCTTTGGCACTTATAAAAAAATCTTTGAGTAACTGTGTAGTCGAATTGACTACCGTCTTCAAATTTTCAATGGGTATTTTCTTCACTTCAATCACGCGAGGCTTTCGCTTTCTTGTAAAGTACTTTTTCTTCGATTTCCTCTTTACTGCCTCTATTTTGGGTTTTTTGGGCGCTTTTTTCTGGATTTCTCTTATCGTATAATCGAAGGCTTCAATTTTCTTCGTCAGAGTGTTGTACTCTGGTCGCTCATGGGCATTGACGGGCCACTGTTTCAAACTATCAGTGGGAGATTTTTTAGCAGGTGCCTGAAACTTAAATGAATTAAATCAACCGATCCAAAACCACCTTCATGGAAGTACTTATAGTCCAGTGGCTTTAGCAAATGCATATTGTAATTCTTTTCAGGATGCCTCGTGGATTAAACGATAGTTTTGTTGATGACGACATGACCCTGAATTTGGTCCACTTTTTGACCGCAGGAACATTGTTTATTTAACGATGTATTGTTGAAAAATTCCAAAAAATCGGCTTTTTTAAAGATAACTCAAAACGATAGGTTTTTCAATTTGTAGATACTGTTAGAACTTTGAAAAATGGTTAATTTGACAGGTATTTAATTTAAAACGCTTGAAAATTTGTTTAAATAATTGAAAAAAACTGCGAAAATGTTCGCAATTTGCAAATATTTTTTATTCTTTAACAAAAGCACTTTAGTGCTTGAAACTTTGATAAAATATACTCAAGTATACTAAATTGCTCCAAAGTTACCCCTAAAATTTGATCAAAAAATTTTAATTAGTTTAAGAGATATTCAATTTGTTTATTAAAAACATAAATAACGTAAAATGCAAATTCACCTAGTTCCCGTTGTCGTAGAGGGTTGATCCGGACATCATTTTTTTTGTTGAGACTTAAACTTTATGTTTTCATTAATGGTAAATCAAATTTGCATTATTTTCAACTTCAAAATGGCGTTTGAAAAAGTGTCACGTTTTGAGGTTAGGTTTTTTGCTAATAACTTTCAAACAAATGAAGATTTTGCGATATCGTTCGCATATCTTTGCTGCTGGAGTTTTTTCATACGTTTTCAAAAAAAATGACTGTAGACTTACTAGAAGCCGAGATGATTTTTTTTAAATAAATTCGTAATTTGTTTATTAATAAACATTAACAGCTGACACTTGGCGAACAACTAGTTTAATTACCTCTGTAATAGAGCTGGGTTTGGGGGAAAAAATTCAATTCGCAACGATAACAATTAATTTTAAATCAGCGTCAGAATAGGAGAGAGAAGCATGAGTCATAAAATGATCGACGAGTTCAAATCCGTGCGTCAACAAAAAATTTACCATTTCTCCGATTTTGACTTTTTTTTAAATCTGGGGTAGTGTGATGAAATAATATCTGTTATGTCGATTTTTTCCTAATTAAACAATAATTTGTTATAAACAATTATTTTTGTTAAAAAAATAATTTTTCTTGCGAGCAATTTTTAAGACAATAATTGTTTCTAACAAAGAAAACAAACAATTTTCTATTAAACAGTTTTCTCGAGAATATCGTTTTTCAACATCTTATAGTTATTAAGGTATCAAGGGTGTTATAAGGATAATAACGCACCGAGGTCGGCAGTGTACTTCCCGAGGGCCTTCGGCTCGAGGGAATGTACGTCGACCGAGGGCGTCATTATCCTATAACACCCGTGGTGCCTTCAACGTTTAATGTCCTACAAGTCTGTTATTTAATTCGAATTTTTTTTTTGACATTTACGATTTATTAATTTGACATCTATTATGTTCAGAACGATTTGATTTAAAAGAGAGTAAAAATCAAAATTGTTTGTAAACGCCGCCGTTTCATAGCAACGCATTTTGTTTGTCAATAACGTTATTTTTTATTTAATGTATCTCAAAATAGGGTGGTTATTGTAAAATAATAGACTTGTAGGACATTAACTAAATTAAAGCATATTAAATGACCATTCGATATTTTATACATTTTTATTTATACATTAGCAAACATTTCTTTACTTTACTTATAGTCCCCTGCCAACTGTACAAAAATAGGCTCCCGTGGGCTCCTTGATGATGCAAGTGTGGTAGTAGTCTGAATCTCTTTGTTAGGCCTTGAAGAAACATAATTTCGATGTTGGCACTCTCAAAAATGATGCGCGCGAAAAGCAAAATGGCCGCCATGGCAAACACTTTTTTCAATTTATCTAAGTAACCATTGGGATTACGAAAAAAAGTTTTATATAAAAAATATTGCTAAATCAATTTTACACAAAAAAGGTTATTATAAGTTTTTATGCAGGACTAATCATTTACGGTACAAGCAATGATGAACTTCATAAGAGCTGTAAGGACATCGGATTGGAGGCTGTATTTAGCATCCCTCCACGAGTTTGTAAAATACTTCTTTGCATTTAGTAGATTGAACTATGCACGTATGATCACCCTATATCTTTTAGAGATGGAAAACCTGGAGTCAGAAGACCCAGAGATTTGGAAACAGTTCATAGACGGTAATTGGGTCGTGAACAGAAGTTCAGTGCCATTTTGTGCTCTTGGTGCTGATGAAGCCCTGGAACACCAAAATCGAAAACTAAAGGTACATGGGGGACTTGTTGGTATAACGCTTAATGAGAATGCTCGAAATCGTTTCTTTCTTGCCAATTCGGAACTAACTAGAATTGCATGTGAAACTGAAAAAATTATAGGTTTTCAAAATACAGAACGAAGTAAACACCATGAAGTGTCTGTTAGCAGCGTCAGGATGATAACGTACTTAAACTAAAGGAAGCGTTTCAAAACACAACAAATCCCTTTCACTGCATAACTGATGAGCTCATTAATATCCTAACTCAGCGTGTCTTTCCACAGGAAATAAAGATGTCTTTACACAGTGTGGCGGAAGCTGGCCAAGATCTGTATAATTCCTTAGAGCAAAGAGTTCATACTAACAACATTCAGTTCTGGGATCCGTTGAAAAAGAATTTTATTAAAACGTGTAAAACGGCGGCGAAAAAAGTTAAAATTACCCTCAAAGACAAATCTATAGCCATAAAGACAAATTTATTTCTTATTTCAAGATTATTGATAGCACCCAGAAGCAGACCTGACGTAGATTTGAGATACTACTTGAGCAACTACGAGTTCTCAGCACTACCGAAGTCACTATTTGCAGTTGACGGGAGTATGAACCACTGTCTAGCTAAGTACAAACTTATGGATGCTCTTGAATCAGTGCAAGGTATACTTGCCGAAGAAAACGATGATGATCATGCTTCCACCACACCTGCAGTTTTAGAAGAAAATGAGAAGCTACAGGAAAAAGCTGCGATAATAGATGGCATGGCGCTTCTTCACACCTACCACAAACCTAGCACAGTGAAGACATGCCGTGACCTCGGTTTAAGCTTCAGCAAATGGATCGGGCAAAAATTCAGCAATTACAGTGAAGTCCATGTTGTTTTCGACTCTTACAAAGAAAACTCGTTGAAGAAAGCCATGAGAGTGATTCTTTTTTTTCGTAATCCCAATGGTTACTTAGATAAATGGGAAACAGTGTTTGCGACGGCGGCCATTTTGTTTTTCGCGCGCAGCACTCAAACGCACCATTTTTGAGAGTGCCAACATCGAAAGTATGTTTCTCCAAGGTCAAACAAAGAGATTGGGACCACTACCACACTTGCATCATAAAAGATCCCACGGATGTACATTTGACAGGGGACTATATTGTTATATTGTAAACATGAATTAATGTATTTTTTTTAACTAGATAATTTTATAAAAATTAAGGAAAAATGTGTAAAGACTAAAAACAACTTTTTATTTATTTACTACATATTATATTTTTCTTTTTTTGTATCGAGGTTCGTCTACGTAGCTTGTGTCGCTTTCAATTAGGATGTGATCGATCGTATCGCCTTCACAAATAATAGTATCAGCTGTCTCATTATCATCATTCGTACTCTCATCATTGATAGTAAAACAAAAATCATCATTTTTATCATTAAAATCATTATCACTCAAATCAGCGAACGATTCAATTAGACTATTGTCGCATTTTTCACCCTGACATACAATACACAATTTAGAGCACTTTTAACCATTTTTATGCATCCACATTTTTTTCTAAGCAGTTATTTTTAACAAAAATATTGGTTTATAACAAATTATTGTTTAATTAGGAAAAAATCGACATGACAGATATTATTATTTCATCACGCTACCCCAAATTAAAAAAAAAAGTGAAAATCGGAGAAACGGTAAATTTTTGGTTGACGGATTTGAACTCGTCTCGATCATTTTATGAACGTGTTACAGATATGACTCATGCTTCTCACTCCTGTTCTGACGCTGATTTAAAATTAATTATTGTTATCGTTGCAAATTGAATTTTTTCCCCCAAACTCAGCTCTATTACAAAGATAGACTATTAAACTAGTTGTTCGCCAATTGTCAGCTGTTAATGTTTATTAATAAACAAATTACGAATTTATTAAAAAAAAAATCATCTCGGGTCTAGTAAGGCTAGTCATTTTTTTTTTGAAAATGTGCGAAAAACCCCAGCAACAAAGATATGAGAACGATATTGCAAAATCTTCATTTATTTAAAAGTTATTAGCAAAAAACCTAACCTCAAAATGTGACACTTTTTCAAATGCCATTTTGAAGTTGAAAATAATGCAAATTTGATTTACCATTAATGAAAACATAAATAGTCCAGTCAATAAATGATTTCTAGAGGGAAATGCTGAGATCACAATTTTTGACTAGAGGGCTGTGTTTGGACTATTTAGGAGGTAAACATACCAAAAGTCCCCGAACGTAGGAGGTGGGGCACGAAGAAGGTCCTGATTTTTTATTTTTCTTGAAAACGGTTAGCCCAAATCAAAAAGTGGCTATATGCAAAATTAAAGCTGACTAAATTTTCTACAATAATGTTTAATGACATTATTATGAAGTGAGAATTGTAGGCCTCTGGTTATCACCATGTATTACAGATATGACCCAATTTCAATAGGGATTATTGTAATATGCTGCTTTACATATGTTCAAAATTGTAATAAAATATTTTAAGCCTAACAGAAGTTATCGTGTTTACAAGAATCGGTATACACGCACACACACACACTTACAGACGCAAAGACATTTTCTATTCGATATTTCAGTTCAGTCTGCTGTGAAACGGATAACTGTACAAGAATTTTTTTTCTACGATGATTATTAAAATTTATTTTCAATTTATAATAAATTTATAATAAAGTTGGAATACAGTCAAAAGATATACAAATCATTACTGAACCATAACAGATACGAAAAAAATTAATAAAAACATTATTGTAGAAAATTTAGTCAGCTTTAATTTTGCATATAGCCACTTTTTGATTAGGGCTAACCGTTTTCGAGATATGAGCGAAAAACCAAAAACCGGGACCTTCTTCGCGTTCCCCTGCATTCTCCCCTACCTCCTACGTTCGGGGACTTTTGGTATGTTTACATACCAAATAGTCCAAACACAAGTAAAAAATTGCGATCTCTGCATTTCCCTTTAGACTTCCTTATTGAACGTTCATTGACTGGGCTAAAAGTATAATAGTACAGTACCTAGAGGTAAAAAATATGCAAAACTTCGGAATAATGTCATATTGAACGGATTTCGTTCATTTTTGGCAGTATAATAGTACTTACCTAAATTCTTCACAGAAAAGTTTCTATATTGTGCGGGGGCTTGCTAATTTATAGGGGATGGATGTCACTCCCTCTCAGGGGGTGGCAATTAAAAAAATATATATATTTATTGGAGCTGAAGTAGAATCAAATTTTAAGAAGAAAAGGTCCTATGCAATTTTTCCCATAAATTTATAGTTTTTAAGTTATAACGACTTCAAAATTGCGATTTTAGCTTTAAAAAAAAGGTATTTCCAAACGGCTTTCGTCAAGTATCTCGAAAAGCATTACTTTATCGAAAAAATGTTACAGACCAATTACAGAAAGTACAAACTGGGAATTAATTATATTTTTTGTTTATTGGTGTAGGATTAATAATTTCGGAGATATTTAAGTTTACATTTGGCATCCAAGTGTTCATAAGATAATTATTTAGAGTGGGAGTTAAATATCTCAGAAACTGTGACACCTACGTCAAGGATACTAATAGGTAGAATAATAGGTTATTAATTAAGCTTTCAACTATTTTTCTATTTGTTTCTGTAGCATAAAAAACAAAAAAGTTGTGACCGAAGCAATGTGCGTCTACACATTTTTTTAATAACAACGTCGCCATTTTGTTACTGTAATTAGCCAGTAATTAAAAAAAAGGAATTTCAAACACTGTTTCTCATTAATATATAGCATGATGTAAATACTCAAATTTTTTGGTTTGTATACAGCACTTGCTTTAGAAAAAAAAATACGGTTTAAACTATAAAGGTATTTTCGATAAAACGTAATTTTCTTTTCCTTTTCCAAATATCTCGATAAATATTAGTTTTATTGAAAAAATAAAGCTCATAAACTGATAATGAATTTCGCTTGTTTATTTATTTACATAGATTTAATAGTTTCGGAGATATGAAAGTTTACAAATGGCGTCCGAACGTTTATAAGACGAAAAATGCAGTTTAAATGTTAAATATCTCAGAAACTGTGACACCTACGTCACGCATGCTAAGAAATGAAATTAAAGACAATTAATTGCCCTTTCAAATTATTTTTTACTCGTTCCTGTAACATAGGAAATAAAGAAGTTATGACGGAAAAATGTGCGTATTTATATTTTTTGATATAAAAAGGTCGCCATTTTGTTACTCTAATTAGCCAGTAATTTAAAAAAATTATCTCAAATACAGTTTTTCGTTAAGATGTAGCATTACCTAGATGCTCATTTTTTTTGCTCATTTAAAGCACTTGTTTTAGAAAAAAATGCATTTTAAACTTTAAAGGTAATTTCGAAACACTTGTATACCAAATATAAACTTAAATATCTCCGAAATTATTAATCCTACATCAATAAACAAAAAATATAATTAATTCCCAGTTTGTACTTTCTGTAATTGGTCTATAACATTTTTTTGATAAAGTAATACTTTTCGAGATACTTGACGAAAGCCGCTTGGAAATACCTTTTTTTTAAGTTAAAATCGCAATTTTGAAGTCGTTGTAACTTAAAAACTATCAATTTATGTGAAAAATTACATAGAACCTTTTCTTCTTAAAATTTGATTCTATTTCAACTCCAATAAATATATATATTTTTTAAGAGCCACCCCCTGAGAAGGGGTGGCATCTACCTCCTATAAATTAGCAAGCCCCCGCACAATATAGAAACTTTTCTGTGAAGCATTTACTATTATACTGCCAAAAATGAACGAAATCCATTCAATATGACATTTTTCCGAAGTTAAAACCTCCAGTTACTGTACTGCCGTCCTAAGCCAAAAAGACGTATCTCAAGTTTTGGCCGAAATGCATATTTTTATACCTTAGGATAGCTGGAGCTATTTTCTATCTATTTCCATAGCGAAATAAACGTATTTCAATCGTTAAGTATTTTTAAAGTGCTAACAAAGTTTGACGTATCTAAAAAAATATGAGAAAACCTAAGCGATTTAGCCAATTAGACGTATCTCATTGTAAAAAAAAAACTAGTAACCTAATTAATATAAATTCATAACTACACCACTATTAACCTCTACATTAGTACAACTACAAAAAAAAATATTAGTAAATATTTGAAAATATTGACGCGATTTCGAAACTTCAAAACATGCCTTATATCTCAAGACAGTGAAACCTTGAGATACGTCTTTTTGGCTTAGGAGGGCAGTGTAGGTACTATAAGTCTCAACAAAAAAAATGATGTCCAGATCAACCCTCTACGACAACGGGAACTGGGTATATTTGCATTTTACATTATTTATGTTTTTAATAAACAAACTGAATATCTCTTAAACTAATTAAAATTTTCTGATGAAATCTTGGGGGTAACTTTGGGGTAATAAAAGACATATTTTGTCTAAAGTTTCAAGCACTAAAGCGCTTTTGTTAAAGAATGAAAAATATTTACAAATTGCGAACATTTTCGCGGTTTTTTGCAATTATTTAAACAAATTTTCAAGCGTTTTAAACGAAACACCTCTCAAATTTCAAAGTTCTAATAGTATCTACAAATTGAAAAACCTATCGTTAAAGGTCTTTGAGTTTGGAATTTTTCAAAAACAAATCGTTAAATAAACAATGTTCCAGCAGTCAAAAAGTGGACCAAATTCAGGGTCATGTTCGTAATCAATAAAACTATCGTTTAATCCACGTGGCATCCTGAAACAAATTACAATAAATTTCAGTCTTTTTTTTACTAATTCTACTGGACTATTATAAATTGCTGAACAGTTGAAACGGACCACGCGAACTTTCATCTTGAATTTAAAGCTAGGAGAAGAAGAGCAGTATAATAAATATGAAGGATTTAAGAGATTATTTATTTAAAACAGCGAGTTTTACCGTTTCCTTTTTATTTTGAAGCATCCCAAACAGCACGTCCAATTGTAATTACGTCTCTACAAGATATATACATGAGAAACAAAATATGTTAAGGTAGATCTAATTGTTAAACTAGTACTGACGTACACATATGAGATACACTTATGTTTATATTGACAGATTTATGTGATACAACGTTTAATAATTGTATACTGTATGCACTCAAGATTCTAAACATTTTTATATAACGTAAAGAAGGATCATTAGAATGTTGCAATTTGACGTCCGTAGAAGATGCCTACAAGGTTTAAGTCATATGTATGTGTGATGCTTTATATAATACTTGTGCCTACTGCATACACCACATAAAAGTGCGATATATATACATGATACAAATAACTATATATACACTTTTTAGTTGTGTCTTGTCGTGTCTACATTCGACTATTCGAGCATGGAACAGTGTGCGCGCGCAAAGCGTCAGCGTGAGCATACTAGCCATGTGTATCTCATGTGTCCTCTTTCCTCTATAAGAGTGGTCATAGCCACACATACAGCAGGCATTTTTGTTTTTTAACAATATCCAAAACAATTTATATTCGAAAGAGTTTGTAAAGATTCGGCAGTTTTAAAGATATCGAGTTCTTTTAATAATAAAATTAGATTAAAATGCATTAAAAAGCAAAATCTAGTCGTTGCGTGTTCTACTATAAAGTCTTTAAGCAGGTATTCAAACAGAAGTCAGTGGTTGAGTGAGTTAAACATTAGGCGGCGAGGCAAGAGGTACGCGATTCGATCCGTGCTCACTCTGTCTTTTTTTTTTTTTGTTAAAATAGTTGCGAAAAAACTTTCAGTTGTTTTTTTCAAGGTAATAATTGCTTATAAAACCGATGTACGAATATACTTCTTTTCAATTTTAGGTCTGTTTTAGACCATTAATTATTCTATTTATGTTGTAAATGATATATTATACCTGACCGTTTTTTCTCCAACACGTTTCCCAGGTTTGTATAAGTACTTCAACTTAAAACTTTAATTCTTAACTCAGGTGACACTGGTGACAGTTTAATTAAATTAAATAAGTTCTTAATAATTATAAATAAATAAAAATACTAGTAACTCGAAAAATTCAGGTTTGGGAACACGTAAAAAATAGAAAAAAAAAGAGAACTTGAAAGATTTTCATATATTTTAAATAAGGCTAGAAATTCAATTTCACACATAATAAAGACTTCATACACATCATAAATACTGCTTTTAGCATCCGAAGTAACAATCACCACGATAGCTCAGTTGGTAGAAGCGTCAGTACTGTAATACGGACAACAGAAACGTGTAGGTTCGATCCCTACCCACCGCAATTGGCAAAGGTAAGTAAAAATGAATTTAATAACTTAATAAACATTATAATTTACAGGTAACCCTTGTGAGAAGAAATTGGAGTGATGGTAAACAATATTAATTAGATAGTTAATGTAAATAAAATATACGGATGGCTAACAAATAAATTCATAGGACAAAACGTATATGCATTAATTACTTTATTTTTATCAAGTAGACTTACTAACTAGTATGTAGTTTTATATGTTCCCATTGCTAAAAACCTGTGGGGGGATTACCAAATATAACCTGAAAAAATTAACGTCTAGCATAAGACGTCATTCGTCTGACACATTAGGAAGTCAATCACTGTGCATCCGATAACACACTGTGGATCAAATTATTTGTGTGTATGTAAATGGTATACTGTGGCTACATTGTGAGGCGGACGTTTAACCTTTGTGCATACGTGTTTGCCTACAATGTGTAAACGTAGCACATTTACATCGTAGAATTGTGTAACCTTGTGTCTGCATCTAGATACATCGTCACAATGCGAACACTTCGTAATCGTTATTTGGTGTGCTGTATGGGATGTTACTGTCTACAGGATGTGAAAGCAAAGCATGTTTATTTACCAAGCTTTATAACTACGGAGATTTCACAAAATTTCTTTTATATTTTGAATGCACTTCAAAAAAAATATATAATTTTTTTTTTTGAAATCTCGGTAGATATAAAGTTTGCTAAAAATAACATGCTTTTCTTTCACTCCCTGTAGAGTAACGAGCTTCAAAATAAAATAAAAAAAATGGGAAAAATACGCTATTTCACAAATAAATTATCTCTTAAAAACTGAAAACGACATTGATATTAGACCAGGCGTCAGGGAGTTCGGGATACGTAAATACCGTTTTAAATTGGGCAAAAGATTTTTACTGTAAAGTTACCACGCATCAGATGCTTTCTTAGAAAACGTTGAGAATGACATACCGGACTGTCTTAATCTTCTTATGCAAACAATTGTGTGTAAAAACAAGCACGGGGACAAAGAGAAGTGGACTACGAAGTGCACTGCTATTTCACATGCAATAATAGCTTCAGCCGATATACAGCGCGGATACGATACGATGCTTGATTTCTCCCGCCTATAACTAATATTAATAACAACGTAAAAATGTGTAAAAAACCATTTCGATAAAGAATTTACTTATCTTTAAAGATAACCATCTTTTTTTTTGGTAGGACCATTTAGAACCGAGATATTGACAAAAAAAATGATTTTTAAGCGACACTGCCCCAAAATTTGGGATATTCCGATGGGCGGGCGACGGGACAAAATTAATATGTCTAATAGAGGACTATAATGAACTGGTTCTAACACTAAAATCTGTTGCCCGATTTAAAACGATGTTAATCCACCTGTCGACTGGCCTATATCTATCTTCCTTTTCAAATAAATGTGGTTTTTAATTCAATCTAAAAATCCGCAACAGATGGACGTATCTGTTGACCTTCCCTGTCCCGTGGAGGTCGCGGATTAGATTTTAGAGGATTTGGCCAACGAGAACTCTGGATCAGCACCCCCTAAACTGCCTTCTCACAAAGTTTCAGCCAAATTCACCGAAACTCAATTTCCATAAGGATTCCATGGACCCCGTCAAATCCTTATAATATGGTTTCGGTGAATTTGGCTGAAACTTTGTGAAAAGGTAGTACTTCTCATGGGCCAAACCCTCTAAGATTTGGTCTGCGACCTCCACGGGACAGAGAAAGTCAACAGATGGATGTATCTGTTGACCTTCCCTGTCTCTACCAGATTTTAGAAGGTATGGCCCATGAGAACTTTTGATCAGCACCCCCTAAACTACTTTTTCACAAAGTTTCAACCAAATTCGCCAAAAACCCAATTTCCATGAGGATTTGGCGGGGTCTTTTCGTGACTACTGTTGAGGTGCAGAAAAACATTTTGAGCAAAAATGTTAGGACTCTGTTATTTAGTAATACCCTTTGTCTGTCAATTATGCAAGATAAAATTGCATATATACCTTTCGTTAAAGTTTTAAAATTATAGTGATATTTCATTTTAAACATGTCGATTTGCATTGCAAATTCGTTTAAAGTAGCTACGCTATGGAGATCCCATTTGTTTCTATAAATAAAAACAGTAGGCAAGTACCTTATTTTCTTTCTCCTCCTCATCGCCTTCGTCGCTGGTATCCAGAAATGCAAAGTCCTCCTCAAATAAAAGCTCTTTGGATAGATCTCTAGACCGTGTTCTTACTTTTCTAATAGGATTTCTTCTTATACCATTATTACTCTTTTTTAATTTAATATCACCTTCTGTCACTTTCTCTACAGTTCCAGACTTGTTCTCTTTATATTCCCTAACAAAAACCACATCATCGTCATCACTTATTGAAAGAACATCAGTTTCTTGAGGGGTTATGAATTTTTCAGTTTCTGTCAACTTACTAACGTCAACGAATTCTGGTTGATCAAGTGTACTGTTGTTATTATTACACAATATTTCTAATACAGCTAAACCATCATCCACTTGCTGCCTTTCGTCTATGTATTGGAAATTTTCATGTAATTCAAAATCATGCTGAAAATTGTTGCTCTGTAGATTCTCGAACTGAAAATAATTCCCATCAAAAATAATTTCTGGCAAATTTAAGTTTTGACTGTTTTCGTCACTAATAGGGTCTAAAACTATGGCACAATCATTTTCGATATTTTCTTGTGTATAAATCATGAGTGGTTCATTTAATAAAAGTATTTGGCCATTTTCTATCAGATTAGAAAAATTGCCATTATATACCAAATTTTCGTTAGGACTGATATCCGTTTCCAAAGCCATAGCATCAAAAATCTGTAAAAATAAAGCACGGATAGATTGATAATGAAATAAAAATTGTAACTTCAAACAAATATGTAATATCGGATTAATATTAAACTACTCTCGAAGATTTTACTAGAACGTATTTGGTTATTATCAGTCTTATTACGGATCGAATGACAAAAGCTGTAAACTTACTCGTTCTTGGGCCGGAAGCAAATAAAAAATGGGGTTGAAATGTCAAAAGAAAATTGCGAGTAGGGACTGTGAATATTGGAATGTTTGCTAGGAGACCAAGTTATTATTATTGAATTTTTTTGTTACCTGTCACCATGACAAGGTAATTTTTTCTACATCATCAATAATAACGTTTTCCAGTGAACAACACTGAGTGTACATCGTGCGCATACAAATGACGACATGCACTTCACGAATTTTACATTAGTGACACTAGTGACATAGTGCTCATTGGTACGTAGGTTATGTACCACATTGACATTACTCATAAAATTTTGAATTTTCGGTACACTAACCTTTTCTTTCATTGTACTCGTTACTATTCATCAGTGCACACTGCACGAAAATATTTTTTTCAGTGGAACATAAGAAACTGCTTACCCAAAGTGCGAACTTAGTTTCATAGAGTGCAGTCACTTGAAATCGCTGTTAGTTTTAATAATGAAAAGTTAGGTAATGAAACAGGTACTTTTAAAGGGGAAATTATTCGTGATTTATGTTACTAGCAAGTTATGGTTTTTATCAAAACTTGAAAAAAAAGACACATTCATAAGGCAAAAAATTATGTTGGTATTAGTTGAAATTCATTATCGATGAAAAAATCCAAGACACTTATTCTATATAGTTGGAGCAATGAATCTTTGAACTAACGTCATCGTCCTATTTTACCTGAACTAATTTATAAAAGGATGGCAATAATTTTCTACCATAGGCGGAGTAAATTTATTATTAGAATAATTGATAATGTTATTAATAATGATTAATAATAATAAATTGGACTAGACTAGACATAAGTAATCACTTAAGTATTGGGAGTAGACTTAATTAGAACAAAAAAACAAAGTATTGATTTGCGAATTCAGGTATAATGAATTAATTGCATTACAAAGAACAATAATACGTGCGCTACTGTTACCATTACTGTCAAATCTAACGCGCAGGAAAAGTGTGCGGAGGTTGTAGACTGTGGAAGACATAGGTACATTTTTATATCCATTCCAGGCAGTTCGATTGTAAGGAGTGAGACGCCAATATACAAACGATAGTCTTTGATGGCCACCTGCATTAGTGACGTCAGGTCAAAGATCTATTGCTCTGATTATAATATGCTGTCAGTCTATTTTCAACGGTTGGTAATGACGTCCGAATGTATGGATACTTGGGTTTGTCCAGTTAGGAAATAGGGAAATAACATTACTTATATCTAATGATTATAAAACTACACTTGAGACAAATTGTGGCTGAATTGGTGTTTTTCTAAAATAAATGGAATTTTTCATATTTTTGACGACGGACTATTATTTTATTTCCATATCGTGGAAGCCTAGTAACGGTATAAAAAAATTAAATTTTCTTTTCAAAAAGGTTTAGATCGAAACTTCGGGAATTTACTTTGAGAAAAAAATTCTGTCTGTCGGTCTGTCTGTATCCCTTTTTTTGTGCGCACACTTACACTGGAACGGTTTATGATATTGACTTGAAATATGGTATCCCCATGTATTATAACGAGATCTGGAACTAGATTATATTTTGACTTTATTGTGTTGAAGGGTGGGGGGTAAGTGGGGGTAAATAAGAAAAACAAACAAGTAAGAGTCCATAAAATTGAAATTTAGTATATGTACGAGAGCCGATGAATTTTTTGGCACCAGCCACCCCTACTGTCAGCCCTATTACCCACTTCATTATTAAAGGAGGTAAAAAATATAAAATTTTGATTTAGTGCGCACAAGAACCACAGACTTCCTTTTTTTTGCATCATTACCCATTATTACCCATCATTACCCATTACCAAACTTTAACGGAAATTTGGACGTGGAATTAGTGATTGCTTAGGCAGTGGTTTTTATTAAATTAATACCTCTAAATAAATGTATTATTCTATACATTCTGTGGGTGCCTAATAGTGGAATCAACTAGGATTTTAACCTCGGAACAAGAATTAAATTGTCTGAAACTTTTGCTTTTTTTATAGGTACTAAATATTGCAAAGTTTATAAGTTTATCTCGTACACTTATTAATACTTAATTATTTAAACAAATAATAATAATTTTTCAAAAAAAAAAAGTAATTATTGAACTGAAAGGAAATAAAATTTTGAGAGAAACAGGGTCTACACAATTTTTTATACATCGAAAAAATGCTTTGGGCTTAAAATAAAGCTTATAAACTAGGAATGAATTTGTATTATTTCAAATTTATGATTAATATTTTCAGAGATATAAAAGTTTAATGTTGGCTTCCGTCCGAGCGTTTGTGAGACGAAGTATTTTAGTTTAGGGCATTTACGTCAAAAATTTTACAAATCAAAATTAAAGGCTATTTGTGGAGCTTTCAAATGATTTTGTATTTGTTTCCGTAGTATAAAAAATCGATAATAAGTACATTTTTCTACCATATAGTGTGAAAGTAACAATATCGTAATTGTAACTCAGACGCTAAGAAATACTAATTTTATGGGCATTAGCCGTTGGCATTACAGTTCTACCTAAAGTAAAGTAGTTGAAAGAATAATATAAAATATAACTTCTAAATGCCAAAATGCAGTGGCAGTCTGGCCAGGTCGGCGAGTCGGCAAATGCCGACTGGGCCTTTTGCCTTTTGAGTACGTAATGCGCTTATATACACGCGAAGCAAAAACATCCAAATCTCTGACGAACGGCGTTTAAGTGTTTATTTATTTTTAAAAGTTTTGGCATATGTAATGAGCTGGTGAGTGTGAGTACTTTTGGCTTCTTTTGGCCGTTCCGCCGGCTAAAGGCAGCTACTCACACGCCTGCCGCAGGGGCAATCTAGGTTGCAGGGCGGACGGGGCAATCTAGGAGGCTTCTCTACACATGTACCTGCCGTTCAGTGTTACAGTGAATGTCAAACGTGTCGCTTGAATCCGTGTAGATGGCTCCAACACTTTCAAAAAATCGAAAGATCGGCATTGCCTTGGCTGTTTCCGTGGTGGTAACGCAAAAAAAGAAAGAGGAAGTACTGGGTGAAGAAGTGGTTACAAAAACGAAAAGAATTGTGTCACATGAACGTTATGCTGGAGCTGATCTGCTAGGAAGCTAGGAAGGTCCGGCGCGGTCTGCCGCCCAGCAAAGGAGACAATCTAGGAAATTGCCACTGCTTGCCTACACACGTCACAAACAAGGAGGCAATTAAGGGTCAACCCCACTTCTATGCCCGAGATTGCCCCTGCAGCAGGCGTGTAAGTAGCTGCCTTAAGAAGTAAAAGGCCCAGGTGGCAATCGCTTTGAAGGGTCCATTTTTTCGGATAACCACGCAAGGGACGGATGCATTGTCTTCGAGGGCCCTTTTGCACAGGGGCCCACGTGGCATTTGCTCATTGGCCGCCCGGTTAGATCCGCCACTGGATGTTAATAAGCATTGAAGCAGAAATTACTCCAAATACCGATAAAATTTTAAATAAGATAGCGCAATCGTCTGAAGAATTGACAGCTTTATTAATTTAATTTCTAATTTTCGTTCACGTTCTGTTTTCATAGTTTTAGTTTTCTAGTTTGAGATTCTTTAAATTGTTCTTTGTTCCTGATGCTCCTGATAGTATTTATTTTTTATATAGGTTTTTATTTTAATAAATAAATCGTTCTGCAGTTCTAAAGAACCTATGATTTTATTTATCCTTAAACCGGCCCTTAAACGTTATAATAATAATAAAAAATATTTATTGAACATTTAAGTTTGGTACCAAATTCCCATCTTCCGAATAAATGGCCGGCGCGAAACTCAAAAAATCCCCCTCTCCTCGATAAAAAAATGTTCTTGCTTGCTTCTCTTGTAAAATGCCGACTAAGCCCTGGACCTGGACACCCAGACCGCCACTGCCAAAATGGGTTTTGTTCAATAAATCAAAAGAAAGTGCTACCTGTAATTTTACTGAGTAAGAACATATATAAAAGTCTTGATAAGGATAAATATGTAGGAGCACTATTTCTTTACCTATGCTCCATTGTTTGTAGCGAGTTTTTTCAGCGAGTCTTTCCAGGCTCAGCAGTAGGGTGGGCTGAAAAACACGAAAATTTGAATTTGCAGATGGCCTAGTTTCTAATTTGTTACTATGTATCTAAAACTAATTCGGGTAAATTTTTAGCCAAATCGGTGAATATCTAGCCGGGCCCCCACGGCCTTGAAAATGAAAGAACGGGCAAATTTTTCGATTTTTAACATTTTTTTGAATTGACATTTGACATTTTTTTTTGATTCTTTATTAATGTCTAAACGCGTGTAGCAAAAGTTTTCCGAATAAAATATTTTTCAGTTCCAAGGAAATTAGAAATTTGTCACTAAAACGTAGAATTCGACGAAAATAAGGTTTTCTGTATAAAATTTCTAATTTCCTTGGAACTGAAACTTTTGCTACATGCGTTTAGACATTAATAATGAGTCAAAAAAAAAATTTCAAATGTCAATTTAAAAAATGTTAAAAATCGAAAAATTGGCCCTTTCTTTCATTTTCAAGGCCGTGGGGGGGCGCGGCTAGATATTCACCGATTTGGCTAAAAATTTACCCGAATTAGTTTTAAATACATAGTAATAAATTAGTAACTAGGCCATCCGCAAAATCAAATTTTCGTGTTTTTCAGCCCACCCTACTCAGCAGTCAATACAAGTGTTTTCTTATTAATTTTTTTAACATGCTTTTATTAGGTCCACCTGTATCTAACTAACTGTGTATCTATCTAACTATCTATCTATGTAATAAGGTCTAAGGAACTGAATTTCACCCACTTCTAATTGTTGTATCATCATGAAATTTGGCAAATGTGTGTAACTCTGATGACAATACAATATAGTGTACTCAATATTATAATATGTTCAAAATGGCCGCCGCCCCAAGATGGCGGACTGTCATTTTCCTTACGACCCCCTTGATACGGTTATCAAAAGAAAGGGCTTGATAAGCAGAAAACAAATATGTGATCAAAACTTAAAAATTTAAAATGGCGGCGTCAACATGGCGGATAGGTTTCATCAATTACCGTCGGATTCGACTGAAAATCGATACCTGTGGGTTATCGAGGTTGCAGATTACAATTATCCGGTCCAAGTTTGACAAATTGTTTGTTTTTTCGAACGTGCTAAAATTGTCTCCTTAAATATGAGACTAAAAAGTAAAGTAATAAATTAATAGTTTAAAAAATTTAAAAAACATGCTTTTATAAATACTGCACTAAAAAGCAAAAAATAATCATCGAACCTGTTCTCTCTGTCTACCCCGTAAGGGCCTTAATGTAAGCCGTGTTTGTAATTAAGTATAATATTTTAGTATAAAAGCGTGGGACGCTTTTCATTTAATCTAAGGGTGCCTTCAGCGTTTTAATTACACAGGCACAAAAAAAAATGTCGAGTGCTAGAAGGCAGACCTATGTATTCCCATGTATTTCGACCCGCTGAATACGAATCCGATGTCCGTTTTGCCGGATTGGCTCTTGCATTTTTCCTAACCTCAGAAAACACCTTAAAAATGCCCGAAAAATGCCAAACAAGTAAATAAAAAGTTTAAATGAGCTGATCACTATACCTGTACGTAATTTGGGGTGCTGAAACTGAATATGAGGTCAGAATTAGCCGATCAGTTAGGAATTTTGACATAACCTCAAAAAACTCCTAAAAAATACCCAAAAATCCAAAACAAATAAATTAAAAGCTTAAACCAAGAACTTTAGAACTAACATAACCCAAGGCAAGAGCATTACACCAAGAACTTTGAACAAAGAACTTTAAACTAAGAATTCTTAACTCAACATAACCTGAGACAACAACTTTAAACCATAACTTAAACCTATTATAAATTAAGACAAAACTGTTAAGTTCCTAAGGCAAGAACTATTAAGGTTTAGAGTTCTTTATGTAAAGTTTCTGTTTTAGAATATGTTACATTTAGGGTTCTTGGTGCAAAGTTCTTGCTTTAAGTTTTGTTAGATTTAGAGTTCTTGGTTTAAAGTTATTTGTCTAAAATTCTTGCCTTGTTTTTAGTAAATTCGATGTTCAGAAATATCGAAAAAAAAAATCAACGATAAAATAAAAAAATATTTATCTAAAATGTTATAGTATGGAAATAGTGGATAAAGGTTTTCCATGGTACCTTGCATCATATATTATAAGATGTTGGACAAATGGAACGAACGTTAAAAAGTAAAATATAAAAACCCAACGACATGGAAGGAGCCTGGAGTCCGTGAAGTGTTATTTTTTCGCAATACATGCTAAAAAAGGAAACTGATTATTCTGAAAGTCAAGAAGATGACAGTGAATATGAAGATAGTGAATCTGAGTGTTCGATAAGAACTAAACTCCCAATATTTGGTGAAATGACAAACTTAATAATGCTATTAGAAATCTTGGTCTATCTAATGCTAGAGAAGAATATTTAGCGGCAATTATGGAAAAAGACAATTTAGTATCAAGTGATGTTCGTAGTTCTAGCTGATACAGAAAAAGAGAAAAAGACTTTAGAAAATATTTTACACAAGGAAAAGAACACTTGCTCTTATATTGTCATAATAAAAAAGGGTTGATTAATATACTTAAACCTATCACATAGATTTTAGATAAATATTTTTTATTTTATCGCTGATTTTTTTTTCGATTTTTCGGAACCTCGAATTTACTACAAACAAAACAGAAGGAATTCGCATTATTTACACAGCTATGCAAATTTCTTGTATTTATATGAAGCCAAGTTTTCCACTTCACTAGAGCTGCGGTTGCATGATGACGACGCCCGCGGTCCCACTTTCCCAACCTGACCGACCGTCTCCCCTTGATCGTAAACTCTTTCTCTACTTTTGCCATGACGGGATTTTTCTTACCTAGGAACTTAGCTGAAATAAATCGTTGCCCGCCGTCACCATGTGGAGGTGTCCTAGTCGCAAAAATAGAAAAAGAAACAAATGGCATATGACAATCAAACAGAATAAAGAAAACTATACAATTCTAACAGCCCGTTTCATTATCGAAATAAAGTCTCCTTTAATATCAAAAGGTCCCTTTAACTTGTAAAAGCCCTTTCATAATCGATTTTTAAAGTAGGCTTTACGAAAAAGCTTCCTTTATCTTAAAGCCTGGAATTTGGTACTTTTTTGACATAAAGCAAACTTTATTGAAAATCGTGCTTGTCAAAAGTGTTTGGTGCTGTAGTCTTGTATATTACAAGAGGTTAAAATGAATAATAACCGGCACTTAGTCGACATTAGTTCATAGACAGACGAGGAGGACTCTCATGCTTTTAATGAGAGATATATAAGACAAGGCAGCAGTGTTTAACAGAACACGATGATATGGATTTCTTTGATCGATTTCGATTAACAAAACCCACTGTGTTATCAAATTTGTATTTCAGTTGATCACCATTCTGAAATTCCTTACAATTAGCATTGTACAGTACTCCTACACGCCCCCCAAGCCCTCTCCCGTACAATATTTGTTATTTTATTCGTTTCTTTATTTTCGAGTTTTTTTCTCTAAATAGATAGATACCATTTAATAACCTTATTTTGTCGTCTTTTGAGAAGGTCGAACTTTTCTTCCTCTTATTACCTTTAAGCTGATGAAATTAAAGATAATAAGTGATGACTTGCACTCATATTTAATTTGTTGAATACCAGTAACTAGATAACAATCAAACCAGACAAGAAATATCAGGTTAACATGATCTTGAACTGCCAGACAGCAGTCACATTGTCCAGTAGCTAATGTCACTCTAGTATTTTAGAGTTACCAATAGAACAAATATTTCAAAATCCGAGCTTTACGTAACAGGAGATTTAAGTTGCTTTATGAAACAGAAACGACATTAAAGAGAATTTAAAGTCGACTTTATCATAAAGTTCACTTTACTTAAAGGAACCTTTTGCCCATATTTATGAAACTGGCTGTAAACAGCTCTAAGAAAAAAAGTAAAAAATCATCAAGGGAGGGTGTAGGTAAATGTTAAGATCAAACAATATTCCTCTCTCCACAGGGCAAACTTTGTCCGAAACTTTTTCCTAAAAATGTCACTGTTTAGTAATATTTTCCTTTAGATAAGTTGAAAATTTAAAAGTTACCCATCTTCGCTTACAAGGGTTGATGAGAATATATGTTGAAATGATATTTCTCTATAAAGTTTGCAGATTGCGCTTTAATTCTGACTACGGTGTTGTGTTCAGCTCTCCGATTAAAGAACTTATATCTAGATACATAATTGTACTGATTTATATGTTGCTGAGATAGTTACAATCTAAGGCACTTCTTCCCATAAGTGTTGATTGGCTAGTCGATCTATTCGCGACCGATTCGGACACGATCGGTTCAGTTCGATTATCATAATCTCAGTTTGACACTTTTGACAGTATCCGCCATTAATATTAATAAGTGTTTTTCGATCAAAATGTGGTGAAGAAGTCTTTTTATTTTAAGTTGTGATTTGCTTAATACCTAAATAATATTTTCTATTCATATTTGCACAGTTTAGTGACAATATATTTAGTGCAAAGTGCTGTGCCGTTTGCAGAAAGCAGTATAGAAAAGAAGAAAATCGATCGTTCCATAGTCGTAACATGATGAAGTTCAGTTTACAGTTATAAAGTGAATACCAATTAAACTTTAATATCCTTTCAATACATATTTATCTTACTGTATTATCTCACTGTCACTGTAATATTGTATGCCTACATCACCTTGTATAAAGAGCCGGTACTTAATGCAGGAATTGCAATAATTCATTTTAATGAAAATATTTACCATTCTACACATTTTCTACACACACAACGCCACTGTTGCCTATGGGATGTGATGTTCATCTATTCTTTTTAATGGACATATAATGTGACTATGTTAGGAGCAAACAAGGTATATAGTGAAAAGATAGCCTGTTATGTATCTAGATATGTTCTTTAATCGGAGGTTCAGCTCGTGAAAATACGTCGGAAATTATGTGTTCAGATATTGTGTAGAGAAAAGTCAATTTCGAGCTATGATTCAGTCATGAGTACATTTTCATCCTAAATATGGATTTTACAAGATATTCGATCGTCGCGCATAAATTCTGACCTTGGATTCGGTTTCAGTACATGTAAGCCAAGGGCGGATCTGGACCTTGAGCTTGGGGGGGGTAACACTGAACCCAAAATTTTTTGGTGAGCGGGGGGGAGAAATCTGAAAAAAAAATTTCGCTCTAAAATTTTTTTGAAGAGCGGGGGGGGGGGAGAAATCCAAAAAAAATATTTTTCGCCCTAAAATTTTTTTGAACAGCAGAGAGAAAATTTTTTGGGGGGGTAATTACCATATTAAAATTTTTTTTCTTCCCAAAATTAACAAAAATCATACCATTTTAAAACAAAAATTGATGATTTACAGAATCTTGGGGGGGGGGGGGGGTAATTACCCCGTTACCCCCCCCCCCCCCCACCCCCCCCCATAAATCCACGCCTGTGTAAGCTTTTTATTTACTTGTTTGGGATTTTTCGGTCATTTTTTAGGTGTTTTTTGAGGTTATGTCAAAATTCCTAACTGATCGGCCAATTCTGATCTCAGATTCGGTGTCAGCGCCCCAAAATACGTATGGAAATGGTGGTCAGCTCATTTAAGCTTTTTATTTACTTTTTTGAGATTTTTCGGGCAGTCTTAGGGTGTTTTTTGGGGTTAGGAAAAATACAAGAGCCAATCCGGCAAAACGGATTCGTGTTCAGGTTCGATGATTATTTTTTGTTTTTTAGTGCAGTATTTATAAAAGCATGTTTTTTTAGTTTTTTAAACTATTAATTTACTTTTTTGCTTTTTTTGTGTTTTTTTGTTAAGTCCTCTGGACATTTTATTACAGCACACCCTTATAGACCTGCTGCGCCGGTAGAAGTAGGGCATTATTTTAATTATTTTAAACTCTACCTCCACTTCGCTGCATTCCAGCCCTTCAATTGCCACGGCGTTCCGTTACACTGGATGCTTGGCTCGAATCAGGAGGCGAGTGTCAGAGCAGATTTTAATGTTCATAAACAGCAAATAAATTTGATTTGATTTTATCTGATTGACCTTATACCTTGCTTTCATTAGAGATATATTGTACGCCGTCGGTTTTCGAGGCAACTTCTTATGGAGGTTAATGTCACTGAAAAAACTAAATACCTGGAAAAAATGCTAAAAACTTACGGAAAGTACCCCATCGGACTGAAAATTATCTCGGATTTTTTATCTTCGGTATTTTAAGTTCCTGACATATTTTGATGTTTTTTGAATTTTGTTTGAATCTGGATAAATGTGTGTACAATAATTATTGTATTTAGTTTTCTCCATTTTAAAGTAACACTTATATCAAGTTTGACATTTGACGTTGGATTTGAATTGATTAAATAGTTAATTTCCGCCAACTATATAACTTTCTTTGACTTTGATAACAATGTAAATTGTATAATATATGTGGGAGTACGTCTAGTGGTCTCAAAGACATCGGACGCTTTTAAGTTCGGTGCCAGTAATCTGCCTTAAATCCAGATTAAAAGCCGGCACAATACGCTGATGTGATAAAAAAACTATACGTAAAATGATAATATAAAATAACATTACAACAGTTAAATTATATAGCTAATATTTAATTAATGTGGGTGATGGTAAATCAATCAATCAATCCATGTAAATTGTATAATATATGTAATTTATGAAAGGTGGACCGAAATGTTGATACTTTTTTGTTTGAATATGGTGAGGAGACCATGTAAACTAGAGACATTTTAATGCCACGTTTTAAACAAATAGCTACATAATTTTACCGCTTACGCAAATGGATTTTTCAGTGATATCGACAATATACCATCTATACATCACGAGCAGCAATTTTTGGCACAGATTTTTAATTCGAATATTAAAGTCACAACATTAAATCGTAAACCCATGCGACTTTTCTAGATCTCTTTATAGATTACCATTAAAGACGAGTCTAAAGTACACATTTTTATACCGAGCAAAATATTTGTAGAGTGTGGAGCAAAAGGATAATTTTAAATTAATACAAATAAATAAAAATATATTGACGGCACATTAAGATTTCATAGTTATTTTTGTATAAACAGGATATCCGGAAAATATTTAGTATTTAGACATATTTATAGAAAAAAATTGCAACGGAAAATTTAAAGAGAAAAATACTTATTTTAGTGCGTTATCTACCAACATGAAATTTGATACACATATTAACAAACAAATGGCTACAAAAACCACTGACACAAACTGTGTTCGAAATATTCCGGCCACCATCTTGGAAAATAGGTGCCGAAAATAGTTTTTTCTTAAATAACACGACAACGGTGAAATATGTCAGAAATTTGAAAAGACCGAAAGTGTCTCGACTAAAGGAAGGTATTTTTTGTTCGTCGTATATTTTCGTAAAATTAATAAGAAAGCTGCAATGCTACAAGATGGAACAATAAAATCAAAGCGGCATTTGCAAACAAAGAATCTTAGAAGAGATAGTATATTTCCATGTATTTTGCAAGCTGTATGCGAGTCAGATTAGATCAGTTATAAAGTTTTTACTCATGAGAGTCATCCTCATCTACCTTGAGTGAGTGTGTTTGGAAGATTTCGAAAGACAAACAAGAATCTGTTGTCATAACCTCTGTATGCTGCGTGAAAGTTAAAGTGGTGGAAAAGTATAACAGTGTTGCATGTTTTTCAGCTGTTGTTATAGATGGTGCTGTCTAGTTTATGCCCCAAAAAAGGTACAGTGTAAATGATGTGATTGTTATCAGTGCTGCTGCTTGAAGCAACTAACTATGCAGGATCTTACGCACGTCCTGATAAATATATTAGAGAATCAAGAGGAAGGAATACGACGAAACCTGCATTGTGCATTAATCATCTATCATTCGTCTAGCTGGAATTTATTAGTCATACTTCCTTAAAAGAGGCTTCCTAAAGTGTTTGCAGCAGATGCCGTTGGAGGGATCTACTTGCACTATTTACATGTTACTGGCTTGATGTTGCTTGCGTTTTATAAAGAGCAGGAGGCAAAGGTGTCCTAGTCACAGAAGACCTATACCAGAAACGACTCTCTCACCTTCCAGCCAATATTGAATTTTATGCGCATATGTCATATTTCGGTGGTATTATTGTTAACCTATACATCCGCAGGTTTCTAAATTCACCGGTGGAGCGCACCGGTAAGCAATAACATTATATGATTGGCTATTTTAAAAACCAAAGCACAGAAGACCTATACCAGAAGCGTCACTGTCGGAGGCACGTTCGATGTTTGGGTGCGTTTGCAAGCATCCAGTAATTTAGTCGAGTAAAGAGACGGTCCAGTAATTTAGTAATTGCTTTCCACTAAATTACTTGACTGAAACACGCTGTCCCTATTGGTCGAGTACTAAATTACTAAGCGACTCGACTCAATTACTGAGTGCGTGCAAACGCACCCTTTCATTGGTAAATTGGGCTAACCTTCGGCTATCTTGTCGGTGGTATTGTCAACCTATAAATCCACACCTTTCTAAATTCACCGCTGGACGCATTGGTATCGATAAAATTCGAAGCTGATTTTGGCTTTGGTTTTCAAAATAGCCAATCATATAATGTTATTGCTTACCGGTACGCTCCACCGGTGAATTTAGAAACCTGCGGATTTATAGGTTGAAATAATACCACCGACATATGACATATGCGCATAAAATTCAATATTGGTGGGAAGGCCAGAGAGTCGTTTCTGGTATAGGTCTTCTGTGATGAAAGCCAATCAGCTTCGAATTTTATCTACCAATGCGTCCAGCGGTGAATTTAGAAAAGTGCGGATTTATAGGTTGACAATAATACCACCGACAAGATGGCCGAAGGTCACCCCAATTTACCAATGAAAGGGTGAGTTTGCCCGCATCCAGTAATTTAGTCGAGTCGCTTAGTAATTTAGTACTCGACCAATGCGGACAGTAATTTAGTGGAAAGCAATTACTAAATTACTGGACCGTCTCTCTACTCGACTAAATTACTGGATGCGTACAAACGCACCCAAACATCGAACGTTCCGCCGACAGTGACGCTTCTGGTATAGGTCTTCTGTGTCCTAGTCTGCTCCCGACATCCCGGCATATGCACTTAAGCATCTGCCGGTGAGGGCATATCTTATATTAACAGCCCGTTTCATAATCGAAATAAAGTCTCCTTTAATATCAAAAGGCCCCTTTAACTTGTAATAGTATATTGTGTATTTAGGTATGAAAGCAATACATGCACCGAAGTCCGGGAATGTGCTTTCACACCGAAGTACACATACCTACTATTTTTTTCTGAAATCACAATCAATATTATTATAAATTAAGGAATTTGTATTAATGCATAACATTTCTTCATTACAATCTAACTGCTTACTAATAAATGCAATTTTAATGTGAGTTGGTTTGACTGCGTCTATTTATTTACTGTCTAAAATATACATAAAAAACCGTACGGGAATGTTACTTTCCCGGCCTAGGCCGGGAATAGTATATTGTGTATTTAGGTGTGAAAGCAATACATTCCCGGACGACGATGCAAGTTGTTGGCCAAGGCGCTAGTCGAGGCCAACAAGTATCGAAGTCCGGGAATGTGCTTTCACACCGAAGTACACATACTATTTTTTCTGAAATCACAATCAATATTATTATAAATTAAGGAATTTATATTAATGCATAACATTTCTTCATTACAATCTAACTGCTTACTAATAAATGCAATTTTAATGTGAGTTGATTTGTTTGCGTGTATTTATTTACTGTCTAAAATATACACAAAAAACTGTATGGGAATGTTACTTTCCCGGCCTAGGCCAGGAAAGTAACATTCTCGTACGGTTTTGTTGATCGTTGCTTGGCAACGGATCTTTTCCGGTCTGTTTTCTGATAGTTTCTTAGCAACGGACTAAAATACTGGAATTGTGCATTTTTTGATCTGAAATCGCGCCGTAAATGTCTGCATTGAAGATCGATTTCAGAAAAATAGTATATTGTGTATTTAGGTGTGAAAGCAATACATTCCCGGACGACGATGCAAATTGTTAACCGAGGCGCTAGCCGAGGCCAACACGCATCGAAGTCCGGGAATGTGCTTTCACACCGAAGTACACATACTATTTTTTCTGAAATCACAATCAATATTATTATAAATTAAGGAATTTGTATTAATGCATAACATTTCTTCATCACAATCTAACTGCTTACTAATAAATGTAATCTTAATGTGAGTTGGTTTGTCTGCGTGTATTTATTTACTGTCTAAAATATACATAAAAAACCGTACGGGAATGTTACTTTCCCGGCCTAGGCCGGGAAAGTAACATACCCGTACAGTTTTGTTGATTGTTGCTTGGCAACGAATCTTTTCCGGTCTGTTTTGTGCTAGTTTCTTAGCAACGGACTAAAACACTGAAATTGTGCATTATTCGATCTGAAATCGCGCCGAAAATGTAGACATTCCCGATCGATTTCAGAAAAATAACATTCCCGTACGGTTTTGTTGATCGTTGCTTGGCAACGGATCTTTTCCGGTCTGTTTTCTGATAGGAACTTAGCAACGGACTAAAATACTGGAATTGTGCATTTTTCGATCTGAAATCGCGCCGAAAATGTGGACATTGCCAATCGATTTCAGAAAAAAGCTGTTTCATAATCGATTTTTAAAGGAGGCTTTATGAAAAAGCTTCCTTGATCTTAAAGTCTGGAATTTGGTACTTTTTTTGACATAAAGCAAACTTTCTCAAAATCGTTCTTGTCAAAAGTGTTTGACGCTGTGGTTTGATATATTACAAGAGGTTAAAATGAATAATAACCGGTACTTAAGTCGACATTAGTTCAAGTTCATCGTCAGACGAGAAGGATGAAGATCTCATGGTTTTAGGGAGAGTCAAGATATATAAGACAAGGCAGCAGTGTTGAACAAAATACGATGATATGGACTTTTATTTTTATCAAATTTGCATTTCAGTTGATCACCATTCCGAAATTTCATAGAATTAGCATTGTACAGTACTCCTACATGCCCCCAAGCCTTGTCCTTTACAATATTTGTTATTTTATTCGTTTCTTTATTCTCGAGTATTTTTCTCTCAAAGTAGACAGTATTTAACAGTTTTATTTAGTCCCCTTTCGAGAAAGTCGAACTTTTCTTCCTCTTATTACCTTTAAATTCATCACTTGCACTCATATTTAATTTGTTGAACACCAGTAACGAGAGAACAATCAAGAAATAAGGCAGGAAATATCAGGTTAGGACGATCTTGAATAGTCAGACAGCAGTCACATTAGGTCTATTCCTTTGCACTAAAAGTGTAGCACTGAGCTGCACTGATGTAAGATTGTCTCTCTTTAACTTATGATATCCGCATTGATGCCATCTCTGTCACTCAAAATTAGTGTCACACTTCTTGTGCAAAGGAATGGACTTATTGCCCAGTGGCTAATGTCACTCTACTATTTCAGAGTTGCCAAGAGAACAAATATTTCAAAATCCCAGCTTTACCTAACAGGAGATTTAAGTTGCTTTATGAAACAGAAATGACTTTAAAGAGGATTTAAAGTCGACTTTATCATAAAGTTCACTTTATTTAAAGGAACCTTTTGGCATCCTGGACTATTATTCAAGCTCCAAGTCGCGGGTTTTCCGATTTTTATAGTTAAGCTTATACAATCATTTCTATCAAATCGCCAATTCAGAGCAATAGTCAATCAGGAGTGATCTCCCCTCACCCCTATTCAATCCGGTGTCCCCCAAGGGTCCGCCTTTGGCCCCATCCTGTTCAACCTGTACGTCGAGGACATACCCAAACCTACAGATCACCGTGTTACTCTGTGTCTTTACGCTAATGACACGGCGGTCCTCATCACCTCTAAAAACCCCGATATTTTGGTTAACCTTACACAAACGCAAATAAACCGGATTACGACATTTTATTCAAACTGGGCCTCAAGGCCAATGCGAATAAGACTCAATGTGCTTGTTTCACTAAGCGCAAAAACCCTCTTAACCTAGACACCATTCGGGTAGAAGGGCAGGCCACTGAATGGACAGAGGAAATGGATTACCTGGAGGTCATCCTCGATAGGCGACTCACCTTCAAAAGCCACCTGAAAAAAATCACCAACAAGGTCTGGGCCAAGTTCAGGAAATTATTACCAATAATCTGGAATTCCCCAAATCTCGGTCCTAATCTACAAATCGTACATTAGACTCAGCCTAACCTACGCAGCACCGGTTTGGTACCCGCTGGTGACCCTAACTGAACAAAAGACCCTCCAAAGAGTTCAGAATAAAAACTTAAAAGCGGCCAGCCGAGTCCCATTCCAATTCTACATGACCTCACGGGTACGGGTATTAAGCAATTTTATATATAATAAACTTCTGCCTAATTTCGCCAACACAATGGTGAGATCATCTAACCCCACTTTCACTGACTGACCCATTGGTAGTTAAATTTCAAACGGCCCCCAAGCATCCATCTCTCAATTATACTTACACTAATCAAGACGAGTATGGGGTAACCCCTAGCACCACCCGCACTAACCCTATTGCATTATATAGAATCAACACACAATATACTGTACACAAGCTAGAAAAAAAATCTCATTATTAACGTCATAAGCAGTCAGATAAAAGAGCCACCTAACACACAGTCACTACAAAAAAAACAAATAATAACAAAAGAGCCATAACAACAAAACAAACAGCACTGCACTTAAACCGCAGAGTATAAGTAAAAACAAAACACAATCTCAATCAAAAAATACTGCACAACCAAAATATAAACAGCTATACACTACAATAACACTAACCCATACTAACTGTATAAACTCAAATTCAGCCAGCCACAGAGCACCGACATCCCACTACGTAAGCAACCTAAGGCAAGCACCCTCCAGGGTGGAACGCCGGCGCTAGGCGCATACTGATCTACATCCTAGTCTGCTCAGGATGAACTTCACATCGACGACGAGTATCAGTTCGGCTTCAGGCGCAGCAGAGGCACTGTGCAGCAGGTCGTCAGGATCGTGAATGACGTCAGGAGAAGAGCACCGTCATGTCATGGTGCTCCTCGATATTGAGAAAGCCTTCGATACCGTATGGATCCCGGGCTTACTCTACAAACTAAATTCATTGGACTTTCCGACTCATATAATCAAATTTATTCACTCCTTCCTGTCAGACAGATCGCTGCAGATTAGAGTGAATAATAAACTATCAACTCGGTAATACATTCCCGCGGGCGTTCCCCACCGAAATTGTACAATCTATACGTCTCCGACTTCCCGAAGTCCCCGAATTCGAACCTTGCCAAGTACGCCGACAACACGACCATGCATGTGCATTCGCATAACGCGTAAGCGGCTAATATGCTGCTGAAGGCACACATGGCCCGTGCCACGACGTATTACGACAAGTGGAAGATTCGGATCAACGCCGAGAAGTCGAAGTCGATTCTCTTCACGTGCCGCTTCACCAAAAACCGGATTCTAAACCACTTTCTATAGGGGGGCACCAAATTCCAATCAAGCGGTGCGTGAAATATCTGGGGGTGAACTTGGACAAAGGACTGAAGTTTAACGTCCACGTGAACAAAACGGTACGCAAGGTCTACTCCATGTCCAGGAGTCTGTATCCGCTCCTGGCGCGGGGTAGCGGGCTAAACAGGATGAATAAAAAACTATTCTACACGATGGTGATCAGGCCAGCCATCACATACGCGGCACCGGTGTGGTGCAGCATCCCGGCGGCGACAATGCGGAAACTTAGAGTTTAGAACATAAATTTATGAGCCTTATTTCAGACTCCGATAGGTACACCACTTCCCTCAGAGACCTCTATGCACGTTACCACGACATAACTCCTCTAGTGGACTACGTCCAAGAAATCTCACAGAGATTCTACCAGTTCAAACTGGACTGTAGTCCGCTAACCCGTAACATTACCCGAATCAGACAGCATAACGCAATACTTTTCGATACTCGACACACCCTACCATACCAGACGTTACCTATCTTCCGGCAACCTCCCTAGCTACACCTTTCCTCTACCATAACCTATCTCTACACTATCCTTTATCTTTCACCAACTTTACATCTTTCAATCCCTCTACATCACCCATTTTTAATGTTTGTACAATTTTGTTATTTTATCCTTTTTGTTCTCTTTGTCCTCTTTTGTTTTTTCCAAATCCCCTCTAGACCAATAACATCTCGTAAATTTAAACTTTTTAAACCATACCCTTTTGATCACCCTGTCTTCCTCGACGGCGGTCAGACTACGAGGTCGTCATTCGTTCAAACGGGTTTTTTCGTTTAGTTTTTTCCCTATCAAAATTATCAAAAGTGCGCTTGCCTAGTGAGTTTTTAGTCTTATAGTGTTTTTAATTAGTTTTAGGTCGATGTGGACACATTTTTTAACACTATCCTAGTTTTTAAGTCTGCCTGCGGCGGACAGGAGTTACTAATATTTAATTTAATTACTTTTAAGCCAAATCGGACCCACCCCGTCCAGCCCCACACCAACCTCGGCGATGTTCGCCGTGGTTGTCTGGCTGGCTCCAGACTGGGATTCGATAAGGCATATCCTTGTACTCAGGAATATTGAATACATTTTTGTTGTTGTGTTAGCCTTGCGTTCACGCAGTCCCGGGTTCGAATCAGTCCTTCAACCAGTGATTAATTTGAAGTTTTTATATCAGTTAGTTTTAGGTCCTCGTGGGCAACATTTTCAAATTTTAATATTAGTCTTAAGTCTGCTTGCGGAAGACAGGCGTTCTAATTTTAATTATAATCGAATTCTCGTTAAGCCAAACCGGACCCGCCCCCTCCAACCCCACATCCACCGCGACGCTACGCGCCGTGGTTGTCTGGCTAGCTCCGGGCAGGGTTCCGGGAAGGTGCATGGTCATGTCACAGATTTTTACAATAAACTATTGGTCAAATCTTAACCATTAGTTAACCAACGA
Source organism: Rutpela maculata (assembly GCA_936432065.2). Classification (NCBI taxonomy): domain Eukaryota; kingdom Metazoa; phylum Arthropoda; class Insecta; order Coleoptera; family Cerambycidae; genus Rutpela; species Rutpela maculata. The sequence continues at coordinate 34,438,457 of OW386287.2, read as the reverse complement.
TTGTGAAACTGGCTGTAAGAAATGTAGGGTAAATATGAATTACAATAAATCTTCCTAATAAAGCAATGACGTGTTACTAAATTTTCCGAACTATTTCAGATGGATAATACTAATTTTACATACAGACAAAAAATATAATCTAAAAATACAATTTCGATAATATTTTATATCGATGTTCAATGAAAATATTTTTTATTTCTCTATAACTCGTTAAAATATTTTTTATTTCTCTATAACTGGCTGATAGATAAATAAATATGATAGGACGAAAGGAAATATTAATATAAACTAATACGAAAAAATTCCAGTTTACGTCAATCGCCTAGCGCCTGCTTAAATCGATACCTAGTAAAATATAATGTATGAATAATATAATAATTTCTAGAAAACCGTTAACGGAACTTCAAAATTTATTAAATCAGGCAAGAAAACACCCATTAGAAACAATTCCACAAAAATATGAATCTGGGTCAGTTCTTTGATGTAAAACACGATATTATTCAACCTTCAGTTTCTTTTGTTTATTAAATTGTATAATTCGGAATGTAAATAAAAAGAAAAGATTCAAGTTCGTCAGTCTAAAAATAATCCTTAAAGCATTTTAATTGATACGAGCGTGTTTGGGAGATTGCTCACTGAAATTGTACGAGGTTTCTGTGCAGTGGCGGACTAGCTACATTTTCTTAGGTTAGCGATTTGAGGGCCCCACATACATCGCTTGATGGCTTATCTTAAAGCTAATATACTGTGCATGTCACAGCACGGATTCACAGCACGGAATGCAAATATAAAATTTCTAGGCACTCATATAGACAACAGACTTACCTGAGATGCTCAACTTGAAAGTGTCTGTGCTAAGTTAAGTATGCTACAAGGCAAATGAAAGACTGTTTTAATAATCCAGGCTTGCTAAACATTTATTATGCTCTGGCATACTCTCACATATCTTTAAACATAATTAGTTGGGGCTGTGCTCGCGAAATACAAAAAAGATTCATTAGAATAATTTTCGACAGGGACTACAGTGAAAGCTGTAGACAAGTGTTTATAAACCATAAAATTCTGACTACTCCCTATATTTTTATTCTTATGTCTGATATTTGTTCTGGAACCTCCCCACACGGTGGATCTTTATAAGCTGTGCTTGGATATTACATCGGAAATCAGAGCACTGAGCAAACAGATAAATTACACGTGACTTTGGAGTCATTTATTTCATGAACAAATATCGAACGAACTGAATCTGTTAAAACATGTTTGTTTATGTTGCATGTTAATCAATTGCCGGATATTATAAGGATATTAACAAATAACGTTTCGAAGATTTTGTAGAACATTGGATAGCGAAAAAAAATAACAACACAGAATTTAGCCAAAATGACACTCTAACCTCAACAAGTCAATAACATTGTGGACAATTAGGCAATTCAACAAGCTGTCAAATTATTTTGGCAATATGGCGTGGTGGGCAAACACGGAGTTTATTTTAATTAATTCGCGGAAACGTAGCCAAGACAACCGAAAAACAAACTCTTTAACAAACGTTTAACGAATGAAAACAAACGCTTGCCGGATGTTTGCCCACCACGCCATATTAAGAGTCATGTGGTTTGGATTGCTTAATTCAAATTAAAATCTTCCTGCAAGATCAAAAAGGTCCGAGCAAATCGAGCTTCGTCCGAACGTAATATTCGAAAGTTTCAGATTTAGCTCGGTTAGCTCGATTTGCATTAAACGAACGATTGTGAAGGGTCCCATCAATCAGATGTAATATCCGAAAACGGCTATAAACAATTATTACCTTTAAAAAAACCAACTAAAATAAGTTTTGACATCTGTCAAAAATATTTGGGTTGATTTGAATGTTGATTTTTAGGTTATGAAATAAATTTAAAGACATAACCTATGGGGCATCTTCACGTGACGTCACAGCTAACCTCAAAAAATATATATTTCTTAAAATTTACAAGTATTATTATAATAGCAATAATATTTTTTGGATATTGTCATGTGTGCACATATAACGAATTCTTTTTAATTTTTTTCACGGAAATCAGATCGCAAGTGTGATATATTATTGAGATCGGAATTTTTACTGCTTTTCAATGATTTGCTTACGAATTGTAAGTAATCATAAAATAAACAACTTGTTGTGCCAAAACGGCACTAAATGTAATACGATCTCAACCAAAATTTTTTCAGATCTTCTGGAGCATTAAAGAAACCCTCTTGCAAAGTTTCATCCAAATCCGTTTAGTAGTTTCGCCGCTATCGTGCTACATAACACACACACACACACACACACACACACACACACACACACACACACACACGCAAACGCAAACGCACACGCACACGCACATGCACACGCACACGCACACGCACACGCACACAGACATTTTTCAAAAAACACTTTTTTGGGTTCCTGGGACCTCAGAACGTAAAGATTTGATGTTATCTCAATTTTCGATTTTGGACCAGTTTCAGTAATCTCCCACAGTTTTATTGTAGGGAGGTTAAAAATTGAGTTTCATCTAAAAAAAAACACTTTGAAGATTTTTATTTACTCATAAAACAGATGATTTAGTATTTTTGACGTGATTTTTCTAGTATTACATGGATCGATTTGAATACATCGGAACAGACGTGACAATTAAACTAAAAAATAAAAATTGAATTAAACAAAGTCTGACATTTCAAATGCCACTTATTTGGTACCATTGTATTCAGAAAATCTTGTAGATCTTAAAAATGCAACAGTGTATGTCCATTTGAAAATCAAAAGTTGGTAGCACTTCCGTTGAAATCGGAAGTACTCGTAGAAAAAAAATGGTTCATTAAGAAACCACATTGGGCAAATAAAATTTGGAATGTAGTTGACACTATTACAGAGGAGGAAACCCAATTTACTTTCAGTGAAAAATGTACAGGGTGATCACTATAAAAAATAATTATTTACGAAACAACGGCGACGGAGGAAAATAATATTTGGAATATAGTTGTCACTATATAGTAAGGAAAGAAACATAACTTTAGTTTAAAAAAATATTCAGGGTGGTCATTTTACATAAAAGATAATTAACACATTAGAAGTGTCAAACAGAGAGCGGGTTTTGCGTAAATACCTTCATAGATCTTCCTTATTCTTCGTAGGATTAACTAGTTTATACTTTTATGTATGAAGTTGAGTTGAGTTGAGTTGAGTAGCTAAGGCTAGATTCCGTCTGAAATAAAGTCATATTATTATTATTATTATTATTATTTATTTATTTTTTTTTTGGTTTCCCGCTGCCGGACAGGGCTTCCATGGCCTCCGACACCACACGGTAGCCGCGCCGGTTAATTCATTACAGCCACTCTCCACGACCTGTGGAGTTAGCTATTATTATTATTATTATTATTATTATTAAATACCATAAAGTAAAGATCTCTTACGTATGTAAATTTTCAGTAATTATAAATTATAAAATGCTTTAAAATATATAGAAGTTAACGTAAAAGAGCAAAAAAATGCAAATTAAAGGTTGAAGAATGAATTTTTAGTTGGAATTATTCCATTTCATTGAAGATTTAACGTATGATTCAGAAAACGATGTTTTTTTCTATATAGTTCGTGTAAATAATTTAAAAACATAACTCTTGGAGAACAAAGAGAAATGTACCAACGTTCAATATATGATAAGTTTTGTACCTAATTCTTTTGACATAAAACTGGTTTAGAATGGGAGCAAAAATGTGAAAGCGAGCGTTCCTCGTTTACCTGCTCTGATCCTGATATTTGTAACGCTGCGTGCGTCTCACATAGGTGTTATTGTTTTGCTTGCGTAAGTGTAAGAAAGCTTCAGCTCTTGTTTTTCTTCGTATAAGTCTTTTAATTTCGATATATTAGTTGAAACCAAAAAAAAAATGGTTAGCTAATTAACTTAGGCTTTGATACATTTTAGTCTTTAAAAACGTACTATGTGAATAGGAAAATGTAAGTACAATACATATGTAATAATTAAAGGACAAAACTGAACGAATATTAGTCCATTGATATTAAGAAAAATAGGAGAAATAAATGATAATGTTTCTCCTATTTTTGCCGTTGCCAAGGTGCAAGTGAACGTTATATCCTTAAGAACTACTCCTAATACTCCCCGCTTCGGTTTTTCGCATTTTCCAGGAAATAGTTGGTTCCCCAGAATATATTATTTATATTCATTTATAATATTGCTTCACATGTTCTCAATATGCAGGGTGTTTCAATGATGTCATGACAAGGGTGATTCCTATTGTCAAGAAAAGTAAACATATTTTCCTAAAATGCTCCCTAAGAGCTCTACGATGATCCCGAAGTTCGATTGTTTTTTTTTTTTAATTTTTACTCGTGAATGATACGATGTACGAAAAAACTGAAGGGGAACAAAATTTTAGTTGAAATTAAGAAAACGTAAAGCCGTTCGGTTGCAAATAACGTTTTTCTGTAAGATCACCCCAACTCACCCTAGCTCCGACGCCACTGGTTAGTTTTTGATGAAACTTTGTATGCAGCAGTATGAAAACACTTTTCCCTGCCAAGTTTGAAGTCGGTACTTTGAACCATCACTAAGGAATTATTTAAGTCTGTTTTAAGTTTCAAAGCATGGTAGAGCGCTTAGGAAGCATTTTAGTGGAAGCAAATCGTGTTTTTTATGATCTTGAGAAGAGAAATCGCCCTTTGCTGTACAATTTCGATCCTATACACTCTGTTCGTAGGTATTCCTTTGATGAAATTATACGAAGCGAGTGCCGATCGAGGCCCATCACCCTGAGTTTTTCGCTCATGGCTGAAAACTAATGTGCCTATCGGAAATATGTATGGTACTTTATTTGTGGTGAATTTTGTACAAAATATTACGAATAACTGTAAAATATTCTGACGGATCAACTATTTCTCGAAAAAATGCTGAAAACCGCGGCGAGTTGTATGAAAGGTGGTTTTTTTGGATGGCCTTGGCCATTGGGAGCTCCTTTATTTCTTAAAAGTAGCGTCTTGGCGCGTATAATTCCCAAAGGACAATACATTTTACAACAGTTTATATTTTTAATGCAATGTCATACGTTATCGAAAACACAGACAAAAGAGAAATAGTAGCCGGTTTGTATTTTGACTTTTGCTGTTAATCATCAATTGCCTGTGCCTTGACCATATAAAGTCATATCCATCTGGACGTTTACAAACTGTACATATTAATAACGACATTATTGCTCTGAATCAACAAAGATTACACAGGATGTACCTCAAGGATCCATACTCGGACCAATTCTTTTTTTAACTATATGTAAACGATTTTGGTTTCAGTCAGAATATTAATATGGTTTATCAATTCGCAAATGACAATTCACAAATTGCTGATCATGATACAACGCAAAGGTTATCACATGACGCATAAAAAATGGTAAACTGATGTAACGAAAATTTTCTTAAACTCAATACTCCAAAAACTATCTTAAATAAACCCAGAAATCAAAATCTAATTCAATCCATATATAAAGTGGATCAGTAGAAAATCTAAATAGTATCAAGTTCTTGGGCGCCTCTATAGACACTACTCAACATTGGGACATCCATACTAAGAAACTTAACTCAAAATTAAGTTCAATTTGTGCGTTGTCTAAGAGACCAAGTTTCGAAGGATACTTTAAAAATTTTTTACTTCTCATATGTGCATACGATATTAGCTTCTGGGGATCATCATTTAAAGCAAATAAAATATTCCTTACTCACGAAAGAATAATATGTATTTTAAAAATTAGTATTAGATCTTCTTGTAAGCCTTTATTCGCTGAAGCCGGGTTTTTAACCGTCCCTTCGCTATATTTTTTGTCATTAGTAATGTTTGTAAAAAAACCTGTCCTTATTTTCAACAAATTGCAAATTCTATTCAAGCGACATGGCTACTAAGCCGGGCAATGTAATAAAGATCCATAATCATTAAGAAATGACCATGTTATACTGATATCAAAGCATAAAGATCACTTCCCGTCTATGTTAGAGACATCACCGATACAAAGAAGTTCAGAGTTTCGGTTACCAATTATTTGTTACATAAATGTTATTATGACTGCTGGTGGCAGTAAAATCTCTTGAACTTTGTATTTATCACGTTTGTTTTATTATTCGATAAATTGTATTTTATTGTAAAATGGCCCTTTAATTCTGTGATGACATTTTAGACGTTGCTGTGTTCTTCTAGGTCTTTTGGTAATAAAGAAAATTTTGATTTCATATTTATTATTTTATTTTATCTATCCGCCGATTTTAGGTCTAATATAAATGGACTATATGCAACGTGTTGCTAATAGACTGCAATAGACTTGGTAAGGTATGTCGGGGATAAAGGGCACTTGGGCAGGGTAATAATCACCACTCCGCGAGGCCAGTCCGTCACTGTTTTCGTGTTTTTATTTATATTAAGTCAACGTATGAATCGTATCCAACAAAGCCATCCTTGAGGTTTCTCTGAACATTCGATTTAAAAATATTTTGCCAGAACAGAATGCGAACAAAATACAAATAAATCATAAGGCAGTAAAAAGCGACGTGTAAACAGTTTGGTTTACTGCATTCATTTTTACCTAAAAATAATTATTAATTTGCTTTTATAAAATTTCTTATAAATAAACTCCTCTTTAACAGTTAGGGGTATAGGGAATGAAGTATGAATCAACATTTTTAAGGTGTTGATGTATTTATTTCTGATATTCAAAATATTAGTTATTAATTTTGTATTAATCATTTTTTCGTTTTTTAATAAACGACTAAATAAATTTTGAATAAATAAATAATGATGAAGTCTTTGTATTAATATATAAAAACCATTTTCATAGGTGAATGACTTCACTCTTTCAAAAGAACATGAAATCGGTACATTTTCTTTCTTAGAAATGTATCGTATAATTAATAACATCTCTACTTCAAGTATAATGAAAATAATTTCCTTGAATTTTTAAAATGTGTTCCGTAGTAAGATTGTACTTCCAAAAAGTGTTTTGCATTCGATGTTCGAACGGTTTTAAAGAAATATTATTAGCATTCATAACATGATATCTTAAAAGTACTTTTTTCGGAAAAGTCCCATTTTGGCTGTATTAATAGTGAGTGGTTAGAAAACTTAGTCGAAAATAAGCATTTCGCTGAAATCAAGCTTAAATTTACACAAAGTTCTAGCTTTTTACAAAAAAGATTCAGCTTTTTTTCACAATAGAGCCAAAAGTAGGTAGGTACATAAAGCGATATTGGCCACAGTTTTGTGTCTTTCAATAAAGATGAAGTGAAGATTCGAAAGTATCTACGATTCATTTGACGAATTATCTGAAGAACCAACCGAGGTTTCAGAACACTCGACTGAAGTATCAGTTAAACCATCAGGACTCATCTAAGAACTGACCGAAACTCCAGAAGATTCATCTGAAATCCCTGAGGGTTCGTCTGAAAAATCAGAAAAATTCAATGATAAACCTGAAGAACCATGTTGCTGAAGAATCATCTGAAGAACCTGAAGATTCAGAAGAATCTGAAGTCATCATCGCAGCTCCAGAAGAATCAACTGAAGTTCCAGAGGGACCGACCGAGTCTTCGAAAGGTAATGCTTTAAAAATAAAAACAGCGATCAAACTTGAGAGCGAGAGAAAATTATTTTTTTTACATTAACCATTGGCGGCTCGTGATATTTTGTGCAGAGAAGGCTTGATATTTAAAAGAGAATTAACTTGCAATATGATTACAATTTGTACATTTCCTCACCACCCCTGGATATGCTGCTAGAGGAGGCTCAGCCTCCCCTGCCTCCTCTGACGAGCCGCCACTGAGTTTAACAAAACTGATAACGATAATACAAATGCATCTTTACTAACTTCGTCTGTGTTCAATACTGAGGGTGAAGATGATCTATTAAAAAATGAAATAACTTTAGAGTTCTTAAAGTATTCACGGAATAACGATAATGCAATTATTATTTCTGAAAGATATCATCTATTGAAACAACTTTTTATGCGATAGAAGAAAGGAATTCCGTCCTTAGCACCAGTTTTCGTTTGCTGGTATTTTTAATAGCCCCAAAAGAAGCTCGTTGCCTGATGATGTTCTTGAAGAATTAGTTTTAGTTAGGGTCAATAATATCGGTCAATAGAAAATGTATATCTACAATTTTTTTGACATTACGAAAACCAAAAAATATATTAACATTTTAGTGTTATTACTGTATACACTAGATATACAATATTAATATACTTATTATCTCTGCTTATACAGGGTGATTCGCGAGGAATGTGCCATGGCCCAATGGCAGATAGAGCACAGCTAAACCGTTTCGGCAAAAAATGACCAGGAATTATCTGTGGAATAGTTTCATAGAGTCTGTTCAAATGCTTCAGATCCATACCCGTTCTAAGACTTCACATAGTACATAGCAAAAAACTTTTCTACCCAGCAAGAAAAATACAAGGTCGTACTTGTGAAATTTTTTATTTATTCCGAACTATGGTATCTGAAATTATAAAATCTGAATGGATTATGGGTATAATCTAGAAAAAGTATGCACACATAAATGTAATAATACTTTGCAACGCCACCTTTTCCCCCAGTAGGCGGCTGAAGACCAAAAGTGAACGAAACGTAGCAATCAGTTAAGCTCAGTGTTCAAGTCGTTTAAAAAACTAGTTTTGAGCACCAGCGTATTCAACAATACTTCAACAATATTTCTAATCAAAAACAAAACAAATAAGTTGTGATATTCTGGAAATTTTTACACGTGGACATAATTAAACTCGGTTATTTAAAAAACAATATAATTAATAAATTAGTGTATAACTACAATGTCTTTACAATGTTTAAATGAGGTTATGTTAAATGGAGAAAAACAGATTATAAAAAATTACTAAAAATGCTTGAAAGTTAGTACTAAATGAAAATATCATCTAGTTTACATTAATTTCTTCTGACCAAAATACTGCAGAAGTTAACTACAGAGATAGGTTGGCTTACGTGCTTTCTCCGAATGGTGAGTGGTCCAAGTATTCACATAAAAAATAGGCAATTATGAAGGACTAGTTGATAATAAAAAGAATGAAGGGCAAGAATAGCTAAATTTTGTTCAAGTAAATGAGCAAGCAAAATGCTAACATTTTGACTATAAAGTAGAATTTACTACAAATTTACTACAAAAAAAAATTAAGGAAATCACTAAAATACCCTCGGAATTACCAATGTTAGATTTAATATCAAAAGTTATGAATTGACCAAAATAGAAATTGTAACTGTACTTTAAATAGTACTACCCGTACCAAAATTCTACTATAAACAAAATCTCTGCTAGCAATAAAACTGTCAAAATAATAATTATTGTCAAGGTAATGATAAATACATAGATTACTATTTTGTTCAATTTCAGAATCAAACTGTGTAGGTATCTTTCTTAATCAAAACAATCATTTAGCTTAAAATTTATTATTGTTTTTTCTTCTTATTATCGACTAGGTAGGAAGGTTTTTTGCTATGTTTTATGTGGAGTCTTAGAAGGGATATAGATCTGAAGCATTTGAATAGACTCTATGAAACCATCAGGGCCGGATTAAAAATCAACGCGCCCCTAGGCTAATCATTACTTGCGCCCTCTTATTCATAATGGAAAAAAATGATAAGCGAAAGGGTTGTCCCGGTTTCAAAATTGTTGAGGTGGAGGAATCTAAAAAACATTTTTTATCCTGATTCAAAACTGAGGAGCGGAGGCAATTTTTTTTTAATCCAGATTTACAATTGACGTGGTGAGGGGGGTAGAAATATGAAAAAAATTATGAGCGGAGGGGAGAAATCTGGAAAATAATTTTTTTGTCCAAATTCGAAATTTACGAACGGGGGAGGGGAGAAATATTGCACTGTCTCCCTTAGGCTGTAGCCTAGTTAACCATATGGATAATCCGGCCCTGAGTGACCAGCGGCTACAATAAAGAGCAGGGGCATTACTATAGGAGCGGTGACATATAATATCTATCTCTTTCCGTTTCTATTTTCCTATAAATAATCCTGTAATATGTTGATATAGTTAGAAAGGAACATATAAAAGAAGTAGACATTTCCTTAATTGGCACAAAAAATTGAGCTGGCACATGCCGGTCAAAGCGTTTTACGCTTTCGCACTTTCGAACGAACAATGAGGCCGGCGCGGAAGGTATAAAGAACAGACGATCCAACCACCCAACCAACCAACCTTCTCGGTACACTTTGAAAATTGCCATGACAACTCCACAACTCGTAAAAGTGAGCTGGTCTGCTGGAATTCCAGCGTCTTCAAAGCGTCTCAGCTCACTTTTACGAGTTCGCAGAGCAATATTCAGTGTACCGAGAGGGTCGGTTGGTTGGATCCTCTGTAGACCCCTATATAAATTGCAGCGCAAGTCGGGTATTTTTTTGTAGTATCCACGGGTTTAGGTAAACATATCTTCGCTGAACTGTACAATACAGAGGTAATAAATTCGATAATTTTATCAACATAAAATAATCAAATAACAAATAAATAATTTTCTTGTATAAAAAAAGTACCGACGCGACGTAGATATAAAGTTGTCTACAGACGACCCGACGAACCAACCAGCCAACCTTCTCGGTACACTTTGAAAATTGCCATGACAACTCGTAAAAGTTAGCTTTGCTGGAATTCCAACGTCTTCAAAGCGTCGACAATGTTGGCTCCAGCAATTTTACGAGTTCGCATGGCAATCTTCAAAGTGTACCGCGAAGGTCGGTTGGTTGGTTGGATCGTCTGTAGACCTCTTAAGGAAGGCCTCAGGCTATACCCGGAAGGACTACGGCAATAAAAACTTCAGACATCGATAATTACTTTAAACGTACGAACATTTTCTATTTCATATTATTTACTTCTCTCTCAGATTCTGATATCTCTGAAAATTAAATATAAGTAAATGAATAGTTAGGTATTTTGATATTTATAATTTTTAATATGGATATAATTATAAAATGCAACCAAAATAGTTACATAAAATATACATAGGCTTATACAAATTTATTAATTTCGGCCCAGATAAGACGGCGGCGGGTACAAAAGTTTTTTATGCTTGTCTTTGCTTAAACAAACAATTTTTTACGCTCATCGCTCATTATCCCAAGAATATTTGTGGCTGCTTTTTTCACCAGCCCTTATGCATTATACGACTCTACAATACATTTTTTTCAAAGGTTAATGGTAGGTAAATAGTAAATGTCACCCGTCTGCCATCGGGAGATAAAAGTTTTGAATTGCTGAAGCGCCCCCTCGCGCTTCGGCGCCCCTAGGCTATAGCCTATTTAGCCTTATGGATAATCCGGCCCTGGAAACCATTCCATATACAACGTGATCTATCAAGAAATGCGGAAAATAAAATGGTGTGCTAGTCTTCAATGTGGAAAAGCCCCTGCAAAATTTTAGAGGATTCTGAGGTAGTTTAGTATATTAAATTATTTGTCAATTTGCGAAGATACACTACTGATGTTGAGTAAGTCCTGACCTACTCCTGAATAGGTCGACGAACTTACTTGTGAAAGAACGTATTCGAGTTGTTTACATTTCCTTAATTGGCATAAAAAGTGAAGCCAGCCGGCGAGATCAAAAAAAGAGGTCTACACACGATCCAGCGGCAGGGAGCCAACATGGTTGGTACGCTTTGAAGATAATTGGAATTCCAGCGGACCAGTTCACTTTTACGAATGAGTTCAAAGCATGCCGACAAGGCTGGCTCCGTACCGCTGGATCGTGTGTAGACCCCTAGAGAGCCGCGTTTTTTGCTTCCGGTCGAACAATAGTTACACCGCCGTGTCATTGACCGGTTTAACTAAATATCTCGTATATCTGCTTGTCGTTTCGCATGAGGTCAATGTCTTCGATTTATTTCACTATTTTTGTAGTGTGATTTGATTAAAACCAAAAAGTCACTTCTATCTTATCCAGCTTTGCTGCGGGTAGTGTCAATCCCAAGTCTGATAAAGGTTGTACCGCGTTACGTTAGATTAGTTGAAGTCATTGGCGTCGCATTTCTACAAAAAAATAAGGTAATTTTTTTGGTCATTTTTTTTTTTAATTTTTCATTTTTTTAACTCCTTTCGGTGGGGACAACCTACTGTTTTCCGCATGTCATGTCATGGTAGATCACGTTGTATAATGCCTGGTCAAAGTGTTAGTCGTGATGCGCTAAATTATTTTGTGATTTTTTTGCCGAAACGATTTAGATATGCCATCAAAATTGAATCAATATTCTGATAGAATTTTTTCTGTACTTTCCGAATCTGCTAATAGTTTTTCAGAAATGCGATAGAAAAATCTACTTTTATGTCAAAAACCAAGTAGGCCATTCTGACAAGTCCCAGCTTTTTGAATTTTCAGACCAAATGCATAAAACACTGTAACTTCTTAACCAGTGGCCAAAACATTTTTTTTCGTTGGTGATCTAGACTCGCCTTGAAATGCTCTATCTGCCATTAGGCTATGTCACATTCCTCGCGAATCAACCTGTATAAAATATGGAGTACAATAAATGGCATTTTTTATAATTTTAATATATGTATACAGGAAAATAGGTGATACATGTGAGAAATGTTGATTTCAACCTTCATTTACAGTATCCTCAACTTTTGAACAGCAGCTTATTTTGTGCTCAGGTATAACTGAATGCATTATTGTGATATATTAAAGAGATAAACGTATTTATCCACAACTATCGTCCTTGCATAATACATTTAACAACTGACAAATAATGATAGTCATAATTCCAACCTAGCGCATAATGAACATTAACTCACTATAACACACCTTTGACCAATCAGGAACTAGCAATTTTCATAACTAACTGGCGAGTCTGTTTTCGTGTTTGACGTCTTAGACGTCAAAACAAAGTATTACTGTGAACTAACTACTTTAAAAGATTTAAACAATTAAGTCAAGGATAAAGTATAGTATTCTGCTCCCGTACAATAGCTATTACATACTCGGATGATTTACGACACTCACCTACGCGAGTGTCGCAAATATGACCCTCACGAGTAATAGCCATCATTATATGGTCACTGAATAATATACTATTATCCCTATTATATAATCATTGCATTCTACATTTAAGAATTGACAAATAATGATAGTCATTATTCCTACCTAAGTATAATGAACATAATCGTATTCTAACGCATCTTTGACCAATCAGGAACTAGCAATTTTCATAAAGAACGGGTGAGTCCATTTTCTCCAAGGGAGAGTCCATGTTTTCGTGCATGTTTTTGTGTTTGACGTTTAAAACGTCAAACAAAGTTCTACTGCAAGCTTTATTTTTTCACTTTTAAACGATTCAAACAATTAAAATATACGATAGTTGTGGATAAAATATAGTATTCAGCTCGCGTATAATGTCTACTCCACGCTCGGATGATTTACGATACTCACCTTCGGCTCGTGACGTAAACATCACCCTCATAAGTAATAGCCATCATTTTACGCTCGCCGAATAATCCACTATTACGCCATCGTACAGTGACTGAATTTTATTAATCGTAAGACATGTAAAATTTTCATGGATATGAAACTGTTTGAGTATTTTATGATTGTTTACGTGTGACCTCTAGTTCCGACCACAATATTTTAAATTGAGATTTGTTTATGCGCTACTAGATTGATCAATATATTTTTAGATACATTAACTCGCATCTGAAAAAATAAAAAACTGTCGGCGAACAAATTACGTTTATTTTTTCAGTTAATTGCTTAAAATATATAAGAAAAAAAGCTCCTCGTAATAGATAACGATGATTCACTGAAACGTCATTATTTTACCTCTGAAGTACCTACTTACCGAGACAGAGTTAGGTAGGGATGACTGAATTGGTTGACTGTGCGCTCAACCATGACATTATTTTAGTAGTTATATACAGGAACGTTTCTAGTTATACTTTAGTTTTAATTGTCCCCTGATGATGCCAACATGGTTGGCGAAACGCGTATCGAGTAATAGTATTCAAAAGGTTTGGTGTTTGTGGAAACCACTTTAAAGGCACACCGAAAGTTCCAGCCCTCTTCCCCAGGAGAAATTATTTTAATATTGTCATTATTTGTAACTAATTTACTGATATAAAGTGCAAAAGTTTTAAATGATAGATGTATAGTTGAGGAAATACATACAGTAGAACGAAGGAGTGATGAGGTAGCAGTAGCCTTTGTCGGCTTTGGCTGCTTTATCGCCAAGCTTTTCGACTACCTGTCTTACCGTTTGTCCCTCCACAATATCTCTTGCCTATGCTATAACCTTATGAACGACAATGTTAGAACTAAATAAAATAAATTCTAATTTTAAAGTTTCTTAACGAGACCTTATCATGTAGTTTGCGGTAGTTTATGATTATGACAGCCGTGCCTACGAAACTTTAGAAACATCACTCCGCACTATTCCAAATTCAAAGTGCTGTTGTTATTGGTGACTTGAAGGCTAAAGCAGCGTTCTCCCACAAATTCGTTGGGCGCTGGTAGCTGTTATGGGGTAGCTACTACCAAATCATCAAGACAATGTCAATGCAATATTAATGAGATTGTTCTCCTACAAGCTACCAAGTAGCTACTACCGACGACCGTTCGCTGGTCGTCAATTAGTTGTCTCCTCCGAGAGTAGAGCAAGGTCCCAATTCGCGGAGAATTATAGGAACAAATTTTTAACAACCAGCGAACGATTGTCGGTAGCAGCTACTTTTAATGCAATGTCATACGTTATCGAAAACATAAACAAAAGAGAAATAGTAGCCGGATTGTATTTTGATCTTTCAAAGGCATTCGATACTATTAATCATCATCTGAGACGGAATCTGAGAAGTTTGCCTTGATCTTACCAGGTCTTACCAGGTCATATCTGTCAGGACGCTTGCAGATTGTAAATATTAATAACGAAGGTTCACATTATTGCTCTGAACCGACTAAAATGTGGTGTACCTCAGGGTGTACCTCAGCGATCCATACTCGGACCAATTATAAATCTTTTGTACGATTGTAAGGTGTCATTATAACATCACTTTTATAAGATTCAGTACATACCTAAACTGATATTGCGAAATTCGAAAAATCTTCAACTTTTCCTTCAATACCTATCAGATGATTTTTTATTAAAATTGATTTGAATCTTTAGGTCTGCGTCTTTCTATACAAGAGTAATTCTTTCTTCCTGTCTGTCTCTCATTTTCTAGTGTTAAGAGTAAAAGCAGATTTTTCTCTTAAGCCTGGCAATGTAATACCATTAAAATAAGAGTATTTCTACTAATATTTATTTTCCACATTACAATATTCTAAAAATACTGACATGTAAGAGAATAGTCTTGGCGACTTTGTAGCAGCTACCAGCGACCAGTGATATTGCAGAAGAACGCTGCTTAAAGTCGGTTCCATGCTGTTAAGACGTGAAAGAGAAGAAGAATGATAATAAAAAGAAGAAGGAAAAGAATAATAAATTTGGATAGAAAAATCCACGAAACGTTATTTTTTTTATAGACCATATTCGAATATTTTTCAGTTATCATTGCTTTCCATCATATGTGTGTTTTGAACTTATAGTGCTCCAGAACGTCATTATGCTTTTACAGTTTAAATAAAATCGTAAATCATAAATTCATTTTTACGCAATTATTTGCGGAATTCATATGCGCATTCTAAAAATAATGTAATATTTTGCCAATGCTGGAAGACGCATATAATTTATTATAACAATCTCTACAGTGGTATTTATAGAAATGTAATTAAAATATATATTTCAAACGACACGTGCGAAATTTTTTGCTAATGACAAGTTTGCTTCAAAATCTCTGAAACGCAGAAGCGTTAATGAGACTTACATAATTATAATTTCAGTCTACTTAAAAAAAAACGAGAATTTAATGTTCCACCGGATGTGCAGATTTTTCAAAAAATAAATACTTGGCAGCGAATTTTAACTACCTACTGTGGGGTCATTTATTTAATTAAACAAAATTTAAATATCCCTGGCCAACTCGATAAATCAGTCTGGAATCAAATGCGCGGATTATAAATACAAGTATACCGGCTTTCTTAAGCACAGATTAATAAAACATACTATACTGTACAAAAACTAATTTATTATCAAAACATGTAACATGCGTTTATGAAAAACACACAAAAAACTATAACAAGACAATGATCAATATTCATCTTTACATTTCCTTGTGAGGTGAATTCCCTAACAGGCGCGTCTTCAGGTGGCAGATAGGTTATACTTTGGCTAAAGTCACTTGGAAAATCATAAAAAAAGGTCGACAAAGCGCCGATCTGTGCCACCTCAAAGTAATGTCGCGGTAAAGATCAACGTCGCTTTCTCAATTAATATTAGCCCTACTATACGTTAGGTTGTGAGTGGATCTACAATCAAACACGTCACTGCGATCATCTGATGGTATATTGTGGCTCACTCCTGCTAGGTCTGGTCAGAACTGAAGCATTTTTCACTAAGTTCAGGCCAAGATCTTCGTGGTGCTTGACGATATGCCAAGTACTGACCGATAAATTTTGATACCGCAGTTTTCTTTGCTAAGAAGGCAGTTATATCACTGTTTTCCTTGTTAAATCGGCCGGTATCCAGATTAGAGTCAATTTGTTGTGTGTGCCCAATCGGGTTAGAGCCTTGTGGTAGTTCCGAACCGTTTTAGAAAGGCAACAAAAGGATCCAAGAGAGCTTTAAGAGCTGCTCGGCTGTCTGAGATTTTTATTGACCATGCAGTGTCAGTATTGGTCAGTCTGAAAGAGAGTAGCATTACTACTCAGGTTCAAAGTTATTTTTACCTAGATTGCAACTGTAGTAGTTCCTTCGAGGGTTTTGGAGGCGTCTGTGAACCAACAACTATTTGCCGTTTGCTGGTTAGTTTTATTTCGATCCCATCTATCACTTTCAGGAAACCGGATATTAGAGGGCAGCTCATAGTTGGTCATGGTAGCCAACACATCTGAAAGCATTCCCAGGATGTCGTGACTATCTATGTAATCTGACACCCTGTTGCATTCCATGATGCTAGCGTGTGGTATATTACGTGGAGAGGGGGCAGATCAAAGCGGCTGACAGTGTGGTAATTATTACATTAGTTACAACTAGACATGCTTTTCTCTGTAATCTTGAAAGTTTGGCTTTGGTCATTTGTTGTAGCTCTTGACCATCATACTGTAGAGGCATACGTTAAATTTTTCGATATGTCCATGGCGAATAGAAGAATGGCAAGGTTACCAAGGGTTTCCGGGATGATCTGGTTAGTGACAATTATAAGAAAGATTTTTTTTGGAATTAAAACTAAGCAGAATTCTTGACGACGTCACCATGGTCCCGGTTATGAGCTATCGCTGACCTTGCCACTGGGGAAGCACTGTCGCAAGCAATGCGCTTGAGATTCCTGGCGACCTCCCATTGTATCAGTCTTATCCTCATAACATCCATTGCGGAGACACATTTTCCCGGCTATTATATATATATATATGAGCCAAGAAAATAGAGGCCCTGCAAGGGGACTCCTCAAGCGCTGAAAATGGGTGAAAACTTTTTTTTGAAAGGGAACTCCCTTGCTTTAAGTTTGCATTTTTTACTTATTAATTATATATATTTCTTAAGATTTAAGAATATTACGTATTCTTTTTAATTTTTTTTAACGGAAACCAAATCGAGTGTGATATACCGTTGAAGTTGGAATATTTACTGCTCTTCAATGGTTCGATTACAAATTGTAAGTAATCAAAAAATAAACAACTTGTTGTGTCAAAACGGCATTGAACGTAACCTGATCTCAAACAAAACCTTTTCAGATCTTTTGGAGCACTAAAGAAATCCTCATGCGAAGTTTCATCCAAATCCGTTTAGTAGCTTCGCCGCTATCGTGCTAACATACATACACACACACAGACATTTTTCAAAAACCATTTTTTTGGGTTCCTGGGACCTCAAACGTAAAGATTTGATGTTATCTCAATTTTCGATTTTGGACTAATTGTAACCTCCCACAATTTTATTGTGGGGAGGTTAAAAAATAGGAACTTTTGTTTTTTATCATCAAACATATTCATTGTATCTACACAGAAGACCTATACCAGAAACGACTCTCTGGCCTTCCCGCCAATATTGAATTTTATGCGCATATGTCATATGTCGGTGGTATTATTGTCAACCTATAAATCCGCAGGTTTCTAAATTCACCGGTGGAGCGTACCGGTAAGCAATAACATTATATGATTGGCTATTTTGAAAACCAAAGCCAAAATCAGCTTCGAATTTTATCTACCAATGCGTCCAGAAAGGTACGGATTTATAGGTTGACAATACCACCGACAAGATGGCCGAAGGTCACCCCAATTTACCAATGAAAGGGTGCGTTTGCACGCACTCAGTAATTTAGTAGAGTCGCTTAGTAATTTAGTACTCGACCAATGTGGACAGCGTGTTTTAGTCAAGTAATTTAGTGGAAAGCAATTACTAAATTACTGGACCGTCTCTCTACTCGACTAAATTACTGGATGCGTGCAAACGCACCCAAACATCGAGCGTGCCTCCGACAGTGACACTTCTGGCATATATATAAAGAAATACACAATTATTATAAACATTGCTATTACTTTCAGATTCCTTTTCATATTTTAAGTTATTAATAGAATTTTAAGTTATTAATATAATTATTGTAATATCGCTTGTAGGGTTTCTTAAATTCGAAATTAACGTTGAATTATGGTCCTTATCGAGTTGAAGATACCAAATCGCTTTTTCTCATTCATTTTGTGTACAAAAATCAAGATGAAACCGCGAAATATCAGATTTTAATAATTTCAATGACTTTTAGTTTGACACGAAAAAAGTAACATATATTTTTCTCGATTTTTTCCACTGATCGATAGCCGTTTTTCTCACTTAAAAAAAAATCTATTGGTAGATTTATTAATAAAGTAAGAATATATTAATCAAGGAAAAACAGCTGCCGGTAATTCTCGGATGTGAAGTCAATGGCCACCACACGGTGCAAGACAGCTGGAATCTTATACACAGCACTACTGGATTTTCTATTCGCTTCTGACCTGGAGAGCATAAACAGAGGCAGCACTCCTACGTTTGTAATCTAAGGAAGACAAGAAGTAATTGACCTAACTCTGAGCTCCACAACAATGGAGAACAGAATAAGAGACTCAATTATAAGAGAGCTATATCGGAATCCTCTCATATAAGATCTGTCCTGCAGAGGAACCAACCGGAACCCGTTACGTATACGAATCCCAGGTCCACCGACTGGATCTCTTACATAAAGTAAAAGAACCTGAAAGATGTGTCCTATAGACCAAGAAATCTGCGAGAATTGGAAACAGTAACTCTACAGCTGCAGACTGCCATTACTCCAAGATTGAAACTAACTACCTAATATGTTATAAAGTAAATGGGAAAATATATTTTACTTCCTAACACATTATGCATAAAATCTGAAATAATCATAGAAAGATCATTAGCATACGTTGAAAAGAATGCATTACATAGAATAAAATCAAGCTCATTAATATACAATATAAATAATACAGGATCCAATATTGAACCCAGTGGAACTCCCATACTTATAAATGAACGTTCATAATTGGCTCTGAATACGTTATTTTCACTAATGTACACTAACATATTGTTGACGGTTAGTCAAGAATGAATTGATCCAGTTTAGTGGTCTTCCTCTAATCCTATAATTACACAATATAGTCAACAATGTTATATGACTGACGCAGTCAAACGCCCTGCTGAAATCAAAAAATATTCCAACAGGGCATTCTCCTGCCTCGATATAATGAATTATTTGGTTGTAAAATGTAACAGCCGTTATTATACATTTTTCACAACGAAAAATGTTGTTTTACGGACAAAATTTTAAATTTCGTCAAAAAATTGAACTAGGTAACAATATTCAAGTAATTTAGAAAAACCAAACCCTATTGTTACTGGCCTATAATTCTCTAAAAGATGAGGATTATTTTTCTTAACCCATTTTTAAAGTTTCTGGAAATGTTCCCGTCTTAAAAGACAAATTTACTAAATATTTTTATTTTTTTTTTCAATATTTTTACATTTTTTTATTAAATAACATCTTTATCTCCGAGACGATTTTAAGGTTATCTTAATAATATCTTTCTACATTAAGTGTTACGAGAGATTATAGTTATGAGCAGAAACAGGGAATATAATTGAATTTTTATTTGTACACTCAAAGAAAATTATAGGTAAATTCAACCAAAAAGAGCATATGAAATCGCGCCTATCTAGTTTCATAGTTAAATCAATCAGAAAAGAATAGTCATACAACTTTATTTGTTTTCGTAAACAAATAGTAGTTTAATAATCATATCATAAATTAAATAGTACAATGACATTTTTTTATGTTCACTAACCATTTTCAATTTGGTCTACAATTAAATAGTACAACGACTTTGTTTTTTGTTCACCAACTAATTTTTAGGTTGATCTACACTTTATTGTATGATGAAGTTTTTTTTGGTTAGCCAAAATCTCAGTACTGAGACATCAGACCACCCAAACCAAAGATTAGAGATCGTTTATAAGATCCATCCAAATATATCGATGATCCCTGAGAGAATTTGAACATTGCAATCATGTTATTAATTTTCTATAAATTCATAAGAGTATAAGATAATGCATGATTGATTATTGTCAGTGATTTGTATGTGGCGTCATCTGGGAATAATTTCTGTAATAGACTACGTGGTAAGCAAGCAAATTTTATGGTAATTCTTTTAGAACTTCTAGAAGACGACAATAATATTGGTTTGTCTACCAAGTACAATAATACAGCGAACTAATACTGGGTTAGAATTACAATTCGATAATAGTTAAAAATAAAACATACTATTATATAGTTTAATTTGACAGAATTCAACAAAATAATAGTCAGACGAACAAAATAATAATCTTATTCATCTATTTTTTAAGTTTGTTTTGTTGTACAACTTTGTATTAATTAAAATAACAATCACCTCTTGTTTAAAAATACCATCAATATAGTTTGGTTTAACAAAATTAACGATATTGTTAGTTAACCATTTTTTTTTGTTGAATTTACCCATACCATTTCTTTGAGTGTAGACTTAATATATTATTATAATCGTTGTTTCCAATTTCTTCAGTGTAATTCACGAAAATATATATTTTAACACACTGCTCTAAACATAATTCAACAGACGTCACCATAATGCAAAGGAACTTAACATTTACTTATACAAATTCAAATATTTAGACGAATTTCTAGAAAAGCCGACACACCACATAAATGGAGGTGGGTCTGTTTTATTTACTTATTTTTATTTATCTTCTGTGACGGTATTGTAATAGTCATAAAACCAATCTGTCTTAAAATAAGTTAATGAAACTTTTGCCCACATAATAATGAATAAAACTAGCAGGGAACCATTCCAAGCGGTGAATCATTTCATTTCATACGTATGAGAATTGTTTAAAAGTCGCTACTGAAATATTTCATCACCGGTAGTAAACAATAGTTTTTTGTCATGAAAATGAATTCAGCTGAAAATTCAATCACTACTTGATGTTTAAAACTGCCATTGCAATATCTGACCTGTACATCATACTGGCTGTGTCTTCACTTTAATAATTACACAGTTCTACAAAAAAAAAAAATTCTGCTCCAAGGACTAAACATATCATGCCTTAGGCATTTTTATGTGCTGAATCCGAATTTTCAATTAAAAAAATTTTCTACCGAGTAGAATTCGAGTAAATCTCGGTTTTTATTGCCAAAAAAACGTATTTTGACGAAAATTGTTTTCCACACATTTCCAAGGGCGGGGGGAACACGATGCTGATATTATTTATCCTTCCACCCTTATCCAACTTCTCCTAAATGCATAAAACCATCTATTTTTCCCATTCATCGTTATTAGGCAAGCGAGGACTTGTTGGATCGGGGGCTTTTTGAGGAAACTCAATTTGTCCTGTAAAATTTAGCAACCAGACATCCCCCATCCCGGGGGTTGAAACTGTAGAAGAACGCACTACCGGGCGTCAAAATGACGTGACACCAATTTATTTCTCAGGGGGCGCCAGTCGCGTATTACCCCGTTCTTCTACCTCCCAGGCGGGTTCGAGATAAGATGCACTTCGGTAGCCGAGTAATGGACCAAGGCTGCACTACCACAGATTGGAAACTACGCTCCCTCTGGACCCGAATTCCCTCGTTAGGGGTTTAGGCACCTCTCAATTTCCTGAATTTTTGCATAAAAAAATCCCAACCGAAGAATTTCTCTGCGGAGGGATTAGTTTTGGTACGCGGAAATCACGTTTTGGTCTATTAATAACGGAATATATTTCTCAAAAAACGCATAAAAAAATCCCTATCAAACCTCCGTAAAGCAACCAGAAGGTCGAACGTTAATGCGAATTAACTCGACACATCCGGTTTTCTATACGAAAGTTCCAGGGATTATAGACCGTCAACAGGCCTCAAGATCAATTAAGAAACAATAGTTCAAAGAATCCGTTTATTTAACAGAATTGGTTATACAAAATTCTCAAGATAAGAATCGTGCCTTCCCCAATCAAGGTAGTGACTTTCAGACCATGCAAGCGAGAGCGCTCACGCTAACGATCGATTAGGTAGAAAAGATTCATACATACCTTCTCAGAATCAAAATGCGAGCTTTTAGAATCATTTCAGTCTCTGGGTAAATGAATAATTAAGGCTGACTGAAATTAACTTAAAAAAGTTTTACTAAATGAATTTAGTTTCTCTAGAGACTACTTAGCTTTAAAGTTCTTGTATCGTGGAGATTCACTCTGAATGTGTTTGAACACATTCAGAGGACATATTACTGCATAAGTTGAGTGGCGTTCGATCAGTCCACGACTTACTAACCCTTATCACAGTCGTTCAATATTATCGATTTGGCAGCGTCTCACCTTCGAGCGACTTTTAGGCAAAATTGAATTTTTGGATTTTTATGCACAAGGCGTTTTCCTCTATAACTTTGTCATTTGAAAAGCCCTGTTATTGGCTTTTCTACCATTGCTTTGTCTGGACCACTCAACGCGCTCGACCAAATTGCGAGCCGCTGGGTCAATCCAAACTCTTTCCATGCGAGAAACCGGCCTTGTACATGTGCATTGATTTTTATCAATTTTTGCTTATCGGCACTACGCCGGCTTTGACAAAATCTTCTATTCTGCCTTTCGGATGCAGTGCATCGTTAAAATTTTATGCTCATACTTTAGAATTGGGCTTTCAATGACCGTACCTCAAAGGTCAATGTCCTTGGTTGAGGAATAAAAAATAAAAAATAATTTAAAGTATATTTCCGTGGTACTTTTTAAACTGACTTTGTGGTACTTTTGAAAAATCCATTTTAAAGCGTACTTTTGAAAAATCGATTTTCGAGCCAAATTTCAAGGTACTTTTGAAAAACTAATCTGCGGGTGAAATTTTGGCGTACTTTTGAAAAATCGATTTTCAAGCCAAATTTCAAGGTACTTTTGAAAAGTTAATCCGCGGGTGAAATTTTGGCGTACTTTTGAAAAATCGATCTTCAAGCCAAATTTCAACGCAGTTTTGAAAAATTAGTCTGCAAGTGAAATTTTGGCGTACTTTCGATAAATCGATTCCTGAGCCAAATTTTGACGCCCTTCCAAAAATATTATTTTTCAAAGTCCAATTTGTGGTACCTTTGAAAAAAGTATATTATTCATAAATCTTTGTCATTATATACTTCTACTCTCATATTCTGAACCAAAAACATTTTTCCTAAGTGAAAATTCGGTGTTTCTTCGAATTTTCACCTGGTCATTTCCAACGCCTTATAGAACCTAAAACGGTCCTTATGGACTGATCTGCGCCTCTGCAGACTCCCAAAAATGTCTTTAAATGAAATTTTTGCCTAAGTCGAATTTTGATTATGTCTTCAACTTAGGACGATTTTGGAGAGTTTTACAACAAAACCACCCCCTCCCTTGATCTTGAAGTGTCCCTCAAAGAAAAGGTTTTAAAAAAGGGACACGATCGAGGCATCACTTTGCTCTTAGTCCTCAAAAACTACCCTTGCATGCCCGAAACCGTCGGTTTTTCTTATAGTGAAATCACAAGCGCTTATTGGATCAGGTTTTCTAGGGAGAGAATTTTTTTACTGGGCTTAAGAGGAGTTTGATAGGACGAAAAATGAGAAAAAGTGGTGGTTTTATGCATTTATGGATAGTTGGTTAGAAGTAGGAGGCTAAAAAAATATCAGCACCGTGTTCCTCGCCCTTGAAAACGTGTAGGAAACAATTTTCAGCACGTTCGTAAGGCGGGTCATCGAAAAGTTGGCCGATAAAGCGGCCAAAGTCGAGAAAGACTATCTACTGCTACGATCCTCGATCGTTCTTTCTAAGTATTATATGCATTTATTTAACAAGTTATTTATGTATACCGGACCTTTTCAATTTCATTCTATTTTGAATAATTGTTTGATAATGATGTAATTGTCGAAACGCAGTCACCATTTTGTGAAAATATAGTGGTAAAAAACATGGTAGTGTTTTATTCATTTTTCTTTAAAAATGAACTAACTACCACATGGCAGAGGTTTCCTGGGTCAATTTTTCACCAGTCTAAATCCTATATTTTCATTTGCATCGACTAGTTGATATCTCGTCTTCTTTTTTTTAAAGGCCCGCGCCCGTCTTAAATATAGATGATTGTATAGACTTAACAATTGGCCATTACTCCGAAGAATATATATGTTTTTGTAAGATTTTTCTGTAAAAACTGGTAACATGTAGGTGAATTTATTGCTATTCACCATTCACAAAAACACAAGAGCAGTTTATTTTATTTCTCTTCGAAATTTTATAGCAACGGAAATGAATGCAAAAGCATACAAAAATAAATAAAATGGGTGAAACCTTGGACTCCTATTTTTAATTTTATGATAAAATCCCGTTTGAACTTGGAAACTACAGAAATATATATTCAATTTTCCGCGAATTTCGTACACTTTCCTGCGAACCTTAACGCGATTCTCGCAACAGGTCGTCCGAAATACTATAAATAAAAAATTTGACGTTTCATAGTTTTTATTGTATATTTTCTTGTGAGTATTTTTATACATAAGTGTGGACGTTAGCTGGCGCCATATGATAAATTCTGATATTAAAATAGAGGGAAAAAATACACTTGGCTTGAATTAATATTCGAATATTGAATTTTTATAGATTTATAAATGTTGGCGTTGATATTTGTATTGCAAACGCTTGATGCAGAAGTTGTGTTATACGTAAAAAAATTTAAATTTTTCACACATCACCTTACATTCTGGGAATTTAATTTTTAAATGTTTGTAATGCTTTTAAACAAGTTATTTTTAATTTCCTCAAGAGACTGAAAAATCCGATCCTACTGCACCCACACTCCCTCACCCACATTAAAAGAAGGAACATGTCACCTTGGCATTCAGGTATTCAGACGGGAATGTGTTTTGACAATTTAGTGATAACTAATGTTAACGATAAAAAGTTTTCGTTTGAACTGAGGTGCCTCAAAAATAAGATCAGATTTTTCTGTGTACCTATTTTACAAGTACACAAAGTAATTATAAATGAAGTTAAACTGCAACAATCTTGATGCGCAGACACCAGAAATTCGGGGGACAGCTTAAATAAAAATTATTTTTTCTGAAATCGATCGGGAATGTCTACATTTTCGGCGCGATTTCAGATCGAAAAATACACAATTTCAGTATTTTAGTCCGTTGCTAAGAAACTATCAGAAAGCAGACCGGAAAAGATCCGTTGCCAAGCAAAAATCAACAAAACCGTACGGAAATGTTACTTTCCCGGCTAGGCCGGGAATAGTATATTGTGTATTTAGGTGAGAAAGCAATACATTCCCGGATGAGGATGCAAACAAGCATCGAAGTCCGGGAATGCGCTTTCACACCGAAGTACACATACTATTTTTTCTGAAATCATAATCAATATTATTATAAAGTAAGGAATTTGTATTAATGCATAACATTTCTTCATTACAACCTAACTGCTTACTAATAAATGCAATTTTAATGTGAGTTGGTTTGTCTGCGTGTATTTATTTACTGTCTAAAATATACATAAAAAACCTTACGGGAATGTTACTTTCCCGGCCTAGGCCGGGAAAGTAATGTTCCCATACGGTTTTGTTGATCATTGCTTGGCAACGGATCTTTTCTGATCTGTTTTCTGATAGTTTCTTGGCAACGAACTAAAATACTGAAATTGTGCATTTTTTGATCTGAAATCACACCGAAAATGTAGACATTGTCGATCGATTTCAGAAAAAGTAACATTCCCGTACGGTTTTTTATGTATATTTTAGACAGTAAATAAATACACGCAGACAAACCAACTCACATTAAAATTGTATTTATTAGTAAGCAGTTAGATTGTAATGAAGAAATGTTATGTATTAATACAAATTCCTTAATTTATAATAATATTGATTGTGATTTCAGAAAAAATAGTATGTGTACTTCGATGTGAAAGCACATTCCCGGACTTCGATGCTTGTTGGCCTCGGCTAGCGCCTTGGCCAACGATTTGCATCGTCGTCCGGGAATGTATTGCTTTCACACCTAAATACACAATATACTATTATTTTCTTACGTTTCAGTTTATTAACTATCGTTAGAGAAAATTAGTGTTTTTATTATTAAAACGTTCGATATTAATTTTACATTTTACTATTTTAGGTACATTTCTTAAACACTGCATGCGGCTATTATAATTAGTGTTGATGCCTTTCGTAAATTTTTCTTTAATATACAGTGGCACACCAGAATGAATTAAGGATAGGTGCAACTTCGTCTTATATTTTAATAGGGTGGGCTGAATAACACGAAAATTCGAATTTGCAGATGGAGTAGTTTCTAATTTATTACTAGGTATCTAAAACTAATTCGGGTAAATTTTTAGTCAAATCGGTTAATTTCTAGCCGGTCCTCCACGGCCTTGAAAATGAAAGAAAAGGCCAATTTTTCGATTAACATCTTTCAAATTAACATCTGACATTTTTTCATGACTCTTTATTAATGTTTAAACGCGTGTAGCAAAAGTTTTCCGAATAAAATATTTTTCAGTTCCAGGGAAATGGGAAATTTTGTACAAGGGCTTATAAAAACTCATAAACGGGTTAAGGTGTGACAAAGAAATCCAACTTTAGAGTATCAAAAATATCATTAACAAATATAACAAATACGAAAGGTCCCAGTGTAGAACCTCGGGGTATACCAAATTATGCGAACATCTCCAAGAAGCAGTTCAAACGATTCTAATTTTAATTCGCACCATAATATATTCATTATGAATTGCATATCGATTAAATATATATTTTTAGTTAGAAAAGTATCTATTCAAATCAATGAAATGAAAAAAGCCGGAGCTAGAGTAAAGTTGAGATCAAAATGATGCTATTTCAGATTTATCAATGGTTCAGCGCAAGCCCTGATAAAAAATAGCTGCAATATTATTCAAAGCCTACTTGATTGTTGTTGCCAAATAGTTTTCAAATTACCCACTGATTTCTTAAAGAAAAAAATGTCGTAATTAAACATCAAAAGAATAGGTGTTTGATCATGCTGTGCCGTGTTACTTTGTAAGTGCGTATTTTTTTTGTTAAATCAAATAAACCAATGAAAATAGATGGGCCAAAACGACCCACTCATTCTATTTTATGAATGAAATCAGTAGACGTCACAGAAATTGTAAATATACCTACAAATGTTTGCAAAAGAATTCTATTCAATGAAAAGAATTAACGTAAACGGGCCTTGGTTCGTTCATATACAAGTAGATAATTGCAGAGAATATTTTTTCGTTTTAATTTTAAATAAAAACTTTGAAAAAATTCGCCTAAATAAAAGTGGAGTGGAGTGGAGGAAAAAAGTTAGTTATTAGAAAATCAAAAACTTTTCTACCATTTTTTTGCCGAGCAATTTTCTTTCTTTTTTACAACTCCAAAAAAAATTCGTTTTGTTATAAAAAATTATTTTGACCTGAAACTACTCATCTAAAGGTTCTCGAGGTAGCTGATTACGAATCTGATATTTAAAAATTTAATAAACAAAATGGCTGCTCCAAAATAGCCTTTAAGAAACTATTCATCTATAAGTTCTCGAGATAGCTGATTACGAATCTGCTATTTAAAAATTTAATTAACAAAATTACTGCTCCAAAATGGCCTTCAAGACTATATATGCAAAATTTTATAAGTATTAATAAATGTGTTAAAGTTAAAATATTCTAGCATTTCATTTCAAAGCAGAAATTTGTAACATTTTGTTTGTTATTTTTTACAATTAATTATTTTTTATTTATTTGCTTTTATCATGATTAGAGAATATTATTTAGGTATTATGCAAATCACAACTTACACACTTTTTTATTTATTATGAAAATACCTACTTTCTGTATATTGTTGCCCTAATCTGGGCACGCTAATAAACTAGTTAGGCAAATACTTTAAAGTGTTTTAAAGTATTTACCTAACTAGTATATTAGCGTGCCCAGTATATTGTTGCCCTAATCTGGGCACGCTAATAAACTAGTTAGGCAAATACTTTAAAGTGTTTTAAAGTATTTACCTAACTAGTATATTAGCGTGCCCAGATTAGGGCAACAATATACAGAAAGTAGGTATTTTCATAATAAATAAAAAAGTGTGTAAGTTGTGATTTGCATAATACCTAAATAATATTCTCTAATTTTGTTTGTTTCAAGATGAATGTTTATAACAAATTCGAATAAAACACCTTTTTCTTCCAAAAATTATGACTTTTTTCAGATTACAAATTATGTTCAAGGAAAATAATATATGCCATTTGATATATTATTTCAAAAGCTACAAACCAGTTTAAATTATTTTTTTGTCAGAATTCCATTTGAAGGAGATAATTTGCAATTTCGATTTTCATAAAAATATACTTTTTTAACAACAAATAGCCAAAACTTGATCAATTTTTATCGTAGAGGGTTGTACTATGACCCAAAATTGTAATGAATTAAATTACCTTTCAACATTGTGATCAACATTTTTTTTTTTTAAAAGCATTACTTATCGAGTTATTCACGAAGAAAATCATACCTCGGTCAACTTCTGACCAAACTGAACAGAATTAGTATCAAATTAAAGGAAATTTCATAATCCTTAAGTTATATGTTGTAAAACCTTTTGATAAAATTCCTAGATATTTGCAAGAAAATCACTTCACTCTTCATTTTCCTCCACCTCAAAAGTTTAATCGGCAGCCAATTTTGTCAACCTTTTTTACATATTTGTGAGACCTTAACAATAATATTCTGCAATAAAATATTAGGTCGCATGATTTCCTAGAGACAACAATCTAAGTGCACTCGACCATGAAAAATGTATTGATATTTTACCGAGAAATTTTCCCCCTGAAACTGTTTAATTAGTCTCATACCTTATAAATTTTAAGTTTGCCTTGTTTTATAGACACTTTACTTATTTTAGCAAGACGAGTCCATTTTAAAGTATTTGTGGGAAGTATAAAACAACATTTTCTAGTCAATTAACACTGTACATGAAAAACGCAGCACATGGCGAAAATAGCTAAATTTGGATGCAACAGTTGCTTAATGTGCCCTTGCACTTGGCAAATTTCACTTTTTGGCTCGATCCAATAACATAACATTTGTAAGTGGATATTTCAAAAATTATACATACACACTGTCGATTAAAAAGCAAGTAGCGAGTGATCGCTTCACTTTTATTTAGGCGATATAAATTATATTTCAAATATTTTAAGCGTTCGAAGTGTCCACAAAGGAATTTTTCGTAGAAGTTTCTCTCTGATACCAAACACATGGTTATGTAAGCATGATAGTACGCCTTTAGAAATAGACGAGTATATATAGAGTTTTTTAAATAAATCAATATGCACCATTCATTCATTGGGCTACGCATTAGATTTCATTAATATTTTTTTTTTACTTTTTACATACACTAAATGTAAATATTCAATATCAAAAATTGAAAAATAAAATTCTTGAAAATATCTTGATATATATCATCATATAGATGATATGTAGATATTTTCAATTAATTCGGTATATCTTAAATCTATTCGGCAGTTTTGTATAGAATTTATAATTGCCCACTCAATCGAAACGTGAGCAATTATAAATTCTTTACAAAACCACCGAGTAAATTTAAGATATACCGAATTAATTGAAAATATCTATAAAGAAGCAACGAGCACAGTAAAACTACATATGGAAATAGAACGGATAAAGATTCTAAGGGGAATAAGACAAGGAGACTCTATTCTATATCACCAAAACTGTTCACGCTAGCACTAGAGGATATATTTAAAGAACTTAATTGGGAAAACTAAGGACAAAAACTGAGTAACTTAAGATATGCAGACGATGTAGTTTATAACGGAAAATACTTTAGAATTAGAACAAATGTTAAAAGAACTCAAAGAACAATCAGAAAAAATAGAACTCAGCATAACTATGGGAAAAATAAAAATAATGAAGAGAACATCTACACCGAATAATCAACCATTCAGGCTCAATGAACAAATAATAGAGGAAGTAGAACAATATATATATACCTAGGGCAAAACATCAGAATTGATAAGGAAATACAAACAGCAGTCCTAAACAGAAGAATCAGGCTAGCGTAGACAGCATTCGGAAGACTAAAACACCTTCTACAAAAGTTTAAGATGTATATGAAAACCAGAATACTACAACAATGTGTTATTCCTCTGCTGATATATGGAATTGAAACGTGGGCACTCACAAAGAAAACAATGAGTAAACTGCAAACGACGCAGCGCCATATGGAACGAGCATTATTATAAGCATCACTCTGAGAGATAAAAAATTTGTAGAGTGGATTAGACAAAGAATAAAAATGGAGGATGTTAAAATCACAATTCTAACATCAAAATGGAGTTGGGCCGGACATGTGGCGAGGATGGAAGGATCCAAATGGACAAGAAAAACCACTGACATCGAAAAGTCGCAGGGAGGCAGTCGATGATGAAAGCACGAGATAGAGACACATGGAAGGAAATGAAGGAGGCATATGTGCAAATATGGACGAGAGATGCTGGAGAAAGAGAGAGAGAGAGAGAGAGAGAGAGAGAGAGAGAGAGAGAGAGAGATTTCATACATAATGGCTGAGGTAAAAGTTAAACAATTTTTGTTCTATTTAAAAAAAAATCATGGGCGATGATGGCCCAGTGAGAATTTTAATTTTAAAATGTGTTCATAGCATTTCAAAGAACAAAGGAAAAATGTTTCACTCGATTGATAATCATTGTAAGTTTACCAGCGAAGCAGATCAAATTCCTGTTTTTTTACTACGCCTTTGTGCTTTAATACATGCCTCTTTCTAAACACTTCAAATTATTCTTAAAAATGAACACGTTTTCCTCGCATTGGAAATTATCTAAGATAACTTCAGTTTTCAAGAATGGTGACCGGTCCGAAATATGCAACTATCATCCAATTGCTATAATTTGCAACTTTGCAGAATGCTTTGAAATGCTATTATTTGATCATGTTTGATCATGCTTTTTCTCTTTGCAAACATTTGGTCACAGATGCTCAACATGATTTTTTAAAGGCAGGTCGACTGATCTGCGCTTATTTCTTATAACAGCATTCTTGT
Organism: Rutpela maculata; assembly: GCA_936432065.2. Lineage (NCBI taxonomy): Eukaryota > Metazoa > Arthropoda > Insecta > Coleoptera > Cerambycidae > Rutpela > Rutpela maculata. Next base: position 34,406,731 of record OW386287.2, on the reverse strand, counting down.
GAGGTGAGGTACGGTACCGGTTTCAGTGGCGAGACATCGATCAGCGATGTTAAGGCATGCCGATTGAGTCCGGCACTTGGATGGGTGACCGTATCTCATCCCGCCATCCTAGTTAAGCGGTGTAGTAGCATTAGCTAAACTTCGCCAGGACGTTAATATATATATATATATATATATATATATATATATATATATATATATATATATATATATATATATATATATATATGCGAGGTTCCTATGATTGTCGCCATTTCTCGCTTCTCAACTTCCAATATTCGCGATCTATCCAATCGCCCTCTTGTGGACCTCTTGTCTCCATGGCTTCTTTAATGTCGATTTTCCAACTCTTCGGCGGTCTACCTCTTTTCCTCCTTTCCGGTGGGTTCCATTGCCACATTTTTGTCCATTTCTCTTCATTCATCCGTTGGAGACACCAATATCACATTAGCTGTTTGTATTCGATAGTGTCTAATATCGTTCCTTCCACTCCCATAGCTGTCGGATCGCACGCCTCCCTTGGACTATCTTATTTGTTATGTCTCCCCTACTATTTCCAGTTGAGGAGAACGTCACTCCAAGGTATTTAAAAGAACTACAGTTTTTTATTATACATGTTTCAATATCCAGGTCACTCCGTTCTCCGTCTCCTACTACCATGTACTCTGTTTTCTTGGTATTTAATATCAATCCCCACTTCTCATATTCTTCTTGGAGTTTACGTAACATATAATTAGAATCATCCGAATCTTCAGCTATTATCACCTGATCGTCGGCGAAAAGTAGCGTATATAACGTCTCATCACCTATGGTTATTCCCATTTTATGGCACTTCCTTTCCCATGATTTTAACACCTTTTCCAAATATATTTTAAAGAGAAGTGGGGCCAGAGAGCATTCTTGCCTAAGACCTTTCGTGATCTGGAATTCGCTAGAAACTGTTCTTCCTACTTTTACTGTAGTCCGCAGTAAAGTACCTTTACCGACTCGACATAAATTTTACTGATACCATTTTCTTTCATGCTGGGCCACAAGTAATTTAATGGCACAGTATCATAAGCTTTATGCAGGTCTATAAATGTTAAGCGGACAGCTCTTCCTTTTTCCACCCGTTTCTCTATAACGTTAATATAATAAGGCAATTAAATTAACGCCATCAATGAGGAATTTCAAACAGACATGATTTACACTGATCTTTCGAAGGCCTTTGTGCATAAATTACTGATTGTCTGCAAATAATTAATTACAAACTGACCCTTACGGGAAAGACAGTACAATTGGAAAAAGTAGTAGTACTTCCGGCCCTACCTAATGGATATTTCTGGTATGACGAGAACGCATTGCAAATAAAACATTTATTGCATTTTAAGTTGAAAATTATTTAAAGATGAAAATAAAAGGGATACAAAATTTTGCTCACCGCATGTCTTAGTCAATCAAATATTCCACCCTAGCATCAAAGGCTCTCAAGGTACCTAAAAAGTTGTAGGTACAAATTTTTCATTCCTAGCTGGTAAACACAACAGTTATAACCTTTTTTCAAGTAATACCAAACTCGTTATAGCAAAAACTTAGTGATTATTTAATTCTGTAAACTTATATAAACGTTCTATGCTATTGCATTAAAAGAAAATATTTGCAATAAAAATAAATCAAGGCTTTGATATACTTTTATATAAACTCAGTTGAAATAAATAAACAATTTACTAAAAACTTAATTAACTTTCCACCTACCCAAATACTAATTTTCAACTATTTATAAATACTAATTTAAGTTGGCGAAATGCTAAATATAAATCAAAAAGACTTTTTTAAAGGTGCATAAAAATTCCAAGGTATCAACACTAACCAGGCAACGACTGTGTATCAAATCAGGTTTGTTTACAGAGTATATAAAGATTTTTCGCGATGATTCAACTATTAAGAAGATTTGAATGATTTCACTAAGAATTTATCATTTGCATTGCCCGAGTCACGAAAGAAATATCTACGTTTATCTGTTTCGCGGTTTAAACCAAAATCAAAATTATATTCTCCAGACTCAATAAAAAGATAGATATTCCAGATCATCTATGCCTCATAATTTTACATAACATATTACCTTTTTTCTACTCACATGCTTTAATTCATTTATTAGACATTCCCTACCTGTACTCTGACATTCATTACGATACAGATTTTTCATTATGACACAAGTTTATAACCAATAGAAACGCAACAAACAGCAATATTCTGTTAATATCAACTATGCCTTGAACATCTGGCAGATCTAAAATTTATAAATTTTGACAAGTCATCTGTCATGTCATGTTTACCTAGCAATTTCAGAAATAAAGTTTTAATTTTCTATTTCATTATTACTGGTTGTAGAAAAAATAGTGTATGCAACTTACATTTAATGGCTATTAAGACACTCAATATTCACATAGCAATATTCTGCCAATATCAACTATTGCCTTAAATATCTGACATTTAAAATTTATGAATTTTGACAGGTCATACTTACTGTTTATCTAGCCAACACGTGTGATAGTGAAAGTGAAATTGAAATAATAATCCCATACCATACCATACCATACCATACGATTTTAGGAATAATAAATTTCAGAAATAAAGTGTTAATTTTCTATTTTATTAGGACTGCTCGTAGAAAAATAGTTTATGCAACTCACATTTAATGGCTATTAAGACACTTGCATTTATTATGACACTAAATGGTCGTTGCATAACTAGTATGAGAGACAAGGGGAATAAAAAAGGCGGCAACTCATCTCCCGTATTTTACATTAAGTGAGATAGGAGATAGCGGCCATTCGATGTCAGAGCTGGGTAATTCCTGGTGAGAAAGTAATTAACAATTACAATTCCTTTTTTTTTTTTCGTGTAATTGTAGCTGTAATTAAGTACTTTTTTTTATTAAAGTAATTTGGAATTGTAATTGCAGGAAAACTGTTATAGGAATTGTAATTTGTAATTATATTATTTGAACTATCTAATTACAAATTACTTCTATAAGTAAAATTAATTTTTCCAATTACAATTACTTTTTCCAATTACAATTACTTTCTCCAATTACAATTACTTTTTCCAGTAACAATTACTTTAAGAACATACGTATGTGGTTTAACAAACAAGAATACATTAAAATTGTTATAGGAATTGTGATTTGTAATTATATTATTTACTTCTATAAGTACAATTAATTTTTCCAATTACAATTACTTTAAGAACATGTGTATGTGGTTCAACAAACAAGAATACATTAAAGCAGAATCCATCTTCATCCGCATCCATCTTAAAAATTTTCCTAATCCTTTCCTAAACCGACTCCACTTAAGCAGTCTTTTCTATATATTTATTTAATTTTTCCTGATTACTCTTAAGGTCAAACATTCTAATAACGATTCTAATAAATATTAAAACGCAACATTACACGACACTTTCAATTAAAATTTTTAACTTACCTTTTTGTCTGTTTGGTCACTATAATTTACTTTATCATAAAAGTAATTAGAAAAGTAATTGCTAATTCCTTTTTTCAAGACATGTACTTTGTAATTGTAATTAGTTCCTTTTTTTTTAAGTAATTTGTAATTGTAATTATTTTTAAATTACAAGTAATTATCCAGCTCTGTTCGATGTCAACTATCTGACGTGGGTTTGTGGGCGTAAACTTATGAGTTTTTTTTGTTTAACCCAGGACCGCAGTTAGGACATCGCAGTCGAGATTATACTGTCGGGGTGAAGTATAATTCGATAATCACTTTATATTTCTTTATTTGGTAATGTGTTTTTGAAAATAATTTTAGTAAGTTTTGTTACCAACTCATAGCAGTGTTTTGGGGGATATTGTAAGTGTAATATTATAAATTATTATTATTTTATATCTATTTACAATATAGTTAAATCCGGCTCTGCGTTCTGCACCCCTTGCCTTTCAAAGTCGCTCACAAATGCGATTGCTTCAACTAGTTGAAGTAATTGTATTAGTGAGAAGTGTGGTGAGAGGCAAGGGGAGTAAAAAAGGCGGCAACTCACCTCCCGTCTTTACTCAATTTTTAGATTAAGTGAGAGAGAGAAGATAGCGGCCATTCGATATCAGCTATCTGACGTAGGTTTGTTGGCGTAAATTTATGTCTGTCTTGTTTAACCTAGGACCGCAGTTAGGACATCGCAGTCGAGCTTATACTGTCGGGGTGAAGATATAACTCGATAATTACTTTATATTTCTTTATTTGGTAATGTGTTTTTGAAAATAATTTTAGTAAGATTTTTTTATTAATGAATAGCAGTGCTTTGGGGATTATTATGTAATATTATAAATTATTATTATTTTATATCTATTTACAATCTAGTTAAATCCGGCTCTGCATTCTGCACCCCTTGCCTTTCAAAGTCGCTCACAAATGCGATTGCTTCAACTACATACTATTCTTTGTCTCAAGTTGTATTTCCGATATATAATTTTATATATCACCGTTTAAATTTTACTTTACGTATGTATAAAATTATATTAACAATTTTTCAGTCAAGTTGTCACTGTATCATAGAATTATTTTACCTATTTTTTTGTAGAGATTACAGGTAAGAATAGTACTTTATGTGCTAAACTCAGCCTCATTTTTGTAATAATAGTATCACATGTAATGTGTATATTACTTTGCGAAAATAAACGACGATTATATTATCATTATTTTTATCATTATCATCATCATCATCATCGTCAATCATAATTATGATAATCGGCTCGAAGTAGTAGGAGAATTATAGTCTTCACAAACGACGATTGTATTATCATTATTTTTATCATTATCATCCTCATCATCGTCAATCATAATTATGATAATCGGCTCGAAATAGTAGGAGAATTATAGCCTTCCAATCTCATCCCAAACAAAGGTGATATGAGACAGTGGCACAACGTGGTGTTAGAGTCATGGGGTCTCCTGAAACGCAACCTGCATTTTTATAGTCAGCGGCGCGGAGACGGAGATCTACAGACGAGTGGTGTTGAGTTCCTTAAGCAAGGTCTAATACCTTCAAAACTGCCAATTATCAAGATCACTAATTATAAATAATAATAATTATAAAATTATAAAATCTGGGTACATTTTACTAAATTCGAACAAGTCCCTGTTATTACGTTTTTGGATTTCTTTAGTCGTAACAGATCTGTCTCTTAGTCGGGAATTAAGCTTCTCAAAAGACGCTCCTAAAATGTCAGGGTGTGCACTCGAAGATATAGTATTGAAAAAATATGTACATTATCTGGAATGACCTTGCGCATCTAAATCCAGAGGGCGCCATTATATCCGCGATTGCAAAAAAGCGTAAAAAAATATTTTCCGAAAATTTTTGTATCACTAAAAATTGATTAATTTTTTATTCCCACCTCATTTACAGGGTTATTTTTTAATATTTCTTAATAATGTTCGAAATTTTTGTTAACAAATGCTACAAAAATTGTTTAAACAAAGGATGCCTGAAGAGTACACGGTAAATTTCAGCATCGAGACATTTTAAAAACTATTATAGATAGATGCATAATTCTATGATATGAAATCTGCGGAATAGAATTGGGGAGTTTTTAGTGAAAGAATCATCTGCATTGTTTTATCGATGTAAAAGATAGGACTATTTTTGTACAGCGCTCCGTTATTTCCGCTTTTTTGGCTTACACGTCCGCGCGCTGTGGCCGATCGGTAACTTGCTGACAATATACTGTAATTGCAAAAAATTTACAATGCGTATTACTTATACGTAAATATTATCATTTGTCATTATGAAAAAAAACGAAGGTATTTAAAGATTAGTTTACTAGAGAACCAAAAATTATTATATTTTAACTTAAAATATTGATTAGAGACAAAAAACCGTACAGCTAATTAAATGAACTTAAATTTACTTTTTGTACTTGAGAAATAACAATACAAAAATAAAAATAATAAAATATACATACATTATACTTAAACTAAATTAACAGCTAATACATTTACCCTCACAGTAGCAATCTATTATGTATTCTAACCCAGCTTTGCTACAACTGCAGTTTCCGGTACATTTTTTAAATTTACATTTAAAATATACATTTTGAGGACGAAGATTTATAGTCATTAATTTAGGAATAAGTAAATTATTTTTCGAATCCCAACCACAAATAAAATTGAAAATTTTTAAAAACCCCCGATCAATGTATCTAATCGTACCAGTTTCATATGACCCAATCAAAATGAGGCCTAAATCATGTTCGGCTACCATAATTGTCTGCACATTTTCAATTTTACTTCAATCGGACAATTTCTAGAGAAGTTCAACACGGAGAATTCAAGATGGCGACCAAACATCAAAATCTAATATCATCTATAACCTTCTCGACAAAATACTCTTTCAAATAAAAAAAAAACTGCATCAAAATCGGATCACCCGTTGAAGAGATATAAAGCCACAGACAGACAGACAGACAAACAAACATACAAACATACGCGTCAAACTTATAACACCTCTCTTTTGGGGTCGGGGGTTAAAAATCAATTGGATTGGGAATTTCTGAGTTTATCGCAGTTGAACTTTTCCACAGAATAATTTGATACGCAGCTTTCAAAATATGTTGGCAATAATACAAGTAAAATTGAAAATTTTTAAAAACTCCCGATCAATGTATCTAATCGTACAAGTTTCATATGACCGAATCAAAATGAGGCCTAAATTCAATGTTCGGCTACCATAATTGTCTGCACATTTTCAATTTTACTTCAATCGGACAATTTCTAGAGAAGTTCAACAGGGCGAATTCAAGATGGCGACCAAACATCAAAATCTAGTAGGCCTATAACCTTCTCGACTAAATACTCTTTCAAATAAAAAAACTACATCAAAATCGGATCACCCGTTGAAGAGATATGAAGCCACAGACAGACAGACAAACATACAAACATACGCGTCAAACTTATAATACCCTCTTTTGGAGTGAAGGTTTGGGGAGGTAAATTGGGATAAAAGGGGGTAAATAGATAAATTAAGCAGGTAAGAGTTCATAAAATTGTTATTTAGTATTTACAAGAGAAGCTATAACATAATTAGCATTAGCCACCCCCATTACCACCCCCACTCCATTAAATGTGAAAAATGTGATTTAGTGTGTGTACAAAAATCAAAAACCTCAGAATATTTTTTTACTTCATTCTGTGCTCGGTGTTTGTCGAATATTTTACATGAATTTATAAACAACACAGTTACTGTATACGCTACTCATGAGATTTTTGTTATTTTATTACACTACACCTCAGTGTCTAAGCAGGTAGTCAACAAGCCTAAAGAGAGCCAGGCAATGCGAGACATACATGTACACTGTATATAGTGTATATCTATCAAAAGACGCCGCGGATCACAACGCGTGCTGTACAAAAATAATCGTATCTTTTACAACAATAAAGCAATGCAGATAGTTCTTTCACTAAAAACTGCTCCATTCTATTCTACAGATTTCATGTCATAGAAGCATGCACCTATCTATAATAGTTTTAAAAATGTCTCGATGCTGAAATTTGCCGTGCATTCTTTAGGCTCGCTTTGATTAAACAATTTCTGTAGCATTTGTTACCAACAATTTTGAGAATTATTTAGCAGCACCTGAATCTAGAAAGAATAAGCTTTCCGTTGGTTTGAGAATCATTAAGAAATGTTAAAAAATAATCCTGTAAATGCGGTGGGAACATAAAATTAATCAATTTTCAGTGACACAAAAATTTTCAGAAAAAAAATGTTTACGCTTTTTTGCAATCGCGGACAGAATGGCGTCCTCTGGATTCAGATCCGCAAGGTCATTTCGGATAATGTATTATTTTTTTTAAAACTATATCTTCGAGTGCCCACCCTATGATCGAATTAGTGGCTCCTGATTCCTGACTATCTGCTAGAGAAGAGAATTCAACAACATACATTCTCTTTTCAGTTAAATTTAAAAGTAAAAAAAGTCTGACTTAGAGGCATTCGGCTTTCGGGTTGTTGGGAAGGAGTAATTCCAATATATCCCGCACTTGCTGTACTTTATGACTACCCAGATTTCTTGGGACACGTAAGGCAGAATGGTATCTTGGTCGATGCCATAACATTATATTAGATTTTTTTCCCGGCAATAGTGAAAACTACATTTCAAATATTATTTTCTTCCATCGTTTCTCATTTATTTAAAGTGAAGACATTTTATATTTCTCACTTGATTTCCTCTCCGAAAACTGTGTCAGCTATACTCGAATTATAATTTCCACAATAATTTCTTAATTATTTCTTAGAGTGACCGCCCTGTATATTATTCATATTCTTCTTCCGTGTAGTATCGTTAACTGCATGCGAAATATTACCCTTTGTCTTATTTTTTCTAGTTGTTCTTAGTTAATAATTTTTTAGAATAACCACCCTGTATTTTTTTTATATTATTCTTCCTTGGTATTTGTGTTAACTACATGAGAAATATTATTGTCCTCCGTCAATTTTATTTAATTAATAATTTTGTTTAAGATGTTGATCCTATATATTTTTCACTAAATGTATATTCCATTTCTTCGTTGGCACTGATGTATATTACCTACCAAATATTATTCTTTTTCGACACATAGTTTCGTAGATCTGGCGCCAACAGACAGACAGACGGAAGAATACGAGTCATCAGTAGGGTAGAATTAACCGGTCTCACGACTTTCTAAACCCAGCTCATGTTCCGTTCCCTATTAGAATAATTGAAAAACCTTAATTGTCGTAATCTACATAGTCCGAAATGGGAAAATCCGAAGAATCTCGGAGAATGATTTTTTCGCGATTAAAATACCTACTTCCCTTCGGTAAGTGAGGGAAATAAAAATCGAAACAAATAGGACTTTCGTCAACGCCGAATGAAAGTTTTTAATTTACTTTCTCTGATGGCCACAACATATTTAAAAAATTGGTCTATTTCAATTTTTTTTCTAAGACATGAACATTTTACGGTACACTTATGACTGCACTATAATCTATACGCATTTCCATATATAGGTATAAGAAAAAACATAAATTATGATGCGAGATATTAAAAAGCTAAGTTTTAAATTTCCGTGTATATTTTAATTCAGTTGCCTAATCCCTATCCTCTTAAGAGTCACAAAGTTAAAAAGAATTAGACTTGTTCGGCTCATTACGAATATACGTAAAAATAGTGAAACGCTTGGTGTATGAATAACACAGGAGCCTGTGAGAAAATTGAAAAATATGCTGAACGAATGACGTATGAAGACGCCTAGCGTCGGTCACTTATCTATATATTTTTGCACATTCCATTGGCGATATAATATAAGCGTCGCCTCTAAATACCTTCATTACATTCATTTTCATACCGGCCTGTACAAAACATCTACTGAAAATTATAACTAAAAATTAATTAGTGGTGCTAGTGATACGCGAACGTTTTGGTGGTGTGATAGTTAATAATTTTCGAAAAATCAGTCAAAATGTCTGCTTGCGTCAATGTCGAACGTGTTTTTGTGGTAAGATTCTAAAATATGATAATTTAATAACGTAAATTAATTTTTCGTTTGCATATATTAAAACTACATAACATACATTGTACATAAAAAAATATATCACCGATTTACCTTTTTTTTTTTAATAATTAATTTGTTGGTGTAGAGATTATTATATAGCGAATATGATTAGAAAACCATAGAATTAAATTAGACATTGACAGTTTTACTTTAATTAATTAAATAATTCAAACATTACAATTCATATTTTACAGGCAGTAATCCTTAAAAAAATAACTTGATGTTTGAGTTTTAGAACCAACCCTTCAACTAATTAATTAATAAAGATACTTGCATAAGAACTTCTATAGCATAAATATCCAACCAATAATTACCAATCATTTGTATTGAATGAAATTAGATAACAGCAAGTAAACTGATAAATTACCAAATAAAAAAAATGAAATTACTAAACCCCACAATCGGTGATATTACCTGTGTATTTGCAATAAAGCAAGATAAACCAACCGCTAAATTGATAGTGAATAATTCCTTATTGTTAAAAGAGAAATAGGCACTTATAAAATAAATGAATAACATATTACATTTGTTTAATTTTCCTAAAGTGCAATTTCTGTTTTTTTATTGTGGTCTTGGTTATCGCAAGTCGTTAGTGTGATTTAAAATGATTAGGAATTTCGTAACTTTAATAAATTCAAGTATGTTTAAATTTAAAATTAAAACAAACTCACCCTTGTTAAAAACAATTGAGGTTGAAAGAATCAATTTTCTAATGATTGCATTTGGACTTTACCTGTCAAACAAATATAGAATAAATGGTGAAAATACAGTCAATGTAAAATGTTTTTAAAAATGATTCCCTCAGCGAGAAATGTCTTGATATAACGTATATCTGTGATAAAAAAATATTTTATGTACCTACTTCCGGGAGTGAAGTTGTTGGCTTAGGCTAAAGTTTCACATTTAATCCCGAGGGAATAAAATATTAATTTAATTTTTGGAGATTAAACGATAAATAAACAAATGTTATCATATCACCAAATGTTTACACCATGACCTTAGTTACTAACACAGGTTCTACGGTTCTACAATATTTCGCAAAGCCTTTCATGTTAGAAGAAAGAGAAACTTTTATTTTTTTTCCAACAGTTTTTATTTTAAAATGTAATATCGGAAGTATACAAAACAGCAGAATGTCCCGGAACAAAAGGGTCTTTTATCCTTCGTGTGATTATTAATAAACTTTCACTCGGGATTTTAACATACCCTTTAGTCTCTTGGTATACAATATACTGCTGTGGTCAAATTTCACTATGGTCGATACTGAATAAAATATTTTGGAAACATTTTCAAATATTTATACACTATACAGTTGTGGTGTAATTTCACTATGGCCGATACTTAATAAAAAATAAAATATTTTGGAAACATTTTCAAATATGACTAACCGTTTTATCATCGATATACAGATTGTAGATGGTTTCTATACTCATTGTTAGATGAATATGATGAGATCAGGAATAAATTGGTAATAAAGCTTCATTGCAGTTTTTATATTTAGATCTGAATTTGAATCTACTGATAAAGGAGAAGGAAAGTATGGGGAATTTGCGGGTTCTCCCTATTAATTCAAATAAATTCATGAATATTTGTCACTTCAGTTACATTGGATTTTATTATGCAAAACTTATACTTAGCATAAAAATGTATGTAGCAAGCATAAGGATACATGCCAGAACTATAAGTCTAGACAGTATACTGACAAAAAATTAAAATAACTTGTGCTTGGCCTTTACTTTTCCTGGCAGAGAAAGCCATAGATGACAGTTAAATAGATTTTTTTTGAAATCTCATTATTTATAAAAAAAAATGTTGCGCCACATAATTAAAATTTTATCGGGATAATAATAGAAAATAAAGATAGCTAAGTAGCCCCCATTTTTTAAAATATGAACTAATGTTTTCAAAAAATCTCTCTAAATTTATTAAGGTAGGCAAATTCACGAAAGAGAGAGAGAGAGAGAGAGAGAGAGAGAGAGAGAGATAGAGAGAGAGAGAGAGAGAGAGAATTGACTGAGAATTCTACTTTGTTTTGTTTTACTTAGATTTCGATAAATAGTACTTTGACAATATACAGGGTGTCTTAAAAAAGTTCTTCCACAAAATTATTGGGCGTTACGGAAAATAAATGTTTTGGGTATATTTCAAAACCAAACGACAAATTCAGCTAAAAATTAGTACATTTATACTTGAGGAGAGTGCGAACACAACTGTACAAATATTTCTACTTATTGTCGAGCAGCTCCCCCTAGAATAAGCAAGTATTTTTACTATAATTTTAAACACTACTTTTTTATTATTATTATATGACTAAAAATTATGGTAGGAAAACTAACTTAGCAAAAATAAAGTTTACTTCTTTCATGTCGGTAAAATGCGCCGCCTACAATAGCAATTCACTTAAACATTTTAGTTCATTTTTTAAAATGTATCATGTAACATGGTATTGATCAAGATACTATAAACTTATATTTATACATTTATATACGGGACGAACGCAGATTTGTCTTTGCTGCACTCAGTTGCAGTTAGTACTGGAAGGGTGACCTCCGGGAAATTACAGCGACCTCGACCCTTCTTTTAGCGGCTTGCATATTAGCTTATACGCAGAAGCTATGCAGTATTAGGCGGATATTGCGTAGTGGATATGCCATCCTTCGGATGGGATGTAAAGTAGTTGTCTACTATATGTTATGCAAGTAAAAAAATCTCAACTCTTATGAAAAGAGGTTCAAAATTTACAGGATGAAGGTATCTCGTCTTCTGGCGTCTGTGATTGATCTGAGTCACGGAAATAGGCCGATGTTAAATATATGATAAAAAAAAAGATATTTATATCAGCAACATGATGTTGGATCAAGGTACTGTCGTGCGCAAAAAAATGGGACAAGTCTTATAACGTATATTTGCTAAAATCTAGATGTGTACATCTAACTTTAATTTTTGTGACATTTTTATTTGTCAAAATTCATTGCAAGTGTGCAAATAGAGACAGATTTACATTAGAAATAAATAGTTGTCCTATTTTTTTTTGCTCAGGATAGTGCCATTTCACTCTAGTAAAATTAACATTTTTTGTAAAAAAAATGGAAATAGGATGTAGGGTTCTGCACGCACTCCCAAACTAGAGATAAAGCGGTTAGAAAAGCGTTTGGAAACATTTCCAAAATTATTGATTTGAGCGAAAAATATCAAGATAGCAAATTTATCTTACGTCTTTCTTTTCTTTGTTGACCATTTCGTTCCATTCATTTAACAATATTAATATGTACAGTATACTAAAAAAAATATATAGCATATTTTTACCTGCTGTGGAATATAAAGAAATTTTTATATTTGCATAAAGTCGTACTTTTTTTTCACGAATGGGAAGATTGACGCACGAGCCGTAGAGTGAAAAGAAGTTTCTACTGTACTCGATTTACATATTTAAATAAATAAATTTCAGAATTAACGTTAACATCAAAACACAAATTTATCATTTGACGTTTCTAAAGCGACGAGACAACTTCAATTGTTTTCAATGCACTCCGAGATGCACTCTTATGTACGCCAGAGTGAAATAATGTCACTTTTTTCACGATTTTTACTTTTTTCCATTTGTTTTACGCACAGAAAATAATGAAAAAATGCAATTTTTTGAGAGTCGTAGAAAAAAACATGTAAATTAAAATCTGACCACTAGACAAAACGATAATATTTGACTATTTTTTAAATTACGATGTTTTCATAGAAAAATCACACGCTCCCAATATCGAGGCACATATATTTAAACCATATTTTTCTTGGTATTGTTTGAACTGGTATTTTTTTCTATTTTAAGATTAAAGTATTCAGCGTACTTTGTTTTTTTGGCATTTTGGCAATAACTTCTGAAATATTTGACCGAAAATACATTTGTCACTAATCAATTTGTAAAAAATAGATATTGGAATGAACTCAGACTTAAATTAAAATTTGTTTTTGTTGGATTACCATGAAAGGTTTGGTTGGTAAGAATAATTTTGTCGGCGGGCACATGCAATGAAATCAAATTTAAAAAAAATGCAAAAAAATAGCTTGACTTTTGGTTAAAAATAAATAAAAGTAAACTAATGACGACTATTGTCAAAGATGTAGATATTTATATAAGACAATTGGGACAGAAAATATTGGTTATTTAAAATGATTATAAATTTTGCAAAGCATTTTATCGAGGACTCGAAAAAAACGAGTAGCCCACATAAATGAAAATGTAAGGCTTAGATTGATGCAGTGTCGGTTCAGGCTTAATTTACAACTTAGGCAAATTCTGATTTTGACCTGAAATTTCAAATATTTCTACATAGTCATAGTCACATAGATCTCAATATCGATAATTGGCAATATGGTTCAATTAACTGAACGGTGAAATTTTATTCTATAATTTTTAGTGCCCTTTTTCAAGGCGGTCAAGTTATTTTTAAAGAAAAAAAAATCACCCTCTTTAGTTGCTTCCTTATTTAGCTACTACACAGTAAAAGAAAATATTCGTCGTTTTAAATTTTTAAACTAAGACTCGCTATCAGAGAATACTGAAGTCTCCATGTATTAAATTTCATGTAAATCTGCACAAATATTGTAATTATGGCAGTCATATTGCAATTTTGAATTCTTAACTTTCGATATCTGGTTCGACATCAACTCTACTAATAGACCTAATTACCAATATTAATGCAGTTCCAAATTCTTGCTCGCCTTATACTGGAGGTAGCATGATAAATCTATTATAGGACCACCCCCCAGCAATACCTTATAGTTTAGAGAAGATTTTATAGAAATCCAAAGCCAATCCACAGTAATGATCGAGAAAATATAAAAAAAACTAATTAAAAACCTCCTTTTTATATATTTTTTAGTCGATTAAAACGCAACTCACTGTAGAAAATTATACAAGATTTTACAAACAATAATATTCGTAGCTGTATAAAATGTTTCAGAAACAAAATTTAGATAATATTATAAATGAGATGAGATATAGTATCTGGGAAATGTATAAAAGGGCTAATATACCAACATTTTAGTATAATTATTAACAAATTTAAGAAGGCACAAACTGAATTTTTTTTACTAAACATCGAGATATTAAATGTATAATCGAAAACACTTACAGTAAAAAAAAATAAACGATCTAGGTACTTATTACTAATGTCCAAATTATGCCTAAAAATGAAGGTAAGGTGGGGATGAGGTCGATAAGAGATTATGGATAAAAACTGACAAGTGACATTAATACAATTTTTTTTTCCTCCTCTTGGCTTTGGATGAAACCATCAGCCAGTAGCTCTTGATTTATAACACACTCGTGACACATGCAAAATTAATACAATTAGCTGTTGTGTTTTCGATGACATCCGTACTTTCTGATTCTACATATAAATCTACATCAATTTTTATCCTTTGGAATTGATACTGTATTAACTTATCCAATCGGTTTTGGCTAAGGTAGCTGAAGTGTCAGATAGTACATTCTATACTGTTTTGAAGAAAGATTTACGCATACAGTGTTTTTCAGTAACTGCATTCTATGAAACTGAGTTCGCACTTTGGCAGTTTCTTATGTTCCACCGGCAAAATTATTTTCGTGCAGCGTGCACCAAGTGCAGATTTTTTATACAAGCTCTGACAGCTCGTGCAATGGTGAGTGCAATTAGGCGCGTATGATTAATCTAGAAAATTAAGAAAATTTACTATAACCGATAAATTTTTGACGATTTCCCCGAATAGTAGTGAGAACGAGATCATAGTAACCAGCACAATCAAGAGAAGGTTAGCGTATCAAAAAGAATGTGATCGGTAATGTTACATAACCTACGTTCCTATGAATCAGTGGCATTTTGTCACTACTGTAAAATTCTTGGAATGCACGTCGTCATTTGAACGCATACGATGTGCACCCACTGGAAAACGTTACTATGTAGTTTCATATTGCTTTAGTTCTATTCAACTTAACAAAGTCGAGTGTCCACATAGAACGGTATTGTGTCAATGGCTTTTAACTAATTTCGATGGCGAATTCTTTGACGAAACCATATTTTCCGATGAAACCTGCTTTTATCTGAGTGGTTATGTCAATTTGAATTTCTGAAAAACCAGAAAATTTGTGTGTCGAAGCATCTCCTCATCCGCAGAAAGTTGGTGTTTGGTGTTCATTAATACGAGAAGAATTATTTGTCTATTTTTGTTTTTCATGAAACTTTTAACTCCTTCAATCAGCTTAAAGTTTCAAGCAAACAATCAACATATTGCAAGCAATTTCTTCAAATCGTTTCATCTTAGTGTTGTACATGATTTCCCTCCAGTCATGTGAGCTAGAGCGTCAAGCCAGAGAAACTCGAAAGAATGAAACAACAATCCGTCCTTCTGGAAAATGTGTACGATTTCGTTAACAGGGCCTAGAAGTGTCTAGACCAAGGTGGCGGATACCTTCAGCACCTTTTATAAAAATTTAGTTTCGTTTTATCAAAAACAAATGTTCTGTTTCAATAATATACATATTTATAACTCTGAAGGTAATTCCCCAGATAAAAACTAATTTAACTATCCAAACAGATGATTTAGATCACATTGTATACAAATTTAGTGAATTGGCACGATACTAAGGTCTCAATAAAGTTTTCCACATTTGCCACGAATTGCTAACATAAAACTAATAATCGTTTTTTTTGTCCAACCAAGTTTATCACGATTTATATTACACAATCCACTACTTCGTATAACCTTGAACGATAAACATCTAATTTGTGGCTCATTTTTCGGCCACCGTAATTTCCGCACATCAAAGGAGCTGTCATAAACGTAAATGACAATAGGAGGGTTTTCAAGGGAAATGCCGTAAAAGCTAACAGGCTCGAAATAAGCGTTCTAGTTTTGAATAAGTGATGAATGAATTCTCTTGCGCAATAAAATAAATACATGCATGTGATACACGTGGAGGTGATCCTTGTCAATTTGTAATATTTATCGTTTTGGATGCTGCCAGATTATTAGTGTAAACATTAGAACGTGCTCACGGTTTGATGTAAGCGTGTGTGGTTTTTTATAGTAACTAGTTACGATTTATAGATACAGATCAGAGATTTTTTTTATTATGCAGTTGGGGGGAGTACTTTCCCCGAGAATTTCCAACTTTTTGTAACGCCTTATTCAGATTTTAATCGTAAATATGCACTATTCTAGTAGGCCTCCCTTTGCTGTATGATACGTTCGATAGCATCACACAATATGCCGTAGTTGCCTGATAAGTGTACGACCTCAACGAAGTTCTTTTCTATCAGCTTTTTGGTAAAATCAGACCAACATTTTGGAGCGCGTCCTCTTCGCCGTTTACCATTTGGTTTTCGATGAACCATCAATTGTTCAGTATTGAATGAAATGAAATGAAATGAAGTTATCTCAAGGATATTGCACGTCATAGTTGAATATTATATACTTATATCTACTCTATATCTAATATTACATATTTTTATCTAAATTCTACGTAAATAGAAATAGCTTAACTCAAAGATCTCAGGTGGTTTTAAAGCTTTGTTTTAAATAATTTTAAAGAACTAGCACTGTCACTATTTAAAGCATTAAATTGGACAAGATCAGAATGGAACAAGTTATTCATAGAGTTAGTTTTGGAGGTTGTGTTAATATAAATATTGTGTTTCTGCGGAGTACTATATTGATGGACATCACTTACAAATCTTATTTGTTCTTTTAAGTAATTTGGTAATAAGCCATTAACAATTTTGTAAATAAAAATCATTGTGTACATGTAAAAATAGGTCTTAGTGTCCAACCAGTTTACTTCCAATTGACAGACACCGACTTACTCTTCTAAAGAAGCAATTTTATTTACCTATTTTCTTAGACACATAGTCAACGTGATCGATTAGTTTTAGTTCCCTATCTATAACGGTCAATAAGTATTTTTTACATGCTCTACATTTTCATTATTTAAAATGACATTTAAATTACGTTCCTTAAAGAGTTGTATCAACAATTTGAACCAAAAAAACATCCATTTTGACCTAATATCATTTACTTTTAATTTATTTTCTTTGAATTTATTTGAGACGTATCTTAGTTCCAAATTTACGTGTCCACCAAATCATTAAAATCATTATCCGCATAATATATTAACGTATCACCTGCAAAAAGATGGATCTTGAATTTGTTTAAGATATTGCCGAGGTCATTAATATATAGTATGAAGAGTAATGGCCCAAGGACGCTTCCTTGGGGCACCCCGAAATTGTACTCTCCTTGGTGTGGTCAATAAATGACAGGATACTGAAGAACTAGTATTCTTCCGCGTCCTATCAGTATCGTCAGAGTTGTTTTAGAGGGAATGTGGAGTGTAGGCTATCCAAAGAATTCGTAATATAGATTCCAGACTCACATCTCGAAAAGGTACACAATATAAGCGTGTTTACATCGGTTGCCTATTTCTCACAATCATCGCAGTGGGTCGAAGAACCAATTTGGTGTTTCAGTCAAAAATGTTTATTGACTAAAACGTTGACTCGAACACAATGTCACGGAATCATATTGTCATCGAAGTCTGAGTGTTTGAAAACATGTTGCAGGTTTTGTTTGTACATGTAACCCAACATAAACAAAAAAAACTGACTCTAGTCTAGGTCACATATTCATGTTCATAAGAATAACACGGACCAAAGCAAGTTAAATTTTAGTACCGGTCATTTTGAATTTGAAATGTTTTAAAGAATAACTATGGAATTGTGTTTAACAACTGCAAAACTTTTTCGAATTGGAAGCCAATAAATATTTTGAAATTTCAACTTTTCAGAATTTTACGAAAAGTTTGGATACATGAGTTATTGGCGTGTCCAATTTAAGATTTCTAGCTTGTCCAGGTTAGAATTTTCTTAGGGGTGGCGGTGCCGTGATAAAGAAAATGATTACGTAATTCGATAATTTCTCCTACATCCCTGAGCCGATTGAAAAAAATATTTTGGTTTAAGTTATCGACAACTATCTAAACAATTCAGAGAACAGACAAATATAGGTACTTACGTAATAAATGGTTACTCTCTGCTTTTTTTTTAACATATTAAGATTATTTGATGTAACGCAATCAAAGCTCCGTAATCATAGCCAAGACTTTCAATACACCATTTAAACAATGCATCTTTTTACGCCGATCGGTAAAAGACTTTGTAACAAAAGTTCAAATATCATAAATATGACGTAATAAAGGACGTCACCATTCAAGAAAATCTGTAATTTATCTTGGCGATTATCCAGTTAAAACATCCGCCAAATTCGCAAAACATTCAGTGGTATAAATATTTCCAGATTCAATGTTAAACGGCAACATGGGTCATTATCAAAAGCTAGTGATGATTTACGGCGGAAAATATAGAAAATAGCACGCGTTCCTAGACAGATTATGCTAGGTAACCGCCGCCAACAACATATTTGTGTAGTTTTAAAAACGGGAGAGTCCAAGTTATATCCTAGTGGAAGTAAAAGTAGGTGTACTAATTTTGGCTATAAAATTATCTTGGCAAAGCCGCATCATTATTTTAGACAGTTAAAAGACACCAAGAAGCCTATATACCAGGTTACATAGGTGTGAGAGAACAAAAACTGTTAGAGGTTGTTACCGCCTGCTTTTACAAATTTCAGCATCAAATTTCAGCATCAATTTAATATACAGTGTGTCCCAGGATAGATGTAACAAGAAGTCCTTAAAACTGTTTCGAATATGATCTAACGGTATGGAGTTTACGGCATTTGTAATTATCTGCTTCAATACTGCTACATCGTTAGGAAGTAGTGCAGCGTAAACCAACTGCTTGAGGCGACCCTATAAAAAGAAATCCAATATTGATAGGTCTGGGGATCTCGCCGGCCACTTGATCGGTCCATTCCTGGCAATCCAATTTTCTCC
The DNA here is from genome assembly GCA_936432065.2 of Rutpela maculata. Lineage (NCBI taxonomy): Eukaryota > Metazoa > Arthropoda > Insecta > Coleoptera > Cerambycidae > Rutpela > Rutpela maculata. The sequence continues at coordinate 34,387,234 of OW386287.2, read as the reverse complement.
AAAATTTAAATTCAACCGCCGATTAACCATTTCTGTGGAGTGGCCAGGGCAACCATCATGTTGAAAATGAATTAAAGGCATGCATATCTCTTAAAATATATAAATTTTCTTCAGAAAATCTTTCAAGAAGCTGCAAATAAATGTGCTGGTTTAACCTTCCCTCAATGAAATAAGGTCCAATAACTCCAACGTGATAAGAAACGGCACACCACACATTCACTTTTTTATAATATTGTCTTCTACAATGAATTCTAAAATTTGGATTTTCAGAAGCCCAAAACCGACAATTCTGAGATGAAACAACACCATTGGTTGTGAATGTGGATTCATTAGAGAAAATTATGAAATTATGATTTTTTCTCCAATGGTCAAACAAAAATCCAACCTACGGCCGTCATCTCCCTCTTCAAGCGTATGTTTATAATTTGCTTTATATGCCCTAATTTTCTTTGCCTTGTAAATTCTTTGGAGTTCAGACTTGCTAATATTAATAAGAGCAGATCTCTCTCTTAGTGACATCCTAGGATTTTTTATAGCAGAGGCATGAGCTATAATAGCCCCAACATTGTCTTCATCATATGCTTTTATTTTTCTTTTCATGTTAAGAACATTACCAGTAGCCAGAAACTTTTTAATTATTCTCATAGCCTGAGTACGTGACAAAGCAGTGTTTGGAAATTTCAAATTAAATTAGCTTACCACTTCTCTCAGCGAGTTTTCACCGCCAATTCCGTAGCAATGCACAATATAAATTTTTTCACGCACTATGAGTACCATTTTTACTTAATGTTTTATGCTTGGTTCGTTAATTTGAAACAGAAATTAAGGATAATATTGACAACGTTTGACAGATATGTCAATAATAAATGATAAATGTGTATCCACTGCTTTTCTCATAGCCTACTTTTAGCTTCTACATAACTTTAAATATTAATTCACAAAAAATAGTTTCTATGCAGTTTTAATTGAATGGTTCAAAATAAAATACTAATTTATTGAAAAAATGGGAAGTTTTAAAAAAATTATTTTATATTCCTGAAATTTGGTATAGAGGTATAAAATTGCATCCTAAATAACTTTTCTTAGTGGAATTTTTTCATATTTTAAAAAATAAAGGTACTTTATTAGTGGTGATTTTTACAACTTTGCTTATAAAACACCCTGTAGAACACCAAATCAAGTCATTTTTGGTATACTTTAGTTTTACAACAAGCAGGACTCAATCCCCAAATACCTTTCCAAATTCCAAAATTTTTTCTCCATTACACCTCTTGTTACATCTATCCTGAGACACACTGTATAAGATGTTTTAATAATTCATGGTAACGGTTTCTACTAGAAATACCTGTGATAATACGTAGGATTCTCTGGGAATACTATAATCTACAAGGTTGTTCATGTACCTACGCAAGAAAATACGCAAGATTCAGATCTGGAGATCGAGGAGTCAGATTAGGAGGAGAAATTGTGATATGTTGTCATGTGACTTATAATCAATTGTAGTACTGTAATTGTTTCCAAATTAAAAAAAAACTGCTATATTCTCAAAGTATTGTTGATATAATTCAGTTTCAACTTACTTTGCTTTCGACATTACCACCACTCATATTGGTAGAAGTTATTATGTTAAAAAAACAATGAATAATCGAATAAAATAAAAATGAAAAAAATTGCCTTTTTTATAGATCTAATCACCAGAAACCTACAGAAATAAGAAAAAAGTATTTTACAAAGTACAATAGATCAGTACAATGTTAGAACGAGAACCACCAACTTATATTTCAAGTAGAATCTGACTTATTTTGTTCAAAAGTCCACAATTCCATAATTTATAATCCTATTTGAAATTTTGAAAATCAGCCAGGTGCATGAACATTTTTCTGCGAAAAATGTATAAAACTGCACCCAGTCCACTGATTTTCGGACATCTATAGTAAACAACTCTTCACTATTATAGGAACTAAGATTATAGTAGACGATAGTTAGAGATAGCAGAAGTTCATAAATAAATTGAAATGCTTTTGTCGACGAATTTAAAACAAAATTTGTGTGTTTTCCCTCAATATAATTGGCTCAACATAATAAAAATGACAAAACAAATACCTAAATCAAATTATAATTTGTTAATTCGATAATCATGAATAAATACAGAAATCGAAGAATTTTGGACTGTTTGAGAATCGCTAAACATAGTTTAAATTCTCTTGATAATGCGTATTCTATACTTCTGTCTCAACGTATCAAATCTTACGTATATTGACAACTTATACAGATCTCTAATTAGGTTTTAGTGGATGTTACTTATATTTTTATTTATTTTCAGGACTCTCCACTCAAATCAAAAGTCGCACTTTTTAACAAGGTCGCAGATAAACATGTAAAAGGACAGGCGATCAATCCTTTCTCAAATGGAAATCAGGCCGGAAACTTACCCCGTCCAGTCATATCTAAGGAGGAGTATGGAAAGTAAGTGCTTGCAAGAAAAATGTGGACAAGTATAATAAAATTATTTTTATAGGCCACCAAAAGGATCTCTTTCTGAAACCAGAGCATTTAAAGCAACAATTGCAGTGAGCAGAGAAATGTTAGAATTATGTGAAGTCATTAACCAATGTGGTGAACCCCTATTTGCCGCAGAAGAAAAATCAGATGACCCCAGAATCGTTATCAGTTTTGGAGAATTATTTGGGGTAAGATTCTAGTAGCTATATAAAATAATTTGTGTGAACTATTTAGAGACAAACAATCATTGTCGTACAGAATAAGTTTTATCAGACCATGTGCTTAATACTACTGGGTCCAGTCGACAAACTCTGACCACGTTGTGGCCATAACTTATCGGTCGTAGAGAAAATATTTTCATATCATAGTATTAGTGATCGATTTCTGAACAACTTTTCAAATTGAAATTTGGACAATAAATTAGGGGAAGACTACTATCGTTTTTGAAAAGAAAAAAAAAGATTCGTAAATATAAAAGTTAAAAAGAGATTCAGAAAAAAATTTCTCATGAAGAGTGTTGTAACAATATTTCACAAGATTCTATAAACACAAAAATACTGAGTAGTATTCCGAAAAATGTTTCGCCAAACAACGCAGCATCATCGAGCGACAATTAAAATTATAATTATAGTAATTCGATTAAAAAAATTAACTTATTTTTAAAACTTTGCGGAGAGTATACTATAGAATGTACAACAATTATATAGAAATAAAATAACAGTTACTTACATCTAGTTTAAATTAAAAATGGCAAATGTTGTTTTCGTTAACTGCTTAGAGATATCTACTTGGGGGTTAAATATATAACAGAGCCTATGAAACTTACCTTCTTGTGTCAACATATACTATTTTGGGAATATCATTAACGGTTGTGATATTTGTAAAATATAAAAATATCTTTTGTTTAAACTAAAAATTAAGAGATTTTTATAACACCATTCTTCAATTTTTTTAATAAATTCTCATTGTTATACTTTCCAACCCGTTTACGATATCACTGTGAATTATGGCAGCCTGCACACATACAAACATTTTCATTTGTTATGTAATCTGGCAAATCATTAATGAAAATAAGAAACAAAAGTGGACCTACAATAGAACCTTGAGCTACACTAATTTTCGTATCAACGACGCAAAAATTTGTCTATTTTCTAAATAAAAATCAACCATATTGCCACATATTCCTCATTACTTGTAGCTTAGTTTCTAGAAATTTCGAACTAAGCGAATCGAAGCAGCAGTAAAATTAAAAAAGAGACTAGCTGCATGTTTACTTTTATCGAGGTAGTCGTAGATATTTTAAACAAATTTAAGGGTTGCTTCTTTTATATCTCATATAACGCCATTTTTAATAAAAATGCATATTGTTCATTTGATTTTCTTTCTTTACTAATAGTACAAGTAAAACAGCCTCAGAAAGTACATCAACAACGAAAAAATTGGTCCCTTCATAAAACTTTGGGGATACGTTGTTTTTAGCATAAAGTTTGAAGAATTTAAAACAAAATGTTTTAAAAATGATGTTTAAAACATCACATCATCTTTTAAACAAATATTTAAAACATATTTAATACACAATGTGATGTCTTAAGCAACTGTTTAAAACACAGTTTGAAACATACCATTTAAAACATTGAAAAAAACTGTTTTAACAAAAAAAAACAGTTTTTTTTCCAACCCTGATTTGAAAAGTCACTAAAAATTGGAATGGTAGTTTTTCGGTTGATGGGAGTTATCGAAAACCAAAAACTAAATAAAATAGGCAAGTGGGGTGTCGTTTTCTAGGTTTTTTTGACTGCTGAATTTAATAAAAACGAAACCAAATTGATAAAATCAACCTGTGTCTAAGAAAACGCCATTGTATTGGTATACAACTTGAAAAAATCTGTTAAAAAAATTAAATTAAAACAAGAAAGTTGAAAGAAATGTTTTACTTTTAAATTTTTTAACGGATTTTTCAAGTTTTATACCAATAAAATGTCATTTTCTTATACACAGGTTGGCTTTATCGACATTGTTTTTATTAGATTCAGCAGTCAAAGAATCCTAGAAAACAACACCCCACTTGCCTATTTTATTAAGTTTTTGGTTTTCGATAATTCCCCTCCTTCCCCCCCAGCCGAAAAATACCTTTCCACTCATCCCAGATTTTCAAACTTACATTAAAAATGACTTATTCCCGCATTTTCATGAAGGGACCAATTTTTTCATTGTTCAACTGTATTTTACCTGTACTATATTCTTAATTATATTGATACCCGCCCCGTACAGAGATTTAAATAAATGATTGTGATAAAAGTTACCATTATAGTACCAGGTTTCTTTTCAAATTATATTTTAAACATCCCTGTATAATTAGAACAGAATCAAATAATTAATAGTTATTATAATTATTTATATTGTTAATAACCGAACTCAAATAAAAGATCTTCTATTTTTATTTCAGATTTACACCGCAATCTCAGACAAAGTCGTAGGCGTTCTTCTTAGGGCAAGGAAATACAAATTTGTAGATTTTGAGGGTGAATGTTTATTCCAAGTAAGTATACCCACTATTTAAATTTGTTTTTTATATTACATGAAAAGTCGCGTAGACAGCAATCGTTGTAATTTATGTTAAGCAAAAGCACTAGCTATTAATAAGATCTTTCAAAAAGCTAACAAAAAGATACTAAGAAGTTCTGTTTCCAACAACCCTAAACAAGTCACTTATAGAGTATGCCGGAAACATATAATATGGATTAAAATGGCATCAAAAGCAGCTGACTTCTTTTTCTCAGAACGTTCCCTTTCACTTTTAAAATTTAAATAATTTCCAAAATATCGTAATAACCTTTGGGCAGTATGACACTATACACAAAAAAATATGTACCTCTGATTGAGAAATATGACGCCTATATAATTCTGGGATGGAATTTTAAGATTGTTTAGACATTTTTCTGTTTTTCTCTTTGAGATTCTCTTTGAGCCATGCTGTTTTCTCGATATCATTCATTTTGGTAACAAAAATTTCATCCCTTAACATCGTACGAATGAATCTGAGGTCCATCGAATATTCCTTCCTTTCTAGCATCAGACACATTCTTCTAAGTAGTTAAAACATTTATCTTTTTTGTCCAAAGCCTTGACGAAGTACTTCATTAGACCAAGTTTAATATGAAGAAACGAAAGAAGGACTTTTGATAGATCCATCAACAGTTCATCAAAGATAATCAATTATACCCTACTATATAAAAGTACACTGAACTGGAAAAATAGAACAAAAGTATTGAAATTGTTTTAGACGAGATTTTAGAGGAAATCAAACACACAGAACATTACTGGCAAATCTGTGGAGATCTAAAAATGTTGTCTATGACGCCAGGACAACAATCAGGAATTACCAAGAATCACTGATTTTTATACTTGTTGGAGAAACGTTAGTTAAATGAACTTTTTTGATAAACCTCTGGTGGAGCTTCCAACAATTTTTGTTTATATTGAAATCGGTCTAATAAATCAGTTTGCCAAGGCTCTATACAAAGAAAAAAATACTTTGAAAACAAACTTTTCAATGCGTCTCAAGCAAAGTGAAAGGAAGGAATATTGATGGACCTCAAATTCGGATCGTATCAAACGATGAAGTTTTTGTTACCAAAATAAATGATATCGAAAAATCAGCATGGGATGATTTTCAAAATGTCGTTGAAAATTTCCTGGGAAATCACAATAGCCCAAATTGCAAAAAGATTGTGGCCGATGTGGTTGAAAATTATAGAAAATTTGGGTGCTCAGGAATTTGAAATTGCATTTTCTGGAATCTCATTTTAATTACTTTCAATCAAATCTTGGGGACTATCGTGGGGGACAAGGAAAACGATTTCATCAAGATATCAGAGAAATGCAGCGCCGATATCAAGGGAGGTGGGATAAAAATATGGCTGACTACTGTTGAATGCTGAAAATCAGAAAAAAGGAAAAACTAAAGAGAATATCACTGCGTAGAGACCTTTGAGTGTAAAAGAGTGCGTTACAATAGGCAAAAATGAGTTAACTTTTGAATACCCATAAATGTTAAAAATAAATGTGATAGCACTACTATCATAAATAGTTCTTTTTGTATTTCCTGCTGTAACTTGGCGAAATTTAGTATAAGCTAATATGAACTAGTTACTTATACAACTTTTTTTACTGTTTTCAGAGAAGAGACGATCATGTTCCTATAATCCTCGTTAAACCAATCAAACAAATCAGAGCAACCTTAATGGAAAAAATTGAAACTGCTAGACAAGCGATAATGCAAAATGAAGAATACAATCAATCATCTCAATAATTAGCAAAATTTTTAGATTAGGTATAAATAATATAATATGGACCACGCAAAAGCAATACATAACACGTACTTCCAAAAAATTGTGAAATTAATTCTATTAGGTACTAATAATAGATTAATTGTTTTAACAAACAAATTCCGTATAGTTTAAGTATTAGAAATTAGGGAATTTTTTATTTTTTTGTTGTACATATTTTTGTTTTTAAACTATTCCTTAGGTAGGTAGTCTGCATGAGAACTCTTATTTTCAATAGTCTAGACCACAGTATCATACAAAAAAAAAACCTTACCCATTTTTCACAACCTTAAGAAAACAGTAGAAAAGAAAAGAAAATCATTAGCCATTTATGTTAGCAAATATTCATTTATTGCTTTCAAACCAAATTTTTAAGAATTTGCAAGTAGATTATTTGTATATTTAAAAATAACACAACGAAACTCACTTTTTGCGCCGATTGTAACCATTGTATATGTGGTTGAGATTAAACATCCTCAGGATGAGTCCCAAACTTGCCATGCGTGTGAGTAGAGGGTGAGAAATTACTTTGCAAAGCTGAAACTGATGATGTTCACAAAGATCACAATAAAAAATGAGAGGAATTTTTACTACCTATTATACTTTGGTCTAGACATATTGATATTATAACCAATACCGGAAAATATTATAAAGCACGCGTTTAAATGTATTTTGACTTAAATGGTCGTTAAAATATTTTTTTATAAATATTTAAATTAATGTCTTCGATCATTTATATTATATTTCTGTATGTCACCAATTTAAAATTAAGTAAAGTGTACAAAACAGTTTACTTTCAAAATTGAAATAACACATGCAATTTTGGCAACTTCTCAGTAATAAACTTTTTATAAAGTAAATGCATTTTATTTATTACTACGGAATAACAATTAAACGTTAACGATAGTGAGGCCATAAATGGTGACAGTTTCATGGGTGTTGCTTGTTGAGCTCCTTTCCTCCTGGACAGTTATCATCCAAAAGGAGCATAAGCTGTATCTGGATAAGTAAGTAATCAATAAAATCATCAGCTACCGTAAAAATCTACCGCAACATATTTACAGAATTGGTAAAAATTATAAAACTGGCCGTGTATAATTCTACAAGTGACATCCACTAATGCAGAAATACTTAACTTTTCGACATCATCGTAAATATAGTTCAATTCCCATCCGTATCTTTTGTTTTTGACCATAATTAAGTAGTTAATTTGAGTTAATTAATACAATATGTTACCATATTTATTAAATTCAATCAATTTTTACCGCAATGTAGGGTCTTGATTTATTACATATCATTTGTATACTTTTTCCCCTTCTCGTTCTTGGTCCATTCTAGAACTGGAGTGAAAAGGAGTGTTCAAACAGATACTACGCAGAGTTTTGACTAGAGCAGTCATCTTATACAATGTGATTACAATTTACTATTAGTTAGGTATTACAAATTTTCATGCGAGATACCCAAGCTGCATGAGTTCTATCACACGAAATCTGAATCCAACTATCCAGTTGTGTCCCCGCATCATCATCGGTGCGAATGTCATTAGGGCAATCCTTCACTGGTACAAACGAAACGGCAAAATTATAAATAACAGTTCATTTACAATATCAAATTATTACGTGGTCCTTCGAGCCGCATTTGAACAAATACGTATTTACACACAAAATGGAATCAAAGGTTTATGACAAAAAAAACATTTTCTGTTGCTGAAAAAGAGCTAGAATCGATATACGAAAGCATTTAAAGCCTGCGTTTAATTGATGAAAGTACCCGCTATAGAAGTACTATTACAACAACTAAGTACTCATCTTATGTGATATTTTGTAATAGTTCAATTTGAATAACAGTAACTCTTATCCAAATAGGAAGGAGGAAGTAGTCATATCAAAGTAGGAAATAGAAAATACTCTACTTTTGGTAATAATATCCAAAGAGAGGTTGGAATAAAATGGCATCAATAGAGGATACTGAGCGCGCGTTACACAAGATTATATTTAATAATGCAACTTCGCCATATTTTATTGAATTATACAGAAAAAAATCTAAAATGAGTGCTTATGAAATATACAAGTTGATGATTATTTACAAAATTACGAAATATAATGACGGCGATAAGGCCCACGTAGACCCCGCCTTGCGAGGGGGTCTCTAGCTTCAGAAAAGCCCCTTGGATCTCCCTACTAGAGGTTTCTATAACGGTGAAGTATTTCGATTTATGTGCAGGTATGATAATCTGACCACACATCCTGTTTTATCCATGACAGTTCCTTATTTCAAGCCGTAGTTTCTTATTCGAGTCTGGTCCTGGATGAGTCCCGTTTTTATACCTCAATGTTCCGTATGTCGTGTATTTGGAAAAATGTTTTAAAAATAATATAAGTACCACATGAACTGGTGGCTGGCAGTTAGAAACTATCCAAAATGAATTAATTTCCATTGAGGGTCACTAGGTACAAACCTTTATTCAAAACGGGAGAGAAATACAAGCAAGTGTGTCCAACAAATGATCTCTTTCACGGAAATTTTGGGGCGGTTGAGAATAACAGTGATTTAAAATTTTCTAAAAAGTTCGCGGAGTTAAATTAAGTAACGTAATCCCTACGACACCCTACAACTTTCGCTCCGTATACGCAGCATGTTGCGACAAATCGCCCAAATCCTTATAGAGTTTTGGGTAACACAGGTGAATTTATAAAAAACTAATGGAAGCATTATATTATACTCTTCGCCGATTTACTTTTATTTAATTGTTACACATTCTATAGGATAATCTTCACAGTTTTCTTGTAAATAATGTTAGTTTTTGGACATTCTAAATTTTGTTATACCAACTTTGTTGTAAAAAAGAAATATATGAAAAAAAATATATGAAGAAAAACACCATGTCCGGGATTCGAACACATGACCTTTGGATTGCCAGACAAAGCAAAAAAAAAGCAAAAACAGACAAAGCTTAAGCCATTTGGCCATCAGACATCACTACGAAAAGAATGTCTGTAGTATCATTCGAGTATTTTATTTCAACGAATTAGATACATTATAAAATATATACATTAGTAAAATGAATAAACAAAAAAATATAGAGAATCAAATTTTATATATATATTTTTTTAATTTAAATGATTAATAACTTTTTTATTTACTGATTAATTTTTTCAAAACAATAGGGTTCTTTCTCTAGCTAATGCTAACTTACTTTCCAAATTTCAATACAATCGGACTTTTCTTTCTTAAGTATCGTGCTTACAAGAAACGTGACGGACGGACGGACGGACAGACGGGCAGACGGGCATTTTGAAAGTGGTTCAGAATTCGTTCACTAACATAATGATATGGAAATTATTTCTCTACGAGCGATATTTACTGATTTAGAAATGTGCCGATCAAATACAACATACTCTTCCTTTTTGCGAAGAGTATAATAACTCGTCTTATTATCTGTTCAATGTTGTTTTTTTCTTCAAAACATAAATAAGAAGTAATTAAGAAAATACAGCAATGATTATTCTAAGATCGCTATTTTCTAATAGGCTGTGGTACAAACTCATTTTGGATTAAGGTTAGTGCTAATAAATATAGGAGAAACTGAAGAAGAAGCCAAGAAATTGGAGTAAGGTACTTAGATACTTATAAGTGCTTGAGCTGAATTTAGATATGGAGATTTAAGCCATCGCTGTCACGCTGTCCAACGTAATGTCAATTTGCAAATTTTCAGCATTGACATTTTATTATTCCCATCATATTTCAGCTCTACTTTACTAGTTCAAAATAGTTTTAAAAAATATCGCCTATTTAAGAGTTATGGTTAACAGTTCTCCCAACCGGGCATAGAAATTCTAAAACCGATCCTGTGCAATTCAAGAAAAACATGTTTTTTGGCTATTCTCCAATTATACATACGACTTATTCCTTAACAATCAGTGGTAACATATTAGCAGAACTAAGATATCGTTATCGTTATTATCAAAAGTGACAATCTCGGACAATCTTTACATTTTGCTTCGAGGATTCTACAGGGCAAGTTTAAAAAATACATTGAAAAGTGATTCAGATTCAGAAAAAATCATCTACTTTACTCCAATGATAAGTATTTGTGTGTATTTCTAATATTAAGAAGATGTCTGATATTGGGATAGTCCAAATTGCAGAAACTAGAAAAAATATATTTGATATCTATACACTACTAATACTGATATACAGTATGCAGCTGATGTACGGAAAATTAATTAGTTCGTAAACAGACTATTTTTGTATAAAATACTTAGGCAGGTCGATTGATATTTTCTGTTACGTATCTTTTGACATAAATTCATGACGTCATCTGTGTCAAAGTTGTGACGTCGTCAATGTTTTTCAAATGAGAAGGTATAGACACTAAATCATAGTTAATCTGTAAACAACTTCTTCACAGTTTTTTAATAATTTCTTTTTAATGAATATCAAAATACGGTTAGCAAAGACTAAAAGAGCAGATTTATTATAGTCAGGGACGGATTTCGCCATTTCTGCTTTTATATATTTTTAATCTATTTATTTAACGTCGGCCTATTTCCGCTACCAGGGCCTATCACCGACGCCAGCAGACGACATACCCCCCAACCTGGAAATTTTGCCGAACCTCTTCTCGTAAGAAGAGTAGGGATTTTTTACTTGCCTAACATTTAATAAACAAGGTACCGCCTGCTGTACATCCCCTCCGAAGGATGATATATCCACTACGTAATCGTCTTCAAATTACGTAGCTTCCGCGTATACACTGATATACAAGCCGCTAGAAGGTGGGACGAGATCGCAGTGTTTCTCCAGATGGGTCACCCACCCAAGTACTAACCGCGCTCGACATTGCTTCAACGGAATATCGACAGAGAGAGAGAGAGAGAGAGAGAGAGAGAAGGTTTTATTCAACATTTTGAGTACAATAAATGTGCCTAGCCGGAACCCGTCCTGGAGCCAACCAGACAGCCACGACGTGTGGCGTCGTGGTGAGCGTGTGGTTGGGCGAGGTGGGTTCGGTTTGGCTTGGTGGCAATGGATTATTGGCCAAAGCTCCTATCCACCGCAGGTGGATTTAAAAACTGGGTTTAAGATTAGAAAATGTGCTCACATGAGCCTAAAACTAATTAATAATAACACTCTAAAACTGCACTCGTAGGCAAACGCACTGATAAATGATTGCTGATGCGGGAAAACAGAACTGAACGAAAGAACCCGTTCGAGCAAAATGACGACCTCGTGGTCTGACCGCCGTCGAGAAAGGTGAGGGTTGTTAAAACGATGTGGTTTAAAAAGTTTGGATTTATTGGCCTAAAGGGAATTTGGAAGACAAAAACGGATAAAAGAACAAAAAGATAAAAATAAAAGTACAAATAAAAGGGGGGAGGGGAGGGGTTGAAAGATGCAAAGTTGGTGAAAGATAAGAGTAGGGTAGAGCTAGGTAATGGTAGAGGGAAGGTGTGGCTAGGGAGGTTGCCGGAAGATAGGCAACGCCTGGTATGGTGTGGTATGGTAATATCGAAAAGGATTGCGTTATGCTGTCTGATTCGGGTAATGTTGCGAGTTGGCGGGCTACCGTCCAGTTTGAACTGGTAGAATCTTTGTGAGATTTCTTAGACGTAGTCCGCTAGTGGGGTTATGTCGTGGCAACGTGCATAGAGATCTCTGAGGGAGGTGTACCTACCGGAGTCTGAAATGAGGCGCATGAATTTATATTCTAAAACTTTTAATTTCCGCATTGTCGTGACCGGGATGCTGCACCATACCGGTGCCGCGTATGTAATGGCCGGTCTGATCAATATTGTGTACAATAATTTTTTATTCGTGCTGTTTAGTTCGCTACCCCGCGCCAGGAGCGGATACAGGCTCCTGGACATGGAGTAGACCAGGAATATCGACTGACATTCACATTGAAGTCGCCTCTACGCTCGCTCCAACTTTTATATTAATAAAGACTTTTTCAAAAAAGCATCAATGACATTACAACTGTGACAGATGAAATCACGAATCTGACAGGTTGTCAAGCGCATTTAAAAATTAAAATAGACCTGAGAATTTTATCAAAAATAGTCTGTTCACAAAATAATTCGTATTCCTCACTTTAGCAGTTTGTGTCCTGTTAGTTCCTAATAAGTTAGGAGTTTATATCTGTCATGTCTTTAGCATGGGGCCAATCAACAAATACGTTCGCAAAAATTGGCTATCTTTAACCTTCTCCTCCTACTTCTGTAACGTAACCCCTTATAACATTTGTGAAACCCACTAAAAAGAACGCTTGCTTGCAAACTCCCTCCTATTACATTTCTAAAAAGATATTCTGAGTAATTGGTCATAAGAGAACGAACTTAAAATGTTAAATCTAGCTGAATTTTCCAATCAATATTTTTTTTGTCCCTCTATCGTTCTTTTTGTTATATTTTCTCTGTTGGATTTTAATTTTGCTGCTGGTGATTTACAAAGGATTTAGAACTTCTTAAAAATAAAACATGTCTTTATCATTACGCACTGCATTTAAAGAAAAAATAATTTCTAATTATACAATTTGTCATGGCTTTCCATTCCAGATGAGTTAACCTTCAAAACAAAATGAAAATCAATAAAACCATACAAACGGTTTAAAGATAACTGTTTGTCTGACCAAATTCTAAATCATGGTAAAATTTCTATCATGCGATAATTTTGCCTGCGTGGAACATTCCCAAAAAATTCGGGTCGCCTTACCCTAAAAGCGAACGTATTTGTTCACTCGCCCATATGGCCTTTAGTGACATTCTTACTTACTTTTTCATTCAACCTTTACCATTTAATAAATATAAACCAGGAGCCCGTCGACCACTAATTGTGTGTCATAAGTTACGCCCAAAATGTGTGAATTGTTGTTAATTTGGGGTGGTAGAGCACAGAAATGTTCATGCCAGCCCTTTTTTTTGGTACAGGGGTATACGGCAATGTGTAAGAAATATGACTTGTAAAATTAAAAAAAAACAGCTACAAAAAGTCATAGGTTTACGCATGGAACTTGGAGGGATTTCTTAATTTACCCTCAAAAATCATGAATCTAGACTCTCATTCATTTTGGGTGGTACAAGGAGGCGCTACGCTCGCCAAAAGTCAGGTAAAAAAAATCATAAGTTTATGAATGGCAATATGAACTTACTGAGTGTGAAAATATATTCGCCTTCTCTGAAAAGTAGTAGGACACCATTCACTATAATTGATGGTGTACCGTAGTTTCCTACCCCATGTACTAATTACTCGTGTAATTCAATGAATATCATAAATTTACGACTGGCAATCAGATACTTGGTAAGTATGAACCTCCTGAGTGCGAAAATACATTCGACATCTTTGAAAAGGTTTAGCCTTTCACGATAATTGACGGCATATCGGCTCCTCCTACCGCATGTACGAGTTGCCCTTGTAATTCGATGAGTATCATAAATTTACGACTGACAATCAGATACTTGGTAAGTATGAACCTTCTGATTGCGAAAATACCTGCACCATCTTTGACAAGTGGTTCAAGACTCTTACCTTTCACGATAATTGACGGCGTATTGGAGCTTCCTACCGCATGTAATAGTTACTGGTGTAATTTGATGAATATCATAAAATTGCGACTGGCAATCAGATACTTGGTAAGTATGAACCTCCTGAGTACGGAAATACATTCGCCATCTTTGAAAAGTGGTGCGAAGGTCTTGGCATTCACGGTAATTGATGGCGTATCGGAGTTTCCTACCGCATGTACTGATTACCCGTTTAATTCGATGAATATCATAAATATAACACTTTCCAAAGATGGCGAATGTATTTTCGCTCTCAGGAGATTCATACTTACCAAGTTTTTTATTGCCAGTCGTAGATTTATGACACTCATCGAATTATACGGGTAATTAGTACATTCTGTAGAAAGCTCTGATACGCCGTCAATTATCGTGAAAGACAAGACCTTCGCACCATTTTTCAAAGATGACGAATGTATTTTTGAACTCAGGAGGATCATACTTACCAAGTATCTGATTGCCAGTCGTAAATTTATGATATTCATCGAATTACACAGGTAAACAGTATATCGATGGGTTTTTGACAAAACATCGTAAGCGACATTATCTTCATTTTTAGCTTTTTTGGTTCTTGTGGTACCTTACGTTAAACTATAGGTTCCCAGAAAATCTCGTAAATGAATTATTTCATATTCTGCTATTATTAAATATTTTAAAACATCGTAAGCACTTACTTTTTTAAAAAATAGCCATAGTCTGGCAACCACGGAGAAAACCCAACAATTTCGTATTAAGTTTTTTTCAAAACGGATTTGGGGTCTAAGGGTCTCCTAGTTTTAATATCCAAGTGATGACAAAGCGTCATCCTTGAGCAACTCCAGGTACGGGGTATCCGATAAGTAAGTAGGTGAAATATCACTATTTTTAATTTTTTTGCAAATTTTACGTAAATAAACGAGTTTTTTACAAATGGTTTGCTTCTCATAAGGTTTATATAAAATTTAGACAAAAAAATTTAATGTTCCAAAAGTATATTATATTTATATATATATTAGATTTCATCATTTTCTGAATAGATTTCATCAATGGAAAGTGAACATTCGTCTTCGCCTTCATTGTCGTTCACATTGGCAGTAGAGGTTAATTCATTGCAGCAGTGTTCATGTGCTCTGCAAACGCAGAACATTGTACAGGGTAACCTAGAGCTTTTACAGCTACATCTGTTTGTACTGCATGGTTTGTCAGTGCTACAGGAGCTCCTAATTAATTTCAAAACATCAGAAGGTGCCACTTCTACTTTCTCTGGTAAAGTGATCGCAAACAAACACTTGGCATTCACATGTTTATAAAAACCGTAATTAGTTGGCTGTAGACTTGGAAGGTCTGATTGCAACGCATTTTTCCAAATGCAGGTCTGTAAGTGGGCACGTTTTCAATAAATGCTGCATTTGTTGGCGGAAGAGATCGTTAAAGAGGTAATTGTGGCCTTCCGCACGCTGTTCTCTCAGCCCACAGACGTACACGAGCCTCGGATGTTGATTCGCAATTAAGTTTTCTATAGCATGTAGATACAAATTTGGCAGCCTGATTTGTAATGTCACTAATATCTTGATTTACTTCGTCCATGTATGACAAAGAGTATCCTTTTTTAAAACTTTATAAACTTTGTTCTTACAAATTCCAAAACACATTGCAGTGGTGTCACAACCACTAAGGGCATGTGCTGCTAAAACATTCGGTATTATGTCCTGATGCTTTAAAACCGACGCTTTTATATCAACTATCACATGGCCAGCTACAACGGACTCCATAAAAACGTGATTGATAATTTCAACCAAATTACAAAAATACAAAAGTAACAGAAACACATCAGTATCATCTGACAACCATTATTTCGGCCTGTGGATTGGTCTTAGATTCAATTATAGCTTGTTGTACACTCATAGGATCAGCTTCTTCGTGCGTTGCTCTTATGTCTGTTCTGCGAAATACCATACCACTATGAATTTCGTAGGTTCTTCACCAGTTATAACTAATTTATGCTTAAAGGCATGCTTTACGTTGTAGGCGTAGTCCTCTGACAAATAAGGTTAATCAATTGTTTTTTGTTTTCAGTTTCACCCATTATTTCTTTTCGGGCAGGTAGTTGTGTTAAATTGGTCAGCTTATATTTTCTACTAGCGGTTTTGCCCCTTTCAGACCTAGTGCAGTTTTTGGTGCTGTATTCAATATAACGATCAAATACTAAGTGGACGTTCCCGCGGTCCAAATGCTTTCCCACAACTGTTTTAATTTCTATAATGTAATCTTGTACAGTTCCTTTTTCGGGCCAGCGGATGCGTCAATTATTATAATAGTCGCGTTAATTATTATAATGGTGTCTGGGTTAGGTATCTTTCTTGCGGAAATCGTCACTTGTAGAGCCTTTTTTCGAATTCTCATGTATTTTTCATTAAACACAGTGCACAAGGTTTCATCAAAATCCATTCATTAGTACTGGACTATAGTAGTACGTTTAAAATTTCAATTTTCGGTGATATACCAAATTGTAACATTTTTTCCACTTCCTGTAAAACTTTGTAAAATCAATAAATTCAATAAGTTAACGCACAATTAACCATATAATAATGAGAAAAAATTAAGAACTAAGCAGTATTCAAGTTTAAAGCCAAAAACATATACAATAGTTTCATTAAGATTTTTAATTTTTTCAGCATATTTTGGTACCACACGTGGCTTTGCCTTTGTAACAGGCGAATGGTTTTCTGGTCATAATTTTTTCTATACTTGAGTAAAATTTGATTCAAATCGAAAACAAAATCAAAAAGTTATATGGCGTCTTCATTTTAGGTGAGTCACACTGTATATTTAAGATAATGTATAGATTTTGACAAAATATTACGTTAGTAAATACGTCGAGTGTTGTAAAATAGAGATCGTTTTGTGACTGTGATTTATTAGCAGACCACGGTAAACCGCTTTGATAGAAATATTCAAGGTACCTAATACTTTTTTTTTAATTATCTAGTTTGGCTGGCGAAGATCTCGTAAACTATAATACATAGGAAGAAAATGAATATAGGCATTCTTGTAGGAAATTTAATTATGTTTTATTTTGCATAGATTACCTTTTTCCGTACGACGCATCGTAAAGCCAAAAACATATGCAATCATCTTATTGTTTTGAAACACTCTGTATATCTCAAGTTGCTCAATGATGCCAGTTTGTCATCAGTCGGATATGGTAAATAGACATAGGACGTAGATAGACGTAGGAAATTTAATTATGTTTTATTTTGCATAGATTACCTTTTTCCGTATGACGCATCGTAAAGCCAAAAACATACAATCATCTTATTGTTTTGAAACACTCTGTATATCTCAAGTTGCTCAATGATGCCAGTTTGTCATCAGTCGGATATGGTAAATAGACATATATAAATCTACGAGAATCCATTAAAAAAAAAACCCTAATACGAAAATTTTCACTTCAGGGAAAAAACACTGTTCCGCTGCCGGACTACCATAAAATATCGTAAGCCTATATCATATACTGGCAGAAAATCGTAAGCACCATGAAGTTGTGTCGGTTACGATACACTTTTAGGCGCTTAAGATCAGGCGCGCAGCCAGAGGGCGAGCCAAGGGGCCCGGGCACCCCCCAAGCCGTCTTCCATGAACCAAAAAATAAAGAAGCTGAGATTATCAGTATAAATAAAGCAGTATTCAAATTATACCTTGAAATAAATATTTTGTAATTAATGCCAATATTATCTAGTAGAGATCTATACATATCTGTTTTCAACCATTTTCTGAAAAGTTTTTGTCATCCTCTGGAGAGGCCGGTTCTATTGGCCCCCCGCAGATGAATTTTCTGGCTGCGCCACTGCTTAAGATAATGTTTCTTGTACCATAAAACTAAAGGCTAGCCATAGCATTTCGTGTATATATGTACATCTTAAGCGACAAATTTCAAATAAAATATTCCCGACATAACATCTTAAGCAGCAAAATTGAATTAAAAATTTGTATTATCGTCAATAACAATGTCGGTATCAATTTGTAATGACGAACAAAATCGTAATACAAATTTTGCTACAGTTGGAACTAAGAAATACAATTATTTTAAAAAATGTCGGTTCCTGTAAAATTTACGATCTATCGCTTACGACTTTTTGTCAAAAACCCACCGATATGCGGTAGGGAATTCTGGTACGCCATCAATTATCGTGAATGGCAAGGCTGTCGTACCACTTTTCAGAGAAGACGAATATATTTTCACACTGTTCCTGATTGTCATTCATAAACTTATCATTTTTTACCAGCTTTTTTTTTCAAAATTGGGCGAACGTAGCGCCTCCTTGTACCACCCAAAATAAATGGGAGTCTGGATTCATGATTTTTGGGGATAAATTAAGAAATCCCTTCAACCTACGTGCGTAAACCTCTGACTCTTTGTGGCTGTTTTTTTTTAAATTTTACTTACACATTTGGGGACCTGCCGTACGCCCCTGTACCAAAAAAAGGGACGGGCATGTACATTTCTGTGCTACTACCAAATTAACAACAATTCACACATTTTCAAAAATGGGCGAACGTAGCGTCTCCTTGTATCACCCAAAATGAATGGTAGTCTGGATTCATGATTTTTGGGGATAAATCAAGAAATCCCTTCAACCCTGATTTTTGTGGCTGTTTTTTTAAATTTTACAAGTCATATTTCTTACACATTTGGGGGCCTGCCGTACGCCCCTGTGTCAAAAAATTGCATGTACGTTTCTGTGTTCTACCACCCCAAATTAACAAAAATTCACACATTTTGGGACTAAACATATAACACACAATTAGTGGATGGCGAGCTCCTGATCTAATACTCTTACTGATCGTACGGTCTAATGGAACGAAGATCTCATATGGCTCGCGCCGGCAAAATATAAATGCTTATTATCGTATATATTTTTATTTTTAAGATTCTGCCCATAACGCGAAAATTGCTCTTTTTAATAAGGCTGCAGAAAAACATTTACAAGGTCAGGCTGTTAATCCTTTCTCAAACGACAAGAAATGTGGAAATTTACCAAAGCCAGTAATATCTAAGGAGGAGTATGGAAAGTAAGTAAACGCAACTGAAAATTATAGTCCCTCGAGGTAAAGCTTTTACCCCAAAAGTACTGCGACCGGACCGCAAGACATGTATCCCCCGTTTTCGAGGGCAAGGAACACGATGGTAACAATATTTTTCGACCTACCCTCCAACCACTACCCCGAAACCGAGTTTCCGAGTTTCCGGTGCTCGTCATTTTTTTATCGGAAAATTTGATTAATGAAAGTTGTTCGGAATTGTTCATTGGGTTAAGCCCAATATTTCATCAATAAGAAAAAATTGAAAAATTGAAAAAAATGATAAATTTAAAAAACTTAAAAAAGCTAATAATTACTTGACAACTACCTGACTGCTTGGTTTGACTTCAAATAAAATTGTCATGAATTTTTTAAACAAAAAAAAACATTTAAATATTTTTAAAAAAATTTCAATATTTTTTAATTTTTATTAAATTTTGGATTAGGGTTTTTGGACAATTCTGAACAACTTTCGTTAATAAAATTTTTCGATAAAAAAATGCCTAGCATCGGAAAAGGGGTAGTTTTTCCGGTTTGAAGGGTAGGTCGGAAAATATTGTCACCATCGTGTTCCCCGCCCTCGAAAATGGGATGGGGGGATGTCGCAGAACTTTTGGACTTTTTGCCTTTTTCTGGGACTATTATAACATATCTCCATTTTGCTTTTTGCAGACCACCGAAAGGCTCTCTTTCCGAAACCAGAGGATTCAAAGCGACAATTCAAGTGAATCGGGAAATGTTACAACTGTGTGAAATGATTAATGAGTTTGGAGAACCCCTGACACCAGAAGAGAATGCAAACTATTCGAGAACTATTATCAGTTTTGGAGAATTGTTCTCGGTAAAATAATTATATAAAAAAATTATTAGTGGAAGTCAAAAGTTACTTTGTGATGATCAGTCATTATGATCTAACAAAACATATTTTTCTTTGTTTTTTATAACTGTAGTGCTAGACTTTTTATAGTAGGATTCTTCCTTGACGGTTGTGTTAACTATACATGCCAAATTTATCGCCCTTCACATTTTTTTCGTTAATAATTTTTTTAAAGATGTCCACCCTGTATATTTTTTACTAAAAGTATATCCCATTTCTGTATTGGCAATGTCATCAATTCAGTGTCGGATTGTGGGCGCAAGGGCCCACCGGGAAAAATATGTAGGGGAGCCCTCAGACCAGAGATGTGAGTGCCTCAGGTACAATTTCAGAAAATTAATATTAAATTCTAGGAAAAAATTATATAAATCTAAGACTTGGTAGGACGAAAATAATTTTTATTTTTTCACTGATGAATATCAGTACAAGTTTTATTTTAAAATAAAAGTTCATTTATATACAAAAATAAACATTCACAAAAAATAGCATTTTCTAAAATATATAAAACAAAAAACTCTTAAAGTTAATATTAAACAGGAAATATGAACAAACAAGCCATTATGCGCACAAAAGGTAACATAAATATATTTCTTTTAAAAAATGTTAGACATTTCACTAAAATAAACTTATCATTTCGTTATTTTCAAACTGAAACTAGTGCAGAAAGTTTTCTTGTTTCTTAGACAGGGTATCAATTATTAATTCATAATCCAAATTTTCTAATAAATCCCATTCAACACACGTAATTAGAAATGCTTCTAACCTCTCCTGACCCAATAACGATCTTAATCTAATATATAAAAATCTCGTGTCACAGTGTTTGTTATCGAACTCCTCCGAAATGGCTTGACCGATTTTTATGAAATTTTTGGTGTATATTTGGTAGGTCTGAGAATAGGACGTAGGCTATTTTTTATACCCCTAGGTGATAAGGGTGGCCCTATCATCCAGAAATTTTATTTTTATTTTTTGGACAAAAATTTATAATTTATATGGCAAAACAACGTTTGTTGGGTCAGCTAGTATATTTAATATAATTTTGAGCTTGCTAAGAACTCTTTCGCAAGACACTTGTCTGCAGGAGAGGGTTAAAAGATATTTATAGGCAATATTCAAATTGGAGTATGCCGCGCAGTGAATATTATATTTTTCTAGAATAAGACAAACAACCCAAACAAGGATCATTTAAATGAATATGTTTTTTTAAATCAGCACTATTTTCATTTTTGTTATCGCTGCTAACAGGACTTGAAGCATTTTCATCATCACACATATACATTGTACATATTATTTGTCATCTTGATTTTGAGCTGATGATCTTTTAAAAGTTTAAAATTATTAAAATTTTGTGCAAAACTGATAAGCTCATTCTTGATTACAGATGCATCAAGTCCCGTCAATTGAGATATTGTCGTAAATGATTCCGATTCAAATTGTGCAAGTGCAGTTTGAATTTCTTTAAAATTTCGTGGATCAAAATAATAAAATAGTTTATAGGTGTTTTGGTGATTTAAAAATCTGCATTTTAAACTTTGCGTAACTTGATTAATAATTTGAATATTTTATTTTTATTTCAAATTTTTTGACTGGTCTTTCATTATTAATTATATCGCTGTTATCGCACTGTTTTTTTTATCTATTTATTTAACGTGGGCCTATTTCCGCTACCAGGGCCTATCACCGACGCCAGGAGACGAGCTACCCCCAACCTGGAAATTTTGCCGAACCTCTTCCCTTAAGAAGAGTAGGGATCTTTTACTTGCCTAACATTTAATAGACAAGGGACTGCCTGCTTTACATCCCCTCCGAAGGATGGTATATCCACTACGTAATCCTCGTCCGAAATTACGTAGCTTCCGCGTATACACTGATATACAAGTCGCTAGAAGGTGGGACGAGAACGCTGTATTTCCCAAGATGGGTCACCCATCCAAGTACTAACGGCGCTCGACGTTGCTTCAACGGAATATCGACTGACATTCCCCATCGCACTGTTCACCATGTATTTTTTTTTTTATTATTTCGAGTTGCATTTCATTTACAAAACTTATAAATTAATTAACTTATAATATTAACTTTGCATACAATTTCTAGAAACTTTCCATATAATTTGAATTCTGAAAAGATAGAGCTTATTGCCGCGTATCTTTAAAAATACGTTTTATATGGGAAAATAGGCCCAAGTTTTATATATTTTCTACTTTCTACTTTTAACTTTAATATTATTTTTATTAGGAATAATAACAATATTACGGTCTCACGACGCCAGAGGCCTTAGGGGCCCCAAAACTGGTAAGTCGAGGGCCCACCGGAAAATTTCCGGGTTGCTCGGTGGTACAATCCGACGCTGCATCAATTACCTACCAAATGTTATTTTTCTCCGTCAAATATAGTTTTGTATAGCCCCAGAGACAAACACCAGACCGTCAGACAGATATGGAATCGACATTTTCTAAATCTGCAAATCTTCGATAAACCAGGAAAGTAAAACAAGGTGTTTATTGGCCAGTAGTGTAAAACCAAAAAAATAGACGAATCGGAAATAATTGCTACAAAAGATTTTATTGTTTTAATGGCTTCATTTGTTACCTAATATGACTATCCTAGGTTTTCCCCCCGGCGGAGTGTTTAAGTGGTGGGGGGTAAAAATGTACTCCCAGAAGGGGTATTTTTGCGGTTATACGGTTATATCTCGTAAGGGACTCACAATATCGAAAAGGTAGTCCTATTAAAAGTTGTAGGGCATTAAATTCTGCATTGAATGAGATCAGGCGCATATTTTTTGGACCACCCGTTCCCATACTAGTATTCATTAAAGTTGGACAAATTTTACATATTTATGAAAAATGTGTTATTTACACTACTTAAACATAGTACTATAGCACTCCATTGTACTAGTCTTGTACTTAGTAAATATATAAAATATTAAAATTGTAGAATATATAAAAAGATAATATTAAAAAATGGTTTCATATAGAATATTATGAGATCCATTTAACTCATATAAAGATGGAGGCAGGATAAGATACACAATTCTTGAAATAGAAGCAAAAGACACACTACTCTGAGGTCATCTTTACCTTTTCCAAATATTTTTAGTGCTATAACATTGCCGTAACATAATTAAACAATCAAATCGTTGCAATTGCTATTTAGACTTATAGTCAGCTACAATATGCCTTGTAAAGCTTTTGCAACAGCTCTATAGCAGCCAGAATAACTAGTAGTGACTCTTGATTATACTATATACTTTAAAGCTAAAAAAATGACTGCTAAATTGTATTTTCCACATTTGTGGCTGGTGATTGGTATTTGCAGCTGCATTTAACAGCCAATTTACTGTCAACTATTACGGAGCAATTCCTTTCCAGAGACAGAAATAAAGCACGTCTTATTAGCTTGCTTACTAAGAGGCTTGAAGGTGAAGGGTTCTCAGTAAAGCAAGCTAATGAAGAAGCAGACCACCTGATTGTTGTCACGGCCCTTGAGGTCTCACAGGGGCATATAAGAAGGTTGTGGTAGTTGGTGAGGATACGGATCTCATCATTATGCTCAATGCCCTAGCCACACCATCAACAAACATATATTTTTCAAAACCTGGAAGAGGAACGACCCCATCAAAGTATTTGGTCCCAACAGCTTCAAATTGGCAGACAACATCAGAAGGCCACTCATATTTCTCCACGCCATAAGTGGATGTGACACAACTTCAGCACTCTTCAGGCAGGGTAAGAAGAAGGTGGTCAAGCTGTTGGTCGAAAATAAATGTCTTCTCGAAGAAATCAAAAAACCTTTCTTCGAGCATGACAGTCAAGCTGAAGCTATTGCCGAAGCTGGCCCACGATTTTTTTCAACAATTTTTGTTATTATGAAATATAATCATCACTAACCCTTTCCGTACCATCGCCGTATATTTTAGTCAATACCTAAATGGACTACTGCCGTATATATGCGTTCAGGGTTATATGGTATATTTAGACCGTTGTCGTATATATGTGACGATATTAAGTTTATACCCTTTAGTAGGGCCACAGCCGCATAATTGTGTCGCTTTGTGTTGTGTCCGTCGGCCCGTTGCCGAAGAAATGCGGTAGCTAAGACAGGACCACCTGGCTCACTGCCGTATAAATACGGCAAATTTACTCGACATCATGAATCTCGTTATTTTTATTGAAATAAGCTCTACAGAATGCTTTAGAAAAACTGTAAAATGGTACAGAAAGCTATTTTTTCATATGGTGGACCTAGCCATGCTCAACGCACATGCACTGTACCAAACACAAAATGCAGGAAGAAAACCTCTAGCAGATTTTCAGTTGAAAATCATAAGACAACTTATTGTGCGGTAAGTTTTAGTTAGTGAGAAAACTTTTGCCTATCGATTTTTTTGTATAATTTCAAGTACAAAACACCACAGAGTCTAACCAAAGCCGAGTAAAGCCTATGACCAAAAATCCTGAGAAGCTTATAGGCCGACATTTTCCCGCCCTAGTACCCAATAATAAGGTTCGAAGATGTACTGTGTGTAGCCAAAGCAAGCTTCAGGCAAAACAAGAAGAGAGTCTAGGTACATGTGTACAAAGTGTAATGTCGGTCTGTGTGTACAGGCTTGTTTTGAAGTGTACCATACAAAACAAACCTTTTAGATATATACTTTTTAACATAATACACTACAAATACTTTAATATAATAAAATATTATTATAAATAAATGAATTTTCTGCATATGTCCTATTTTTTATACCTGGCGCATATATTCGGCAGAGGTCCTGGTAGCATGCAAAAAAACCCGGTCCTAGTAACATGCATCGCCATTTCATGTCCGGTACAGAAAGGGCTAATTGATTTCAAGAACTGTGTATCTTATCCTGCCTCCATCTTTATATCAGTTGAATGGATCTCATCATATTCTATATGAAACCATTTTTTAATATTATCTTTTTATATATTCTACAATTTTAATATTTTATATATTTACTAAATACAAGACTAGTACAATGGAGTGCTATAGTACTATGTATAATATAGTGTAAGTAACACATTTTTCATAAATATGTAAAATTTGTCCAATTTGATGAGCACTAGTATGGGAACGGGTGGTCCAAAAAAATATGCGTCTGGTCTCATTCAATGCAGAATTTAATGCCCTACAACTTTTAACAGGACTATGTTTTCGATATTGTGAGTCCTTTACGAGATATAACCGTAAAACAGCAAAAATACCTTGGGGGTACATTTTTACCCCCCACCGCTTAAACACAACTCCGCCGGGGGGGGGGGGGGCTAGGATAGTCATATTAGGCAACAAATGAAGCCATTAAAACAATAAAACCTTTTGTAGCAATTATTTCCGATTTGGATTTTAAGCCTACTGGCCTCTATTAGACCAATATTTAAAAAAAAAGTCTTAAAAATCTGGAACTTTCTTGGGGGTCTGGTGCACTTTAGGTATCTCCGATTTTTCAAATTTTCTAACAAGTAATGAATAGAATATAGGGAATAGGGCACATTTAAGCAAAAAAAAATTATGGATGAACTATAAATTGTTGAGAAAAAAAATGTGAAAGTTACGGGACCAGTTAGCGACAAGGGAGCCGAGGAAAGTAAATGTATTGCTATTATGAAAATTATATAGGGCAAGGGCACTATACTACTTAAATAGGTATATGTACTTACTAATATGTTTCAGCTCCTTAAAAATTATGATTTATGTGTGAGCTCTGTAAAGTTAGTTAGGTTAGGTTAGGTTAGGTTAAGGTTGTGTTATGTTCCTTTTTTTTTTAATAATGAAAAGCAACATAGGTTACGAGGCAATTGCAATACTTTACTGTGATAGTACTTACTTTCATTTGTATGATTTACAATCCTGTTACACCACCCGCTTCGCGGTCCCGTAACTTTCACATTTTTTTTCTTATCAATTTATGGTTCATCCATAAATTTTTTTGCTTAAATGTGCCCTATTCCCTGTATTCACTACTTGTCATAAAATTTGAAAAATCAGAGATACCTAAAGTGCACCAGATCCCTTTTTGGTATTAAATATTGTTCTTAACTATTAAAACAATATTTATCTCCAAATAAAAAAAAATATATGAAAATAAATACCCATTATTATTCATATAAATTATTTAATATTATTTGTCCACGTTTCAGTTACGCCACTGGTCACTGAAATAGACGAAAAATTATACCCATATTATAAAAAATATATATTATATGCAAATTGTGTATTATTCAAAATATTTATAAATAAATAATATTATTTATCCACGTTTTAGTTACGCCACTGGTCACTGAACTTAAAGGAAAAATAAAAACTACCCACTAGATTTTATCAAATAAAATCATAGTTACCAGGTCTAAACTAGGTAGTAAAGCATAGATAAACGAAAAAACAATTGCAATCGGATAATATTAACCCAGTCTTCTGCCTGAACTATTTATATAAAATAGTTTTTGCTGAAAAAATTAACTAAAAAAACTTACCTAGACTCCTGAATGAGACAAAAACGATATAGAGATTCCGTGTTCCTTTTACACTGGAAATATTATTTCCTAACCTACAAAAAAAAAAGTTTGACCAACACTGTATTTAAAATTTTCTTCTAGATTTACGCTACAATCTCCAACAAAGTCGTTGGAATTCTTCTTAGAGCCAGAAAACTTAAACTATTAGACTTCCCGGGTGAATGTTTATTCCAAGTAAGTAAATGAATTTGAAACTAAGTACATAATAATGTAATAATACCTACTCGTTTTCTAAACAAATGACAAATCGGAGAGAGAAAACTGTAAACTTCGATTTCAAATTTGAAGAAAACTCCACCACTTCTTGCAATTTGCTGTAGTGTAGTAATTCGCCAACAGGCTTAACAGAAATCTGTAAACAGGTATCCTTCCTTACACAGTGGCGGATGTAGATTATTTTAGATAGAGGAAGTAGGTATTGTATAATTAATTATAGAATAATAAAATTCATCATTACTAATTTAATATTGTTGTCCATCTATAGTTACTTTTGGTATTTTGTAGAGAAGAGATGATAATGTTCCCATAGTCCTGTTACAACCAATTGAAGAAATCAGAAGTGTGTTGAAAGAAAAAATAAGCGCTGCCACCGAATCATTACGGGAAAATGAAGATTCTTTTGAACTTTCTGAATAATGATTTTTAGAAGAATATTCTGCAATACCTATAACATTTATCGGGCAGATGCTACTTCATTGAACAGGCATTAATATTTACTTTTTTGAAATGCAAATTCTGCAAGCACTTATATAATTTTAATGCATATATTTATTAATTATCTACCTCTATTGCTGTTATAATATAATATAGCTAAAACATTCATGATTTATTGCATCTTTAATAAAAAATTTCATTTGAAATAATATATTATCTACAATAATTAACCTCACTTAATAAAGGTTTGGCAGTGGCGTAGCCATCTGTTGGGAGCGGAGGGGGCAATCGATTACAAGGACAGTATAAAAAATTCCAAGTAAAACATTAAAATATAATCTTCTATTCAGCAGTATAGGGGACAGGGGTGCTACAGAATGAGGGCGAAGGGGACAGACTGCCCCCTGGCTACGTCACTGATGTTTCGAATGAAAATAAGGAGTACGCCGCCTGGTGGTTTATAGTCAAACTAATTATGGGCTTTTCTGTCATTGTCTCTTTAGTGTACAATAATATCAACAATAAGTAAATGATAAACTGAGATGCTAATTTATTAAAAATATGATAGCGTTTAAAGGGGCTACAATTTGCTGGAGCCAACCTAGTCGGTATCCTTTGTAGATTGCAAGGACAACTCGTGAAAGTTGAGTTGGCACGACAATGTTCACAGCATACCCTCTTTGATGTAGACACCTTTAACCGGGCATTGAGAGGGAAAAAGCTGGTGCAAATAACCGTGGCCCGAGTAGCAATAATAATTGCCTGAACAATCACACACTGTAAGTGAAATTTTTGAAATAAGTAAATATATGCAATTTCAGTATATTTATAAAAGTAATGTATACTATTGCATCATGCACTATTATGTTTTACCCCTGAATATTTCTATTTCATATTTTACAAAATACTGTTTCAGTTATCTTACTTAAAGAATTAATAAATATCTTTTCAGTTACCTATAATATTCAATGTAGGTACCACTAATTTCATGATCTGACACTTGTTTGTAAACATAGAGCATACACATTTATTAAGTTTTGTGTTGAATATGGGTTGTACCACACAAAATAATATGTCCTGCATTTAAAACATATTCCCCTTCATACACACAATTAGAATTTTTACATTTTTAGTGCTTCCCAAATGTTCCATACATTGCAATATGCTTAACCTAAATGTCACTCATGTTTCCTGAAAAAAAAAGTGATTTAAACTACAACTGTACATAAATTTAAAGAAATATTTAAGTTTATAATAATTAACTACCCTGCCAAAAATTCCACATAGAAACTTATAAAAAAAAAGTGATGCGGTTTTATCGTTCCTATAAGTTATATTAGTATTATACAGACAGGATTTTATCTGTTTTATTAAGTTTTAAATCGGTTATGAAACAGTAATTCCGAATGAGCTATTTGGAATTATCATGTTGCCCTTTCATGAGTACTTATATGAAATATACATCAACAAATCTACAGTTTAGTGTCTGCAAATGCACCCTTGCCCTTATATCTGTAAACATATGGAATTACAGATACAACTTTAAAGAGATTCTAAACTTTTCTATAAGTAATATCATGAGAGTTCCAGTCCGTCCTTTCTCCAGTATCTATCGTATGTAACACACCATTTATCAACATGTTTTTATTGTAAATTTCAACATTGTTTTTTATTAGTATTAATGTGGATATACATGTCAACAAATGTACAGTTTCAATTGTATATTTTACAGATGTATTTTTATTGTAAACTTCCATTTTGCTTTTTTATTATTATTAATTTGAATATGCATGCCGACAAATGTACAGTTTAAATTGCATATTTCAAATAGAAATACTAATATTGTGGTAAACACAAAATTCTGCAAAGTCCTTATTTCCTCGGGTGTTCTTATTCTAGCCTAGAAGCAAGAATGAGTTAGCAGTGAAAGAGACTGCTTTGTTTTTAATTTAACAAACACACTTCAGTTCCTTAGGTCACATTAGATTAGATATGAATTAGCTACACGTATACAGCTCCCTCTACTGGAGCCCGAAGTAAAGTTGCTGCTGAAATTTCTATCAGTTTCTACCAGAATGGAGCAGCAAACATTTACTTATACCACATCAATGAGAATTTATGAGAACAGTATCTAAGGTAAAACGTGCGGCTTTCCGTGGTTAAATGGCAAGTGTTTCTATAAGAAACGAGCTGCATTAGGTTGACTTGCAATTGAAGATTACTAATTATAATGCTTGAATAGGGATTTATGAGATCAGTTTCTATGAGTATTAATGTTTTTTTTTCAGTAATAAGTATATTAAATGTGTTTACATTTGTTTGAATGGGTAAAAAAGAAAGGTCAGTTATCAACTGCAATTACAAATACAAGTTTAATCACTTCGAACGGGGTTATATGCGATCAGTTTCTAACAGTATTTATGCTGTTTTCCGAATATAATTGTGATGAGGTTTGATCAGTAACAAATTTTTCACCACATGTTACGATATGGTCGGAAATTCCAGGTACATATTTAGTAGTCCTTCGAAAGGATTGATGATAGCAGTTTCTATGAGTATGTATTTGTTGTTCCAATAGAAAATTTGTCTTTGTCAGTATGCATTCGGATCTACTTTAAATACAAAAATTATATCAGAATGACACAACCAAATATTTTAAACAGTATCCACTTGTAAATCCAAACATTTAAAGATATATTTTAATGAGAACCAATCAGAACAGTATCTAATGTAACGCGTGCGGCTTTCCGTGGCTAAATTTTAAAAGTATTTTTAATAAATAGCTTTAACGGATTTGAACAATTTTAATTTGCAATTCCAGATGAATAGTTTTAATTGTTAAATAGGGATCTATGAGATCAGTGTCTTTGTGTAATGTTTATTTTCCAATAAAAACACATTTTATTGAAAAAAAAACATTACACTGACCTCATAGATCCCTAACGATTAAAACTATTCATATGGAAATGCAAAACTGTTCGAATCCGTTAAAGCTTATTTATTGCAAATAATTTTAAAATTTAGCCACGGAAAACCGCACACGTTACATTAGATACTGTTGTGATGGATTCTCATTATAATATTATCTTGGATTTACAGGTGAACACTGTTTAAAATATTTGGGGTTTCATTCTGATATGATTTTTGTATTTAAATTAGATCCGAATGCATACTGATAAAGACTTATATAATTTACTGTATAGGAACAACAAATAAATACTCGTAGAAACTGCTCTCATTAATCCTCTTGAAGGAATACTAAATATGTACCTGGAATTTCCGACCATATCGTAACATGTTCTGAACAATTTGTTACGGATCAAACCTCATCACAATTATATTCGGAAAACAGCATAAATACTGTTAGAAATTGATCGCATATAACCCCATTCGAAGTGATTAAACTTATATTTGTAATTGCAGTTCAAAACTGACCTTCCTTTTTACCCATTCAAACAAATGAAAACACATTTAATATATTACTGAAAAAAAACATTAATACTCATAGAAACTGATCTCATAAATCCCTATTCAAACATTACAATTTGTAATCTTCAATTGCAAATCAAAACTGTTCTAACCTAATGCAGCTCGTTTCTTATAGAAACACTTGCCATTTAACCACGAAAAGCCGCACGTTTTACATTAGATACTGTTCTCATAAATTCTCATTGAGATAGTATAAGTAAATGTCTGGATTTACAAATAGATACTGTTTAAAATATTTGGTTGCTTTATTTTGATATAATTTTCATATTTAAATTAGATCCGAATCTTTACTGATAAAGACATATAATTTACTAGAGGAACAACAAATAGATACTCGTAGAAACTGCTCTCATCAATGCTCTTGAAGGAATACTAAATGTGTACTTGGAATTTCCGACCATATCATAACATGTAGTGAACAATTTGTTACTGATTAAACCTCTTCACAATTATATCCGGAAAACAGCATAAATACTTTGAGAAATTGATCGCATCTAACCCCATTCGAAGTGATTAAACTTGTATTTGTAATTGCAGTCGAAAACTGACCTTTCTTTTTACCTATTCAAACAAATGAAAACACATTTAATATATTACTGAAAAAAAAACATTAATACTCATAGAAACTGATCTCATAAATCCCTATTCAAACATTATAATTTTGAATCTTCAATTGCAAATCAAAACTGTTCTAACCTAATGCAGCTCGTTTCTTATAGAAACTCTTGCCATTTAACCACGGAAAGCCGCACGTTTTACATTAGATACTGTTCTCATAAATTCTCATTGAGATAGTATAAGTAAATGTTTGGATTTACAAATAGATACTGTTTAAAATATTTGGTTGCTTTATTCTGATATAATTTTCATATTTAAATTAAATCCGAATCTGTACTGATAAAAACTTATATAATTTACTATAGGAACAACAAATAGATACTCGTAGAAACTGCTCTCATCAATCCTCTTGAAGGAATACTAAATGTGTACTTGGAATTTCCGACCATATCATAACAAGTAGTTAACAATTTGTTACTGATTAAACCTCATCATAACTATATTCGGAAAACAGCATAAATACTTTTAGAAATTGATCGCATATAATCCCATTCGAAGCGATTAAACTTGTATTTGTAATTGCAGTTGAAAACTGACCTTTCTTTTTACCCATTCAAACAAATGAAAACACATTTAATATATTACTGAAAAAAAACATTAATACTCATAGAAACTGATCTCATAAATCCGTATTCAAACATTATAATTTGTAATCTTCAATTGCAAATCCAAACTGTTCTAACCTAATGCAGCTCGTTTCTTAAAGAAACACTTGTCTTTTAATCACGGAAAGCCGCACGAATTACATTAGATACTGTGCTCATAAATTCTCATTGATATGGTATAAGTAAATGTTTGGATTAACAAATGGATATGGCTTGACTCATTTTGCTGGTCAATGCGGATATAAACTGATAACAATTTCAACAGCAACTTTACCTAACTCTTATAGAAACTTATTGACCATATAGGTTCTCATAGATACTTATTAATTTTTGATAATTTTCAATACGGATTGATGAGATTTTTTTGACAGGGTAGCCAGACACCGTTTATATCGAAGAAACTGTACTTTTCAAGGGGAAAACCAGATAACCTAAAAAATATGAATTTTGCTGAATAATGCCATTAACATCTTGCAAATCACTTACCACAGAATCTTGCAAACCTTTAGGTCATATATTATTAATGTTATTATTTTTAACGCCAAAAATAACAATAAACAGAAAAAAATCCATATAAGTATTCGCCAAATAAATAAACAAATGGCCTATAAATAGTTCACGAGTTCTCCACTTTGGCGCTGGCATCTTAAATTCAGACGCCTATATGCCAAATTGGAAAAACTAGATTCGTGCTGTTTTAATGTGCATAACTGAAAAAGAAAACCGTAATATTACAACAATAAATTGTCATTCGAGTACTACTGGTTTGAGTTAAAGGCATATGGATAGCAAAGCAAATAAATGTCAAATTATTTAGATCTTTTAGGAGTTAACAAAGAAATTGTACAATATCCTAGCTATATTTATATTTACATACATAGAATTTATTGAATGTTACTCAAAACAGATAAAATATTCGTGTGCCATCCAGAACGGTTACAAATTTTTAAATGCCTGAAAATGCACCAGTTTAAAACAGTATCAATTTCGAAGGCAAAAAATGATATGACAGGCATTGAGGGAGTAAGCGTGGGAAGAAAGATTTGTATAAGCTACAGGAGCTCCGGAGAACTTGGAGGAACTCTGAGAAACTCCAAGGAATTTTTCGCAAAATTATGACACTGACGTCACCTTACGCATACGCGGGAAAGGAGGATAGTGGTGAATAAAACTGAAAACAGAGTCAAGTGGCACACGCCACTGAGCGACACTGATTTGATAATTAAAAAAATTTGTAAAAATTATTTTCAATTACACCCCCTCCAAATTCAAAAGCCAATAGGAACTGCTGCACACATCACCATATCCTGGCTCCAAGGTAGTTATGGACGTAAAAACGAGAATCGGCTTTAAGCGATATGAACAATATGACCATTTTCATGGGCAATAATACAATATCTTACCGTATGTAGTAAATTCCATGATATTTAAACGTAAATGGCTCCAAAATAGTTCTAGTCATACTGCGATGCACTTATTGTTGGATGCACAAACCAGGGACCATAACCGAACCAAAACCGTAACCGAAAACCGCACCGTAATTACGATTTTTCTCTAACCATAACCGAAAACCGAAAATGGTGTACGTTAGGTAGTCGTAGCCGAAACCGAGCCGAAATAAATTTAGTTCTCGGTCCCTGCAAGCATTAATTTTTTTTTTTTTTTTTGTTTGGCATCTGGCCACTAACCATACAGCCAATCGCTACCCAAAAAAAACCATTTATTCCAATTAACCTATGTCGACAATGAAAAAATAAATATTGAAGATCAACAAAGGAGAAAAAACAGGGACACATGCTTCTCGTCCTGGGGTCTGTCAGGACATTCATTTTTTTTTGACACAAACAAAATTAGAGGACCACTATAAATTAAGGGATGCAACAGAGGAGCATTAATTTAATTTTAACCGAAAACCACACCGTAATTACGAATTACCGGATTGAGGCTGCTTTGAAAACTGAAACTGAAAACCAAATTAACGCTGCTTTGAAAACTGAAACCGAAAATGGTGTACATCAGTTAACCGTACCCAAAACCAAACCGAAATAAATTTTGGTTTCGGTCCCTGGCACAAACACTTGGTAACTATGCCTTATTAGAATTATAGAAATATATTATTTGCATTTGTTCTAAATGATGCTAAGTTAAACTCCGGCGCCTGTCACTAAATATCCTCTTGTACTGTGAAAAGGATTGTTCACCTACCGATGTAAGTAAAGTTTCTTATAGATGGCAGGTTTATATCTGGCATTGAATAGTTTATTTTTTTGCCACTTAACTTGTATGTAATTGTAATGTTTATATCAATTTTTACTTACCAAGATTTCATGTTCTTTTTGACTTGTTCTACACCGTTTTATGGTATTACTGAATAAAGGTTATTATTATTATTATTATTAATAGGTCTACTACATGCCAAAATGTTGGAAAACCGAGGTATTTTCTTAACACTGTATCCAGTTTGTGTTTTACTACTCAGCAACATCCCCTGATATTCTAAAAATATATTGACGTAGATCAAATATAATGTTCATAGCCATGTCCCCCCTGCTTTACGACACTCTCTGGAGGTAGTAATGTCTTTGGCAACATTTCGTAAAATACTTTAATCTGACTTTGTGCTTTTAGAAACACTTTTCTTACACTGGATATCAGTTTATCAACGTTAGAGTAACACTGTCTAATAGTTTCAGCAACTCAGTGCAGTCTGTGAGCTAAGCACGTAACATGAACCATGTGGTCGTACGTGGTACGTTTCTTTCAAAATTTTTCCAGCTGCCTTCATATAATTAACTACGTCTGTAATAAACAATACAAATCCATGTAAATTTTGCTCATACTGTTCACCCCATAATGTTTTCAAAGTTGACTGCACTAATTCAGCTACAGTTGCTGAATTCCAGTACTCTAGATGCAATCAAGTGTCTGTACATTGAATGTGCCGCCTCCATTTCACTAGCTATCACATTTACTGTCTTCATGATTCAGGCATTTGTTGTTCCATCAACGCAAAGATAGATTTGTTTTTCATTTAGCTCTAAATATTTTTTCTTTCACAGTGTCACAGAGTCAAATAACTTGTTCTCACTGTAGATTCTGAGGGCACTTGAATGGTCTTATAGTCCCCATTAACACATTTTTGCAGAAACTGTCTAAAAAGAGGATTGTCTAGTTTTGTCCATGGATTGTTACACACCACCATTACTTCTACCAAAATCATAGTTTTTATGACGTTCAGATGAAACATATTTTAAAATGTTCTTTCTACTTGCATGTCCACGAAAATGTTTTTTTCACAGCTTGTACACCATTAAATCGCAGTTCCAGAAAACCTTCAATCCACGAAAGTACTGTATCTCTTAATGGAATGCATTCGAAGCCACAATAATTTACGACATATTTACTTTTATCAAAAGCTGAAAATGTGCTGACACGTTTCTGTAATCTGTATTGTTACTCCATAATGCGTATGACAAATTCGTATTTAGTCGCTGTGTAATAAAATAATAATTGTTCAACCTTTTTTATTTCAAGTGCTTTCATATGTTTAAAGTCTTCTGCAAAATATAAAACGCATTTGCGGTTTCTTTTGCTATTACTACTGTTTACCATATACTATTTGCTGTCATAAAAAAAGTACAAAGTGAGCGACAAGACTGCTGTCTGTGTGGTGCCGAGAATTCTTATATTTTTCAAAAGTTCTTACCTTATATTGCTTTGTATATGTGTGCAGATAAAAATAATTTTTTAAATTAAGAATTGTTTATTACCAAATAAATAATTTCTCCACGTTTGTAATAAATAATTTACGACACTATGAGTTTTATGTCATACTTTTTATTTCTTACCACAAAAGTATTTGTTTCATATAAATAATGCATTTATTTGCTTATATGAATCACAAGATTTTCGACTCAAAACATTATATTTATCTGTGTGAAGGCCGTCTCTGGCGTAACTACCTGGGAACCGGGGTTTGCTGATCACTTACAATTATTACTACCCTCCTTTTCCGGCTAAGGTATAGTTATCGAAACAAAGTGCATGTTATAAGAACTCCTAGTAGGAACTCTGAAGGAACCTAGAGGTGCTAAATTTCATCCGCGATCATCCCCTTGGCAGATGTTCAAAACAAGAACGTCTGAGTCAGCTTTAAGGTCAATTTGTCAGTGTAAACCTTACATAATATAATCTATAATAATGTTACTTACCTGTTCTACCTTAATGAATCTATTATTATATGACATTTGAAGAAGTATTTACACAGATGGGAAGAACGGCAACTTGCTAGTTGAGCAAAATTTGGAGTGACAAAAATATAATGCACAAAGAGCAGAATTGCTAATACATTAGTTTTCTCCAACTTTTGAGATGTAAGTTTGCAAATGTTTACTACAAATTCCCTGGGTAGCCTATTGCACTAATAACTCAATTCTCCAAGAAATACGTCCACAAAAGCAACTCTTCCACATCATATTCTCTCGATCATCTTATTATTTGGTTACATTAACTGGAGAGAAGAGAAAGTCCAAAATGTTGGGCTGATGTCACAAGGAGCTGATAGGAAAGATGGGTGAGACAGCCTAGAAATCTGTAAAATACTCTCACAATTGAGTGCCAGTTTATGTACTGATGCCATAGCTGCCGGGGCTAATCTAACCTAGTCCGCCCCTGATTACAAACAGTGGTTATTAATTGATTGATTGATTGACCAGCATACGATAGGCATTGCAACATCCGGCGTGAGGCCTTACCATAATAATATGTAGTTTTAGATTATATGTGAAAAATATGCACCTATATTTCACTGGGGCGTACGCAGGGGGGGCAATTGTACCCCCTCGGTTTCCTCGTAATGACGATTTCCAAAAAAAAAAAAACAGAAAACAGAGTTTTTATCCTATTGTTTAGGTACCTATATTCATTATTACTATTTATAGGTTGAGGTATTTCAACTATTATGTATTGTGTAGTCTTTAATCAATAATAATTATTAATATGATCAATCAATACATGAAATCAAAGGAAAAATGGCAAAAGCAGTCAAACAAATAATAAGTTTCTGTCTGAATTAGGTATAAACGTAAACGCTGAAACAATCTGATAACAATGTGACTCTAGGTACAACTTGTAGTAACAACGATACAAGTGATACGAACGAACTTCTGCATGAAATTATTCCGAAAAGGTAAGTTTTTTTACCACAATTTGCATTTTTTTAGGTAAGTGAAAAAAAAAGTAGAAAAGGAATGTCTTATTAGTTAATTGACCTGACTGCCCTCCCCAGAACACATTCCTGCGTAAGTGCCTGATATTTACCACATGGTCAATTACAAAATGTTTAAAATAAAAAATTGTCTTGCCTTTTTGTTAAAAATTATCGGTTTTATGTAAGAGATCGTAAAATATGTAAATTATGTTTGAGTCTGAACACTGGCATTGCTGCCACTCCCGGGAAGTATACCGCTGGGCCAGCTACATTTATGTTGGGTTTTCAATGTGGTTATTAAAAGATAATGTCTTAGTAAAAACTACACCTAGGTCTTTAATTTCATGTAGGGTTTCAATTCCTATGCCTTTAATTATGTATCTACCAATGATAGGATCCTGTTTCCGTGAATAAGAAATTATCTTGCATTTAGATTAATTTAAGGCCAAGTCGTTGTCTTGACAGTAGTCTGTTACTCCATCAACATCTTTCTGTAACTTAT
Source organism: Rutpela maculata (assembly GCA_936432065.2). NCBI lineage: Eukaryota > Metazoa > Arthropoda > Insecta > Coleoptera > Cerambycidae > Rutpela > Rutpela maculata. Next base: position 34,349,300 of record OW386287.2, on the reverse strand, counting down.
CAACATCTTCTGTGGTTTCGACTACTCGATATGCTTTAAAATCATCTGCATAGAGCAAGAACTTAGAGTACTTAATGTAGGTATTCAGTTAGCTAGAGTTTAATTTAGATATTTGCTGGAAGAAAAGTATTTTAATTTATTACCTAGCCACAGGGCCGCCGACAGGGGGAGGCAGGGGGGGATAAATCCCTGGCTATATTACGTCATATAGGCTAGGCATTCAGTTGTGCACATTTGGCGATTCTCAAAAGAATGGATGTTCATATTCATAACTATCATAACACTGTTGTAGTTTTTTAATAAATTTAAAACTTAATGCGAACAATAAAATGACAAAACCTTCAAAGAGGAAAGGGGCCCTCAATAATAAGCAGTCCCGGGGCCCGGTAGAGCTGTTGGCGGCCCTGCCTAGCCATACGTCATCTTAACTGCTGTCAGACCTTTTAGGGGTGAATGCGTCAAAATTAATTTGTCCAAGAAATACTTTAGGCAATCTAGGCTAGCAACTAGCAAGTATGAATAGAGTTAAGAGGTAAAATTGAAATGTAGACTTATCTGCGCCTTTCCTGTATATTTTTGTTGGTATTTCTGGATATATGATGTCACACTGCTCTTCACTATGATTTATTGCTTCATGAGTGGTTCGGGTTGCATTTTTCGATGCCCCTTGTCACCATGTGTTTTTCACTTGTTTATGCACTTGGAGATTTTAATCACCGATATTAAACATTAGCTATACAACTTACTGTTGTTATTTTTTAAGTAGAATTTTTCGCTCAACACAACATGATTTTGTCCTATTAGACCGGTTTATGACCAGGTTTTTAGGCAAATCACTAGGAGCATTTTAAAGCGTGTCCGTTGTTTATGAGCATCCGTATGTAGCTTTATGTAGCTGTTGATAGTATAATAGCTGATGGTATTCATGGCCTGGACGTTATTTTTTTTGGTTAACCCATATGGCCGCCGATACATAACAGCTATCTCTTCACCATATACCTTGTTTGCTCCTAACATAGTCACATTATATGTCCATTAAAAAAGGATAGTGTTAGAAAAATAGCGGGGGGGATGCCGATAATCGGGTAATAAATTATTCCAATCACACACAACAATAAATTAAATTAGATTTAACCACGTTATAAAATTTATTAATCTGGATTTAAAGCACAATTAATAAGTTTCAAAATTAAAATTATTGAAACAATATTAATAAAAATAACTTGAAAAATAATAATTAATACTCTGGCGACTGTCTTAGCCACGCCAGCACGATCGAGATAATGTTACAGGCGCCCGAACAGGCAAGTCGCTTATCCCCTATTTCACCGACGTGGCATCTTTTCATCGGCGGACAGGACTTCTACAGGGGGAACCGCTAACAATAGATAAATATATCATCCCATAAGCAACAATGGCGGGTATGTGTAGGAAGGTAAATATTTTCATTAAAATGAATTATTGCAATTCTTGCATTACCGGCTCTTTATACAACATGATGTGCATGCAATATTACAGTAAGATAATGCTTGATATATTTCAAATTTAATTAGCATAAATTTTGAAATACATCTATTGTTACAAATCTGTAAAATGTCTCAACATTCATAAAAATTACATTTCTCTATTCTTTCTGAAATAATAAGCGGGTAAGTATTATACCTACATATTTACATGGCTAAATTGTTAATATTATTAATTTGAATGTTGGTCATTTTAATTTATCATGTTTCTGCACTATTGAATGGCATATTTAATGAACACACCACAAATGAGGAAGGTCGTTACAAAATAAGTCTTATCCACTTTTAGTCATATTCTAGTTAGCAACGTGAATTATTCCTTACACTGCTTTCATAGTCATATCTGCATGTTTTGCCCTGCCAAATCGATTACCATCCTATATGGTACAGTACCTAGAGGTAAAAAATATGCAAAACTTCGGAATAATGTCATATTGAACGGATTTCGTTCATTTTTGGCAGTATAATAGTAAATGCTTCACCGAAAAGTTTCTATATTGTGCGGGGGCTTGCTAATTTATAGGGGGTGGATGCCACTCCCTCTCAGGGGGTGGCACTTAAAATATATATATTTATTGGAGCTGAAGTAGAATCAAATTTTAAGAAGAAAAGGTTCTATGTAATTTTTCACATAATTTGATAGTTTTTAAGTAATAACTTCAAAATTGCGATTTTAGCTTAAAAAAAAAAAAAGGTATTTCCAAACGGCTTTCGTCAAGTATCTCGAAAAATATTACTTTATCGAAAAAATGTTACAGATCAATTACAGAAAGTACAAACTGGGAATTAATTATATTTTTTGTTTATTGATGTAGGATTCATAATTTCGGAGATATTTAAGTTTACATTTGGGATCCAAGTGTTCATAAGATAATTATTTAGAGTGAGAGTTAAATATCTCAGAAACTGTGACACCTACCTACGTCAAGGATGCTAATAGGTAAAATAATAGGTTATTAATTAATCTTTCAACTGTTTTTTTATTTGTTTCTGTAACATAAAAACAAATGACCGAAGCAATGTGCGTCTACACATTTTTTTAATAACAATGTCGCCATTTTGTTACTGGAATTAGCCGATAATTAAAAAAAAGGAATTTCAAACACTGTTTTTCGCTTGTTTATTTATTTACACAGATTTAATAGTTTCGGAGATATGAAAGTTTACAAATGGCGTCCGAACGTTTATAAGACGAAAAATGCAGTTTAAATGTTAAATATCTCAGAAATTGTGACACCTACGTCACGCATGCTAGGGAATGAATTAATTGCGCTTTCAAATTATTTTTTACTCGTTCCTCTAGCATAAGAAATAAGGAAGTTATTAAGGAAAAATGTGCGTATTTATATTTTTTTATATAAAAAGGTCGCCATTTTGTTACTCTAATTAGCCAGTAATTTAAAAAAATTATCTCAAATACAGTTTTTACAGTTAAAATGTAGCATTACCTAGATGCTCAAATTTTTTTGCTCATTTAAAGCACTTGCTTTAGAAAAAAATGCATTTTAAACTTTAAAGGTAATTTCGAAACACTTGGTTACCAAATATAAACTTAAATATCTCCGAAACTATTAATCCTACATCAATAAACAAAAAATATAATTAATTCCCAGTTTGTATTTTCTATAATTGGTCTGTAATATTTTTTTCGATAAAGCAATATTTTTCGAGATACTTGACGAAAGCCATTTGGAAATACCTTTTTTTTAAGCTAAAATCGCAATTTTGAAGTCGTTATAACTTAAAAATTATCAATCTATGTGAAAAATTACATAGAACCTTTTCTTCTTAAACTTTAATTCTACTTCTGTTCCAATAAATAAATATATTTTTTAAGTGCCACCCCCTGAGAGGGGTGGCATCCACCCCCTATAAATCAGCAAGCCCCCGCACAATATAGAAACTTTTCTGTGAAGTATTTACTATTATAAACACACCACAGATAGTAGACCACCCCCAAATCCATAGCCAAGGCTGTGCGGAAGGGGGTTACACATTTGGAAAAACGCAGACATACATCCACACCCCCCGATGTTGTCAATACCGGGGCTGGGGGTCGAACCCAGAGCGCGGTAGGCAGTCGATCAGCATATTCGCCACTCAATACGCCTTAACCGATTGAGCTACCGCGCCGGTGCTATGCTGCTAAAAATGAACGAAATCCGTTCAATATGACATTATTCCAAAGTTAAAACCTCTAGTTACTGTACTAATATAAGATGTGTCTGAAAATTAAATGTTTTTCCATAATGCGCCTTATCCATCAACTATGCTATTTCCAAGCGAATCTAATCCAGATATGGCAATGGGTCTTTTCCCTATTCGGGAATTTTCCCAAAAATGGTTTTTTTCTAGGCTTATTCCCATTTTTGAATTTACCGCCAATTTAACTTCTAGACTAAAAGTTAGGTTAGGTTAGAAACTTTCTCAAAAATGGGTTTTTTCCTGGGAGGGTTAATATTAAAAAAAATTGTTTTTCTTCCCATTTTTGAATTTGCCGCCAATTATAACCTAACATTTAGACTGAAAGTTAGGTTAGGTTAGAAATTTCCCCAAAAATGGGTATTTTCCTGGGAAGGTTAAAATGAAAAAACCCGTTTTTGAATTTGCCGCCAATTTTAACCTAACTTTTAGACTAAAAGTTAGGTTAGAACTAAATCAAAGAAAAATAGCATTAAAGCCGTTATGTTATGAATACAATCAAATATACCTAACATATTTAATATCAAAATTATGGTCTTTTAATGACCAATTCATTTTGATAAAAACAATATTTTTCCGGGGAAAAAACGGTTTTTTTTCTGGGCAAAAACCCCAAAACATAAAAACCCGGTGGTTTATCCATCTCTGATCTAATCCAATTGGGCCAATTGTAAGGATGTATTTTGATCATGTGATTTAGCATATTATGCAGGAGTGCAAATTAATTAGTTTTAAATCTAAGAACTTCGTTAGACTTATTTTGGACTGGATTGGAATAACAATTCATATAGTCCAGGAAATATCTTCGCACCCGTTGGGGAAAATATTCTCAGTCGGTTTTTTTGCATAATCTTATGGAAAATGGTCACCTAAAAACATATCTGCATGTTGCCAGGTCTAAAAATGGGTAAAAAATTGTTTAAACAATTTTTTTTAAACAAATTGCAAAAATTATTTATTTTGCTCCGGACAAATTTTTTTTTAGATTTTTTTGGCGATTATGAACAAAAAAGGTCTCTAGCAGCTTTTCTTTGAAGTTGATAGTTTTCGAGATATTAATTATTTAAAGTTCGAAAAAACACAAAAATGGCCATTTTCAACCCTGAAAAACAATATGAAAACAAAAAATTTTAATGTTGCTAAAAGCCTTAAATATTCTTTAAACACCCCTTAACAAAGTCCCAGAGCATTTTAGGCTATTATGTTATTGCAACCCCTTGTTTTTTAATTGATAACACAGGTCCACAAAAAAGAAAAGTGGTCTGCGCGGGAGTACTGACCATACCTATTCCCTGTATTTTGAGCTGCTGAACACAAATCTGGCCTTAGTTTTTCCTCATCACGTCAAGTTTTTTTTTTAACAGCAAATAAATATATAAATATTATAAAAAATATTACGATTCAACAGACTTTTTTGCTGTTAAAAAAAAGCCTGACGTGCTGGGCAAAAACTAAGGCCAGATTCGTGTTGAGCGGCTTAAAATACAGGGGATAAGTATGGTCAGTACTCCGGAGCAGACCACTTTTCTTTTTTGTGGGCCTGTGTTATCAATTAAAAAAAAGAGGTTGCAATAACATAATAGCCTAAAACGTTTTGGGACTTTGTTAAGGGGTGTTTAAAGAATATTTAAGGCCTTTAGCAACATTCAAATTTTTTGTTTTTCATATTGTTTTTCAGGGTTGAAAATGGCAAATTTTGCGTTTTTTCGAACCATAAATAATTAATCTCTCGAAAACTATCAACTTTAGAGAAAAGTTGCAAGAGACCTTTTTTGTTCATAATCGCCCAAAAAACCTCAGGATAAACAATTTTTGCAATTTGTTTAAAAAAAATTGTTTAAACAATTTTTGACCCATTTTTAGACCTGGCAACATGCAGATATGTTTTCAGGTGACCATTTTCCATAAGATTATGCAAAAAAACCGACTGAGAATATTTTCCCCAACGGGTGCGAAGATATTTCGTAGACTAATAGAGAACTTTAAAGTTACGAATGATCCGAATTATTGTAATTCTTCGGCAGAAGCAAACGCAGATTTTCATGAGTCTGTTTCAGAGAATCCAAAGATCTTAGAATTTAATGCCTTTTATTTTTATAATATTGCTCTTATATCATTTTTACGATGTAGTGTATGTAGTTGCATAAGTGTTTCAAACATTTTATTTTTTCTATACTTACCCAATAGTTTTTTCAAAATGCGCCTTATCCGGTCTGTTGCTCCAAAATGCTTCTTATCCAAATTTAATTTTAAATTTTCAAGAATACGGAACATACATGCTTTAAAAGACTTGTGATTTAATGATCTATTAATAATACTCTTATGGCAAAACCTAGCTAAGAACAAAAAGATGTGCTAATAACGGAATACAGTTTTTTTCGATTTCCTGTAATTTTCGTCTAATGGACAAGGCACATTTTGAAGTGATCCTCCTCAAATTAGACAAGCCTTAAATTCAATGTCAAGATTGTCTGGGTGGGAGTTACATATTTAAAATAATGAATAGCTGCTTTCTGAAGGATATTAAAGGAAATACGTATCGAAAGGATATTATAATTTAATTGCAATTCACCTTATTACAACTGTAAACCGAATCCCATCATGTTACGACTATGAAGTTTATATACCTACTTATGAAATGATCGATTTTCTTCATTTCTAAACTGCTTTCTGCAAATGGCACAGCACTTCACCAATTTGCACTAAATATATTGTCACTAAACTGTCTAAATATGACTTCTTCACCACTTCTTAATCGGAGAACATGAAAAACATTTATTAACTGAGATTATGATAATCGAACTGAACCGATCATGTCCGAAACGGCCGTGAATAGACAGACCGGCAAATCAGGAACTTAGGGCATGTTTGCAACTGACGTGCCTTAGACTGTGACTATCTCAGTCAGTAACAAACAAACCAATACGCATTATGCATCTAGATATAAGTTTTTAATCAGAGCGTATGGCAGTCAGTGTGCTAACATCTCGCACACTTTTCAGATCACCCTAATACAAGACAAAAACAAAAGAACTGCTTACTATGTATATTTCAACAGATAAATTGACAAAAATCTTTACATCTTATAAAATGCAAGTGAATATAAACAACATTGAAAGTAATCATAAGCATAACAATTAGCACCGATATAATTTATGCAGAATTGTCACTTTAAAAATACTTTACAAGTAATGCAACGTAACAGAAAATATTGCTAGTGAAAACATAATTTGTACAAGAAACAATAGTTTAAATACTTTACACTTTTTTAACACTAAAATAATGTGCGTACTGCTTATATAAATTAATAATTTAGCAAATATATAAAAATACACAAATTTACCTAAACATACATAAATCACGAATTTACATCACTTCTGAGCTGAAATCATAAAAGGAACTCAAACTCATCTCAATTTAAACTTTTTGGTTCTTTGGAAAATATTCAAGCCAGATCTAGAGGTGTCGTATCAGACACCCATTTTTTGCACATTAACAAAACTGATGGCAGTCTGACGCTGCTTTTACAAAGTAATTTACCACTAACGATAAGTAATGTAAAAAATAATTAGGACCGATAACTTTAACAATTAACTGTATTTAATATTTGATATTAAATATGACGTTTATCAAAGCAGTTTTAAAAAAAGTGCACAGCAAATACTAGTGGATAAAATGTTTAAAACAATAAATACACTGTGCCACATAATAAAATACTTTAAACGCTCAGAAAAATGGAGGACAATTTCATATCTAATTTTGTAATAATGGATATTTGTGAGCAATATTTTAATTTGGACAACAGTTTGTGAAAAAATCACAAAATTGACAAAGATTTATGAGAAAAAAGGCATCAAAACTGTTTGTGATGGGGGCTAGTAATAAATGTATATCATCGGTGCACGCAACATATTCTATCGGAGGGGGTGAAAATCAAAATACTTTTTACAAAAGCTCCTCAGATCAACCTCGCAATGACATGTACCGATTGAAACTACCGACAGTTCAATTCATCACTATCCTCCTTTCCCGGCTTAGGTGTACTAGTAAAGTAAATTCTTTTTCAACACACGACTTATCTTTTTAGTTTCTTACACGTTCCTCTAATAGCTCTTTATACTAATGTAAAAATTGAATACCCAAAATTATATTTTATAGTAAAAATTGTGTGTTTAAGAAGTGTGTGTTGTGTGTTTAAAGGAAAGATGGTTTTACTCTCACTACAAACTGAGCACTGACAGAGGCAGCACAGGCAGCACGATTCTAAGGAATATCATGTATGATGGAATACTGAAAATGGAACTTCCAGAAGGGTCTCAACTAGATGGGTGCAGCAACAACATTGTGGCAACCATCGTGGCATGAGACGGCGAGATCAGGCCCAGAGGAAACCAGACCGGGTGATGCGGCACGTGAACTGTTAGCTGGAGGACTAAGGATTAAAGGTAGCAGCAAACAAGACCGAGACGGTGATACTGACGAAGAGAAGAATTCCCACTTCATTGTATACTTCGGTTGATGTGGAGGTGCTTCAAACCAAAAGCAATATGAAGTACTTGAGAGTGACAATCGACACGAAGTTATCTTACTGGGGCCAAATCCAGGGCATGGCTGATAAGGCAGCAACAACAACAGCTACACTTAGCAGACTAATGGCAAATGTAGCTGGTCCCAGTGAGAGCAAACACAGGTTGATAATGTCTACGACCCAATCTCTCCTACTCTCCGAGGCGGAGATCTGGGCAGATGCATTGTGGAGAAATACTGAAAACTCCTTGCTGCAGGGCAATGAATAGGGGCATTAAGAGTGATGGACGGTTACTGCATGGTATCGGAACCTGGTATTCTGGTAATAGCAGGAACACCTCCGATCGATTTCCTTGCACAAGAACTAGGGCACCGAATTCAGAGGAAGGTGGACAACCAAATTACTAAGGTAGATAACCACATGGTTAAGCCGCGGACACAGCGAGGTGAACTACCACTTAACGCAGTTTCTGACCAGACATGATTTTTTACAATCCTACCTACATAAGATGGAAAAAACGGAAAATTCAGGATGCGTCTAGTGTGAGATGGGAGTCCGAAAAAGATGCACAACAAACATTCTCCAAATGTAGCAGATGGATTTGGGAATGGACCTTGTTGGAAGAGACCCAAACTGACACCTGACAACATCATGGGTATTATGCTGCACAGCAAGCACTGCTGAGAAGCAGTATCAAAATTCGTATAGACATTGCTTCGGCAAAAAAATGAGAGGAGCATTAAACGTGACAAGAGTCACGCAGAAGCATCGAATAGCAGGAACACCTCCGATCGATTTTCTTGCACAAGAACTAGGGCGCCGAATTCAGAAGAAGGTGGACAGCCAAATTACTAAGGTAGATAACCACATGGTTAAGCCGCGGACACGGCGAGGTGAACTACCACTTAACGCAGTTTCTGACCAGACATGATGTTTTACAATCCTACCTACATAAGATGGAAAAAACGGAAAATTCAGGATGCGTCTAGTGTGAGATGGGAGTCCGAAAAAGATGCACAACAAACATTCTCCAAATGTAGCAGATGGATTTGGGAATGGACCTTGTTGGAAGTGACCCAAACTGACACCTGACAACATCATGGGTATTATGCTGCACAGCAAGCACTGCTGAGAAGCAGTATCAAAATTCGTATAGACATTGCTTCGGCAAAAAAAATGAGAGGAGCATTAAACGTGCCAAGAGTCACGCAGAACGCATCGAATAGCAGGAACACCTCCGATCGATTTTCTTGCACAAGAACTAGGGCGCCGAATTCAGAGGAAGGTGGACAGCCAAATTACTAAGGTAGATAACCACATGGTTAAGTAACGGACACGGCGAGGTGAACTACCACTTAACGCAGTTTCTGACCAGACATGATTTTTTACAATACTACCTACATAAGATGGGAAAAACGGAAAATTCAGAATGGGTCTAGTGTGAGATGTGAGTACGAAAAAGATGCACAACAAACATTCTCCAAATGTAGCAGATGGATTTGGGTATGGACCTTGTTGGAAGTGACCCAAATTGACACCTGACAACATCATGCATTGCACAGCAAGCATTGCTGAGAAGCAGTATCAAAATTCGTATAGACATTGCTTCGGCCAAAAAAATGAGAAGAGCATTAAACGTGCCAAGAGTCCGCAGAAGGCGTCGAATTCCTTGCACAAAAACTAGGACGCCGAATTCAGAGGAAGGTCGACAGCCAAATTACGAAGGTAGATAATCACATGGTTAAGCTGCGGACACGGCAATGTGAACTACCACTTAATGCAGTTTCTGACCAGACATGATTTTTTACAATCCTACCTACATAAGATGGGAAAATTCAGGATGCGTTTAGTGTGAGATGGGAGTCCGAAAAAGATGCACAACAAACATTCTCCAAATGTAGCAGATGGATTTGAGAAAGCACCTTGTTGAAAGTGACCCAAACTGACATCTGACAAATCATGGATAATATGCTGCACAGCAAGCATTGTTGAGAAGCAGTATTAAAATTCGTATAGACGTTGCTTCCGCAAAAAAAATGAGAGGAGCATTAAACGTGAGACCCCACTCTTGAATCACTGTTGTGGACGGGGGATGTAGGGAAATGGTGAAGAAGGCAGATGGCATCACAACAAGGGAGGCACAGATAAGACTGAAGTAATGTGAAAGCAGTTCTGGTCTGGTTTCTCTTCGGGGATTTCAGAAGGGTTTCCTCTTTCGGTTAGCTAACACGCCGGCAACTACCTTCCTAAAGAACGAACGGATTCTCACTACAATGCACACATGGTTAGAGGCGTTAGATACCGTTGCCCTGCGTTACACGACAAGATAATAAAAATGAGATTTCACGAAGTGCGGAAAGAACTGGAAGCAGTATATCAGTCCTTCTTTTCCTAATTTTTCTGTTTTCTTCCTTGCACTCATTTCTCTCAGGATATTTAAAACTATATTTGTCAAATTTGTATACCACTCAGACTAATGCCCATCATTGTTGGCTTTTTGCATAACAAAATTACTAGCTCCCCAAATTTTCTTAAAGCCATTCGGAACAGCTTTTCAAAATGTTATGCCTGTCATTTTCATGAAAAATATTAAATTTTGTGATGCTTTTGGAATCATTTAAAAGCTTTGGAAATTTATGTTGATTTTGTAAACATTTCAACGTCTTACCTCAAAAATAACCATTATCACAAATTTAAGTAATTAAACCGTTAATATCCTCCACTTTTTCAAAGTACAGATATAAAACACATTTAAAATTGTACCTTCCTATCAACATCTTCAGATTATACACCATCACATTTTTTTCCTAACATTAATAAATATATCTAAAAGATAGAGTTCATGGTAAACTCGATACATTTTGTGGATTATAATTCAAAAATAGTTGGTTTTACTCAAATGACAAAAAAAACCATTAACCTCAGTTAAAAGTCAAATAGTGTGTAAAAGTAATGACTCGTTTATTCGTAAGCTGAAGGCAAAAATACATGATTACGAAATTTAAAAATCCGGGCTGGATAAAAAGTTCACCATTGGCTGTTAACCTTTATTAATGCACATAAAAACCAAAAAAATCTTAAAACAGTTGTCAGATGAGTAAATACTAAAGAGCACCATTGTAGAGATAAATTACTAGGCATCAATATTTACTTTTAATTCAATAACATTTGAAGTTCAACTCTACAGCACACTGAGAAGGTACATGAAGTAAGTATGGAATAAAAAGTTTTTACGTCACGTTGTCTTTCTTGGGGGAGGAGGGGGCGCTGGACACATTAAGGAATTAGAGTTTCCAGGAATGTTCTCATACAGCGTCGGCTTCACCAAATCGTCGGGAGGTCTGAAAAGTTGCAAAACCATTACTTAAGACTAAAAAATTCATATTCATTGAAAGGACACCGCACTAATCTTATGGAAATTGGATTCCGGTCAAATTGGCTGAAAACGTAGTATGCTATGCTCAAAGCTTCAAGCCATTCTGATCATAGTCTTCATGGACACAAAGTTCAAAAATGGATAGATTAAAAATTATTAAGTGTGGTATCAGTAAAAAACCGCTGAAAAAAATGCTATTTTTACGTTTTCTTAAGAACTTATTTTGGCTAGAACTTGATTTTCCCAAAAAATTCCAATGGGTTTATGTTTTTTGGGCTGTTGATTATGAATATAATAGTTATCTTGAACTAATTTGATCCTACTTTCGACCTGTCAGGTCATGTAAAAAGATCTTACCAGGAATTATGTCGGGAAGTTTTGAAATTTGGCAGGGTTGTAGATTTAGGTATCTATAACTAAAATCCACATTTTGCACAAAGCAATATCTGCCGCCGGCGTAGCCATTTTGCCAAGATGGCCGCCAAAAACAGTTTTTTTTTTTAAATATCTCATTTACCGTGGGTTTTAGAGTTAAAAGACTTATTACAAAAATGACAGAGGAGCAAATTTCCTACAAATTACGTTATATATTATGTTCTTTGTAAAATCAATAGATTAAATACAACAGTCGATTAAAGGTAACCATATTCATTTTACTTTCCCTAACAACAATTACTGTAGCCAATATGCTTAAATTTATGTGCTTTAAATGAACATAGAGCTATTGAATTCAATTTGGATTATTATTTGCAAATCCTTTCAACTGAAATTCTACCTACTTCTTACCTGCGCCACGTCTACCTGCGACTAAAGCAAACCTCCGCCTGCCGGAGGCTTTGCCCATAGTGCAAGTATAACAACGCTTCGTTATCTGTTATTTTTGTTATCATGGCATTGCACCACAAGTGTTTTGTGTGTGAAAATAGTTTTTCTGAAGGTGACACTGTTATAGTGAAAGAACGGGGTTTGACTACCTTTAACAATTAAGTTTGACTGTGAAAAATACCTTTTAAGACAAGCGAAAGCTCGTAATGATGCTCGTTATGGTCGTGCCATTGTTAGTCGGCTTCAACTTATTAGTGATCTGGTTGCAGCAGAAGGCCCATACCACATGTTGTGCATGAAAAAACTTTCTCGTGGCAACGACAGGCCTTTCACATCGTCCATTGGCAACAAACGTAGACGAGGCAATGGAGGATAAGAATGTCAGTTTAATTTGACTTTCGTTCACATGTAAAAACCGTCAAGTATAGATTATTAGAGAAATACGGCGATGACATCCTAATTGTTCAAACCGCAAATAAACCTGCAGTTGTTTGCTTCCGTAACACAGGGTTTAAACTGCCAACGGACGCTTGGTATAACAATAAGAAAACCGATGCAAGGGAGGAACGACTGCGAATCCTTAAAGCAGCTGCATCAATTGTGCTCGAAGACATTCGATCTGAGGTATGATATGACAACATATCCTCCTTCTGACAGATTTCTGGAAAATATAGAAGGTGTTGTGCCAGAGACAATGACAGCTTTTTTGCAAGGTGTTATTCTAAAAAACAAACGTGGCACATTAAAAAATACCAAGTTAAATGCACGGCTTTAGCGCATGTGGTTATCGCTCTGACCAGGCCATGTTCTTTTTTGTCATATTTACAAGTGGGTCTTGCTACATTTTTGTACAAAGAAATATGGATCCAGTGACCTTTTGAACGTACTATCATCTTTAGGGTTTTGCTCAACTCATGACGAAGCATTGCTGTTTAAAAAATGTGCCATTATGCGCCCAGAAATTTGCATTGAAGAAGGATCATTTTCACAGCTTGTCTTTGACAACGCGGATTTTAATACAAATACTCGCGAAGGTTTGCAGACATTTCACACTATGGGAGGCATCCATTGTATCACACCTTAAACAGCCATTACTCCAGATCAAACAATTGCACGATTTACAAAAATTTCATCAGCAAAAGTAGTTGGAGAGTTTAGATCTGTGGCGCTGAAACCTTTTCAGAAAAGACATAAATCGGGACTATAAATGATGACAATTCAAAATTTAGATGATATTAATCCGATTTCTGAAGTAGTATTACCATCCACTTCAGATTTGCTTTGGTTGTATGCAAAATGGACCAAACTTCCTTATACACCTGGATGGAATGGCTTCATAAAAAAAATACGCCGTGTACTTTACCTCTAGGTGGTGTGAACACAAGTACATACTGCATTGTTTCAGTTAAATATAAACTAAAACGAATTACGTGACTCTTGCTTTTATCCAACTTATTAATTGAATGTTCATAAACAATGAAAGTTACGCCGCTGACCCAAAATGAAATTGGACAAAGGTTTTACATAAATAGCTAGCTCTCTGCCATTCTAAAACACGTAAATTTCGAAAAATTGGTCACTAAAAACACCTTTAGACGAAACTAAACAAACATTTTCAACTTCACTCGACTGCTGTACCTAAACCGTTGATTTTAGAGAAAACATACGTATGACATGTTTTATAGAAAATTTCTCACTCTTTTGAGGCCATCTTGCCAATATGCGCGAGCGGTAGTGCTTGCTTTGTGCAAAATGTGAATCTTAGTACTAGACACTTATCTCTAGAATTATACCAAATATCAAAACTTCCAGAGTTAATTCCACCTAAAACTTCTGACGAATGGGCTATAACTTTGGCCAATTTTTGGGTCATTTCTGGATGTAATTTGACTAGAAATATAAAAGTTACACTTTATTCTCAACATCTCTAAGGAAATAGTTAAGAAATAATGGTGGAAATTATTCTAGCCAAAATAACTCTTTTAAAAAATGCAAAAATAGCATTTTTCAGCATTTTTTTTTACTGATTCCAGGCTCGATAACTTCTAATCTATCCATTTTTGAACTAGAGACTTTTGATCAGATTGGCTTGAAGCATAACATACTACATTTTCAGTCAATTTGACTGGGATCCAGTTTCCATAAGATTAGTGCGGGGTTCTTTAATGCATATTTTAATTAAACGTAACACCGATTGAAGAAAAATATGATACATAAAATAGTATTATACAGGGTGTTAGAAACATGATGGTCAATTGTAAATGGTGATGTATAAATAGGACAAAAGTGAACAAGAAATATTTTTCTTGTTGATTTTTATTTAAAAAATTGAAAAATATTAACTTAGGGGAAAGAAAGCCAAACCAAGGTGATACTCCAGGAGCCGATGCAAAAATGATACACTAGTACATTTTATTCCTGTCTAAAATTAAAAGGATCCCGCAGCTTTTACGTCTCCTTTACTCAGACAAATCTAGATCTACTAGACTTAAGAGGGTCATTGAGGTGACATAGAAGGCGATTAAAACACATTTTAAACACACATTTTTTTATGTGTAATTTGGCTTTCACTCCCCGGAGCTGAAACTTTGCACAGTGGTAGTTTATGACATGTCAATCAAAAGTCTCCATGGGCACAAAAAAATCGAGATATTGGCCAAAGAAAGTCATAATTTAACAATTATTTCAACAAAATCTTTAAAATGGATTCTCAAATGAAAAAAATGTATTCTTCATTTTTTGTTCAGAATAATGACTTATTGTACTGGTTTGAAGTAGTTTTACAACAAAATTATTATTTAAAAATTCTAATTCATTTATTTTAATTCATTTCATTTTTTAATTTTAGCCGTATTAAATAAATAATTATTTTATAATAAAATCAATTCAAACTAGTACAACACATTATTCTGAACAAAAAATGAGGAATCATTTTTTTCCTTTGAGAATCCGTTTTATAGATAAAAATTATTTTTAGTTGAATAAATTGTTGAATTATGACCTTCTTTGGCCAATATCTCTGTCATTAAAATTGTTTGTGCCCGTGGAGACTTTTGATCGACATGTTATAAACTACCACTGTGCACAGTTTCAGCTCCCGCAAGAGAAAGCCATATTACCTATAAAAGGTGCGGGGTACTTTGATATTTCAAGCTGTTTAGAAGAAATCATCAAACAAGGAACTTTTACGAATATCCTTATATGTCAGATTAAATGGGGTGTCTTATAATTACGTTAACAGGTCATATCTCTCAGGATCTTCTTGCCTGAGAGTTTCAAGTAATGAAGAGGATGCAGCTCTTGTGGAATATTTAAGAGAAAACCCTTTTGATTGCACAAGACTCGCTAAAGCTGCCACAAATTTACCTGGCTTTTGATCAACAGCGTGCCGAAGAATTAAATCCTCAGATTTGCTGAATCAAGTAGCGGCTAAAAAACAGTTATTAACTGAAGAAAAGAAGCAATCACGTGTCTTATTTGCATTAAATTACATTTATAGAGATATAGCATTTTGGAATAGAGTACTATTTACTGATAAAAAGGTATTTCAGTCAACTTATGATGGGCACATTCACGTTTATAGACCCCGAAATTCAAGGTTCGAAGAACCATATGTGAGCAGAACCCAAAGATCTGGACAATTCAGTGTAAATGTATGGGCATGGATTAGTTATAATGGAATGGGAACTTGTTGGAAAATTGATGGAAGGTTTGTTGCGCAAAATTATATACGAATACTGAAAAATATAATGATGCTGTCGGTAGAACAATTATATCCAAATAACAATTTCATTCTCCAACAAGATAATTGTCCTGTCCATACTGCTAATATTGTAAGAAACTGGTTTCAGAACAATACTATAGAAACATTACCATGGATTGCAAATAGTCCAGACATCAATTCCATAGAAAACTATTTACAAAAGAAATTTTCAACCTCAAAATTCAGAGGAATTATGGGATACAATTTCAAATACTTAGGAGGAATTGGCCAATGATGAACAGTATGTAAGAAAATTGATTCCTTAGCGGTTAAATGAAGAAATTTTTCGCAATGGTAGCATGACACTTCGTATTAAAAAATATATATTGTAATGTTTAAAGTTAATTTCAGCGTTTTCTGTTTTTTTTTTGTTATTTTTAAGTTTATTGCGTCTCCTTTGTGTTGCATCGAAATATTAAGTTATTTATATAATTAGGTCTTCTACAATTATATTTTCATGCTGAATCGTCTTTTATTAATAATAAATAATATAGGTTATGAAAATTTCAACATGATATGTCATTGTCATTGTATATTAAGCAATCCAAACCATGTGACTTTTAACATGGCGTTGTGGGCAAACATTCGGCAAACATTTGTTTTCATTCGTTAAATGTTTGTTAAAGAGTTTGTTTTTCGGTTGCCTTGGCTACGTTTCCGCGAGTTAAATGTGTTTGCTCACAACAAAATAATTTGACAGGTTGTTGGATTCCCTAATTAAAACCATTGCTATTCAATATAGTTAAGCCCGATTTACACAGTTAAAATATTGCAAAAATTATCATACGACTTGTCCCCAATTTTATTCCACAGAAGTGTACATAACAAAAGACAAGTTATGACTTTTCTGTAAAAAAAATTCTTTAAAAACAATCCAACTTCTGGGTGTGGGGTTATCTTGACCGAGTAGCAGTGATCGAGTGAAGCTTATATTTTAAGTCGCTGAAGTAAAGGTTTTTTAAACTTTTATTTTCTCAAATAAACATTTTTACTAATAAAGTTTGTATTTTCTCGTTACACCATTTAAACTTAAAAAGAAAAAAAATCACGATTTTTTAAAATAAAAATCGCTTAATTAATATGATTTTAATCCAATGATTTAGATCAGCTCAACCCTGGAGATAAGCCCAAAAAAAATTGGAAGGAAAAAATATCAAGTATAGCTAAGGACCACCCTACCGTATATGGTAATTGATTACATAGATCATTTCTTCTATCAACAATAAGTTTACCTATTAAATTAGTATAAAAAATGCTCTAATATGGTTAATAATTCAAATATTCCACGTCTTTATTGAATTAATTAGGTATTATTGTTATAACAAACATTATACGAAATTGACGACTTTAAAACGTGAATAGCGAACAGTCACCAAAATTAGCACAACTTCGCTAATTGCTTTCAAGGTCGTTTCTTCTTCGATTTGTCTGCATATAAGGCGACAGATGAATGGTATTAATATACAGATGGCTTGTTAAAATGAGGAAGCATTTATCAGAACAGTGTTAGTCAAATGAATAGTAAAAATTTTGCAAAACGTGCACTTACAAGGAATGTGACAGCTCGCCAACCACGGCTTCAAAATCGCCAATATAAGGTAACACCTATGGTCTAAGGTACTACAACACTACACGCGACACTCAACATCTAATATGAGCCTGCAACAACATCCGTATTTTCAGAACAAACACCAACATGCATCATTAAAACTGATTTTTCGAAAGTCGAATAGGTCTTACCTTGGTAATGGAATATCAGAGACCGCTCTCGGTGGTTTCTTCAGATCTTGCCTTAGTACTACAGGGCTAGGTGTAGACAATGGGAAATGTATGCTGTTAGTGGATCTGCTGTTCACCGATAACATGCTACCGAATCCGCTGGTTGCTGTGGGAGACATACAGCTATTGCCTATATCACTGCTGTACCTAATGTTAGTGTATTCCCTGCCCAATTGGATAGATTTCTGTAAAAAAAAAACAATAGAGTTCCTCAAGGAACAATGCTAGGGCTACAGTGAGGGGCTAGCTTCGAAACTGATATCAAATATTTGGCTACTTAACTTAAAATGCAATTTTTAAGTGTATTAATTAAATTATAACATTGTCAGAATTAGGTTTACTTACTTGTTCAGCCTTCATTCTTTCAGTTATGGTTTCAATATGATGTTGTACTGCTAAGTAAACAAATTTATATTGTGCTTCAGTCTGTACCATTCCCGAACGCTGGGACCTAACCATTTGTATTGTGCGTTGAATATCAATTTCACAGTCAAGCCCTAAAAATTCCAGTAATTAACATTATGGTTCTTGACAGACGTAGGAATCTTAACACTTACCGTGTTTTTTTAATTGGTCCAAAATCATATCTATCACAATAAAAGTGCCAGTTCTTCCGATACCAGCAGAACAATGCACCAAAATAACACCTGGGGGTTGATGGGGTGATTCCTGTTGTATACACTCCTGCCTTTTATTGACTTCATGCAGGAAGTTTAAAACACAGCCTGGGTCAGACGGGACACCATGATCCGGCCAGGCCTGCAAAAATACCATTGTTAACTGTGTTTTAGTTTGAGAATAATTTATCTAAAATTTACCTGAAAATGGTAATGATAGACTTTCCTCTCACAGTTCGATCCTTCATTGTTGACTGAAAATTCCCGTAGCGTATAATGCTGTGTTGACGATTCTGTTAAATTCTTAACTTTAATTTTGCCATAATCTTTGATACAATTTTGATCCGGCCAGTATCTGGCACACTTATTCTTTCCCCTTTCTGTTTCTTTGGTGGTCATTACGATAACTCTACAGTTCTCTTGCCAAACCATCTGCCAAAAGTCTGCGATGGTCGAAGGAAGGCATCCCTGAGTGGCTATATAAACTTTACCACTTGGATCGCTACCTAGTTCTGTGCCGATAGAGTCATCAGCTTTCCATTTGATGTAATTGGCATTTATATAATCTGCACCGGGAACAGCAGGATCCACATCTTTTAATTTCACCCGGGTGTCATCAACTGCAAAGAATACCAATTTCAATATAACATAAAACAGTGAATAGAGAGTATATTTTAGGTATTATGCAAATCACAACTTACACACTTTTTATTTATTATGAAAATACCTACTTTCTATATAAAAGCAAATAAATAAAAAATAATTAATTGTAAAAATAAAACAGTGAATGTTGGAAAACTCTATTTTGGGACAGTTACTAGGTTTCAGTGATAATGAAAATTTTACTTAAGATAAGATGGGCGAATCATTAATTCAGTCATTTGGAGAATGAAACTTGTTCAGGGCGAAAGACAAAAATAGGTGGTATTTTTTTCACAATACTACGCGTACTTCCATAAACAAAACCTTTTCCTTTTGAGTTTTTCATAAAATTTAAAGCGATTTTCTTGAATACACATGTGATTTACGGCAAAGTATATAAATGATTCATTTCTGTGAATGGCAACGCAAATTTGAAAGGCAATGCCAAAATTTATAAACTGAGTGTTTGGGGTATTGCACCTGCTCCCTCAAGGACATGCATTGCACTAAGTGTTCAACATTCCACAACTGTGATTATGAACAACTAGAAATAATTTTCATTGCAACAGTGAAATTTTGTAGCATATATGCCATGTCTTTCAGTCAATCATTACACAGCCACACAAAAAAAATTTTTCTTTCTGATCTGGGGATCAAACTTTCATCTCCTATAGTATTTTGACCCGCTGAATCCAAATCTGCCATCAGATTTGAGCCAGCACGTCTTAGTTTTGCATAAAATGCAAAAAAACCTTGAGCTTGTAGCACTTATTTTCACGTTTTTTTGCATTTTCTGCAAAACTGACACGTGCTGGCTCAAATCTGATGGCAGATTTGGGTTCAGCGGGTCAAAATACTATAGGATATGATCCCCATAACAGAAAAAAAAATTGTGTTTTTTATCTGGGGATCAGACTTTCATATCCTATAATACTTTGCTCTGCTGAATCCAAATCTGTTATTAAATTTGCGCCAGCACGTCTCAGTTTTGCAGAGAATGCAAAAAACCTTGGCTCAGTGGCATAACTAGAAATTAATCCTGGGGGGGCAAACCCTGATCTGACTGACCTAATTTTTATTTTTTACTTAACCTGTTACCTGTTACACAAAATACGAGCCCTGTGGGAAAAAAATTCGGAAAATTGATGAGCGAGGGGGGAAATACCAAAAACATTTTAACGAGCGGGGGAAAATAGTATAGGATATGAAAGTCTGATCCCCAGATTAGAAAGAAATTTTTTTTTGTGTATACTAGGTTTTAGTGATAATTTATAGTACTAATGATTTATTTGTTTATAGTAGATATACTTGTGCTCGGGAATATTCTCATGATTAAGGCTTGGACCTGTACAATATACAAAATTAATAAATAATTTATATCCTCTATGATGTATGTTATTCACAAAACAGGTTTTTCAGAAAACAATTATTTTAAAAGATTCAATTACGTCTGTCATCAAGATCTTACATGATGATAATGACAACTAATAAGGAAGACAATTTAATTGAGATTGCAATCATTTATCAATGTTATTACATAAGTCAGCATAATAAACAGAACTGTCAAGTAACATATTCTCAATGAAAAAACAAAGACTCTTTACCAACTTGAAAAATTTGAATAAAGTATTGTCGTATATAATATCATTAGTGCTTAAAATTTTATCGGTAACATTTTTGCCTGGTAATATAAAGAGTGTAAATTGACAGTTTATTATCTGATTAAATCCCGACCGCTTTAGCGGGAGGGATTTAATGTTTGATAATAAACTGCCAATTTACACGAGTTATTTACCTTTTGGCAACATAGCTTGAGCAAACATTTATAGACAAAATTTTAAAAAAACATTTCACGAATAGATTAATTAAATGCATAAAACATATCTTTATTACTAAGGTTTTTCTATAAAACAATTAAATTTTTTTCTTGCAGCATTTTTGCTGTATAGTTCCGGATCATCTTAACACATGTTCTTTATCATTTTCTCCATTTAACTTTTTCATATTGTAACCAAAGTCACTTAATATAGCGGTCAATTCATTAATTGGAGTTGACGCTAGGGATTGCAAATTACCGGAAATTTTAATAACCGGTAAATCGGTAAATAAAAATATAAATAACCGGTTAACCGGTATTTACAGGTAATTTTTAGAATGAATGACTAGGGTGACGAAAACGGAAATTGTTTTTTTTTCCATGTACAAAATTATCTAAATACGTTGAACAAATAAATGTTCTGTAAATTATAAACATAAACTCAACTAGGGCATTTACTGAATACCTAATCTCAAAATATAATGATTAAAAAAAGAGCCCGTTAAAAGGGTTAGTTTTTCAAAGTTGCATCTGTTAGTCGTCTGATATTTGTGCATAGAATACCACCAGCTGAAGATGCCCTTCCTCAATCGATACTGGTAGGTCGATAAGTTAATAAGAATTGGGAATAACATACTTCTAAATGTTTTCCATGGATATTTCGGCAGAGAAATATTCAATTTCCCATTGCAAGATATTGTCAGTGTCTCTCTTACTTGTATTTCTTATGGCTTGATGTTTGGGTTTTACTTTTTATAATATTATTTATTGTTAAAAGTGCTCAGTGTTGGAACATTTATTTAGTAAATACTAGTCACTGACATAAATAGAAACGTTGAATATGGGATATATCGTAAGTTCAGAATTTACCGAAATAACCGGTAAAAAATTAAAATAACCGGTAATTATCATCATGTGTTTTTTGTCCGGTTAACCGCTTACCGGTATTGCAAACCCCAGTTGACGCCTTTAACTCGTGATGCTTTTCTTCGCAGAACGCCATATGCTTTCTTGGGATTTTTTGCTGTAAATTGCCTTTTTTTTTCAATTTCATCATTAAATTGATATAAAGAAATATTTCCAAACCGGCTCATATTGTCAAAACAATAAATTTGAAACAAATGCATGCAGAATTCGCTATATTTTAAACATAATCTAGTAACGGTTTCTATGGCAACTAGTAAATAAAACGAGTTGATATTATAATATATAGACTGGCTCAACACTACTCAGGAGTTTCTGAGGTATAATATGACGAGGAATGATTGAGAGAGCACTACTTTATTGCTGATATCCCGTACATATATAATGCACTCATGGTTCCCGAGATTAGATGGAAAGTGCCATCTAGAGCTACTAGAGTTATATTCCAGAGAGCATAATAAATGTTCATTGACACATATTTACGTATTTAATCCTTATTTTTAACTTAAAAAGTTTAAGAATTAAGTTGAGATTTGCTTTGTTAAATACAACAAATTATAATGTTTAGTGTACAGCTTTGATTCAACGAGTTACTTTTTGATAGATTACGTATGTAAGTACATTTTCAGTTTGATTCCAGAGCGAATGTGTTTACTTGTACATTTGCAATAAGTGATTTGCTTACCTCGTAGGCATTTCTATTTAATTTTAGATGTTGTCAGTGATAATTAATTTGTAACTAAGTTATTGAGTTATTGAAAACTGTGCTTGACTTGTTCCTGTATGAGCTATATTAAGTACAATCTTTGTATGAAATTGTTACCTGATTGAGAGCCGGTTTATCAGTGCGCGGTTAAATGTTCCATGTTCCTGTTACGTAGCTGCCAGTCAACTATAGCTGGCTGTTAAAGTCTCTGTTAAATTAATAAGTGTTTATCCTGCCTTCAACCAACCGGCAGTTAGAAAACAGTCAGCTACATAAAATAGAAATTCGGCAGCAGAGTTTCAGTCAAATGGGATGTAGACAATGTTGCCGGAAATACTAATTTGTAGCATATTTAAAGAGTATGTACCTCTTTATATGTTGTGTTACATGTATATTTCAAAGAAAATTGTTTAAAAAGGTTGAAAACAATACCTATAGAAAGTTATTTTGCGAGTAGAAATACTTTTTCAAATTCAGTAACTAAAAAAAAAAATGAAAATGTAGCGTGATAAACCACCGAAGGAAATAGATATTTGTGAATATGCAACAACGTAAATTCATAATTTCTAACCCAAGATTTTCGGTTATTTTTCATGCTAATTTGGTTGGTACTTTTTATTCTTGTGTCTGTAATACAATCGATAACTGACACTGGGTACTCCATTTGTGATAATGGAAAATAGCAATAAAAAACTAAAAAGGTCGGCAAATTTCAGTTTTTGTTAGTCGAAATCTTTTATGAAATTTGACATTATCTAATTCTGCAAAAAGATCGATTCTTTCCTTAGCTGTATAAGATCTTCTCTTATGATAAAAAAATCCAGCAAGTCATCTTCATCACAAACGTCGATTTCTTCAAAATACATTTGATTTTTATATTTTCTTGACACAAACACAAACAAACGGTTTATAACCTCACTTTATATGTGTATACAACATTGTAACCTCCAGCTATCTCCATAACAGGCAAAAAAAGCGTCCGTTAAAGTAGCCGCGACTTTGCCTTACGGTTTGGATTAACCGGAACACAAATAAACAGTTTGACGTTAATATGACCAACAGCTAATTCTTAACCAACGGCTAAAGTACATAACCGTGCACTGATAAACCGGCCCTGAAAGGTAGGGAAATTGTTACAGATAGTCAAGCGTTATAGCCTATATATTTCAGACAGGCTTCGCTTTGGAACTGAGAGTTGTTTACTATATGTGGTGTGTTTATGTTTATATTTACTAATACATAACATAATACAATATTACAATTTACAAGGTACGTTAACAACAAGCAATAAGTTAGAGAAAAATGTATAGATAAAATTTTAAAGCAAGGGTGAACTGCGGAAAACATTTATAATTCATGTTTCCAAATCAACTTTCACAAATTTTATATGGAAATGTATACATCAAAGTTACTTAATTAATGAAAACCGAAAAGCTTGCATTTTTTACCTGTGTAAGAGATAAACGAAATAAGTTGATGTGGGAAAAACTTACATTAAATGTATGTTATATATTATTTATAGAAGAATCAAAATATGTGTTAGTTTTACTGTAATATATTCATGTAAATATGTATGCACAATCGTGGCGTACAATTTTTTGTATGAAACATACTGAAACATGTACTACTCTGACTCAGTAAAGTGAAGTTGCTGTTAACTACCACTAGGTTTATATTGAGATTTGTAATATATGGTTTTGGGTAACAAGTGGTTTTATTTGGATTAGGTCAAAGTACCAGTGAAAAGACAAATATATCAGAGTTACTATATCTAGAATAGAGATTGCCCTTGAATATCCTAAGATCTAATAATAAAAGCTAAGTAATTCAGACAGAAAGGAAAGTTGTTGTTTTGTAGAGAAAGGTGACACAGAAAACCATTTTTTTGGGGGAGTTCAGTCTATACAACCTCAGATTATGACTGCACGTATTACATTATCAGGATGAAATTTATAATTTAACTGATTACTTAATTTTTTCTGAACTTTCTCAAATCTATTAATGTACTTGTAAACCGGGTCCCAAACTAAGTTATGTACCTAATTCACACCTACAAAACAAATATTACTTACATGGCAATATATTTTTGTATCTATTTTTGTTTCTATTCTCTGGTTTAATTCCCTCTTTCCGTTGATATAAATGTTTGAATTCCTGTTGTTGCAACGACTCAAATTCTTCCCAGAACCCAGCTTTGCCGAAACTGTTGGGTCCATTCTCACTCTGCAACATTCAAAGTGAGTAATTTTTGGTAAAACTCGATTTAAAACAGTTGAAAATTCTATATTGTGCTTAAGCCTTACCTGTAATTGTTTCACTCTCGAATGTATGCCAGATGCGTTAATTCTTGTGGCATTAAATGGTTGTTTTAGGTGGACAACAGTACCAGAAGTTTCGACCATAGGGTTCTTTTTGTAGTGCTCTATTAAATCGGCCAGACTATTGAACTGTTCACCACCTCCCACATCGTATCTATTATCCTAAAACACATTCTTTATGTATTTACTTATAAAATGGCAATTTTTTACAAACAGGTAAAGGCAGACTAGATTTGATTCAAGAACTCCGATATTAACTCAAAATTATATTTTTGAAAGGTCCAAAGTGAGCGAACATACACTTTGCACGCTCGAAAATGGATTTTCATATATGAATTATTTATATTAGTGTCTACTGGCTATATTTAAGTACTTACAGACATTTTTAGATTTTTATATTATTCAAATAACTTGCTTAAAACTGGGAAAATTACGGAAAATTTTGTAGATACTTGTGTATTTCAGAAAATATTTATTTATTGTAAGATGTACATTTTACTTCAATAATTTGGAACCCTAGCAATCATCTTTCTAACCCAGAATTTCGACAAGACACTGATAGACATCACATTACAATGGCATAGTCAAAGCACACTACTGACTAATCAGCAACAATTTAAAGACTTTCCATTACAGGGTGTCCGAAACGTAAAGGGACCCAGCTTAACCGTAGCTTCCTGAGATCAACTAGGGCCGATTGAACCAAACACACCTTAGTCCAAAAGTGTTTTCTTAAGAAGTTATAGGGCCTAAAAACATTTTTTTTTAAATTTTTTTAATGGACATATTTCAGAAACCAAATGACCATAATCAAGCTGAAAATTGGTACCTACTTACAGAAATATTTTAAGGAGTCCGAACATTATAAGGGTATAAGCAGTATTCTGTATATCATAGATGGCGCTGTCGGCATATTTTTATCAACTTTTTATTGTTATTATTTTATGACCAAACATTATGATACAAAAATTAATTTGGCAAAAATAGAGAGTCTACTTGTTTCATGTCGATAAAATGAACCATTTTCAATAAAATCGCACTTAAATATTTCAGAGAAACGTTGGATTGGACATACATCTGATCATATTTAGCCACCACAAAGCCCAGACGTTAATCCATTAGATTTTTATCTGGGAGCCATATGAAATTCAATGTGTACCAACACTCCAGCCATACTAGAGAAGAATTGTCAAGAAAGACTAGAGTAGAAGGAAATAAAATTAGAAATAATACTGATTATTTTTTTCGTATTAGACAAACTTTTGGAAAACGCTGTAAAAGATTACACAAAATGGCGCACAGAGAACCTTCAACTCTCTGCAAGTAATAACAAGAATGATTAGGAAAATTAGTTATGATTTAGAGGTTATGTGAATTTGTTAAGTTTCTGAAATATACCTAAAACAAAACGAAAATCTGTTTTCTTTAAAAACATATACTTACAAAAGGAAGCATTTTTAGTACAGTACCTAGAGGTAAAAAATATGCGAAACTTCGGAATAATGTCATATTGAACGGATTTCGTTCGTTTTTGGCAGTATAATAGTAAATGCTTCACAGAAAAGTTTCTATATTGTGCGGGGGCTTGCTAATTTACTTGAAAAATATATATATTTATTGGAGCTGAACAAGAATCAAATTTTAAGAAGAAAAGGTTCTACGCAATTTTTCACATAAATTGATAGTTTTTAAGTTATAACAACTTCGAAATTGCGATTTTAGCTTAAAAAAAAAAGTATTTCCAAACGGAAAGTATCTCGAAAAGTATTGCTTTATCGAAAAAATGTTACAGACCAATTAAAGAAAGTACAAACTGGGAATTAATTATATTTTTTGTTTAGTGATGTAGGATTAATAATTTCGGAGATATTTAAGTTGATATTTTGCATCTAAGTGTTTCGAAATGCATTTTTTAAAAGTAAGTGCTTTAAATGAGCAAAAAAATTTCAGCATTTAGGTAATGCTACATTTTAAGGAAAAACTGTATTTGAGATTATTTTTTTTAAATTACTAGCTAATTAGAGTAACAAAATGGCGACCTTTTTATATAAAAAAATATAAATACGCACATTTTTCCGTCATAACTTCTTTATTTCTTATGCTACAGGAACGAGTAAAAAATAATTTGAAAGCGCAATTAATTGTCTTTAATTTCATTTCTTTCCCATGTGTGACGTAGGTGTTACAATTTCTGAGATATTTAACATTTAAACTGCATTTTTCGTCTCATAAACGTGCGGACGCTATTTGTAAACTTTCATATCTCCGAAACTATTAAATCTATGTAAATAAATAAAAAACCGAAATTCATTATCAGTTTATGAGCTTTATTTTTGGTCTCTACCTATTTTTCAATAAAACTAATATTTATTGAGATATTTGGAAAAAGAAAAAAAAAATTACGTTTTATCGAAAATACCTTTATAGTTTAAACTGTAATTTTTTCTAAAGAAAGTGCTGCATACAAACGAGCATCTACATCATGCTATACATTAATGAGAAACAGTGTTTGAAATTCCTTTTTATATTATTTACTGGCTAATTACAGAAACAAAATGGCGAGTTTGTTATTAAAAAAATGTGAAGACGCACATTGCTTCCGTCATAACTTTTTTGTCTTTTATGCTACAGAAACAAATTTAAAAACAGTTGAAAGCTTAATTAATAACCTATTATTCTACCTATTAGCATTCTTGACGTAGGTGTCACAGTTTCTGAGATATTTAACTCTCACTCTAAATAATTATCTTATGAACACTTGGATGCCAAATATAAACTTAAATATCTCCGAAATTATTAATCCTACATCAAAAACCAAAAATAAAATTAAATCCCAGTTTGTGCTTTCTGTAACTGGTCTGTAACATTTTTTCGATAAAGCAATACTTGACGAAAGCTGTTTGGAAATACCTTTTTTTAAGCTAAAATCGCAATTTCGAAGTCGTCATAACTTAAAAACTATTAATTTGTGTGAAAAATTGAATAGAACTTTTTCTCCTTAAAATTTGATTCTTGTTCAACTCCAATAAATATATATATTTTCTAAGGCCACCCCCTGAGAAGGGGTAGCATCCACCCCCTATAAATTAGCAAGCCCCCGCACAATATAGAAACTTTTTTGTGAAGTATTTACTATTATACTGCCAAAAATGAACGAAATCCATTCAATGTGACATTATTCCGAAGTTTTGCATATTTCTTACCTCTAGGTACATACTGTACTATAATATGAATTTGACAAAGGATAACTTGCTCAAATACTATGTTGCATGATGGCTCTTGGCATGTGCTGAAATATTTAAGTGCAATTTTATTGAAAATTGTGCATTTTATCGACATGAAACAGGAAGACCTTATTTTTGTCAAACTAGTTTTTGTATTAGAATGTTTAGTCATACAGACTCAAAATAACAAGAGTAAAAAAATATGATAAAAAATAAGTATGTCAAAAAAAATATGCCAACAGCGCCATCTATGATATGCAGAAATACTTATACCTTGATGTTCAGACTCCTCTAAAATATATGTGTATCAATTTTCAGCTTGATTAGTCGTTTGGTTTCTGAAATATGCACATTACAAATTAAAAAAAATGTTTTAAGGCCCTATAACTTCTTAAGGAAGCACGTTTGGACTAAGGTATGTTTAGTTTAATCGGCCCTATTTGACCTCAGAAGCTGGGACACCCTGTATTTTTAAAAAGTTTGCACTGTCTAAGAAAGGTTAAAGGACAAAAAATCGTTTTTTGTAATATTCCCGTAAATACGAAGAATATATTTATTTTGTCGAATTCAAGAAAGGGAAAATTTTACAAACAAAATTTTTTACTTAAGCTCACAAAATTATTTGTTATATTCCAACTTTTTAAATTATTGGCACAAAATGAAGTCATGTTCTAGATTTAATTTTTTTCAAGTTCCTGTTTTTATACTATTCTCAAATACGAAAACAAGGAGTATATTGCATTTCTAAAACCGTAAATGTAGCTCATAGAAAAAAAAATCATTGTCTTAGTGAATGAATCTGGCCAACTTTCAAAACGTCCGCCGGTCTATGCGTTTGTTCGTCCGTCCATCACGTTTCTTGCAAGCACCATAACTTAAGAAAAAAAATGTCCGATTATTTTGAATTTTGGACAGTAAGCAGTGTTAGCTAGAGGAAGAACCCTACTGTTTTTTTTAAACAATACCGGTCAATAAGTAAAAAAGTTATTAAAAATTTAAATTTAAAAAAACCGTCTAGTAAATTTTTGTTTTGTAATTGAATAGAAATTTTGTGAAATGTTATCTCTGTACAGGCCAAAAAAAAAATAAAATAATAAATACAGCTGCGCTTTTGATCAGAACCATCTTATCCTATGTTTTTTGGCAAGCTGAAACCGATTTTGATATTAAAACAAAATCACTATTCAATATTAAAATGTACTGAAATATTCGAAGTTGTACTAATGTAGGTACTAGGCTATTTTTGAAAGTACCTACTAGAAATAGTGGAATTGCACTGAAAATGGCATCCCTGCAGACTACCTGAAAAAGGACGCGAATATGACTTCCCATCCAACGTAATGATAATAATCATAATAATATTTATAGATGTCTTTATTTAGGAAAATGCATAAACGCACTCTCTTTACATGGGGTAGAAAGAGTACAAAGGTATACTTAAATGTATTACTGGCCACACTATATTGAGAATGCGCGAAGGGCGCGTCAATTGGGGACCAAACCTCTAGTTTGTTCGCTTATTGCTCGAAAACCGTTGCACCTACCAGAAATATGTATAGAACTCCGATTAAAGAACTTATATCTAGATACATAACAGGCTATCTTTTCACTATATACCTTTCTTGCTCCTAACATAGTCACATCATATCAGTCATTATATCAGTCCAGTAAAATATGTCCATTAAAATGGATAGATGAACATCACATCCCATCGGCAACAGTGGCGTTGTGTGTGTAGAAAATGTGTAGAATGGTAAATATTTTCATTAAAATGGATTATTGCAATTCCTGCATTATCGGCTCTTTATATAACATGATGTAGGCATACGATATTACAGTAAGATAAAACAGTAAGATAAATATCTATTGAAAGGATATTAAAATTTAATTGCTATTTACTTTATAACTGTAAACTGAACTTCATCATGTTACGACTATGGAACGATCGATTTTCTTCTTTTCTAAACTGCTTTCTGCAAACGGCACAGCACTTCACTATTTATTTACATTTAAAATATATTGTCACTAAACTGTGTAAATATGAATAGAGAATAGTATTTAGGTATTAAGCAAATCACAACTTAAAATAAAATTACTTTTTCACCAGTTTTTGGTCGGAGAATACGAAAAACATTTATTGACATTAATGGCCGAACTGTCAAACTGATATTATGATAATCGAACTGAAGCCGATCGTGTACGAGCGGCCGCGAATACGCCGATGGGCCAATCAGCAACTTATGGGAAGAAGTGCCTTAGAATGGGAGTCTTTCGGGATCATAAAATTCATGCCATTATGTATCTAGATATAAGTTCTTTAATCGGAGGTATAGAATCTTATATGTAGCAAATTTTATATAGAATATTATCAATGAGTAAAATTTTCTGTGAGACCAACTATTTCGCGGGAAAATCCGAAAAACCGCAGCGGAGCGTATTAGGGTTGTACACTTGTGCCTTGGGAACTCTTCTGTTTCTTAAAGGTAACCTTATGGAGCATATAATCCCCAAAGGGCAAAAGATTATAATTTATTTACGCTATTCCCCGATTTTAGGCTAATGGGCTAATATATTCATGTTTAAATCTGTTTATATAATAATTTACTTTTTATATTTACTAGTGAAATATTTTGTCGAACTCCTCTATACATTTCCTTAAATATTTAAGGAAATGTGTAGAGGAGTTCGACAAAATATTTCACTAGTAAATATTCTGCCCTCTAAAAGCATACCTACTATTTTTTATATGATATATTAATAATATATTATTCAACGAGCGGTAATGTAAGTATAACTCACGCAGACGAAGTTTACTCCACAAGCCGCAGGCGAGTGCTGTAATTCATCAAGTGAGTGAGTTATTACCATTATCGCAAGTTGAATACTATACTTTATCTAAGATTATAACAATAAATATTAAATTGCGAGTATACAGAAACAACGATTTGACGTTCTTGCCGCTACACCAATCCATAAAATTTTTGTACACATTTTTATATTTGTTCTGAGATTTTTCAGGTAATGAATCATGTATTGTATCATTAGCTCCTTGCTTTAATTATGACAATGTACATAATAGTTAACCACTAACCGAACTGATCATTTTTGGCATAATTATTACTTAACTTGATTTGAAAACCTCGAAACTATTCAAACATGTTAATCACCTTCCTCCCCTCAATAATAATGGACCGTTCTATTTCACCGTATCGGAAAAGAATTTCTCTCGGACAGAGCCACCTTCGCCTCGCGCGTTACATCGATTGGTCCGGCTAGGCATGAAGGAGTTTGGCACTATACCTAGTGATTTATAATAACTCACTAAGCAGTTCAATAATTAGTATGTAATCTAATAAGAGTAGATAATATTAATTTATTGAATGCATTTCCTCAGTTTTTTTAATATTATGTAGTTTTTTAATAACTCCAATCTCCAACGATTTTAATTTACGCATAATTTGATCAGTTTTTTTAGGACTCTTTTATTACAGGACGAACTGGAACCGAATAATTCATGATTTTGTGGTTTTCTGCACCTTTTCCAAAAAAAATGTCTGGGTTTAAGATCAAGATAAAATTCACAAACTTCGAATCTTCTGTTTGGCACCTAAAGAAATGGTTTAAGCAAAAAAAATCAAGTTTTTGAGTTATTTGTCTACAAAAGTACCCGTTGACAACAATAATTTTCTACTATTTCTAATTATTAAATTTGTTTACTTGGGTTTTGGTTTTCAACACTAATTATATAAACATTAAGATTATTAAGATGATGCGTAGGCTTTCAGTTGAAAAAACATAAATAATGTTGGGATAGTATTCCAGCTCGGTTAAAAAATGGTATTTAAATCCTAAACAAAGGCTTTATATGATTAAAATACAGTGGTCAAATTACATGATTCCCATCTAAATAAGGCGAATAATTACAGGTTCCAAGATTCAAGAGCAAAAGGTCGCTACGACTATTAGTATAAAGAATATTGACACCTACTCAAATACTGCTCATTAAGTGACAGAAGTGAATATAAGTAACAAGGAGAAGCGCTAAACTGCGCAATGTTAAAAATAATTAAAAAACTAATGGGTGCCCACAGAAAAAAAATAATGGAAATTCCCAAATGAAATATGAGTATTATAATAATAGGCGTGAATTAAACAATAGTAATTTAACACTATTCTCATTTTGAATTATTTCGCAACATCGTTTTTTTATTTATAGGGTTTTCTTTCTGATCTGTTTATGATCGTAATGAGAAAGGATCATCAAAATGGCAGTTTTGCATTTTTTCGCATTCTAGTGCTAATTGAAAGTGGGATAAAATATTCCTTTGGTCGCAAAAAACTAATTCAATTTTAGCAAATTATCATTATTGTATACCCATGTCCGAAAGGCCAATCTTTGTAAATTCAATAGGCCCGTTCAGCCTTTTTTTATTTTATTTTATAAATCGAAAGTAGAACACTTTTTAAGGCAATTTCCAAATTTTTAGGTTTTTATTCGTACGATTAAGCCCTTAAATAAATTACCAAAGTTGGACAGCGCGAAAACGGGGCGGAGCTTCGCGTAACGTCACTTTGTAGATGCTGATCAGGTGACAGTCGAGATTTAATAATTAAAAACATTGGAGGTGAAATAAAATACAATTTTAAGAAGAAAAGGTTCTATGCAACTTTTCATAAAAATTGATAGTCTTTAAGTTATAACGACTTGAAAATTGGGATTTTAGCTTAAAAAAGGTATTTCAAAACAATATTAGTCAAATAACTTGAAAAGTATTACATTGAGCGAAAACATGCTAGAGAAAAAAACCGCTGCCCAAGGAATCACTACTTCCACATCCAGATTCTCTATCCAAGTCACTCACAACGAAAAAACTTTGTATGTGAAAATAATTGTTTATGGAACTTTAATAATATAATATTTGAAATCCTCTACCCCAAAAACCCATAAAACGATACCCCACATCAGTAGTGGGGTGGGGGTGGTGGTAGGGGGTGGTAGTGGGGGGTGGATGAAGTAAAAAAATATTGAGGTTTCTGGTTCCTGTACATATACTAAATCACAATTTTTTTTCATCCCCTTTAATAAGGAGATGGGGGTGGTAATGGGGGTGGCTAATGCCAAAAATTTTTTTGAGACCTTAGCTTCTCTTGTATATACTAAATACCAATTTCATGAACTCTTACCTGCTTGATTTACCCATTTATCCCAAATTTACCCCAATTTACCCCCCAACCCTTCGACGGAACAAGATGCAAATATAATCTAGTTCTAGATCTCGTTAAAGTACATATGTGTACCAAATTTCAAGTCAATATCTTAAACGGTTCCAGAGTAAACGTGCGCACAAAAAAAGTTACAGACAGACCGACAGACAGACAGACCGACAGACAGACCGACAGACAGACCGACATACAGACCGACAGAAAATTTTTTTTCGCTCAAACTTAAAATCTCGACGTTTCATGACATTTTAAGCCTATTTGGACAATAAAATTTTTAAAAAATTTTTTTGTCGTTACTATACTTCCACGACGTGGAAGTAATAAGAAAGCTACTAAACTGAAGATGAATATTGTTTTTTCTAATTACTTCCACATCCAGTGGAAGCATAGTAACGACAAAAAAATTTTTATTGTTCAAATAGGCTTAGAATGTCATGAAACGTCGAGATTATAAGTTTGAGCCGAGGGGGCAACCGCTGGCGAAATTTTGTACACCTAATACCTATTCTAGAAAAATACCCTTTATTTCCCCTTTAATTCCTTGTAATTCCCCTAATTCCTCAAATACCTTTATTTCCTCCTAATACCTTAATATTTTCTAGATTATCTCGGGAACGGTACACATTTTGATAAAAATACCTATATACAAAATTGTTCCTTATAAAATTCTCTATGAAAAATGTCTTTACACTTTTTTCCTAAAATTAATAGTACCG
Organism: Rutpela maculata; assembly: GCA_936432065.2. Lineage (NCBI taxonomy): Eukaryota > Metazoa > Arthropoda > Insecta > Coleoptera > Cerambycidae > Rutpela > Rutpela maculata. Next base: position 34,315,118 of record OW386287.2, on the reverse strand, counting down.
TGGGAAATAAGGCGCACACATAAGGGTTGGTTCCGGTCAACACAATAAATTGTAATCTTTACTATAATCTGCTTTAAAGTTCAATACTTAACGCTAAAGCAGTAGCTACTAAAGTCCGCCTAAAATTATAATAAATTCCTCTCAGCCCTATAAAATAACGCGATTTTTGATGAAGCGAGAATATTGTATACCGGGTCTCTCAGCCGATAGGGACACTGTTGTAACTTTTGAATGGGCGAATGGATTTTTTTCAAATTTGGTGTAGTGATATGGGATATAATTTCCAATTATATAATGTAAAGAACCAAAATGGCCGACTTCCGGTTTCGATTTTACCCGAAAGTGGGTTTAAAATACCCGGTTTTTGCATAAAATCCCGCACATTGGTAGCCCTGAACAGTAACAGCGTTTACAGCAAGCTCTAAAATAATGCAGTGACCTTGGGTCGTCTGAGATGTAGTGGGAGAAATTGAAATTATTTACATTGTGGTGGTGTACAGATATTTATATTTTTTTCGCGTAAAGACAGTTTTGGAAATAGCCATACGGATATTCAGCGAATTATATGACCTGCGCTGATTACATTTGCGCCTCATTTACCAGAGTACCATTAATTTTAGGAAAAAAGTTTGGAGAAGTTTTTTATAGAGAATTTTATAAGGAATAATTCTGTATATAGATTTTTTTATGGAAAAATGCACCGTTCCAGAAATAATCTAGAAAACCTCAAAATTGGGGTGGAAACGACGTCCTCTAGGGGATGAAGCACGCAATTTTTGAAACTTTATGAATTTTGTCCAATATATTACAATTTTAACTGTTATATTACTGAAGTATTACAAGACATCGTGCAAAGATTTAATAATGAAAAAGCTAGTCATGGAGAAATTGTAGTTGTAGGAGAGCGATTTGTTCTAGCTTTATACAACTCTACCTTCGCAGAAAAAAGTCTAGATGTATACAGATTCATGACTTTTAACAAACTTGTTGGTAAAGCGAACAATACTGTAATAATTATCAAAACTACCAACAACTTCTGCTGCTGCTTGGCAACACTCATATCGCGTTTTTTACCAAATTCAAACATGGAAAAACGTTGCTCTAGAAGCTACTGATTGGGGATGGAAAAAAGTTGGCGGTATATTAACCCGAACTATGACAACAAAAGAATCCGTTATAACACTAATTTCTTGTTCATGCAAATTAGGGTACGAAAACAGGTGCAGTTGCAGAAGAGCAGGCTTACGTTCTTCCACAATGTGTTACCATTACCACGCACAAGCATGCATGAATGTCGAATCTATGGAAGACGATGAAGATTAATTAACGTAGGAAACCTTTTGATAATTAGTGGATTCGGCCTACAGGGGACAACACACGCCAAGTACTTTACCTCTAGGGTGGCGTGGAAACAAGTACAATATACAATATTTTCGCTTCTTTAAAAATCGCGTTATTTTATAGAGGTGACAGGGTGGAAGTGGTACATTTATTATAATTTTAGATGGAGTTTAGTAGCTACTGCTTTAGCGTGAAGCATTGAACTTTAAAGTAGATTATAGTAAAGATTACAATTTATTGTGTTGACCGGAACCAACCCTTATGCGTGCGCCTTATTTCCCACGGTACTATTAATTTTAGGAAAAAAAGTTAGAGACGTTTTTTATAGAGAATTTTATAAAGAATAATTGATCAAAAAGTGCACCGTTCCCGGGATAATCTAGAAAACCTCAAAATGGGGGTGGAAACGGCTAGGGGATGAAGCACACTATTTAGGGGTGGGAACTTTTCGGTTTAGTAATTCTTATGCTATCCTTAACATTTCTACCAATTCTCAAAACTCCATGAATTTTGTCCGATATAAATCGTTATGTTACTGAACTAGAAGTCCATAGTGTCGGTAGTTTAATTAAATTAAATATTTTTTCTTTACTAGATATTTTTAGCGCTAATCTCTGCGCTAATGTTTTTACAACACTGACGTCCTTTATATAAGAATTGGTATGTAATTCTTCAAGATAAACATTCCATTTCAATATTTTTACGCTCTAATTCCCTCCTAATACCTTTTATTTCCTCTTAATTCCCTTCTAATACCTCGTAATAATATTTATTTCCTCCAAATTCCCCTGTAATTCCCTTAGTACCTAATAATTCCTTCCTAAATACCTTCAATTCCTTTCTAATTCCTTCCTAATTCCTCCGATTTGTACACTATTTCCCCTCAGCGGTTGCCCCCTCGGCTTGAGCGAAAAAAAAAAATTTCTGTCTGTCTGTCTGTAACTTTTTTTTGTGCGCACGTTTACTCTGGAACCGTTTGAGATATTGACTTGAAATTTGGTACACATATGTACTTTAACGAGATCTAGAACTAGATTATATTTTCATCTCGTTCCGTTGAAGGGTTGGGAGGTTAATTGGGGTAAATTTGGGGTAAATAGATAAATCAAGCAGGTAAGAGTCAATAAAATTGGTATTTAGTTTATTCAAGAGAAGCTAAGGTCTCAAAAAAAAAATTTGGCATTAGCCACCCCCATTACCACCCCCACCTCATTATTAAAGGGGATGGATAAAAAATGTGATTTAGTGTGTGTACAAGAACCAGAAACCTCGAAATATTTTTTTACTCCCACTACCACCCCACCCCACTACCAATGTGGGGTATCGTTTTATGGGTTTTTGGGGTAGAGGATTTCAAATATTATATTATTAGACAATTATTTCCACATACAAAATTTTTTCGTTGTGAGTGACTCGGGTAGAAAATCTGGATGTGGAAGTAATGATTCCTTGGGCAGCGGTTTTTCTGTAGAGTTAATGGTTTCGGAGATCTGGAAGTATAAAGGTGGCATCTGAACATCCATAAGACGAAGTATTTAGATTAAATGTTAAATATCTCAGAAACTATGGCACTTACGTCGAAAGCAACAAGAACAAAAATGAAAGACTATTAATTAGGCTTTCAAATGGTTTTTCTTCTATTTCTATAGCATAAAAAACAAAGTTCTGACAGAAACAATGTACTTTTTCAATTTTTGTTAATGCAAAATGACGTCACGAGTCGGCGAAGCGCTTTGTACTGAAACCCAATTTTTAACATTTAATATCTAAGGATTGGATATACTTATGAAGCTGACATTTTAACACCTTATCTAGATGATCGAATTCTATTGAATGCCATAAAGAAAAAAACGAAAAAATATCGGTAACAAGCCCTTTCTTAAACTGTCTTAAACTGTCAAAAAAGGCAATTTTTTAGTGGTTTCTATATTGATTATATTTATTAATGACAAAATTAAGTATTCGGAATTAATACAGTTTGCAGGACGTTATATTGATGAAGGATTGTCATAGAGTCATCATGTCAACATGTTACAGAAAAACTCTTCAGTTATATTTTTTAACAGATTTAAAAAAAATTAAAAAAGGAGGAGGTTATTAAAGCTTTAAAAACCTTACAACACAAAACTCTAGAAAATGTACCTATCTATAATTTGTCATATTTGGAATCTACAAATAATTTATATAAACCAAATAATCTACATGATATTGACTCGATAAACGTATTCTCAAAAAAAATTAACTTTTATTCTTTCTGCAGTGTAATAAAGTGTAAGCATTCAAATATGATCCGTTCAAAGTAACGTAAATTCATTTCCACTAGACAAACTAAAGGTACAATAACAACTCCTTTTAAAATAGAATTAAGGAAAATCTAAATTTTTTACAAAGGAATCGTTTTATATAATAACTCATCAGATATAATTAAAAATATAAAATATATAAACAAGTTTCAAATGAATGTAAAAAATATATCAATTTGGCGTTATTTGCATACTGTGTAGTTTGTCCAAATTGTTTGTGTAATCTTGTTAAGTGTACAACTAAAAATTATCATTTATTTCCCCAAATTATCCGCACGTACAAAGATTTCTTGCGAATCGGTCATGATTAAATTATAGTCCAATAAAGATATCATTTTTCAAAAAAAATTCTCCCTTTTCAGAGGTGTCTCCCGAGTATCCGACCAAAAAGTCACAGTCCGCACTTCTTGGAGGGGGTTGCAATAGGGGTGGTTTCTTATTTATTTTTTTTTTGAATTTTTCTTTTTCCAGTTTGTACATAATAATATTCTCTACAACTTTGCCTAATAAATTTTTTTTGTAACTTTTATTTTTGACGGTCCAGCGCTCATTATATATGGGAAAACATTCACCATATGTCTATTTATTATGGTGGCTGAATAGCTGGTTTTTTGCAGGGTTGATTGAGAACTGTTTCCATAGTCTCAAAAAAAAAAAATGGTTGGAGCTCAGGAGACAGTTCTCAAATAACCTTGCAAAAATCAGCTATTCAGCCTTTTGTTTGTATATTTCCTGAACCATAATAAATAAATATGGTGAATGTTTTCCCATATAATGGGCGCTGGACCGTCAAAAATGAAAGTTACAAAAAAAATTTATTAGGCAAAGTTGTAGAGAATATTATTATGTACAAACTGGAAAAAGAAAATTTCAAAAAAAAATTTCAAAAAAAAAAAAAAATAAGAAACCACCCCTATTGCAACCCCCCCCCCCCCCCCCAAGGGGTGCGGACTATGACTTTTTGGTCGGATACTCGGGAGACACCCCTCCATCGACCCTGAAAAAAATCAGCTTGCCGGGAATTATTTGTGAGCACCCCCTATAGAGAAGGTCTACTTTTACTGTATTATTATTAGTCTTCTAATAGTGGTATAAAATTGTCTGCATATGTGCAAATTATTCTAGTTTAGGATGCCCTTAACTCAAATAAATCTTCTGTTACGCTATTTGAGAGAATCTTCTTTTATTAGTAGATTTTCTGTTCGGTGGTGTTTCTGTCTGTATCTATGCATGTATGTGTGGCTTCATAACTCTAAAACTCCTGGTCCTATGTGAATGAGGTTTTCACGAACGTGAAAGCATTCGCTGGGAAATGTAACAGGCTATATCACGACCACGAAGTAGAAAGGTGTGTGAGAAAAGGGAATAAAAGTTTTAAAGGTTTTAAAAATCACCAGATCCTCCGTCATATTTTAGAAAACTACATGATTCTTCAGGAAAACCGATTTTACTAAACGGATCAATAGCCAGGGGAAGGTTAGGCACAGCAACGCCAACGTCAAGAATTCTAAATTGTTTGCCATAAGAAGGTTCAATTAAATTTATACTATTATATTACTAAGTATTTACTATTAAATATTTACTATTTGCAAAATATATTTTGTTTAATGAAATGTCTTTAAATATATTTAATTTATATACAGTCATTAAATTCCCAACCAATAATAGAACAAATCTTCAGAAACCTATCAGGCAATAAAAAATTTAAAAAAATTATTAAAATGTCAAATTAAACAAAATAACAATTTTTCATCAAAATATTATTAAACGAATATTTACTATTTGCAAAATATATTTTGTTTAAGGAAATTTTTTTAAATGTATTCAATTTATACACAATTATTAAATTTTCAATCAATAAAAGAACAAATCTATCAGGCAATAAGAAATTTAAAAAGTTCTAAGTTAAATTCCTTGTTTTTTCAGGCAAAGCCTATTATGCAAGAGATTTCTAAATTAAATTTAACAAAAAAAATCACATTTAAAAATATCTTTCCACTGTTATTGTAGCGACAAATAACCATAAAAAACAAATAAATATTATATTGTTATTTTTGGTGACAAAGTACAGTTTTATAATATAATTGTATTGTTATTGTTTCTAAAAATAGAATTTACAGCTTTTTTTATTTAAATATTTCATGGACAAATTATAAACATTTAAAAAAATTAAATTATAAACTTCAGATATAAATTTTCGTTCTTTCATAATATATTAGGACTTATTAATTTTTGGTCATCAATAAAACAATATTCTCATTTTTAAAGTTCTACTCAGCTTTGGTGTTATACAGAGTGTTTCTGGACAATGTTACAAACTTACTGGGAAGGGGGGGATTTTACCAAAATGAATTCTAAAATATTATAGAACAAAATGCCCTAAAACGCTGTCTTAATGAGTTGCAGAATGTTAAAATCCATCGAAAATTAAAAGCCAAAAAACAGGCATAAAATAAAAATATATATAAAAAAAATTATCACAAATGCATAAAAAAAATGAATATTTTTTGCTATCACAGTATTTTCAGGTTTTTATTACTAAAAATAAAGCTATGAGGAGAATTTTTATAGAATTTTGGCTATCTATCGAAAAAGCTACGCGAAAGAAAAGAGAGTATTATGACCGAGGGTGCCTCGATTTTATTTTTTGTTGTATAAGCCTGAAAATACTGTTAAAGCTGAAAAAATATTTTTTCAGTACCTACTTAACTACATTTTTCATAAAAAAAATTTATTATATCTTTGATATATTTTTGTATATTTTTGCTATTCGTTATACGTTATACTCTTCTTGGATTATTGAATTTTCTATACTATTGAACATTCAATAGTATACTATTAGCAGTTTTTTTGAAAGTTAGTAAATTTTTTAGGTATAATTGCTGTATTTGTAATTTTAACCACCAGCCGACGATGACATATTGATTGACGGAACGTTCGTCAGTATTATTATTATGCAGTATTTTTTTGTTTGTAGAATTTTAATAAAAGTTACAACATTTTTCACGTGTATTTTTTTCTTGAAGTTTCATAGCTTTTATACTAACTGATCGATTTTATTCAAAACCAATTGGGTGCTTCCTCTAGCTAACACCAAACCAACAATATAATGACTTTTCTGTTTTGAGCTATTGTGCTCACAAAAAAACGTAACGGACGGACAGACAGACGGACATTTTGGAAGTTCTGAATTCGATGACTAACACAATGATATTAATTTTTTTCTTTATGAGCGATATTTACAATTTTAGAAATGTGTAATAAAATGCAATATATTCTTTGTTTTCGTGTTTGCGAAGAATATAATCATTGACTATACAGGGTGGATCATTAATAACAGGCCATAGTTCAAGGGTAGATTCTTTGGATCAAAATATGAGTATATAACCAAACATGCTTTAGTAAATTGTTGCTGTCGAAAAAGATACAGGGTGTCAAAATTGTATTTTTTTTTGTAACATATCAAATACCTCTTGACCGATCTTCTCCCAATTTGGTAAGGAAACATTTTTTAAGCTAAGAAACAATAATTTATGTATCACATCACGCTATCCCATGGAGGGCGCCTCATGAGCTATACCTCATGATGAATAATTTTTTTTTTCGAAACGTTGTGGCACTTTTGACTAGAAAATCTCACGCAGAAATCATTTCTACGTAAAAAAGATACACTTGGTACCCTTCGGTGAAATAAGCCCTATCTTACTGATAACTCGTTAACCGTTGAAGATATAAAAAAAATGCTCATCATAAAAAGAAAAGCTTGACTAATTTCCTAAAAAAACGTCCTATTGTAATTTTGTTGTATATGCCATGGTTTTCGAGAAAATCGATATTGAAAAAAATTCAAAAATTTGTATTTTTAATGCGCGCGAATTTTGGTTTATTTGAAATTTTTTGCGCGCGGCCTATAGAAAAAATTGAATTGCTCGAAAAGCATACAAGCTAGGAATAAAAGTCAAAATGGGTTTAAAGGGGATATAAAATACTCTTTTGTGTTGCTATTTTTGATGGCTGTTGATATTTATTAGTATATAAAAATAACAATATAATATAGTTATCTCTTAATTTTTGGGCCTCTAACTATTCATAGACCCATAAAAAATAACTGACTTTAATATAAATTCTAAATGCATTATCTTTTAGTTCAAAGTAGTACTTCAATGCAGAAAAAGTTAGGAATAAAAATATTCACATTTACAAATTTACCAGCATGTTGAAGTTAGCCAAATTTTGGCAAATTTTTTATTGCTTCCTAAAAATAAAAAAAAGTCCCAAACATCTTGAAAATTTAGCTCAAAAAATTATTCAATAAAATGGAGGAAATTGAAAAGAGAGGAAAAACGGCCAAATTTTGGATTACCTATATGAAAATTGTTATATTGGTAAAATCAAAATAAAAAAAAAAATTGGCAAAAATTTGGCTAACTTCAACATGCTGGTAAATTTGTAAATGTGAATATTTTTATTCCTAACTTATTCTGGATTGAAGTACTACCATGAATTAAAAGATAACGCATTTATAACTTACATTAAAGTCAGTTATTTTTTATGGGCCTGTGAATAGTTAGAGACGCAAAAAATTAAGAGATAACTATATTATATTGTTATTTTTACAGAGATGGGTCAAGGAAACTTTCCATTGGAAAGTTTCCAGGAAATTTTCGGAAGCTTCCGGAACGGAGATTTCATAAAAATGAAAGTGTCCTTTAAAATATTTGAATATTCCGAAAGTTTCCAAAATTCCGGGAAAGTTTCCAAAACTCCGGGAATCAGCGGCGGCTGGTGAAATTTCAATATTTTTTTTCTCGTCTGTGGCGCATGGGACCCATACGAAATTTGGGAAATAACATCTAGAGAAGCACTTCTCTAATGACCCCTAAAAAATTTTGAAAAAGCAGTTTGCGAAAAAATTTTTGAAAATTTGCTAGCCTCCCCTGGGTCTAGGGACCCCTGTTTACTTTTATTTTTTTTTGTCATATGCATTTGACTTTTCATAAAAATGCATCGACAGATTTTAGAGTTTGTGAAAATATTTTCATTACTAACTGAAATACAATGAACTGAAATTTTGTAATTTACAATTTAACAAATTACAATATTTCAATTCGTTGTATCTCAGTTAGTAATGAAAATATTTTCACAAACTCCAAAATCTGTCGATGCATTTTTATGAAAAGTCAAATGCATATGACAAAAAAAAATAAAAGTAAACAGGGGTCCCTAGACCCAGGGGAGGCTAGCGAATTTTCAAAAATTTTTTCGCAAACTGCTTTTTCAAAATTTTTTAGGGGTCATTAGAGAAGTGCTTCTCTAGATGTTATTTCCCAAGTTTCGTATGGGTCCCATGCGCCACAGACGAGAAAAAAAATATTGAAATTTCACCAGCCGCCACTGCCGGGAATGTTTCCAAATTTTTCACGAATATTTACAGTTATTATTTACACATATTTACTCGTAAATTTGAAATTGCCGCCACGATGGTCTAACATAACCCCAAACGCCAGAAATTCAGTTTTAATTTGTTGATATTTTTTCGAAATTATCAAAAATTAATCGGATGTTTGATGACGTAGGGTTTCATATGTCACCACTCGGATTATTACTATTGGCATTGGCACATAATTTCTCTAATTTTGTGCTATTGGCTATGATCAAGGATGAGTTGACAGACATATGATAAGTTACGTCTATTTGTTTACCCGCACTATTGCTTCCCGATGAATAATATCTAGCATTTATTTCTGTTACATTAAAAACGAAAATGATTAAGAAGTATACTTTTATTTTTTTACAAATTATAAGATATTATTTAATTTAATCGGGGTCGGTAGCTCAGTGGGTTGGCGCGTCTAGCTTGCACTCTGAGCGTACCTAGCGAAGTGGGTTCGAGCCCCACATAGCGAAAACATTTTTCACTGGAAATTTCCTCCAAGAAGTGGTTCGGATTCCACTATAAACTGTAGGGCCCCGTCTCTTTACTCAGACAAATCTAGATCTACTAGACTTAAGAGGGTCATTGAGGTGACATGGAAGGCGGTTAAAACACATTTTAAACACATTTTTAATAGTTTTAGTGTTATTTTATTAAGTAAATTATGATGAATGTTATGTTGTATTATAGTGGATGGCTTAATTTAATTTTGATATTATTTTCTTGTTATTATTAACATTTATTCATTATTTTATTTATTTGTTTTACACTTTTAATTCAATATAACTATAACATGAGATTTAGATGTTATTTCTGTCTTGCCTTCTATATTTCCGTTTCTGCACAAAATAGGAGTTACGACTTACATATGACATTATTTACATAAATTTTTAATTTTATAATCCACATATTTATCACATTCTATAAATTATTTTATTTATATTTAATTATTTAATAATTCAAACAAAACAAATTACTGGGTAACCACCCAATTGCTCCATATTCTTCATATAGCACAGGGCACATATAGCCAGAGCTGGGCAAATATGTACTTACAAATACCTCGTAAGTATTTAAATATTAGAAAGTATTTAAATACCGAGTATTTAAATACTTCTTGCAACAAGTATTTGTATTTATACTTGCAAATACTTTATCTGAAATATTTACTACTTAGTATTTGTGAAAATGATCCTAAAGTATTTATAAATACTTAAACTATTTAAATAACTGGGAAGTATTTAAATACTTCTAAAAAAGTATTTAAATACTTTCAGAAGTACTTGAATCTCAAAAGTATTTAAATAAATATAACAAATATAATCAAATACACCAGGAGAGAGGCAGATACTCGTCAAGAATCAAGACATGTAGTACAGTATCTCGTCAAGAATGAAGACATGTACTGTACTATGTAGTTAATAAATACATTGCATCATTCAGTCTTCAGTCGTTCACGTCTTAATTTCCAGAAAGTTGGTTGAGAGCAGACAGTAAGTGTTAACTGTTAATGTATATGTTTTGTGATTGAGAACAGTTGAACTAGTGCCATAGTCTCTATGCTTTATTTGGGTATTTGCAGAAGACGCAAAGATCTCTACGAATAAGTAAAAGTCCAATACCCAACTAGAACTGATTAAGTATAGAGGTATTAAAATAGTGTTGTAGAAGTTCATGAAAGTCATGAAACCTAAAATTTTGACACCTCAAATAGACAAATAGAATTTAATAATGATAATAAAAAGTCATTATTGATTTCTACAAAAATAGAAAATACAATTTGGCGTAGTAGCCCAAACGACACAGAACATTTTATAGTGAAACCCACAAAAACTTGCAAACTAAATAATTCTTTTTTAATGAGTTCGTGAAAGTTTATAGAATAATATCCTGAAAAGTTTACATTCTGCTCGGATGCAAAACACAAAAAAGGGAAAGAAAAAATTCTTAAATTAAGTCAGTGTAGAAAAAAATAAAAAATACAGGTAAATAGACCACGTATTTCTGAACAAAAAATGTTCTAATAAAATTTATCGCTAATGCCACGGTATTCCTGGAACAAAATAATGAAGGAACTTTTGTCACTCTGCGCGGCCAAGCAGCGCACGATTAAATGCATACTATGGAACCTCTAAAAATTCTTAGCAGTTCTAACGAATAAAACAAAGCTTTCTTCTCTTTCTGATTACACATTTTTAACATTTTTCTTAGTGAATAGGAGGATAAATAGTGAGTCTGGAGGGAAAAATATATAATTATCAACGCATACACAGACACCATACATAGCTGCTGAATCGCTCGCATGAATTTTTACGTGCCTTTACTGTATTGTATTTATTACAGGTACACCTATCCACATTTCAGCTATATCCAATGGATTCCTTATACATTTGTTAATGTATTGGAAAAGTTCCAGAATTTATATTCAAAACAATCAAAGACATTTTCATAGTTATAAGGATAAGATTGTGAAAATTGCAATTTCTTATCATGATCTGATTGATCATATTTTCGAAAAATGCTTACAAGTTAACGAATTTGTATTTGAACATTCGAAAAATATACATTTTTTCCGAAATAGTGATATTTTATTTTTTCCAATGTGTCAAGTTCTCGGCAAATTACAGCCTCCAATATATATATATTTATCAAAAAAATCATCAAGCAAGGAAATTAAAATGATCTGAAATGTACTTTTTTTTTTAAATCCACGTTACTACAATTTAATAAACCATAATAATCATGAAGTACACATACTTTTTAACAGATCTCAATGAAGAAAGAATTTTTTTGAAGGGCTTTTACTTTTTTCTATATTTTTTATTATGACGATTGAGTTCGGGCGTGATAATATATATAAGTATATTTTTCCCATCCATCCTTTGCTTATATTGTTTAAAACAAAAAAGCATTAGAAAGCTGCAATTTCAATCCTTTAAATGAACCAACACTCATGTAGATTGAACAAATTCTGATATAGTAATATGTAATTCAGTGCGTCGGTGCATGCGTATTCAAGCGCGCGCACGCATATATCTCGCTCCGAGTTATAATAGTCCATAGTGATGGGCGATATCGTGATTTTTCAATCACAACGTAAATCGTTACTGTGATTTTCTTATATCAGTGAATTTAAAGCGTGATGTGATCACGACTTTCATATAACGACGTACGAGAGAAATTGTTAATTGTTCCCTATCCCTAAATAAGCGCCGACAGACGATGAATGGTGAATTAGCTACTTTTGGTAATCTGTGCTGCCGCAGATATGCATAATATGTATAATATATTATGATTTGTTTATCCAAATAACCTATCTGATGTATGGATTGGTAATAAAGCAAAAGCATACTAGGTTTTGAATGGAACTTGATAATAGGATATTTTTGTAAAGTTGTAATGTCGTGCACAAAAAAAAATGAGACAGGTCTTATAACGCATTTTTGCTAAAATCTAGTTGTGTACATCTAACTTTAATTTTTGTGCAGATAGAGACAGATTTACATTAGAAAAATAGTTGTCCTATTTTTTTTTGCTCACGACATAGTACAAACATTAACATTTCGGAAGAATCAATAAATTTCTTGTTTATATTTATGTTTATTTTATAAGAATTTTTGTTAATTTAAAATGGTATATTTATTTTTTAAAGTTATTTTTGTTGTTGTTTTATAATATACCTAAAAGGATGTTTTTTAAAAATGTTTTCATTTGCTTATTGTCGAATATTCCATATTTTTATTCATATTTCATGCCGAAACGTAAATGCTCAATATTTTCAATAAAATTGCTAGTATATTTAATCATATAAAATATTTTTACGCATGGTTTTAGTAGTTATACTTCTGGTGTTATAACAAAAATGTTCCGTCACGACCCTGCCTCGAATCGCCACATCGCATCGCCAGTCAATAAAAGAAAGATATTTATATAAATAATGTGAAATAACGCTAATAAGGCACGGGATCGCTTGCTTTACGTGTTAATACATACGACCGCAAACAATAATCGACTCAAAGTAAATATCGTGAAATATCGTCTTGGTTAGACCACGGCGAGGGAACGAAATACGGAAAGTCGTGATCACGTCACGCTTTTCTGCCAACTTTACTAACAGTCGTTACCTGTGATTTCTTAATATCAGTGATTAAATCACAGTTCGTGATATATCGCCCATCACTAATAGTCCACAGTACATCGCCTTTTTTTTAATGATTAGTAACAGGCTGAATTTTCGTGAGTAGCTTCATTTTGATGAGGCGCCCAAATTTTCTCTCTGCGAAAATTCTCGATAGTGGTAGCTAATAGCAAAAATTATTTTTTTCTATTTCACACGAATTAGACAATTCGACAAGTTGTGGACAAACACGGGGCTTATTATAATTAACTCGCGCAAACGTAACCAAGGCAATCGAAAAACAAACTCTTTAACAAACGTTTAATGAATGAAAAATATATTGCCAAAATAATTTGACAGGTTGTCGAATTGTCTAATTCGTGTGAAATAGAAAAAATAATTTTTGCTATTAGCTACCACTACCGAGAATTTTCGCAGCGAGAAAAGTTGAGCGTCTCATCAAAACGAAGCTAGTCACGAAAATTCAGCCTGTTACTAATCAAAAAAAAAAGGGCGGTGTACTGTGGACTATAACGTTACAGTTGATTAGATTTTTCCGGGAAAACTGTGGGTTTAGCGGTAAATTTTGTTAGGACATTTTTTGTTCATAAATACGTGATCTAACCATCTGTATTTTTTATTTTTCCTAGCTTGACTTAATTTCAAAATTTTGAAAAAACGGATGAAAAAATTTTATTTCACATTTTTTTTATGTTCTGCATCCGAGCGAAATGTAAATTTTCAGGATATTATTCTATACACTTTCACGAACTTATTAAAAAAAAAAACTTATTCAGTTTGCAAATATTTGTAGGTAAATACCTACATCGACTGGACTAAAGTTTAGCCATTATAGGCTATTTTTACACTCTTTACTGCTTCAAAGTATTTCATTGTCATCAAAGTATTTAAATATTCGGAAAGTATTTAAATACTAAGTTTAAACTATTTAATTACTTTGTTATTTATTATTTAAATACTTTTATCTTTTGAAAATACTTAATATTTAAATACTTTCAATTTTCTGAAAGTATTTAGTATTTAATATTTAAATACTTTTTCAAAGTATTTGCCCAGCTCTGCATATAGCGGGTGTCATACCGTGCGTGTAATTGTCCATTAGGCATGTACATTCACGTAGTGCGAGAGATATGACAACACAGCGCTGTAAATTCGTCCGTCAGCGGAGTATCCCAAGCTCTAAGTTATTGCATTTCAGCCAGCTGGCACACGCGATGTTGTAATTCTTACTACCTATGCCTAGCGAGCGGCTACACACACGGTATAATATCAGTTATTTGGTAAAAATCTGTAAAAGTAATGTAAATAATATATTTATATGCACTTATTTGGTATCAAAATGAAGCTTAGATCATTACGAATCAGATTTCACCATAAAATAGACTGAATATACCCAATGGAAAGTTTCCAGGAAAGCTTCCTGGAAACTTTCGGATTAATCAAAACTCCGGGAGTTTACCCATCTATGTATTTTTATATACTAATAAATATCAATAGCCATCAAAAATGGCAACACAAGAGAGTATTTTATATCACCTTTTAAACCCATTTTGATTATTCTTCCTAGCTTGTATGGTTTTCGAGCAATTCAATTTTTTCTACACGCCGCGCGCAATAAATTTCAAATAAACGAAAATTCGCGCGCATTAAAAATACAAATTTTGGAATTTTTTTCAATATCGATTTTCTCGAAAACCATGGCATATACAACAAAATCACAATAGGACTTTTTTTTAGGAAATTAGTCAAGCTTTCTTTTTGAGCAATTTTTTTATATCTTCAACGGTTAACGAGTTAACGCCTTATTTTAAGGCTTTTTTCACAGAAGGGGTGGTTTTTTGGGGGGGTTGCGGCACCCCACCAGAACGGATTTTTGTGGTTTTATGATGTATAACAACCCCTCCACTAACATTTACTGAAGGAAAATCTCAGATAACATTTTTTGCGAGCTTCTGGTGTATTTTTTACTTTACCGACTGGAGTATTATAATAGTGATTCATAAAATAGTACCTTTTATTAAAAAGTAATTTAAATCAATAGTTAAAATAAAAATCCTTTGATTTAAATCGTGACTAATCCTAATAAATTAGTTATTCATTTATTATTATTTCATTGGGGGTCTTTCATCACATACGTTCGCTTTTTTTTGAGGAGGGGGTACTGAAAATGACAAAATGAAGGATGGGAGAGAAGGAGTTCATAAAAAGTGAACGTTTGACAAATGAAATTGATTGGGAAACAGCTACGTTTAATATTTTAAATTTGTGGAAAATAATCAGAACATATTTTTAAAAAGTGTAATAGGGGGAGTTTGTAAACGAACGTTCGATTAAGGGGTATTTCACCCAATGTTACAATGGTTTTAAAAATAGTTTTTACGAACGTGTTTGTCGGATGGCCCCACTGGAAGGTTATCGTAAACGAAATATGTCTGTAAATACTTTGTCGGTATTATTTAATTTCAAGAAATTATCATACATAGAAACAATTTAGATCAGACTGTAACATATTTTCTAATATTTTCTTTATATTTTCTTGCCTAACTAATCTTTAACCTCGTTTATAACTATTAGAATTCCATGAAACATTTAGCAAAAAAATACCTGGTTAACTTACCGGAGTACACCTAATCATTACGTGGGTAACTTTATCATCGGTGCGAACTGACAGAACAAAATCTCCAGGTTTTGATTGGCTTTCTCTAACTAAAAAACTTCCATTTTTGCCCCTATCTAGTATTAGTTTCTCGGCCTCCTTCCCAGATAAATGTCCGTGAAACCATCTGTAAACAAAACGAGGCATTAAAATATTTCATTGAGTCACAGTACTTAAAATTACTATTGTAGTAGGTATTAGCATTACATATGGAACTTTACATCACAGTGATTCACTTCCTTTATTCCGTTTTGAGAATACTTTTGTTGGAAGCCGGTGAATTCTTAAGCTAATACTGCTTTAAGAGGGAATATATGATAGAAATGATTATTTGTATGACTTTGGTTTTAAAATTATTGCGTTGACTTAACTAGAGTAGATATTATACTTTTTGCCGATTTATTGAAATTTTTATATAATTGTTGCACATTCTATAGGATATTGTTCACAGTTTTTTTTTGTAAATAATGTTAGTTTTAGACATTGTTAATTTTATTATGCCAACTTGGTTGGGGAAGCACTTGTCACTATAAAATACCAACAAATTTTTGTCTCGATCCTTGGATTTCTAGTTTAAAGCAAGCAAAACAAGTTTACGTTACATTTTTATACATAACAATTTTTGTTTCCCGAGCACTCATTCCGGAACCTGCCAGACATCCACGGCACTTCACGGAAATTGAAAGGTTGGACAGGGCGAGGCCAAATCGGACTTGTAAGAATTTAATAAAAATATATTACCTCCTGTTCGCAGAATAGACTAGTTCACAAGTTCAAAGCCGTGTTAATTCTTGATAAAGCTCGTAAAAATGTGAGTGAGGGCTCAATGGATTCGAAATGACGTCTATAAAAATGTGCAAAAGTTTCAAACCCGCACATAAACAATTGCAAAAGTTATAAACAAATGAAGATTGAAAAAAATTACGAGTTTCGTTCTTTGCAAATAACTTGAAAACTAATAATATTTAAGAATAAATACATACATTACGTATTTTTGAAAAAAATGTTTTTGCCATTTTGTTTGTTAATAAAATATTATGATTAAAAAAAAAATTCTTAAATTTTTTTTTAAATTGTCTATAATCATTTTTTTCCTTTTTTCATTATTTAAACAAATTATTAAGAAAAATTTTTGTTGTTAATTTATTTGTTTATTTAATAAACAATTTGTTATCAACAATCGCTGAATGTGTTTATATTTTTTTTAGATAGAATAAAAATAACAAAAACAACCGTATACATGTGAAAAAAATTTTCTAATATTTTTTATAGAATTTTAAATTTAATTTCTTTTTTGACATGTTTATATGTATACGGTTGTTTTTATTATTTTTTCTGTCTAAAAAAATATCGATCGTTAATAACAAATTGTTTATTAAATAAACAAATAGATTAACAACAAAACAACTTTTCTTTTTTCCAATTTCAAATAATAAATTTTAAGAATAAAATTTTTTCTTAATAATTTGTTTAAATACATAATGAAAAAAGAAAAAAAAATGATTATAGACCAATTAAAAATTTTTTTTTTCTTTTAATCATATTTTAATATCTTTTTTCAAAAATACGTAATTTGTCTATTTGTTTATAAAATTTGTTTAAACAAATGGCAATGAAAATTAAAAGTTTATGTAATCTTATAGTACTTTTGAATACAAAAACAGTAATAATAATTAAAATTAGTAAAAAAGTTTTTCAACTTCTCTTTCTCATTTTTTAGTTTTTTGTTAGGTTAAATAATTAATAACTAATAGACTATAACAATTAAAAACATCGCAATGTCATAATCCCATAAAGTATAGTTGATATAAGGTCTCCACGAAGCGAAATAATTTTAGTGGCTTTTGTTTAACAATTATCCAACTTGAAATATAAACGCAAACTCTAAAAAAAATTGTTAATTAACAATAGGCTCATTTTATGAAAAATCGGTGAAAAATTTTTTTCCAACGGGATATTGTTCCTTTAAGTGTCTAAATAATACCATAATTTTTAAAAAAATTTAAATTAATATTTAATAACACGAGAAAATATTTTTACTTATTACGGCCGGTTTTTAAATTAAAATTATTAATAATAGAGATAGAGTTTCGGGAGCTGGGACTTTTTTATTGGAAATTTCTTCCTCTTTAAGAAACATTCTTTAAAATTTCTTAAATATTAATAGTTTTCGAGTTATTTGCAAAAAACGAAATTCGTTAATTTTTCAACCTTCATTTGTTTATAACTTTTGCAATTGTTTATGTGCGGGTTTGAAATTTTTGTACATTTTTCTAGGCCTCATTCCGAATTCAATGAGCCCTCACTTATATTTTTACGAACTTTATAAAAGAATTAACACGGCTTTGAACTTGAGAACTAGTGTAGAATACGTATGGATAAAATCGCGCGTATGGATAAAGTCGCGCGTATGGATAAAATATCTAGCGATGTATACTAAGGTCCATCGATAACACAGGCACGCAAAAAAAAGAAAAAGGTCGTGTACTCGGGGACTGATATACCGGTATGTATTTTCGCCCGCTGAACCCGAATCCGGGGTCATCCATTGGGTCAAAATTGGCCGGAAAAATAAAAAAATGGCCGGAAATTCGCCAAAATTCGGCGGTAAAAAAACATTGAAAGGATTGACGTGACTTAACCCATATACCGTATGTATTTTCACCCCCTGAACCCGAATTCGGGGTCAGAATTGGCCCATCGGGTCAAAATTGGCCGGAAATTCGCCAAAATCTGGAGTCAAAAAACATTAAATGATATTGAAGTGACTTTACCCTTATATCGGTGTGTATTTTTGCCCGCTGAAACCGAATTGGCCCATGGGGTCAAAATTGGCCAGAAAAATTGTAATCTTGGGGATTATGGTGAGAAGCAATGAGAAAGATTCCACCAAGATCTCCGAGAGATGGAGCGTCGCTACAAAGGGCGGTGGGACGTAAATATGATGGCGGAATATTGCTGGATGATCAAAAGAGATTTGCTTGCTCAGGGGAGGAAAAGGAAAAGAATGCCTTTGCACAGGTCTTTTGAATTCAACCGGTTCCGTTATAATCGCAAAAAATGAAAAAAAGAATCTGGTGAGCGCTTCGAAAAAATACTGGGAACAGGAAAACATGCTTGAACATGTTGGAGGCTGTTTGGCAGCTAATTATTCCGACCAATTTTGACCCCAGGGGCCAATTCTGACTCCAGATTCGGTTTCAGCGGGAAAAATATACACCGATAAAGGGGTAAAATCACTTCAGTATCATTTAATGTTTTTTAACCAGATTTTGTCGAATTTCCGGCCAATTTTGACCCAATGGGGCGCCAATTCTGACCCCAGATTCGGGTTCAGCGGGCGAAAATACATATCGGTATATGGATTAAGTCACGTCAATCCCTTCAATGTTTTTTGCCCGAATTTTGTCGAATTTCCGGCCATTTTTTATTTTTGCGGCCAATTTTGACTCGATAAAAGTGTTCGGCTTCTTTTATTATCATCACAAGAAAATGGTCACATATTTCCTAACAACAATGTAGGCCACTCCCACTGAATGTAATTGGTTGAAATTTTCTCTACCGGAATTATGATAGGTTGGAATAAACTATGCAGTCAACGTGGACTAGCGGTAGTCAACGTGGACCGGCGGGCGGTACATTAATCAAAGGCGGTCGGTGTCCTTTGCGCTTTTTTGCGAGCTTTTTTATATCGCTGAATTACATGTCTCGGTATAGTAGGGCCCACATTTAATACAGCGATATAAAAAAGCTCGCAAAAAAACGTAAAGGGTACCGACCTTGTATCAATTTCACTCTATCTACATAGAAGGCCATAAAAGTGTTCGACTTCTTTTATTATCATCACAAAAAGATGGTCACATATCTCCTAACAACAATGTAGGCCACTCCCACTGAATGTAATTGGTTGAAATTTTCCCTACCGGAAATATGACAGGTTGGAATAAACTATGCAGTCAGCGTGGACTGGCGGTAGTCAACGTGGACCGGCGGGCGGTACATTAATCAAAGGCGGTCGGTGTCCTTTGCGCTTTTTTGCGAGCTTTTTTATATCGCTGAATTACATGTCTCGGTAACCACGACGAGGCGAGCGGCTATGCCAGACGGCATAATTTATGATTTAAAATATTAAGATTTTCCAATGGTTCAAAACTATGATAAGGAAGAGAAAAACTTAGAAAATCAACAAAAAACAACAAACAGAAACAATAAAGTAGGGAACAGAAATGAGTTAAAGATTAGAAATTTGATAGTGAAACCACTAGACCACCATTCGTTACTGTTACAGGCGTTAATTTCTGTAGTATAATGTGTCTAGGTGAAAATCATATTTTGACGGTTGGATATTATATTATCACAAAATGTATATTAGTAAAATACATAAATAAATAAGATAGACATTTCACAAGATTTATATTCAATTCCAAAACAGAAAAATTAAGAAGTTCAAAATTTAAATGATTAATAACTTTTTTATTTACTGATCGATTTTGTCCAAAAACAATATCTCACTAGCTTACTGTCCAACTTTCAATACAATAGGACGTTTCATGAAGTTATGCTTACAGGAAACATGACGGACGGGCATGGGCATTTTGAAAGATGTTCAGAATCACATGAAAATTTTGTTCTCTATAAGTGACATTCACGGTTTTGCATCAAATGCAATTCCTGTTTGCGAAGAATATAATACTAGGAAACCCAAAACAGGATGTTCCTAAATTTTATCTAAAAACTGGCTATAAATACATTTGATGTCATTATTTATTTATCAATTATACACCTTTTCCTTTTAGTTCGAAATTTCTTTTTTGCAGTTTTATTTACTTGATTTATTTTAATACTTCAAATATGTGTTAGTAGTAAAACCCAACTGCAACTCTCACATTTTATTAATACTCTTTCCGCAGACTTCTTTCGAACCTGACAGGCCCCCTGTCTAGTACAGTTTAGATTCTTGTACATCTTTGTATTTATAAGCGCTTCAAAAACCTTAGTAACATTTTGCTCTAAAATTTTATTAAAACAGTTTATGTACATGTCGGTTTACACGCATCTGGCGATCACCCCGTATGACGGACATGGCCCAATTTTAATAGGCAATATTCTACCATGCTATTTTACATATGTATTAAATTTCAAACGAAAAAGTCTAGAAGTTACCGTGTTTACAAAAAAAAACGGTTCACATACAGACAGACATTTCTTATTCGATATTTGAGTTCAGTAGGCTACGAAACGAATTTCTATATAAAAAGCTTCTTACGTTGACTTAAAATTTTTTGTTCAGTTTTAATCTTAAGAAAATGATTTCGTAATTCGACAATTTCTCCTATATCCCCGAACCAATTAAAAAATACACTTAATTTGTTTCTTAAACATACTTAGCTATTTTACACTTTTATTACCAACATTAAAAATGTAATTTCTTGAGAAACCATCGTTAGTATTCATAAATATCTTCACTTTACGCAAAATTAGGCACACTCACACCTACATACCCGATAGTGTATCGTAATAATAAAATATTCTGAATTTTAAAATGGATATCTGGAATATCTATGGAAATGATATAATTTTACCATGTTTGGTTAGAACAAATATTTACGTTTACGTATAGCAAAACAAATATTATCAAACTATTGGGTTTGTTTAAGTATTGACTAGTAAAGAATACGCAATATATAGAATGTGACTAATATAGTATAGGGAAACATTTTTTACTTCTTATTCACTTCCATTAAATTGTATACACCGGAATATAATGAAAATGTATTTTCGTTATATTACTAAGTGGTCATATGTATACACAGATAATACGTTTATTTTTTAACTTCTGGTTATACAATCAAAATAGTAGTACACATTAGAAACCTTATTGCATACACACATAAAAAAATAAAAAAGTTACATAAATAGAAAACACATAAATCTATGATTCACAATAAATAATCTTTTAATAGCCTTTTAAATGTGTAAATCGGTACTCAATTGGATTGGTTATACTCAACCATTTCCTTTATATAAAATGCATTGATGCATTATCAGCTTGTTATTTTATAAAATGTTCTTTTCCTCGAGTATTGTAATCGTGTACATCTCGTAATTTTGTTAAAATATTTTTTAAATAATCTGTATGCGTTACATTATGATCGCCATTCTTTAGAACTGAAGGCTGACAGAAAACCCATTAGTCTTTTTTAATTTTAGCAGCAAATCAGCAAAATAAACTTTATGCACTTGTTGCGTAAATTACTATTAATTAGTATTTACTTGTTGAATTACACGAAAAGAATGTGACGGACGGACGACCATGAATTTTTTCTCTACGAGAGATATTTCTGGTTTTAGAAACGCGCCGATCAAATGCAGTATACATACTCTTCGTGTTCGTATTTGCGAGGAGTATTATAAAAAGAATACAAATTTGATAACTCATGTGTAAGCGTTTCAGACAGGTAAAACTTCAAAACATGGATCAAATATATGCAACTTCTGGCATTGTGTAAAACCTTCGACAATCAAAATATAGGTTTTACCGCGACAAATTAGAAACACTCCTCTTAGTTAAAAAACAGTATAGCTGCAAGAATGAAGCATTATGTATTTAGAGCCCCACGCGAGGCGCCAAATAAGTAAAAACCTGGCTGAATTGCAATTCGGAATTCACTTCAGACGTGTAATATTCACAGGTTTCCACTGTCCTACTAAATAAACCAGTGTCTACCAAGTTGTATAAATATTTCTGTATTGCACATCTACAAAAAAAAAAAAAAAAGGTCTTGTCCTAAGGTCCTCATCTAACTTTTCTGAAGTGTTCTGACGCTCTGAAGCCAATTTTGGACCACAAAAAATTCTATCGTGTCAGTTTCTCTCTACCACCCCCTTTTAATCCCTATGGGTAGCAGAAAAGTTAGATTAGAACCTTAGGACAAAGAAGACCTTTTCTTTGTCCTTTTTAGGGGATGTAAATGAAAACTGACACGATAGAAAAAAATTTGCTCAAAATTGGCTTCAGCGAATCAAAATACTTCAGAACAGTTAGATAAGAACCTTAGGACAAGACCTTTTCTTTTTAAGGTAGATCTGTGTTATTAATCAAAATCACTGTGTCAGCTAATTCGAAATACTGTTTAGAAGTTTAATTATCAACAATGATTCACACAATTATGGAAAGGATCAAAATAAGCACCCTTTTTTTTACAAAAAAATTTTACAACGAAAAACATCCGGATAAGCATTTAAATAGAAAATAAATTTTGGAGTTGGTAGAAACTGGATCAATGGCTAACAAAAATTATTATTTGAAGAGCAAAATCTTTTCAACGGAACCGTAATTTCTGCATATAATTTTCGATCTTCTTGTGCCTTCAGTCATTTCTTTTCAAAACCTTCTATCACGAAGACTACGAATTTACGACACAATATGATTGCGTGGTTGCGAGTCAAGGAGCTTCGTCTCTCACTGAGGTCCTAGGTTCGATTCCCGACCGTGACACTATATACTCGGATTCTGGGTGTGTGTCCGTTGTCTTGAAATACCTATAAAGTCACTTCAGACATTCAAGGATAAAGGGGTTGAATTGCCTGTTGTGTTTCATTCTT
This sequence comes from Rutpela maculata, assembly GCA_936432065.2. NCBI lineage: Eukaryota > Metazoa > Arthropoda > Insecta > Coleoptera > Cerambycidae > Rutpela > Rutpela maculata. Next base: position 34,291,641 of record OW386287.2, on the reverse strand, counting down.
CTTCTTCTTCTTTTTTAATTGATTACCATACTTTCACAAATGCTTATACTTAATTTGCGCTACCACCACGACCCATATCACTGTGAACGATTAAATTTTTTACACAAAAATATTTTCATCCTTTTTAGTGAACTCTTATTTAGCATCTATATTAATTAAAAAAAATTACGTAATTATTCGGTTAATCGTATTAATCCGGGTGTAATTACCACGTCTAAAAGTGGGAGAATTACAAACTGTTTGTCGAAAGATTCATAAAAACTGGTACAGCCATAATCCAGTGAATAGTATGATTTTTTTTTATTTTAATTGAAGTCGGCACTCCCTGTAGTATTACTCTCATCTATACTACCATATCCAAGGCATAGAAATATAAAAATTATACTTTTAATATAAATGTTTTACATAAATTCATTTTAAAACCTTGTTAGTGATGAAAATAAAAGTATATAATAATAAAACGTGCTGCAAAAGACCTTTATAGCAATTCTTAACAAATGCATTTGCTATCATTAAAATGGCAGCAGTTACATACGGAAAAGGAGAGTCACAAACACAATTAAAAGGTGATTAATTTTTTATTATCAATGTTGTACTCCAGTCGGTAAAGTAAAAAATACACCAGAAGCTCGCAAAAAATGTTATCTGAGATTTTCTTTCAGTAACTGTTAGTGGAGGGGTTATACATCATAAAACCACAAAAATTCGTTCTAGGAGGGTGCCGCAACCCCCTCAAAAACCACCCCTTCGGTGAAAAAAGCCTTATTTTACTGATAACTCGTTAACCGCTGAAGATATAAAAAAATTGCTTATCATAAAAAAGAAAGCTTTACTAATTTCCTATTGTAATTTGTTGTATATGCCATGGTTTTCGAGAAAATCGATATTAAAAAAAATTCCAAAATTTTTATTTTTAATGCGCGCGAATTTTCGTTATAACTGCATTATCTTTTAGTTCAAGGTAGTACTTCAATGCAGAAAAAGTTAGGAATAAAAATATTCACATTTACAAATTTACCAGCATGTTGAAGTTAGCCAAATTTTTGCCAATTTTTTTTTTATTGTGATTTTGCCAATATAACCATTTTCATATAGGTAATCCAAAGTTTGGCCGTTTTTCCTCTCTTTTTAATTTCCTCCATTTTATTGAATAATTTTTTGAGCTAAATTTTCAAGACGTTTGGGCATTTTTTTATTTTTAGGAAGCAATAAAGAATTGGCCAAAATTTGGCTAACTTCAACATGCTGGTAAATTTGTAAATGTGAATATTTTTATTCCTAACTTTTTCTGCATTTAAGTACTACCTTGAACTAAAAGATAATGCATTTATAACTTATATTAAAGTCAGTTTTTTTTATGGGCCTGTGAATAGTTAGAGGCGCAAAAAATTAAGAGATAACTATATTATATTGTTATTTTTATATACTAATAAATATCAATAGCCATCAAAAATAGCAATACAAGAGAGTATTTTATATCCCCTTTAAAACCCATTTTGATTTTTATTCCTAGCTTGTATGGTTTTCGAGCAATTCAATTTTTTCTATAGGCCGCGCGCAAAAAATTTCAAATAAACGAAAACTCGTGCGCATTAAAAATACAAATTTTGGATTTTTTTTCAATATCGATTTTCTCGAAAACCATGGCATATACAACAAAATTACAATAGGACTTTTTTTAGGAAATTAGTCAAGCTTTCTTTTTTATGATGAGCAATTTTTTTTATATCTTCAACGGTTCACGAGTTATCAGTAAAATAAGGTTTATTTCACAGAATGGGTGGTTTTGGGGGGGGTGCGGCACCTCCACAGAACGGATTTTTGTGGTTTTGTGATGTATAACCCCTCCACTAATACTGAAGGAAAATCTCAGATAACATTTTTTGTGATGGAAATTTTTATAATTATTGGACTATTGTAACACTTTTGGTTTGTTGTATTTTAAAAATTGACTGAAAATTATTACAGACATTTAGATATATTTGTCCACATAGAACAATTACAAGTATGGTAAAAATTCGATTGCGATAATTTTGGTAACTATGCACGATAGAGGAAGCATTTATTCATTTATACGTAAAAAATAATTCTACTTTGATTATCATTTATTTGCCAGTGTATATCAAATGCAGGACTTTCACAGATATTGGACTAAAAGGCACATGAGTTTCAGATAGTTTTTTGATAGCATTCAATATAGGACGTCTAGGTGATATGATGTTTTTATAATTTTCCTATTTTGTTGGATATATTTACATTATTCGTTGAAAGAAAATGGATTTCTAAATCATCATACGACTGGGGCAATCTGGTTCTGCCCCACTAACCTTTTTTAAATACAGTTATAGAATTTTGAAGGGTAATGTAATATGTAGAAAAGACAAGGTCGTCGATAATTCATATTAATGAGAGTGTAAGAAAATGAGTAAGGTTTCTAAAACTGAGATTTGCTGAAGAAAATTTAGTATATAGAATAAAAATTGATCCACGTAGTCAGCTGATAAAATGTATCAGTCGTATAATATGACAAGATTATCTTATCCAAAAGCACGTAACTCCCACGCAGGGCAATCATTAGATGTAATCCATACAGATGCATATATGGATCTATGAACAGTGAACACTCTTACTTCCAGGACAGAACACATAATAATTTAATCTCTTCACAGCAAGAGTGAAGTATCCCAAAAATTAGAGGAATATATTACATATGTATCTAGTAAATTTAACAGGAAACCAAAGATTCTCAGAAGTGACAATGGAACAAAATACACTTGTGAACATACAAAGGCAATTCCAAAGAAAAATGGAATCGAAATTCAAACAACAGTGCCTGACAACCCGGAAAAAAAATGGAATTGTTGAGAGAAAAAATTGCATGCTGTGCAAAAGCGCTAGAAGTATGCTTCTCGGGTAAGAACTGCCAGGAGGAGAATAACGTCTTAATCTTTGTAATTATCTGACAATCCGCATTTGGTTGCTCTAGAGCAGTGGTTCCCAACAAGATTTTTTCAAGGACCCCCTCATCGGTCGCTATACTGACAAGTACCCCTCAAAAGCTTAAATTCTTAAAATGAAGATTATGTAGAATCTACCACTGCAAATCAAGTAAAATAAAAAACAACTGAATATCTCAGTGACATTTCGCGGACCCCTTTGACATCGTCCGCGGACCACCCGTTGGGAATCCCTGCTCTAGAGATAAAGAGCTCTAAAATGAACTTACAAAAACCTATCTTTTTTTTCAATCCAATATACTCACCTAGAAAATGGGATGCCCGTGATGGGCTACAGTGCGATATAAATGGGGGTACAGTATGTTGGACCCAGATACCGAGAAAATAACAAGTAGATCTGTAATATTTGTTAGATTTTTCAAAAAATATTCAATCCGGAAAGAGAATGAACAAAAATCAGTATTACACGAGACACAAGTAAAATTTGAACAGCCAATCACTGATGAGTATTCGATCTGGAATTACCACTAGGGGAGCAACAAAATGAAGTTCTAATGGATGATAGGAGCGGCATTTTAAAACAAAATTATTTAGAAGAATCAAATCAGCACCAGCGTCTATCGTATATTCTTCAAACTGCTCCAGAACCAGAATGGATCAAAGCTACAGACCAAAAAAGGATTACTTCAACAAATTGTGACTTGGAAACTTAGATTACTTAACTTAACTTACCCCCAGACAGGAGTGCAATTGGATGCAAGTGGACATTTAAAATCAAATATGATGCAGAAGATAACATTCACCGATATACAAAGATTAGTAGCAAAAGGATTCTCCCAAAAATATGGACTGTGATGCAACTTTTACTTCTGTTTCAAAGCAGAACACTTTTAGGACATTGTTGATTGTGGCGACGGACAGAAAGATGAAGGTAAAACACTATGACAATAAAACAGGTTTCCTCTATGGAACATTGAAGAAGACATATATGTCACAACCTGAACAATATGTTAATAAAGAAAAGGAGTATCTTCTTGGTAAGCTACAAAAGTTTCTATATGGTCTTGGCAAGAGCTTGGAATACTAAAATAAATGAAGTTTTACTGAAAGAGGGATTTATACGAAGGCAGGCAGATCCATGTTTATATTCCAGATCCACGGAAAATAATTGTATATATGTATTAATCTGCGTAGATGACATAAAAATTGTTTTTAATTTAAAATTGATCTGAAGTAACAATTTCCAGCACTTTGCTGACATGAAGTATTTTTTTATTCAAAATCGGAACGAAAGTTCGTTGAATGAAGTTGATCTCATTCAAAGGAACGTAACCAATATATTATATTATGATTCATGGTACGAACACGCCTTATATGTTACTGAATACCGAAAAAATTCGCACTTCTTTGCGTCAAAGCCACCTATGGTTTAGCTGCATGTTATAGGCAGATTTGAATAAATTATTCGTACATTTTATATGGATATTACGCCCACTATATCGAAAAAAATGGTATACCATGTTTCTAAAATAAATTAGAAAGTATATTATCTATTGGGAAATTCGAAAGAGTTCGAATAAAAAAAAATATATCTAATTGTGCAGGTACAAGGTGGGTAATATTCGCGTTTAGGTTTGATTTCTAGGAAACAGCAAGGGATGGGCGGATAATGAAGATTAAAACGGGGAATAGCTATCGCATGTTACAGATAAGTATTGATAACCCATAAATTAATCATATTTTGTTGGCAAATAGATTTCGAGTAAGTATATTGAACTTTGAGGTATTTTGTCATCCAGTATACAGTGTCTACTGTTTAAGATGGGGACACCTTAATATTTTTGATATATTTTATCGAATTCAAAAATTTGTTCTGCACGTTGCAGGGCTGGAGAAGATCTATTATTATGTACTCTTCGCAAATACGAAAACGAAGAGTATATTGTATTTGATCGGCACATTTCTAAAACCGTAAATATCGCTCGCAGACAAAAAATGTTCATATCATTGTGTTAGTGAACGAATTCTGATCAACTTTCAAAATGTCTGTCTGTCCGTCCGTCCGTCATATTTCTTGTAAGCTCAAGAAAGAAAATTCCGGTTGTATTGAAATTTGGACAGTAAGTTAGTGTTATATATTGTTTTTGAACAAAATAGATTGGTAAATAAAAATGTTATTAATGATTTAAATTAGAGAATTTTTTTTTATTTTTGTTTTTGTAAAATTTTACATTTTTTACATTTTTTTACGTGTTGGGTAGTTCTTACGCTTTTGACTCGGAATCCAAGGGTCCCAGGTTCGAAACCCCCCCACATGGGGTATGGTATAGTTTTTTTATTTTTACTTTATTTTACCAACTTCTTTCACCAACTAAGTTCGTACTATAAAATTAAAAATGTCTAAAACTAACATTATTTACAAAAAACTGCGAAGAGTATCCTGTAGAATGTGTAAGAATTATATAAAAAGTTTAGTAAACCGGCGAAGAGTACGTTTTTAGCTTGTTTCATTTGTTTTTATTTGTTGTCATTCATTACCAGGGTAGCCACTTAAAACTGCTCTTCAAATTCCTTGAGTTTTTCCTGACAAATTTTTATAACCCAAAAGCAAATTTCAACTGCTTTTTACATTTTATTAATAAAAAAAACCGCTGCCCAAGGAATCACTACTTCCACATCCAGATTTTCTATCCAAGTCACTCACAACGAAAAAATTTTGTATGTGGAAATAATTGTTTATGGAACTTTAATAATATAATATTTGAAATCCTCTACCCCAAAAACCCATAAAACGATACCCCACATCGGTAGTGGGGTGGGGGTGGTGATAGGGGGTGGTAGTGGGGGTGGATAAAGTAAAAAATTATTTTGAGATTTCTGGTTCTTGTACACACACTAAATCACATTTTTTTTTCATCCCCTTTAATAATGGGGTGGGGGTGGTAATGGGGGTGGCTAATGCCAAAATTTTTTTTGAGACCTTAGCCTCTTTTGTATATACTAAATACCAATTTTATGAACTCTTACCTGCTTGATTTACCTAGTTACCCCAAATATACCCCAATTTACCCCCCAACCCTTCGACGGAATAAGATGAAAATATAATCTAGTTCTAGATCTCGTTAGGGTACATACGTGTACCAAATTTCAAGTCAATATCTCAAACGGTTCCAGAGTAAACGTGCGCACAAAAAAAAGTTACAGACAGACCGACAGACAGACAGAATTTTTTTTTTTCGCTCAAACTTAAAATCTCGACGTTTCATGACATTCTAAGCCTATTTGAACAATAAAATTTTTAAAAAATTTTCTTGTTACTATACTTCCACTGGATGTGGAAGTAAAAGATTACAAGTAAATGAAATTACTCGGGTAACAATAAAATATAAAAATGTTTAACGAACATAAAAAATACATATAAACATTGAGCAAAAATTTATTGCAAAAAAAAGCCAATGTTGCCTAGTTGTGCAATTTTTAGGGGAAAATAACTTCGTTTGATATGGAATTAGATTATATTTTCATCTTATTCCGTTGAAGGATTGGGGGGGTAAATTGGGGTAAATGGCGGGGTAGATAAATCAAGCAGATAAGAGACCATGAAATTGGTATTTAGTATATATAAAAGAAGCTTGAAGGTCTTAAAAAAAATTTTTGACTTTAGCCACCCCCATTACCACCCCCAGCTCATTATTAAAGGAGGTGAAAAAAAAATGATTTAGTGTGTGTAGAAGAACCAAAAACCTCAAAATATTTTTACTTCACTATCACCCCCTATCACCACTACCACCCCACTACCGATGTGGGATATCGTTTTATGGGTTTTTGGATTAGACGATTTCAAATATTATATTATTAAAGTTCCATAAGCAATTATTTCCACACACAAAATTTTTTCGTTGTGAGAGACTTGGATGGAAATCTGGATGTGGAAGTAGTGATTCCTTGGGCAGCGGCTTTTAAATTAATCTTGACATTTACTTCCACCGGGTATCAATGAGAAGTTGTAGGTAATTTTTTTCAAATTTTCTAAAATTATAGCGATATGTATGCGAACACTTACTGCCGTCAGACGAGCGGTTTTTCTCTTAGCGCGGGCAATCTTACACACAGCTGTGAATAGTTTGGTATCTTATGAGGCCGTTGTTTTTACCCCCAGTTTTTAGTCTAGACCGGGTGTCAATGATATTATTTTTCGGCCGCCATTTTTTTTATTTTTTAACGGATCGCGATGAAACTAGGTACGTATTACATGTAACTAAAACGACATTTTTTTATATATCTGCCAAGTTTCTACGACTGTTTCACTGGAAGTGACCCTACCTTTTATTTTTAAATGGAACACCCTGTATATATTTGGATTTTTGGAATCTAGAGGTTATTCTGTATATGACTGTGTTAATTTCATGACTCTGTCCGCCATTTTGAAGTTTTTGCAGCCATTGTTAATTTTCAATCTAGTGTGCCGTGACTCACCAGAAATCGTTCTAATATTCATAAATAGTTGAAGTAAAATACGTATGATTTTTTTATTGTTGTTAATTTGTGCCACAGAGAGGTCGAAAGTTGATAAAATCACTTTCATACTACAGCTAAATATAATTTTCAAATACCAATCTAACGATGTATCACACTTTCTAGTCGGTTAATTTCTGATTGGTCACGGAATATTAGATGGAAAATTAAGATTGGCTGAAAAAATTCAAAATGGCAGAAAGAGTCATGAAATTGGCAGTCATATGGAGAATGGCCTCTAGATTCCAAAAATTCAATAATATATAGGGTGTTCTATTTAAAAATCAAAAGTGGGGTCACTTCCGGTGAAAACGGAAGTCGTGACAGACGGATCAAAAATGTAATTTTGGTTTTTTGCCTAGTTTCATCTAGATCCGTTAAAAAATAAAGAAATGGCATCCAGAAAGTGATTTCGTTGACATCCTGTATAATAAACTCTCTGATTCGTAACCGCCAGGATTGGATAACACAAAATATTCAATAGTTGCAAATTATCCGAAATAAGCCTATAAGAAAATTCTACGATTTGATCAAAAATTGACCACCCTGTAGATTTTTTCACGACCAGAAGAACTGTTTAGTTGAAGATTTCAAATAAATCTGTGGGCGAAAATTAGTGGCGTCAGGTTCAGCAAATTCCACTAACCCCAATCGATACTATTTCTAGTTCCTGCCAACACACATTTTTTTTTTAAACAACTGCACCATTATATATGCCTTGCGATGTTCTTAATAGTGAAATGCCATTATTGGAAATTCAAATAAATTGTTACTCACAGTTACGATGCGACTCCTTATGGTTCGATTTGTTGTAAAACTACTATATCCGAGGTATCCTTGACACTAGGAAAAAATTCTACCACAATAACCATAAATCTTGAGTTAATTAATATATCAGACCTGCAGGTAATTATTTATTGTTGCGCAATTTAGAAAAACCACCACACAAAAACAGGAATTAGTGACCTTATTGACCCATTTAATCAAACCACAAAAGCTAAATCAAAGTAAATTTACACGCGCTCATGCTTGTACTGTACCAATGTTACAACTGATGGCGATATTGTTCAACAAAGTTTATGCGACGCTAGAAAAACCTTACTTTGTTTATTTACTTGTTTAATTATAAATTTAAATTTATTTGCCATTATCAACGTTATAAACGAGCTATTGGTTTAATAGAGTATGTAAATAGATCGAAATCGAGGGAAATTTTTGGGGAATGAGCAATGTTAGCTGAAAACAATTGCCTTCCGGAAATGTGTGCATTTACATATTTGAGCATCTGTTACAAAAAGCCTGCTGTAGGAATGATTATTTAATTACTATTTTATTAATCTAAATAGAAGTATCAGGTATATATTTAATACTAGATCTTCACATCTATTTTTGTTAATAAAAGTAAAGCAATTCAGTAAACAGAAATTGGCTAAGACGGAGTGCGAATCTTTCGTAGAATATGTTAAAAATAAAAAATATCGGAGGTAGGAATCCGGTCTAATGACTGGAGAATTTGTCTTCGCGCCACTACATAAAAAAAGGAATGGCAGATGTTGGATAGCTACAGATTGCATTAATATCACACGTCACTAAAGTAATGTTGCATATTCTTCAATACAGCCTTCATCGTATATCTTGGCAAATAACTCCTGAGCAACCAAATTTTTACCCCAGTCAGTTTATGCAATATTTTGCCTAAATCCAGAAAAAATTATAGGAAGCTAATTTTTGATATAGATATTCCCTGAGAGTTTAGATGAAACATACAAATGAATGGATATAAAAATAAAACTATAAAAAAAGACAACATCTTGCATCCGCGCGGGCATTTTACTCGAGAACTGTTAACCCTTAAAAAAAGTTTGAGGTAGAAAAGTTGCCTCCATCCTTTATTTTTATTTCTTCTCCATATACTTGGTGTTTATTTCGAAAGATGAAAAAGTTTCCGTTTGCCATATTTACAGCCGCAAATTACATTCTATTGACACAGCCTTAGAAAGAAATTCATATTTTCTACTTATTAAAATTGTATATGATATTAATACATTTTGTTAACAAATCTATAGTGATAACATGGTAAAAATTTGAGTTAGAGCGCGTTAAACGAAAAAATAATTTCTAAAAGACGCCAAGAACGAAAGAAATTATTCACGAAAATAGTCTACAGTCGCAATTCTTAACGGATTCACTTGATTTTTTTTTAGTTGCTTGGTCTATTATCAGAATAGAACTCTATTGAATTTCATAATGATCCGTCGAGTAGTTATAAATAATTATCTAACAGCGTCACGATTTTTTGCGCATTTCTTCCATAAGAAAAAGTCGAGGGGTGCTAAACCCGGTGGCCTAGGCGGTCATCCAATTAGATGACTATTAGGACCGACCTATCCACTGATTTTCAAAATTAAAATTCAACCAATCTCTTACTGCTACTGCTTCTAATTGAAATTTTAAATTGAGACAGTCGTTAATGGGTAATATATCTATTTCTTCTGAAGGATAGTTGATAGTTTAGAGAAAACCAGATGGAAAGAGAAGATGACGCCCGCCAAATGTAATATCACCAAGGAGCCAGGGAGAGGAAAGACCTTCGGCGAGGTCATGCGCTTAACGGGAAATCGGATGGCATGATGCTGTTGAGCGTATCATACAAGAAATGGAGGCTAATTAGAATAATGTATGAATCATAGAACGTCTGTTTTGAATAAGAACATTGTAAATTTTCAATAGTTTAACCGAGCAGGAATGTCCTCGTATAAGAGTCTATAGAAGAAAATAGCTTTCAATATATTAAAACGTATTTTGTTAGGTAGTGAAGGTAAAATATCAAAAATATTCCTTGGAAAGGGAAAAGAATAGTCAATGAAAAATTGAGAGTTTTACTTTTACTATTAACAATCCGACGAGTCTTCAACTCCAAAGGATGTAGAAGTGGCGTAAAAAGGGATGAAAAATGCGTTTTTAATCTTATCTCGGAAAATACTGTTTTAAAAAAAAATTGTTATTTTGCTGATAGATCAAACTGAGTCAAATACTTTCAATTTGATTTATTATTGATCTCTGTGCGATGAAAATTGACCGAGATACAGAGGGTTCAAGTTGGAGTACTTTCACATTCCATTTAAAAACTATGTTTTTTTAGTGATCTGAGAATGCAGTGAGTATGTACGCATGTGCGTGCATGATTGTGTGTATGTATGCACGTCGTATCGGCACGTGGGTGTCGATCATCTTCAAGACCTGCCAGACAGTGTAAAAAGATACGTTGAATCCACTGGACGAGCTGTTTCTTCTACACACACATTTTTTTTGTTTATTTATCCTATAGATAATGACCGAAATCAGGAGAGATCTGATTAATATTTTAATTGTGAAAAGGTGATTTAAGTGACAATGTTGTGCCTGAACAGACCCTATTGAAATAACAAAAAAAACTGTAGTAAAAAAAATTATCATAACAAACACCTACAGCAGAAAATATTCCCCTGCCAAATAAAGATATACAGCTCAAAAATATTTATGGAAAAAAATCCAAAATTGGAAATAATTTCTTCAATTTTTGCAGTCGCTGCGTAACACTCTTGTAGAACTTATTATTTAAATGCAACAATGGCTTGGTAATGAGATGTAGCCAGAACAGTGAAGATGGATTACAATAAATGGGTCCTTGTAACCTACAAGTACAACTTTAGAAACGCACCTCAATCCATATTAAATTTAATATAATGCGTTTGCATGAGAGATTGTACTACTTTAAAATACCGACGATTATACTTTTTTAACTAAATTAACTACAAATATTTTTTTAAATAAATATTTTTAAAATCTACATACAAATATGTGATGCTTTTCTGATAGATCTTACATTATTATTTTACAAGACACACAGACGCGCGCGCGCATGCAATGACGTCACGCACACGCTTCATCTCTTCGTATCTCGGCCAATTTTCATCGTGCAGGGGTCAGCAAAAAATCAAACAGAAAATATGAATATAATATAACAAATATCTGAAACAGAGAACAGTTTTTTTTTTACAGAATTGACGGAGATTGTTGAGGTGGTTGGTAAAAGTACAATGAATTTCTTATTTTCACCCAATAAGTAGCATTAAATATATGTATACATACATGTGTCCAATCGATTTTGATGTTTAAAAGTGCCGAAGTCAAGCAGTACAACGTTTCGTTAATTGATTTTACGTCATTTAGTAGCAATAATTGAATCTCCCCAGGTGTAATGGCTTTTGCTTCGGTTAAAGTTTGCAAACATCCGGATTACGTGTTATTTCCTACCAATTTGTCGCAACAAAAGAAGTTTATAAATATTTATCACACACAACGGATACATTAATTAAAATTCTAGAGTATTTTTTAGAATAGGTCGTGGGTACAAGATTAAATTTTTTTTTATCAATAATTGTCAAACCGCATGTATTTAATTTCATCAATTTTCTTTTAGATTTGGAATAATCAACCAAGCATTAATTAATCACTGAATAATATTGTTAATTTAACATTTTATTTATGAATTCTTTTTTAAATTTAGCACTTGAAACAGTAATTGGATTATTTTTTTTTAACTAATTTTTTTACGAATTAAATTACTTTCGCGATAATTTAATCATTGCAAAGTGCAACTAAACGGAAACATTACACTCTCCACCGGTTTACTGGAGTTTTTGTATAATTACTGAACATTCTATATGACAATTTTCGCGTTTTTTTGGAAATAAGTTAATCTTTTAGGTATAATTGCTATTATTTTGGTTAAATAAGCGTTATTTGTAATTTCTTTGGCAACTGCAGTTACCTACATTTTTTCTGATTGCTTTCAATTTGACACTGCGATAATACATGTGAATTCAATGTATTGTTCATGGACACCACGTTTTTTCGAACCGAAAAATCTTTCCATGTTCGCCGACGAAGACAAAATATCTAATGTTAGTTAGATACCACGGCTTAAATAGCCGCGGTATATAATTTTTTCATTAGCCAAATACCCATAGGCTTTAAATTCCCAGAAATTTGTACTGTCATTAACTGAACAGTACACACACCCATTTGCTCGATAACCCCTTACACTAAGTTATACCAACTTTGAACCAGATAAAAGAACTTTGCTATATCAATGAATAATCAATGAACAATAGCTATTTATGTAACCAGTTACGAAGAAACTTGTGTATCGAGTGGATATTTGCGGGACGAGCGAAGCGAGATCCCGCAAAATAACATGAGTTACACAAGATTGTCTTTCGAAACGTGTTACATACATGATTTTTTCTAATTTTAAAAGTCTAAAAACTCTTTAAACATAACTGAAATGGGTGTATTTAAAGATCTTAAAAATCAAGTAATCGTTTTCATAGTTACCTTTGCTGCTATCACACATTATAATTTTAATGTCAAAATTGACAGACGTTATTTAGCCAAGTTACAATATTATTTGAAATCCTAATTTGGTAAATCGTATTAATGAAAAAGTTCTGTTAGTATATCTTGAAGGAAAGAAGAATTTAGAAGCTTCCACTTTATGGATTCAGTATTCCATTTTGTGGCTAAAATGGTGTTTTTTTTTACAAGTGGGGTGTTTATAGTACGAGCCGAAGGCGAGTGCTATAAACCACACGAGTAAAAAAAAAACACATTTTAGTCTCGAGTTATATACAAATTTTTTTTATCGCCATTCGAAATTAGAAAACAATATAATTTTGTAAAAATATAGCAAACTAACAAAGTTACCTTGTCATAATGACTAAATTCTATTGCTGTTTCCATAGAAACCAATAATAGTGTGTTGGAGAATATTAAGTTTTATTTCACACTATGAAATAAAATTTCTTTTTCTTCAAGCGTATTAAAATGTTTAAATTATGTCACCAAAAACAGAAGTAGAAGTAGGACATTGTTTTACTAGTAAAAAAATGTTAGTACCGAACGCCACCGTAGTGGATATTGTTTTACTAGTAACATAATGTTAGTTCCGAAAGCGCCACCGCAGTGGGTGTTGTTTTACTAGTAACATAATGTTAATACCGAAAGCCACCGGTGGCGCGCTATCCACTAGCCACTTGTCGTATTGTGTCAACATGTAAGACTGTAGTTTGAATATTTGTACATTTATGATAAATAAATGAATTTTTGCATTTTAATACGCTTGAAGAAGAAATAGTATATATTACACGGAGTAGAACGCCTTTTTTTGTGTTTCGCCCAGTTTGCAAATCCTAGGCTCAACACAAAAAAAGAGTGCATTCTACTCCTAGTAATATAATATACTATTATTTCACACTTTTTTCTTTATTTTACACTTGTCCATAATGACATTGTTTTGATTCATTGAAACTGTCAAATAAGTATCATTTTAGGATTTTGGCGTTACAAAGTAGTATTTTATATAACAAGTGGCTAAAATGGTGTTTTTTTTTTACAAGTGGGGCGTTTATACTATTAGTCGAAGGCGAGCGCTATAAACCACACGAGTAAAAAAAAGACATTTTAGTCTCGAGTTATATACAAAATTGTTTGTATTGCCATTCGAAACTACAAAACAATATAATTTTGTAAAAATAGACTAAATTCTACTGCTGTTTCCATAGAAACCAATAAGTTTTATTTCACTCTGTGAAATAAAATTTCTTTATTTCATTCTTTTTTCTTTATTTTACACTTGTCAATAATGACATTGTTTTGATTCATTGAAACTGTCAAATAAACGTCATTTTAGGATATGGCGTTACAAAAAGTATATTATATATCGTAGTAGAGTCACTGAAGCTTTTTACATCCACATCGTGGTAACGGTAAGAAAATTTGATTTTTTTTTATTCATATAGGCTTAGAATGTCGAGATTTTAAGTTTAAGTGAAAAAAAATTTTTATCTATCGGTCGTTCTGTTTGTAACTTTTTTGTGGACACGATTACTCTGGAACGGTTTTTGATATTGACTTGAAATTTGGTATACTAGCTATGTATAATAACGAGATCTGGAACTAAATTATATTTTGATCTTATTCCACTGAAAGGTTGGGGGAGGGGGAAAATGGGGGTAATGAGATAAGCAAGCAAGTGAGAGTCCATAAAATTGGAATTTGGCGTATGTACGAGAGGCCAAAGTCTCAATTTTTTTTCTGGCTTCACACACCCACTATCATCTGCACCCCATTATTAAGGGGTTAAAGAAATAAAATTGTGATTGAGTGAGTGTTCAAGAACCAAGGGCCTTAATTTTGTTTTGACATCAGCTAGCCCCACTACCACCCCCACTCCATTATTAAAGTGAGTAAAAAGATAAAATTGTGATTTAGTGTGTATACAAGAACCAAATGCATCCACCCTCACTACCACCCCCCACGGAAATTTGGATGTGAAAGTAGTGATTGCTTAGGCAGCGGTTTTACTTTTGAATTCTCGTCCAGTATATGGATTTTCATAATTTCTTCTGCAATATTTTTATGACTATATAATTTAACGTTAAGAAGCCCCAGTGTCGTTTCATTTGGAGTGGTTCCCACCCCTTCTGAAGAGTGGACAGTAAAAACTAGCTACTGAATCTGATACAAAAATCGGATTTTAAGAAAAAAAGGTATTCAAATATAAGATTTTAGTACCTAAAAATTGGTACCCCGAGTTACCTGGTTTTTGGTAAATAACTCAAAAAATATTACATTTACCAAAAAAGTGGTACAGCACAAAAATATTATACAACGACTTTTTTTAATTTCAGTATGATGAATAAAAATATGGCAGTTTTAAAGATGGCGTTCGAACGTTTATAAGCCGAGATATAATGTTTAAATCTCAAATATCTCAAAAATTATAGGTCTAAAGTTAAAATGGAAATAACAGAAAGTAAAGGTCTCAAAATTTTCTTCAAATATTTTTTAAATTCTTACAGCTTCAAAAATAACGAGTTTATAGGCGAAACAAAGAGTGTTTTGTGAATTTTTTAAAAGAAAATTTTGACGATTCATGACGTCATAGCTTTTACAAAATCTATCAAAAAATGGTATTCAATATGTACTTCTTGACATGTCCGAGTGATTTTCTAAAAAAATGGGCTCTATCTCATTGCCATTAAAATTTAAAAGTTCATGGACACTACAAAATCCTTCTTTCATTAACATATTTTTTATTAACTGTTTATATTTTACCTGTAGTAAGGCTTTCACCCAATATGGGATTTTGTTAAAAAATTAGGATCATAGCAGTTAAAGCCACAAATGTCTTGATTTTTAAGTGTTATTAAAATCCAGAGATGTGCAGAGGAAACTTTCCATGTTTGATAAAAGTTTGTAAAAGTCATGTGAATAATATAATTGTATGCACTTATTTGGTATCTCAATGAAACTTGAATCATCACTAATCAGATTTCACCCTAAAATAGCCAATATACCCAATGGAAAGTTAGAAGGAAAACTTCCTGGAAACTTTCCGTTTTGAAAACTCCGAAAGTTTCCAGGAAGTTTTCCTTCTAACTTTCCATTGGGTATATTGATAGCCTATTTTATGGTGGAAATAAGTACACGCAGACAAACCAACTCACATTAAAATTGCATTTATTAGTAAGCAGTTCGATTGTAATGAATAAATGTTATGCATTAATATAAATTCCTTAATTTATAATAATATTGACTGTGATTTCAGAAAAAATAGTATGTGTACTTCGGTGTGAAAGCACATTCCCGAACATCGATGCTTGTTGCAATTTGCATCGTCGTCCGGGAATGTATTGCTTTCACACCTAAATACACAATATACTATTACATGACTTTTACAGACTTTTATCAAATTTGGAAAGTTTTTTCTTTTAAAATCTGTCACTAAATTATGTTGAGCCCTCGTGTTGTATCTGTAAATATTTTCATGTACGAATGTATATATTATTTATAAAGTAGGTAGGATGATAATATGGTCAAATTATTAAAATCAACACCAACTTGTTTGGTAGGAAGATTTTTTACATTAAATGATATACTCTATTCCATTAACGCATTTTTTGTATTATTTATTTGTTCGCTTAAAGTGCTTATAACATTATAACACAACGCATTAATTGTTTGATTTATTCATAACTATGTAAACCATTCAGACCTATCGCAAAAACATACAAATACGTTCTTCGCATTCCAAAGCAATCGTCTGCTTATTCCAATGCAAAATTCTTGAGTGGGATTTAAAAAAATTATCTCATCAATAAATATTGTAATAAGCGAAAAAATGAATTACAATATAGAAATCATGGTACCAGTACAACATAATACGTCGCACATTTTATTTCACCAAACCCACATATTGTTTTGAATAATTATGAGAATGTAGGATTTTCTAATTTTGGACACGAGAATCAATTGTCTGATAATATTCACACGATTTTTTATATCTCATACCGCATTTACTTTTAGTTTCATTCCCATACGTGTTATTATTATATATCTGAATTAATTCATTTTAATGATAATTACGTCTGAATATTTTAAAGTGTCATAACAATAAATTAGATGTTTCGTTTGCTAAATTATTTATAATAAATTAAAAATTGCGACATAATTTGGCAAGATTATTTTGAAATTTGAATAGGGAATAGTTCATAATTTAAAAAAAACATGATCACCTGCCAACTGTGTAGAGTGTAAACGAAGACACTAGTCCATCCCCTAACTCAAAAATCATGGCATAGGATGTTCACTACCTAAAATTTCATGTCTTTATTGTTCTTATTTATTGCAACTTGAATTTTATTTTGAACAATATCTTTTTTTATTCATTGCGATAAGAGCTATACAACAAGAGATATTTAAGAAAAACTGCGAAAAAGCACAATTTTCAATATTCTTTTGTTTAAACAAATGACTTGCGGGACAAAGATTTAATCCAAAACTTTTTGCTATACTCCTTGTAGTGTTTCTGACAAGTTACAGCAAAAAAATTGCTATTGTAAAACAATTCCCTACAAATTTTAGTTTTACTCCACTATTATCTTCAATTTTGATCGTTGGCATTTAGACACAAGTCTCACAGTTTCTGAGATATTCAACAGTGAAACTAAAAAATATTTCTTCTTATAAAGGTTCGGACTTCCATATCTCCGAAACTATTAATCCTACAAAAATAAAAGATAAAGAAAAATTCATTCTTAGTTTAAAAATGTTTTATTTTTGGTCTCCACCATTTTTTCGCTAAAACCAATATTTATTGAGATATTTGCAAAAAAAAACGTTTTTTTTTAAACATCATTATAGTATAAAGTTCACTTTTGTGTGCTGTAAACAAAACGGCGACGTATTTATTAAAAAAATATAAACACGTATATTGTCATAACATAATCTATTATATACAACATATCTGTGTATACAGTATGTGCACTAGGGTGGTCCAAAAATGACTTAATTTTTTATAGAAGGTCTCGATCCCCCCAACTTGTTTCCAAATCCGAAAAAAGCAAGTTTTCTTGTTTTTCAAAATTTTAATTTTAAATGGTGCCTATGGAGACATGAAGTTTCCCATTTAAATTGCATGGGGAAAAATAACTTTTTGGGATTTTTTGAATAATTGTTCAGGGTTAGGGAAAATCTTGCATTAAACTTATAGGACTTGGAGAGGTCTATCCAACGAAGAATTTGATGTATATACATATGGGTTTGTCGCCCCTAACACACTTCCACGGTGCCCCGAAAACTACCTGAAGAATTTACATTTTTTGATTTAATCGAAATTGTAAAAAACAAAAAAATATGTACTTACCTTTTTCGGATTTAAAAACAAATTGGAGAGACTCTCTATAAAAAATTAAGTCATTTTTGGACCACCCTAATGTGCATTTTAGAGACCCAGAGTGCCCGGGTTCACTTTCATATTTTTGGTGGGGGTACAGGCGATATAGGAGTGGGGGTGTATCCCTTTAGGCTGGAATCAACTGAATATTGGTTCTATGAACCCAAGAAACTTATTCCATGTGTTTTGGTCCATTTTCTTATAGGGCCGAAAACCGTCTTTTTGACTCCCCTCCTTTGTTTATAATCTTATTTCAAACTCTTTTTTGTATTATATTGAGGAAGCACCTATTGAAGATTAGAAAAAAATATTTAACGCAGATAAAACCTTTCACTATAGTGTAATGGATATTGTTTTACTAACAAAAATTCCAATAATAGACAAAAATATCAATATCTAAAAAAGCCGATATTTCAAAATTTGAAATATTTTGTATAATGGTATATTGGTAGGTTCTAAATGCCTTCCTCTATCATCACCTTAAAACTTTCCATCGATGTGCCAAACACCCTATATAAGTAAATAAGGTAATGAATGTATAATAATTATCTGATAATGGCTTGTTCTATATCATAATTTATGATCACTTGAATTAATTAACGTATTCTATTCCAAGAAAACTTGTTTTAGACCAAATAATTTTTTATTTTTCAGACCAGAAAGCTTTAAAACCAATTCTACAGACAATGTGGTTGAGTGGAAGAGCGCAGTTCCTCATACCCTGAGGAATAGCGAACTCTGCCTTTTGATAGAATTAATTTATTAAATTTTGTTAATTGTTGTTTTCAGTCTATCAATAAAATCAATTATTATTATTATTATTATTATTATTATTATTATTATGATTATTAAATGCAACATCACCTAAGAAAGTTTTAATGTTTCGCATCGTTTTGCATTAGCAAGCATAATAAATAAATGTTTTAGATCAGTCACCCTTTTTTAAATTATTGTCCGTATAACCCAATGATGACTAAGGAAACCACAAGTAAACAATTTCCTCTCCTACATAAGTACTAGACATTTACATATACATACCTCTCTTCACCTTCTGATATCACCGGAAGTGTCTATTTTTGGTTCCTAAGTAATAATATTTTATATGAATTTATTTCTTGATGATCAGATATGGAAGTATTGATAAATGATACATCATAAATTTGAATTTTAAAATATATGAACTTCCTGTAACATCGGATGTTCAAAAATGTTTAAAGCCTGAAGCCACTTTTAACATTTATCCGCAACTATTTAGATACCAAATACGGTTTATTCCACTTTTTTAAACTATATTAATTGCCTTGGAAATATAAAAACGAATGCATGTAACCTATACAGTTAGACAACTTTTTTTAAATAAAATATGACGACCAATAGTACCTAAAGTTAAAAAATATGCAAAACTTCGGAATAATGTCATATTGAACGGATTTCGTTCATTTTTGGCAGTATAATAGTAAATGCCTCAAAGTTTCTATATTGTGCGGGGGCTTGCTAATTTATAGGGGGTGGATGCCACCTCTTCTCGGGGGGTGGCGCTTAAAAAATTTATATATTTATTGGAGCTGAAAAAGATTGAAATTTCAAGAAGAAAAGGTTCTATGCAATTTTTCACATAAATTGATAGTTTTTAAGTTATAACGACTTCGAAATTGCGATGTTAGCTTAAAAAAAAAGGTATTTCCAAACGGCTTGCGTCAAGTATCTCGAAAAGTATTGCTTTATCGAAAAAATGTTACAGACCAATTACAGAAAGTATAAACTGGAAAATTTCGACTTTTTTGAAGGGGAGCGAATACTCCTTTTGGTCCCATAATGATATAAACTGGAGTATATTTTAATACAGATCTATGAGCTTATTAAACCAAACATTTAAAATGGACGAGAAGAGTAGCGGAAGCATTTGTCGGTCACTTTTATCGGTGTTGGTTGCTTTAGCGAAAAGCATCACGAGGACCCGCCTTACCCCGCTGGCCCTTCCCAATACCTCTTGCGAGTACTATATAAATATTAACAAACCCAGGTGCAGAAACTGAAAAGTCCGTCGAATTCGTCATATTTTAAATATAATGACAACCAAGAAACAAAATAGCACGTTGGAACCATAGATATTGTAATATACAAACTGACCAAAAGCTACTGAGGAGATTTTATTGCATCACAGGACGGGTAAAGACAGAGAGAGCACTACTACACTGACCAATATCTCGCCTATAGACATCAAGTATCCATGGTCCCGTTCTAGTTCTATCTGAGCCAATGTCTGACACAGGCACACAAAATAAAAAAAAGTGGTGTGAATTCAGTACATAAAGATAAGTTGGTCTAGTCAAAAGAACACACCACGTTCTTTATTTTGTGTGCCTATGTTATTATTATATTAAAGTGTTTAGGTATTGATATATATTAACCTATTTAGTCCTTCATTTTAATTTAAGAAGTTTAAAATTAAGTAATGGTCGTTTAGTTAAGCAGAGAGTACTCTTCGGGAGGTTGAAGTTGCAATGTACAGTGTATAGATTTAATTTCCCGACTTATTAAAGTGTATTAATTTGGGATTAATTACTACCCTAAGGCCCGGTACTTTCATCTCCAGTTAAGTCTATTCTCCAGATAATTTCCTTGGATACAATTGTGTCAATAATTGTTTCCATGGGATTTACTATAGAATAGACTTAACTGGAGATGAAAGTACGGGGCCTAATTGTACATTTTTACCTTATGTATACCCATAGCGAGTGTATATAATTCCTCTCTATGTAATTTGTGATTACATGTAATAATTGATTTGCCTGCTTGGTAGACATTTAATTTTAGTTGCCACAGTGATATTTATTTTGTAACCACGTCTTTAAACCACTAAAGGCTGTGTTTAACACCTGTTTGCATGTAATTTTTACCGGAAGGATCTTCTGTCTGACTGTGAGAGCCTAGCTAACAATTTACGAATCAAAAATTACGGCAACAAGCTCGAGAAAGAAATTATTGTTATACGTATTAGTTTCATTTGTTAGTTTTGCTTGTAAATTGTAAATTTTTGATTGCGTCAGACTTGGTGACAAAAAGCATTTAAACATTCTAGTGTTTCAAATAAATGTTCAGAGGTCCACCAAAGTTAAAGCTTGGATTAATTGCACACAATTTAACGGAATGACTATTAATTTGGTCCTCTAGAGCCGGAGGAACTAAATTAGTTGATTTTGGAGTCATGCCATAAAAAAATTAGACAAACTTAACCAGCACAACATGACTTACGACATTCTACCTACATGGGGTAGTAATTCTAAGTGTAGAATACTCATTATAAGATTTCATTAGTCCGATACTTGTGCTCACAGCAAGAAGTGTCGTTTTTATTTAATATTTTGTTTCAAGAACAACCAAGTGAAATTTTAACGAATTATTTTCAAGGTATATGTCAAGAGCACAATTCAGTGCATTAGTAATCGCCCAAAACTTATACGAATAATTAAGAAGAATATATAAAAGTAAGCAAATCCTCTAAGCATTACACTGTTATATACTTAATTTTATTAGAAACTGCGTTTGCCGAAAACACGCTCGTTTGCTATTAACATATCATTAACCTCATTTTAACTGTTCTTGTCAAAAATTACTTTGAAAAAAACATAACAAACTAGTCTGTTTTCTAATTCAGGGCCATTGGCTATAACAATGCGTTTTGCATTACAATTTAAATTGAATAATAAGTTATAATGAAAACTTTAACTTTACAGATTTTTTTAAACTATCCACTAAAATATAGGGTGATGCAAATGTCACTTTACCGATTTGCAGTGTTAAACTATGTGGAAACACAATGTATTATTATTATAAGTTAAGAAATATGTATTATCGATAATTTTCAAAATTAACGCCGAAATCCATATTAGTAACCTCAAATTATCGATACAGTTCGGTTGTGTTGCAAATTCGTGATTTTTTAAAACGTTCCAGACTGCAAAGTCGCATGAAGTCAAGTCAAGTGATCGCGCAGGTCAATCCTATATTCCTCCACGACCAATCCATTCGTTCAACGTTGCACTCAAGAACTCTCAAACTCTTGTACAACAAAGTGTGGTGAAGCCCCATCCTTTTGCCAAATTAAGTCAGTTCCTTCATACTGTGGACTGGAGCTCAGGAATAACAGTGGCTCAGAATAGCTCTTAACATGCAAAAGTACTTAAGGCCAGTAATGATCTCTTCATAAAAATATGGGCCTATAAGGCCACCAGACCAAATGCCGCAAATTGGTAAATTGATTTTTACGTCACCCTGTATATTCTTATGTATTTCAAATACTTACAACAAATTACTATAACCACATGAATTATGGATGAATTATGATATATATGAGGCGGAATAAAATCTCGCCAGCCACGCAACAATTATTTGCTTCGAGGTATTGTTTAAAATGCATCTAGTACTTTTTTTTATTATCGGGAATTAACCAGTTGTAGTGCCGAGTCCGTGAGATATGCCACGAATTCGAAGACACGACAAACTTAGTATGCGACTTGTGTCGTGAAGGATGCTATCTTTTGACGTCAGAGCGGAATTATTGTCGTCATCCGATCTCTGGCGGCTGGGTGGTAGTGCATTCAAATTTCGATTATTTTTGGAAATAAAATATTTTGTTTATACAACGCCTCGGATAGTGTACAATAAAGTCTAACCAATAAGGTTTAGAGCTACTGACTAATGTGAACATTTGGAGAGAGAAAAAGGTCTAGTTACAAATTTCATAAACTCAATCTATTTTAATTGACTTTAAATTTTAAAAAGGCCACCCTTGTACAGGGTGTTTCATTAATAATTGGTCAAACGCTAACTAAGGAATCCTTTGCCCAAGATATGAAGATTTAACCAAAAACACTTATATAAAATATGCCTCCTTACTGAGTGAGATACAGGGTGTTGAAGTTAAAGATTAAAAAATTATTTCACATATTATTTAAAAATTACTTAATATTTCTTTACCATATTTGGTAGATGGTGTTACTGGTTCAAAAACAATAAGGCATTAGTTAGATGTCAAAGTGATTAGAAATTTATTTGTGAGATGAGAAACACTGAAATTTAAAATACCATGTAGCCGCTTTTCGAATTCAAATATCTCGAGAAAAAGGCACTCTAGAGCAATGTATTAAGAATGTGTAAACATTATTGAAAAATAGAAGAAAACCAAGAAAACAGATTAAGACGGGAAACTCCTTCACCCCCTCCCCATATCGTGGACCTCTCGCAATAGCGACGAACTAGTTCTTTCGCTGATCTTTGCGTCTTGGACACTAACACTATCTACCAAATATGGTAAAGAAATATTAAGTAATTTTAAAATAATATGTGAAAATATTTTTTGAACTTTTAACTTCAAGTAGGCACATTTTATCTAAGTGTTTTTGGTTAAATCTTCATATTTTGGGCTAAGGATTCTTCAGTTAGCGTATGCCCAATTATTAATGAAACACTCTGAATATCAGGTTAGCCCTCGCAGTACGAATTCCATCTCATTTATACAGTAAGTCGCACTTAAGAGTTAACACCTTTTATTTTTTATCCGATTTGAACCAAATTTTACTCAAATCTAGAACAAATATAATGTACGTCTTAACGTTTTTTAAATAAAAATGTCGCCACTTTGTTACTGTAATTATTCAGTAATTAAAATAAAACCTCAAATACTGTTTTTCGTTAATATATAGTATTACTTAGATGCTCAAATGTTTTCCCGTTTAAAGCACTTGCTTTAAAAAAATCCATCCGCCATATTGGAGCCGTCGTTTTCAATTTTACAATTTTTTTATTTGACTTCAGATTCGTAGTCGGCAACCCCAAAAACAAAATATTTTACGTTTCAAAAATACATAAGCAATACTTTTTCAAATATTAAATTTTCCGATTTACGGGTGGCTTCCACCCCTTGAGGGTAACAGCAAGTAATGGGACCATATAGAAATTGAAGACGATACCTTTTACTACAACAATCGACCGTATTTTCTTATGGGCGATTTTTATCGTTATACAAGACAGACCATTAATAATAGGCCATAGTTCCAAGGTAGATTCTTTGGATCAAAATATGAGGATATAACCAAACATGCTTTAGTAAATTGTTGCCATGGAAAAACATACAGGGTGTCAAAATTGTAATTTTCTTTCTTTTTTTTTGCAATATTTCAACTACCTCTTGACCGATCTTCTCCCAATTTGGTAAGGAAACAATTTTTAGGCTAAGACACAATAATTTATGTATTACATCACGCCAGCCCGTGGAGCTATACCTGATGATGAATATTTTTTCTCTTTTTTTTTACGAAACGTGCCACACTTTTGACTAGAAAATCTCATGCAGGAATCATTTCTACGTAAAAAAAGGTACACTTGATAGAACTTAATAGATTAGATTATTTCAACCGTTTTCGAGAAAACTGCCGCGTAGATCTCAAAAATTCTTTGAAAACAAACCCAACTTGAAATGGAAAAACTGTATTTATTGGTTTGGTGACGTCTTAGTTCTGTCAAAATGTCAAACTAAGGAAATTGTACGTAAATGACTGAAATATGACGTAATGACGTAAATGAAAGAATACAGATGTCACCAAAGCACACTTTTCAATCAATACAATTTTTCCTTTTCAAATTGGGTTTGTTTTCAAAGAATTTTTGAGATCTATGCGGCAGTTTTCTCGAAAACGGTTGGAATTATCAAGTTCTATTAAGTGTACCTTTTTTACGTTGAAATGTCTCCTGCATGAGATTTTCTAGTCAAAAGTGCCACTACGTTTCGTAAAAAAAGAGAAAAAATATTCATCATCAGGTATAGCTCATGAGGGGCCCTCCACGGGCTAGCGTAATGTAATACATACATTATTGTTTCTTAGCTTAAAAAATGTTTCCTTACCAAATTGGGAGAAAATCGGTCAGGAGATAGTCGAGATATTGCAAAAAAAAAGAAAAAAAAATTACAATTTTGACACCCTGTATTTTTATCCACAGCAAAAATTTACTAAAATTTGGTTATATCTCGCATTTTGGTCCAAAGAATCTACCCTTGAACTTATCCTGTTATTAATGTACATACCTATATGACATGACATTATTTCGAGCATTATTTCTAAATTTTGCCCATTTTTTATCTCTAAGTACTGGCAGTATTACATTTATGTAACACATTAAACATTTTTTTATTAGTTTGCAATATGGTTTATTTATAACTGCCACCACACAACTGTAGAATATTAAAAATGTCATATTTCAATATTCACAATGAAGTGGGGATTGCACTGTAGTGGAAAATTTCAGGGGGTGCAACTTGAAAAACAAAATTGGGGGCGGTTTCATGAAGTAACAAGGTTTTAAGAGTATAATCAGAACGATTCGTTGATGTCTTCCACAGTCTCTTTTAGTTATTTTTTTTTTATCTTCTCAATAGGAGTTTATTACAGACATTCGGGATACCCTGTATATTATGTGTCATGTAATTTATATCAGCCTATCCTACGATGCATATTCTTGAATTGATAGGTCCATTCCTTTGCACTAAAAGTGTGGCACTGAGCTGCACTGGTGCAATATTATATTATTGCCCTCTTAACTTATGATATTCATATTGATGTCACTCAAAATTAGTGTCACACTTCTTGTGCAAAGGAATGGACCTATTTCTACTTAATTTTCTCGTAAATTTTATAGATCTGATTTTACATTAACAAATAGTATGGTAAGAAATTTGAAAATGTTATTTGACAATACAATTATTTTCTGTGTAAAATTATGTACACATAAAAACACTAATAACTATAAAAGACCGATAATCACCATTATGATACAAGAAATGCAAATATACCTACTTGAAACTACGGGACACAGAACATCTAAATTCTAGAAGTGTCCAAAATATAAAGGGGATCATATTATATAATAAATTATCCGATGAATATAAAAATCAGTCAGCCAATAAATTCAAACAAAAAGTAAAAGAAACTGCTATTCTTATATAGTCAACAAAGATTTAACTGCATGATTTTGTGTGAAAAACTCATATATGTTTTTTTAAATATTTTGATGAATTTTAATATATTTTTATATAGTTTATCGTGATTGTGAATGTGAATGTATTACCATAAGTTGTGGACTTTTTTAAATATTTTTTATTTTGTAATGTATTGTATTAAAATTGCATTTAACACTTCCGAGATGCACCTTATGTACATCTTACACTACTATATAGGTTCCTTAGTTGAATAAATTATTATATTATTATTAAATTATATAGTCCGCATTTACAACAATCATGTGCGGCTACCTCATCTGCTTAGTAATTTCTATAAATTAAACAAAACACTCATATAAACAAATAATAACCAACTAGACGTAGGTTTCTCACGAAACTGGATTACATCAATTATAAGTAACCTCGGAAGTACTTACTTGTAACTAAAATAAACAAACGCTTTTCTGAACTCGTTGATAGCCGTCGAGATAATAATCGAAGCTGTGGGGACGGCTATTATCGAGGAATCCGTCCTGTAAGTCCTCGTCATCTCAGTGAATGTTCAAAGTCACACACTTAAATCACTCAAAACTTATTACTCCAAATTCTACAATTACTACTACTATCCTATCAACAATTCAAAAAACAAAATAGTAGAAATTAACGTAGAAACAATCCAGACCGTCTTGGTGCTTGCGCTAAACTAGCAAAGCTCGCGATTCTTTCCTCACGCCTTCATTGTTTATAATAAGAGAAGTGGGGAATTTAAAAACACGAGATCACAAACAACGATTTTATCGATAATCAGCCGGACAGGAAGGAAGCGTCGGAAATTTCTCTGCGTAACAATTGAATTATTCGAAGGATATTTTTAACGACAGGACTATCGATTTGGAAATCTGTTTAGTAACGTAATATGGGACCTCAGACGTTAACTTTGTAACAGTTCCTATAACGTGCGGCCTTCTTAGAGTAAACCGAAATTAATTTTTTCTTTGAATTATTTAATATAACCTAGATATTATCTATGATTATTTCTCTGAATAGTGCAGCCCATTTAAAAATAACCAGTTTGTTTTTCAATGGGAATGGTCAACAGCCAACTGCATAAATAAATTTCTTATTTTACTCTGCCATATATATTAGGTAATGGTGAGAAAACATATATCTTTCTAGATCTCAGTAAGACATTTTAGTTGTCCTCTTATAAAGTTCTTATTGATTTACCAGCGTACGCTAGGCATTGCTGCCACTCCCGGGAAGCATACCGCCAGGCCGGCTACGTCTACACTGGGTTGGATTTAGATCATACTTGTTGACAGCAGCAAGAGCCACATGACGCATGATACAAGTTCTTTTTGTGTTTTTGCTTATAGTGTTCTTCTTTTTCTGAGTCTTCTGTTTCCTCCGTTTTTGATTCTGGCAGACCATATATCATTGTGATTCCTTTATGGTATTAATTATCCCTCGCTGTTCGTTCCCAGCATGCTTGGTCCTTTCCTAGTTTATTCATGATCCTCTTAGTTGCTGTCTTCCACGTATAGCCTGGTGTCCCATTTTCAGTTTGTTGCTGTTCAGTAGGGTGGCCCATCTTTATATATGAAAACATTTTTTTTAGAATTCTTATGGTCTTACCCCTTGAAAGTGTTTCGTTTACTAAGAAAAAAAACTCCACCAAATCTGGTAATTTTACCTGCTTGAAATAAAAACCAAAGGGAGTAGGATTATTTAATTAGAGATTTGGCAGCTTTGGTTTTTTCAAAGATTAATCTTTCTTAGAAGTAGGTAATAAGACAGATAAATATATCATATATTCTTGCCTGCTTCCACTTACAGGAGATATCGTTAATCCGCCTACACCATGTCCCCTAAAAGGGACCTATTCAACTGCTGATGCTTATATAAGTTGAAATTAATAAAGAGATATTTTTGGTTTCCGTTTTTACTTAGGTGAAGAAATATTGAGAATTGTGTGTTATATTTTTAATGATTTTGGTCTGTGAATTTTGTTCAACCATGTCATCTCCACGAAGTTTGAGAAAAGACAGTTTAGTGTATCTCGTAGGTACACCACAGATTATTGGAAGCAAACTTCCTTCCAATAAACAAGTACTAAGTGTACTTTTTTTTCAACCTGCAAGAAGTGAAATTGAGTTTGCGTGAAAGTGCAAAACTAGTAAAACGAAGTAATTGTTTTTTGGCACAAAGTACGTCCGTGATGACCTCAGGAAAGGGCGCCAAAAAGTGCTCCCGCCCGGGTGGAAAATTTACCTTGAGTCGCCCCTGAATACGTATGTATTTAAGAATTATAAGAAAAGAAAAGGAATAACGAAAATATGGAAACGTAGATCCGTATCTTGTATTTATTTTAAATTCAATGCTTGCATTTGAATATGATGGCTTTTAAAAATATTTCGAAAAATGTACAGTTTTCGTTAAAATTGATCTTAAACTGAACATATAGGTTGGGCACTTTAAATGGGGGAAATTTAGGTAACACAAATTTGACTACTTATTTCTGTCCTTTTTGGAAGCAATTTGACTAATTGGAGAAAATACATACAGAGGCAACTTTTTAGATGGACCACATCAGCCACATTTTTAAGACCTCGCCTGGAAATTGATTAAAATGATGGTACTTACTAAACCTAGGCACGAGGTATGTAGATATTATTTTCTTTTAGCTAAATTTTTGTATTAATTAATATTAGTATGCATTAAAATATTCCATTTTGCCAAACTTTTTTGCCATCATTTGACTTGAAAATTGATCGTTAATAAAAAAATTGTTGAGAGTGTGACAAAAATTTCAAATACTCAGGTTTTACTACCTATTTGTGTCCTATACAAATTTCATATCAAGTTTTAGATAAATCATATACAGGGTGAACTATCGTATACGAAGCAATCCAACAAATTTTTTTGAAACCGTCCCTGGATTTTTTAAATTTTGGATATGTATGATGGTTGATAGGCAACAGTGTACATTGTTGTAAAAAATGAGGCAAATCGGATTAACCGTTAAAATGTTATGACCAAAACAATTTTTGGACAAAATTCATAAATCACTCTGTATGATAGTAAAGAAAGGGAACAAACACTTTTTAATGGTCACTTGGTATTTGCCTTAGCTGCCTCTACTTACGGTACAAGTATGTACAGTTCCTCATGACTCACCCTGTATATTCATTACTTCATTCAGTAATACGGTGTTGAGCTACATTGCAAGCCTAAATAGAAAATTACGCAAAAATCACTGATAAATGGCAACAACGCTTTAGATTTATACATATCAAAGATTGTATGTTATACGAAGCTGATTTGAAATACAAGTAAATATTTAGCTTTGTGCTGAGCTTTATGACTCCCAAATTTTTTAAAAATAATCATTTGTAAAATATTTGAAAAGTAAGCAAGAAAAAAAAATTGTTGATTTGTTGCTTTCAGACTTCTTATAGTTAATTCTTATAGTCTCACTGCGAATACCATGTCGCGTGAAAGTTTGGTTTCTGAACTTTATTTCAGTAAATTCCGAAGAGAGAAGCAAAAAATCAGCGGCCCTTTCAATAAAGAAAATAAAATGTATTATTTATATATAGCGTATCGTTGACTACACTTCTACATTTTCGGTTTTGCCATTGAAATGATTGGAAAAAACACCCAATGGGTGCAATTTTTTTTATTTTAAATTATGAAATTTCGTAAAAAAATAATAGACTCGTATTTTTTTTTTTATATTACATCTCATGTTCTGACCTGATGTTTTGTTCGAAAAAATGGGACATCCTGTATATATCAGAGAAGTAAGTAACGAAGTGTGTGAAGGCAGCAGCTCTCAAATGTAATTATTGAACTATTACTCACCCAATATGTCTTTTTTTATTCCTCTAATTCTGATTATTGTTTGTGAAAGTGACTTTATATCATAATATTAATTAGTGACAGTTCTTATGAACTCAAGTAAAATTGCCTCGTGGCCGCCTCTTCAAATGTGTGGGGAATTGATCGCCATATGTTTTTAATTCGCATCTTTTTGTGTACAATAATACACTTGTTTAATGTTATGAATATTCCATTGACGGCAGTTAATTAGTTTTTTCTTCTGACAGAAATATTCGGCTGCGAAAAACATTTAGATTTCACATTGAAAAAAAATTGCAAACAAATTAAACAATAATTGAAATAAAGGAGATTAATTTGAAAATACCTACTAATATACAAGATGAATCATAATTACATTATAAAAAACCGCTGACTATGGAATCACTACTTCCACATCCAGATTTCTTATTCAAATTTCTTCTTATTCAAGTCCCCCACTACCTCCCTACCCCATTATTAAATTGGGTGACTGATGCCAAACAAATTTTGACAGAGCGACAAGCAGGCAGATTTTCTTTTTCCAAACGTCATATTTGGACGTTATATCAAAGAAATAAAGAGATCCATCAGGGGGTTGCGGCGGTCAAAAACTTCTCCCACCAATTGCATCGTGTTCAGCACTATCAAAAGGGGAAGGGGGGGGGGGTAATCTCGTCTTTGCACGAAATATTTGCAAAAAAGTCGTTTTATAATGCTTTATTACACAGACTATAATGTCTAAAAGTATATATAAAATACAACTCTTTCAAAGAAAAAAATTAATTATATTTTTTAACAAAAGCCAAAAGTGTTTCAACTGAAATTTAATAAGAAAACATTTCTTAAAAATATGCCGGATATAAATGGCTATCCGATTAATACTTGTGTTTAAAACTAGCATAAAAAACAGCTAATACAGTTAGATAATAAAAAAATGGAAAATTTTCAAGATGAAAAAGCCACCAGCATTTCTCAATAATTTATGCCGCATCAACTATTTAACTTGATAATCCTGTTTCTTGCAAATGTTTTATGATATTTTGCACCGCCTAGCACGTTCCGCCGATTTCAAGAAACTAATACACAACAATTTCGAACAATACTTTTTGAACAATTCAGGGAAATTGTGCCGTTCTGTGTAGGTTTCAAATGAGAGATTTCTGGGCATTCACAACCATATTATGTTTTGATGTTTAAAATATTAGACAGGTTTTTTAAGATTAACTAAAACTATTAACGAAATTAAATGCGTTTATGTCGTTTCAGTGTTAGACGTTCCAACTTTCATGTTGTATCTACTATCTAGCAGGAATAGTAGGAAAATAGATAAATTCCCGGATGATGAACAGTGTGGATCTAGGACCAAGGTTAACAATTTTTAGCCAAAATTCTGAAACCTAAGAAACTGATCCAGATTAAGTTCGTCATTATAGGAAAAAAATTTAAAAATTTATATTGATAAATATAACATAATGTAGGGGATGGAAATCAGAATAACTAAGTAAAACTGAAAATTAGGATTGGGATAGTTAGACTGGCAGTACATGACCAGTCAGGTCCAACGTTTTTAAAATGCATGCCAATCATATATATGAATGAAATTACCATGAATATGCCAGAAACGCAAATTTTAGGCAGCCGTCGCGTACAGAAGGGTGTGCAAATCGATTTTTTTGTTTTTTTTAAATTTTAAAATGGATGCCAGTAGTGCCAAACGAAAAGCATTGAAAAAAAATCCAAAATCAAAATCATCCAAAATCAAGAATACCAAAAAATTTTACGATTTAATGTGCGCATCAAAATTTGTTTTGCGCGCGGAAACTGCATGCCAATGAATTTCCGTTGGATTCTTTTTCACGGCTTTTCATTTGGCACTATTGGCATCCATTTTAAAATAAAAAAAAAACACAAAAAAAAAAACAAAAAAAATCGATTTGCACACCCTTCTGCACGCAACGACTGCCTAAAATTTGCGTTTCTGGCATATTCATGGTAATTTCATTCATATACAGGGTGTTTCACGAGGGAACGGACATGCTTTAATGACAGATAGAGGACACCGGGGGTAATCATAATCAACCATAGAAAAAGCTACTTGGGCTCTCGTTGCTGAAATACAGGGTGCTTTATGTATTTTTGCCAAAATTTCTTTTGGTTGTTACTTTGTAAAGGAATGGAACACTAAGTTCATATTTGGCACATATAATACACTAGTGATCGTGAATAAGCACTTGTATCATGCACATAAAAAATCCAGGTCCGGACTTGAGAAAAAAATGTTTTTGTTGTTCTTCAAGAAAAGAATACCCTGTATATGTTTTTTTTTAAATTTCAATATTAAATTCGAAAAATACATAAAAAACTGAACAAAATGGCTTCATTAATTTTTTTGCCACACCCTTGACGTCTTCGTAATAAATTCCACTAAATAATGCAATATGAGACATTAGGAAATATCGATGAATGATACGCGCAAAAAATGCTTCCACTATTAAATTGGGCATTTACTTTTTTTTTAGCAGTAATTATTATGTTCTAATTACATTTTTTTATGGAGGAGGTTAAAAGAAATAAAAAATAAATAGAGGACACCGAATCAAGAAACTATTTCATTCCCCTCATTTATTAAAGTGTGGTAATACAGCAACACAACATACCTATTGCCAACAATAATAACTGTAATAACAAAGTTGTATATCAATAATGCACATAGTAACAAAATAACAACAAAATATCAACAGAATAATTGTACCAAAAACAAAAAATGCAGATATTGTCATAAAACATATTTACAAATCAGAATTATAAGCCATTCAATTCAGTTTTTTATGTACTTTTCGAATTTAATATTGAAATTCATTTTTTTTTCAAGTCCGGATCTGGATTTTTTTTGTGTGTGGTATAAGTACTTATTCGGGATTACTAGTATATTATATGTGCCAAATATGAACTTATGATTCCATTTCTTTACAAAGTAACAACCAAAAGAAATTTTGGCAAAAATACATAAAACACCCTGTATTTCAGCAAGGAAGGCCCAACTAGCTTTTTCTATGGATGATTATGATTACCCTCTGGCATTAAAGCATGTCCGTTTCCTCGTGAAACACCCTGTATATGATTGGCATGCATTTTAAAAACGTTGCACCTGACTGGTCATGTACCGCCAGTCTATAGAGTTCGACCACCGAATCAACGAAAAATTAGTGAATTTGATAAAATACGGTTTTCAGGGGGTGGAAATCGAAATAAACATATAGACATTTTAAAACTTCGGTTTCATACAATATTCAACCTCCATGTCAACGGAAAACAAGATGGTTTTTAGGGGAGGAAATAAAAATATCTAAATTCTTCAAAAAGCACCTTTAGTGCAGGCAAATCCAGTTTTGAGTATGAACTATCTGGGGACAGCTATTTCTTTATCGAAATGGATAGCTTAATTCATGTAGAATGAGGATATAAAAGTCCCAAAAAATCCCAATGTGAGCTAAAGCTACCATTTAGAAAAAATGGCCGCCAGAACCGTTTCTTTTAGAAGGACATATCTCAGTAACCATTGCTCCGATTTTAGATTTCTTTTTTTTGTTCTCTTCCCCTTTTTATGTACAATCGAAAGTGTTATTACATCTTTGGGCATAAAATAGAAGATAACTGAAGAAAATAAGACTTGAGTTCTTGGAAATATACAAGGTGTCCAGTTAGTGCTTCCTCGGAAGATTGTGCAAAAACGGGTAACTTTATAAAAAAAACTTTTTTAACAAAACTTTCAATGTTTCATGTCTACTACAACGCAAAATATTTTCAATTATACAAGGTGTCACAAAAAGGAGTTACACAAGAATGAATAATTTTTTTAATAGAATACCCTCTAATTTTTTGACGCAAGTTAAGCCTCTAAGGGTCCTGAATTACACCCTAAAATTTTTTGGCAATCGGATGCAGCGTTGCCAAGTTATAATTTTTTTCCTGTTTTTTTGGCAAATTATAAACATTTTTTTGACTACCATATCTCCGCGATTTATTAATTGTTTTTTCTAAAAATGTAGGGTGTTATTCGATAATGATGCATATTTATGAAAAACATTTTTGAAATAAATTATTATTATACCGGGTATCCAAAATATTTGTTTACATTTCTTGTTATTTAATTATTATTTTTCTCAAATTTTTTAAATGGAATGCCTATATTTTTTTACATGGATGAATAAAGCATAAAATTCCCCACATTCTAATATTATACACTTAATTTTTATTTCAAACCGTTTTTGAGATATGATTATTTCAAATAAGCTTTGCGTAAATTGATGTGCTATTTATTTTAGCATTAAAATCTAGTATGGCTTTGGTCTTTTGTTTTGCGTTTGTTTCTCACTCTATGACATTTCTCTAATGTGTTTAAGATTATCGTGATTAAGTTGAGTTAATATTGTCAATATTTAAAAATACGAATTACAATTATTGTCAATAAGATTTAATATCTATGGAAAATGATATGTTATTGGTGAATGTGATGGAAATTGTTTATTGGCATCAAGAATGTATGGTCAAAAATATCCCTATAGAAGATGTCCTGATGTGAGGTCTAGAAAATTTGAAAGAACGTTTTGAACGTACTGGAAATTTTGCATATGAAAAGAAGGCGAGACGACGAAATGTATTGTAATGAAGAAAATGAGGTGGCGATAACTTTAGCGGTAATCGAAAATCCTACGACAAGTGTTCGGGAGTTAAGTAGGGATTTAGAGGTCAGTGAATCTAGTGTTTCCCTATGTCTTTGCCAGTGGGCTCAAAACCAAATTGGAGAAAATGAAGAATTTTTCAAATTTGTATTGTTCACGGATGAATCAACGTTTCACCACAACGGATTTGTGAATAGGCACAATTTCCATTATTATGCCAGATAAAACCCTCATATTGCACAGAAAAATCAGAACCAGAGTTTAAATGTAAAGAGAGGAATTGTACATGATTATGTTATTCATCCTCGCTTTTTGAGAGAAATGTGAATGGAGCAGTCTTTTAGATTTTACGCAAAATACGTTTCCAGAAATGATCGCGCATATTCCTGATTACATTACAAATAATATGTGATTACGACTTGCACCACCGAGGTGCACCATCACATTTTAGTAGAAATGTTCGTCAGGCTATTAGTAATCAGTTTCCTGAAAGGTGGATAGGAAGAGGAGGTCCAATATTTTAATAAACTATTAAATAATATCTAATTTATTATTTTATTAAATTATGTTAGGTCTCATTACATGGCCGCCTAAGTCACCCGAACTGACTTCAGTGAGTTTTTTCTTTGTGATTTGTGAAGTCAGACGTTTATAAAGTAGAACCAACGACTCGAAAAGATATGATGGAAAGGATTCGTCGGTGTTACCTGAATCAAAATTGTGGACATTTTGAGCAGTTGTTAGGTTTATTTCAATATCGTGAAAAAAAATTATTGCTCAAGAACCGTTCATAAAAGAAAGTATACGATATCAAAATGTGAGAAATTGTAAGCGTTACTTATCCATTTAAAAAAATTATAGGCATTCCATTAACAAAAAAAATGAAATAAATGTAAAACAAGAGCACCTTAATTTACGCAAAAATTATTTGATATAATCATATCTCAAAAAACGTTTGAAATAGAAATAAAGAGATATTAAAATGTGAGGAATTGTATGTTTTATTCATCCATGTAAAAAAAGTATACCTAGGCATTCCATTTAAAAAAAATGAAAAAAATAATAATTAAATATCAAGAAATGTACGCAAATATTTGGAACACTCGATATACTAAAGATTTATTTCAAAAATGTTTTTCAGTAAATACCTACATCATTATCAAACAACATCCCACATTTTTAGAAATAACGATTAATAAATCGCGGAGATGTGCCAGTAAAAAATGTTTGTAAACTGCCCCAAAAAACAGAAAAAAATAACTTGGCAAAATATTTTAGGGTGTAATACAGGGCTCTTGAAGTCTTAACTGTCGTTTAGGAAATTCAGGCTGTTCTATTTAAAAAAATTATACTTTCTTGTGTGACTCGTTTTTGTAACACCTTGTATAATTGAAAATAATTTTAAGTTGTAGTAGAGACGAAACATTGAAAGTTTTGTTAAGAAAGTTTTTTTATAAAGTTAGTCGTTTTGCACAATCTTCCGAGAGAACACTGACTGGGCACCCTTTTTACCTTAATGTACATTATTAAAAATGATTACAATTTTATATATAAATAACTATTACTCCATTAATATTTGAGTTAGTAACATCGGCCAAAAAATAAATGAAAGCTAATTGTGTGCTCTAGAACTTTTATTAAAATTATTTTTTCAAAAATTGGCTAGAAATTTCAGTACAAACGTCTCGAGTTTACAAAAGTTTAAATTTCCGTAATATTTAAATTATTTTTTAATTTCCTAAGTTTATCGTTTAATTTATCGTAAAATATGTAATCACACTTTCTGTAAAATGTGAAGTGAGGAATGGAATAAAAAAAAGAAATCTAAAATCGGAGCAACGGTTACTAAGATATATGATTTTAAAGAAAATGTCTCTGGCGGTCATTTTTTCTAAATGGCGGCTTTAGCTCACGTCGGGATTTTTTTCGACTTTATGTACTTATCCTACATTAATAGAGCTATCCATTGCGATAAACAAATAGCTGTCTCCAAATAGTTCATGCCAAACCCATTTTACACTGAGATTTGCCTGGTCTACTTTTTATTAAGGGTGATTTGTCATTGACGTTCAGAAGTATGTCGGCAAACACAGTAAAAACCTTTAGAAAACGGCTATTAGTCAGACAATTTTGTAATTTAGTATACTGATTTCTGTCATTAAAATGACTATTTTATCCGGGCAGCGCCAAATCAAAATGGCTTCCGGTTTCAAGATGGCGGCTGTTTTAGAAAATTTAAAAGATGGACGTTTCTAGCTAAACTATTGATTTTAGGAAAAAAGTTATTAAGAAAAAATGTTTTGCATTCAATTTTGAACAAGAAAGTTCTTACAAGTTTTTTCTAAAACTAAAAATTAAGACTCTACGGGCGCAAAGCCGGGCAAATACTTTGAAAAAGTATTTAAATATTAAATACTAAATACTTTCAGAAAATTGAAAGTATTTAAATATTAAGTATTTTCAAAAGATAAAAGTATTTAAATAATAAATAATAAAAGTAATTAAATAGTTTAAACTTAGTATTTAAATACTTTCTGAATATTTAAATACTTTGATAACACTGAAATATTTTGAAGCATATACCACGGGAGCCCACCCTAAGTGTCCGTGCACCCCCCTCCCGATCCTTTAGGACAATGTTTTTCATAAAGATTAAAGCCTAAGGAACAATTTAAGACATGTCCTAAAAAAAAATTGGCTGCACTTTCAAACCGGCGTCACTAAGAGAAATGTTAAAAACGTGTAATCAGAAAGAAAAGCAAGCTTTATTTTACTCGTTAGAACTGCTAAGAATTTTTAGAGGTTCCGTTGTATGCATTTAACCGTGCGCTTAGCCTAACTTAATTTAAAATTTTTCAGGATATTATTCTATACACTTTCACTCATAAAAAAAAATTATTTAGTTTGCAAGTTTTTGTGGGTTCCACTATAGAATGTTCTCTGTCGTCTGGGCTACTTTACCAAATTGTATTTTCTATTTTTGTAGAAATCAATAAAGACTTATTATTATCATTATTATATTAAATACTATTTGACTATATGAGGTGTCAAAATTTTAGGTTTCGTGACTTTCATGAACTTCTACAACACTATTTTAATACCTCTATACTTAATCAGTTCTAGTTGGGTATTGGACTTTTACTTATCCGTAGAGCTAGACCTTTGCGTCTTCTGCAAATACCCAAATAAAGCACAGAGACTAGTTCAACTGTTCTCTGTCACAATCACAAAACGTGTGTTAGCATTAACAGTTAACACTTACTGTCTATGTCTGCTCTCAACTAACTTTCTGGGAATTATTCAGACGTGAATGACTAAAGACTGAATAATGCAATGTATTTATTAACTACATAGTATTATAGTACATATCTTGATTCTTGAAGAGTATCTGCCTGTCTCCCTGGCGTATTTGATTATATTTGTTGTATTTATTTAAATACTTTTAAGATTCAAATACTTCTGAAAGTATTTAAATACTGTCAGAAAAGGATTTAAATACTTCCCAGTTATTTAAATAGTTTAAGTATTTATAAATACTTTAGGATCATTTTCAGAAATACTAAGTAGTAAATATTTCAGATAAAGTATTTGCAAGTATAAATACAAATACTTGTTGCAAGAAGTATTTAAATACTCGGTATTTAAATACTTTCTAGTATTTAAATGCTCATGAGGTATTTGTAAGTACATATTTGCCCAGCTCTGCTACGGGGTAAACTATCACAAAGTCAGTTTCTTCTGATATTTTACAAAATACGCAAAGTAATGTACTACGCTTGTCTTAATAATTGCCCTTTGACTATAAAGTAACAATCAGAGTTGAATTATAGAATAAATTAAAATACTAGGAGGCATATTTTAAATCTCGTTCTTGTAAGCGAATCGCATAGACAAAATATGCAAAATATACCATTAACTGAAAATGAGACAAATAATACACCGGAAACTAACCACGGCTCCCTAATTTACGACGGCCCCGTTTAGTCCATCTACTTTTGCCTAAAGGAGTTTCGAAAATCTAATAACTTTAATTCTGTCGAAATTAGGTCCACTGTTTGCGAATTGCGAAAAATAGTTATAGTAAAACTGCTCTAAAATCCTGTAACCAAGAAGAAATAGATAGATCCAAGACTAATGCTGCATATTAATAATTGTGTTCAACAAGGTTGGAAGAACATTTACATTAGAACTGTCGACACTGTTGTAGTAGTACTGGCGGCTTAATTTTTTTACTGTTTGTATAAAGAAGGGCTGAATAATTTAAACATAGAGTCTGGGCCTAATAAATATTTTAGAGTATCTATTAGAAGCAAGTGTGATGCATTACGAGGTTTCTACACACTAACGGGATGTGATACCCTTTCCTTTCTTTCTGAAAAAGAAAAAGTGACTGCTTGGAAGACAACAGAAGCTTTCGCGTTCATTTCGAAATCTCAAGAAAATATTCCTGATAAAATTTTAAACTTATTCCAACGGTTTATTATTTCAATGTACTGCAATTCTTCTGCCTGCACTGAAGTAAATCAGGCACGAAAGGAACTGTCTACTTCCAAGAACGGGACAATATGTAAAATCCCCCTTCAAAGGATGCTTTGGAGCAATAGATTTTACGGGCTAGCTTCCAAAGTGGGCACATTTAAGGACAGTCTCTGACATCAAATTTGATTTTCCCTAATCTTGAAAAATAGGGATGATGCCTGTCTGAATGTGCCAAAATGGTCAACACTTGCGGAGGTATCTAAAGCCCCGAGACAACAAATTCAATGTAGTTGCAAAAAAGGATGCATTAAAACCAAATGTGGTTGTAAAAAAGCCGGCTTGTAATGCACGTTACTTTGCATAAATTGTAAAGGAGAATGCAACTAACTTAAAAAAGGTATAACTAAAAAAATCTTTAAGTACCTATTTTTACTAAATTATTTTTAGGTAGAAAAATAATGTGTCTTCAGTTTCTTGTAAAGGAATACTCATAAATATACAAAAAATCATTTTCTAGTATTTCTCCGTATAGCGGCTTTATTTTTAGTGTTAGGTAAATGAATTATATAAATTTTTTTTATTCAATTTTAATTTAGAATATTTTCTTAACAATTTTTCCCTCTAACAGTATGTATTTAGTTGAAAAACTTGTAAACTTTTAAATTTTAAATAAAAAGTAACTATTTTATATTTTTCTATGTACCGCCTTTATTTTTAATTTTAAGTAAAAAGATGTACTAAACTTTTTTATTCAAAATTTAATTTGGAGCAATTTTTCTTCACAACTTTTTTTGTAACATCAATAGTTTAGATAGAAAACTCGTTTTCTTAAATTTTCTAAATCGGCCGCTATTTTGAATCCGGAAGCCATTTTGATTTGGCGCTGCTCGGAAAAATAGTCGTCTTAATGACAGAATTTAATATACCAAATTACAAGATTGTTTCACTAACAGCCGTTTCTTTCTGGGTTGCCGCTCTACTAACACTTTGCAATCGTTACCAATGAGTTTTTCAACTGTATTAATAAGCTTAAAACGTTATTGTTAAAAAGACTGCAGTTGTAAGTAGCTGTATTTTTGTTTAAAAAACAGGGTTCTTCCTGTATCTAACACTAAAATGCTAATGAGGGGAACTATGTTTAAATGAGACCCGCCGAGGTGTCGAGTCATTCGCGAACCGGTTTCGAGCTTTTTGACTCGCGTCAGCGTGAA
Organism: Rutpela maculata; assembly: GCA_936432065.2. Taxonomy (NCBI): domain Eukaryota; kingdom Metazoa; phylum Arthropoda; class Insecta; order Coleoptera; family Cerambycidae; genus Rutpela; species Rutpela maculata. The sequence goes on along the minus strand of OW386287.2, from coordinate 34,251,160 downwards.
GCAGACTCGGACACCTTGCCGCGGACTCCTTGCTCATCTTTGTCAATCGTGTCATAGGCGCAAGGAGGTCAAAAAGTAGTGCGATTACTATTTGTGAGGCGGAAAGAAAAAAGGGACCTCTTGTCGGCGATGTCAATTTTTCAGTACAATCGAATTAGTGGTTTGGGTCAAAATAATCGATTTTCGGATTTTTGCGATTTATTACCTTTACAAGTTGTAATCGATTACAAAACCGATATAATTGGATGAGACACTTAAAATAATCGATAAAGCAGTCGATGTTCAGCCCTGGAAAAGGTACCTCTTGTCGCTTATGGAGAAATAACATGGGACCGACAAGAGGTCTCTTTTCATAAACGCACTAGTAACTTAAACAAAAAAAAACATAGAGATATGATTTTTGCACCAAATTGTTCGGAATTAAAGCTTAATTCATTTAATATCAATAACTAAAAACTGGAATTTGCCGACAAGAGGTCCCTTTTTGCTTTCCGCCTCACATTTGATTTTGATCCACTTTATCATGGACATGTTGAACAAAATCTGCGCAGCCAGTTTCTGTCGAACAACCTCTTCGAAAACCGTAATGATAAGATGTAATTGACATCTAAAAATTCTAGTCTTTTACTATCGATAACTTTTTCGAAAAAACGCTCAACAGAGCGAAAGTCTATATTTTAAATATCATATCATATATCATGGTTATTACCTTTTTATAAATTGGTACTATGGTTGCCTATTTCAGGAGATTCCATAAGCAATTGATACATTAATCGTGTCTACCAGAATGTGAAATAATTCTTTTCAGCATTTTTTATAGGGCATTTTTATCAGATCAGGACATGTAGGTTTTTATTTGGTGGAGTCATTATTACAAATTCGACATTTACATCAGTCACTGGAGATAAAAACATCGAGTTACATATATTATTGGTTGTGGTGAACTTTTCATAAATATTTTTTCCAAAATAATTCAGGATTTGTATCCATTACACTAAATACATTTTCTTCAAATATGTTGGAAATATCTTGTTTATTCTCATGGAGTTTGTGTTCTATGCACGGAATATGTTGTCTCTCAGAGGTTGTACCGCAAGTATTTCTTATTTTATTCCACGATGTTCTATTTTTGTTTTTTTTTTTTTTGAAGTACTTGTCATTTTACTATAATGTTTTTCTTTTTCAATTTGTACATTTCTATTTTTTTTGTAATTTCAATGTTTTATATTTGTCATCGAGTTTGTCATCACTAACTTTTTATTTCAGCCAATTTAATTTTTCTAGTTCCATTCCATTTATAAGTTTATTAAAGAAAGTATTTTTTTCTTGGTTTTCATTTTATGTTCAAAAAAATTTGTTAATTTCATTTAAACTGGCAATATGTAACTTCAGTAATAATTTTGGCTATGCCTTTAATACAAGAGATAAAAAACCGTACAAGAATATTTCTTAGCGGTTACCTAGCATCGATTTTACGTACAAAAAACACTCCAGGAAGATGCTATTTTCCGTCCGATCGCAGAAAAAAATATTTACCTGCATCGTAACAATAATATTCACACAAATTATATGGAGAATTAATTTATTTTATGACAATTTTGCATAATATAAACATCTTGTGGTCATGGAAGATCATCATTTGAAATAATTTATAGCCTTTAAGATCCACCTTTTATTGTGTTTATTATTGCAAATGCAAATAGGCATAACGTACTGTCTATCACATACTCAATTAAACACGACTATTGAAAACCCATTTCGGTAGTTCACTCAGAGATTTAAATATGTCCTTCCGCCTACTAAGAATATTATTGCTATTTGAAATTAAATCCGCCCAGCCAACGGTGAAACGCTTTGATTTTGACAATGGTAATAAAACTCAATGCTACATTAAGGTTGTTATGCAATAAAAGAGAGAAAGGCCCCAATGGGGAAAAACATATTTTGATTTATCATGGACAGTGTTGATGTAGAACTTCGGATAATCGATTTGTCGAAATATCGAAAAATTCGACTTAAAAAATGTTCATCTAAAAAGACATTATAGAGCACAACTTATCAAATTAGGCGACGTCAGCGTCGAAAATTAGCATACAAAAACTTTGTCATCTCCACGAAGACGAGTTGTACCAGCTCACGATTCATTGCAGGATTAGGGAGTACCATAAAGGTGGACTTAAGTGGCAAAACGGAAAAACTGGCAAAGGCGTGTACTTTCAAAATGAAATTTCCAAGCAAAAAGTGCGGTTTTTCGCATAAAAAGAATTTAAATCCATCTGACGATTTGACCATGGGACCGAGCACGGGAGGGTCATCAGAACAAAATAGTTACATGCCCGAAGGCAGGTCCTTAATTTTAGCGAAGATAAGGGAAAAAGACGATTAGCCCAATAATGAGTACATGCGGACATCTCCTTAGAAGAAACGAAGTCATGGTACAGAAGTCATGGTTAGGTTACATGCCGTCAGTACGTTTTCGTAAGGGAGATGGAAACATCTCATGCAAATTACATACTGTCGTATGACATATTTGTCGAACGCTAATAATGTTTTACAATTTAAAAATATACTGGATTCATACGATTTAGTGCAACATATCTCAGAACCCACGAGGCTAACTGTAAACTCACAAACCTTAATTGATATTATAGTTACTGATAGAGCATTACAAATAACTAATTCAGGATCTGTTCCATTGCATGGTTTATCTGACCACAACCTTGTATTTTGTCATTTACCTATTAAAAAGAGCAAATTACACAAATTCATTACTCACCGTAACTTCAATAACTTCAATAATGATATTTTCGTGGAAGATTTGAATAAAATAAATTGGTTTCCATTTTATAACTCAAGGGATATAAATTTTAAAATTGATTTTCTTAATACGGCAATAACAAACCTGTTCAATAAACACGCTCCTCTGGTAACTGTCAGACTTACCAAAAAGCCCTGCTCCCTGGTTAATGCCTGCTTTAAAATTAATAATGAAGCGAAGAGATGAGGCTTTCTCTGTTTTCAAAAGAACCCGGACTGATACGAATTGGGAATATTATAGAACCTTAAGCAATTATACTAACCATGCCATCACACGAGAGAAACATGCATTTGCGCAACATTGTTTAAAAAATTCTAATAACACGAGAAATACTTGGGACACTATAAAAAAATTTGGATTACACCTAAATGACACAAATGAAATTCCCCCCCATCTGTCTGACTCAATAAATAATTATTTTGTCAATCAATGTGCAAATAATATTTCTGTCAAAATCAAATATTGTATTATGGCAATTCTCAAAATCGAGTTTTTACAAACAATTTGTTTGATTTTAGAATGGTTTCAACTGAAGAAGTTATAAAACCATTGAATTCTATAAAAACAAATGCGGCTGGAACTGATGGACCCAAAGATCCATTCTTGGGCCTCTTTTGTATAATATATATGTCTTTTGATTTTAAAAACTCAATTGAGCACTGTGACATTAACATGTATGCTGCTGATGATACCCAATTACGCAACTCTTTTTTACCTGAACATGTTATGGTAGCAGTTGATCAGATCAATGAAGATTTAAATAAAATCGTCAGAACCTCTGAAAGTCACAATCTTACGATTAATGCAAAAAAAATTTGCGTGCTGTTTTTTGGGAGCAAAAATAATAAAAATAAAATACAAAATATGACAAAAACCATTAAAATTAAAAATATTGCTTTTGAGGAAAAAAGTATTGCAAGAAATTTAGGCTTGGCAATGGACGATAAATTAAAATTTGGCGAGTATATTAATAATTTAACACGTATCTCCTTTGCTAGGCTGAAATTCTTGTATAACTTTAAAGACTCTTTTCCGGTAAAACTAAAAGCATTATTATGCGATACGTTGATACTATTTAGGTTCAATTATGCTGATGTCGTGTACGGGCCAGCTCTGGACAAGCATTTAATTCATAGAATAGAAAATGTACAAAAAGCCTGTCTTCGTTTTATTTACAAAATTAGGAAATATGATCCGGTGTCACATAAATTAAATGAATTAGATTGGTTATCCAGACTTGACCATGTTCGAAACGAGACAATCCGAGAAAACATGCAAATGACACACAATATAATAGAATCAGTTGACAAAAGACAATTGACATGGTTCGGACACGTAAAAAGAATGGACGAAGGCCGATGGCCGCGAAAAATATTGGAATGGACTCCACCAGAAAGAAGAAAGAGAGGACGACCAAGAAGAAGTTGGAGAGACGGCTTCCAGGAGGCCATGGATGCGAGAGGCTTGAACACAGAAATGTGCTATGATAGAAAGACTTGGAAACTGGGGACGGAGAGGCAGCGACAGCTGTAGAAATTCTTTAAAAAAAAAAGGTTGGTTATCTATGGAGCAACGACGCAACCTTCACATGGCAACATTTGTACATAAAGTAATAACAACAACAAAGCCTAAATACTTAAAGGAAAAGTTACTCCCCCGATCTCAATTCCACCCTTTAAATATAAGGTCTGACAAAATATTAAATATCCCCAATTTTAGGGCAACTAATTTTAAAAAATCCTTTACATACGCAGCGTGCCACCTCTATAATAATATACCTGAAAACTTTAAGACACTATCTAATTCAAGATTTAAAAAAGCTATGCGCCATTATCTGTCACAGAATTCTTAAAAATTAATAATGATAACGAATATTATAAAATTCTACTTACTTAATTGTTTTTTTTTAATTCAGTCATTATTAACAATTTATGGTTGCAAAAGTTCTAATTAGTTATTTTTTAGTGTTTTCCTGTTTAAAATTTAATTTAACTGTTAAATGTATATATGTATATGTGTGTGCGTGTGTACATGTGTGTATGTGCGTATATGTATGTGTGTGTATATATTTGAATATACATTGTGCATATGCACTTACAATCAGTGTGAAATCTAAATATATTTTATGTTTAAATATAGTTTTTAAATGAAATATTGGAATTACTAATCTTATATTCAGTAAATATGTTCAGGGTTAAGTGTTAGAGAACCATAAATGTAAGGTTAACTTCGCCCTTAATAAAGACATGTTATTATTATTATTATTATTTTCCAGACGACGAGTTCTTGTGCATGATATAACCACTATTGGAACTATAAAGCTACCCACAAGCGAAATAAAATTTTAGTAAAATATTTTAATATTATTGCCGTCAGTTCAAGTCAAATTGCTCTCGTACACTTCCAGCGAGTTGTGAATCTTTTTGTGCCAAGTCGATTGTTACTGCATACTCTCCATTGTATAGTGGTTGAGATACACGTCCACAAAAGGAGGCACTCGCCCTTGCCATGTTTGATAGGCAGATTCTGACATATGAATAGATAGACTTTTGCACATTCACTGTACATTTTGGATTAAACCAATAAATGATATTATTTGAACTCTTGCATTTTTTTGATTGAATGATTAACTTTAAGTCTAACCTCTCGGAAACTTTTGTGTGTTAGGTTAACAATGGAAGGATCCCTCAAATGGCCCACACGTCTGATATTCAGAATATCGATCAGATCACAGAAGCTGAAGAGAGAAACTCAAAAAAAGTAATTAAGATATCCAGAAGTAGTAAGTCAATAAGCAGTGTTAGATATAAGACTAGTACATCGTAAGAAGGTGGATATTTTGGAGGGAGCAGTTAGCAATCCACGGTAGGTACGAACTTACACCTTTATCATCTATTACAGGACCTAGATCGTCTTTTATAACTTGACCGAGAAGAAATTAGCCACTCAAGGTCAGAGGGGGGAGAGCGCGGTTGGCGCCCTTAATAACATAAATAGTGGCACGTTCTTAAGACGACGGTGGTGTTCTTCTACAATAACAGCAGTTACAACGAAAATCAATTATTAAATAAATCAGAAACAAAATTAAGAAATTATGTAACAAAAAATTATGTAACTTACAGAGCTCGGGAATTTTATCTCTTTTTTTATGCAAGTATGACATATATCCAGGGTGTATACTTTCTAGAAAACAGGGGAAATCTGAAAAAGTCAGGGAAATTGATTTTGGACAGGAAAATCAGAGAATTCATAAATTTATAAAAAAAAAGTCTGGGAAAATTTATTAACATTATTATGTCCAAACTTGTTTAAATCTTGCGTCCTCCGCTCGTCAAAAATGTTTTTCATTTCCTCTCCATACCGCTCATCATTTTCATATTCGAGCAGAAATTTGTTTAGAATAATTGTTATTGAAAAGTCCTGAAAAATCTAGAAAAGTCAGGGAATTTCAAACTTGTTAATTGGTATACACCCTGATATATCTTACCTTGTACTTTGTTTAGGGAATTCCGTAATATCCAAAGATAATATGGTCAGTTTAATATAAACACTCACTCGAAGAGGAGGTAACATTGAACCAAAACAAACATGTATTTTTCACTACCTTAAAGTAACGAACATACTTCCTGGAAGGCGTATGTGTGGCAAGTTTAAATTTATTCCGTATTTTTCTACCAAATATAAGTAGCCACATAGTCAGTCCTGTCGAGAGGGGGGGCGAGGGGTGAGAGTGTTTCCCCCCCGGGTCCGGATTTGTTCTGAGCAGCCCGGGCTTGTTTTGGAGGCCCGGTTATGTTGACCAAAAAGTTTTTTGGATTTCTCCTTCCTTGCTCATCAACAAATTTTCGGATTTCTCTCCCCCGCCCATCAAAACATTTTTTTCGGAGCAAAAAATTTTTTTTTTTATTTTTCCCCCTTGCTTATTAATTTTCAAAAAAAAAATCCCCCCCCCCCCCGGCCTGTATTTTCTCTCCACGGCCCTGCACATAGTATCCAGATATTTCACTACCACTACTACTGAACTAAAATTAAATCACGGCCGTTTTCCACAACAGCTTAATAGTATCGGAGTCCATGATAGTTCCTTGTGAAGTTGCGATAATGAATCCACTGCAGATCTCCACCACATTATTTTTAATTGTAAATGTAACACCGAGGCTACAACATAACTTATCAAAAAATATTCTTTACTAAGTATTCAACTTTCTCTTAATTAATATTAATGAGAAGTTGAATTCTATTGCATCACAAATTTTTAACACAATAACTTTTCTAAAAGATATAAAACTAAATATGTGATCTGATTTAAAAACCCTCATCATGTGCGTATTATTGTTTTGCTTGAGTGTGTGTAAGAGAGCGACAGTCCTTTTTCTGTATTGGGATCTGTCAATTTAGGGTTTCTATAATCTTATTTGGATTAAGAATTAATTGTGTTTAAAAATAATATAGTGTATTTTGTGCAGTATTAGATATGTGCTATAACGTTAGTACTTGAAAATCAATGGAATATAAACTGTGCATTGTACAATGTACATTGTACATGTGTGTTGAAGGTTTATTTTGTATTAATAAAGCTATTTAATTAGTTGTCGATGTAGATTATGAAGAATATAACTATGTTTAATGATACATTATTTAAACTAATTGTTTTATTACTACACACAAACATAAGAAATGTACAATTTTTATTACTATTTTCAATGATTCGTTAGAGGAAAAACGCGTTTTAAATCTCTTCCATTTCCTGGCTTTTATTACTTCTGTCGGTCTATCTGTAACTTTTTTTTGCGCACGTTTACTCTGGAACCTTTTAATATATTGACTTGAAATTTGGTACACTTATGTACTTTAACGAAATCAGAAACTAGATTATATTTTCATCTTGTTCCGTCGAAGGGTTGGGGGGTAAATTGGGGTAAATAGGTAAATGAAGCAGGTAAGAGTCCATGAAATTGATATTTAGTATATACAAGAGAAGTTAAGGTCTCAAAATTTTTTGGTATTAGCCACCTCCATTACCACCTCCACCCCATTATCCATTATTAAAGGGGATGAAAAAATATTGTGATTTAGTGTGTGTATTGCGTACAAGAACCAAAAACCTCAAAATATTTTTTTACTTCATCCACCCCCACTACCCCCTATCACCACCCGCACCCCACTACCGATGTGGGGTATCGTTTTATGGGTTGTTGAGGTAGAGGATTTCAAATATTATGTTATTAAAGTTCCATAAACAATTATTTCCACATACAATTTTTCAATTTTCACAATTTTCAATTTTTACAATTTTTCGTTGTGAGAGACTTGGATAGAAAATCTGGATGTGGAAGTAGTGATTCCTTGGGCAGTGGTTTTTTTATATTGTTCGAATTAGGTTAGTATTGTCTGTGCTGGGTTAATTCACGTTAAATATATTTGTTATTTTTTATCTTTCGACAATTTGTGGTGAGTTTTTCATAAGCTCGAAACAAAAAAAACTTTGAACCACTTTTACATAGGAGCTACTTACAATGTATGACGTATTGGAACTGAACAATCCACAATTTTTTGATTTTTACACATTTTTCAAAAAAAAACAAAAATCTGGGCTCCCATTCGAGTTAAAGGAGGGTTTATACGGAAAAAAATCTAGTTCCGAATTATTTCCTTATAAAATGTCGAGTATAGTAATGAAACTTTGTTTTGGGTTGCAGAAAAATATATTGATGTTGAAATTAAAATTATTTTGTTTTGTTGCTTCCAATGCAATGGCAGCAATAACTAACAAAGCTTCATTTAAATTGAACAGTACGTTGTTGGGAATATTATGTACGTGAGGGCACTGAATTTGACGCAAATTATCATACGTCTTGAATATCTTACACACAAATAAACAAGTTGGATGACTTGGTTACTAAATAAGAAACTAATTCTTCGTGGAACGCCACACCAGCGTTGTTATTGAGTGTAGTTTCATAGTTCTATACTGGTATTAAGATTAAAGGAAATACTTTTTTTGAACTCTTTCAAATAAATGAAAAAAAATAGCCCAAAATGTTTTTTTATAAATGGTTACGATTAGTTGGTCCAAATTTAATAATTTTTTTATTAACATTACCCATATTTCAACATTTGTTTAATACTTTTTCGATACAGTCAATAATTTAGAAAAAAATAAAGGAGAATCCGATGTGCTCTACTACATTTATTTAAAGGTTTAGGGACCTGGAGGGCATTTTGCCCCTATACAATCGGGGGTCCAACTCTTGAAATAGTAGGAATTAATTCTCTTGAAAAAAAAATCTATTGCCGAAATTCTCATGCGAATCGAAAAATAAAGAAAATTGCCATTATCGAATCAAATTCTGATGAGAACAGCAGTGGGACGTATGTCAAATTATAAGCCTGTACTAGTATTTGCAACAGCCAATGAAAAGCTGGGATTTTTAATAGTCTTTGTACATCTATTCACAAAAAAAAAATCATGCCTTAGCTGAATCCGAATTTTCAAGTAAAAAAAATTTCTACCGCGTAGATTTCGAATAAATCCCGGTTTTTATCGTCAAAAAACCGTATTTTGACAATTTTTAACGTTTACTCGGATTCAGCACACAAAAATACTTAAGGCATGATAGGTTTTTTAGTCCTTGGAGCAGATTTTTTTTTTTGTAGACCCGTGATTGGCAACAGTAATGACTCCTGACACTATTATATTTTGTTGATGTTTACATTTTGGTTTGTAAGTTAATATTTCTTTAAAAGATTTATACATGTTATCTTCTTTCTGTGTTCTCAAATTAAATGAATTTCGATTCCTAATAAAATTCTGCCCTGCAAATGCCAATGCAGTCTCAGCATCCAAATTTTGTAAAAGTCTTAAGGGTGAAAATTATTCTTCACTAAATAATAAATTGTATCTATTCTACAAAACAAAACAAATAACATTTATTATTACCTAAATTATACTTCTTCATAATTAACGTTACAAACTGGATACATGACCTAAAAGTAAAGTTTCGACTTCCCGGTCAAAAACCATTGATATTTTTTTTTCCATTAATATCAAGAGAAATATTTCCTATGATTTTTTTCAAGATCACAACCGCAGTCTGGCCCACTGCTACTGTCTCGACAACATGTGAAAAACGCAACTACACATCCATACCCTAGCCAGGATTCGAACCGTGGTCGCAAGTCTAACAATTTCCAATTTAAATATCTTTTATTTTGTTTTACCATTTATAGATGTTATTATATAGGTATTTATATCATTAGTGCACAATTTATTGATTATGATAGCTACGTGACAACAAACGCGAGAACTGCGCGATGTCACGCTGCGGTCAGGTATTGCGGCGAAATACCCCCAGACATGATAAACGAAAACCAAATTGAGAGATTATTTGCGTTTATGTATTGATGTATAACTTAAATTAAATGAATCCGCTGCTTAATTACTTCCACATCCAGTGGACAAAAAAGGCTTAGAATGTCATGAAACGTTGAGATTTGAAGTTTGAGCGAAAAAAAATTCTGTCTGTCTGTCGGTCTGTCTGTAATTTTTTTTTTGTGCGCACGATTACTCTGGCGCCATTTAAGATATTGACTTGAAATTTGGTATGCGTATGTACTTTAACGGGATCTGGAAATAGATTAGATTTTCATCTTATTCCGTCGAAGGGTTGGGGGGTAAATTGGGGTAAATAGGTAAACCAAGCAGCTAAAATTGGTATTTAGTATGTACAAGAGAAGCTAAGGTCTCCAAAATATTTTTGGCATTAGCCACCCCATTATTAAAGGGGATGAAAAAAAATTGTGATTTAGTGTACAAGAACCAAAAATCTCAAAATATTTTTTTACTTCATTATATGGGGTGCAAATAAGTGTTTAGTGTCGAGCGTAAGTCCTAGTAATTTTACTGTCTCTTTCTCTAATTTCAATGTTATTAAGTTTTAGTATTAGTAAATTTTCTGTGGAAGTTTATGATCTCAGATTTAGAATAATAGAGTCGGTTAATATACCGTTCAAATGTATTGAGTCCTCATTTTAAATGCGATTATTTCCAAAATGGAGGAGAAAAATTAAAATAAAAATTTTGTATCCATTGTAAACCATTCACTGAATTCGAATAATTTGCGTTGAACAGTTTTGAAGATCTGCTAAGTTATATTGAAAAATGTCCCGCTTTCGCCTCATCTCCAAAGATAACCAACCGAGCAGGTATGGTGGCACATTTTCGTGAATATGTGTATATGTGTGTTTTAAAACATGTATTAACCACCTTCCATGCCACCCTAATGACTCCCTTAAGTCTAGATCTAGATTTGTCAGTATGCATATGGAGCCTTACAGATTATAGTGGAATCTGAACCACTTCTTGGGGCAAAGAACCCAGCGCTAATCTTATGGAAATTGAGTACCGGTCAAACGGCCGAAAATGTATGTTATGCTTCAAGCCATTCTGACCTGGATACAAATTACAAAAATTAGGAGTTATCGAACGTGGAATCAGTAAAAAAACCGCTGAAAAAATGCTATTTTTGAGTATTCTTTAAGACCTATTTTGACTACAACAATTTACACCATTATTTCTTAACAATTTCCTTAGATATGTTGAAAATAAATGTTGATTACTGATTTACCAGCGTGCGGTAGGCATTGCTGCCACTCTCTTATACAGCTGGGCCTGCCACGCTGGATTGGATTAGGGTCATGCTTGTTGACAGCAGCGAAAGCTACATGGCGCACGGTAAAGGAATATAGGATGGGAGGTGTAGGTATTTGTGAGATGCGTTACCGCATTGTGTCGTGAGGGAGCATTTAAGTTCCTTTTTTTGTGTTTTTGATTCTCGACTTCTGCCTCTTCTGGGTCTTCTTGTGAAATATGTTGCCGCGGTGTGTCGTGATATGGAGTGTCTATGCTCCTCTTTTTTGTGTTTCCGCTTTTTCGAATCTTCTTTTTCTGAGTCTTCTGATTCCTCGGTTTCCGATGCAGGGTTGGATTTGGGTCATGCTTGTTGTCAGCAGCGAGAACCACATGACGCATGGTACAGAATTGGGGGATGGGCAGTATAGGTGATTGTGGGATGCGTTGCCGCATTGTGTTCGTGATATTTTTGTATTTCTGGTTCTACAAATCTTCTTCTTCTGAGTCTTCTGATTCCTCCGTTTTTGATTCTGGCACAGTTAATATCGCTCCGATTTCTTTGTGGAATTAATTTTTCCCATCGCTTTTCTTTTCAACTATATTTGGTCCTTTCCCAGTTTGTTCATGATCCTCTCGATTGTTGTTTTCCACGTGTAACATGTAGATGTGTTGGGTCTCTTCTTTAGACAGGTCCCCAGTACATCATTGCATACATTTCTATCCTTTTTGTGATTGTCTTTCCGTCTAGTAGTGCTGATGTTTTATGTTGCTGTTTTCGTCCTGTTGTTTTTGAGAGTAGTTTGATGATGTCTATTTCAGCTCTTCCCAAAATTTCTTCTGTTGGTTTTTGTTGTTGCCGCATTTTTAACTCCATATGTCATCTTTGACAGTATGATGACTATGTACAGCCGTTTGGTCAGGCCCCATGATAGTTCGTTTTTGTTTTGTATAAAATCCGCTACTTGTTTCCGTAGATGTTTCATAGCGTTGGTGTGTGCAAGGGTTATGTTGTTATGTTTCTAACCGATGGCTTAGTGCTCCCGTCGCCGTCAATTTTTTGTACCATTAGCTGATGTGTCTTCGTTCCTACGTTCTGTAGTGGATACATTATTTTTGTGTTTTCTGGAGAGTTATTATTTCTTGCTTATTTTTTGCTTGTTATTATTAATGTCCTAAACTTTTTAATAAAATTCCTTAGCCTTACCAGAGCCGTGCCAGATGTGAAGTATAAACAGTCAGTACAATTTTTATTTTTTTTTATTTTAAAGGAATGTTTTTACAGCATGAATGAGGTTTTTTAAATTTTAATGGCACTGAAACCAGGCTAATGGGCAACAATTTTATCCAAATTTTTATTATATTTTTAAATTGATTTAATTTGGCGCAGCGTACTGTTACCCTAATGGTACGTCCCTGGTTGGCTCACATTTATATTTGCTAAAAATTAATTGTTTATTGACTTACTTTTAAGTTACTACGTGACCTTCATCAGGGTCTGTTTATGAAATTCTTTAGGTTGTCTACAAATACATAAGGCGTAAATAGTTTAAATGGTAACAATTGGGGACTTAGCTTTGTTGTTGTCTTCGTATACACTCCACTTCATGATTTATTACTTCCTGGGTGGTTTTTGGTCGATCGAGTACTCGGTCTTTGTCACCCTTTTTTCACTTCTTTGCACTGAGAGATTTAATCACCCATATTAATTAAATATTTGCTATATCACTTAATTACTGTTATGCTAATATGTACCACTCTATGTAGAATTTTTCACTTAAGAACAAGCTATTTGGGCCAGCTTATGACCGGGTTTTTATTAAATTTACTGGGACCGTTTTCTAGCGCATCTGTTCTCTGTAAGATCTCTAGATGAACTCTCTTCACACCATCAGTACAAAAATAACGTGATTTTCGAAAAATTACCATATACAAATTTATGTTACGAGGGTTTTGTTAAAAAAGGATACATTTTCTGGTATCTTCATAAGTTATTCTAATTTCGGTGAGCGGTTTACAGTAGACACAAAACGAATATACAGTTTTTCAATTTTTCCGCTATTCAGTTTTTGAGATAATCGCGGTTAAAGCGAGAGCCCAATACATTTGCATTTCATATTAGTTAAAATTTCTCAAGTCGAAATAAAATAAGTAATATTCAAAACACTTACACGTTAAAGTATAGTACATATTTTCTTGATAAAATCATATATGAATAAAACATACTTCACGTTTAAAGAATTCAGAATCAAATGTTATTTCGTGTGATACAATAGAATAACCATCCAATTTGCATTATTATTTGCAAATTGCAACAAAAAAGGTTTTTCTTAGTTACTTTAATGACAACCTTTCTGAGCTAATTAGCCATTAATAATCATTCGGCCAACGGCAAAACCGACAACAAATTAAATATAATATTAGTTTTAATGAATTGGCATCGCGTCACGGTTTTTATTACCCACTGTATCATATCTTTTCAGATGGATTTTCACGTCACATTTGCAAATTATTATTTTATGGCGGATAACAATAAATTACATAAAGATCATGTTGGTTCATTAACTGCTTTATAGATAAAATTGAATGATTTTTTTCATTTCATAAATATAAAGTCAATAAAAGAAGATTTCAATGTGCCCGGAATTTGTATACAGGGTGGCCCATTTAAGTTGGCACAATGAGATATCTCGGGAAGACGTATTTTCCAAAAAAGTATTTCAATTTGCAAATTGAAAAAACTTCTTGAGATATTCTATAGCGCCAACTTAAATAGGCAGCACGGTATATATAAGATGTCAATGCTCAAATGATTTTGGCAATAATGAAATTGTTTATAAGAAATTTCAAGACGAATGAACAATTTTTTGTTTCAGTCGTACCTAAGTACTTGAATAAATGTTCTCATAACCACGGATAAAGTATAGCCAATGAAGTTATCCTGGAATCGTACCCGTAAGAAAATTATGTTTTCCAAAATAGTTGCTGTAAGAAGATGAATGAGAAGCATTCGCCGAGTAGTAACCTGCTAGTCCAGAGAATTATAATATTACCTGGACAAGAAGTTACACGTTCTTACACGTCGTTATAACTAGCGTAGAAGATTCTGAGGAAGATGTATTTCTTCCAGTTGGAAATAAAGCGGAGAAACTTGCCTCCTAGGACTGAAAGTTTCTTTACTGTCGTGGCCGACGCGCTGCACCATGCTGGTTGCACCTCACGACAACCGCGTAGATCAACTTAGCGTTGATATTTAATTTGCTGCTCCCTGCCTTCAAATGGTACAGACTTCTGAACAGGAAGTTCACTTTCGATATCTTCTCCTGTCTATATTTGTTGTAGGTCGAGTGACGATATTTCACAGTTTCTTTTGTTTTCATTTTTATACTCCTGATTGAGATTGGAGTAATCATTTTGTCTTTCATGTGGTATTCTGCAAGAAAATATGGCTTCTAATTTTCCCTCGTTGATCCTTATCATTTCAATGGTATGTTCAGTTTCATATTCGGAAACAAGTGGAAGCCGATGACGTACAAATCGAATAATTGTGGTGCGAGGCTCGGCCCTTGCGGGAGGTTCGCGCAAATGTCCTGCTTCGTGAGCAGTTTCACAATTTTATCACGCTATAAAATGGTGGGCAATGGAAAAAAACGTAAAACATTCCGATATATTGATAGTTACTAAGTCATTATATGCAGCAAAAAGATGACTACGTACAGACCCTTGTGGAACCCTGCAATTTACTTCAGCTTTATTAGTGTATTTCCTTACGGATTTCATTTCATTGTGGTTCATATGATAGAACTGAATTTAGGCAAATTAATCCATAATACAGAAGCGTTTAGGAAAAATGACTTACACAGTCGAAAGCTTTATGCCTCATTTTTCTTATAATAATAATAGTAATAACACTCTTTCTCATAACCCAACAATTATCACCACCACTTAAATTACTTAATGGAATACATGTACCAAATAAATGACAAATGTAATAAAATAAATATATAATATAATAATAAATGAGTAATTTAAAACTATTGTTGTTTGCTTAGGGGAAATATTATAAATTTTATTTTGAATCGGTAAATATTTTCATTGTTTAATTTAATACCTCTGGAATGAAGTTATATAAATTTTGCATATCTAATAGGTAAAATATGTTCTGTTCTAAATATTACCGATTTCAAAAAATTAGGTCCCAAGACGCTACAAAAAAATATGACAATTTTAACATTAGCTTCAGAAAATTATGCGTGGTAAAAATCTAAAAAAATGTGGTAGTTGTGCCGAAACTTTATAGAGGTTAAAAAAAATCCATAAAAATTCATACATTTTTTTTCAGTGTACCGGTTGTCAGATTCTGTTCCAATTTATTCCACGTTTATGTTTTGGTAGTATCTATGATTGGTTAAAATTTTATTCGAATCGGATATGCCGTTCAATAGATAAAAATTATTTTCGATAATTTTCGATTTTTTTTACCCGAAAAAGGTTTAATATTAAGAGCGGAAATTTGACAAAATTGTAAGTGATAACAATCTAAGCAAAAAAAATGAGCACAATCCGTGCGGGGGCAAATTCATATCATCTTATCCGACTATGGCCTTTAATGCGTCAAAAAATTGTCTATGTGCAGTTTCAACGGATCGAGATATCAACGGTGAAAGCATAAAGGGTCGAAAATTTCAGTTCTTGAAATGATGGACATAAGATATCGACGGACGATTTTTGTCTGTTATTAATGGTTACCAACATCATGGGTTCACGAAGGGTTCAACCCAGCAAATTAGCCTAAAATAAATATATTGATATGCTGCTTTTTGGAAACACTCTCCTCAACAGTTTACGGTTAAATGTAAATCTTCAATGCTATCGACCATACAATCATGCATGAGCCACCCAGTTATCAACTCTTTTGCATGCAAGTGATCACTTCATACAAACAAATATTCAATTAATTTAAACAAAAACAACCTAAATTACACCATTACAAGTACAATGCACAACGATTTGTTTACTTACATTGTCAAGTACAAATTCTCCCGTTTCGCTTCCACGAATACTACTTCGCTTGTACATTATACGTCAAACGAAGTATTTTTTTTAGAAATGTAGGAATTATTCAGACCACATAATTTTTCAATGTCATCGGCAAGGCATGCGATGAACAATATGAGGTAACCTCACACAAGGTTTATGTCGCTGTGTTGGTAGCAAATACTCGGAAAATGTACAAGGAAATTCGTTTCATAATTCCGACATGGCGGGAGTCTAATATCGTACCCTAAAAGCGTAGCATTCTCAAATTCAATATTAATTGCATTTTTACGTGCCGTGTCGGCAAGGCAAGAATGGAATGTTATACAGGGTGATGGTTCTTAAGCACGTATCAATAATTCCTCGAGCCGTTTCATGAGGAAGTTCCAAAGTACTGAAGAAGATATTTCCATGTATTACGGGAGCCCGTCAGTCGCCATACCTATACTGCACCCCCAATCCTATCCTTTGAAACTATTTCTTTTAAAGATTACAGTCTAAGTAGCAATTTTACACATTTTTCGAAAAAAAAAATTGACAGTAGGTACTTACAAAATGGTTATGTTTATAAAAAAAACTGTTGTAAATGTTTTTGTCATTTAATGTACACAGTAACTTGGTGATCTCACTTCAGACTAATTCTATAACAGTTTTGAATTCAAATATTTTTGGATAGTTTCATTCAAAATTGGTCAAATATGATATATTGAAAAGTAATAAGGGTGCATTTTCGTTGGAGGTGAGTTTCACCCCAACTCAGAGGTTTCGAAAAAAAAAAAAGTTACTATTGGAACGTGCAGATCGTCAAATTCTACCTCAAAAAAACCCTATAACGATATTTTTGCTTTAACACCCAATTCAATTCAATTCAAAAAGGTTTTATTATAATTAATAATACAAAAGTGAGCCTGAGTCAAGTCCCGATTCAGAGCCGACCACACCACCACGGCGCGCAACGTCGTGGTAGATGGGTGGTCGGGTGAAACGGGTTTAACTCCGGCTTAAACGATAAATGGAGAAGTATAAAGTTAGAACTCCTTTTCTTTGGAACAAAAAACTTAAATCTAACAATTTGGCGAACTATAACTAAAATGAGTTTTAAAAACACTTAAAAATTACACTAAGGTTTTAGTTTGCACAGCATACGCGCACAGTTTTAAAAAATTGGATTATTGATACGGGAAAAGACTTAATGAAAAAACCCGTTCAAGCCAATGACAGTATTCTTCCGATGGTCTACCTGCCTTCGGAAAGATAGGGTGGAGAGGAAGTTGTGATTTAAAAAGTTTGATTTACAAGAGGTTATTGGTCGAGAGGGGATTTTGAAAGAGAACAAGAAGGGACAAATGAACAGAAATTAACAAAATTAACAAAAATGTGACTAATAGAGAGAATAGAGAAGGGGTTTGAGAGTAAAAGGTGGTGAAAGGTAAAAGATGGTGAAATGGAAATTTTGGTGTAGGAAAGATTTGGCTAGGGAGGTTGACGAAAGATAGGCAACGCCTGGTATGGTAATGGGTGTTTCAGGTTGAAAAGTATGGAATTATGCTGTCTGATTCGTGTAATGTCTCGGGTTAGCGGACTGTCGCCCAGTTCGAATTGATAGAATGTTTGCGATGTTTTTCGGACGAAGTCCGCTAGTGGAGTTATGTCGTGGCAACGTGCATAGAGATCTCTGAGGGAGGTGTACCTATCAGAGGCTGAAATGAAGCGCATAAATTTGTGTTCTAGTACTTTAACACCCGCTGAGTTGCAGGAGGTTGAAAACGTTGATTTTTAAGTGAAAAACATTGATTTTTCAAAGGTTTTAAGCAAATTATTCAAAGAGGACCACATTTTCGAAAAAGTTTGTCATAACAAAAAGTTAGCTTATTAAATAACAAAAATAATCCATGAAATAAAAATTTCTTTTGGTAAATTTTGATATCTGCAAAATCAAAAATGATACAAGGAAAATAAAGGCAATATTTTGATTTTTTGTTCAAAAAAGTGCCAGTTTTTTGGTTCTAGTAAATTCCAAATTGAAAAAAAAATTAAATCGTGTTTTCTGTTAGTCCTAACTATTATGTATACGCTAAAAAAAATTTCACCGTAATGGATGCATTATCTAAAAGATTTTATACTAAGGGCCGGTACTTTCATCTCCAGTTAAGTCTATTCTCCAGAAATTTTTTTGATAGTTCTAACAACCAATTAAATTTCATTAGTTCTTGTCATGTGACACAAATTACCCAATCATTTTAACATTACACTTATAACACCATCCAAGGAAATTTTCAATCACTATGACAATAAAATTATTTAACTTTGACAACTTCATAATAACTGCCAAATAAATTTCAAAATTTCACGTTTTGGCAATGCCAATTCCCAATCTATAAACGATCTAATCAAAGAAAAATGTTTTGATTTTATTTTTTCAAAAAATTTTCTTACCGAATATCCCTCTGACATTGACAAATGCCTCATAATTTTACGACAACCTCAAGCACGTTGCTTGGTATTACCAAGCAACGTGCTTTCGATTGTCATAAAATTATCTCGTACATTATCAATGTCCTAGGGATATTATAGCTGATAATTTCCTTGGATACAATTGTGTCAATAATTGTTTCCATGGGATCTATCTATAGAATAGACTTAACTGGAGATGAAAGTACCAGGCCTTAATGTATTTTGAAAATTTTGATCAAATTAATTTTTCTTCAAGCGTATTAAAATGTTTAAATTATGTCACCAAAAACAGAAGTAGAAGTAGGACATTGTTTTACTAGTAACAAAATGTTAGTACCGAACGCCACCGTAGTGGACATTGTTTTACTAGTAACATAATGTTAGTTCCGAAAGCGCCACCGCAGTGGGTATTGTTTTACTAGTAACATAATGTTAATACCGAAAGCCACCGGTGACGCGCTATCCACTAGCCACTTGTCATATTGTGTCAACATGTAAGACTGTAGTTTGAATATTTGTACATTTATGATAAATAAATGAATTTTTGCATTTTAATACGCTTGAAGAAAAAATAGTATATATTACACGGAGTAGAACGCCTTTTTTTGAAAAGAGTGCGTTCTACTCCTAGTAATATAATATACTATTTTTGGCTTTAAGGTTAAATAACTTAGCAGGGAAGCATCTTTGCTTAATGTTACTAGAGACAAACAATTATGGCAATAAACTAAGGAAAACGTTGCTTTTTTTTATTTCTTTGATAAAGATAATAGCTTAGGAGGAGAAATGTTTGAAGTTAACTCTTAACGTTTTTTTTTAATCGACGCATTTAAGATGAATATAGAAAAACTGACAACCTCTGTACTGTTTCGACCTACTAGACCTTAAAGAGGATTAAGAGACCTTCAAAATGCTTTTTTTGATGATTTTTTGCGTAAATTGCAAAGGAGATATGACCGAAATAAGGAACGTTCCTCGTTTTAGCAAATTACGATATTGCTCGTTTGGCGCTAAAATCTCACAATATTTTTCAATTATAAAGGAATAATCACAATTTTCATACTTTTTTGATATTCACGCACATTTCTTAAACCGTTGGACATCGCATGCATGCATGTATTTGTGTAAATATGTATAAAGATGACTCAAACATTGATGAAGATGAATAATTATAATAGAAGATATTTAATCTTCTATTATAATTATAATATTTTCCAATTTTATTAACTATAATATAGAGATTTCTCTATACTATAGTTAATAAAATTGGAAAATATTAATTATTGTTTTATTAATTTGCTACACCTTAACATAAAAACCCGATCCAAATTCGTAATCATAGTAATCCCAAAATCATAAATAATATTAGTTTCATTAATAAATTCCCAGTACTTCCTTTATATCTATTTTTTAACTTTAAAGGTAGTTTTCACCCTGACGGGGGTAAGAGCAATTATTTTTCTTATTAGGGGATGAGTTTTATGTCTCAAAATGTAACAATCTACTAAGAAAGTTCTAATTTCCCAAATAAACAAAAAAATAAATTATTCATTTTATATCGGCCATATTGAGGGTGCAATATAAAATTTTCAATTTCTGACTTCACATTCGTGATCACCAACCACAAAAATATAAATAATATGAGTTTCAATTATTTATTCTCAGTACTTGGTTAATTATTGATTTTTTGACTTAAAAGGTGGTTTTCACCCTCTTGGGGGTAAAAGCCATCTATTTCTTTTTAATATTTGAAGTCGATACCCTAAAGTTGAAGAATCCGCAAAAAAAAAGAAAATTCCAAGCCGCTATGGAATTAATCCGAACTTTGGGTACATTTTGACACCAAGTGACTGTACTAGTAAGTAATACCTACTACACATAAAAAAATATGCAAAACTTGGATAAGTATAATTTTTTTTATGGGTGACTGTTGTAAAAAAAATTTAAATAGCGGCTCAAATATGGAGGATGGGTTTTTTTTCTAAAGCAAGCGATTTAAACAGCAAAAAAAATGAGCAGCTACCCAATTGCTGTATATTAACGAAAAACAGTATTTGAGTAACTTCTTCGTTTTTTATGCTACAGAAATAAATCAAAACAAGCTTAAGTAATAATTTTTAATTTTGGTCCAAAGTATTTACTGGGATTTTAAACATCTTTAAACTTTCTTCTCTCCGAAACTATTAATTTTACATAAATAATAAAACAAAATTCTCAATTTATAAACTTTATTTTTGGTCTCCACCCTTTTTACAAGAAAACTAATATTTTTTGAGATATTTGCAAAAAAAAATAAGTTCTTCCAAAAATACCTTTCTAATTTAAGCTGTAATTTTTTTAAAAGCAAGTGCCTCTATACGGGCAAAAAAACTTGAGCATCTGGCTCATGCTAGATATTAACGAAAAACAGTATATGAGATTTTTTAAATTAGGTACTAGATAGTTATAGTAGCACAGTGACGAAGCCATTATTTCAAAATTGCAAAGAACCACATTGTTTCGGTCATAACTTCTCTGTTTTTATGCTACGGAAACAAAACAAAAAATCATTCACACGCTTAATTACCGATCTTTTATTTTGGTCCTTAGCTTTTTTCTACCATATATAACATTTAAATTAAATACTTCGTCTTCTAAACGTTCGGACCATAGCCCAGTCGATGAAGGTATTTACCCACACAATTTTGCAAACTAAATAAACTTTTTTTTTAATGAATTCGTGAAAGTGTATAGAACAATATCCCGAAAAGTTTACATTTCGCTCGGATGCAGAACATAAAAAAAAGTGGAAAAAAAATTTTTTTCATCCATTTTTTTTCTTTTGAAATTAAATCAAGCTAGAAAAAATAAAAAAATACAGATGGATAGATCACGTATTTATGAACAAAAAATGTTCTAACAAAATTTATCGTTAAAGCCACGGTTTTCCAGGAAAAAAATAGTCAAGTGTAATGTTATAACTCGGAGCGAGATCCATGCGTGCACGCGCTTGAATACGCATGACTGTGACACCGACGCACTGAATTACATGTCACTAAAACAGAACTTGTTCAATCTACACGAGTGTTGGTTCATTTAAAAGATGGAAATTGTAGCTTTCTGATGCTTTTTTGTTTTAAATAATACAAGAAAAGGATGGATGGGAAAAATTATACTTATATATATTATCACGCCCGAACTCAATCGTCGCAATAAACAATATAGAAAAAAATAAAAGCCCGTCAAAAAAATTCTTTATTAATTGAGAACTGTATGTAGTATCACGGTTTATTAAGCTGTAGTATCGAGGATTAAAAAAAAGTACTTCTCAAATCATTTTAATTTCCTTGCTTGATGATTTTTTTTGATAAACATATATATTAGAGGCTGTAACTTGTCGAGATATTGACCCATTGGAAAAAATAAAATATCACTATTTCGGAAAAAATGTATATTTTTCGGATGTTCAAACACAAAATCATTTACTTGTATGCATTTTTTCGAAAATATGTTCAATCAGATCATGATAAGAAATCGCGATTTTCACGATCTTATCCTTACAACTATGAAAATATCTTTGATTGTTTTGAATATAAATTCTGGAACTTTTCCAATACATTAACAAATGTATAAGGAATCCATTGGATATAGCTGAAATGTGGATAGTGTACCTGTAATAAATACAATACAGTAAAGGCGAAAATTCATGCGAGCGATTCATCGGCTATGTGTGGTGTCTGTGTATGCATTGATAATTATATATTTTCCCTCCATACTCACTATTTATCCTCCTATTCAGTAAGAAAAATATTTAAAACGTGTAATCAGAAAGAGAGAAAAGCTTTATTTTACTCGATAGAACAGCTAAGAATTTTTAGAGGTTCCATAGTATGCATTTAACTCTGCGCTGGCCGCGCAAAGTGACAAAGTTACTTCACAATTTTTTTCCAGGAATACCGTGGCTTTAGCAATAAATTTTATTAGGATATTTTTTGTTCAGAAACACGTGGTCTATCCATCTGTATTTTTTATTTTCTCCTACCCTGACTTAATTTTGAAAAAATGGATAAAAAAAACTTTTTTTTTCACTTTTTTTTATGTTCTGCATCTGAGCGAAATGTAAACTTTTCAGGATATTGTTCTATACACTTTCACGAACTCATTAAAAAAAAGTTTACTTAGTTTGCAAAATTTTGTGGGTTTCACTATAAAACGTTCTATCATCTGGGCTACCATCCTAAAACTTCCATATCTCCGAAAGTGTTAATACTACATAAATGAAAAAAGCAAATTCATCATTAGTTTATAAGCTTTCTTATTGATATGATACTTTTTCGCTAAATATGATAATTTTCGAGTTATTCGACGAAAACTTTTGAGATACCAGTTTAAAATCGCAATTTTCAAGTCGTTATAACTTAAAAACTACCAATTTGTATGAAAAATTGCCAATTTTTCTCAAAATTTGATTCCCTTTCAGTTCATTGGTTTTTTTTTTGGTGTCAGTTGTTGCATTTGCTGACAGACTGTCAGAAAAAAAAAACAAAATTTAATTCATGTGACAATTTTTCTAAATTAAAAACCCTAGTAACCGTAATATAACAAAAGCTATAAAAGGTGTAGTAAATTTTCACAAAATTTCCTATAATGCTATTCCTATACAATGTCTTGATGGGAGTTACCGTTTTCCAAATAAATGATTAAAACATTTTAAAAAAATAATGGAAATTCCGTAAATGATTGAAATGGAATAGGAAATAACTAAATGGCAATTCCAGTAAAATATTTACAGGTAAGTATATAATATACCTTTAAATTGCACTTTATATAAAATTAGAATTTTTAAAC
This sequence comes from Rutpela maculata, assembly GCA_936432065.2. Classification (NCBI taxonomy): domain Eukaryota; kingdom Metazoa; phylum Arthropoda; class Insecta; order Coleoptera; family Cerambycidae; genus Rutpela; species Rutpela maculata. The sequence continues at coordinate 34,227,395 of OW386287.2, read as the reverse complement.
ATTATCTGGAAAACAGCATTTTTAGTAACAAAGTGTTGACACGATTTATTGGTTTTCAGGGGAATTTTTCTTATGTCATCCTTTGAACTAATGATGAGTTAAAAAATGTTATTTTGGGTATTCAGCGGATAACTTCCAACCATTCGTTTCTTTCATATACCATTGATCTAAATCTGACAAAGCTAGAATATCAACAAGAAGTTCCCTTACGAACCGACTTGTCAACTTCTTTCATACACTTACTGTATCTAACATTCAATATGAAAAACAAGAAAATAACTATTTTTTCTATAGTCTTATGAGCTAAGTCAGATCATGCCGATATATTATAAGAAGCCTCCCTTCCCTTACGATGCATTCTTTCTAGTATCTTTAGCGCTACCTAGAGGATACTATTACTAAAAAGCACAAAGAAAATAAGTATAAAATTTCACTCGCGTCTTAATAAATAAAATATTTCCACTTTCGACTGATCAAATTCTTCTAAAAATTGGACAACTTTTTTTATTCTCTTTAGAACTCATCAGAAGAGATATAACATTAAATTCGAAACAAAAATTACTATTAAAATATAATAAGAAAATATTTTCACGTAGAAAACTGACAGGAAAGCAAAACAACAAAAATTCCCATGAAAATCAATCAATCGTGCCAACGCTTCGTTACTGATATATGTTATGTGTTATTAAGAGATTAAGAAAATATGCAAATATAAAATTGTATCAACGTTGCGCTCATAGTTAAAGCATGACGTCGATTTCTCGTTATTTCTCGTTATTCTCGTCATGTTTTAACTATAAGCGCAATGTTGATACATTTTTATATTTAGATATTTTATTAATCTCTTAATAACACTTAACATATATCAATAAGAGTGTTGGCACGTTTAGGGGAATTTTTCTTATGTTCTGGACACCCATTCTTTAGTAAGCTTAGATTTTACGTTTACTACATGCCCATTTTTAGCAATTTCCTGCAATCACCATTGCAAATATAATGATTTAATTAGATTAGTCATTCACTACGATGCTAATTAAAAAATATCCAATTTAAAGGCATATATTTGTGGGTGAAATCAATTTAATAAACCGTTACTCTCAATATAGGCATAGATACAAATGATTATAACTATATAGGATTTGTATTTTCCTATGCAAATTTTAAATTGGCAATTTAATAACAATCTCGCTGAGGTATTGTCCACTGACTTATATATTTATAATATACTTTTTCGCGGTTTTTTGAAAATAACTTATTTTTTAGATACAGTTATAGTTGTCATTTTAATCATCTACTGACGACGACGTATTGATTGGCGAAACGATTGACAGTTTACTAAACAGTATTTTGTGTTTGTAGATTTTTATTAAAGGTTACACTCTTCACGTGCATTTTTTTTAATGTTTCGTAACATTCATCTTAATCTCTGGTCTAGCTAACACTAACTTACTGTCCAATTGCCAATATAATCGGTCTTTCTTGTCTTAATTAACTGTGCTTACAAGAAACGTGCCGAGCGGACAGACAGACCGGCAATTTGAAAGTTGTTCAGAATTCGATGATTTACAGAATGATATGAAAACTTTCTCTTTGCGTAGGATATTTACGGTTTTGGAAATGTACCGATCAAAGGCAATACACTTTTCGTTTTTGTGTTTGGGACGCGTATAATAAGATTTGTAGTTTTATTTTGGGTAAGCGAATATTTATTTTCAAATCTTCATCTTCAACTGTAAAGCACTTCAGAAAGATACTTGATTTTTATTGACTCTTCGAACATATTTATCAGGAGACTGGCAATAACCATTAAAATCTCCATTTAGAAGTTTTGTATGAATACTTTCCGTTCTTTGCTATAGTGATTAAGTAAAATCAGTGCAAATTGAATAACAAAGTTAATCGACTGCCAAGTGATAATTATTTTTTTAAATAACTTCGTAAATAGCAACAAGTATAAAAGTATTTATTGTGAATTTTCAATAACAGACAACAAAAGCTGTACTTTAAGTTATCTCATCCTAAAAAAATATAATTTAATTATACCACTTTGTGTTTGGTGTTCTCAAACAAAAAATAAGCTATTGTGCTTGGATAAATATTCCAGACATACCATGCCATACGTATGGACGTATAAGGTAGCTACCTGCATAAGTGACTAACATCATTATCATTTAAAAAAATCTTTTGTATATAATGACGAATTGTTGCTTAGCAATATATATTATTCTTATAGAACTATAATGGCTATCCATTTAGAATCAGATTAACTGCATATACTCTTCATTATACTTGAATATACAATTCATTTCATGAAATTTTCTCGACGCTTTTATTTTTGCTAATGCAAGTACCAATGTACGCAGAACAGTGAACACCCCAGAAAATACATCTAGAAATTGAAAAAGTGATCCATTCATCCACACAAAAATTTCCATGTTAGGATTCCTTTCGTCATACTGGTTGCAACCACAGATTTTTTTATAAGCTCAAAATGAAACTTTCGTAGAAAGACATTAAATAAAAATAAAAAAAATCACTAAAATCGTATTCTTAGTTTATAAAAAAAAATATAGGCTTCTGTTTGTCTTGTAATTTTATTTTACCCATTAAATCTGCGATTGATTTACAATGAGCCATTTTGTTTTTTGTATCATTTATGTTATGAAATAAAAAAAAACGCCGCCTAGGGAATTACTACTTTCACATCTAGTTTTTCTATCCAAGTATCTTCCTATCCAAGTATTCTTTCACCCCCACCTCTTATTAAAGGGGGTAGTAGTGGGGTGGATAATTAAAAAAATGGGACCTTAGCTTCACGTACTAAATCCCATTTTTATGGGCTCTTACTTGCTTTCTTTACCTATTTATCCCCATTTAACCCTCAACCCTTCAATGCAATAAGATCAAAATATAATCTGGTTTTAGATCTTGTTATAATACATAGATAGGTAAATTTCAAGTCAATATCATAAATCGCTCCAGAGTAATCGCATGCACAAAAAAGTTGCACCCTATTAAACGGGTCGAAAAACATAAAATTGTGATTTAGAGTGCGTACAAGAACCAAAGGCCTACAATTCTTTTTTGGCATCAGCCACCCCCATTACCATCCTCATCGAAAATATGACGTGGAAGCAGTGATTAGTTAGGCAGCGATTTCTTTATGTTGTCCGCCTAGTGAAAATACCACCTTAATGTAAAATTGTCATGAGATTTATGTAAGTGAAGGTTGGTAAAGATTAATGGGTCGACACTTAACAATTTCAATGCCCCCCCATTGCATTCTACAGCTTCGAGTTTACTCTTCCTAAGTCAATATTTGGCCAACTTTATCCTTGACGATTTTCAAAATATTGTTTTTAAATGTTTGCATTTGAAGGTCAGACTTTTTTTTAAGCGAATTATGTTGTCATCAGAGTCAAATATAAATTCGAAGTTGGCAACGGCGAAAATCAGTCAGTCGTTACAACTTTTTGATTGAAATTCTCTAACATTCCCCGATTTTCCAGACGCCTTTAGGAACCTGCCCAAATTTTAAAAACGTTCAACATAACCTCAAAAAATCCTATAAATATATGAAATTCGTGTATTTTACTTAAGTAAAAATGCGAATTTCTGTTTTTTAAAAGTTTTACTCAGAAAATATCCTTTACTACACGTTTTTTGGGTAGCTGATTAAGAAACCAGAAATTGATATAACACCCTTAAAATACCGAAAAACACCCCCAATAGGGATTTTTTCGAGATATTCTTATTAAAAATGTAAAATAGTCTAGTAAAGAGTATTTTTTATATGATAAATATAAAATCTTAGTTATTCAAATAATAATTCAGTAAACATTTACCCTAACCAGAGGGGTTGAAACAACCTCTATTTCGACAAAAATTACAAAAAATATAGTTACAATGGTTATTTTTTAGTTGTTGCTTCAAAATAAGGTAAGAGAGTACATTGTGACTATGAGAGTGTATCTCAACCCCCTTAAGGGTGAAAACCACCCTTAAATGGCTGTAGAATTTGAAAATAGGTTTCGAAATTTTTTGAAATTTTAGAATCACGTCTTCTTCGATATTTTCACTAAATTGGTAAATAAAAATTATTTTAAAGGTTAAATTAATCATTTCTTATATACTTTGACAATGTGAATAAACAACAATTCAATTTTTTGCCTAATTGTATATTTAAAGCAGATAATTTCCCAGATTTATAGCTCTTGGTTAAATTTAAATATTCCCCATTTTTGTTAGCCTTTTTAGCTAAGTCTCCTTTTTTTGTAAATATTCCTGAATTTTCTTATATCTTTTTTAAATGAAGGTATACATTTTTTTTAAATTAAAGGTTTTACTTAAGAACACCTTGCATATACGATTTTTCATATTTTTTAGAGTATATCAGACCACAATACGAAGAGGAATATAAAAAAATATTACTTTTCCCACAGTTTTCATTGCAATAAAAAATCATTTAGAATAGTCACAAAATATTCATACATTCTAGTCTATGTAAAACAACTATCCACAGTTAAAAAAAACAGATTTTTTTATCAAAAGTAAAGTCATTAGTAAACAAAATTATTAAAAATAGGTACATTTATTTCATTAAACTCTATAGCATTAACAATATAAAATATGGATTCAATTATTATTTACAATTATGAGATTTAACAACTGCAGATTCGATTCTTTACCGCAGTTTTTTCTTTTTACTATAAAATTTAAATCTTTTGATTGTAATATATGAAATAATTGACAATTATTATCAAAGCTTTAGCATTTAATAAGATGATTGATTGTATTTTTTTCAGTAATTTTTTACTACTAAGTATACAATTGATAAAAAAATTTAAAGAAAATTGATTAACATCCATTTTAATGTCCAATTTTTGTCATTATTAAATTATCTTAAGACTATCTTAAAATCTGTTTTTTTTTTAAACTTTGGATACTTGTTTTACATGGAGTAGAATGTATGAAAAATTTAGGCTTTATTTTAAAAGATTTTTTTTTGAAATGTCTAAAATTTAATTTGTTTGAAAGAAATAGAAATATCTGCAGATTTTAAGCTGCTTTTAAACACCCAATTGTTTTTGAACTTTAGGATGCTTAAAATATGTTTACTAAAAATTGGGTTGTTGTTTCACATTGCATAGAATGGATGAAAAATTTTCATTTCGTTTTAAATATTGTTTTCCTTTCAAATGGAAAAAATGCGATTTCTAACTTACGAGCTTCTTAAAAACGTTGAGGAACTTAGAATTTGTTTCTACTCACATTGAATTGTTGTTTATTCACATTGTCAAAGTATATAAGAAATGATTAATTTAACTTTTAAAATAATTTTTATTTATCAAACAAGGTTCGGAGGCTGATTTAGTGAAAATATCGAAGAAGACGTGATTCTAAAATTTCAAAAAATTTCGAAACCTATTTTCAAATTCTACAGCCATTTAAGGGTGGTTTTCACCCTTAAAGGGGGTTGAGATACACTCTCATAGTCACAATGTACTCTCTTACCCTATTTTGAAGCAAAAGCTACAAAATAACCATTGTAACTATATTTTTTGTAGGGTAAATGTTTACTGAATTATTATTTGAATAACTAAGGTTTTCATATAAAAAATACACTTTACTAGACTATTTTACATTTTTAATAAGAATATTTCGAAAAAATCCCCATTAGGGGTGTTTTTCGGTATTTTAAGCATTTCTTAATCAGCGACCCAAAAAACATGTAGTAAAGGATATTTTCTGAGTAAAACTTTTAAAAAACAGAAATTCGCATTTTGACTTAAGTAAAATACACGAATTTCATATATTTATAGGATTTTTTGAGGTTATGTTGAACGTTTTTAAAATTTGGGCAGTGCTCAAACATCGGGTGATACCTAACAATTATTTAAAAAAAAAAATTTCAGATACATTAATAATTGTATTGTAGACGGATTTTTGTCTAAAAAAATTGAAAAATTTCCCACTGTGCGTCGCGTCGGTGATGGGCCCTGGTAGCGGAAATAGGCCGACGTTAAATAAATAGATAAAAAAAAAAGAAAATTGTCTATTAATAAACGACATGTGGCTGTAGAAAAGCAAGCCTAAAATGCTCCATTATCTGCAGTTACTGCAATGGACATACTTCAGAAAAGGTGAGAATTTTAGATGAATCTGACGATAACGACAAAATAGTAAACACAATAACAATTGATGATACATTGCTTTCGCGAGAAATGAACGAAGACGTCGAACCGAATGATAATTTTCTACCCGTTCTACATGCAGCGAAGAAACAGAAGTCAGTCAATCTAGAGCATGAAAATGAAACAGACTGCCAAAATTTTTAATAGATAACACGTGCGAATTAAGCCTACTGGGGCAACCACATTTAAAAAAACGCGCCGTGACGACCTTATGGTAATATGAAAGCTAACTAGTTGCCGAATAGTTAATCTGTAATATGAGTCGGTATGCAATTACTAAATGACAATTTTCAAAGAATAGAAGAAATAGTTTTCCAAAATTCGCAACATTTTCTCCTAGGTCGAAACCCATTGAAACTAGAAAGTTTTGGAAGAAAGTGGCAGAGAGTTATCTGCTCCATAATATCGTATTGAACTTGGTCGTAGGACCAACCAGAAAAGAGATATTGCTCCATTTTTCCAATATGGCAGCGCAAGTGACGATTCGCCGAATTCGTAATCTAAACCCACTAAACACACTCTGCCACATCCACATTATAGCCACTCACATTTTAGTGGTTTTTGTAAATGGCAAAGCATCACATCACCGTGATGACACTCTTTGGACCGTTTTAGAACGTTCACATTATAACCACTCCCATGTCAGTGGAGATTGGGATGTCCACAATCACCACATCATTTTAATGATACATTTTAAAACGTGGATGTAACTAACTGAGCCACCACTCACTTTGGTATCACCATCTCTTACAAAATAGCGACCACCGCCGGCAGCGCCACTAGTCTAGTACTACTACTCTCCAGTCATCTGTCATCTCCAGTTTACACTTGTCTGTGTTCTATTAACGACGTTGACGTCAATAAACTTTAGCTTTAATGTTTTTGGTTTTTGTTTGGTAAATATCAACACATTTTTACGAAAAGGTAAGTACCTACTTGTATTAGCTACATTGTTACTATGAAATGTATTCTTATTTTATACCTTGCCTGTAATTTTCATGTTTGGTGACATATCGAATGACATCATTAAAATTCAAGGGAAAAAAGCTAATTTATCATTTAACATAATATATTTTGGTTAACACTGGTTATTTATTTTTCAATTACAGAATACTTTCGAATTCATAATTTAGTTTTTGTACCACATTAGGTATACCAATAGGTACAGTGTTGTCTCCATGTCATCCATGCGGCATGCCCCATTTGATATTCGCCGAGATTATTAGGTACCTTGTGTGTGCTATCAATTAATTGGTAAAATATAGGTACACTTTTATATTTAAATTTCATTATATTTATAAAAACAGAATAAAAGAGAGATAAATAAAATATAAATATATAGAGAGCATATTTAGGTTATTTTTGATTTAAATACCTACTGATAATTGTTTTCTTACCAAATGACGACAAAATGCAGTCATATTGTATGTTATTTGCTTTATTACCCCTCATTTTATTTTGCTCTAGTATATTAGGTGTTTTCTTTCTACCAACAATCTTAGCTAAGCTAAGTAGTTTTAATGTCACACGCAAACTGTGGTACATACACGAATATTTGGTAGAAAGAAAACACCTATTATTTTAGTACCCTAATCCGAGGATTGTCTAATTATATCTATAGTATAAATACCCTAGTCAAATTAGAACAAATTTCGACGTTTGACGAAAAAAACTGAGTGTTTAAATTTGGCAAATATGTTCATTTAGGCTTACCTACTATTAAACATACTAAACATACTAAAAGTCCACAGCCCAAACTGTTGCGCTTGAGCCACCATCTTGGAGAAATGGCGGTCCGATTCAGTTTACTGCTTATATCTTTCTAACCATTAGCGATATCGAAATTATGTTTATATACAAAATAAAGCTTATAAAATTCTGTATAAAAAGTGTTATATGCATTTCATCGACACGTTTCAACAATTGTGAATATCACTCGTATATAATAAAAATATATCATTGTATTGTCATAAAATACGGGACAACTTTCAAAATGTCTTTTCTGTCAGTCCGTCTGCCTCTCCGTCTGTCATGTCTCTTGTAAGCTAAATAACTTAAAAAAGAAAAGTCTGGTTTTATTGAAATTTGGACAATAAATTAGTTATTATATTATAAGAAGCCCCAGCAATTTAAAAAAAAATCGATCAGTAAGTACGTTATGATTGTAGGTTTAAGTGACATACTTGCAATTTTAATGATCTCCCGATGATACCATCTTGATTGTCGAAACGTTAGTCAGTATACTGTGCAGTATCTCTGTATTTTTAGCATCTTATCAACGGTGTTACAACACTCTTCACATGCCATTTTTTCATAAAATGTTTTATAACCTTTATATTTACTAATCGATTTTTTTCAACATCAATAAAGTTCTTCCTTTAGTTAACACTAACTTACTGTTCAAATTTCAATAAAATTGGACTCTTCTCTTTTAAATTATCAGACTCACAAAAAGTGTCGTGGGCGAGCGTAGAGACGACTTCAATGTGAATATCAGTCGATATTCCATTGAAGCAACGTCGAGCGCGGTTAGTACTTGGATGGGGTCCCATCTTGGGAAATACAGTGTTCTCGTCCCACCTTCTAGCGGCTTGTATATCAGTGTATATGCAGAAGTTACGTAATTTCAGACGAGGATTACGTAGTGGATATACCATCCTTCGGAGGGGATGTAAAGCAGGCGGTTCCTTGTCTATTAAATGTTAGGCAAGTAAAAGATCCCTACTCTTCTTAAGGGAAGAGGTTCGGCAAAATTTCCAGGTTGGGGGTAGCTCGTCTCCTGGCGTAGGTGATAGGCCCTGGTAGCGGGCCGACGTTAAATAGTTAAAAAAAAAGTGTCGTACAGAAAGACAGATGGACAAACTGACAGACTGACAAACAGATATTCGACGAATACTTTAAAGTTATTGGGAATTCTAGAATTAACATAATAATATGAATTTTTTTTTTACGATTTCCGGTTTAGAAATGTGTTGATCAAATGTAATTTCCTATTTTAGAAGATGATAATAATAGATACGGAAAAATATTATATTACATTTTTTATAGAGAATTTTATAAGCTTTACTTTTTATTGGAGACTTAATTTCGATATCTCTAATGGTTAGCGATATATAAGAAAAAAAAAACTTAATCTGAGCACCATTTTTTCAAGATGGCGGTGCGAGCGTAAGAGATAGAGTTGACGACTTTAAGTATGTTTAAACAGTGGGCCTTAATGAACATCTCTGCCAAGTTTCAAAACTTTAGGTATCAGTTTTTTTCCTCTAGTCCTCCCTATTTAACTGGAATAATTTAGGTACTTATACATTTTTTTCTATTTTAGAATGTTATAATAGACAATTAAAACTATCTTCGTTCGTGGGGCTTCTGGCAGTGGCAGTATAATGAGAGAAAAGATGGTAAGTTTATATAAGTTCTAAAATCTTAGACATTTTGCATTTAAATTTTGTGCAAACTGCTGTTTTTACCATTTTTTTTTGTAACTATAATAAGGCTCTATAAAAAAAATATATTCTTTATTGTTTCATATTGAAATACTCGTTTCGGTAATGAGAAACTTCACCTTCAGTTTTTTTTTGCTTAATTTTTAATTTAGTGTATACTTAGTGTCATATTTTAAGTCTCATCGAAACTTTATTATTTTGTTAGAGATAGAATTCAAATGGTGTCCACGAATCAAGAGTGATACAAAGTTCAAATAATTTTAGAACCGTATTCTGCATGCCCTGTTAGAATTAAATTCTGAATTCGTATCTTTATTGCTAATTCATGTTTTACAAAATAGTAGTTTATTTTCAATCGTCATCCTTTTTTTTTATATTTTCAATAGTATCAATGAAGTTGTTCTAAAGATGTAAGCTATTAAAATTAAATTTAATTACTTCCACAACCAGTGGAAGTATGGTAACGACAAAAAAATTTTTGAAAATTTTTATTATACAGATAGGCTTAGAATGTCATGAAACGTTGAGATTTTAAATTTGAGCGAAAAAAAAATTTCTGTCTGTCGGTCTGTAACTTTTTTGTGCCCACGTTTACTCTGGAATCGTTTAAGATATTGACTTGAAATTTGGTACACGTATGTACTTTAACGGGATCTGGAACTAGATTGTATTTTCATCTTATTCCGTCGAAGGGTTGGGGGGGTAAAATGTGGTAACTAGGGGGTAGATTGGGGGTAAATCGGTAAATCAAGCAGGTAAGAGTCCATAAAATTGGTATTTAGTGATAAAAAAATTTTTTGGCATTAGCCACCCCCATTACCACCTCTACGCCATTATTAAAGGAGATGAAAATAAAATTGTGATTTAGTGTGTGTACAAGAACCAAAAGTCTCAAAATATTTTTTCTACTTCATCCACCTCCACTACTACCCCCCTATCACCACCCCCACCCCACTACCGTGTGGGATATCGTTTTATGGGTTTTTGGGGTAGACGATTTCAAATATTATATTATTAAAGTTCTATAAACAATTATTTCCACATACAAAATTTTTTCATTATGAGAGACTTGGATAGAAAATCTGGATGTGGAAGTAGTGATTCCTTGGGCAGCGGTTTTTTACTTTAATAACAAAACTAGTGTGTGGTTGAACTTGAAATTACCACTACCAACACTCAACTTTTAACATTATTTTTACTGACATAAATGATACCAAATCTTATTAAACATTTTTAAACTGTGATAATTAATTTTTTATAAATTTTTAGATGTGGTATGAAAAATAGTTCCAGCCACAGCAGACTTTGACTATGAGATAATTGTGACACTTAATCCGTTATAGAAAGAAATAGCTAGGTGAATTTATATTATAAAGCATACCTGTAATCGTATCTTGAATATATATAGTTTCGGAAATGTTTGTTTCATTGATCACATCAAATTTATTTAATACTTTTTATATTTTTAAATCTAATTTCTATTATTTTACTTAGAGACATTTTCTGGGACCCCACTTTAGTGAGTAATGTATGTGCTATAAAACGATTAAAATATCTAGGGATATGTGCAAGATTTATAAGCAAATATCAAACGATTATGTATGAACTGCCTTTTTATATATTTTCCGAAATCTCAAGAAAAATTTAAGGAAAAGGTAAGTAAAGCGAATGTGAAATATACTTTTTTGTGTAAAATATCAGCAATATCAGGCTACTTTGATGAAATGTTTTGTTTGAAGTAAGCCATTAAAATAAAAATGAATTGTAAATAAATTATGTTGCTTTATAATGTATATTATAACAACTTGAATGTTACCGCTGAGTTAATTTTAAAATAAATGAAAAGAATCTATTTTGCAACAAATAAATCTTCTTTTATATTACGAAAAAAATAACTCAATGAAATAACGATGAAAGATTTATATTTATACCCGGCTCCAATATAAAATGATTAATTTTGAATAAAGTATGTTTCCTCATATTGAATTTTTTATTGTTTTTAATCGAAAAAAATTATTTTATCAAAGTCTGCTGACGTTTTATACTTAGTGTGTGATTTTACATTCTGAACAACTTTTCTATTTATTTTTTTTCATTTAGAAAAATAAAGGTGTACTTATTTCTTAAATATTTGTTTACAAATCACCCTGTATATCTAAAATTATATTCTCATACAGCTAATTATATATGTAACTATATTATGCTACGAGAATAACTTTAGGTATGCAGGAGGATTTTGAAACAAATATTTAAGAAATAATAAGTTCACGCCTTTATTTTTCAAAATGAAAAAAAAAATGAGAAAAGTTTTTCAGAATGTAAAATCACACACAAGGTATAAAATGTCAGCCGACTTTAATGAAATAATTTTTTTCGATAAAAAAACAATAAAAAATTCAATGAGGAAACATAATTTATTCAAAAATTCATCATTTTTTGGAGCCGGATATAAAATATTAATCTTTAATCAGTGATTTTTAAGTTTCAATTGAGCTATTTTTTCGTAATATAAAAGTAGATTTATTTGTTGCAATATAGATTCTTTTTATTTATTTTAAAAGTAAGTGGGCGGTAACATTCAAGTTGTTATAATATATATTTTTTGTACACAATATGATCATATCTATATCACAAATGAGTGGTACTGATGTGGCTGAAAAGTGGAAAATAAGTAAGTCACTTTTGACGACGTGGCTGAGTGCGGCGGTTTACGTCACTGTGACGGCATTTCCACGTGGTTGCAAACAAGAATGACGACGTCACTGTTGCAAAAATCACATCATTATGATGTTAAAATGATGTGGTTTGGTTTGCTGGGAAACTACCCAATCAGACTAAAAATAATTCAGAGCACTGGTCAATTTTCAGAAACTGTCTTAACGAGTCATCCGTGACGCCAATAATATAATATTCATATCTACACGAACCCTGTTGCCTCTTTTTGGACAGGGACACATCGTACCCAATTATGACGATGGAAGGACTTTAATAAAACAAACAAACAAATGTGACGGCTAGATATAGAAGATATGAGCAAAACACGACCTTAAACGCACCGGAATGCTTAAATGTGGGTGTTTGAATCATGAGTTGGTATAAGAAATTTAAAATAATTTTTTATATCTAGAGTTTAATCATCAATGTGTGTATTGGAGACTAAAAAAACCGTGGCAAGTCGATTATAGCGTAAAGCTACCTGCTGGTATGGCGACGATTAAAAAAACGTAACACCTGGTAATCGTGCAGAGTTTATAGCTAGTGTAGAGTGCTTTGAAAGTTCTGCTGTAAATAGTAACATTCTTTCTTTCCTTTTAATACGTATTAAATATGTAATCATATAAAATACTACTTTTAGGTTTCTTATTTCTTTAAATAGTCTTAAAAAACTATGATGTTATTACGTTTACAACAACAAATACTCCAAAGTAGGATATTAACAACAGCGCTTATTATAAGTTCTAATACTTAATCAATAACTTTTATACATATTCATTAGTTGTATAGGGTGGACCAAATTAAATGGGATCTGAGGTTTTCTCTAAAACTATGGCAGATAGAGAAAAACCAATATAGGCTCGATTTTCGAGTCGATCTTTTTCGACTACAGAGCGTTTTTCGAAAATTGGCATTTTTGGATGACCTTTATATCTCAATTACTAAGAGTCGAATCGAAAATCGAGTAACACATTCTTGAGGCATTTTCTTGAGTAGAATCCGTTGCTAATAAGAAGAAAATTATGCATGCCTCAGTTTTCGAGATATAGACATAATTTGTGTTTATTTATTTATTTATTTTTTTATGTCTATAGCTCGAAAACTGAGGCATGCATAATTTCTTCTTATCAGCAACGGATTCTACTTAAGATGTGTTACTCGATTTTCGATTCGACACTTGGTAATTGAGATATAGAGGTCATCCAAAAATGTCAATTTTCCAAAAATATCTCTTGTAACTACAAAAAAAAATTATTCGTATTACCTTGGTATCATGATAGCACAAGACAAAGACATAATCATTTAGTTCCCTAAATAGAAAAAACCCTTGTACAACTTTGGAAATTAATTTGGTAGACTATCAACAACCTTTCAACAAGGTGGAACTCCTTCAGAGAACTAATGAGGGAATGGTCAGCAAGATCGCCAGATCTTAATTCATTGGAGATTACTATTTGAACGTCATCATCAAAATTATTTGCATCTCTGCCAGAGAATATGGATGATCTTCCACAACGAAATGTAAACACATGCTGCCAGATAAAATCAAAGAAATGTTAAAAAATGTGCGATGTCCCTTAACAATACTTTTCCATTGCAAAACTGCCTAATGAAGAAGAGTAATACATGCTTACGTCACCTTCAACCATTTCTGGTCAACTGGGTGGATGCTATTTAAGATTAAATATTTGGAGGGAGAGAGGGTTGAAAGAGGGAGATGTATCTCAACAACAGTTCCAAAACTATCAAATGACCCAATCCGTACCATTAAATTTGTTTTTATAATCAATTCGCTTTCTCTGATATCAGTAAGTCCTCACTGGAGACGGGCCCTGTAGAGCAGATAGCACGCAATCAATAATAATTATTTGAAACCTATATTTAGCTCTTTGCTCCTACAAGCTGCCAGCAAATCGCGCATGTATAATGTGTGGAAGCCATCAGACGTATATAATTTTACTAAATTATCACGCAACTTATTTATTAAATATACAATAAATATTCATTAACTGATTATTGAATACATTAAATACTGCATGATAAATAATAGACGGCAATCGAAAACAGTGCTAATAGTTCAGTCAAAATAAGCTATAAATAGGAACAAAAATCAAAATGCAATTTTCTATAATGGAATGTGGGGTGAATAGTGTCATGCGGTAACCATGTACAACTCATATCCAGAATGTATCAAACTTTTGTCTCCACCCTTTTTCAAACATAAGATCAAAGAGCTACTCCTCGATAAACAGTGACCGTACATTTCACGTAATGTTTAATATGTGCTAAAATACTTAATTATATAGTATATTGTATTATTCATGTCTCACTTTGTTCTTTCATATATATTTTTTATATTCTGTGTATTTACCATCCTTTGTATTATTTCATTGTATTATTTGTATTTATCTTGGTTGAGTGGAAGAATAGCTTTGCTAAACCCCGCCAAGTAAAATAAAGGCGATTTATTATTATTATTATTAATGAAACAGTATCTTGAAGAAATCGCCCGCACCACGGAAAAAACACAGTATCTGTAAAATTAGAAAATCTTCAGGAAAAGAATTTTATTTAGGTTATTGCCTCTAGGAGACAGACGAACATATCTTACTTAGGGCCGGTTTATCAATGCTGGGTTATCTTCCAGACAGTAACTATCTAGAGGTTTACTAATGTAATATTTTGAAGCTCTCTCTCTTTCGAGCTCCTCTAATACATTTCCTTAAATATATAAAGAATAAAACCAAACTGCAACCAACAGCTATTCTCCGGAGTAATGCCCCGCCGAGCGCTGGATTACAAATTACAAGCCTGTCCGCGTTAAGTGCAATAAAACTATGCATTTCCACAAAACGCTAAGCTTCGACTGCAACAAACACAAGCCGAAAGACTTATTCCTACTCAAAGGAGCTCTCGTGCCAGCCACTTCACACCACTTGCTGACTGCAGTTTCGAACTGTCAGCTCTCGTCAGTGCAAGGTAGGTCCTGAATGGCTGTAGGCTGTAACGAGACCCATGATCATTCTTGGTACCTGACGAGATTTATAAAACCACGACATGTAACCAAAATGGTAGGATACATCTAGCGGCCGATGTCAATTGCAATCGAAGTAGCAGTAGCCCCGACATGGGCATAGTTAGTAGGTATGCTCTATACACTTCCTTAAATATATAAGGAATAAATGTAATCCAGTGCTCCATAGCTTTTGGCTGCAGTCTGATTTTTTATTTTTAAGTACGAGAATTTTTTTTCAAAAATTCGTCGGAGTCGGGTATTATAGTAGGTCCTAAGCCTCCTCCCACCACCCTTTTTGTGACGTCACGGAGGGCGAGGCTTGGGGGTAATTAGTGAGGGGGTAATTAGCGGATAATTTTGGAAGGTAATTAAGAGTAATTAGGAGAGGGTGGGACAAGGTGGTACAAAGTGGGACGGAAATTTGCAGATACGCCTTTACGTGAAAATATATTTACTTCGTTATGTAAGATACGTCTACGATAGAGACGATAAATAACCATTAAAAAATGGTAAAAGTGCGTGTAATTTTTTTATTTAATAGCAATTTACGCAACTAGTGTATAAGGTGATAAGGTTTACTTTTCAGTTATTCCATTAAAAGCAATGCATAACTAAAGTATTTTATTGTTCTAACAAAAAAAAAGTTTTACAATGCTATAAGTAAAAAAATAACACGCTGACTGTAATGTCTGCAAAGAAAAGAATAACGATTAATTCACTGTTGGTCATGAGGTAAAGATCTAAAAAATTCTTTCCACTCTGGCAGTCGAACTACGGGTGTCTCTCCTTTACAGAGTGAAATCAAATCTTCATATTTTCGTTTAGTTATTTTTGGGGGATCATTATTTAAAGCATGAAGATGCGTATTGTATACGCTATTCTCTAAACGTTTCAGAGTAATGGAGTCGTATTCTTTATCAAGATGGCGTTTTTTGAAAAACAATTTATTTGGAGATTTCTTGGTCACTATTACTTCCATGATATTCGGCCACATCACATTATTGCCTCAATCAGTTTCTCTAACTGGCAGATTTCTAAGTTGCTTTGAAAAAGACTTGAAATATTTGAAAATCATCGTAATTTATTGGTATAACTCTATAGAGCTGTTTCCGCCGTGCTAATCGAATTATAGAGTGAAGCTGCGCAGGAATATAGATGTTTTCTGCAGAAGAAATTGCATTGGAAATGGCACTGTGAGTAGAATCATCCTCATTCTGCCTATGTGTAGCTTCGAAATATTGTAAAGATATTTCTTCCAACAATGAGAATTTACTCAAAGAATACAGGAATATTGCAGGGATAACAGTATTCTTATTTTGGCCTAAATTGTCAAGTTGAAATTTTACAATCGGCTTTTATAAAAAAATTGCGCTTTACTTTGAAACCGGCAGATATATAACTTAATGCAAATCAACTACGCCACATAACTTGCTCTTATCTTTTTGGGCTTCCTCTTTACATTCAGATTTAATTTTCCTGATAGCGGTTTTTTCTGCAATACTTGTACTAATTGTACTTGTCTTCTAAACTACTTTTTACGTTTTCGTCTCCTGTTCGATAAGTTACACAAAGATACATTTTTCGCTTAAAAAATCTCCTATACAAAGAATAGCTTGCCTTTTCATTAGTTCTTCCTTGAGTTTCTAAATCTGAGAAGTACATGGAGTACATCTTTCTCAAAGGAAGATCTGGATGAAGATACATCCTCCATGTCTTTGCATGGTAATAGTGCGATTCAACTTTGGGATATCTGTTTATGTGTTGCTCTATTGCATTATTCAGATTTCTCTCCTTTCCTTTGATTTCTCACTCATTTGTCTGCCACCTCTTTGGTCTTTTTCTAATAAAACACCTAAATCATTTATTTTAGATACCTACATCTTTTCTGTGATTCCTAAAGTATTCAAAAATAGTTTCTTACACACAACGGCCTCATTATCCACTGTCAGCTCATATATTGTAGTATGCTGCCTATGAGATTTATATTTATTGGTAGTAGTTCTTTTTGTTCCATTAACATTCAAATGCCGCGTCAAAAATACCCTCTAGATGTTAAGTCACCAGTGTTATTGAAAACATAAAAAAATGTATGCCGTTGTTCATCGTTGATTTCAAAGCAGTTTAGCAGTTTTTTCCATAAATTTTGTATGTTGCTCGTGCTGTAAGTTACGCCCGACAAGTTTACCCGTGCCAGCCAATATTTTGTCACATGAACAGGCGTATATTTGTTTTTCGCCTTTACGTAAGAAATCATGTAGAGACTTTGGCAGATACGCTCTCAATGCATATATTGTTTGTGACGAAACTATAAGATATATAGTTGCACCACTTCGTGAGATGAACACGGTGGCGCAGTGCTTAAGGTGTTAGGCTTGCGACCACGGTGTCCCGGGTTCGAATCCTGGCTAGGATGTATAGATGTATGTTTTCACGTGTTGCCGAGACGGTAGCAGTGGGCTAGACTGTGGTTGTGTGAGAGACAACACGGTCTAGTCGCTCTCCACTCCTGAGTTCGAGTCTCAGCTGCGACAGATGGCAATGTCGCAAGGAAGGGGTGTTGTGATGTTGTCTATGTGTGTGTGTGTGTGTCCATCCTGGTTGAGTGGCAGAATCACAGACTAAAACAAATCAGATGTTTCACTCAATAGTATTCCCTATGTTACCAGTTTCATTTTTTGTGATGTGACGTATACCTGCCAGGATTCTGCGCAGAAGACATAAACAGATAAATCTTGCGGTTGACATGGAAGTTAATACCAGCGAGTATAATCTCACAGGAGCGAGTATTTAGTACTGAAATCTCAGAGACGGAAGTAGTCAACAGCTCCACCGGTGATATTAATTATTTTGGAATGTGGTGTATTGTATTGAAGGTTAGAGTTGTTACTGTTATACATTTAAGTGGTTTTTGAGTATTTATTAGGTTACTTTACGCATCATAAGGTCCCTCCTGTGACTATACTCGCTGGTTAAGACTGATTGGACAATGCGCAGATCACGACACAAATTGGTACCTGCTAGGAGTTGATTTATTATCTAAACCATGATACGTCATAAGTGAAATATCTGATTTGTTTTAGTCTGTGGCAGAATAGCCTACGGCTAAACTCCGCCAGGACATAAATATAAATAAGGCGATTAAAGAAAAAAAGTGCACCTAAGAAAAGCCTAGAACCGGCGTAGCTCAATTTTGCATTTTTTGTTAGTTACGCCCATACGTGATAAGAGGGACGAAATGCTGGTGCACTTGATATTTAAACGAACATATTTTTTGAGAATCTTTCTTGCGTATTCATGATTAATTTGCACCTCGTGGCCAATTTTTCTAGTAGAAGCAGTAGGATTCACGTCTACAAAAGCCAACTCGTTAATTTCTGTCGCTTCGTCAACAATAAAAGCTGCAGGATTATCAATTCCTGTCCTGATTTGGTTCTCCACGATTGGAAAATATTGATAATATGGATGATGTCTGTTTGGATACTTTGAGTATACAAATCTGCGGCGTTTCTGGAATTTTTGTTGCATTTTCCAAAAATTAATAACATGATCACTTTTTCATACCTTGTATAAACAATAATAACAATAATTAACAAACAACAACAAATTTAAAGATAAAAAGCAAACTTATTAAGTTAACAATACACACGTAATTTTATCTGTCAAATTTCTTTTTGTTTCCACAGCACACTTCTTTTACTTGCAGCGTTGTTTTGTTGACAAAATGAATGTTTTGACTCTAGTTTTATTCAATTTCCACGGCATACTTACTTGATAAGCTTATTTTAATTATTATCTACCAAAGAACATGTGTATTTGGATTAATATTGTTACAAATATCCGCCCCTTGGGTATAGGCAACACAAAATACATGTTGTACTGCCATCTGTGAGACAGTAGAAACAGTAGAAACGTTCTGGAACATTAGAGAAAAGAGACTTCTAGATAACGCCGCGCCGTTTCTAGAATAATTCAGGAAGCAATCACTAGGGGTTTATGTTTATGTTTATGTTTATATAAGGCCGTATTCTCGGCGGAGAAGGGAGAAGTAGTTTTGATTGACAAGTGAGGTTAAGACTACAAAGTGAAAACAAAGTGATAAACATTGTTATTTTTAGTCAGTAAAGTTCATTTAAGTTAATAATAGTATTGTGAAGTATCCAGTAAATTATTTAATAAAGTGTGTTAGTGGTTATCTCTTGTTATAATTTTTGGAACCCACGGATTTTGCAAGGGTGGTTTCCTAGGGGTGGAAACACGTCACAATATCAAACCGATTTTCGATTTGAAGGTATCAATGGATTTGTCGTGAAAATTAGTATTTAACTACTGGGTGTCTAAAAGATGTTGCCATTTGAAAACGTTACAAATCAGTGATTTCGGAAATTTTGGTTTGTCGTAGCTACTAAACCAATTCGAAAAATCTCACGTTTACATTTTTCTCTTATTGTTTTGGTCCATTTGATTGAATGTACTCTAGATGCAAAAATAAAAATAGCCCTAAAAGAATCAAGTAATCTCAAAAAAATTTTAAAACTACGCAGTCGTACTTAATTGTCTCCGGAATCAAAAAATGTAAAAATATACAGGGTGTTCCATTTAAAATTTCAAAGTAGGGGCCATTTCCAGGGAAACCGGAAGTGATGGCAAAGTGTGCAAAATTTGCCGTTTTTGGTATATATTACCGCTGCCAAATTTAAGACTTATCTTGAAAACTCTGGAAACTATGGTTTGTCTAATGATTCCGTTGACACCCGGTACATTAACTGTATAGCGAGTTGAATTGTTTTCGCAGTAGCTTTTACGCTACATAAAAACTTTGTAGGTATATAATGGTTATATAACGAGTTATGTATTATGTTTTTAAGTAATTAATTTATGGAAATTAACAACAGTTTTAGTTACATAGGAGCCAATATTTTGAAGAACAATTTTTACCATCAATCTTGATTTGAAGAATTTCGGAGGCGTATTGTTAATTCAAGTTTGTAGATACAACTGTTATAAAACAAGAAAGCTTTTTAAACTATTCAACCAAGAACAGTTATGCAGTAATAATGCATCTACAATGAAAACCTGCAACAAAATTTCTAATTTGGAAACCTTTATAAAACAGTTTTTTTAAGAGCTTCTTAAGATATTTTATAGATGCTGTAAGAATGTTATTAAGGGGTGCTAAATAGTTGTGTAATTATTGTTTTTGTGGTATTTAAACGATAAAAAGGTTTTATAAACTGTCTATTGTGGGTCTACAGTGATTGCATAGATGCTGAGAGAATGTTCTCAGCTTTTATTCTTATACAATGGTGATGTAGATGCTCTTATAGCTATTATAAATTAATTAGTGTTAGATGGGCGGTCCTTGGTGATCATAAAAAATTAACCGAACCCCACTGAGAATAGATAGAGCCATCCTACGTTAAAGTTGGGGCCGACTTGGGCCCTTAGTAAAAATAAATTTAGTCACGTCTTTCAGACGAATGGTGGTAAGTTTATACAGGCACACAGCCCATTTTTATACAAGAAAGAAACACTATTGTGAACGCACTCTACTATAAAATATAGCAATATAATGTCTGTTCTTATTTATAGCATATTTGATTAGACTATAATTCTTGATATTTAACTTTGCCAAATCAAGTTTGATGTCGCAATGTTGCAAACGACGCCAGACATCCAATTGTCCGAATTGGGATTCACCTGTATCTTTAGAAGGATTTTAAATCACCTATTTATCTATAATCTAATGCCATGAATAGCAAATGCAATCATCATTTGAAATGGAGAACAAATAAATATAAATTAAATCACCCGACGAAGACAAATATTTTATTACTCACAGAGCTTTATTATGATTATAAATATTCAAAAAACCACACATGGTATAATATTTAAAATAGTTGATATAATAAAATAAATAGAACATAAGCCACATTCTCGTGGCCTCAAAACGTAAAGATCGATTTTGGACAGTTTAAAATTTGAGTTTTCGGGGATGGGGGTGTACCCATTTAGCCGCCATCTTGAAAATAATAGACTAGGCACGTTTTCAAAAAAGAACAATGCAAGAAGCATTTCATGTAACAATTGAGGAAACAACGTTTTTAGGGTATTTCGACTATTTAGACCCCGCTGAATACGAATCTGTCTGTTGCCAAACCGAAATTTGAACCGGAATTCCGGTATCCAAGATGGCGACTAAAACTCTGTTGCCCTATATCTCCTTTGTCCGTTGGCTTAAAATAATGATTTAAACGTCTGCTTAGAGGTATTCTCGGATGCCAAACACATTGCAATGCTCAGAATTTACTTACCTTAAGTTTGGAGTATATGGGTTCCAAGATGGCCGCCGAAACTTTTTTGCTTGGAAGTAAGCAAGGAAGATAAGAAAACGACCATTTCAAATTTTAAACATTGTTTATTGCAAGATTGCAAAGCAGATAAAACAATCATTCAAGTGTTTTTAGGTTATGGCCAGGTTGCAAGGAAGATAAGAAATCAACCATTTAAAGAGTTCAAACATTGTCAAGAGCGGTGGCACAACTTGGTGCAAGTCAGTCTATTCTTCTTGAAGGTGCACATTGTACTCAGGCACTGAGATGAACAATTACAGGCTAGGATATCCGTACAGGCTTTGGGGACGGGCTTAAGGGTCATAAGGATGGGAATGTACTGGTCTTGGTAAAGCCTCCACCCATATGACTCAGGATCCATCACCACCGGTCGGGCATGGTGAGCATTTTCCCACACGTTCACCTGAAACGTTTTTTAAATTGTCAGTGTCGAAAAGCCACCCATCATCCACACTTTAGAGGTGGCCATTTTGTCGAAGTGATGGATCAGCAGCAAACAGATTGTCGGAATCCCTGGGCCATGACGACGATGTTGTCAGCATCGGAGTGGACAGCATGTAGTAAAACGCGTGTGTCGGCCTCTTCATGTGTCTCAGCTAGGGCACTAAAATCGGATTCGGGGTTGATCGATCGCACATACTCTTCTCCGGATACAACGACTTCGACAGCCCAAAGTCATGTTGAAGAAGTTCTTGTTGAGAGAGGAAGCGGGCGAGGTCGGCCTTGTTTTCCCCCATTGCTAGAAGATTCTTCCAATCTTTTGGCAGTGGAACGGCTGCACCTGCATGTCCCTTTTTACTGGAGCGGCTCTTCTGTTTCGTTTGCAGCGGGTCTCACTTTTAATTGACTTCGGACGATACCGGTTGAAAAGGATGTCGACTCTAGTATACGGTCTTCCAAGGTGAACTATCCTGTCGATGAAGATTGCAGCGAGGTCTCCGAAAGTACTGGCGTTTGCTGGTTTCCCAATGCTGTTCACTAAAGCTTGACCGTCTATAATCAGTTGTGAAGTGTTCCGATCAATGTCAATGGAATTTAGGCATTCTACGCCTTCAGTAACGAGTTTTACCCCCGACGTTGCCTTTTCAGACGATCTGAGAGTGCCATCCATTTCCGCCAACGATAAAGGTACCGGAAGAAACTCGTGTTTCAAAATGGAGGGCAAGTCAATTTGTCTGCCTGCGTCGTAAGCTACAATCAGACGACGTAGAACATCGCTGTCAGCCTCTACAACCTTCTTCCGATCTTTAGTGTCCTTAACTTTAAAGAGATCTGAGAGGGTCAAAGCCGAGTTTTGCGGTATGGTAGCATGAAAATTTTTAACTAACACAATTTTGTTACCAAATTGTATTTCGGAAGGTGTAAAATATTACTTAAATACACGTAACATACTCAAAGTAGTACACACACATTCAACCACTAAAAACCATATATCTTTCAGATTTTACACTCCAAATACAACAAGTCGCACGAAGCGCACGTAAATACAACAAAGTTTCGGCGGCCATCTTGGAACACATGCACTCCAAACTTAAGGAGTGCGTAAATACTGAGCATTGCAATGTGTTTGGCATCTGAGAAAACCTCTAAGCAGACGTTTAGATCACTATTTCAAGCCAACGTACAAGGGAGATATAAGGCAACAGAGTTTTGGTCGCCATCTTGGATACCGGACTTCCGGTTCAAATTTCGCTTTGACAGCAGGCAGATTCGTATTCAGCGGGGTCGAAATACCCTAAAAACAGTGTTTCCTCAATTGTTACATGAAATGCTTCTTGCACTTTATAGAGATGGATTTCCTACTTATGAGCCTAGTCTATAAGGGTGTATATGGTTTTTTAAATATATCTTGAAAACTATAACTCCCACAAATAATATTATCTACAACTTTTATTAATAACTTCTTGTTGTAACTTCGATAAGTAAGAAGTTATAACCAAAATCAATGAGGAGATGAAAAATTACACAGCCACACAAAAAGAAATATTCTGTACTACGAACCAAATTATATGGATTTGGTGTACTTTTCAACGCTGAATCCCAATCCGTAGTCCAAAAAAGGATCTATCGTGTCAGTTTTGTTTTTTAGTTAAAAAACATCCCTTAAAATGGTGTAAAACCATAGAAATAATGTAATAACTCTAAATGAAGTGTGAAAAATGGTAGATGTTTTGTAGTCGAGAGTAGAAAATATAAATTTGAGCCACAGTATGCTATTTCCATAAATTAAACCGAAATTCGCCCTTACGGGAGGTGAAAACTACCGCTAAAACTCAAAAGACACAGGTGAGTGTGAATAACATGTACAAAGGCCAAATTTTTTTATCACTTAGTGCAAAATATTTGACTCTCGCGCGAAAACCAGCCATTACTCTCAAAGGGTAGAGACTCAACCCTACGGAGGGTTAAAACTATTCCTAGCTTTCAAAACGGGAAAAAAATTGAGACTTTTGTAGTTTTAGACAGGATGAACAAATATGGAATAAATTCGTTCCAACCACCAATACATGACTAGAGACTACCCTTAAAAGGTAGTAAGAGCTACCCCCAAGCTCAAAAGGTTCATATGGGTGCTATTAAAATTCGGAAAGGGTCAAACACTTGTAGCTCATTGTGCCAAATATATAAATCTGGTACAACAACCACCCCAATCTTTTTAATAAGATTGAAAATCACCCCTATTGGGGGGGGCGGAAATAGATAGATGGAGATTTAGTTAATTTAGATATATAGCTTACATAGATAGAAAAAAATAATCACCGAAGAGATATATCCTTATATTTTTTTAGCATAAAAAAAGGAAAAGAAAATTGCTGATAAGATATTTTGAAGATAAGAGAGAAAAACCATAAGAAAAGAAAGTATTTGGATTGATGGTCGAAAGTATGATATAAATAGGAAAAAGAATAGCTTTACACAGATTAAAAGATAAACAGTTGAATAAGCAGGTATGGTATAATAAATAAAACACAACTGGTTAATGCTTAATGTATGAATTTACTCCATATTTATCTACTCTGCCTAAAACTACAAATACCTGAACTTTTGTTCCAGGATATTAGAAGTAATGAAATCCGCCCTTCTGTGGGGGTAGTTTTTAACCCCCCCCCCAAAAAAAAAAAAATATGGGTAATTTTCAACGCTATTAAGATTGGGTGGTTATCGTACCAGATTTATATATTTGGCACGATGAGCTACAAGTATTTGACCTTTTCCGAATTTCAATAGCACCTATATGCATCATTTGAGCCTAGAGGTAGCTCCTACCAAGGGTAGACTCTAGTCTTGTGTCGGTGGTTGGAACGAATTAACTCCATATTTGTTCATCCTGCCTAAAACTACAAGTCTCAATTTTTTTCACGTTTTGAAAGCTATGAGGGGTGGTTTTAACCCTCCATGGGGTTGAGTCTACCCTTGGAAAGTAATTGCTGGTTGTCGCACCGGAGTCAAATATTTTGCACTAAGAGATACAAAATTTTGGCCTTTGTATCACACTCACACTCACATGCCTCTTTTGAGTTTTAGCGGTAGTTTTCACCCCCCATAAGGGCGGATTTCGGTTAAATCTATAGAAATAGCTTACTGTGGCTCAAATTTATATTCTCTACTCTCGAATACAAAACATCTACCAGTTGTCACACTTCATTAAGAGTTATTACATTATTTCTATGATTTACACCATTTTAAGGGATGTTTTTGGCCATTTTTGGACTACGGATTCGGATTCAGCGTCGAAAAACATCAAATCCATATAATTAATATACAACAGTGTATCCCCGGATGGGGTACCGCATTCTTGTATAAACTTTCCCATTTTTGATTTGCCGAGGAAAACTCATTCTAAATAAAATAAGGCGTATGAGCGACTTTAAAAAGACGGAACATTAAAATGTATAGAGCTGAGAATATCCGGGCAGTCCGTCTGATTTGTCAGAAGTTTATGTAAAAACAATATAGAGAAATAAACTCCCCGAGATGCTAAGTCGCCTAAGTCATGTTATTGTCCGTTGTTTATAGTTGTTTTGTTGCTTCTGTATAAAATTTTATATTTTTTGTTTGTTTCATATTTTTTAATATCTATTTTGTTTGTATTTTACATGTTTTTCATGTTACCCCCTCAAGCTCAAGGCCAAGATTCGCCCTTGTCTTATTCTCAACGTTCTGCTAAGATTTAAAAATAGTAATATGCTACAAATAAATAATTATAGGCAAAGAAATCATTTTACAGGTTTTGAAATTTTACATAAGAAAATTTACATAATTTTAAATATAACAACTGACAAACGACAAACGATTAGCAATAATTGCGAGAAAATGTTAGCAACAACTTCAATTGCCAGGGGATCTTGTTTAGAAATTCCCTTTTTAAAAGGGCAATTACGGATATTAGCATAAAAAGTAAATTATATATAATAGGTACAACATTTAATAAATGTAGCTTGCATTTCCGCAGTTATTATTGTTATATTTTTAGAAACTATAATTTCTTTAATAGCATAAAATAGTTCTGTCAGCCTTAGTACAAATTTAACGAAAACTATTAATGTACAATATAAGCCTCATAAAAATAAAACAATTTGCCGTTGAAATAAATTCGAATAGAAATAGTAGAGTAAAATCTGGAAGTAAAGTCGCTTAGTTTTCGAGAAAAAAAAAACCGGCGTAGAACTAAACCAGACTTAGTGGGATTCTTTAGTAAGATAATCGTGTACACGAAATCATTTTTTACGACATTTTTTGGTGGTCGAGAACTTTTTTATTTCGGAAAAACTCAAAAAAATAGATTTTTAATGAAATATGTTTTTTAACGTCTCCACCGCTATATCTCTGAAAATATTTGTGCTATCAAGCTATTTTTTTTTTTTAGATTAAAGTAGACACAATAGCGCTTCGAACAACGTCCCACGTGAACCCGACTTATTTTTTTTTAAGTTGGTAAAATAATAGGAAACTCAAACTTGTTATTTTCAGTAGCGTAATTTTAGGCAATCGAGAAAAAAATTTATTTATGAAAATTTGTATATACATGCTGCGTACAAATTGAAGCCAATAGTTGAAAAAAGTTTTTAGGATAAAAATTTTTCTAGTCCCGTTGATAGTATTGAGTCAGCGATTTTTTTTTAACGGGCCAAAGTCATATTCTTGCGCGCTCGGCTGCAGCAAGCCTGCCGACTGCAACGATCTGACGGTTCCGGTCGGGGAGTATGTAGTAGTTTAACTTATAGGTACAAAACCAGTAGTGATTAAAAGATCTAGGGGATCAATATTATTGTTCAATATTTCATATATTGTACAGTAGTATTGATCATATGTTTTTAATATTAAGAAATTGTACAAAAAATATTAAATAGTCTCCTTTTAATAATAAAAAGACGTAGGCAGATATAAATACCTAATCTATAAATATCAATCAGTGTTACTAACTACCCATCTAATTAGTAAGTTTATTAGACATTTTTAAATGAATAAAAGTAAAAACGTACGCATAAAATGAGTTTTATTGTTGAAATAAATTTTCTATTTGGATAGATAAATATGTAGTATGTAGTTTATGTAGGCCCTACATTAATAGCATTCTAATTCGTTCATATCTGCCTCGAAATCTTTAATAATGTTGTTACAGGAACGACATTTGCACTCGTTGCAACATTTTAGGCCTTCCCTAAAACAAGCACATTTTCGATTGTCACAATTTTTATCCGAACAATGAATACTTAATGATTTTCGACAACCGCCACTTCTACGCGACTAATCTGACCAACCCTGCATACTACAGTACCTAGAGGTAAAAAATATGCAAAACTTCGGTAAATGTCATATCGATAAATGTCATATTGAACGGATTTCGTTCATTTTTGGCAGTATAATAATAAATACTTCACAGAAAAGTTTCTATATTGTGCGAAGGCTTGCTAATTTATAGGGGGTGGATGCCACCCCCTCAGGGTGTGGCACTTAAAAAATATATATATTTATTGGAACTGAAGTAGAATCAAATTTTAAGAAGAAAAGGTTCTATGCAATTTTTCACATAAATTGATAGTTTTTAAGTTATAACGACTTCAAAATTGCGATTTCAGCTAAAAAAAAAAAAAAAGGTATTTCGTCAAGTATCTCGAAAAGTATTACTTTATCGAAAAAATGTTGCAGACCAATTACAGAAAGTACAAACTGGGAATTAATTATATTTTTTGTTTATTGATGTAGGATTAATAATTTCGGAGATATTTAAGTTTACATTTGGCATCCAAGTGTTCATAAGATAATTATTTAGAGTGAAAGTTAAATATCACCTACGTCAAGGGTGCTAATAGGTAGAATAATATGTTATTAATTAAGCTTTCAACTGTTTTTTAATTTGTTTCTGTAGCATAAAAAACAAAGAAGTTATGACCGAAGCAATGTGCGTCTACACATTTTTTTAATATAACAACGTCGTCATTTTGTTACTGTAATTAGCCAGTAATTAAAAAAAGGAACTTCAAACACTGTTCCTCATTAATATATAGCATGACGTAGATGCTCAAATTTTTTGGTTTGTATACAGCACTTGCTTTAGAAAAAATCTCGGAAAAAATACAGTTTAAACTATAAAGGTATTTTCGATGAAACGTATTTTTTTTCCTTTTCCAAATATCTCAATAAATATTAGTTTTATTGAAAAAATAAAGCTCATAAACTGCTAATAAATTTTGCTTGTTAATTTATTTACATAGATTTAATAGTTTCGGAGATATGAAAGTTTACAAATGGCGTCCGAACGTTTATAAGACGAAAAATGCAGTTTAAATGTTAAATATTTCAGAAATTGTGACACCTATATCACGCATGCTAAGAAATGAAATTAAAGACAATTAATTGCGATTTCAAATTATTTTTTACTCGTTCCTGTAGCATAAGAAATAAAGAAGTTATGACGGAAAAATGTGCGTATTTATACTTTTTTTATAAAAAGGTCGTTATCTCAAATACAGTTTTTCGTTAAGATGTAGCATTACCTAGATGCTCAAATTTTTTTGCTCATTTAAAGCATTTGCTTTAGAAAAAAGTGCATTTTAAATTTTAAATTTAATTTCGGAACACTATCAAATATTTTTTTTTTTTTTTTTTTTTAACTGTTTAACGTCGGCCTATTTCCGCTACCAGGGCCTATCACCGACGCCAGGAGACGAGCTACCCCCAACCTGGAAATTTTGCCGAACCTCTTCCCTTAAGAAGAGTAGGGATCTTTTACTTGCCTAACATTTAATAGACAAGGGACCGCCTGCTTTACATCCCCTCCGAAGGATGGTATATCCACTACGTAATCCTTGTCTGAAATTACGTAACTTCCGAGTATACACTGATATACAAGCCTCTAGAAGATGGGACGAGAACGCTGTATTTCCCAAGATAGGTGGGTCACCCATCCAAGTACTAACCGCGCTCGACGTTGCTTCAACGGAATATCGACTGATATTCACATTGAAGTCGCCTCTACGCTCGCCCCACTATCAAATATAAACTTAAATATCTCCGAAATTATTAATCCTACATCAATAAACGAAAAATATAATTAATTCCCAGTTTGTACTTTCTGTAATTGGTCTGTAACATTTTTTCGATAAAGAATACTTTTCGAGAAACTTGACGAAAGCCGTTTGGAAATACCTTTTTTTTAAAGCTAAAATCGCAATTTTGAAGTAGTGATAACTTGAAAACTATCAATTTATGTGAAAAATTGCATAGAACCTTTTCTTCTTAAAATTTGATTCTATTTCAGCTCCAATATATTTTTTAAGTGCCACCGCCTGAGAGGGGGTGGAATCCACCCCCTATAAATTAGCAAGCCCCAGCACAATATAGAAACTTTTCTGTGGAGCATTTACTATTATACTGCCAAAAATGAACGAAATCCGTTCAATATGACATTATTCCGAAGTTAAAACCTCTAGTTCCTGTAACTAGCATGCGAGGTGTATTAATTGCGTCCCAGTTTCGCATATAGCGCTGATAAAAAAAATCGCTGTTGCCAAACGGTACACTTTAGGAAAAAATATATCGTTTCAAAAACTTTTGTGATTATTAGGCTTTATTTTCTTCGCTGCATGTATGTAAATATTTTCAAAAATAAAAAAGTTTATCGATTGGTGAAGATTTCAATACATAAAATATATATTTTTAGTTTATCTGATTTTTAGAGAAATGAAAGTGCGAATTGTACCCAAATCATTTATATTGGTAAAAGCGCTACAGTGTGACCTTTAATTTGATACAAAACTAATTTCGGTACCTTTAATAGTATTAAAGATATGGTGGTGGAAACAAAAAAAAACAATTTTCTTTAAAAATACATTTTTTTCACTTTTTATTGATTTAAAAAGTTCGAGACCACAAAAAAATGTCGTAAAATATGATTTCATATGCCCGGTGACATACTCAAAGGAACCTAACATGTTTGACCTGGTTCTACGCCAAAAAAAAAAAACACGACACGATAGACTTACGAAATCGCTGCTCTAAAAGGCAAAACATTCTTTACAGGAGCGTGATAGGAGGAATGACTTTTTTGCAAATATCTCGAAAAATGAGTGTTTTGGCGAAAAATGTTAAGAGATCTTTTACAAAGTTTATGAAATTTCCGTGGCTGTCAAGTTCATTTTCGACAAAAATCGGAATTTTAGGCTCTATTCTCGCAAGAATAAGATAAACGGGGCGAGCGTAGATGCGTCTTCACTGTGTATGTATCTCGATACTCCAGTGAAGCAACGTGCAGCGCGGTTAGTATTTGGATGGGTGACCCATCTTGGGAACCACAGCGATCTCGTCCCACCTTCTAGTGGCTTGTATATCAATGTAAACGCAGAAGCTATGTAATTTCAAGAGGAGGATTACGTAGTGAATATACCATCCTTCGGAGGGGATGTAAAGCAGGCGGTCCCTTGTCTATTAAATGTTAGGCAAGTAAAAGATCCCTACTCTTCTTACGAGAAGAGGTTCGGCAAAATTTCCAGGTTGGGGGTAGCTCGTCTCCTGGCGTCGGCGATAGACCCTGGTAGCGGAAATAGGCCGAAGTTAAATAAATAGATAAAAAAAAAGATAAACAATACAACTTTATAGCTGAGAAAATTTACTACGAAATATTACCTTTTAGTTTTCTCTCATTTGCTGATAATTGTTTGTTTTGGAGAGACAATATCTCAAACGATCAAAATTACTACATATACAAATTCTCATAAAGTAGAAAATTCTTTTTTTATACAAAGTATAATTTGCAAAAATGGCGGAGGATCTGGTTCTACATTATAATAAGCATCACAAACATACTTTATCCATTTGCTTGTTTTTTTTTGTCCTTGCAGAACTTGGAAACGGTCACACCAATTCTGATAAACACCTTTTTGTATAATGTTCAGAATCTTCCCAGGTAGATTATATAAATGATCACAGGACACGTGACCTATTAGTTCCTTTTAGGTTGAGTTTTCAGGTTTGTCATGTTAAAACATCCTTTAGATATATTTATATTATAGTATAGTAATTTTTTAACTAGGAGGAGTAATTATAAAAGTCACGATGAAACCATAAAAGTCACCAGAAAATGCACTTTTGTTTTATTTCATGTTAATTGAAAAGTGTAATTTTTTTACTATAAATCAAGTGACTTTACTTGTTTTTCGTCAAAACATCTACATCCAAAGCAAATTTGTTATACATAGGAATTGAAGGATATGAAGTCCCGTAGAAAATGTTTTTTGCGATTTTAAATTTGCCTCATTAGGTTTCAAGATACAGCGAGTTAAAGTAAATCTAGAATAAATCAGGCTAAATTTGTAGTTTTCAGGGGCTTAAAAGTGTGAGTAATTTCAAACGACAAAAACGTGTATTTTGGAATTTTATAAATTAGGGCCATTTCGTAGTTTGTAGGCAGCACGCTTTCTTCAAATTGTTTTTTGAAATTTTAAATTTGCGTCATTAATTCGCGAGGTATTAAAAAAATAAACACTTAAAAGTGTGCATAGGGTTTACCTGTATGAAACCAATACGAAAACCTGAATAAAAATCGGATTTTAGATATTCTTTCAAAAAATCTTGCAGCTCCTTCAAATTCCAATATTAGTGGTATTTATCCTTAAAATGTAGAGCATAAGAACTTTTAAAGTTCTTGTTAAGATCGACAGACGACGGACCGTGTACGTGCACATAGATATCGTTGGGAAATAGTCACAATGGAGTCAGAGAAGGTCCAAATCTATATATTAGTTACAATACTGTGGCCAAAAATATCCTCATCAAAACAAACCGAAGTTGTTCTCCATTATAGTGGTTGTAATGAAAATTAAATATCAGCATTGATCAAATAAACGTAAAATAAGGCCAAGTTTTCATAAATCCGATATAGGATATTCGATCTGGAATCGCATGCTCTTTTCTCGCATAGAAGTATCAATTCCCATGATTCGAAATTTTTTATTGGTATATTGTATATTTTAGTGGAGTTTGAGCATGATTTTAATAATAAACTGTGACATTTGAATAAATCACCAAAATGGATGGCAAAAATAGCGAGAATTAATTGAAACTTTAATAGTCTCGGATGTCCAACAGTATGCAACAGTTTATTGAAACTATTGGCAGATATTTTCAAATAATTAAAAATGTCTGTTTATCATTTTCAAGCTATATTGCAAACGATTGGTAATCACCTCGTAATTTTATATTTTTAAAAATAGCTTCATGCCCAAAATTTCCAGGTTTTCTTCTTTCTTTTCTAACTAACTTAGAGCAATAAAAGGATTAAATTCCAATCGCTTTCATTCGAATCTTAACGATTGGAGTCCCTTGGGTTTGTCAATAAAAATGAGATATCGGAAAAAGTTTGAAAAATTTCTTTCTCCAACGTTGAATAAAAGCTTATATTTTCGGATAGTGATACCCCGAGAGACGCACGATCGGAAATTAGATCTATGAGATCTCATCTTAAGACCGTAAGAAGAATAAGTTCGTTTCCATATTTTAGGGTACGAAATGGTAGGTGAAACGGAGCACTCAGTTGGGCCTGAACTATATATTCTGGGTGTCCTTTTTTTTCAATGGTTTTCTTATGTTCTAAAATCTGTATATATTATGGGTCGAAAGGGATTGAAACACCCACTTCCCATTATCCAATCGAAATGAAATTTTGCACACAGCTTTGGTTCTGAGGACAATACAATACAGTATAATATCGTTCTAAATCCAATATGGCGGACGCCTCAAGATAGCGGCTTACCTTTTTCTTCACAACCCCCTTGACATGGGTATCAAATGAAAGGTTTCACGAGTACAATACGATAAGCTACAAATTATCATTCTATACCAATATGGCGGACGCTCTCAGATGGCGGATTACCTTTTTCTTCATAACCCCCTTGACATGGGTATCAAATGAAAGGGTTTGACGAGTAGAATATGATAAGCTACGTGACGTCATTCTCAACCCAAGATGAGGGCTTATCTTTTTTTCTTCATAACCCCTTAGAGGTTTGACGAGTAGAATACGATAAGCTACGGGTGCTTGGGCGTTCATAAAATGTAAACGTAAATCAAACTGATTAGACGAAGTAATATTTTATGAGGGCTCAATGGTTTTCTGTTTACAAAATTGAAATTATTTCTAGTAGGTATACAACGACCAATATCTGTAAAGTGTTATAACTAATAATAATTATTGAAATGGGAAAATATATGAACGAAATCGCAATTTTAATTTTAGATTATTTAAAACACGGAGGATATTAAATTATAGATTACTGGTGTTAAATTTTAATTGAAATTAATTTTAATTGTACAAGGTTCAACAAGCCCTATATATAACTTTGTCCAATAGAACCGGAAGTGCTTGGTTTATTTGATTAATGGCTACATTTGGCCTCCAAGCTATTTATGGGTCAGGATCATACAACATTAATGTTTCAGACCAATGAATAAATCTATTGAAAAGCTGTTGAGACGCTCAAGAGAAATAATGTTTTAATTGAAATATGCGAAATTGCAACTCTGAAGTAATAATACATAAATCTAAATTCTGTATTACATTTAATCCAGACGATTTACCAAATACAGTAAAACTGCAGTGAACAAATACAGTTCACTACGTAGCACTCCTAAAATGTCAAAATAGAAGAAAATCGATCATCTTATCATGTGTCAACGACCTACGTTACTTTATTTGATCAACTATATTGCTATCTAAGTTAATAAATGTGGATTGACAGTACTTTTATTTCAAGACTAGCCAGATTCTTCAGATTCGGGTGTTCCATAAGGGTCAAACCTAATGCCTTCACTGCTTTTAATAATCATAAATGACTTTAAGAGCATATATGATGGCAAATTTTTCTTTGCAATTAATATAAAATTCTACCTAACTTTAAACCTAATTTAAGGGTCAAATAAATAATATAACCTAACATATTTCAAAATAATTGGCAGTAGCGTTGGCGTAAATTGAGGACAGCTCCAAAACATTTTTTTTAGGAGGTAATGATATAGCAGATAACAATAAGACCCATAATACAACAAAAACCTAATCACCCAATAAATCAGCAATTCATATTACCAAAGTTCATAAATTTAAAAGAAAAATTCCTCGTTCAGTGATGCTTTCGTATTATTTTATCTTTAAAAAATATACGTAATGACCCATAAACCAATAATAACCCAACGGCCCAACAACCTAATGACCCAATCCAATAAATCAGCAATTCATATTATCAAGTTTAAGTAAAACAAAAAAAAAAACAAAGAATTCTACCTTCATGTTATTTGAGCCGCATATGGCATTGAAATTGGAATTAAACGTCACAATTTTTTTATAGCCTATAGTCGAAAAATGGACCAAATATGGAACAAGCATCAATTTTTACTTTGAACTTTTCCAAAAATGTGTATATAGGTAAATAAACTAAAACCAAACAAACCTAATGAATGGAGATTGTATATGGATTCTTCCACACGAAGTTTAAAAGGTGTACCACTACACAATACTAATAAATTGGCACCGATACCTGTTGCCCATTCGAGAGTCCTGAAGGAAGAGTATTCAAATATAGAATTAGTTTTAAAAAATAACAAGTACGAAGAATATGAATGGCAAATTTGTCGTGACTTAAAAATATTGTCAATGATTTTGGGCCAACAGTCGGGCTTTATGAAGTATCCATGTTTCTTATGTGAATGGGATAGTCGAGATCGAGAGAATCATGAGTATTTAACAAGTTCAGTCGTATATCAGAAGCTAAATTAAAGGAAGGAATATTTGATGGACCACAAGTTCGTACTTTGTTGAAGGATGAAAATTTCACTACTCAAATGACTGACATCAAAAAAGCTGCATGGGTTAGTTTCAAGGAAATTGCAGAACAATTTTTAGGTAATAAAAAAAGTGGAAGGTATAAAAATATAGTAGGCAACATAATACAGAATTACCACAATGGGTTGTCTAATAAATTTGAAATTGCATTGCTTTCATTCACACATTGACTTCCCTGAAAACTTTGGAGATTACAGTGAAGAACAAGGCGAACAATTTCATCAAGATATTAATGAAATGGAAAGATGGTATCAAGGTAGATGAGACATCAATATGGTGGCTTTTGCTGGACAATGAACAGGGAATCGTTGTCAAAAAAAAAAAAAGAGGAAAAGAAACCCATACGCAGGTCATTTGAAGATAAAATAGTACGAAAGCATCGCCGAATGTAAGAAATTCTTGCCTTAAGTTTACGAACTTTGGTAATATGAATTGCTGATTTATTGGGTCATTGATATGTTGGGCAGTTAGGTTATTGTTGGTTTATGGATCATTACGTATATCTTTTGAAGATAAAAGAGTACGAAAGCATCACTGAACGAGGAATTTATGAACTTTGGTAATATGAATTGCTCCTTGATTGGGTCATTGGGTTATTGGGCCGATAGGGTTATTGCTGGGTACAGGGTCTTATTGTTGTCTGCTATATCATTACTACCTAGAAAATATGTATTAGAGCTGTCTTCAATTTACGCCAACGCTGCTGCCAATGATCTTGAAATATGTAAGGTTAATACGACGAATTAATGAATTTCGAGCTTTTCTCCATCATAACTCATAAGTTCGTTCAGGAAGGTCGTATTCTGATGCCAGGTTCGTGTTCAGCGAGTGAAAATACATGGGAATATGTGGGTCTGGTGACTGGCCCAGGATACTCTTTTGTTTTTGTGGGCCTGTGTATTTATTTGGATCAAGATATGTATTATGAAATTTATAGTGTATATAGAGTTTATTCCTAACAACGCACTGTATTAAGACCTCTGCGTTAAGTGGCAGACTGCCCTGTACCTTTCGCAACAGAAAACGTCATTCTTCATGTACGTCAACCAACCACGTCTTATAACTGGGCAAACTAGAGAACGTGTATCTTTCCCTTACACTCAGTTCTGAGGTAATCTATATTACACCAGTCTTTGATAAATGCATCGCAAAGGCAAGAGACATCGTGAAGGGATAGCAGCAGCCAATGCCGACAAAAACAAACGCTACCTCTGCACAGTGGGTCAGGTTTAACGTTTTTTGGCCAAAACTCTGAAACTCATGGAAACGCCCCAAAATCAGTTGGCGTTTAGAGAAAAAATAATGAAAAAAATCCCAACGATAAATAGAGGTGGGTTTCAGGGGGTGGAAATTAAAATAATTGAATAAAATTGTGAAACTTTGGATTCAATTACCTCCAAATTCTAGGAAAAATGGTTAAAAAAATTCCACCGATATATAAAAGTGGGTTTCAGGGGGTGAAAATTGAAATAATTGGATAAAATTGTGAAACTTTGAATTCGACTAGAATATTGCCTCCAAATTCGAGGAAAATGATAAAAAAATTCCATTGAACAATTTCATTAATTGAAATAAATCAGTCATTGCAATATCAGTAATTATTATTACTCCTAAATTGGGTATTTTTAACATGCATTAACGTATTCGAAACGCCTTTACCCAAAAAATCGCAGCTATAGGCAACTGCATTCCACAGGACATATAGAGAACACTGCATTCAATATCATAAAAAATATTGAGGGTGGAAGTTTGCAAGAGTAAAGTGTAACAAAAATTAAGTTTCATTTTAATTAAAATTTACGGCTGAAATCGCTCACTCGCTGCTTCGGCAAATAGCAAATAAAGTCAACTAACTGCCTACAATAAAGTTCTTGCCTTGTTCTATGCCAGACACGGCCGATTCGTTCAATTGAAGAAAATAAACAAAAAATTCACAGTTGTGTAAATGCTGAATATTCACTGCACAATTTTAAACTTGAACACGTGTTTCCTTCTTGAGCTGTAAAACGCAAATGGAGCAGGTATAGAGATCAAGACCTTTTCCCCCCAAGAATAACGTCCTCCCTTACCAAAAAGCTTGTTTATTACGCATTTCTTGGAAGTCTGTGAAATTTGGTTCATTTGAGTTTTGGCCAGAAATCTCTCAAAATGCCACTGTGCATTGCTCTCCTCACTTCTACGTTTCACTATATGTATTTCCTCAACTATAGCTTTAAAGCATGGAAATGTATAATCACGTGTGAACTACGTGTACCAAACTCATAAAGTAAAAGTTGCTCTCCAGTTTTAAACACCCTTTTGCCAAATCTAACACTAAAATCACTTCGTTAGCGACAGTTAAAACTTATTTTTGTAACAAAATATATATTTTATATACAGTACTATTTCAATATTTTACTGCGTTTCCGCAGAAAAAACAAGTAGACAGTATTCGGGAAAAGATAAGAGTGTAGATTTCTTATCACGGCTAAGACCGACAAGGATGTTGTAGATAAAAATCTACCAGCAATATTTAACAACACTTTTTCATTGTTTGTAATATAAATATCTATTTTTGGCGCCTACTCTTTGATTGACGAGTTAGTCTGAGACATAATTACCGTTGAGAAATTTACTTTATAAGATCGTTATTTACGTGATGTGCTATCATTATTGACTCTATTATGGTTTACTAATGTCTAGGGCGAAAACAACTGTTTGATAGTACAAAACCAGACACCTTCATTCGACACCGTTTCTATGTGATGGTGAGTGAGTGAATTACTGATTAAGTGAGGAGTATATTTTACTAATGTTGCATCAACAGTGTACGTAAGCTTTTATGAATTCAAAAACTGGAAATGATGTACTAATAGCTAGTAGTAGGTTATATTTTGGTAGTTCACAGATCTGAAATCTATTTATAAGTTTAAATGTATGTATATCAAAATAAACTCAGAGATCTTTCAAACTGTGAACTACCTACTTATACATAGAAACTTAAAACTAGATTTTAATCTGTGAACTACCAAAATATGAATTCATAAGTGTTAAATACGGCATGCCCTAGAGCTCAGTACTAGGGCCAATTCTTTTTCTTATTTTCATTAACGTCTTGTTCGACAATATCATCACAGATAAATTTGTTCCTTTGACTATGATTTAAAAGAAACTAGTTTAAAGTATCGGATATTAGATGATAAGAGCATCCCTTGATTGACGGACTTGGTGTGTCTTTAAGGGGGAGCGAGGTCTTATTTGGCACCCCTTAATAAGAGCATTTTATAATTATATAAAGGATGCCTTTTCTCTTTGGTCATCATGAACTTTGACGCCCTCCTTGTTCTGGTAGAGCCGGCCCTGAATGAGATAACACGCAGGTCTCATTTGTATAACTTCTGAACCGTGCAACGTAGATTCATATTTTTTTGTAAGATACACCCCTAAAGAGAATCGCCATTACACATCAAGTATCTCTCTAACTCATCTATTACTTCCACATCCAGTGGAAGTATAGTACAGACAAAATTTTTTTTTTTAAATTTTTACTGTTCAAATAGGCCCTAGAATGTCATGAAACGTCGAGATTTTAAGTTTGAGCGAAAAAAATTTCTGTCTGTCGGTGTGTCTGTAACTTTTTTGTGAGCACGTTTTCTCTGGAACCGTTTAAGATATTGACTTGAAATTTGGTACACTAATAGCTCTCAAAAAAATGTTTGGCATTAGCCACCCCCATTACCACCCCCATCCCATGATTAAAGGGGAAGAAAAAAATTGTGATTTAGTGTGTGTACAAGAACCAGAAACCTCAAAATATTTTTTTACTACCACCCACCCCACTATCACCACCCCCACCCCACTACCGATGTGGGGTATCGTTTTATGGGTTTTTGGGGTAGAGGATTTCAAATATTATATCATTAAAGTTCCATAATGTACTTTTACGTGATCTGGAACTAGATTATATTTTCATCTTGTTCCGTCGAAGGATTGGGGGGTAAATTGGGGTAAATTTGGGGTTAAGAGTCCACAAAATTGGTATTTAGTATATATAAGAGATGCTAAGGTCTCAAAAAAATGTTTGGCATTAGCCACTCCCACCCCATTATTAAAGGGGATGAAAAAAAATTGTGATTTAGTGTGTGTACAAGAACCAAAAACCTCAAAATATTTTTTTACTACCACCGATGTGGGGTATTGTTTTATGGGTTTTTGGGGTAGAAGATTTCAAATATTATATCATTAAAGTTCCATAAACAATTATTTCCACATATAAAATTTTTTCGTTGTGAATGACTTGGATAGAAAACATGGATGTGGAAGTAGTGATTCCTTGGGCAGCGGTTTTTTATTAATTACAAAAGTAAAGATTGACCTGTGTTCTCTTTATTAAGACTCAGTATGAAGGAGAAGGGGATATCATAAACACGATGACACAGAAATCATAACTTGGTCGATTATCCTTATTTCTTTTCGGTTTTGATCCGACTTTCTATATCAATTAGTGTTGGTGACATAGTACTTTCTACAGAGCACTACAATTTTGGGAGTGGTTAAGGAAAAACTATGAAAAATCACCTTCTACTCGAAATATATACCTACACTATTTTTTCTACGGCTGCAACAAAATTGACAAAACGATTTTTTTTTTATAATCAAATCTCCAGTAATTTGTTTGTGAAGTTAGCCACGACACACCGTTTCTAAGGAAAAATTATTTAGGCCGAGCGGAAAATCCTCACTTTCTGCAAATGCCAACTTTCAGTTCTTTATTTCCAATGAAAGTCGTAGTCATCCATTTTGTAATTATCGTCTAAATTGTGGCAAGTATATTTTAATTCGATGACTCATCTGGTAAAAATATTCGAATTTTGACGTAATTTATTTACTCGTGTAATAATATTGCCTTTGCAAATTAATAAACGATCATTATATATTTTACTCACGTCTTAATATATCCGGCCGTTATGTATATTTGTCTCTGTGATTAAGATGTAAATCGTAATAATATGGTCTATGTGATGTATGTCATGTTCACATCACGTTTAAAACTGATCATCTAATTTGTTGCTGTAAGTAAAACTAAGTGCTCAAAATTGCCGACGAATATAATGACTTTTATTTTTTTTTAATTAGTCCTCACAGCGAAAAAATGAAAATGAAACAATGACAAATTATATATGCCATGGAAAGCTGTGCTCGAGGTTACTCATTAAACTTATTTAATTTAAGCAAAATGGGATTTCTGCGTTTTTATTGATTTTCTTAAAAACCTAATATTTTGCATTTAGATTTGGACCGTTTTGTGGATGAAATGTAATTAAGGGCCGGTATATCAATGCAGAGTTAGGTTGGTTTGGCCCGGGGCTAAACTCTAAAACCAAGCTAAAGTGTTTATCAAGTCGGGTTAAAAGTAACCCTGGGCTAAAGTCAGAGGTAACTTAGCCCGAGCTTAAAGATGGGGGTTATCTCTGTTAGCCCGGGGTTAACCTAAAAATTGTATGTTTCGTGTTGACAGTTGGGTGAAAAGTTAAAAATATTTTTTGGTTAAATTATTAAAAACTGAAGCTTTCAACGAAACAAGCGATGATGAAACAGAATTTTGGAATTTTTGGAACACGAGAGACATACTTAGTTTTCTAATGTAGCTAAGAAGCAAATATTAAAATCTATTTTATTGTAATGTAGAAATCGTTCAGCTTCTTTGTCCCTGCAAGATATTGCATCAGTTTTTTTTATTATGTGACGTGTTTATAATTATTTGCTATTTTAATTAATAACAACCGCTCTGATGATGAAAAATTGGGGCCTCTACGTCCCTTTGTTGGGGTTTCACTCATTTTCTTAAAATGTAACTATCGACCAGAAAATATTTTAGTTTATATTATAATTTTTGTTTCTCGTTCCTGTCACTGTTAGGTGACTTTTAGACAAAAGCAAACAAATGCTTTTAACTTAGTAATAAAAACTTTAAAAGTTAACAAACAGAAAATCACTCTTTTTTCGGATAATCACGATCAACCTAGAG
This sequence comes from Rutpela maculata, assembly GCA_936432065.2. Taxonomy (NCBI): domain Eukaryota; kingdom Metazoa; phylum Arthropoda; class Insecta; order Coleoptera; family Cerambycidae; genus Rutpela; species Rutpela maculata. The sequence goes on along the minus strand of OW386287.2, from coordinate 34,186,334 downwards.
CTGGCAACTCTGCAGAAAACGTTACCAACCTTAGGTTATTCAAGAGCTTCCTAACCCATACATAAAATGTGGTGGATAAACGGATGCCAGTTTAACACTCACTTTGCCCCGAGGTTAAAGTTAGCCCAGGGCTAGCTAACACGCAAATTTAACCCTACATTGATAAACCGGCCCTCAAGGTGGGGGTTATCTCTGTTAGCCCGAGGTTAACCTAAAAATTTTGTTTGATGTTGACAGTTGGGTGAAAATCAAAGGTATTTTTTGGTTATTTTTTATTTTTTTTTAAACTATTTAACGTCGGCCTATTTCCGCTACGAGGGCCTATCACCGACGCCAGGAGACGAGCTACACCCAACCTGGAAATTTTGCCGAACCTCTTCCCTTAAGAAGAGGAGGGATCTTTTACTTGCCTTTTTTTTGGTTAAATTATTAAAAATGGAAGTTTAGAACTGGCAACTATGTAGAAAGCGTTACCAACCTCAGGTTATTCAAGAGACTCCTAACCCATACATAAAATGTGGTGGATAAACGGATGCCAGTTTAATACTCACTTTGCCCCGAGGTTAAATTTAGCCCAGGGCTAGCTAACACGAAAATTTAAACCTACATTGATAAACCGATCCTTAATCTATATGCGAAAAGAATTTCTATTATAATTATTATTGTTGCTCGTAGCTGTCACTGTCAGGTTTCGACAAAAACAAACAAATACTTTTAACTCAGTAACAAAAACTTAAAAAGCCAACAAACAGAAAATCACCCGTTTTTTTGGCCAATCGCAATCAACCTAGAACTGGCAACTCTGTAAAAAGCGTTACCAACCTCAGGTTATTTAAGATAAACGAGTTTAACACTCACTTTTCTCCGAGGTTAAAGTTAGCACAGGGCTACCTAACACGCAAATTTAACCCTACAGTGATAAAGAGGCCCTTAATCTTATTATTATTATTATTTGCATTTCAATTAAATGACATTTTTTTTATAAAATGAATTACACTCTTACAGCAAGTTATCGTCCCTGTTTTCATCTAATAAGAGTGTGTAATTATGCATGGTTATTTTTAATAAACGCGTCCAACTATTCCAAGCGTCCTGTTTTACCACATCCTATTGACATATGCATCCAACTTATGCGTTTAATGGTCGCGCGTCCAACTGTTGTGCGACTAATTTCCTGCGAACAATTGACGTATATTCAAACTTGCCCACCCGGTATATACAGTTCAGTCAGAAATTGACACAACCCTGTATAATGATAGCCTAAAAAGTTGATAAATATAACATTAGTTTTTATGCTATGCAATTGATGTTTCCTCTTTCACTTCTCAGTGGATTAAAGACATTTTATTCATACTCGGCAGGTGCTCTACTACTCTACGCCAACCGATTTTCAGGGTCAGAAATAACTATTTTTAACCAACAGTTTGCCTGCAGACATATAAATATTTTTGATATATAATTCAACAATTATTATGTTAACACAGATCAAATGTGCTGCCCAACCTTGAAAGCCTGCCTTGCAATCTCATGGAATCCATATAATGGCTAATGAATATAATGCAATTACATAATATATGTTAAGAATTCTATAAAAATAATTTTTATATTCCAAAACCAGGATATAAAACAATACGTGCAAGCAGAACCTTTTCATCATTTTTTTGTTAATCATGTACTCAACGTCAGCTAATTTCTTTTATCAAGGATTCAGAAACTCACAGTGCATTTCTAAACATTAGCACCCCTAACAAAAATGGCACCAAACCCAAGGGCGGTATAACGGGGGGGGGGGGGGGATGGTGGTAATTTTACCCCCTCCCCAGGAACCATCCGCCGCACATAGGTGAATTTTCAAGAAATCGTGGACAAAATATATTTTATTCCATTCGAAAGCAAATTTTCACATTTTTTTATAGAGCATATGGTACTTATATGTAGGTATATACATATTTAGTTTTTTGTACTCATTTCTCAACATAACGCAAAAATATAATAAAACATTTGTCAACATTTCGTATTGTTTTAAAATTAATTTTTGAAATGACAAGAAAATTATTACAACAAGAAATTAATTTATTTTAAGTTTGTATAAATTGTAAAACGCACAAATAGTAATAATAATAACAATAAATCAATACAACTTTTTTAATCAGAATCATCCAGTTTGTGGCCGGATAATTCCAATGCTCCTTTGTCTATTTCAGGCTCTTCCAAAAACTGGACAACTTCAGAGGGCTATTTTTTTAATTCTCTAGACCATATTCTTCTCATACTACTGATGTAGGGATCTGAACACACCAACAGATTATGATAAATATCCGCCATATTTTGTTGTTTTGAAAATTTTCTAGAAACACATAGTTACTAGGATCATTAATAGTATATCAGAATACAAATGTGACTGTGAATGTCAGTCGATATTCCATTGAAGCAACGTCGAGCGCGGTTAGTACTTGGATGGGTGACCCATCTTGGGAAATACAGCGTTCTCGTCCCACCTTCTAGCGGCTTGTATATCGGTGTATACGCGGAAGCTACGAGGATTACGTAGTGGATATACCATCCTTCGGAGGGGATGTAAAGCAGGCGGTCCCTTGTCTATTAAATGTTAGGCAAATAAAAGATCCCTACTCTTCTTAAGGGAACAGGTTCGACAAAATTTCCAGGTCGGTGATAGGCCCTGGTAGCGGAAATAGGCCGACGTTAAATAAATAGATAAAAAAAAGAATACAAATCTGAGGCTGTTTTATGCCAATTTAGCAGTGCATGCTGAGAAGTCTTTGAACTACCTCTATGTACTATTAAAATTATACCATTATTTACCGTCTACGCCCATAGCAGTCTCGTATAAAAAAGTAAATTTACTTGGATGTGTATTTTAAGAGACATTTTACTATACAAAAAAGAAAATCTGGCAATATCGCAAATTATCGAACCAATTTTTTTCAAAAATCAATTCCGTAAACTCTAATGTATAATTTAATCAAAAATTTGCGGCTTAATCAAACTTTATAGATAACTTTTTGCTTAGGAAAACGAGAGATATTTATTTTTTATAATTTAAAAAGCACCTATTTACAACAGCTTCAACAGCTATTGCGAATTGAGAAAATCTGTATATATATATATATAATATGAATATATTCTACTTACTTCCAGCTATAGGCTCCATATCAATTTAATTGAATCGAAAAATAAATTACACAAGATATTTACTAATAAAGCACATTACAATCAACCACCTGCCACAAAAATCAAGTTTAGACTAAAAGAATTTCAAAAGTGATACGACCCGATTTACAAAAAGGAGACTCAGGAGACAGTTCTCAATCAATCCTGCAAAAACCAGCTATTCAGCCTTTTGTTTATATATTTCCTGAACTATAATAAATAAATATGGTGAATGTTTTCCCATATAATGGGCGCTGGACCGTCAAAAATCAAAGTTACAAAAAAATTTTATTAGGCAAAGTTGTAGAGAATATTACTATGTACAAGCTGGAAAAAGAAAATTTCAAAAAAAAAATAAGAAACCCTACAAGGGGTGTGGACTGTGACTTTTTGGTTGGATACTCGGGAGACACCACTCCATCGACCCTGAAAAAATCAGCTTGCCGGGACTTATTTGTGAGCACCCCCTATAGAGAAGGTCGACTTTTACTGTACTATTGTTTATTGTACAGAGGTAACAAATACGGTAGGTAATTGCACATAATAATTCCAGAAAACACGACCTTTATATTTTTGTATTTTGACCACGATTTCTTGAAAGTTCGCCTGTGTTCGCCGCGCCGGCGCCGGTCCAATTATTTTTGCTTCCGTATTTGCGGGTGCTTTTCTGCATATAAAGATTAATTTAAAATAATATTTAACTTTTTTTAAGTTTCAATAGTTTAAAAAAAAAAATCGGACTTCTCCCCCCGCTCATAAAAAAATGTTCATGGATTTCTACCCTCCGCTTGCTAACATTTTTTGGTGTTTCTGCCCCCCCCGCTCTTTTTTGGGTGGTTTCGGCCCTCGCTCATCAAACATTTTTTTTTCGGATTCCTCCCCCGCTCATCAATTTTCAAAAAAATGCCGTTATTTTCTCTCCATGTCCCTGCTAGTTACTACTCCCCCAGTGTGCTGGACTAGAACCGCCCTTGACCAAACCAACACTTTATCATGGTGTAGAGATATTTAACCTACCCGTATTGTAAGATTTATTTATTTATGTACATATTTAAACACTTAACTAGATAATTCAATAACATTATATTTATTTTATTATGCATCACTGTTAAATTTTAATTACATTTCACGAGAAAAGTTAACAGAAATCGTTGAGAGACTTTTGAAAATTTATGGAGATGCTCATTTTGATGTCCCGAATAATACTGTAGATTTCACGGGCCGTGGTGGCTGTGCTCCCGGTGAGGCGGAGTGGGAAAGGTGATCCAGAACGGTTTCTCGGTTGTAACTCAAGAATGCTTAGAGATAACAAAATGGAGATTATTATGAAAAATGTATCTCTTAAAATTCTGCCCTAAAAAGATCTCACACGTTTTTTTGTAGAACTGACAGTTTTCCCGCAAATGTCAATTTTTATTTATTTTCTGGAAAAATTCGTGTAATCAATGGAATTCACACTGGCAATTAATGAAAGATTCAATGATACCATATAATTTACGATGCTTTTAAAATTATTTTTAGCAAAAAAATATTTTTTTTTATGTAATAATACATACCTATACAGGACATTCCCTGATTAAAGTAGCAGTAGAAAGGGGCACAGATTTTAGAATATCTTTTGCACATTTGGGGAGTAATCTCTACTTATCTGAAATGTAATTTTGGGTGTAATTTAATTTTTTTTAAATAGAGTAGGTCATGACGATTAAGCAAACTCAGAAAAAAATATTAATATCATCAAACTAGACGGATCTTCCTGAAATTTTGCATAGAGGTATAACTTTTCAGTTTTCACTAAAAAGGTACCTGGCCTACTTCTTTATCAAAGAAGAAAATAGTTTTTTTTAATTGCTACTGCCCATGCGATTTAAAAAATTAAATTACACCCAAAATTACATTTCAGATAAGTACAAGTTATTCCCCAAATGTGCGAAAGATATTCTAAAATCTGTGCCTGTTTAGACACACAGTAGTTAAATACTGATTTTCACGACAAATTCATTGATACTATCAAATCGAATGCTATCTAATCACAAGTTCTTTGGTAGAAAATAATTAAAATGTTGAGAAAATACGCTTATCAAGTAGTATGCCGTAGAAATTGAATAAAACTAGATTGAAAACATTCATTTTGTCAACAAAACAACGCTGGAAATAAGAGGTGTGATGTGAAAGCAAAAAGAAGTTTGACAGATGTGTATTGTTAACTTACCTAATAAGTTTGCTCTTTCTTATCATTGAATTTATTTGTTGTTTGTTAATTATTGTTATTATTGTTTAATATGTATTATATAAGGGATAAAAAAGTGGGCATGTTATTAATTTTTGGAGAATGCCACGAAAATTCCAGAACATCATCCATGTTTTCACTATTTTCCAATTGTGGAGAAACAAATCAGGAGAAGAATTGATAACAATCTTGCAGCTTTTATCGTTGATGAAGCAACAGAAATTAACGTGTTGGCTTTTGTAGACGTGAATCCTACTGCGTCTACTACAGAAATTGGCCACGAGGTGCAAACTAGTCATGAATCGGCAAGAAAGATTCTCAAAAAATATGGTTACCGCTCGTTTAAATATCAAGTGCACCAGCATTTGTACGAAGATGATGGAAACCGAAGATTACTGGTTACTTCAGAACAATACCGCAAACCCGAATTTTGTTTTTTTTAATTGTTTTCTGATGAGTCGAGATTCACCAACAATGGAATATTCAATAAACAAAACAATAGATATTGGACGCAGAAAAATCAACATTTAATGAGGCAAGATAATTTTCAGGAAAGATTTGGAGTAAATTTGTGGGCTGGGGTCATTGGAACAAGAATTATTGGACCTATTTTCTGTCAAGGACCTTTGACAGGGCAGAGATATTTAAAATTCCTACAAAATGATATTGAAGAAAAGTTGATGGACTTACCACTTGCAGTTTCTGAACAAATGTATTTCTAACAATATGGGGCTCCGCCTCAAAATGCCGCTCGAGTTTTGGCCCATTTAGTGAACTGGTATAATGGGCGAGTAATTGCAACATATGGACCTGTACGTTGCACAGTGGCGAGAAATGCCAGTGTTCCACCCAAATTACTCTAGAGGTCGTAAATTTTAAGTTATTGCAACATTCCTCTAGCCGGACTTTGAAATTTCATTTTTAATTTTTTTTTAATTTTTAATAAAAGATCATATTTTTACAGAAAGATACTGTTTTTTCTATTAAATTTATACTAACGGGCCGTAAATTTGAGTTTTCGTAACAATTTTTTTTTTTAATGTTCGTCTTTTAATCAGCTATTGATCTGTCTAGATGAATTTTTGATTTAGTTGTTGACAACTGTCAAAATTACTGTCAAATATAAAAAAATACGATTTTTAGATAAATAATTCATACAATAACAGGTTGGTGTTCAGAAAAATATATATATAGTTTTTTCAATGTACCTGGTTCCGAAGTTGACAGGAAAATATGTATTTCTAAATTTGGCAGCTGCCGTAATTGTTGTCAAATTTCCAAAGATAGATGGAAGAGCTTATTAATTTTAAAAATGCACTATAAATGTATAGAAAAATAGATATTATATTGTATAGAAAAATAGATATATATTGTTTTTGATCTGTTTGATTTAGTAATTGACAGGAAAATATGAGTTTTAAATTTGGCAGCTGTCATAATTGCTGTCAGTTTTCAAAATATAGAGGTAACAGTAATTTTAAAAATGCACTAGAAATGTATAGAAAAATAGATATACATTGGTTTTAAACTGCCAGATTTAGTAGTTGACAGGGAAATATGGTTTTTAAATTTGGCAGCTGCCATAATTGCTGTCAAATTTCAAAATTTCAAAAAATAGAAGTTAGAGCTTATCAACTTTAAAAATACCCTGTGAATATATAGCAAAACGGATACAAATTGTTTTTAATGTACCTGGTTCCGAAGTTGACAGGAAAATATGATTTCTAAATTTGGCAGCTGTCATAATTGCTGTCTCATTTCAAAATATAGAGGTAAGAGCTTATAAATTTTAAAAACACCCTTTTAATGTATAGAAAAATAGATATATAATGTTTTTAAACTGCCAGATTTGATAGTTGACAGGAAAATATGGTTTCTAAATTTGGAAGCTGTCGTAATTGCTGTCTCATTTCAAAATATAGAGGTAAGAGCTTATTAATTTTAAAAATACCCTATAAATGTATAGGAAAATAGATATATATTATTTTTAATCTGTCTGATTTCGTAACTGATAGGAAAATATCATTTTTAAATTTGGCAGTTGTCATAATTGCTGTCTCATTTTAAAATATAGAGGTAAGAATTTATTATTCAAAAATACCCTGTAAATGAAAAGAAAAATAGATATATGTATCTGATTCCGTAATTGACGGGAACTTGATTTTTATATTCTTTTGAAATATTCTGTTATATTCTGTTGATTTTTATATTCTATATAAGAGATATCCGTGTTTAGCTGTTGTAAGATTATCTATGTTTGTGTTAAGTGATTATGAAATATTATTAATAAAAAATAATAGATGATTTATATGTCGATATAAAAAAAAGCCCTAGAATAGATACTTAGAATAAACTACTTGTAATTTAGGTCTTCTAGTGTAAGTGCGTAGATGAGGTTTTCAAGAGGTGTTGCTCCTCCCACACCTCTCCTCCTTCCCTGTTTTTTGAAAAACAAGGCTCCGGGCTGCCAAATTTAGAAATCATATTTTCCTGTCAACTTCGGAACCAGGTACATTAAAAACAATTTGTATCCGTTTTGCTATATATTCACAGGGTATTTTTAAAGTTAATAAGCTCTAACTTCTATTTTTTGAAATTTGACAGCAATTATGGCAGCTGCCAAATTTAAAAACCATATTTCCTTGTCAACTACTAAATCTGGCAGTTTCAAAACAATATATATCCATTTTTCTATACATTTATAGTGCATTTTTAAAATTAATAAGCTGTTACATCTACATTTTGAAAATTGACAGCAATTATGACAGCTGCCAAATTTAAAACTCATATTTTCCTATCAATTACTAAATCAAACAGATCAAAAACAATATATATATATATATATATATATATATATATATATATATCTATTTTTCTATACATTTACAGGGTATTTTTAGAATTAATAAGCTCTTCCATCTAACTTTGGAAATTTGACAACAATTATGGCAGCTGCCAAATTTAGAAATACATATTTTCCTGTCAACTTCGGAACCAGGTACATTGAAAACACTATATATATTTTTCTGAACACCAACCTGTTATTGTATGATTTATTTATCTAAAAATTGTATTTTTTTAAATTTGACAGTAATTTTGAAAGTTGTCAACAACTAAATCAAAAATTCATCTAGACAGATCAATAGCTGATTAAAAGACGAAGATTTAAAAAAAAAATTTGTTACGAAAACTCAAATTTACGGCCCGTTAGAATAAATTTAATAGAAAAAACAGTATCTTTTTGTAAAAATATGATCTTTTATTAGAAATTAAAAAAAATTAAAAATGAAATTTCAAAATCCGGCTAGAGGGATCGATAGGTAAATTTAAGACGAACATTTAAAAAAAATGTCTCAATAACTTAAAATTTACGACCTCTAGAGTAATTTGGGTGGAACACTGGCATTTCTCGCCACTTGGCCTGCCCGCTCTCCAGATCTAAGCATTTTAGATTTTTTTTTTGTGGGTTTATGTGAAAGAACGAGTTTTTTATACACCCTCTCAAACAGTTCAAATTTTACAAAATCGTATCCGCGAAGTTTTTGCAAGTATAACTCCTACTATGTCGCGAAATGTTATGCGAAACACCACTGACCGAGCCAGAAATTTTGCTACCATTTAATTAATCTTTTAATGTTTTTTATTGTTAAAATAAATCATTTCGGACAGCACACTTTTATTTTTTGATGTTTCTGGTTCTTGTACACACACGAAATCACATTTTTTTTCATCCCCTTTAATAATGGGGTGGGGGTGGTAATGGGGATGGCTAATGCCAAAAAATTTTTTTGAGACCTTAGCTTCTCTTATATATTACTAAATACTAATTTTATGGACTCTTACCTGCTTGATTTCCTATTTACCCCAATTTACCCTTCAACCCTTCGACGGAACAAGATGAAAATATAATCTAGTTCCAGATCTCGTTAAAGTACATATGTATCCCAAATTTCAATATCTCAAATGGTTTCAGAGCAAACGTGCGCACAAAAAAAAGTTACAGACAGACAGACCGACAACGCTCAAACTTAAAATCTCGACGTTTCATGACATTCTAAGCCTATTTGAACAATACAAATTTTTAAAAAAATTTTGTCGTTAGATACTATACTTCCACTGGATGTGGAAGTAAAATGAATGTTTTGAATCTGGTTTTATTCAATTTCCATGGCATGCTTACTTGATAAACGTGTTTTCTCGATATTTTAATTATTATCCACAAAAGAACTTGTGTATTGAGTTTCGATTTGAAGGTATCAATGGATTTGTCGTGAAAATTAGTATATAACTAAATTCAAATGTATTTTTAATCAGCTTCAATATCGATATTAGGTAATAATAAAGTTAAATTAATTGGGCGACCGACGGTGAAACTTTATTTCATAACTTTTAGCGTCCTTTTCTGAAGACGGTTCAATTCTTTTTCCTTTTTAATTTTTTGTAACAATATGACGGCCTGAGGATTTTTGGCTAAATTTAATCGATTCGCTGTCATGTCTGCGGCCAATGAAGTTAGAAAGATTATTTTTCATTACTGAGATATTTTCTAATAAAAATAGCCCATTAAATAAATCAGTTTAATGCCAAATATATACCCAAGACAGGAATATCCTGTATACTACGAAGCTCACCTAAAGAATGATTCATTCACAATAGCACTTATTCTACCTCTGATATGCCGTGTCTATCAAGTGTACAATATAGCTTTTTGCATTTTTAAATAGTTGGCCATTGTGATGAACATCTAATCATGAAAGAAAACAATTTCTGAAAAAGCAGGATATGACTGGTGATCGCCAAATACAGTAGATTCAGACGTGTCTTTGGGCATACAATTCCACGGGTAGTTATTATGCAACACAGATTACTGGAGATGCCCTCTGCATATTTATGAAAAAATACCTGAATGTCTCCTATTAAAACACATTAGAGTTTTATGAAAATTATAAGAGTAGGTAAGTGTAGGTATACAGGATGGACCATTAATAATAGACCATAGTTCAAGGGTAGATTCTTTGGACCAAAATATGAGGATATAACCAAACATGCCTTAGTAAATTGTTGCTGTGGAAAAAGATACAAGTAGGGATTGCATTACCGGTTAACCGGTTAATCGGTTATTAGGACAACAAACACATGACGATAATTACCGGTTATTTAAATTTTTTACCGGTTATTTCGGTAAATTCTGAACATACGATATGTCACGTATTCAACGTTTCTATTTATGTCACTGACTAGTATTCACTAAATACAGAGTGACTGTCCCAACACCGAGCACTTTTAACAATAAATAAATAATATTATAAAAAGTAAACTCCAAACACCAAGCCCTAAGAAATACAAGAGACATTGACAATATCTTACGACAGAAAATTGAATATTTATTTCACTGCCGCTAATATCCGTGGAATACATTTAGAAGTATGTTATTACCAATTCTTATTAACTTATCGACCCACCAATATCGATTGAGGAAGGGCATCTTCAGCTGGTGGTATTCTATGCACAAATATCAGACGATTAACAGATATAGCTTTGAAAAACTAACCCTTTTAACAGGCTATTTTTAAAAAATATTGTACTTTTAGATTAGGTATTCAGTAAATGCCCTATTTGAGTTTATGTTTATAATTTTTGTTATTTAAGTGGATATTTTTGTTATTTACAGAATAATTATTTATTTATATTTATTTCATTTATATTTTCTCCTTTTGATAAATTAACTCCTATATAAAATAGTCTATTTGAGAGTCACATTTTTGTCACTTTGACAGCGATAAAAAAAGTGCATCGTTTTTTATGACCGATAAAAATGCCTGTTCCTCAAAAGCAGAGTACATCTAGTAGTCGCACGTCACTTTAAAATCTGTACTGTCAGCTATAATTTACGAATATTCGACATGTTTGGAAACTAGAGAAGAGAATATTGAAATCAGTACACCAAACCAAACAATTTATAACAACTGTGTTTTTAATTACTGTTCCTTCAAATAATTGTATAAATAAAGATAATTATTTTTGTTGTTCGTTCACATATTCTGTCGTTAATTTATCTTGCCAAAAAACACTCGAGCTTTTCTTTTATGGATAAATTTCTTTTTAACTCAAAATTTTGCCAATCAGTAATTTGGCTCGAAAAACTGACATTTGATAAAATCGCTCGACTTCCGGTCTCGTGATTTTTTCATGTCAGTTTTTCTTATAAAATCACTGATTGGCAAAATTATTTCGTTACAAAGAGAAATTTATCCAATAAAAAAATGCTCTTGTGATTTTACTGTTGATAAATTAACTCCTATATAAAAAAGTCTATTTGAGAGTCACATTTTTGTCACTTTGACAGCTATAAAAAAGATGCATCGTTTTTTATCACCGATAAAAATGCCTATTCCTCAAAAGTAGAGTACATCTAGTAGTCGCACGTCACTTTGAAATCTGTACTGTCAGCTATAATTTTTAAGTATTGTGGAAACTATACTGTAAAATATGAGTCGTTTTGGGAAAATTATAATTATTTTTAATAAATTAATGTTATTGTTCCTTCACATACTCTGTCGTTAATTTATCTTGCCAAAAAACACTCGAGCTTTTCTTTTATGGATAAATTTCTTTTTAACTCAAAATTTTGCCAATCAGTAATTTTGCTCGAAAAACTGCTCGACCTCCGGTCTCGCGATTTTTTCATGTCAGTTTTTCTTATAAAATCATTGATTGCAAAATTATTTCGTTACAAAGAGAAATTTATCCGATAAAAAAAAAGCTCTTGTGATCTTACTGTTGATAAAAAACCATTTGCTTGTTCATTATATTAAATATACGTACATAAAAATGTTTTTTGTTAAATTTAGATAATTTTGTACATGGAAAAAGACAATTGCCATTTTCGCAACCCTAATCATCCATTCTAAAAATTACCGGTAAATACCGGTTAACCGATTATTTACATTTTTATTTACCGATTTACCGGTTATTAAAACTGCCGGTAAATTGCAATCCCTATACAAGGTGTTAAAGCTGTACTTTTTTTTTTCTTTTTTTGCAATATCTCAATTACCTCTTGACCGATCTTCTTCCAATTTGGTAAGGAAACATTTTTTAAGCTAAGAAACAATAATTTATGTATTACATCACGCTAGCGCGTGGAGGGAGCCTCATGAGCTATGCCTGATGATGAATTTTTTCTCTCTATTTTTTTTTACGAAACGTAGTGGCACTTTTGACTAGAAAATCTCATACAGGAGTCATTTCTACGTAAAAAAAAAGGTACACTTGATAGAACTTGATAATTCCAACCGTTTTCGAGCAAACTGCCGTATAGATCTCAAAAACACTCTGAAAACAAACCCAATTTGAAAAGGAAAAATTGTATTTATTGAAAAGTGTGCTTTGGTGACGTCTTAGTTCTGTCATTTACGTACAATTTCATTAGTTTGACATTTTGACAGAACTAAGACGTCACCATTGTCACCAAAGTACATTTTTTAATAAATACAATTTTTCCTTTTCAAATTGGGTTTGTTTTCAGAGTGTTTTTGAGATCTATACGGCAGTTTTCTCGAAATCGGTTGGAATTATCAAGTTCTATCAAGTGTTCTTTTTTTACGTAGAAATGACTCCTGCATGAGATTTTCTAGTCAAAAGTGCCACTACGTTTCGTAAAAAAAAAAGAGAGAGAAAAAAATCATCATCAGGCATAGCTCATGAGGCGCCCTCCACGGGATAGTGTGATGTGATACATAAATTATTGTTTCTTAGCTTAAAAAATGTTTCCTTACCAAATTGGAAGAAGATCGGTCAAGAAGTAGTTGAGATATTGCAAAAAAAAAGAAAAAAAATTACAAATTTAACACCCTGTATTTTTTTCCACAGCAACAATTTACTGAAGCATGTTTGGTTATATCCTCATATTTTGGTCCAAAGAATCTACCCTTGAACTATGGCCTATTATTAATGGTATATTTTACTCTATTTTGTGAATATCATTTGAATTTTTTTTTTGTAAATCTACAAACTATCTATAAAGGTATTATTTTATAAACAATCTACTAGTTTGAGAATATAAAAAAAATTAAGGCAGAAAAATAAGATAATAAACTAGTGACTAGAAACAATTGGCACGGCCCCAGAAAAACGTTCTACATGGTATTACCCCCCTCCCAGAAAAACGTCCTGGAAACGCCCTTGGCCAATTGAAACGGACCAAGCGAATGTTTAGCTTGAATTGAAAGATTTGATTTTTTAATTTTGTAGCACGTTACTACCTACAGGATATGAAAGAAAACCGTGTTTTTTTTTACCAAACTTTATAGGTTCCGAAGTTCCACAAAAAAATATTTTTTTTAATGCCCATTTTTTTAGATCGTGGGAAAAAATCAATTTTTCAAATTTTTGACATCTCCCTTATTTTATAAAATACCGATTTTTTCTAAAAACCTATAATTTTTAAATTTTTTTGCCGTCAGGATTTATTGTGCTTTGTAGGTCGATCGTTGCAGGTTATTATAATGCCTTATGACGGTTCCTTTAAAACAATAATAATGAGTACATTTTTTCGCTCAGTTCATGGTGACCAGTGGAGTACCTAAAATTGGTATACGTTCACGGATTGGTGAATTTCTTTTGGGTTCCCTAAATAGTACAATGGATTTGAATGATTTTTTTTTGTTGGATTTCTAATGCCATAAACTAAAAAGTTTACCCATTGAAAATTACCGCAATTTCGAAAATCCGTAAATTAAAAAAAAAAATTAAAATTTTTAGAAATCTCAACAAAAAATACAATTATAGGAATTTTTAAATATTTCTTTTAAGAAAATAAATATTGTTATAGTTTTCGAAGGTGTTTATAAAGAATTTGTAAAAAATGAAACTTTAATCTGTAATTTTTACAATCTATATTGTCGCATTACCAGCTTTTTATTTTTAAAGGTGGAAACTGAAAAATGAATTACACTTCTAATTTTATGAATAAATTAACGAAAATCCATATACTTATGATTTTTAGGTCGTTGAATATGATTATGAGGTCTAAATTTATAAAAAAAAATGGTGGATAAAACATGGTCATAAAAGAGTATAGTAATATGTCTAATTTTATTAAAAATACAGATTGTTATAAATAAATCAAATTAAATAACATTTTTAATCTGCACTCCAAACATGCTAAAGTGCAATGCAACCCACTTTTTCTGCGTATTCTTCGTAAAATAGATGGCTATTGCTCTCTACCTACTATAGACATTTAAAATGCGCGTACAAACTGAAAAGTTTCAACATTATTTCAAACTGTCATATCTCTGGAACAGTTTATCGTAGGAAAAAAAAATAAAAACCCAAACTCGTTTTTTTTATAAGCTTCATTTCATTCCTATTATCAATCTTATAGTTTTTGAGATATTTCAATTTTAGATACATCCCAGCTAACATAGTGACGCCATAATTACGTCAATAATTGGACACTAGTTGGTCAGTACTTACGTCAAATGTTACGTATTATTGACGTGAAAATGACGAAAATCTGTCACATCCCAGAGACGTCATTCGATGACGTCTTATCCACTTATTACATGACGTCTTAAGTATGTCTGGGGTGACGTAACTCGACGTTTATTGTACGTAAAAACGACGTCATAATTGTTGTTACGTCATTAGTATGTCTGTTACTAACGCACGTTTAAGGATTCCAGGTCTCTAGGAGGTCTCCATTTTCCAATATATGATGGGTTACAGGATGAGCCGCTATGTAGATGAATGGACAATTCATAGGTTAAGCACCCACTGGTTTCATCATAAAACCAGTGAGTTCTTATCTTAAACCCATTAAACAGATAGCATAAAACCTGTATGCTGGCTTTAGTCTAGCTACAGAATAAATGATCCTTAACACCTGATTGTTATAAAATCCATCCAAATAAATCGATGTTCCCTGAAAGAATTTGAACATTGCAATCTATGTTGTTTACTTTCTATAACTTTATAAGAGTATAAGATAAATTATGACTAATTATTGTCAGTGGTGTGTATGTGGCGCCATCTAGAAATAATTTCTGCTACATACTACATGGTAAGCAAGCATTTTACACAATACACCAATAACCTGAATCATATAGACGTTACCATAATGACGTCATAAATTCATATATTCAAGCACCAACAATGTATGTCATAGAGACGTTTATTTTATGACGTCATAGACTCGTCATATTTTATGACGTAACTATCACGTCATATTATTGGTCACTTACGTCGCTGACCGGTAAATGACTTTAAAAATACGTTAATATGACGTTAGCATGTTAGCTGGGATAATTTTCTTGCGTATGCAAGTCTGGAAGTTTGTCGTAGGAAAGTAAAAAAAAAATAAACTATTCGTTTTTTTTATAAGTTTCATTTTTGTACTCTTACCATTTTTTATAAAAAATATTTTCTGAGCAATTTCCAAAAACCCGATTTATTTAAAAAAATTATGAAAATTTTAATTATTGAAAATGGGTACAGAATGAAAAATAATTATTTTAAAAATTCTAAAAAAATTGAGCATGTTAGTAATAATGTGGATTAACAATATATAGAAGGAAAAATTGAATTAACAAGAAATTAGAGCAATAAGACTAAAAAAAATGGCGACTACTTTTTTCTTTGTAACTTTTTGTTTTCAATATAAAAGGTCGTAATACGTCTCAAACGAAAGAAAATTTTAATACCTTAATTTTTATAAGAATATAGACGTTATAGACGTCTCGTAGTTGTAGATTTTGAGTAATTTTAGATTTTAACGTCGTATATTTTTTCTGAACGCCATTTTGAAAATGCCATATTTCCAAAACTAAACACCGGAGAAAAAAACGAAGAAACTATTCGATTTGTTTTTGTAAAAGCTTTAATTTTGCACCTTTGCATTTTTTTTAAGTCCACATTTTTCGAGTAATTAAAAAAAACATCTAGGAATACTGATTTTAGGCGATGAAAATTGCAATTTCCAGTTCACAATACCTCGAAAAATATGCATTTTAGAAAAAAGTGTATATAATTTGATTCTCTATCAGATTATGTGTATTTTTTGATTTTTTGCGACAACCCCCAAGAAGGGGTTGTCCCCTAACCAAAAAGCAGGAAAAATGATAATATAGATTCTTATGTACGTACTTTATGAAGCATGTTGAAGAAAAAAATTCGGAAATTCATTACATCGTTTTCGGGCTATGATTTAAAAGCTTCACTTACTGACTATTCATTTATTTCGCTTTTTGGAGCTTCTGCCATCTTCAAATTAATTTTAAAAGTTTAATTTTTTTACAAATTCTTTATAAACAACCTCGAAACTATAACAATCATTATTTTCTTAAAAGAAATATGTAAAAATTCCGATAATTGTATTTTTCCTTGAGATTTCTTTTTTAATTTACGGATTTTTCAAATGGCGATAATTTTCAATGGGTAAACTTTTTAGTATATGGTATTAGAAATCCAACAAAAATCATTCAAATCCATTCACTATAGCTAGGTTAAGCCATTTTTGATTTATAATGACTAATTGCACTGGACTAACATCAAAATCTAAAAAATGGAACCCCAATTATCTCCGGAATGGTTAAAGATATCAAGTTTAAATTTGGCACACATGTAAAAAGATAATAAAAACATTGTTTTCAAATTTTGTTGTATTTCTGACACAAAAATATACGAAAAATGGAATGTATGACTTTTTAATGGAAAAAAATGAAATCTAAATAAACATTAAACAATCATTTATTTACTTATTTTAGCAGTATTATTATTAAAAAATATTATTTAGGTATAAGCAAATCACAACTTACACACTTTTTTATTTAATATTATTATTAACAATGTCAATTAAAGAAAAAAAGAAGAACAAAACTTTTTATTATTAATGGAGCAATAAAAATAAAATGTGTATAAGCAAAGAAAAATATATTTTTCTTCAAGCGTATTAAAATGTTTAAATTATGTCACCAAAAACAGAAGTAGAAGTAGGACATTGTTTTACTAATAACAAAATGTTAGTACCGAATGCCACCGTAGTGGACATTGTTTTACTAGTAACATAATGTTAGTTCCGAAAGCGCCACCGCAGTGGGTATTGTTTTACTAGTAACATAATGTTAATACCGAAAGCCACCGGTGGCGCGCTATCCACTAGCCACTTGTCATATTGTGTCAACATGTAAGACTGTAGTTTGAATATTTGTACATTTATGATAAATAAATGAATTTTTGTATTTTAATACGCTTGAAGAAAAAATAGTATATATTACACCGAGTAGAACGCCTTTTTTTGTGTTTCGCCCAGCAAATTCTGGGCTCAACACAAAAAAAGAGTGCGTTCTACTCCTAGTAATATAATATACTATTATTTACCAAGAACTGAAAGTACCAAAAATGTGTTCATTATTATTATTACTTTAAAGGAGCCAATATAAGGTATTATAATAATCGACACTCGACTCTTATTAAACACAATGCCTAATGGCAAAAAAATTACAAAATTACAAGTTTTTAGAAAAAATCAGTAACTTATTAAATAAGAGAGATATCAGAAATTTGAGAAATCGGGTTCCAGTGATAAAAAATGCGCCTCAAAAAAGATAATTTTTTTTGTGGATCTTGTAGTCATTAAATTTGTTTAAAAAAACACGCTTTTCTTTAATACCCTGTAGGCAGAACGTGCCAGTAAGGTGCTTTAAAATAAAAAAAATCGGGCAAAACTTGCCGTTTTTCAAATAAATCTAAAATCTCTGAAAACTGTATATTGATATCTATTCTCTTGCTCAAAAAATATGGCTTTAAATTCAACTTAAAGATTCGCTTGGTCCGTTCAATTGGCTTAATTAAAAAAAAAAATAGGAAATATAAAGAAACATTAGGAAATCAATGAAACTTTAGATAATTGTTCATTTTTACTTACTCGTTCGGGATCGGGAACTGATAAATCTACTTCAGAATACAGGACTTTTTTTAAAGTTGTGTGGGAAGAGGGAAGGATACGTTTTTTTTGGAAACATCCTAAAAAATAATCACTTTTTTTAAGTTTCTGACATTCCGTTAATTTGCCGAAGTTATGATCTCTGTTCACTCCTTTGAAGAAATCAAATTTTTGTGCATTATTTTTGTAATTAGGTAACTTAAAAATTGTTATACGCCTAAAGTATTCGACAAAGTTGAAAGCTTATTAATTAATTTTCAATAAAAAGTAGCCAAGAAAAGTTCTCAAAAAGTTCATATACAGTTCATATTAGTCATTTTCTCTGTTGGATGACCCAGCCTGTATATATTTTTTTAACTAAAAATATATCAGTTTTCCTAGCAATAATGAAAAAATTCCAAATATTAGTTTCTTAATTTATTATTTTCTTAGTGTGACTACTCTATATATTTTTAACTAAAAGTGCATAAGGTTTTCTCCTCGTTAATAGTGTCAACTACATTCAAAATATTACTTGCCACCATCGTTTCATAAAAATTATTTTTTAGGGTGACTACCCTCAACCCTGTATATTTTTCACTAAAAGTATGACATGTTTCTTCCTTGACAGTTGTGTTAATTATATACCAAATATTATTTTGTCCTCATATTTTACCTGTTATTTATTTTCTTAAAGATGCCAACCCTGTATATTTTTCACAAAAAATATAGTAAATTTCTTCATTGACAATTGTGTTGACTACATGCCAAATATTCTTGTCCATTATCACGTTTCTTCATTTTTTTTTGTGTATCCGCTCTGTATATTTTTCACTCAGGTTTCTTGGCAATAATAGCCCTTGAGGTAAAACTTTTACCCCAAAAGTTTTTCGACCGGACGCGGACCGCAAAACATGTACCCCCCCGTTTTCGAAGGCGGGGAACATGATGGTGACAATATTTTCCGACCTAGCGTCCAACTAAATTGAAAAAACCACCTCTTTTTCCGATTTTCCGGTGCTACGCTTGTGAGGGTTTGTCGGATCGAGTTTTTTTTTGGTCAATTTGAATAAAATAAGTAAATATTGACCACAGGTGATCTAATTCTGAACAACTTTCAAAATGTCCGTCTGTCTGTCCGTCCGTCACGTTTCTTGTAAGCACGATAACTTAAGAAAGAAAAGTCCGATTGTATTGAAATTTGGTGTTAACTAGGAAGAAGCCTATTGCTTTTGAAGAAAATCAATCAGTAAATAAGAAAGTTATTAATCATTTGATTTAAAAAAAAATGTTTTCTTAATTTTTGTCGCTTGTACCTACTTAAATAGAAATCTTGAGAAATGTTATGTCTATAATGTGTTTTTTTTGTTTATGCATATATTTCATAATAACATTTAGTTTGAAAATATACACCGGACTCTACCTAGGTACCCAGGGGTTTTTGGGGTCGCTGATTCCGAATCCGGTGTTCGCTTACCCTTAAAAGGCATCCAGAGGTCATTTCAAGGTTAATTTGAGAAAAACAATAAAAAAATCTGAAAAAATTTACATATAGGTTTTTTGGGTCGCTGAGTCTGTATCCGATGCCGGTTGACCTTTACCACGTCAGCTTCAAGGTCATTTGGATGTCAAACTAAGAAAAGGTGGTTGAAAAAATCTGAAAAAATTCACACATAGGTTTTTGGAGTCGCTGAGTCCGAATTCGGTGTTCGTGTTGTAGAACTCTCCAAAATCGTCCTAAGTTGAAGACATAATCAAAATTCGACTTAGGCAAAAAATTTCATTTAAAGACATTTTCGGGAGTCTGCAGAGGCGCAGATCAGTCCACAAGGACCGTTTTGGGTTCTATAAGGCGTTGGAAATGACCAGGCGAAAATTCGAAGGAACACCGAATTTTCACTTAGGAAAAATGTTTTTGGTTCAGAATATCAGAGTAGAAGTATATAATGACAAAGATTTATGAATAATAAACTTTTTCAAAGGTACCATAAATTGGACTTTGAAAAATAATATTTTTGGAAGGGCGTCAAAATTTGGCCCAAGAATCGATTTATCGAAAGTACGCCAAAGTTTCACTTGCAGGCTAATTTTTCAAAACTGCGTTGAAATTTGGCTTGAAGATCGATTTTTCAAAAGTACGCCAAAATTTCACCCGCAGATTAACTTTTCAAAAGTACCTTGAAATTTGGCTTGAAAATCAATTTTTCAAAAGTACGCCAAAATTTCACCCGCGGATTAACTTTTCAAAAGTACCTTGAAATTTGGCTTGAAAATCGATTTTTCAAAAGTACGCCAAAATTTCACCCGCAGATTAGTTTTTCAAAAGTACCTTGAAATTTGGCTCGAAAATCGATTTTTCAAAAGTACGCTAAAATTGGTCTTAAACTGGATTTTTCAAAAGTACCACGAAGTCAGTTTAAAAAGTACCACGAAAATATACTTTAAATTATTTTTTATTTTTTATTCCTCAACCAAAGACATTGACCTTTGAGGTACGATCACTGAAAGCCCAATTCTAAAGTATGAGCATAAAATTTTAACGATGCACTGCATCCAAAAGGCAAAATAGAAGATTTTGTCAAAGCCGGCGTAGTGCCGATAAGCAAAAATTGATAAAAATCAATGCACATGTACAAGGCCGGTTTCTCGCATGGAAAGAGTTTGGATTGACCCAGCGGCTCGCAATTTGATCGAGCGCGTTGAGTAGTCCAGACAAAGCGATGGTAGAAAAGCCAATAACGGGGCTTTTCAAATGACAAAGTTATAGAGGAAAACGCCTTGTGCATAAAAATCCAAAAATTCAATTTTGCCTAATAGTCGCTCGAAGGTGAGACGCTGCCAAATCGATATTATTAATCGACTGTGATAAGGGTTAGTAAGTCGTGGACTGATCGAACGCCACTCAACTTATGCAGTAATAAGTCCTCTGAATGTGTTTGAGTACGTGAATCTCCACGATACAAGAACTTTAAAGCTAGGTAGTCTCTAGCGAAACTAAATTCATTTAGTAAAACTTTTTTAAGTTAATTTCAGTCAGCCTTAATTATTCATTTACCCAGAGTCTGAAATGATTCTAAAAGCTCGCATTTTGATTCTGAGAAGGTACGTATGAATCTTTTCTACCTAATCGATCGTTAGCGCGAGCGCTCTCGCTTGTATGGTCTGAAAGTCACTACCTTGATTGGGGAAGGCACGATTCTTTCTTGAGAATTTTGTATAACCAATTCTGTTAAATAAACGGATTCTTTGAACTAATATTTCTTAATTGATCTTGAGGCCTGTTGACGGTCTATAATCCCTGGAACTTTCGTATAGAAAACCGGATGTGTCGAGTTAATTCGCATTAACGTTCGACCTTCTGGTTGTTTTACGGAGGTTCGATAGGGATTTTTTTATGCGTTTTTTTGAGAAATATATTCCGTTATTAATGGACCAAAACGCGATTTTCGCGTACCAAAACTAATCCCTCCGCAGAGAAATTCTTCGGTTGGGATTTTTTTATGCAAAAATTCAGGAAATTAAGAGGTGCCTAAACCCCTAACGAGGGAATTCGGGTCCAGAGAGAGCGTAGTTTCCGATCTGTGGTAGTGCAGCCTTGGTCCCGCTTTTCGGCTACCGAAGTCATCTTATCTCGAACCCGCCTGGGAGGTAGAAGAACGGGGTAATACGCGACTGGCGCCCCCTGAGAAATAAATTGGTGTCGCGTCATTTTGACGCCCGGTAGTGCGTTCTTCTACATGGCGCCCAACGTGGGGCGTTGTTAGTCAGCAGGGCTTTCTGGAAAGGATATGGATGAATCAACGCCTTTCCAGTTTTACGACGAGCCGACATCTGTGATGGACAACGTCTCTAGAGGGTTAGAGAGGCCGTGCGCGGAGGATGTACTGGGTAGTTCGGGGGTTGGCCCGAGTACCACTGAAGGAGTCATACAGCCCTCCTCAGAACAAGTGTTCGCCCAAATGGCAGCAGGTCTTGCCAAAGCTCTAAGCGAAGCCACGCACGAGCATAAGTATCGGTCGAAGCATCCAAATGCGGAATTTCATGGCTTCGAACACGAAGACCCTGAAACCTTCATTTATCAAATGGAGGAATTTTTCGTCCGAGTACGAATTACGCAGGATAACGACCGACTATATAAAATATCAGAACAGCTCAAAGATGATGCTAAGAAATGGTTCGAACAATATCGAACCCTAATTACCACGTATCCTCTATTCCTCGAGCGGTTCAGAAGCCGTTATGATTCAGGTGAAGTACTCACCGAAGCAGTAGCTAATTTATATGGCAAGAAACAAGATGCCGAGGAAAATACGTCAGTATTTATTTCAAGGAAGGTATGCCTCTTCAAGAGGATCGATCCGTTTAAGCCGGAGGCGATGAAGGCGGCTACCATCTTCAATCAGTTGAGACCTGATATGAAAATGCTCCTAAAGAGTGCCGTCATACTAGATACAAATACACTAGTGACGATGACCGAACAAATGGCCAAAATCATGGATGAGAATAAAGAATTCGAGATTCTGCAAAATGCAAAGAAAAGCAAAGACCGAGAAGCGTCCACCTCTACCGCTTCAGCTCAAGGGAATCAGCAATCGAGCAGTAACTGGAGAACGGAGCCCTCCGCATTAGCGAAGCCGTCCTCCAGTTCCTTTGGTGCATCTAGGACACCATTCAATGGATCTCAAAGAAGAGATAATCCGCCAGCACCAAGGGTGCATTTTGCAAATAATATTTCCTCGCTGCCTAGAGGGGATATACCGAGAAGGGGTACTGGAGACGTAAGGAACTCCCGAGTCCCGTATCGCCCTTGCAGATATTGCCCAACAGAGCAGTGGCATTTTCATGCGGAATGCCCAAACAATCCCTATCGTAATATGAATACGGGAAACCAAGCGGGGGTCAGAGGCGATGGCCCAGGCCGAACTGTACCAGCCCCGCCTACCAGGCCCCAGCAGGCTCGAAGCGACCCTCGAGGAAGCTCCGAAGCAAGAAGTTTAAATTAAAAAACTTCGATGACCTTCCTGACCTTAATTACCTGTTTAAGGATCAAGAAATCAACCTATCTCCCCACCGATTCACTACATTAGAATCTATCAATCAAACCAACGACGCTTTCCCTCTGCCTCGCATTAAGATTATAATTAATAATCGAGCGGTTAACGCTTTATTGGATACAGGTTCGACAAGGAATATTATCCAACCGAAATTTTTGAACGACATTGATCAACTTACAGCTCCCCAAACTTTTGTTATGGCTTGTGGCGATGGTTTAGTAGAATCCCTCGGGACTACGACCATAAACGTTAATGTACTAGATGTACCCTTTCAGACCACGTTTCAGGTCATTCAAAATTTAAATGAAGAGCTCATTCTGGGAGCCCCGTTTTTATATGCTCACAATGTCGTATTCGATTATCAACGTAAATGTGTCTACGTCGGCACTGAAGAGCGAATAACCGTCTTCTGGAATCAAGCAGCACATCAAGCAAGGAAGCAATGCCGGCTTCCCGAAGAACTGATCATCGGAAACGATAATTTAAAACCTCTATTCGAGGAATTCGCTGAATTGTTCACCGCGGTGCCTACCCAAGCTACCACGGTGACAACGAAACATAAAATAAAAGTTAAAGACGACCGCCCGTTCAATATTAAACCCTACCCCATGTCTCCTTCTAAGAAAAAAGTTATGTACGATCAAATTGAAGAGATGCTGAAAGCCGGGGTCATAGAACCGAGTACCGCTCAGTACAGTTCGCCTCCCATTATAATTGAAAGGCCCGGCAAGAAGCCTCGCTTCTGCATTGATTATCGTCACTTAAATGAAGTAACGGAAGACGAAGCATCCGTCTTACCAAAGATATACGAGAGTATAAAGGATCTAGGAAACGCCAACATATTTACGGTGTTGGACCTCAAGAGCGGATATTGGCAAATCCCTCTTGAGGAGTCGTCAAAAAACTATTCTACGTTTACAACATTAGATGGAGCATCTTACCGATTTAACGTGATGCCTTTCGGATTGAAGACCGCTCCATGTACATTCCAAAAATTTATGGCAAGAGACGTATTGACCGGCTACTTGCATCATTTCTGCAAAGTATATCTCGATGATATTATCATCTACAGTGAAAATATAGAACAGCATGTAAACCATCTGAGAGCCGTCTTTGAACGCCTGCGTTTGCATAATTTAAAGGTGTCACCGGAAAAATGTGTAGTAGCCACGTCAAGCATAACCTATCTCGGGCATCAAATAAATGCCAACATCACTCAACCATTAGAAAAACACATATTACAGATACAAAATTATCCGGCCCCTACGACGAGGCGCCAGCTTCAGAGTTTCCTTGGTTTATGTAATTGGGTACGTGAATATATCCCTAATGTTGCAATAATTACAAAGCCCTTGACCCGACTACTCTCGAAAGACTGGCGCTTCAAGTGGAATCCGGAAGCCCAAGAAGCTTTTATTTTACTAAAAGAAGTATTGAATAAACCTCTAGGACTGCACCGGCCAGATTTCAATAAAATGTTCATACTGCAGACGGACGCATCCTTAATAGGATTATCTGCAGTATTATATCAATTGGGGGATAATGACCAGAAGCACATCGTCTCTTATGCTAGTAATACGTTATCTCCGACGGAGAGAAAATACCATATCAATGAATTGGAATGTTTGAGCGTCGTTAATTATATAAGGAAATACAAAATATATTTGGCAGACCGTCCATTTATAGTCAAAACCGACAATCGAGCTTTACTATGGTTAAATAAGCATAAGGACGAGAAAACGAAATTTACACGTTGGTCATTATTACTTCAGGAATACAGCTTCACAATAGAACATTGTCCCGGCAAGGAAAATATATTGGCAGACTATTTGAGCAGAAATCCTCAAGGCCCAAACGTCGAAGCAGACGACGAAGAGGAGAGAATGTACCCACCAAAATTCTCGTACAAGGAACGAATATCAGTGATTACCACATTGGAATTAAACGATCAGGTCAGAGAAGCGCAAACGCACTCCAGAGATATCCAAGACCAAATCGAACGATGGAATACTCTAGTGCGACAAGCAGATAAAACCGAGGCAGAGGTGAAATTCGTCAATACAAGACAAGTGATAGGCGGCACACTTTGGACGAGAGGCGAAAATGTTATAGAAAAATTATACGTACCAAAACGTATGGTCATGAGAGTAATATCTCATTTTCACGACCGACCGGAAGTAGGTCACCCCGGCCGCGATGAAACTGTTAGAATCATCTCGGGCCGCTATTATTTTAATAATTTGTCGAGACTAGTTAACAAATATTTAAATGAGTGCATTATTTGTAATTCCGTAAAAAGCAGACAATCACAACCGAAGGCTCCTCTCAGAAGCCATGCTCCATCGCATCCGTTCGAAGTTCTAAGCGTCGATGTAATCGGACCGCTTCAGCGAACCAAAGATGCAGATAACCGATATATATTAATGGTAGAGGATGTATTTAGTAAGTGGGTCGAAGCCAAGGCGTTCACCCAAGTCAGTGGAAAAACAATAGCACAATTTATCGAAGAGGAACTAGTGGCGAGATATGGCGTTCCGAGGGTCATCATTTCCGACCAGGGAGGCCACTTCAATTCCGGCTTTTACGATACGTTCTGTACACGTAACAATATTGAAAGATTCTTCACAGCAGCTTACCACCAACAGGCCAATCCAATAGAAAGGAGGGTGCAAGAAGCCAAGAAGATCTTAAAAACCTTATTATATGGTTCACCCAACGACGAGTGGGATCGACATGTTAGTCAGATGGCATATATCTTGAGAACAAGAAAAAACGCCGCTACGGGGCATACGCCCAGTTTCGTAGTGCTCGGCTATGAATTACCGCAGATTGGTGATTGGAATATGTTCGCTTATAGACAAGAACGTCGTAATCAAGCGGACGTTCCCCGCCTTGAAAGAGTCAAAGAGATTCGTAAAAATCAAACAAATTACCAATGGCGTTACGCGCCCAAAGTGGCGGTAACGCCGGTCGTATATAAAGTGGGAGATATGGTAATGACTAAAAGGATCAGGAAGGATCATACCTTCACACCGTCGTGGAGTGGGCCACACAAGGTTTTAAAGAGATTGTCCAATGAAGTTTACCTCATTCACAAGGGGGTAACTTCGACGAGATTACATGTCGATGCCATCAGGCCGGCACCTAAGGGAGACCCCGATGTTGAATTGGAATTGTCTGAAGAATCAGAAGATAGTCCGGATGAAATTCATCTTAGTGACGACGCTTCCTCATCAGACAATGAGATCGCGCCCAGGTCAGAGCGACGTAGCGATACCACACTAGTTCAAATCAATGTTCCCGCAAGTGCTCAAGATGAGCCGGATGTAATAAGTCGAGATCCCGAAGATGCTCGAGAGGAGCCAGATATAGAAGAGTCACCTCTAGATATTTCTGAGGTCGACCACGGCTAATAGCCGTTTTCGCTTTTTTTTATATTTTTTCTCAAAATTCTAAGTGGCGATTTTGACCTATATGCGGTCGAATCGAAAATTTAAAGTCTACTCCATGAGCAGACATGGAAAGACGGCGAACCCGACGCAAGAGCGCGATCCGGTAAGCTTAGCTTCTCAAGAGCGAGAGCCGCCAAGTTCGAGTAATGGACGTAGGCATAAGTACGAATCAGTACGAGTTTCGGAAGCTGTTTTTCTTATGCAAGAAGACAACTTCTATTTTAATCATTTTAAGTCAACAAAATTAACGTATACCCCAAATGGAAACTACGAGTTTCAGAAGCCGTTCTTCGCTCAAGAAGACGCTTCAATTTTTTTTTTTTATACTTTTTTCACAAGTCGTGATGACCGCACGAGTATCGTAAGCCGATTTAATCTACCTTACGAAGTAGAAACTACGAGACGAGTTTCAGAAGCCGTTCTTCGCTCAAGAAGACGCTTCAATTTCTTTTTTTTTTATACTTTTTTCACAAAGTAGTGATGACCGCACGAGTATCGTAAGCCGATTCAATCTACCTTACGAAGAACCAATTTCTAACCATTATAAGTTAACAAAATTCATGTGAGAAAAATATTTCATTAAAAACAACACATTGTGTTTGTTAGTCGACGCGTCCCAGTCGACGACTTGCTAAAAAGTCAATCTAGTTACAGAACTGCATTTTCCATGTGCAGAAATGGAAAGATGACCCAGCCTGTCGCAAGGGCGCGGCATGGTGAAGTCTGGAACTCAAAGGCGAGGACCGTCCAAGCTGCGGCATGGAGATATAGACAGCCTCTTCTAGAAAGGACCGAAGTTAAGCAAGAGCGAGACCAAGGCAAAAAAGCGAGTGCAACGAGTTAGTGAGAGTGGACGCTAATCAAAATTGTGCTACGCTTCGCTTCGCTTCGCACCTCGACGCGGGTGTAATTAAGTTGATAAAAATGTTGTATCAACTTGTCGTATTGTTTAAAAAATGTATTTATTTTAAGTTAGATAGGCGAATCAGCCGTCTGCCCCAATTAAGGCCGTTATTTTTAAAAACATCTGTACCATAGGTCAGACCGTCAAATGAAGGCATACAGACATACAAGTGAATATGGAAATTAAAGGCAATCGATGAGTAGAAAAGATTCAACCAAAGGAGGGGAGTGTTGTAGAACTCTCCAAAATCGTCCTAAGTTGAAGACATAATCAAAATTCGACTTAGGCAAAAAATTTCATTTAAAGACATTTTCGGGAGTCTGCAGAGGCGCAGATCAGTCCACAAGGACCGTTTTGGGTTCTATAAGGCGTTGGAAATGACCAGGCGAAAATTCGAAGGAACACCGAATTTTCACTTAGGAAAAATGTTTTTGGTTCAGAATATCAGAGTAGAAGTATATAATGACAAAGATTTATGAATAATAAACTTTTTCAAAGGTACCATAAATTGGACTTTGAAAAATAATATTTTTGGAAGGGCGTCAAAATTTGGCCCAAGAATCGATTTATCGAAAGTACGCCAAAGTTTCACTTGCAGGCTAATTTTTCAAAACTGCGTTGAAATTTGGCTTGAAGATCGATTTTTCAAAAGTACGCCAAAATTTCACCCGCAGATTAACTTTTCAAAAGTACCTTGAAATTTGGCTTGAAAATCAATTTTTCAAAAGTACGCCAAAATTTCACCCGCGGATTAACTTTTCAAAAGTACCTTGAAATTTGGCTTGAAAATCGATTTTTCAAAAGTACGCCAAAATTTCACCCGCAGATTAGTTTTTCAAAAGTACCTTGAAATTTGGCTCGAAAATCGATTTTTCAAAAGTACGCTAAAATTGGTCTTAAACTGGATTTTTCAAAAGTACCACGAAGTCAGTTTAAAAAGTACCACGAAAATATACTTTAAATTATTTTTTATTTTTTATTCCTCAACCAAAGACATTGACCTTTGAGGTACGATCACTGAAAGCCCAATTCTAAAGTATGAGCATAAAATTTTAACGATGCACTGCATCCAAAAGGCAAAATAGAAGATTTTGTCAAAGCCGGCGTAGTGCCGATAAGCAAAAATTGATAAAAATCAATGCACATGTACAAGGCCGGTTTCTCGCATGGAAAGAGTTTGGATTGACCCAGCGGCTCGCAATTTGATCGAGCGCGTTGAGTAGTCCAGACAAAGCGATGGTAGAAAAGCCAATAACGGGGCTTTTCAAATGACAAAGTTATAGAGGAAAACGCCTTGTGCATAAAAATCCAAAAATTCAATTTTGCCTAATAGTCGCTCGAAGGTGAGACGCTGCCAAATCGATATTATTAATCGACTGTGATAAGGGTTAGTAAGTCGTGGACTGATCGAACGCCACTCAACTTATGCAGTAATAAGTCCTCTGAATGTGTTTGAGTACGTGAATCTCCACGATACAAGAACTTTAAAGCTAGGTAGTCTCTAGCGAAACTAAATTCATTTAGTAAAACTTTTTTAAGTTAATTTCAGTCAGCCTTAATTATTCATTTACCCAGAGTCTGAAATGATTCTAAAAGCTCGCATTTTGATTCTGAGAAGGTACGTATGAATCTTTTCTACCTAATCGATCGTTAGCGCGAGCGCTCTCGCTTGTATGGTCTGAAAGTCACTACCTTGATTGGGGAAGGCACGATTCTTTCTTGAGAATTTTGTATAACCAATTCTGTTAAATAAACGGATTCTTTGAACTAATATTTCTTAATTGATCTTGAGGCCTGTTGACGGTCTATAATCCCTGGAACTTTCGTATAGAAAACCGGATGTGTCGAGTTAATTCGCATTAACGTTCGACCTTCTGGTTGTTTTACGGAGGTTCGATAGGGATTTTTTTATGCGTTTTTTGAGAAATATATTCCGTTATTAATGGACCAAAACGCGATTTTCGCGTACCAAAACTAATCCCTCCGCAGAGAAATTCTTCGGTTGGGATTTTTTTATGCAAAAATTCAGGAAATTAAGAGGTGCCTAAACCCCTAACGAGGGAATTCGGGTCCAGAGAGAGCGTAGTTTCCGATCTGTGGTAGTGCAGCCTTGGTCCCGCTTTTCGGCTACCGAAGTCATCTTATCTCGAACCCGCCTGGGAGGTAGAAGAACGGGGTAATACGCGACTGGCGCCCCCTGAGAAATAAATTGGTGTCGCGTCATTTTGACGCCCGGTAGTGCGTTCTTCTACATTCGCTTACCCTTAAAAGGCATCCGAAGGTCATTTCAAGGTTAATTTGAGAAAAACAGAGGGAACACTGTCAAAAATCTGAAAAAATTTATATATAGGTTTTTTGGGTCGCTGAGTCTGTATTCGATGCCGGTTGACCTCTACACGTCAGTTTCAAGGTCATTTGAAGGTCATACTAAGAAAAGGTGGTTGAAAAAAATCTGAGAAAATTCACACATAGGTTTTTGGGGTCGCTGAGTCCGAATCCGGTGTTCGCTTACCTTTAAAAAGCATCCAGAGGTCATTTCGAGGTCATTCTGAGTTCATTTCAAGCCGGCATTCATCCGCCAACTTTAGCTGTACATGAAGTTTCTTCGGCTATCTCAGTGCAAATATCAACTCAATGCATGAAGAAAAAAAAATTTTTAGTTTCTTTTTCCGGTTAGCGCGCGCGCCGTTCGGAAGTTTCGTCTGCCAGCGTAATTGGGGTATGCAAAGAAACTGCTGTTCAAAATCTTTCTTTAAAACAGCGTTTTTTTTTCCTAATTTGAGTGGACTATATACCTAATGAGTTGAAATATGATTCTCGAAAGATATATATCAGACATTTAATTTTCGTAGTAATCTGTGATGGTCCAGTGGCTAAGTTTGGCCTTGCAATCCAAAGATCGTGTGTTCGAATCCCACACAGGTTGGATGTTTTTTTTTTCATTTTTTTTTTCATATATTTTTTTTTTTTCACAACAAAGTTGGAATCACAAAATTTAGAATGTCCAAAAATTAACATTATTTACAAGAAAACTGCGAAGAGTATCCTATAGAATGTGTAACAATTATATAAAAAGCTCAGTAAATTGGCGAAGAGTACCTACGTTTTTAGCTTGATTTTATTTAGTCACATGCTGAAAAATTGATATTTATATAAATGTCATAATATTTCCGATATTTATCAATTCAGGATTAAGTTTTGTTTTTACAAACAAAAAAGTTAAAACAGTTATTATTTTTCTGAATTATTTAAAGTTTAATCATGCTGTAATCTCATGTTAAATTTGAGGCAGTCAAACCTCAATTTGCACTAAATATGCTTTATTTATGCAACACTAATTTCACATCTGTATTGTTTTATTAGATTACATAATTATTGTACACTAAAATTTTGCATGGCATTCAGTCATGTCATGATTTATTAATGTAGGTTCTTCTTTGTAGGTTGAATTATTTTTTCATTTATTCCTTGTAACAAGAGTGGACAAATTCTAAACAATTAATGCATTTCCAGAGTCATTTCAAGAATAAGGGAAACGTCTAATCACTTTTACAAGTCTATCAGTCTATTTCTCTTATTTCAGCAAACTTTGAGGTTAGCTTATAGACATTGCTAGAGAGGCAGAACGTATAACGCATTGTACGTACATAATTCTCACTTTGACTCTCTATATTTACATTTTTTTTATAAAAAAAAAAACACTGAGAGATCACAGGATGTAATTAATAAACTTATTGAATACACTTAATGAAACAGTTGGCGTACATACTGTTTCAGAAATTACGAAACGCAAATTTTGATCAAATATGACCTCCCTCCCCCTTGTCACATGTTGTCACGTTTGAAGATACCCCCCCTAAATAAATTACGTAAGATAAGATTTTTCTTTAAATGTCATTTATATTAAAGTCCTGTGTAAACTTGGTTTATCTTGTGACTAAGGACAAACCTTGTACATTTTATACAAAAATAGCTGTTTTCTTTAGATCAGAATTTTTGTGGAAAAAAGAATAACATTACATTACGTAACACTTGATGCAACCCCCATCCCCTCCATGTCACAAGTTGTCACGCTTTTAAGTACCCCCCTAAGAGCGTTACGTAATTTTTGAGCGGCTCCTTATATGTCTATAGCGCTATTTCCCCCAACTTCGCTTCACGCAGCAGAAGTGAGTGTTTCTAATGACAAAAGAAAGAGAAAGGGGAATAATACTACACTGGCAGAATAAACTTGTTCTCTTTCACCTCTAATAGAGGTTTCTGGTCTCCTGTTACTCCTCATGGTCTCAACTCTCCATAGTCTGAAGTTTTGTTTTGAAATTTTTGAAGGAGAAAAACTATCGAATGCATATAACGAATAAGGTTTACTTAATATTAGGGATAAAGAGGGGAATTCAATGAATTTTGAGGAAAAATAGAGGAATATTTAACTGAGGTCTGTTTTTTAGTTGTAACATTTTTCATACATATTTTGTCTCATCAAATTGCTTGAATTTCACCAAACCACTGTGGCGAGTCGTGTAAGGACACCAAAATATATGTAATTATTATTGCCTATTTTTAGCCATAATTCTTAGATTTAATACTTTAATTATACCAAAGCACCATCCCTCGCGTCAAATCAATAAATTCAATAAAATAACTTA
Source organism: Rutpela maculata (assembly GCA_936432065.2). Taxonomy (NCBI): domain Eukaryota; kingdom Metazoa; phylum Arthropoda; class Insecta; order Coleoptera; family Cerambycidae; genus Rutpela; species Rutpela maculata. Next base: position 34,153,952 of record OW386287.2, on the reverse strand, counting down.
CCGTTCGGTAGTAGGATCGGCGCAATTTAAGGGATATTTAAGCTCAATAATTTCTCCATTCTTCTCTTTTAATTGCCCTTGTTTTTCCATGTAATACTGGACCAATTCGGAGAGGGTGGCAAATTTTTCTCCTCCATATAGATCGTAGAAATCCCCAGAGTTTTGAATTTTAATATGAGTAACTTCTCCATTTCGCCTGTAAAAATGACTCAGTGAAAATATATGGATAAGTAGAGATTTAAATTCTTAATAACATACAACATATTTTACACTTATTTTTATTCGATTATGTACGATTTCTGTACAAAAGTGAGCAATTGACAAATAAGCACTGTTTTCAAGTTTTAGGTTTTATTTTAATTAGTTAGATGTTTTTGTAACTGAAAAAAGAGTAATTGTTACACACTTTCTACATATATGTTAAAAATAAATGTGTTCCATAAGATTTATCTGTAGGACTATCTGTAGGATATTCTAGATCAGGGATTCCCAACAAAATTTTTTCAAGGACCCCCTCATCGGTCGCTATACTGACTATACTTAAAAGCTTAAATTCTTCTTAAAATAAAGATTATGTAGAATCTACCACTGCAAGTCAAGTAAAATACAAAACAATTGAATATCTCAGTGACATTTCGCGGACCCCTAAGACATCGTCTGTGGACCCCTAGGGGTCCTGTTGGGAATCCATGTTCTAGATTTGTCCTGCGTTTAAAGAATTTGCATAGATAAATTTTCTGATCGTTACAACTTTTATGACAAATCAAAAGGAAATAAATATGATTCCTTTAACGCCTGAAGAAATAGGTAACTTTAAAATTTTGACATTTACATGCCAATAAATATAATGTGGAAAGATCGCATTTCCCATTTTGTGTTTAATATGGAGTTATAACTTGGTTTCGAGATATTCTAATAAATTTTTATGCATATTTGGAATGAAGAATGGGGTATTTTCCTATATATATATATATTTTTTTTTTACTGAATAAATCATAGAATATGTACAAATAAGCCTTCCAATACAGATTTCCGCGAAAATAATTATCAATTTTTTGAGAAAACAGACGTTAAAATAAGTGGCGTAACAGGTGTTTTAAACTGGTGACGTAGGTAATCTGCCGATGACGTAGGTAGTTTGTATGGATTTGTTGATAGAATGGTTTTATACAAAACAGTGTGGTGTTGCCAAGTTAAAATTCCTTCTGTAGTTCTAGTAACGATAATTGAAGAAAACAGGAGTATAAAGCTTATTTATTAAATCAATTTTAATATATTTATCCACGAAATTTAATTTTGTGATGTAAAAAATAATAATATGTACGTGCAAATGGGCTAGTAGACAATAATGAAAATGACAATATCAATAATATGGCACTATAGTATGACTCTCCAATATGTTATAAATATAATTTCAAGGTAATTTTACCGACTATTATTGCTTTTATTGTAAAATGAATATGCTTAAAATCAGAGTGGATTTAAAATAAGGTAGTTTTCCGGATATCTCATGACATAATAGCATAATAACCTCTAAAACAGGGGCACTTTACAAAATTGATCAAAACGAACTTAAGAAATATCAAAAAATGATAGAATACATCAAAATCTTATGAGATAAGTTAATACATTGTTATGAAAAAAAAATGACTACCGTGATATACATCCTTCGTCATTTTATTTAAAAAAAAAAATCATATACCCAGTGTCACTCATACAATTGAGATGAACCTTTCAACGCCTCATTTTTCAGATAAGTACAGCCGTTTAAGTTCTACACGGTAACACGTAAACAGAGTCACATACAGACAGACATAATGAAACACATAACCTTCCTCTTTATAGCGTGGTCGGGTGAAAATGTTAAAGTTACAAAAACAAGATGTCAGCTTAGAATGTCTTCACTACTACGATATTACAGTTAACTTATGTGTCCAAATTAATATGACAATAATAGTATATCGAGCAACAAGTGTGAAAAGCGATTTTCATATGTGCTGCGCACTATACTTTTTCTAGGCTTTCATCAGTTTCCATATTTAAATAAATTTCAAAATTAACTTGAGCGTCAAAGTATATCTATAATTTGACATTTCTAAAGTCAAGATCACGACATACTTCAATTGTTTTTAGGGATGCTCCGAAGCTCAAATTCTGCTTCGGTATTCGGCAGCTTCGGCTGGATTTTAAATATTCGGCCTTAGGCCGAAGTGGGTGGGCTTTCGACCGAAGCGGACCGAAGCACAAAATTCTTGTTAGAACTTGCACTTCTTTCTAGGCATATTCATGTGGTTTGCGTGTTTAGCATTTTAGTTGATTATACATTGTGTAAGAGTCAGTATACAATTACAATGAGCAGTAAAATAACTAAAAAAAGCGATATTTGGAAGTTTTACGGTAAACTAATCAAACTTTGTTTCACTTTCAATATATGTAAGTAATATGTATTTATCTACTATTTGGTTTCATAAAATAAAAAAGTCTCAATAGTTTTTTTTCTTCTTAAAAACGTAATTTCATGTGCTATTTCATGCCTCGGCCGAAGCACCGAAGCTGTTCGGCTTTGGTGGTTGGAGATGGCCGGATATTCGGTATTCGGCCATAACCCAGCTTCGGCGCATCCCTAATTGTTTTCAATGAACTCTCATGATACAAGCATATAAGGAGCATGTGAAAAGTTACTTTTTTTTCGGCCAACCAGAAAGTACACCCTTTCTGGAGAAATTATCCGGCAGAAATTAACGTTTTCCCGGGCTAGACCGGAAAATGGGCATCAGAGATCGGCAACAGATTTTCCGTTATTCTCATTGCTATGGAAACGAGTTTGTGTTAATTGTTGAGATAAGTGTCAAATAGATAAATACATTTAACTTTTACGAGTCTTCCAAAGTTAATTCACAAGTTACGGAAAATATGGGTTCAAATTTTGAAGCGTTACAACCAGAAATTGAAGTTGTATAATAGTCCCAAGTAGCAAAATTAGTTGTTAGAATGTAGCGATGACTATTATAGGCCCTTCCATTGGTTACAATGGTCGTCGCTATATTGCACTAATTAGGCTAGCGTGTGCTAAGGATTTGCCACACACAATGTTAGATCAATAATTTTCAAGCTTAGTTAGCAGTATGTTTTTAAACACTTTTCAAGGCAGTCGTAAAAAAGGATATTTACAATATTCTATAGGTACAAGTAGAATAAAATCAATGTTAAGACCCGTGCAACAAATAATTCCTTGAATAATTCAAAAGTTACAAAAATTGTCTATGTTCTAAAAGTTTCAATTGTAAAGGAACCAAAAGTAAACTAAGGCAGATAAAATGAGGATTAAGTATACTCTAAATTTTAACTTTTTTCAGTCCATAATTTCAAACACATGCAATTAAGTATAGATTTTAAAAGTTTACTTTTATAGCGCTTGTAGGTATAGTTATTTGATGATTTTTATATACAAACTTGTTTCAATAAAGGAAATCCAGACAGATATAAATTTAAATGTAAAAAAATAAGTGTATAGATTCCTAAGTAGGTAGGTTTTTATTTCATTTAACTTCGGGCAGTCTTGATAAATTATATTAACATGGCAAATAATGGTATCACCAGATTTAACTATTAGTAAGAACTCTAACAGTAGAAATTTAAAATTGTGGATCAAAACTATACAGATATATAAATATCTGCATGTTTGTCCACACCCATTTTATTTCATAAAATATTCTCAATTACCGACTATTATGCTTTACCCAATTATCTTTTCACAGTGCTTAAACCACTAAGTACAATTTTATTACATTATAGGGGAATCTACAGTATATGTACAATATAAATGCGATATGAACATTCATTTTATTTTGGTAAAATATAACTTGTTACCTACAGCTTGTAAAATGAAATCTACTTAATCAGTTGAATAATTAATAGGTACTGAAATATGTAAAGAATTATCTTTTCTAATTACCTTTTTAATCAAATTTTCCAGATTTAGATAACAAATCAGAATAGAAAAAATCAGCCCCAAAATTTAGGCACCTAAATATTTATAATTATAAGAAAACTTAAAATAATATTGTTTATGACAAAAGCGTTTACTTTTTACGTTTGAACAATTTAAATCGAAAGCATATGCGACTGGCTTGGGTTTGCAAAAGGAACTTACCTGACAGATAACGTAAAATCGCCGGGATTTGAGGAACTAGGTCGAGCTAAAAAACTGCAATCCACCCCTCTTTCCATTAACAATTTTTCAGCTTCAATCCCACTAATAGTGGGCCAAAACCATCTGAAATTGAAACCAATTTATAATTTGAAATATTTGTACTGGTAGGCCTTGAAAATCTTTATTCAACAATAAAAATAAACAATTTTTTTGTCCCTGTGTAAATTCGGCTTTTTGACAGAGCTACATATTTTAACCAAATCTAACACATACTGAGGTATAGCTTTATAATATACATGTTTTAATAGACAAAAAAATGTATTGACTTACCTTCTAGAACTCATACTTTAGCATTTAAAAATAAAAAAGTACAAAAATAAAATTTATTAATGTGAAGACCCAACTTCCAGGTATAACGCCATCTTGGATATACGAGGAAAGTTCAACTATAACATCGAAACAATTGACATTTAACTCATGCTTCACCAGTTCTTAAGCATTGTCTTTAATGGTTCTATACTTATATAAAGAAAGAAAACTGATGAACAGTAAAAACAAACTGAAATATAGATTTTAAAAAAAGCCATATACCTAGAAAATTAACGAATATCTGATAGGATCAAAATATATGGAACGTTACTTGTACGATTACCCCACCTTATTTAATATTTTAGAGTAATACCGGCTTTTCACATTTCTTTAAATTTAAAATGACCTACCTTATATCTAACTAAATAAAACGGGCATAATACTTAGAATAATTTATTAAGAACTAGATAAACAACTAATTAAAATATCAAACAATTTGATAGGTGCCTAACTAAAGGTTAATGACGGCGCTATATCCTTTATAGCTTCTGAGGAACCTTCTGCAAGTAATTCTTGTTTCTTACTTTCAATTTCAGGGTTTGTTTGTGTTTTATATTTGTACCATTTTATTCCTATAACACCAAAACCATATAATGTAACTCCTATGCAAGCAAATACAAAACCTTTATGCAGTTTATTTAACAAAACATTTTTCTTAGGGAACTTCTTCATTTCTGTATTATATTTTAAAACTGTAATTATGTATGTGTTTCTTATATTTTCACTGATAAATCCTAATTTTACTCTGGTATGGTTTAACTGTTTATCTTATGGATGTGATTTTTTCGACCACGGAGGATCTTTAACCTCAAATCACATATTTGTCATTTGACATCTTAGGTAGGGAATTTGAATTAGCGACTGGGTGCATTGCTTGTCTGTTGTCTAACCTTATTCCCGCGTAAATTAAATAATTTCTCTTTTTTTTATTATTATATATTCTCAGATGTAATTTTGTTTGTTTTCTGGTAATATACTTTTTTAATTTAACATATTTGTAGCATCAGTGCCTGATAGTTTTTTATGAAGAAATTCGAAAGGGCGAAAATCAGTAAATAAACAAAAATTTACTACCAAATTGATTTCATTTGTATTAATTCATAATTTTGTAACCAAAAAGGGCGTATTTTTTTTCAAGCAAGTTCGACAAGTATTGTATGTATGTATTTAGGTACCATAGTCATCGAATTCCTAACTCAAAATCAGTGGCGGTTGGTGAAATTTCAACATTTTTTTTCTCGTCTATGGCGCATGGAACCCATACGAAATTGGGGAAATAACATCTAGAGAAGCACTTCTCTAATGACCCCTAAAAAATTTTGAAAAAGCAGTTTGCGAAAAAATTTTTGAAAATTCGTTAGCCTCCCCTGGGTCTAGGAGCTCTTGTTTATTTTTATTTTTTTTTGTCATATGCATTTGACTTTTCATAAAAATACAACAACAGATTTTGGAGTTTATGAAAATATTTTCATTACTAACTGAAATACAATGAACTGAAATTTTGTAATTTACAATTTAACAAATTACAATATTTCAATTCGTTGTATCTCAGTTAGTAATGAAAATATTTTCATAAACTCCAAAATCTGTTGTTGTATTTTTATGAAAAGTCAAATGCGTATGACAAAAAAAAATAAAAATAAACAGGAGCTCCTAGACCCAGGGGAGGCTAACGAATTTTCAAAATTTTTTTCGCAAACTGCTTTTTCAAAATTTTTTAGGGGTCATTAGAGAAGTGCTTCTCTAGATGTTATTTCCCAAATTTCGTATGGGTCCCATGCGCCATAGACGAGAAAAAAAATATTGAAATTTCACCAGCCGCCGCTGCTCAAAATGTTCGTCTGTCGTCCCGTCCGTCATGTTTCTTTTATACTGCATTTAAGAATAAGAATAAAACGTCTGATCGAGATTAGTATAGTATTAGTTAGAGGATCGAAGAACCGTATATACTTTGAAAAAAATTAATCGCTAAATAAGTTATGGGATATTTTATTTAAAAAAATGTAGGTGAAGGTAGTTGCGATAAGACTGTAAAAACAAAAATACTGGTTTCGCCAATCAAACCGGCATAACCGGGAGATGATTCAAATTAAAAAATAAAGAACTACCTAGGTACTTAGAAAATTTATTTATTTTCACAAAACTGTGAACGAATATGACATCACATTATATCATTTTGTGTCAGAAAAAAGTAAAAATATGAAAGTCTTAGGTATATACTTTTGTACTATTTATTTAAATAAGAAAGTGTCCGTTATATTAGACATTGATGTCTATGTTCAGTGATTAGATGATTTAAAAAAAATTTTTTTTGGCTAACTGATCTGTGATTAATTTTTGTAGATCCCTGGTAGACTAAACTCTTGTTGGTTCACATTTTAAGAACAAGATGTCGCTGCGGTAGTTTGGGTTGCAGAATTTGTGTGTACGTGAACCCAACCCAAAAGTGTGGTTTTATTATAGTTTAACTCAAGTTTTAAGTTAATTTTAAGACATTTTAATAGTGAAGGTATGTAGTAATGCGTTGTCCTTTTATTTAACCCGAATGCGCTGTAAACACCGAAAAAATTCACTTCCGGGTGCACAGTGTAATGCGTGAAATGACGCTTGGAATGCATTCATTAAAATGGCAGCAATGATAAAAATATTTCTGCATAATTTACCCATAACTTCAGGAATTTTTTAAACGATCGGAATGTCTTGTGTTCCAATAATTTTTGCTAGCTAACTAGGACTGATCGCGTTGCTCAACAACTTGATTTTAAATCCAACCTGTCAAAACTGTGACATTTGAGTTGACATTCTTTTTTTTCTAGTAGGTAATTAAAAATGCAGACCATCAAGTGTGTGGTGGTTGGGGATGGAGCAGTGGGTAAAACCTGTTTACTCATTAGGTAAGTGGTTGAAATACAATATTCTATTAAGGGCAGTTTACTTAACGATGTTTGTTTTAGTTATACAACAAATAAGTTTCCTTCCGAATATGTACCTACAGTTTTTGATAACTATGCTGTGACGGTGATGATAGGAGGAGAGCCTTATACTTTAGGATTATTTGATACTGCTGGTAAGAAATATGAATTGTAGTTGTTAATGTTAGATTGCTGTTCGACATTAGCTTTGGCTTCTTTGGCAAATTTAGAGAATTTGAGAAGTACTCGGAAGCATAGCAGAAGAATGTTGAATGAAATTGTGTTAACAAATACCTACAACTCTAATGAAAGAATATTTAATATCTTTTAAACTCGCCGGTACATTAATTTTGAAGTTATACCTTCCAAACTTTTACTGGGTTACAAAAGGGTGTTAACATCATTTACCAAACATTAATTTATTCACATTGATACAGATAACATATATAAGGTTATTTTGCATAGACATTTCTAAGTTAATTAGTTATCGAGGTTAAGTACGAATTAAATTAGGCCATGAGACTATAGGGCGTATTCTAAGAGAATTTTAATTTGTAGCAGTGTAGAAATTACCATTTGACTAATAGCTTCTATCAGTATTATTGTCAGTTGGTTAATTACCATTGTAACTGGGTATTAATTCCAATTCTTTTCACTTAGCAGAAATTTTAATCTGTGTAGTGGAACATTTTTCTGCGAGTTCAGTTGGTGTGCAGTGGTTTCTTTTAGATATTCACCTTTGTGGACTGTGTATGACAAAAATGCTGCTGCTGTTTTACAAATTAGTATATTATGAAAGGCCCCCGGTTAAATTTAGTGATGCCATGAATATTCGGTTGCTATTCGGTATTCGGCCAATTTTTATGCTATTCGGTTTGGGCCGAATACAACCAAATATTCGGTAGGATATTATTTTTTTTTAATTCCATGTTAATTTGCATTTTTTTTTAAATTATATAAATAAAATAAAAACCGTTCATTCCAACATAAAACATTTATCTTGTTTTAAATAATTTAAATTCACTCATACAATGTAACGTTTATAACCGTCTGACTTAGAATATAAAACAACATAACATAACCAAACTAAATGACCAAAACATCCACAGATTAATGTTTCTGAGATTTAGTTTCAATACTCCTTCAGCCATCTACCGAGAAATAGTGCAAACTGATATATTTCATATACAAACCATTCTGTAAATATTCGGCCGAATAGTCATTCTGCTTAGCCGAATATTCGGTATTCGGTATTTACGAAAAACGCTATTCGTGGCATCACTAGTTAAATTGGCTGAATTTTTAATATGTTGTAGATTTCGACTTTCTAATCAAAAGCTCTCATGGGGCCCAACTCGATCCTGTGTCTAGTTTCCGAGATACAGCTCAAGAAATGTACAAGAATGACCCATTGTACATTTAAAAAGTTTTGCGAATTCAAGATTTTTTTTCATATATTTTATATTGGGATACGTTCTAATAGCTCTTTATAATATTTTGCGCTAAAAAATGTGTTCTTTTAATAAAAATTGTATCCTTTTAATATACTGTGACGTTACCATTCAAGGTCTAGTTTCCGAGATACAGCTCAAGAAATGTACATTTAAAAAGTTTTGCGAATTCAAGATTTTTTTTCATATATTTTATATTGGGATACGTTCTAATAGCTCTTTATAATATTTTGCGCTAAAAAATGTGTTCTTTTAATAAAAATTGTATCCTTTTAATATACTGTGACGTTACCATTCAAGGTCTAGTTTCCGAGATACAGCTCAAGAAATGTACATTTAAAAAGTTTTGCGAATTCAAGATTTTTTTTCATATATTTTATATTGGGATACGTTCTAATAGCTCTTTATAATATTTTGCGCTAAAAAATGTGTTCTTTTAATAAAAATTGTATCCTTTTAATATACTGCGACGTTACCATTCAAGGTCAAAGTTCCTGTTTGAAGTTACGTTGCTGTTAGGAGAAATTAACCATTTATAAACTTTGCTATTCGTCGCTTGCATACGCTTATCCAAGAAGGCCATGTGTAATTTTTATATAAACTCAAAATAAAAGGTCTATGGTAGACTAGTATTACTATGAGAAGATGCCAGGGCGGAGCCAAAATGCGTGAATATTTTTACCAGTGACATAGCTTTATCTGGGGTATAGGGATGTGTAATTACAATAAAAGTTTCGCGGTCAAGGAATTGTGAAAATGAAGTAGATTAAAACTTGCCAACTGTTACGAGTAACCTTTGTTCAGAAGTGTAAGAATAGTAAGTTCTACTAGACTTTGCCTAATAAAGTTGTTTTATTATTATTATTACCGTCGCCGCCGCTCTACTGCAGGGCACCGCTGCCACTGGTGTTGACATTGAATGTCACGTAATTCTTTCTCACTGACTTAGAATGATGGAGCGCACAAACTCATTTCTACACATATTTTTTGCTGTCATCTCATAGTAATACTACTTTATATGTTATATTTCATAGATATATATTTTTGTATACTATAACATATTCTGGACAATTTAATTGACATACGAAAATTAATGAAACTTTGACTATCAATTACATGACAAAACACTTAATTTAAGTTGAACACTCTGCAACGACACCATTAAAGACATAAATATAAATAACAATCAGCTTTTGTTTGATTTATTCTTGATCGACAAAAGGAACAGCAACGCCACAATAGCAACTGTTTATAAATTGAGTGTTAATATACCTACTGCACAATTTGGCAGGATGTAATTTCTTAACTTCGTATACAATAGGCTTGTTGCATGTGCCGTATATTTTAAATTAATTTATATATATTAATATAGTGTTACCAAACATTAGCAATTATCAAATTTGTTTTCATAATTTCTTACTGGAAAGTATTCAAATCACCGACTAATATCCGGGACAAGGGGCATATCTGAAAACACAGTCATATTGGAGTTGACGTCATCAATCACTATATCTCTACTAGTGCCATTGCACGGACATATAATTCGCGCAGTTTGTGGTTATTTCCTAAAATTATTTAGCTGTATTTGGTCTGTGATATTAAATTATTGTGTGTACTTAAGTGTACCATATTTAAAAGGGTTTAAATTGTTTTAAACATAACTAAAAAATTATATTTCAAAGGTCATTCGGATAATTTACGTTGTACACCTGCCATATGCTATTGCGTCACAAAATATTCATAAATAAAAAACAATAAGTCCTAAATGAAATTTTTTTTTCAAAAACTTCTCCTGTATCTTGACTTCAATCGCCTCGCTGTATATATATATGAAAATTTTCAAAAATAAAGTTTGTCGCTTAGTCAAAATATGGGTACATTTTTAGCGAAGTAATAGTTGAGTAATAAATTCATTGTTTAATGAAAATAATAAACAATTGTCGCTAGAAACAAAAGATCATTGGACGCGCTTATTTGTGTACTTGAATTTAAAAAAAAATCGGACGAATTTTCCATTTTTTTTTTTTTAATTTAGTTTTGGTGATATTTTATTATATCAAGTAATGTTATTATTTTAACAATTACTGCATAATCAATTTAAACCAAAACAATAATTTCTTAAATAAAAATAAGAAATAAGAATACGCCCGTCTATACACAGATTTCAAATGATTTTATTTGGCGGGAAATAATTTAACCAATCATAGACAGCTTTCGCTTGTACTGTAACTATCTTATATGAATCCCAAATTGTGTGTTGACTTTACATTATTTTACCTATAACACTTCTATTTTTCTCAATATCTTGAATATCAATAAATATTATATACATGTATTTAGAAGGAATTAAAAGGTATTTATATTTGTTATTATGTAGAATTATCTTAAAAATGTAAACGAAACTCACGGCGAGGATTATGTGGCAGCATTTCTTGCGTGCCGCCAGCTGTCACTTCTTGTCACAATACAAGTGAAAGAGATATATTGGTTAGATTTATTTGTTGTTTATGTGGCGTTTGATTTTTACTTTATCAATAAACTATTAAGATGGAGTTGAATTTTGTGAAAGGAGATTAGTCCAATTTGCCCAAAGTTGATTATGACTTGATAGATTCTTTGGATTTTTGAAGGGATGGGATCAATAATATTAGAAGCTTGCCACCAAGTTCTTCAAATATCAATTTTTTCGGAACAGTTACAAAATTTTTTTCTGAAGCACTTATATTTGTGTTTCCACAACTTTTTATAAAATACCTTTTAAATGACATTATCTACTATTTGTAAATTACAGCAAATACCTCGATGAAAGAAACTGAAATGCTTCAAATCACACGACGGCGATGTTGGAACACATCTGTCATTCGACTAGCCGTTGACATTGTTGTCATGTTTTGCTAAATATGTTTTTAAAAATCTAATCGGCATTAAAAATATTTAATAATTCACGCCTACTATTATTTTTTACATGAGAAAATTAAATTTCGTGGATAAATATATTGAAATTGATTTAATAAATCAGCTTTATACTCCTGTTTTCTTCAATTATCTTTGCTAGAACTAGAGACGGAATTTCAACTTGGCAACGCCACACTGTTTTGTATAAAACCATTCTATCAACAAATCCATACAAACTACCTACGTCATCGGCAAATTACCTACGTCATCAATTTAAAACACCTGTTGCTCCACTTATTTTAACTTCTGTTTTCTCAAAAAATTGAAAATTATTTTCACGGAAATCTGTATTGGAAGGCTTGTTTGTACAAACATATTCTATGATATTATTCAATAAAAAAAAAATAGGAAAATACCTCATTGTACATTTTATAAAAACTATAAGGTCTGGTCTGGTTCCACACTATTTTGTTTTCTCGGGAACGGAGATACTTTTATGGTCTATTTCGCTCCACTATCAAGTTGTTACATGAATGGAATTAATTTAAAATGTACGCTGGTGCTGTGCCATCTCCTACTGCATGACGTCACGCGTTGTTTGCACGCCTAACGGATTTATTCAAACGTTAATGTGGAATACAATTTGTAAAAGAAAAAGTAAAAAAAAAATCCTTTACACACTGTGCTTTGTATTAAGTAAAGATTCTAAAAGTGCTAAAATTATATTTTGTGCAACAAGCCTATTTAGCCAAACAATTTGGATATCATCCAAACGATTTGCGATATCATTATTACTCCAGTCAGATAAGTATTAAACCTTGGAATGAAAGTTGGAGAGCTGAAAATTTGCATAGACCTTTGTTTTGACATTCTAAAGATTGGATGAAAAGTCTCATATGATCTCGTGTGCGGTACTCAAGATATCGAGGATCAAACGTCATGAAAATCGTTTTTTTTTTGCAAATAACTCGCTTCCTATGCATCACATGTCGTTAAAGGTTATTACAAAGCTTGTAGAGCATAAAATTCTCCACTGGTTATGGTTCTATACATTTTTTCGTATGATTAACCACTTTCGAGATATAGTGCAAAGAATGGGAAATGCTCATCCGTTTATAGGATAACACCATGTAAACTGCGGAGAGACATGCATAGTACAGTACAATGTTAATTATATAATTAAAATATTATTATTATTAATAAACTTGAAAAAAAATTATGATCTACAAGTTTTGTAATAACCTCTAAGCGACGCATAGGAAGCAAAATATTTGCAAAAAATCGATTTTCGTGACCTTTGACTTTCGATATCTTGTGTAGCAGACACGAGAACTTATGAGACCTTTTACCCCATCTTTAGAACATCAAGACAAAGGTCTATGTAAGTATTCAGCTGTCCAACTTTCATTCCGAAGTTTAGCCTTTATTTCGCTTTATTTGCCTGCATTTTATGTAGTTTATGCATTTTATTGTAGGAATAAATTATGGGAAAACACTTCATCGTTTAAGTTTTAATACCACCATATGCTCAATTGCTCATAGCACGTTTAATAATAGAGAATCTGTTGGTTGTCAATATTATGTAACATAGCAAGTCTGACATCTGTAGTAACATTCAGAGTAATTATAAGACATACATCAATGTATGTTAGCCTAGGGCCCTATATAAACCCTACCCGTCTGTATTAATATTATCAGGTCAAGTCAGGCCACCTTTGACGGTTTAGAATATTGATCCAAGATAAATATGTTAAACTAAATCATTTAAGCACTTTTTAGTGCTCTTATTAGATTTAAGTAAATGGATGAAGGATGAAAGACAGACCAATGATCTTTCGAGAGTCAAATAAGGATTGTCAGGACTAGTTTTTACATATTCTTGGTAATTTTATTCTTTTACTCAAACCCATCATAGAAGTCTAAAATTTTTAAAAAAATTCAAATTCTTAATATGGCATAACTAGCAATCAGCACCAGTTGCTTCATCAACTTTGAGTCCCATAATACCATCATATCTAGGGCAGGGCGACCAGGGCCCGTGCCAGGGGCACAATTCGAAGCTAATGGTCTATGTTAGCACTTAGGTACTTCGTCTTAAATAGGTACATATATAGAAAACAACACTTGAAGTAAAAAATTTGTCATTACTTATTCCACTGGATCGTCGTGCTTAAGTATTCAGTATGTATGTGGAAGTTAGTAGTTGGCTCGTGCCCTAAACATCATCCTCTTGAGTAATAGCTATCACTATACGCTCGTTGCATAATGTACCATTTAATTATAACTATAGTTTGGCCCATTGGTAATACAGCGATATAAAAAAGCGCGCAAAAAAAGGTAAAGAGTACCGACCGTCTTTGGTTAATGTACCGCCCGCCGCTCCACGTTGTCTATCGCTAATCCACGTTGACCACATAATTTATTCTAACCTATCATAATTCCGATAGAGAAAATTTCTTCCAATTATATTCAGTGGGAGTGCCCTACATTGTGTTAGGAAATATGTGACCATTTTTTTGTGATCATAATAAAAGAAGCCCAACACTTTTATGGCCTTTTATGTAAATAGACTGAAATTGATACATGGTCGGTACCCTTTACGTTTTTTTGCGAGCCTTTTTTATATCACTGTATTAAATGTGGGCCCTACTATACCCGTGGTATTAATATTTAAGTTTTAATATTATTATTTGGGGACGCAAAATTATATGCTTCCTCTGGGCTCCAAAGTTTCTAGCTACGATGCTGCATAATGCATTCCCCTTGATCCCCCCATTCGATGAATTAGTTCCCAATTTTGATGCCATTTATGTGAATCTGACAAATATGTTTCCGAGTCTTCTCTATCCAGTTGTAATGGTCTATAATTATTTCATTACAATAACTATTTACCATTTTCCTTACCTACTTAAAATTTTTAATGATAATACCTTTATCGATAGTATTTTATTTATCTACCTGGAATGCCTGAAATGCCTGGAATGTCACTTTCTTCGAGTAGTGTTATATCTGTTATCATTTTTTCTTCTACATTTCAAATTGTTTTTGTTTGTTCCCATTATTTAGAGCTGATAAATTAGAAGTACTATTATAATATTATAAAATTCCAAAATTAATTAATTGAGAGCTACTATGTATTTAGTGCTAAAATGCTAATCTTGAACGAATCAGTATGATAGTAGTGTCAAAACTGGATTTTATAAAGTACCTACCAGTAATCAAACATCTCCTTCAGTATAAGTGTAGCTTCGCTTAAAAAATTGTTATGCTTCTATAAACTGATCTGATTTGCGTAGGTTTTACCGCAAGAAAATCAAGGAGGATTAGATATAGTGGAAAGGCTCTTAAAATCAAAATGTATTTTCCGTTTCAGCACTCGCTGAGGGTCGTTTGCCAAAATCCCTACTACCACCCTCACCGGGAATTTCAAACTTGGGGGCTATTAAACCAGCGCTTACTGCCGATTGGGTGCGTTACTAAATTCTCCCACTATTACTCTTACCGGAAAATTTAAACTCGCAGACATCGAGCCTGTGCTACTAGCTTTCTAAACAATTGAAGAAAAAGGAAAGGAAAGAATACCCAAGTGCCTGGTTTTATAATGGCAGTTTTTTATACAGTATAAACCCACATTGAAAACCACTGCCTAAGGCAGGGATTCCCAACAAGATTTTTTTCAAGGACCCCCTCATCAGTCGCTATACAGACAAGGACCTCTTAAAAGCTTAAATTCTTCTTAAAATGAAGATTATGTAGAATCTACCACTGCAAGTCAAGTAAAATAAAAAACAATTGAATATCTCAGTACATTTCGCGGACCCCCAAGACATCGTCCGCGGACCACCTGTTGGGAATCCCTGGCCTAAGGAATCACTACTTCCACATCCGAATTTCCTATCTAACAAAAAAAAAAATGTTGATACTATTATTTGCACTCCGCTGTGATGTGGAAATAATTGTTCATAAAACTTTAATAATGTAATATTTGAAATCGTTGATCCCAGAAACCCACAAAACGATAGGCACACGGTATTGGAGGTGGCAGAGGGGAAGCTGATGCAAGAAAAAAATTTGAAGCCTTTAGCATACATATAGCAAATCACAATTTTATTCGTTCGCTGCTGACCTGACCTGACCTGACCTGACCTGACCTGACCTGACCTGACCTGACCTGACCTGACCTGACAGTACCCTGTTGCTAGCCCGGTATTTTAGTTTCTTAAATGATGATATTCCACAAAATGCTTCTATAGCTGACAGATAACAAGTTCCTATACAAATATGTTACGTGCACTGAGCACTATAATATGAAAATAAAAAAATTTAAAATGTTCACATGCATACGGTTCAGATGGCGCATCTATGTCACGCGCACGTGACAGCTATAGCTCATGACTCATCAGTGAGTCATACACAGTGAACATGTTAATGAGTTGGGAGCTGTAATGGAGGTGAGAGAGGGGATGGCTGAAGCCGACAATAATTTTGACACCTTTGGTTCTTGTATACAAAATCACAATTAAATTTTTTTACTCCCTTTAACAATGGGATGGGAAAACCTTAATCTGCTTATTTCCAAACCAGGCTAATCCAGAAACACTATTTGAAATCTGGTATCAGTAAGATGGAGGTCCACGTCACTATGCAAAACATCGAGGAAAACATTCATTGGAAAATTCTATTTAAAAAAATTGAAACAACATTATATATCAAAAATATGGTAGATGTTGAAAATACATCACACACGAAACCTACAAAAACTTTTATTATGGTTATTTTTTATTCCTACTTAGGTATATTTTAGTCAGAAATTAAATGCTCAGACACATTTGCCCATTCCTATATATTTATATATTTTTTGCATATACTGGCAACACACTGATCACTCTAGCCATGAAGAGAAACTTAAACTTTGGCATCAGCCACCCCCATTAAGTCATGCACACTGAGCACTACTCCCATTATTAAAGGGAGAAATTGTGATTTAGTGTATACAAAAACTAAAGGTCTCAATATTTTTGTTAGCATCAGCCTACTATCACCCCTAGTTGACAAAGTATTTATCGACTTCATTTCCGGATAAAACTGATTCGTTTATTTCATGGTCTAAATGCGCTTTATTTGGATGAAATTTATTTGTGGACAATATCCTTATCGATTTTTGCTAATATTGTGATTTAAAGTTGTTATTATTATTATTAGGAATGCGAACAGATTTGGAAAGACCAGTACTCTCCATGAAGGATAATGGTCTCTTCCAGGGTAGATTCCATAGTTTCTCCGACTGTAAAAATTATCTGTGGAGATGCCTATACCTTGATGCTCCTAGTGGTACACAATGGAGTATTTTCCATTTTTTTAAAATTCAGTTTTGGTGATATATAATCTTATTATTTTAACAATTACTGCATAATAAATTTAAACCGAAACAATGATTTCTTAAATTTAAATAAGAAATAAGAATACGCCCATCTAGACACAGATTTCAAATGATTTTATTTGGAGGGAAATAATTTAACCAATAATAGACAACTTTCGCTTAGACTGTAACTATCTTATATGAATGTCAAATTTGGTCCTTTCCTTTGCACAAGAAGTGTGACACTAATTGTAAGTGACAGAGATGGCATCAATGCGGGTATCAAGTTAAAGAGAGACAATCTTACACCAGTGCAGCTACACTTTTACGGCTCGTGCACCGTTTGACAGCTTGGAGGTCACACAACTCTTAACCTCAATCATTCTTCTTTTAGTGCTGTCCCCTTAACAAAGGTTAGCGTTCATTAATAAATGCAAAATTCCTAGCTGTATTTTTTTTAATTTTTGCGTGCTATCAATTAGTAAAGTATGGGGCTCGTGCACCGTTTGACAGCCGACATTCTTGGAGGTTACACAACCTCGTTAACCTCAATCATTCTTCTTCTTTTAGTGCTGCCCCCTTAAAGGGCTCGTGGACCGTTTGACAGCCGACATTTTTGGAGGTAGGAGAAGGAGACACAACCTCAAATTTTCCGATTTCTCCATATGCAATTTGTAGTTTTCTTGTGATTGTGCATTGTGTCTCGTTCTCCTCCCTCCAAAAATGTCGGCTGTCATACGGTGCACGAGCCCTTTAAGGGGACAGCACTAGAAGAAGAAGAATGATGAGGTTAACGAGGTTGTGTGACCTCCAAGCTGTCAAACGGTGCACGAGCCCCATTGTGTATTTACCTAACCTAACCTAACCTAACCAATAATAGACAACTTTCGCTTAGGCTGTAAGTATCTTATATGAATGCCAAATTGTATATTTACATTACATTATTTTACCTATAACATTTCTATTTTGCTCAATCTCTTGAAAATCAATAAATATTATATACATGTATTTAGAAGGAATTATTATTTAGAAGTTATCTTGAAAATGTAAACAAAACTCATGGCGAGAATTATGTAGCAATATTGTGTAAAAACTGCTCTTCCAATTTTGCTTGCGTGCTGTCAGTTGTCACTTCTTGTCACAATACAAGTGAAAGAAACATATTGGTTAGATTTATTTGTTGTTTATATGGCGTTTGATTTTGTTATTTTATATTTTATCATTAAACTATTAATATAAGATGGAGTTGAGGTTGAAAGGAGATTCATACAATTTGCCCAAAGTTGATTATGACATGATAAATTCTTTCTATAAGCAAAATTTGAATTTTTGAAGGGAGGAATCAGAAATATCGGAAGCTTGCCACCAAGTTCTACGAATATTCATATTTTTAGGAACAGTTAAAAAAAAATTCCGGAGCTCTTACATTGGTATTTCCACAACTTTTTATAAAACACTTTTTAAATGATACCGTGTGTGTAGTTGCGGGCTAAGCATGGGGAGTCGAATTACAACATCGTGTGTGCCAGCTGGCTGAAATGAAATAACAGAGCTGGAATGCTCCATCGATGGACGAATTTACGGCTGCCGGTGTTGTCATATTTCTCGCGCTACGTGAATGTACATGCCTAATGGGAAATTACACGCACGGTATTATCTGTTATTTGTAAATTACAGCAAATACCTCTATAAAAGAAATTGAAATGCTTCAAATCAACGCGACGTTAGAACACGTCTGTTATTTGACTAGCCATTCACCTTGTTGCCATATATTGCTAAATATGTTTTTAAAAACCTAATCGGCATTAAAAATTATTTAAAATATTTTATAATTCATCCTATTACTATTATTTTTTACATCACAAAATTACATTTTGTGGATGAATATATTAAAATTGATTTAATAAATAAGCTTTATACTTCTGTTTTCTTCAATTATCTTTACTAGAACTAGAGAAGAAATTTCAAATTGACAACACCACACTGTTTTGTATAAAACCATTCTATCAACAAATCGACACAGACTAGCTACATCATCGACAGATTACTTACGTCACCAATTTAAAACTCTTTTCGCGGAAATCTGTATTGGAAGGCTTGTTTATACATATCCTATGATATTATTCAATAAAAAAAGAAGTAGGAAATACCCCATTGCATAGAATTTATATCTATAGAGAAAATAACTTGCACTGATAGATTTAGTGATAAGTCTCTCTTACTATACTGATTTTATTTAAATTTTTTATTTCTTCTTCTAGGACAGGAAGACTATGACAGACTTCGTCCATTGAGTTATCCACAAACTGATGTCTTCTTAGTTTGTTTTTCTGTTGTTAGTCCGTCCTCATTTGAAAACGTCAAAGAAAAGGTAAGTTTTCGCCTTTAATTTTATCATATATAGTGAAATAAGTGTTAACAAGAGGGTTAAATACATGTCATTTTATATTATAATATATTTAGTAAGCAAATGATTATAATTTTAAAAAAATTGCAGTATTATTTATGTTACTTGTTATTCATCGTTAGTACTGGGATTGCCCAAATGTGAATTGAATAAGGAAAAGGCCGTCATGTATACGCGATGTGATTAGAAAGTAATGGCAGTAATAAACTTGACAGTTTGCTCCAGAAAATACCAAATGTAGCTTTAAACTAGATCTCAGTTATTGAAAGTAAATTAGTTTTTTTAGGTATAACTGCTATATTTTGAATTTAAATCGTCTCCCAATTATATCGGGTTGGTTAGTGAAACGCTCGTATTATCGTGTCTTTGGAATCCTATTAAAAGATGCAAACAGGGGCGAGCGTAGGTAAAGGCGGCTTGAATGTACACGTATTTCGATACTTACAGTGAAGCAACGTTCAGCGCAGTTAGTATGTGGATGGGTAAAACCCATCTTGAAAAACACAGCGATTTCTTCCCACCTTCTAGCAGTTTGTATTTCGGTGTACACATAGAAGCTATGTAATTAGAGATGGGGATTATGTAGTGGATATACCATCCTTTGGAGTGGATGTAAAGCAGTCTGTTAAATGTTAGGCAAGTAAAAGATCCTCACTCTTATCACGAGAAGAGGTTCGGCAAAATTTCCAGGTTGGGGGTAGTTCGTCTCCTGGCATCAGTGATAGGCATTAGTAGCGGAAATAGGCCGATGTTGAATAAAAAAATAATTAAAAAAAAAGATGCAAACCTCCTAATGTACATTTTTTTAATTTTTAAATTCACTGATGGATTTTTCTGGTTTTTCTCGGTAGCAATAGTATAAGTACTTCGATATTATCAGGCTATTTAATAATAATAATAATACTAATGTTTATTATTACATTATTATATTAAACATTTCAATTTAAAAAATGTACAAAAACAAAAATACTAAATATATTGACGAGATTTTTGCCAGCCCCTCGTTGAGAGGGGCAATTCGGTGTTTTCACAAATTTTAAAATCTCATTGACTGCGAAGGTAATACTTAATTATAACTAAAAACATTTGAATTTCCACAACCAGTTGAGTAATATCCAAGAAAAAGTATTTTTAAATTTTTAAAATTTTACCGCCCAAAACACTAAGCTATAATGTTGACGTTATCGGTCATAAACACCTAACCTCAAACATACATATTTTTTAAAAATTTCCGAATACTATGTCACTATTATGAAAATTTCCGCTTGGTTCTCGTACTTTCAACTAAAATCTTGTTCAATGTAATGTTCATAAAGTTTTAAATATCTTCTCCCAATAAAAGAAGGCGATTTTTGTAGGTTGGAAATCCAACCTATAATTAGTAGCCCATTTTTAGTAATCAACAATATTGAGATATCATATGCGTCAATTTTTAAATGTTTGCCTGGTTTCAAATGAGAAGTGCGGATATAATCATTAAAAAAGACAATAATCTTAAAAAAACCTAAAAGTTGAGGTTATGTTAATGCAACCGATGACATCACAGCCCGGTTTGTATAATACTTGTTCAGTTATTCAGTTTTGTTATTTGTTTGTTGAAATTTTAAATTGATAGATGAAAGAATGGTGTTTAAAAATTGGTAAGTGCTTTAATGTATGGAGTACTTCATTTAAATAATATCAGAAAAGCAAATTTGCATACAGTGAAAACACCTAATTATAGCATTTATAGCTATTTTTTTTTTAATCTATTTATTTAACGTCGGCCTATTTCCGCTACCAGGGCCTATCACCGACGCCAGGAGACGAGCTACCCCCAACCTGGAAATTTTGCCGAACCTCTTCCCTTAAGAAGAGTAGGGATCTTTTACTTGCCTAACATTTTATAGACAAGGGACCGCCTGCTATACATCCCCTCCGAAGGATGGTATATCCACTACGTAATCCTTGTCTGAAATTACGTAGCTTCCGCGTATACACTGATATACAAGCCGCTAGAAGGTGGGACGAGAATGCTGTATTTCCCAAGATGGGTCACCCATCCAAGTACTAACCGCGCTCGACGTTGCTTCAACGGAATATCGACTGATATTCACATTGAAGTCGTCTCTACGCTCGCCCCCAATTATAGCTAGAAAATTAACTTATCTTTTATAGATTGTAAAGAGTATAATGTTTACATGTAGGTTTTATTTTTATCATATACCCAATAACAAGATTTGTCCAGTTCCAATTTCTCGATTGTTTTTAGGAATAAAAATTTAAAATTTGGTAATATAATTATTATGTGCAAAAAGCATATTTTTGGTGGAAAATTTCCTTTTCGTTCCACCTAAAAGCAATATCACTTTTTGACTGTATATATTTTTGCATATTTGGATTCTTTATGAAATCCTTGTTATGATGCATTGCAAATAAACTCATAATTTGGTCAATGGGCGTTGAATATGATATATTAAATAAAGTACTCTTTTTTATTGTAGCATTTAAATAAAAGTTTATTTCATGCTAAAATCGCTGTTTTGAATTGAAATACTATTTTTCGACAAAAAAAAATTAAATGGATTTAATTCAGTTTACTTTTTTTATTAACCAGCAAAGCCCAAAACAATAAACTTTCAAATGATTTGATTTCAATTTAAAAATGAAAAGTTAATATCACAAATTATATTGCCAAATTTCATATTTTTATTTCTAAAAACAATCTAGAAATTGGAAGGAAACTAATCTCCTCAGTCAGTATACCTACATATTTTTGTTATTTTATCTTAGTGTAAATATTAGATAAACTCATATTTCATTCAATTGTATTATTTTTACTCACATGTGATGATTGAGGCAAATAATATTACGTTTTAATATTATGTATTTTTTTGCTGTTCTTTTATTTTTGGATGCGATGTGAGAGGAAAGGAAAATCATTCTCTGTTAGAAATAAATGAAATAATTATAAATGTTTGAAATTTCAGTGGGTCCCTGAAATTACACATCATTGTCAGAAAACACCATTCTTGTTAGTTGGCACACAGGTGGACCTTCGTGATGATGGAGCCACCATAGAAAAATTAGCTAAAAATAAACAAAAACCCATTTCCATAGAACAAGGTACAGTGTACATTTTTTTCATCCGATATTTACAAATGTCAACTTTTATATTATATAAATAGTCCAGTCTGTAAGAGTTATTTCAATTAAGATGAAGTTGACACCACCCAAGGAACAATTTAAAAGTCATTTGGACTTGAGGAGGTTTTAAGAAAGGTTTGTCAGGGTTAGGAAATAGTCTTGTGCTTTATTGATGTAGTTAAGGACTTTTAGGCTTCAAGTATAATATGATAAGTTTTAAAGCATTCTGTAAGACCTAATTATAAAGCTAATTTGCTTCTAGGATAATATGTATTTATAATGGGTTTATCATACCTACATAAAACTCTCCATAAAGCTAATTAGTTTTATTAGCGTCTTAAATTCCATTTAGATTTAAAGAAGCTTTAAATTATTCTTTATGGTTATAACATATTTGCAATAAATGCATTTTAAATCCTTTTTAAAACTAGACCTTTTCAATGCCTATTAGTACTTATTAAAGGCCATTACAAAACTAGACTCTTAAAACATCCTTGACAAATGTTGTGATGAAACCGTTATGAAGAAAAAAAGGCCTCTATAAATCTAAAAGACAAATTTTAATTCCATAAAACACTTTCTAAAACCTCAATAAAACATTTATTATCAAAATAATAAACGATATGTCTGCCTGAAGTGTCGTTGATGCATGTGTGTACACGTATATTTAGAACACATACGCGTGCGTCACACTGTCAAATTATTCTGAGGTTAAGTTTTAAGTTTTTTGTATCAAATGATAACGGTTCTTCTTGGAGGCAGTTCTTTTAAATCCCAAACGTTTTATTACAGCTTTTATCAAGCCCATGTGATCTTCGCCAAGTGCATTTGCATTTATGTAAGGAAGGGATTATTTGTGATCGTATACAAAAAGACTAAAAGGACGTCATTTGGAGTAAATGTTCTAGGTCATTACCATTATTAGAATATATAGTTTAATGAGAGGATTGTAAAATGACAATTAGGTTTTTAGTTGGCCGGCCATGTTTTTCTTGTTATATAAAAATATTCAAGGTCAATCCCACAATTATAATTATTAATAATTATCACTTTTTCTTCAACAAATTAAGGTAGAATTACAAGAAACGACTGAAAATTACTGTGGGAACCGAGAAGCAGCCTACTTTTTTAAATTTGCTGATTACGCATCTGCAAATTTTGTATGGATATTAAAATCGTTAATATTTCTGAGGCGCCCTTGTTTTTTGGGCCTTTCTTTTGTAGTTTTAACGATAAACTGCCGTTGGTTTTAATTTTTTTGTCATACCTGATGTCTTTTTATTACCTTTTAAATCGGCCTTAGAGAGGTTATAGTGCCACTCTACGCTTTATACATTTCAAATTCTATTTTATCTTCAATAAGTCTGATAGTGTGCTTAAATCAGTGTAGAAAAAATAATTGCAATAAAAAATATTTGGATTCCCTCGTGGACATTCTTATAGCTTCTCAGTTCTAATATGGACTTATAAGAATTTTAAAAACCAGTTTTAAGGTAGCCTTCTAGGTATTTTCTAGAAATGCAGGCAGCTAATAAAAAAACGCTTCCAACAGCTTTAAAATACGTTTTAAGAAAGATTTTAAAGCGGCCCGAACAAGGTTTTCAAGAGCGGTACTATGCCTCACTAAGGAGTTTTATGATGGAATTTAAAAAGTCCTTAACAACCTTCATAAGAGTGGGCCCTTTTTAGTCTACAAGTCGCTTTATGATGGTATTAAGGATATTGTTACAGCAAAATAGATTTTTCAAGGCATTTTATAAATAGTTTTATATTTTGTATATATTTAAGAAACCAAAATTGTTCCTTGGGCATGCCGTTTTGATAAGATTGTGTATGCAACTCCGAGCTGTGTTGACCTGGTGGGAACGCCGCCATCTTGAAAAATGGTTGAGTTTCGTATTTTTTTTAAATATCTTGCTTTCTGCCAGAGTTGTAAAAAAAACACAGGCATTGTTTTGTAGAACTTGAAATTCTGTATAATTTTTACCGTTTTATTTTTTTCATGGGATTAAAATTTTACGAATTATAACACGAGAAAGGTAAAAATAAATGGGTTAAATAATAATGTTTTCTTCTTTTTTGCATCTTTGGTAGGCCTACGTTCAAAATAGGTATTATCAGTTTGTAGAGCATGTAAGAAATGTACAAATATATACTTTTTTAGCATCTACAGTGTGTCCCGTTTTTCATGGTAATAACTTCTTAGCTCGATTATTAGTCATCTAATTTCAACCAAATGGTCGGTATCGAAAACCTTTATTATATACGTCTTTTTCGAGTAAAACAAAACTTATTTCAGTCATTGAAGTGTTTTATTGAAAAACCAATTTAATATTATATTAGAACCCCTGTATTCAAAATTTTACGAAATCCTGAATTATGATTTTCGAATTACGGCTCCCTGAAAATAACATTTTTTGAATATTAAATGATTAATAACTTGTAAACAAATTGTGTTTTGAAAAAAAGGTTTTCTTTATTTTGAATTTAAATTCACTTTTTCTAAAATCCAGTGTCATCGGTACTTTGAAATTTCAATTTTCATTGAAAAATTACCAAAAATTTTGAACCAGCAGCCTTTTAAATTATTCGGGCATTGCCAAATTTGAAAGTATTGACGACAGTGACTGATAGAAAAAGTGATTTCAAATAGAAAATGAGGAATGCCTTTTTTTTCTTAAAACAATTCGCTTTCAATTTATTAATTATTTGATATTCAATGTTTTTGGTAATTTTTCAATGAAAATTCTTGGCCTACGAAATGTGAAAGTATTGAAAGTATCGATGATTGAATAAAAATATTTTTTTCAAAAGAAGTTTTTATTAATTGTCAAGACATATACTACTCGAAAAATATAATGTCATATGACATGGCCGATGGGTGAAAGAAGGCCCATATCTACCATTTTGAGTAATTTCGAAAAAAAAAATTAAAGGACACCGCATGTTTTCTAGGTAAATTGGTGGCCTGTTGAATTTGATGAAATTTTGATATGTTGTAGTTCAACTGATTCTAAGCAATAAGTTCCTCTGGAAAAAATTGTGGACAGTTTCTCCGATAGATGGCGCCGAAGACTGGACCTACCCCTTGATACTATACCACAATTTCTCAAAACTACTGCAGTTATTGAAATGATAACTGCTGGAGATGAATAACCAGACTGTTTACCATTATTTGGTCTTAGATTGATGTGCCTGAACTTCGGTGTTGCCCGAAATGACGTCAAATCGCGTTTTTTCGAATGGACAACACCCGTTTTACTTCAATTTAATAATCATATATATGAGTAGCTTTATTAAAATTCACTATCTAGTAAATAAATAAGTACGTGCATTGGCTGATCGAACATTGATGCTAACTTGATACCGGGTACATCATAATCTTAGTACAAAACAGAGTTGATTTTATTTTTCAAGATTTAAAATTGCAGTTGTGTCTAGAGAATGAAAGCTAATTATTCGTGAGACCTTTAAGTAGAATCGGCAGTTTTTGTTTATTTACAATACATTAAACCTTATTATTTTTAGCAAAAATTGCATAGTTGATTATTTTAATTTTTTTAAATATTTATTTATTTTAATCATTCTTTAATAGAAATCAAACCAAAAAAAAAACTTTATTTCAAATTAATTAAACCTTATTCATACAGAAAATAAATCCTACGTATGGCATGTTAGGTTTTATAATAAGAACTAGAATGGGCTAAAGCCCATTCTATCTCCTGCGGAGGGCTTGAGTGCTTCGCAATCAATTTTTCGTTTCAATCAATTTAAAAGTTTTATGAAAATTTGTCTTTTTTCCGTATATTTGAAATTTCTTTAAAATTTGACATATTTCCAAAAATTTAACATTTTTTAATAAATTTGACATTTTCTAGAAATTTTACATTTTTTAAAAAAATTTGACATTTTTTTGAAATTCCCTACATTTTTTTAAAACTGACATTTTTGAAGATTTGACATTTTTTAAAAATTTTGACAATTTTTAGAAATTTTATTTTTAAAAATTTGACATTTTCTGAAAAGTGACATTTCTCCGAAAATTTGACATTTTCCCGAATTTTTGACATTTTCCTGAAAAGTGACATTCCTCCGAAAATTTGACATTTTCACGAATTTTTTACTTTTTTCTGAAAAGTGACATTTCTGTGAAAATTCGACATTTCTAGGAAAATAAAAAAAAAAAAATTCGTGACCAGTCTTGTACAAATATTTTTTTGATATCATCGGTTCGCCCGTTATAAGAATTTTACGTTTTTGTGACGTCATCAAGACATAGGTCTATTTTTCATTCATTCGGATTCCGTCTTTCTTCAATAATACGTTCATCTGTTGTAAGAATTTTTCATTTCTGTGACGTCATGTGACGTAGGTGTATTTTTGATTCACTCGGATTTCGTTTTTTCTTTAATAGTGCCATCTACATTTCAAATATGAAGTCAGTAACTCTATCCGTTCGTGCGTAGTAAGAGTTTTTCATTT
Organism: Rutpela maculata; assembly: GCA_936432065.2. NCBI lineage: Eukaryota > Metazoa > Arthropoda > Insecta > Coleoptera > Cerambycidae > Rutpela > Rutpela maculata. Next base: position 34,126,798 of record OW386287.2, on the reverse strand, counting down.
TTGTGACGTACGTGTATTTTTGATTCACTTGAATTTCGTTTTTCTCCAATAGTGCCACCTATGTTTCAAATATGAAGTCAATACCCGTTCTACCCGTTCGTGCGTTGTAAGAATTTTTCATTGTTGTGACGTAGGTGTATTTTTGAGTCACTCGAATTTCGTTTTTCTTCAATAGTTCCACCTACGTTTCAAATATGAAGTCAATATCTGTACCCGTTCGTGCGCTGTAAGAATTTTTCATTTTTGTGACGTGGGTGTATTCTTGATTCACTCGAATTTCGTTTTTCTTCCACAGTCCCACCTATGTTTCTAATCTGAAGTCAATGTCTCTACCCGTTCGTGCGTTGTAAGAATTTTTCATTTTTGTGACGTAGGTGTATTTTTGATTCACTCGAATTTCGTTTTTTTTTTTTTATTGAGGGTGCTTATGCAGATCGACAGTTTATACAATTGTCCTTGGTTTCAATCTGCATCGCGCAAAAACACGAAACAAATGTCAATTTAGAGAAATCGCCCTGTATATGACTTTTTATCGCCTCGAAGCTTGACAGCAGTGGATGAATCTGATTGGACATTTCAGAAAAATCGATATTTAGCTATGATGTAGGCACGGTCGGGATAAAAATGAATTTAAAAAAGCCTCCACTTTGGCCGTCCGCAGTTAATTAAACCTTGGGGTATATAAATAAAAAAACAAACTTTTAGTTAATTTGTACAAATTTGTTAGGGCGAAGTTTTTTGGCCTAGGAGCTACCGTTTAGGAGTTATGGAGGTTTTAAGCGAAAATTGTACCATTTTGAGTCGTGCATCGCCACATATTTGGGTCGATTTCTCCGAAACGAATATATTTAGGACAATTCTGATGGAACTGGGCGATTCCTCAAGAAATTATCTGGACCCTTGCGAAAATTTATTTTTGAGCTAGCTGCAGCCGTTTCCGAGATATAAACGAATAACGACGAAAAAAAAGTAGCGTTTTGGAGCCGAAAAAGTGCAAAAACATGCAATCTTAAAATGTTCATATTGTTCGAAATACATAGTTGATCCGCATCATAAATTTCATAGGGCAAATAGAAAATTTGGCCCGGCACGAACGAATGAAAAGTGACTTTTTTTGACATTTCAACAAAATTGCAAAATACGACATGACAAAGGGAGCATCGTGATAGAGCACCTTACGCTTGCGTAAAATGGTGAACTTCGCCTGTACCATATGTGTATTGGAATGTACCTTTAATTTTTTTTCAATCTTGGTAAATAAAGACATTATTATTATTATTATTATTATTATTATTAATAAAAATTGAGGGTAGCAAAAATTCGTCCAGAAAGACGGACGAATTTTATCAGTTAATTAAGAAGTTAATCGTTAAATGGAATCGACAAAATATATCCTAATCCAGTAAGCATTTTATTGTGTGTCCATCAATACCGTTCCGCGTCCAAAGAATTAAGCGCGAAAAAAGCCTTTGCTTCAGTAAATTTGGAAAGAGTAAGGGGCTCAGCCCTCTCAGATTTTAATATATGTTAATGACTTACTTTGAAACTTATGCAACGCATATACACATGTATATCTAGTTAATTTTTTTTTTAACTGTTTTTAATATAATCTGCCATTGTTTCATCCAGCCTTTCATTGGTAAGGGAGGAATACTGTTCTTTGTTAATTAATTTGAAATAAAGTTTTTTGGTTTGATTTCTATTAATGAATGATTAAAATAATAAGGTTTCATGTATTGTTAATAAACAAAAACCTGCGTATTCTACTTAAAGGTCTCACAAATAATTAGTTTTCATTGACTAAACACAACTGCAATTTTATATCTTCAAAAATAAAATCAACTTTGTTTTGTACCAAGATTATGATGTACCCGGTATCAAGTTAGCATCAATGTTCGATCAGCCAATGCACGTACTTACTTATTTACTAAGATAGTGAATTTTAATAAAGCTACTTATATATAATTATTAAATTGAAGTAAAACGGGTGTTGTGCATTCGAAAAAACGTGATTTGACGTCATTTCCAGCAAAACCGGAAGTTCAAGCACATCAATCTAAGACCAAATAATGGTAAATAGTCTGGTTATTCATTTCCAGAAGTTATCATTTCAGAAACTGCAGTAGTTTGGAGAAATTGTGGTATAGTATCGAGGGGTAGCTCCAGCGTTCAGAGCCATATATCGGAGAAACTGTCCATAATTTGAAGTGTTTCCAGAGAATTTTATTGTTCAGAATCAGTTGAACTACAACATATCAAAAATTCATCAAATTTGACAGGCCACCAGTTTACCTACAAAACGTGCGGTGTCCTTCAATATACGTTTTTCTTCAACTATTTATCAATATTAGAACAATTTCTGGTGAGTCATGGCACACTAGATTGAAAATTAAAATTTGCTGCAAAAATTTCAAAATACCGGGCCGAGTCACGAACTTAGCTATGCGGAATGCAGATGCAATACGATGCTTGATTTCCCCTGCCTATAACTCCAAGAATATTAATAGTACGTAAAAATATGTCTGAACCATTTCGATAGAGAAGTTACTTATCTTTAAATTTGACAACCATCTTTTTTTAGATAAGACCGTTCAGAACCGAGATATTGGCAAAATAATGATTTTTAAGTGATATTCCCCCAACATTGGAGGTGTTCGGGGGGGGGGATTAATATGTCTAAAAGAGGCCTATAATGAACTTGTTCCAACAGTAAAATTTTTTGTCCGATTTAAAATGAAATTTACGCATCCTGAACTCCGTGACAACTAGCCTATTTTACCTCTTTCACGCTATAAATCTTAAAATAATAATCCTATGAAAGAAAGTAAAAGTGTCGAAATTAAAGAGAATTTCAAGCTCTACAAAACTTGTGCATGATGAAATTCATTTTCATTATAATTATTTCAAGACATCTAGTCTGAACTATAAATAGTTGAAATTTTTTTAAAGCTAAGGCTTAAATTAGGATTATTTCTTTCAGGTGAAAAGTTGGCAAAAGAGTTAAAAGCAGTCAAATACGTAGAATGCTCTGCATTAACACAAAAAGGATTGAAGAATGTTTTTGATGAAGCAATTTTAGCAGCCCTAGAGCCCCCAGAGCCAGTTAAGCGTAAAAAGTGTGTCATCTTGTAAATCGACAATTTTTTCCCATAGAAAAAGTTTCATCAAGTATTTTGAAAACTGTTTAAGACGGGGACTAAAGTATTTTTTCATCCAGCTTATTTATTATTACTCCTACAAGTAATTTTAGCTTTCTTTTGTTGCTTTTAAAGACAATACAATTTTAAATGTTCCTGTTGTCTCGTCTTAGACCACCATTTTTATTGTTTTCTTCCAGTAAGCTCAAACAAGCGTAAATTTACTACATTCCTATCAGGAATGTAATAAATTTTTATCTCATACAAACCAAAACCAACAAATCGTTGGAGAGATTAATATTCAGTCTCATTTTAAGAAGTTGGACCTTAAAATTCTGCAGTTGTAAATTCTTGTTTATGAATGCAAAGGTGTCAGTATTAAAATAGGGGCAACGATAAATAGCACAACCTAAACTGCCAAACAGATTTGGCAATATAAATAAGTATTTATGAGAGCAGAACGTAATGTAGGTTAAATCCTTAAAAACGAATTGTTTTAAATGTATTAAGGACAATACTCGAGCTAATCTTGTATTTTTATAGCTTCAGTTTATGTTCACAATAGGTTTCATTTAGGTAAAAATGGTGCTAACTTTAACATTTTTCGAAGTATATAAGGAAGAAGAAATATATTTAAAACAATTTATTAAAACAGTTAAAATCTCAATTATACAAAATGTATCAAAATATAAACTTGAAGAATGAGTTTTAACTAAAATATTTAATAATTTTTTACGCTAGTGCATAATTGTATATATATTTGAATGAATGGTGAAGTGAAAATGGTATAGTAACTCAGTTGCATTTAAATTTTCCAAAAATAAGATTTGGATTTATTTTCTCATTTAGTACTAATATATATTTTTATTTTATAATTGTGTGTACAGAGAACTGAATGAGGTATAATTTTAAGTATTCTAATACTGATATGATTATTTAATACGATGAATTAATAAACATTTATATGTAAATGGGGTTTTTATTTTACTCGTTACAATACATATTGACAATTGGAGTTTCTAGAGGAATCAGGATAGTCTCACATAGTAGTCGGAATCTGGAGTGCCAAGTTGGATCATAGCCTGCGCAAGATAGTTTTGAAAAAATTCGTACATTGGCTGGAATGGCCTTGCGAATCTGAATGTGAAGGGCGCCAGAATGGTGGCGATTGCAAAAAGGCATAACATTTTTTTTCCAAAAATATTTGTATTGTTTAATGTTTATTAATGTCATGTTCTCACCGCATTTACAGCCTTATTTTTTAACATTTGATGATTTTCAATCCAATAGAAAGCATATACTTTATTGGCTAACACATCAATGTTTCACAACTCAAGAGACATAGATGGTGGAAGTCATCCACTATAGCTGAGAGTTTTCTGACACACAGTATAGCAAACAAAAATTAAGGGTCAAAAACCAAATTTATTTATGACGTGAGCAACTGGGAAGTTGTTTGCAGCAGATCATTGGAGGGAAACTAGGACGCTAATACAACAAAACTGACAAAAAATATGTTATTGTTAATAATTTAAGAACATATGCTCAGGGTCATAGCAATTTTTCAGGTTTTCCAGGACTAAGAAGGTTTTTTTTTCCAGATCTGATAATTGTTGAGCGGGGGAGGGGGGACACACTGTAGCATCACTAAATAATTGGCGCGAAACTAGAAGTAAAAGTACAAAAGTCTTTTTTTTTTTATGAGCGGTGGGGGGTAAAAAATTATAGACCAGGAGACAGCGACACATTTTTGGAACTCATACCATTAAAGCTGATTTTCACATAATATGTAGTAGTTTATTGTGTGTACATACACGAAACGGTCAATTGGCGCACTGGTGGGAAAAGCTGCTATTCGAGTAAATGAAAAAAATTTCACTTTCCTAGAAAATGCATGTAAATCTTAAAAAAAACAATTTTTCCCAGAAACCTTTGTTTTGAAGGGCCGAGATTAATGAAACATCTAGATAATACATGATATTAAGTGGACTTCGTATATGAGATCAATTTCAGTTAAATACCGATTAATTACGGTGACAAGATGGCGAAATTCTCCCAAAAAAAGGAAAGTAAAAAATTCTGCCCCTTCCAGTTTGCTTATTATTGCCGCAATTCAAAAAATAGAAAGAAGACTTAGCAAATTTAATTCTATTTAAATTCATAAGAGTAGTCTTTTGGCCTAGGAGCCAAGATTGAGAAGTTGCTGGCACTTTTGAAATAAAATGTGCGATTTTTTGCCGTACATCGCCGACATTTCAGTAAATATTTCCGAAACGAAAAAAAAATATATTGAAATTCTGGTAACAGCAAAAGGTTCATAATGAAAAATACTCGTTTGCCTTATTTTTTAATTCGAGCTAGCTCTCACCGTTTCAGAAATATCTGCGAAAAATAGTAAAAAATGGCTCGCATTTCGGAACCGAAATTGCAAAAACAGGCAATCTTGACATGTACATATTTTTCGAAAAACACAAGCGGGACAGGCATACGATGTTGCGACGTAAAGAGGAAGACCTAATTGTAAATTGCACGGCGAAATTCGGCTCGGCACGAACGAATCCAAAGTAGTATTTTGTGACATTTCAGAATATCGATATCTCTACAAATTCAGCTATGATGTATGCATTTTCCAGAAAGAAAAAGTCTCCACTTCAACCGCTCCTAGTTCATGCTTTTTGGAATATGACAGAAATTGAAAAAAAAAAAATTGGATAATTTAATTCTCTTCAAATTCGTTAAGGCGTAGTTTTTTTGCCTAGGAACCATCGTTTAGAAGTTATTTATTTATTTATTCGTTTGTATCAACAGTACATATGACCAATTACAGATACACTTTAAAAAAAAAAAAAACTACATGAAAGCATATGTATGCAGACACACCTACACACATACATAATCATATAAACATACATATAAAATTGCCTTAACCTAATAACGCACACACATGAAATACATTACATTTAGCTAGCATTTTCAAGATGATTAATTACATCATGTTTAAGACTAGATAAACTATAGTGCTGAAGGGGTCAACATTGCTTGTATACGTATTGACCAATGAACACATTCTAAACGGTGGACTGTTTTTGTACAAATTTGTCCTGGGAACATTTAAATAAAATAGGCTATTATTTCTTGTTATTATTGATGTACCTATTCTAAATGGAAGCTGAGCAAGGAAGTTTGTGTTATCAATAACTATAGACCTGTGTGCATCCTATCTGCAATTCCGAAATTATTTGAGTCGTTAGTTGAAAAAAATGTATCCGCTTCCTTAAGTAGTATCATAATTCCAGAGCAGCATGGATTCCTCCAAGGTCGATCTGTGGACTCCAATTTATATATCTATACCAACTTCATCGTTAAATCTCTGGTAAAAGGCGCTGACGTGCATGCGGTATACATGGACTTTAGCAAAGCCTTTGATAAGGTAAACCACTCTCTTCTTATAAAGAAACTCCATAAAATCGGAGTCGGTCCTCCTTTATTATCTTGGATTCAGTCTCTGAGAGAACCCAGCAGGTTCTTGTTGACGGATATACTTCGGAGACATTCTCCGCAACATCTGGAGTGCCCCAGGGCTCCCACATTGGTCCCCTATTGTTTAATTTATTCATCAATGATATTGCTAAAAATATTGATTGTGAATTTTTACTGTTTGCGAACGACCTGAAAATATTTAGTGATATTTATTCTCTGAATGACTGTGCCCAGATTCAAAAAAATCTTGATTCAATTTATTCATGGTGCGAAGACAACAACATGCATCTTAATGTTGATAAATGCTATTCCATGACATTCAGTCGCAGGTTGTTACCCATTCGTCCTGACTACAGTATTAATAGCGTGAGCTTGCATACATTTGTCAGATTTATGTGCTATAAACTGAGCACGAGGGGTATATTCTTAACCTGTGAGGAAGCAAAATCATATTTGGGAATTAGTTCCTTACATAGCAGGCGTCAATATTACGATGTTTGTTTCGCCTTCAAAGTCATTAATAACTACATCAGTTCTCCTGATTGCTTGGAGTCTATGCGTTTTAATGTACCATCTTTTAATACTAGAAATATATCCATTCTGTCTGTACCTTATTGTCGAACAACTTACGCTATGTTCAGTCCGGTGAATAGAATAAGTTCAACAGTCAACAAATACTGCACTGAACTTGACTTATTTAGTAAATCTCTTGGTGGCTTTAAAAACCAGGCGAAACGCGCCATACTGCAGTAATTTTTGTTATTGTTGTTATTTACTTTTAATCTTATCTTTGTATTTCGCTTTTTCTCTCTTTTAGGATTAGTATCACAATATGTAAATGTATTTATACGTAAATAAATAAATAAATTAAACCCTTTATTAATTTGAATACGTAAACATTATACACGCTACATATCTTCTAAATTCCAAGCTTTTATAATTAAAAATGTTTCTCAACTCTTCCTGATCATAACCTCTGGGTGGATAACTGCCATATAGAAACTTTAGAAATTTTCTTTGTACATTTATTTTTACTCCATACTGGGGGCACCACACAATACAGGCATATTCCAGTTTAGGAATAATGAATGCATTGTATAGCGCTTTATTGCATCAATGTTATTGAAACCTCTAGAACTTCTTATTACAAAGCCTAACATCTTATATGATTCACTGACAACTTTATCAATGTGTTCTGTAAAGTTTAGTTTTTCATCCAGTACTACACCTAGATCCTTCTTTCTAGTAAGTGCGTGATTGTTCAGTACATAGTCAAAGGTAATCACTTCCTTCTTACAGGAAAAAGACATTACAAAACATTTTTGAATATTAATAGTGAATTTATGATCTAAACACCATTGAGCTCTATTATTTAACTTAGTCTGTAAAGTACTACAATCATCAGTGTCATTTATACTTTGAAATAACTTGAAATCATCGGCATAGATCAGCCCTTGTGCTTGTCCTAAGTTGCAACCTAAGCCATTTATTACTGCTAAGAATAACAAAGGACCCAGGTTGGATCCCTGAGGGACCCCTGACGTTGGTGTGTATCGAAACGATCTATATCCTTTGATTTCAACATATTGCTATCTATTTAGTAAGTATGAAGTTATTAATAATATAATATTCTCATCAACCTCAAGCTGAATTAATGCCTGAACTACTTCATTATGACAAACTCTGTCAAAAGCCTTTTCCAGGTCTGAAAGATAACATCCACCTGTTGACCATGTCTGAAAGCTTCATGCACATACTGAGTGAAGTTCAGAAGATTTGTAACTGTAGAACGCTTGGGAAGGAAGCCATGCTGATTAATTCATGATAAATTTGTAGGTTTTAAGCAAAAAATGTCCAATTTTCCACCGTACATCGCTACATATTCAGGTCAATATCTCTGAAACGAAACAATTTAGAAAAATTCTGATGGAACCGGACGATTCCTCATGAAAAGAACTTGTCCTTTGGGAGTTTTTATTTTTGAGCTAATTCCAACCTTTTCCGAGATATAGGTGATACACCGTAATACAAAAACATTCCGAATAAAGTGCAAAAATATGCAATCTGAAAATGTTCATATTTTTTTGAAATACACCAGCGGGACAGCCATATGATGTGATGGAAAGAGGAAGTATTCTAGTAGATCCACATCGTAAATTGTACGGGGCAAATCGGAAATTCGACTCGGTAGGAATGAATCAAAACTGGCATTTTTTGACATTTCAACAAAATACGGGCTCGAATCAGCTGACTCGATATAGTGTGACTAAATGTGCTTACCACTAACACTGTGCCACTGTGCCGGTAGCACAGCAAGCTAATTAATTAATTATAGTCCAAGAGACGAAGTATGAAATCCTACGTCACAGAACATCTGATTAATTCATGATAAATTCGTAAGAATATATACTAATAAATACTAAACCATTGGTGTGCCTAAGCTATTCCAGCGGGAGGCTGCTTTTTGGGCATCTTCAGTACTTATTCGGTAAGTTGTCGTTAATAATCATGCAAGCAACTTGTAATGCTGGCCATCTATGTCTATAAGTTAGAACAATGTAATTTCAAAGCGAGTTCGTCAATGCAGAATAAATGAATATTGACTGCATCAACCTAACGACGTGGTATAAAAATAAACTTTTCAATATTTGCTTCTGAAGGTAAATATATCTAAAACAATATACATTCCTATTTATCGATATTAAATGAAATTTCTTAACTAACATGAAGTCAGCATTCCAATATCGTAAAAGCAATATGAACAGTTAATGGTTAGATAATAAGAGTTACAAGAAAGTTCGCCTATATTTTAAAATAATATTTCTTGAAAAGTATAACAACGTTGAAATATTCAGGGTAATTCTTAACATACATACTTGCTATTATCAGTTATTTGTTAGTAGTTGTGGTTCGGATTCGAGGTTTATTTTCACGAATAAAACAAAAATCATGGTACATAATTTCTCCAATGAAGAATATATGGATATGGTACTGATGTATGGTGAAGTAAGACAAAATTCAGTGATGGCTGCATAAAGATGCACCAAGGTTTCCTCGAAGGTATCATCCGGGATGCGAAGCCTTTTTAAGCGTGGTAGAGAAACTGGTAATTTGCGGTCGAGGCAACAAGAGGGAGCCGTTAAGCCTAGGCACATTTTGAATATGAAGGAAGAGATTTTAAATATCGTAGAGGAGCAGCCTAGCATAAGCACTAGGCTATTGTATAGCCCAATTTCGTATATTACAATTCACAGTACACATTATATTACCCATTTAATGTGCAGCGGGTGTTAGCTCCACTACCAAGGGATCTTCCGGTTCGAGTGAGCTTTTCTGAGTAGTTGTTACACTGGCATCAATTAAACCCAAACTTTTAACATGAATATTTTAGTTACGGATGAGGTAATTTTCACAAGAAACGGTATTCATGATTTCCAGAACACACATTATTGGGCATTGGAAAATACGTATGCCACTCGGTGAACAAATTTTCAACGATTTTCAGAAAATGTATGGGCTGGAATTGGAACGGAGTACTCAGTGGCCCTTTAATTCTTGATAATCCTTTAACTGGTGCTCTTTATTTACGATTTTTGCATGATACTTTACCGGTTTTCGAAGAAATTGCTCTCTCTGTTAGACAGTGTATGTGGGTTTTTCATGATAGTGCTCTAGTACATCTTCAGCAACAAGTGCGACATTGGGATAATGTGTTTCCCAGAGGTGGATAGGCCGAGGTGGTCCAATTGCCTGATCCCTCGTTCGCCCGACCTCAACCCGCTTCATTTTTATTTTTGGGGACATATAAAAACTATGGTGTACGTTACGGAAGTTAACACTAAGGAAGAGTTGGTAAATTGCATGCATGCTGCAACTGAGACCATCCGATAACAGCCAGATTTAGGCCATGCATGTGGGGAAAAAGGATTCGGCAAGCTGAAAAGTACATTGAAAATGGTGAAAATAACTTTGAACATTTGATGCGAATTTTTCATTTTTTAATTTTTTTAATATACTGAATTATCTCCACAAATAAAAAAATTTACTAAACTTTTTTTTCATTATTAGTTATTATTCATCATGAGCTAATGTTCCCTAAGATGCATATAGGTTAAGAATCAATACAGATTTTCAATATTGTAAAATCTAGCCTTAAAATATACTACTATTTAATCTGTGTACAATTGTAAAACAACCAAATAAATTTAAAGAATGCTTTTTATATTGACAATTTTTAATTGCTCATTAAGGAAATAAATTGATAATAAAGTAGATTCTATCGCCTTATCTTTTTTAAAAAATAAACAATTAATTTCTAATTTCCTCCAACGGTATCTATGTGTCAATTTCTTCCTTTGATTATGAATTTATAACTGATAAATCATTCACTAATGATAATGATTCGTGTTAATATGAGTAATATTTATAAAATTTATACTAATTATTTTCCATGGGATGACTCAGGAATGTATATTTGTATTGGTACTTAAAAATATAATCATAAATACAATACTCCTCATTAATTAGATAACCCACAAGTACAGAACTTGTGGGGAAAGAACATTTGGAAATAAAATAAATAATATTGGTAATTTTGATTTGAAATGGAAAGAAATCATAAAATATACGAAAAGCGTCCAAAAAGGTAATGATTAAAGTAACATAAATATTCTCATGATTAACAAATTCAGAAAACGGTGAGGAACGCAGGGCCCTAGGCAGGCGAGTCCGTTTGCCTTGTCCTTAAGTTGAGCCTGTAGGTCGCATATTCAAAATTTTAGGTACAACACATTATAGCACTATTTTATAGTAAGAAATTTATGTTTGTTTTTCATATGGATGGTTCGTGATTCAAACATTTTTTACTAATGGATCTTGAGTGATCACTGAGACTTCATCATTGGTCTACTAAATACATATAATCTAAGCACTTGTGTGTTAAAGTAAAAAGGTAAAAGTATGTCTTTTTATTTATTATAAATATTTACTTGATTACGTTGAACATTTAGGGTCATTAAAAGAGATGTTTTCTTTGTGGAGAAACTTCAATGCAAATGGGAACTGAAGCAGATAACAATTTAGTCATAAACATAAATAATTTAAAACAATGTAATTTTGACAAATGGATTAAGAATTATCAATATAATAGTTATTTACGTACCCAGTTACGAAAAGACTAATTTTACTTAACGAATATAATAGTTGCATCCAAGGAATTTTTTTCCGATCTCTGTAGCCTGGGTTAAGGAGCTCTAAGTGGGTTGGAGGATCTGGTTTGATGTTTATGTATATCAAAGTTTTCATTAAAAGTTGATGCATTTTTATGGATTTCTAACAGGGAGTAGGCGTAATGCGATACTTTTTGAATAAAAAGTTTAATATGGTATTTGAAACTCACATTTGCAATTATGCGATTCTGTAGCCTGAATGCACATATTGCCGCAGGTGAATTACCCCATAAGGATGAATGATATATAGAGTAATAAGCATTTAATAACATGTTATTACTTAGGATATTTTTCAGTTGTCTTAAGAGAAATATATGACTCGATAGTTTTTTACATAGGTCAACATGACATGTCCAATTCAGAGAGCTATCCAAAGTTATCACAAGTAGTTTCACACTCCACCCCACATACGGAGTACTGCTGGAGAAAGTATCCTTTATATCTTTTCTTTATTTAATTTCAAATTATTGGAGGAAAACCAGGATTCGCCTAGAAGTTCAATATTTTTTGCAGTTTGCAATAAGTCATCTTTGTTTTTTCAGAACATATTAAAGTTCTATCGTCAGCGAAGAAGGCGCATTTCTCAGGGAGCAGGTAATAATAAAGATCGTTAATATAGATTATAAATAGTATTTTTTAAATATAAGCACCACCTTGGCAACTTTAAATACATCAGAAAATGTACCTTCCTTAAAACATGCATTTGCAAAGTGAGTGAACGGTATGACCAGGAAATCTACAGTATCGTTAATAATTTTGGTGTGTAGATCATATATATGTCAATGCTGTTTGAATTTTTTAATGACATTAAGGCATTGAATAACTTGGTGGGTTCAAGAAAAAAAGAATTAGTAGCAAAATTTTTCAGAAATTTTAATGGCATATGGTCAATGGCAGCCAAATCTTTAATATTTTCAGGTATTGTAACAAAGGAGTTGTTAAATTGAGTTGACGGTATATTGACCGTAACGTGGTAAGTACAAACTTTTATCTAATCCCGCTTTAAAATAGAAAAGAAAAATGGAAATTTATATTGAATACTATTTTGGTGTTCCAAACAATAGCTACGTTTGCAGCCGTACAAATAAATTATGTGTTTATCGCTTTACCTGAGCATTACTATGGATTGACATTTGTATAAACAAACTTTACTTGTCAATCTGCCGAATTTTTTAAAGCAAATTAAGTCTAAAATGGTTGATTCAAATATGGATATTCCATCTGATATAGAACAATCTGCTAATTTAGCAGTAAATTCAATAATACCTGGTAAATCAAAAAGTAGGTATGAAGAAGTATATAAGAAATTTGAAAATTGGTGTCAACCAAAAAAGAATAAAAAATTGTAATCAGTTACGTAAAAATTCATTACATCACTAGTTATGTAATGAAACTGACAGTTATGAAAAATTAACATTTCATAACGTGGTTAAATAAAATATAAAATATATTTTTTTCAAAAAGATCGTAAAAAAAACAGACAACTATTGGGAGCGGCTGGAACCTCCCTACCAAATATTTCTAAAAATTCGTTAATTTAATTAACAACCAGGCCTGTTGCCAGTGAGTTATATGATGAAGGCCTCCATTCCAAGGGTGCTATAACTTATACTTAACGACCCTCCATTGCGGGATTCAGACAATTCTTTTTTTATGGAAAAGTGATATCGTTAAAATCAGAATAACATCTACTTTCGAATGGTAGGTTTTTCATTATTATCTCGAAAACTAAGCATCCTAGCGAAAAGATCATCCTATACAAAATGAAAGTAAATTAAATTGTCGACAAAAAAGATCCTATTCATTTTTTCGCTAGGGGCAGTATTTAAGGGTGTACGTGAGTTTGAAAATGCGACTAGCTGGAAAAACTATGTATTGTGGGAGGTAATGCTTAACAAGTAGAAAATTTTATAATATTACAAGTATTTGATGCTGACGATTGGAGGGCCGTTGGTACTCGAACCGCGGCAACTGCTGCACACAAGCGAGCACGGTATGCCTGCTTTGCGGCACCCGCAAAATAGGTTATTTTGGACGGATTCTGGCGCAACTGGGTCCGTGCTTGTGACATGGGTAAGGAAGACATCCAAGCAGTTGGCTCCTGCTGCTAATCTCCATATAGCCATTGCTGAATCTACAAACAATAATTCATCCTTTGTAGTTTAAAAAAAAATGTGACACAATCTTGTCTAAGCATAATAAAAAACATAAGTTAATGTAAACAAGCACATATTCATACAAACCTGCAAATGAACTTTAAGGGAGTGTTGGCGAGCAGCCCCTCTGGTGGATAGAAATGCCACAAAATCAGGCTTTGGCTTTGTCGAGGCTTTAACAAAGGCCTGGTGTGGTACCCGGTTCAAGTCTGCTCCTTGTGCGGCCTGGTACAATGCCAAAAAAAGCTGCTCTCCTCCATCAGCTACCATGTCCTGTATTGCTAAGGGATCACAGAAGACTTTGTAGATGTCTGTGACCTGCTCCTCGGCCTTCAAAAATACTTTCATCACACCTCCCTTGCTCTTGTTGTAAATAGCGGAGGTAGTATCACAACCGCTAAACGAATGGAGCCATTTGCGAAGACCATTCTGTTGCGCAAAATTGTGTCACATTTTTTTAAACTACAAAGGACGAATTATTGTTTGCAGATTCAGCAATGGCTATATGGAGATCAGCAGCAGGAGCCAACTGCTTGGGGATGGATAAGGGGGTCTTCCTTACTCCCGTCACAATCACGGACCCAGTTACGCCAGAATCCGTGCTAAATAACCTATTTTGCTGGTGCACAAATGGTTGCGGGGGCCGTTGCGGGTGCCGCAAAGCAGGCATACCATCAACGGCGACAACGATGATAATAATCTTGACGATGAACTTGACCAATTACTTAATATGACCTTGTAAATACTTGTAATATTATAAAATTTTCTACTTGTTAAGCATTACCTCCCACAATACACCGTTTTTCCAGCTATTCACATTTTCAAACTCACGTACACCCTTAACTACTGCCCCTAACGAAGAAATGAATAGACCTCTTTTGTAGACAATTTAACACGTTAACGACGGGGGTTATTTTTCAGAAACATTAATTTCGTTTCATTAAGTTCTTGTCCTTAGGGTCAAGTACTCAGTACTCATTATTTAATAACGTTACTTGACTCCGGCGTCAAGAATGCGTTCTAAGACCAAAACATTAGTAACTCTAAAATGGAAAACTGTAATCTCGGTATCATTATGATAAATAATTATTAATACTCTCCAAGAGCTGTCGCTAGCGCCGCACTTGACTTCGGAAACAAGAACCGTCATTGAGAAATGGAAAAATTTTGAAATGAAATGTATGTATGCTCACTCGGTTATATATTCCCGTCCACATCTAATGTACTATGCAATTGATCCCCGTGTGTAGAAAATGACCTGTTACTTGACCCCGGGGGTAAGAACCGTCGTTAACGTGTTAATTTACTTTCATTTTGTATAGGATGATCTTTTCGCTAGGATGCTTAGTTTTCGAGATAATAACGAAAAACCTACAAACCGACCATTTCCACCCCCCTCATGCCTAACGCATGAGGCCCACGGCTGGGGACTTTTGGTATGTTACTCCTAAGGGTCAACCCTACAACTTAAAACAAAAATACGTTGAGCACTATTTATTTCCGAATTGGGGGATTTTTCGGTCTTCCTTTCCTGTACTACTAAGTGCACATAACAGTACATTTACAATTTATAGTGTCCTAGTTGCATTATCCTTGAAAATCAGACAGGATTCTATTACTAAGGAAGGCAGTATTACCCTTGTGTCTTTCATTAAAATTGGTTTGCTAGTTTTGGCACTATCGCGTTCACATATATACCCACAAACATTCTTTAAAAACCACTTTTTGATGTTCCTGGGATCTCAAAATGTAAAGGTCACAATCTCAATTTCTGATTTTGGACCAAATGCTAACTTCCCATTTTTATGGACGAGGAACATATAGCGAAAACCATATTTTTTAAAATACTAGCTGACCCAGCAAACGTTGTTTTGCCATATAAATTATAAATTTTTGTCCAAAAAATAAAAAGAAAATTTCTGGATAGGGCCACCCTTATCACCTAGGGGTATAAAAAATAGCCTACGACCTATTCTCAGACCTACCAAATATACACCAAAAATTTCATAAAAATCGGTCGAGCCGTTTTGGAGGAGTTCGATAACAAACACTCTGACACGAGATTTTTATATATTAGATGGTTTTCGCAATGTGTTCCAAGTGTTTACACTTGATCTCATGTTATGCCTCAAACGCTATCTTTAGACAACTTGTTGCATAAATAGTCATTGTTCATATGTGTCTTGTTTATATAAACCCAGTGTTGTGTTTCTCTTCTACAGCTATGAAATAAAAACTAGGACAACATTGATTTATACTCCTCGGTGAAATCAGGCGTAATTTTCCACAATGCAGCTTTCAGAATCTAATGCTATACATACTTACCTTAATTTTAATCTTTGTTAAAAACACTTTCTCATGTCCACAGGGTCAACGAAATATTTTCTGTTATGCAATGATAATCAAAAACGAAACTGAAGGAAGAAGTAATGAAATTATAAAGTTAAATAAAATTGGTAATGTGCTCTCGAATATACAACGTGATCTACCATGACATGCGGAAAATTTAACAGTCCCCACCGAAAGGACTTAAAAAAATGACCTTATTTTTTTGTAGAAATGCACCGCCAATGACTAACTAATCTGACGTAACGCGGTACAACCATATCACTTTATCAGACTTGGGATTGACACTATTGACAGCAAAGCTGGAGAGGATTGAAGTGATTTTTTGGTTTTAATCAAATCACACTACAAAAATAGCGTAATCAATCGAAAAGACATTGACCCTATGCTGGTGAACTCTGAAACGAGAAGCAGATATATGAGATATTTAGTTAAACCAGTCAATAACATGCCGGTGTCCTGATTGTTCGACCGAAAGCAAAAAACGCGGCACTTTGATCGCACTGGCTGGCTTCACTTTTTATGCCAATTAAGGAAATGTAAACAACTCCAATACGTTCTTTTACAAGTAAGTTTGTCGACCTATTCAGGAGTAGGTCAGGACCTACTCAACATCAGCAGTGTATCTTCGCAAATTTACTAATAATTTAATATACTAAATTACCTCAGAACACTCTAAAATTTTGCAGGGGCTTTCCCATATTGTACTAGTACACCATTTTATTTTCCCCATATCATGGTAGATTATGCTGTATAAAAGAAAAAGAAAATTTTAATATTTCTGGAACATACGTTTGTCTCCTTGTAGAACCTGATTCTGATACCTACAATCATTAACACGAGATATCCGAGGCAGTGTGACTTAGAAAAAAACTGACATACCGCCATGGCATCTAAACTTGTTGAGATCCTTGAACACGTTCGCTGTGAGCAAAAAAAGAGCTACGTATCCAGGGTTGAACATAACATTTTGTTTAATGTAGTTTTTTTACAGAACACTTTTAATAATTGACAGTGCTGATGAATGATTTAACTGAAATCGTAGGATAATTTGACCGAATGCAGACAATATTCTATTGAACATATTTTGCTATATAATTATTATTGTTGTTTATCAGGGGCGGACTGGCCCACCGGAACGAATCCCGGTGGCCCGTTTCAATAGTGCACCGTTGGCGCCGCCTGCTTGGCAAGATGACCGGCACCTGCTGGTAGCTACACTGGAACGGTGATAAGATCCAGCGCCGCTAAACTGTTGTCAGTCCGCCCCTGTTGTTTATTTACTTATTTTTTTTGTATCATTATAATGTAAATGTGATCTTATATGTATTTACTTGTTATGTCATATATCTAAACTCTGTTTCAAAATGTGAATGTAAATTTAGCTATAAGTTATTAATAAAGATATTATTATTATTTATGTCACGTGCATGCGAAAACTAAGGCGCCTGACTTATTAATGTGTAAAGAGAAGAGAAAGTGTTAATGGAGATGGAAGATGGCAAATGGGCATTTGAATAAAACAAAGTCTTCATATTAAACATTTATTACACAACTGTATAGTAATTATTGATAATTAAAATTATATAAAGCAAACATGGAACGGCACTATCGACATTTAATGAAAAAATGACTAAATATGTTAATGTATTGTAAAGTTAAGTGTATTGTACTGTAAGCTGTTCAGGTTCAGTGTCATTCGTTAAGAAGGTTCAAATCAACGTAGCGTACAGTACATATTACTTCGTCTATGTCCTTACTTAATGTCCTAATGTCTTAAAACTGTCCAATCTCTAGGGAGAAAAATAATTATAAAAAAAAATAAATGAGTAATCATTCGGGTGAATTACCAGGTGCTCAGCCTACACTTAGATTTGCTGTGTCAACTAATAATGGTCTACAACCCATGTGTGTACATATATATCTTAAATTAGGATGAAACGGGAAGGGGCTCTACATGAGAGACAATATACAAATTTATTACACAAAATTCCAGTTCCTTGGTTAAGGCCCGGTACTTTCATTTATAGATAGTGATATTTAATCTGCAGAATAAGGTTTATCCTGGAGATAAGCATAAAATCGGTATTTTCACCTACAAATAGAGATATCCACCAGATAAATACGCCATATCCCCAAGATAACCCATCCGGCACCTAGACCTTCGGATAACGGTTTTATCTAAAGGATAAAAATAGCCACGCCCACGCGAAAAATCAAGGAATGAATAAATCCACACTTCAACCTAACGTGGCGCCACAAGAAAGTCAAGGGATAATAAAGAAACCTTCGCTTAAACTTTAAAACATTACAAGAGCACAATAATTTGTTAGGTCAGTTTTTAGTTTAAAGACAGCCAACTGACCTGAAAAAATAAGGCAGCAAATTGTTTTGCTTCAATTACTTTCATCCGAGTCAGATGGCGTGGAAAGTAACAGTACTCGATGAAAGTACAAAAACCCGGGTTTTTGCCAACCCTAAAATGTAAAAACCATTGTTGGATCCATGTAGAGCGAAAGTCTAGAATAAAAAATGTTAATTACTATGAAGGATTTCTTTTTTTTTTTTTGTTTCATAATTTTTAGGGTCTGAAAAAGGTCTATGGATACCCATCCTTTGGCCAGACAGAAGTATCAGGAAACGCACAAAGGTCAGACTTGCTAAAGCCCCACTGTTTTCCATCTTTATTCGCGCCTCTGAGACTGGGACCGTTAGGGAAGTGAATAGACGGCATATTGTCACTTTCAAAATGAGGGGAGACGTTTGTTACGAATTTTCTCAACAACCTATCGCACTAATATCTCAATTTTGCAAGAAATATGTCCCAAAAAGCAGCTATCTAACATCATATTCTTCCATAAACTCTAGGCTAATAATGCATGGATCATGAAACGTCTGGAGACACTGTGAAAAAGAAGCCTGTGCTCAGAGAAAAACACTCCAGTACTGGGAGGAACCGTGGCCTACGTAAATGATTTTATCACGCCTACGCATTGGATTTCAATGGCGGCCGTCGGAGTCCTAGCATTCCGGTGCATACTGAAACCCTTAACGCTTTCTTGAATATTTCTAATAAAATTATATGAACTAATACAACAAAGAATGTAAATGTATGCTTAAAAATGATTTACTTTATATAATTAATAATAAAATATATTATAAAAACACAAATAGTTTTCTAAAAATAAATAAATAATATGTAAATGATTAAGAATCAGTATTATTGTACTATTAAATAAAATATATCTATAAAACTAAAATACACACTTGATAGCTTATTGATTCAGAATAAAATATACACTTCTAATAATAGTTAAAAACAAAACAAAAAATAATTATTTCTTTAATCTCTAACAGCAATAAATTGTGGATAACAAAAATTTAAAATGCCTCTCTAATAATAAGGTACAACAGTTATTGTAATAAATATTAAAAGATCGGTACATACACGAGTATGTACAACATATTTATTTTAAATTTAATTCCTATCACAGAGATTGCAACTTTTCAACTTTTCTTTTACTTCCACAACCAGTGGAAGTATAGTAACGATAAAAAAAATTTAAAAAATTTTTATTGTTCAAATAGGCTTAGAATATCATGAAACGTCGAGATTCTAAGTTTGAGCGAAAAAAAATTTCTGTCTGTCTAACTTTTCTTCTGCGCAAATTTACTCTGGAACCATTTAAGATATTGACTTGAAATTTGGTACACATAATATGTACTTTAACGAAATCTGGTACTAGATTATATTTTCATCTTATTCCGTCGAAGGGTTAAGGGGTAAATTGGGGTAAATTTGGGATAAATAGGTAAATCAAGCAGGTAAGAGTCCATAAAATTGGTATTTAGGATATACAAGAGAAGCTAAGGTTTCAAAAAAAATGTTGGTAATAGCCACCCCCATTACCACCCTCACCCCATTATTAAAGGGGATGAAAAAAAAATGTGATTTAGTGTGTGTACAAGGACCAGAAACCTCAAAATATTTCTTTACTTCATCCACCCCCACTACCACCCCCTATCACCATCCCCACCCCCTCTACCGATGTGGGTTATCGTTTTATGGGTTTTTGGGGTAGAGGATTTCAAATATTATATTATTAAAGTTCCATAAACAATTATTTCCACATACAATGTTTTTTCGTTGTGAGTGACTTGGACAAAAAATTTAAATGTGGAAGTAATGATTCCTTGGGCAGCGGTTTCTTTATCAGACTTTATTTTAATCTCTTAATTGCTAGTCATTTTTTTTCTTATTACACCTCATTTTTTTCCTCACCGATACGATTATTTTTCACTTTAGAATAATTGTTCAACAATATATTAGAAAAGTATATCAAGTCTCTCACAACGAAAAAATTTTGTATGTGGAAATAATTGTTTATGGAACTTTAATCAATATTTGAAATCATCTAACTCCAAAAACCCATAAAACGATATCCCACATCGGTAGTGGGGTGGGGGTAGTGAAGGGGGGTGGTATTGGGGATGGATGAAGTAAAAAAATATTTTGAGGTCTTTGGTTCTTGTACACACATTAAATAACAATTTCTTTTCACCTCCTTTTATAATGGGGTGGGGGTAGTAAGGAGGGGGTGTGGCTAATGGCAAATTAGCTTCTCTTATATATACTAAATATCAATTTTTTTGGACTCTTACCTGCTTGATTTACCTCTTTACCCCCATTTACTCAAATTTACCCTTCAACGGAATAAGATGAAAATATAGTCTAGTTCCAGATCTCGTTAAAATACATACGTGTACCAAATTTTCAGTCAATATCTTAAACGGTTGCAGAGTAATTGTACGCACAAAGAAAGTGACAGACAGAGAATTTTTTTGCTCAAACTTAAAATCTCGACGTTTCATGACATTCTAAATCTAAAAATGAACAATAAATTTTTTTTTTAATTTTTTTGTCGTTACGAGACTTCCACTGGATGTAGAAGTAATTGCTTACTAAAGTGATTAACGCAGATTACTGAATTTTTATTCGAGATAAAATGTTTTCGGTGAATGCTGTGAGACCATTTTTTGCCAGGTTCTTGTCCGACGGAAAACGAAACAGTAGTATATCGTTGTTTATTGTAATTTGATTTGCACTGGCACACAACATCGACGCCATCGACGGGGCATTCTTTTAATTGACATTCATTAATTAAGGACGTTTTCATAATGTTCACAGTATAAAGATACAGTAATAAATCAATATCTAATTTCAGTATTAGGAGGCTGAATCATTTATTTGTAGTATTTCTCACGATCTATTTTGTGAATTATTACTGTGTTAGGCACATTAAATATTTAAGTAATTCCCTTTTCATTCGACTCCAGTACAAATTGAAATCCAATTAGTTGGCACTAATCCATACTCAACTTAATACTAAACAAATTATACGAAGAAATAAAATAATAATCTTGCAAAAGAGCGCTAAATCCACCAGTAGCCGCAGTAACTTTGTAAAGTCGTAGGACTCCTTTCGTGACGTCACACGCGGACTCGAGTGCAATGCGGTGGCCTGATAAAATCATTTACGTAGGCTACGGAGGAACTATCAGGATTTGTATATTCAAATGAATGTATCACATATTCACTGAGATCAAGAATTAAAAAATTATTAGAGTCAAACAGAAGATTAATAATGTTTGAGTGGATCTTTATAAATTTAAAAGTGAAGTAGTTGCCTGTATCATTCTCAAGAATGCACAGTACAGGGTGGACCAAATTAGATAGGATTTGAGGTTTTCTCTAAAACTATGGCAGATAGACAAAAAGTAATATAGGTGTCCTGAGCTCGATTTTCGAGAAATAAACAATGACGCAAACCGCGATCGTCTTTCCTTTTCAACTACCGAGCTACAGAGCGTTTTTGGAAAATTGGCATTTTTGGATGACCTCTATATCTCAATTACCAAGTGTCGAATCAAAAATCGAGTAACACATTCTTGAGGCACTTTTTTCAGTAGAACCTGTTGCTGATAAGAAGAAAATGATGCATGCCTCAGTTTTCGAGATATAGGCATTAATTTGTGTTTTTTTAAATGGAACACCCTGTAAATTATTTCATTATTCGATCACAACTTAAATTAGCTATCCAATTCTACTCAAAAAAGTGCCTTAAGAATGTGTTACTTGGTTTTCGATTTGACACTTGGTAATTGAGATATAGAGGTTATTCAAAATTGTCAATTTTCCAAAAACGTTCTGTAGCTTGGTAGTCGAAAAAGATAGACGATCACGGTTTGTACCATTGTTTGTTTCTCGGAAATCCAGAAGGACACCTATATTAGTTTTTGTCTAAGTATCTGCCATGGTTTTAGAGAAAATCCCAAATCCCATCTAATTTGGTCCACCCTGTACACATATAACTTTCAGTTTGTCCCTTCACATTTGTTTTACAAACCAAAGATCATACTAATTTTCTGTAAAATTAATTAGGAATTTGAAACTTATGCCCCAACAATTTTTCATTTTATTATTACTTTTGTAGCGAAAATTGTCTGATTTTCTACACCACTAGATTAATTTGACCCAAAATAAAAAGAACATTGTTTTTTAAA
This sequence comes from Rutpela maculata, assembly GCA_936432065.2. Taxonomy (NCBI): domain Eukaryota; kingdom Metazoa; phylum Arthropoda; class Insecta; order Coleoptera; family Cerambycidae; genus Rutpela; species Rutpela maculata. Next base: position 34,103,887 of record OW386287.2, on the reverse strand, counting down.
TAAAACATTTTCCGAAATTTTGTGTTGCTAGCTGGAAATATCAAAAAATTAGCAAAAAGATAACTGTAAAGTTTACTCATCTTATTTTCACCCCTCTGTCTACTTTTTATTTAATTTAAACACTCTGTAAAAGAGAACATTTAAGGATTTAAGCAATTCTAAAAAATTAATTCTCATTCTCATCCTTAAAGTAGGTGCACAAAACAAATGTAAGTATTAGGCTAAACATCTGGATTGTTCAATTTTAACGAATAATAAGATAATAAATTTTACTTGACAGAAAATAACTCAAGTTTTATGTTGTCCAGACATAAAATACTCTGGACCAATAGTGATTTTTCATGGGTTATTGGATTTTAAGCTATAATTGCTGAAAGACGGTAGTATCCTTGAAATTTCCTGCAGAAGGTACTGACTACTCTCAGAAAGTATATTTACCAAAAAAAAATTAAAAAGCATTTACAAAAGATAGACAGTAACACAGTTCTGAAAGAAAACTGCTTGTTTAGAGAGCAATCTAAGACTTCACGGCAAAAAATATGACAACAAAAATGTCTTTTTTTTTTGTCTCCATTGGTACAAAATGAACAAAAAAAAAAGGTATATAAAATTTGTTATTTGAGACCCAACTCACCTAACCGAAATATTTGTTAGGACTATTCTTACACGTAATTATCTAAAATTTTAGGCCCTACAAAAACTATATATAAATTCTTTACCTTATCCTGTTTTAGAAAATTTTTAAAAAATAATCAAAATTATGTCAAAAAGAAATGGACAGTGAGATCTGTCATGGCACTTGGTTTTTTAGTAGTATTAGTAATAGACTCGGTAATAGAGCTTAATAATCCAAAAAACCTTAAAATATTGGCCATTGATTTCATACATAAATACCAAAAGCCTTTCTTTTCTAGTTAGAACAAAAACTAGAATGGTAAAAATATTTTATTTGTATAAAATATCTGCAGTATTCAGTCTTTTTTTTTCTTTCGTTTTGTACATGTTGCAATTATTGTATTTAGAAACCCAGTTTCAATAAATTGTTCTACTATATTAGTTGTGTCAAATGATTGTCTTTGGTTCTTATTCCGGCTGTACTTGATCTTCATGAAATTTGAGTTCGTTTGTGGTTCCGCATCATCAATCATTATAATTTAATATTAAAAAAATTGAATAATGTCAAGATTATATTGAAGTGGTGTTATTTCAAGCGAAACATTAAAGTTAATCTATGTAGTATTTTACGTTTATAAATTATTGGCGGTAAATCTCACCTGAATAATTATTTTAAAATTTACCCTGTTTCCATTAGCTTACTTATAACTGTTATTTCTTTCGTAGTACTGATGTGTTTATTTAGCTTAACTTTCAAAATTGTTTATGTGTTGCCTATGTACATTTGTTTAAAAGACGCAGTTAAATCAAGAGGTTCGATGAAAATTCTCACCTGCTCTTGCATTAATTAGTTGCATTACTGATTTATTGAAACAAAATATTCATCCCTGATAGTGCAGGTGCTGGAAGTAGAGTATGCAAAATGTGAGGACCGGCAAGTATGTTCAGATTCTTATACCTAAGACCCTAAATAATAGAAAAACCCATCTTGCCGGCAACTGCAGAGGTCCGATCTAGTCCCCTGCCGTCCCCTCCCCGTGCCATAGTAAGCAGTCTGTTTCTGCGTCAATCGATACAAAAACATTGCGTTAAGGCTCGCGTTTGTCGGGATATGTAATACAATAGGGTTTTCCCATTAATTTTATTTTAACATTTTATGTTGTGAAAATGATATAACAGAACATTTTATTAATTTACAACATACTAAATGTCCCCGCCCCTGGGAGGTGAGCTTATGGTGGGAGGGGGGTGGGAAGGTACCATTTTTGGACTTTTCGATTATATCTCAGAAACGTGGACTCTAGAAAAAATATGTTCTAAATAAAAATGAAAGCTAATTAAATTTCCTATAAAATTGTTTCCATACATATTTGTCGAATTTCCAACGGTTTTCGAGATATACGTTATTGAAAATCGATAATTTTCAAAAAAATTATTTTGTAAGTGTATATCAAATTGAAGGAAATTTAATGCTGTACAACTTCGTCTGTGACAATTCTTCTGAGAAACGATCGTTGGAGGCACTAGAAGCAAATGTTTGACAAAAAGACTTAGGTACCCCCCCTCCTCCCACCGTAGGCTCACCTTCCAGGGGCGAGGACTTTTAGTATGTTTACCTACTAACTACTTCTAATGAAGTCCTGAAGTTAAAAAGTCTCGCATATTCCATGTTGAGCAGTCATTGACTGGATTATTACTTCTAAGAAAATATCGTTAAAACAACTTGCTGATAATTTCAGGACTTTTTAAAATGGGCATTTTTATGCACCAGAATTACGTATCTACCCGGAAAACCAATGAGATTATGGATATAATTAGTTGGTAATAGGTTCTAACTGTGTGTTAAAGGAAGTTTTCCTCTAAAACTCCTCAGAATTTCCTCTTTTATTGCTTGTACTATGATTGGTCTAAAGCAGTGGACTTGTAAATATTGGCCAATCAAAATCCAGATAAAAAATGTCACAAGTTATTCTTAAAAGCGTCGGACGTTGATATTTTGTAGTTTAGGTTTAACCTTTACCCGCTTCTGCACTGACGGTACACATCAGATGACAAATGACTAACCTAAAACTTTATTTATATTTTGATGTTTGGATTGTTTGGAGTAAAAATATTATATCATTTTATCAGTTTCTGGTTTATGTTTTATTAATTCTACGATCAAAATCAGTAAAGTGGAAGCGGGATATGTTAAAGGTGACGCTGATAATTTATTTTGAAATGATGAATAATTTTTTTATAACAAATCCCAGATGAAATATTTGCTTAGATTTTCCAGCAGAAAACCACTTTTTTCGTCTTTCAATATCAAGTGGTACTGTCAAAAATAATATTGAGGGAGCATTTTCATTAGTATCATTACACAAAGGTACAAAACAAACTTTTTTTTAGGCATTTTGATAATCTATTACAACTCAATAATTAAAAAGTGCTGTCAATAAATAGAGGTTATGTTTTATATTTTTCACGGCTATCTTATGCAACAATGTAACCAACTTTTTATTGGATTTCAGGGCGTTGACATCACAACGCGCTCATTTATGGCTGTTTAAAATGAACTCAATGTTTTTCTAACTTTGTTTTCTTTTTGTTACTATTAGTAAAATTAAAAATATTATAAATATGCCATAAATAATTTTTTTATGTGAATTAAGTACTTCAGCAATAATTTTATTTTCGTTGTTTTTGAGTGTGTACTTAAAGCCTATTGTATTAAAAAACGCAAAAAGTGTCATTAGAAGAAGTAATAAATTTGAAAAGAAAAAGACTGAACGAGTTATCGTGTTTATTTTGTGATGGAACAAAAGATTTAGTGAAAGAACCAAAATCAAAAACGTGGCTCAGTATTAAAAAGGCAGCAGATAGAAGAAAGGACAATATTAGTCAAAAGTTTGAAAAGCTGTAAAATCGAGTCCACAACCCAAGGGTTTTGATGGCACCAAGGTTGTTTAGCTAGCTATAATATAAGTGGGGAGGAAATAAGGCGCCAAGAAATAGCGTTATATAAAGAAGAAATGTCTACTTCAACTTCTGAAGCAAGCGTGTTAGGTTGCCGAAAAAAAAAACATTGGATCAAAAAATGGACTGGCAAGATTTGGATTATTAATTTTTGAGCTATTATCAGCTAATATCCATTGATAAAATGCGGTCCTCATATTTTGCATACTCATTTCCTTCTAGCGCCCGGTCTATAATGATTAACATATAAAGCTATCTCTTTAATAATTATTTTTAACTCAGATAGAAATTAGCATTTTTATTTCACTGAACTTTGATAATCAGGGCTGGCATCTTTTCAATTTAACGTGTGGTGCTCAGTTTAGTAGTAAATATTGAGAGAGTGTGAAGGAGAAGGATACCGGAGCAGAAATCAACTTTGCAGACTTTCTTAGTTATTTATTAGTCATACAAGTATAGGGTGGTTGCGGGAACGTTAGAACCTCTTTTAACTTCGTTACTTTTCGAGTTACATAAAAAAGTTCAAAAATAAAAGTTACGAAAATCACGTTTGCCAAGAATTCTTTCAGAAAAACACTTGAAAGTCGCATTTCGGAGATATGAACTTTACTTTTTTTTTTTTTGGAATGCCCCGTCTATTTTTACATCATTGAATTGACGGGTCACAAATTCACATACATCTAATATCCACACTAAATTAGTATCACACTGTAATGACTACTGATTACTGATCCATAAACACATTAACACTAACCAAATTTCTTTATTCATGCGGTTGTCGATATCTGTTATTTACCGGGGTACTAATAGAAAGAGCTGGTAATAACATAAGCGTGCATGGGCGAGTTGAGTATGATCCTACTGTACTAACTTTAAACGGCCCCACACGCTCACGCAGAGGCGAGGTAAATTTTAGAAATTGTACATTGTAATAAAAGTTTAATAACAAGTTGAGAACGATTGTATTTTCAAAAACGTATCTAGTTGTCGCTGCTCAGCACCACCACTTTGTTTTACGTTTGGTGCTCGAGCCTGCGAGCACCGCTATAGTCGCCGGCCCTGTTGATAATTTAAAAAAATATTCTTAATGCATGAATGATGCAACCATGGAGTCGACTCTTTTATTATGGGACAACCGAATCAAACCATGTTATCGTCATTTAGAGCTCAAACTTATTGATAGATTATAAATATTAGTTTGTCATCTGACAATGATTGAAGATACGTAACCAATCAAACAATTCAAATCTGAAAGTCGTCTACAGTCCAACATATCCTACCGAATATCTGCTTTCATTAAACCACATAACAAAATTACTTACTCATTAGAATGGGCTTTCCGCTTCAACTCTTTGTCTCTTGCGATTGCTGTCACCTCTCTCCTCTGCTTCCATCACTTTGATACGGGTACCAAGAATATCTGCTCCGTGTAACGTCTTGAAAGGAGAAATAAACATTAATTCATAAAGGACTTCTTATTTAAAGGTGCATGTATGGTTAAAATTTTTCGGGGAAGTTGCATTACACCCTGTATATTTTCTACAAAACTCCATCGAAATGGTAATACATAAAAAAATTACGTTTTATTAATGAGAATACATAATAAAAAAAAACATGTTATACTAATGATATATGATAATATTAGTCGTTTTCATCACTGTCCTCATTTATAGTAACACTGATATTTTCTGCGAATAATTCAGTCAGTTTTACTGATGGTTTCGGAATATCGTCAAGAAATCTTGCATATGATATATTCAGTAAAACTGTCTTAATTATTCGCAGAAGATATCAGTGTTACATAGATAAGTTCTTTAATGCTAGATTTTGGTATTATATAATAGTATCAACTTCATTACCAACCTGAATAGCATCCTCTGCAGCTTTTTTTGACGAAAATTTGGCATAACCACAATTTCTGTTATTTAACATATACACATCTATCAAGTTGCCAAATCTACAGAAAACATCCTTCAACACAGAGTTGGGTAATGCTGCAGGTGTGCAAACAATGAAACATCTAAAAAAAAAACAAACAAATTGACACTAAGTATGTGCTTTTCAAAACTTGCAGAATATCTGTTCCAGGATATTACTGTTACATTATAAAATGTCAGTGGTGATGCTAAAGCACCTGTAATGAAAATGCATGAAAAAAAAAAAATTTGTTCTTATATTAACCCTTTCGCTGCGCAGCGTGGTTTCACGTAATTCTCGTGTAGTGCGTAATAAATTGACCGCTTGCGAGTATACGCATTTGGAGCACGCAGATCCGATATTACGTTACTATTTGATTTGGTTTACTGAATGCACAAAAACCAAGTGCTCTAGTTTCAATAATAATTTATTTTTAAAAAATGGTTAAAAACAGTACAAGTAAACATAAACATAAAAACGAAACAACATTCTTATCAAAAACATTAAGGTACAACAGAAACTTGTGTAAGTATATAAAAATGTATTAATAGTACATATACGCGTGTTAAATCGCTTTGAGCAGTCTGAACCAATTTAAAAACGACAGGCGAGTTAACGCGCTTGGAGCACAGTGGGTCCATTTATTTTTCGGGCATATACACGCTTTGAGCAGTGAAAGGGTTAAAGCTTGTTTTTTATTTTTTAGGGAATATTTAATAAAAGGGTGCTTTTAAAAAGTTTTTTTAAACTATTCTATTCAAATGATCTATCTCTTTCATCATTCAAAATTATATTCACTAAAACACTTATTATCTGCCCATCGTAACATTCAAATTTTATACCTATACTCTTAGATAACACTGCCATCTGGTAAAAAGTAGTAACAGACACAATCTATTACAGTTTCCTTAGATACACTGTGTGCTATTTAATACCCAACACCCTGTTATTAGTAATGCAACGATTCTTACTTTTACGATTCCGATTATCATTAGTGATAATCGCCGATTACGAATATGATTACGATTATTTAGAAAACTCAGTTAAATTTTATAGTATAACAATAAAAAGCAATTGTTTTTATTAAAACTATTTTATTATTAATTACTAAAAGCAACCACTTGTTATATAAAGTCAGTTTACTACTAATGTTCTCAAATTAAGGGATTAAGATAAATAATGTAAATAAAGATGCCCCACTTAAAAATCTTGGTAGATAAAATAAAACTGATTTGGAAATTATTACCGCTCAAGCCAAGATTGTGCAAAAATCCACTTTCTTTAGAAAAAGACGACCCACTGGGGACTTAAGTGGTTTTTTGGTGGGCTTTTCTGGGTAATTGTGGTTTATACTGGGTTTTCATAAAATTCAAATTTCCCGTCTAATTTCCCACCTTTAATTCGGCGTTGCCTTGACAATATAGCGTGTGACAACATCTGAACTGTGTGAACTGTGTCACATTCTCAGTTATGAAAACCTAGTAAATATGTGCAGTTTTTTTCAAAATTGCATAGGTGTCCCGCTTCTAGTGCAGCAATAATTTTTTCTACATTCGGCCATATTTGGAGCAAACTAAGGAATAAGCTGGCTGAAAAGACGTCAAAACTAGTTAAGATTTATAGATTTTTAAATAAAACAAATATCTTTTGCCTTTCACGCTCCAGTTTGAGGAATTTTTTTAAAGTTTTTGTTATTTGTTTCATGTTTTTATTTTTCTCAAGTTTATTATTTCCTTGTTTTATTGTTTACTAATATGAAATGAATATGAATTTAATAATATGAATTTTTGTTATTGTTTTGTTCAAGTATTTGAGGCAAAAATATAATTTTTTATAATAATTGCTTTTTTTCCTGCAAAAAAAAAACGAAAATCAAACAAAAACCCAGATGGGTTTTTCTAAAATCAAAAATCCACAAAAAACCAGCCAATTTACCCACCGGTTTTTTCTAATGGTGGGTTTTTGTGCCAACCCTAGGCAAGCATGTAACCATATAAAACAAAAATCAATAATTAATTGTAGAATTGTTCGACCCAACCTATTTCTCCTAGTTGTTTGTATGATACCAGCAGTGGAAAACAAGCTCTGATGGAACACTGGAAGCCTTCAATGCAAAATATTTATGTGCCATGGATTTTAAGCAAAGAAAGGTTATATTTTTCTTTCCAGTGTCGAATCGTATCTTCCATATTAGACGACGCAGTGTAGAAATTAAAAACCACAAATCGTAAATAACCGTTTGCAATAATCGGCGATTACGGTTAATCTTAATCCTAATCGTTGCATCACTACCTGTTATGGTCGAATGCGTTGCCCGATTTAATTTTTTTTTTTTTGGGACACTACTCAATGAACTCTATTTGGTTATTTTCAAAAATTTGTAATTTTCATATATTCAAGGCTTACTAAGATCTCCTAAAGGGGCGAATTTCGAGATCGACTGTTAGGCAACTCTTTACCGGCAATGTAGATAGGGTATTTGATTTGCAATTGTCTCAAATACCTTTATTCAAAATTTTACCTCGATAGCTTATACAGGGTGCCTGTTTTTCAATGGCCTAATTTTGAAATTTTTTACTTTTCGACTAATCCTGTATAAAAGTCCGTTAGGTTTATTAAAACGGTAAAGTAGTTATTCGACTTAAGCCATATCAGCTATTAAATGAGGAAGAAAAAAGAAAAGTTACTTTTCAACTAAATGTAAAACAAGTATAAAATATAAAGGAATAGTAGATTGTAATACAAGTGTGGCAAGGGCTTCATTGCAAAACGATGTATGAAAGTAGGAACACAAGCGCAGCGAGAGTTCCTATCATACGAGTTTTGCAATAAAGCTTGCCACATGTTACATACTATTTTTTCTACGGTTGTGAAGTTATTCCCCTTTTTTAAAGTCTTTCCAAAATTTTAAATTTCTTGCCTGTCAGATTTTATTTAAAGTGACATTTTCCAGTCATTCTGAAGTTAGAAAATTTGACTTTGTAATTGCAATTCATGTGTAATTAATGTACATTTATAGAATTTAATTGTTATTACCAGTAAGTAATATAAAATTCTTTAACTAGTTAAGCGCCACCATACGATCAGAAAATCTGGTCTGACGTGCCCAAATTTTTTCTCGACGTTTTTGGGATATTCAAGTATTGTACTATATATATATGCCCTTGAAATTTTTGCATTTTCGTTTCGCATTTTTTCTTTAGAGCATTTTTTTAATGAGACATACGTTATATGTCTCGTGGCCTGTAGAAGTAAATGTATATTATAGGGCCATGCGACATATATGTTGCGTCACATTATTTGCAAGTTCAGACTTATACTTTTGTTTTGAGGATTTATTCAGCGTACATACATAACGAGTAAAGTCAATCACAATTGTAGCAGTTGTTTGCAGAACGTCGTTTGATGCACTTGTGTTGTATTAGTCATAATGGGTGAATATGAAAGAGAACAAAAGCAACTTGAAGCAATGTGGAACGATATTATGTCTGAAGAAGAAAGTGATATTAGTGAATTTGCTGATGTTTATTTATCTGATGAATACGCACCTAGCCATAGTAGTACTGGTGATTCTGATATAGAGGTAATTGTCCCAAAAAAACGTTCGAAAGTTCCTCTAACTGCTACAAATGATGGCGCCTCTACTAGTAGTCAACAAAATGTGTATTCGACCACGATTTTGAATAACGTAAATCAAAAACGTTCGAAAGTTGATCTTACTGCCACGAATGAGGGCGCATCTACCAGTGGTCAACAAAATGTATATTCAACCACGGTTGTGAATAATGTAGATCAAGTGATAGAGGACATTATTGCTCAGTATACAGTAGAAGATAACAATGATAAAGATAGCGAAATCGACCTAGATAATTTGACTTGGGCTCCTGTTGATGGTTCATCGTTGAAGCAGTTTCCTTTTACTGTCAATGATGTTGGAATAAAAGCTGATCTCTATGAAGAATACATAAACAAAAGCCCCTATGACGTATTCAAGTTATTCATAACAGACGATATAGTGACGTATATGGTACAAGAAACAAATCGCTACGCAGCGCAATGTCTCTCCAAGGAAGGCTTGAAGCCAAGATCACGTATCAAAAAATGGATTCCAACTAACAACATAGAAATGGAACAATTTTTGGGCATGTTATTGTGGATGGGCTTGTGCAATATGCCGACATTGAGATCATATTGGAAAAAAAATCCTTTGTATGCCAATCAGATTTCTAAGACTATTTCACGAAATAGGTTTGAATTGCTTTTGAAAATGTGGCATTTTAGTGATAATGAAGATGTGTCACTTGAAAATGATAGGCTCAGGAAAGTCACTCCCCTAATCAATAAACTTGTCGAGAGATTTCAAGAAGTTTCACGCCCTGGATTGAAAATTTGTATAGACGAGACAATGGTTCCATTTCGTGGTCGGCTCAGGTTTAGGCAGTATATCAAAAATAAACGTCACAAATTTGGGATAAAATTGTATAAGCTATGTACCGAAGGAGGTTATACATATAATGTAAAAGTTTATTGCGGTGCTGATACTGAAAAAGGAGGACAGGCATCTTCAAATGTTGTATTTTCTCTAATGAATAATCTTCTAGACTCTGGCTGACAATTATTTACAGATAATTACTACACTAGCATTTCCTTAGCTACTGAATTATTGAAACGAAATACCCACCTTATAGGCACATTGCGCACAAATAGAAAATATGTTCCCAAAGAAGTTGTACAGAAAAAGTTGAAACTCAAAGAAACATGTGCACGAGAAAGTGGTACGGGAATAGTGGTTCTGAAATGGCGTGACAAACGAGATGTACTCATGTTGAGTACAACTCACACGGATAATAAAAAGAAGATGAAACAGAGAGGTGGTGAAATCGAAAAACCAGAAATTGTTTTCGAATACAATCAAGCAAAAGGTTACATTGATTTAGCTGATCAAATAAAAGCATACTCACATTGCTTGCGTAAAACAACCAAATGGTATAGAAAACTTGTCATTGAGTTATTACTTGGTTCCACAATTGTATATGCTCACATTGTGTATAAAGAAGTTACGCAGAATAATATTTCAATCACAGAGTACCGTGAGAAATTGTGTCTAACTCTATTAGAAAAAGGTACTCCATTGGCACCTGATTCTGATACTGACATAGAAGAAGAGGTGGAGCATATCTTGGTAGTACAATCTACAAGACTACGATGCGTTGTGTGTTACCGTAATCTAAAGGATAATCAGGGAAGAAAAATTGCCCTAAGTAAATCACCTCGTACTAAATGGCAGTGTTCTGGATGCAAAAAACGTTACTGTGTTCCATGTTTCTTTGTAGATCATGATTCTAAAAAAAAATCGCAATAAAAATACTGTTTTAGTTAGATATGTAACGTAATGATATTTTATTTATGAAAACCATTTTCTTAGTTTGATTTTTGTACGTTCTGTGGCAATTCCACACAACAATAAAGACTTTTGTTTACTTTTTCGTTTGTAGTAGTTTATTACCTTCCTTTATGTTTGTTTGAAGGTATAAGATGATATGAAATGGTCTTTTACAACTAATTGCCACAAATAATAAAACGATCAATTGCAAATGGCAAGAAATTTTTTGTTGCATTCAAAAATATAATAAAATCTACAAAAATGAATAGTACAACACAATGCACAATTGCATTCATTGTTTTATTGTTTGTGGCCATTAGTTGTAAAACACACATTTCGTATCATCCTATAATTTCAAACAAACAAAAAAAAATAAAAAATGAAACAAATTCCCCGGACCAAGATCATAGCGTGGTTCATGAGGCCACACTCTATTAGTTCCCATATAAAAACTACAGCAGCGAGACATATCTACGATACTACATCACAAAATAAAACAGTCCGTAGTGAGGTACAGCACTTATGTCGCAACACCCCAAGAACAAAAGCATGTGCGGCACGCGCACTATACCTCATGGCGCTTAACTGGTTAAGGTAAACACACAATTTTATTTCGGTGTGTGAAGATATAATCAAGGCGTGTGGCAAAATCTTTGCCGCACGGCATGCGGCAAAGTGATATTTTCTGCAGTCATTTTGAAGTTAGAAAATTTGACTTTCAGCGCAATCGTAGAAAAAATTGTTTGTAGCACCTTGACCACATTTTTAGAGGATTTGTATCTATAATGAGTTTGTATTACCGTCTTTACCAAATAGAGTATAGTCTTATAGTCTCAATAAAAAGAATCTTTGGGATAGTTCATTACCTTGCTACAGTTTCATCATCGATACTAGCCAAAGGTTGCGCCTCCGGTAACTTAATGCTGCAATATACTTCACTATCCTTACTAGGCGCGATTAAGCCTAGTTTTGCTTGCAACAAATCTAAAATGTAAATCAAACTTTAGCTAAGTAAAAAAAATCATAATTAAAGTATTGGGTTTCCAGATCTACCTGTACGTGTATACAATTACAGGGTGGCCACTTAAAACTGCTTTTCAAATTCTCTGACTTCCCTGACTGATAAACTTCAGTTGTCCCCAGGGTGTATTAAATAGGTGGTGCGACAAGGACCCGTTGAGTGGCTTCATAAGTGCTTACTTTGTACATAATGTAATAGATGGCAGGAGCAATAGTGTCTGTCGTTATTTGCGCATATAAAGATAATTTTGCAGGTTCTGTACACATGTGCATACAGTGTTGCATACATTCCCGGCCTTTCGTTTTTAGTGAAAAATCTTGTAGTCAAACAAAATATCAGTGACATTTGACATCATATTCCTCGAAGAAATACATTCAATACGCTAGCGCTAAATATAAAAAAGTCAGCTATATTTTCATGACATGGTTAGAAAATATGGAGTGCCTATTTGTGTACTTATGCTTATGACTGTAAAGACCAAAAATTATCACTTAGTGCCAAAAAATACTGAAGAGATAGAAATGTGAAGTTTACAAAGTACCTACTTGAAATAAAAAGCCACATATTTGTTAAAAACATTTTTGCTCCAGCAGTATAAAAAGTGGTTTTACTTCACAGTCTGAAAATGGAGTTGTTATATACACTGTAAGTTTTAAATTTACATAGATATTTGTAACATAACCTATAGGTATAAAAACGTCTTTTTAAATATATTTTAAGCTTTTAGCGGCAGTTTTAAAGAAAAAGATTGAAGAAAGGTGCACTTCCAAGCAAATTAGATGCTTGTTCTTCAAAAAATGTCGCTAAGAAAATTAAGAAGTTATTAAATATGAGTGATGTTCACGATAGTATAATTTATCCTTATTTCTGAGAGTTTGTATTTACACTTACTAGAAAAAATGTTGTCTGAAGAATGTGACGTCAAATTACCAAATAAGAATTGGGGTATTCATAAATGTATTGAAAGTAGAAGCTTAGTGTTTACATAAGGCAGAACAGCATGAAAAATTAATTACATGTTTTAAGACGGTAAGTGCTTTTTAGATAGTATTTGTTTCCAAATGATAATTTAGTTTTTCAAGTAGGTAATTATTTGTATAATTTCTATTTTCAGGTTGGGTTTGGTCTCATGTTTGGTCCTACAATAGAGGTTATTTTTTGCATAAGGATATTAGGTTAACATCAATCAGTGAACCGATCACTGTAGAAGAATTTGCAGCATATTTTTCTGAAAATTGAATCTACAACGCTTGCTTAGGTGGACCAAGTACAAATATTATTATCAAAGTGTGCAATTAAAGTCAACTTATGTTGGAGGCATAGAGAATGCTGAGTAATTTTGGAGAAAGGAACTATTTGTAAACATATTATGTAAATCTTGTTCTTATAATATTGCAACCCATTATGCCCAATACTGTTGTTACAAATAAATTTGTATATTTTACATAAGTTTTATTTTCTTACCATACCTATATAAATTTGAAATTGGTCAATATTTGTTTCTTTACATAACTGAAATTGCTGTTCAGTTCTGAATATATGCAACCCTATATGCAGCAAAGCAAATTCATGTACCTATATACAGGTTTTTGTAGGACGCTAAAGCTCGCGCCATCTACTAAATTAAATAGGAAGCATGCACTTATGAAGCCATTATTATCATAGGAAAGTGCCTTAGTCGGACCACCTATTTAATACACCCTGGTTGTCCCTGACTAATTTTTACAACCCAAAAGCCAACTTTACATTTTATTAATAAAATTTATGTCTGAACATAAAAATTAACCAACGTTGCCTAGTTGTGCAATTTTTCTTGGGAAATAACTTCGACTGATGCATAAAATTTACAATGAAAACAAAATTTTTGGCTACAAGCATGAATGTCAGTATATTAAAATAAATGCATTTTACACAATTTTTCACAACTATTTCTTAAAGTTCCCTGACATTACGTTCAAATCAGTGCAAATTCCCTGATTTCGCTGACCAAAATAAAAGTCCATAATTTTTCCCGGTTTTCTAGAAAAGTGGCCACCCTAAATTTTCCATACCTGGTGATAAACCGGCAGCTTGAATAAGTGAAGAGGCTTGAGCAATAGTTTCAGCGATTTGCAATATATCTGGCTTTTTCTCTGAAGATTTAGAATTATACGATGGAGCTCTCATATCGTATTCTGGTCTGACAATTAGTCGGTAGCCTGGAGGATACTCGAAACCATGAAATTTCTCCTTGGCATAGGACGCCCACTGGGGGCTATTATAAACTACCTCTGCAATTGCCCTAGCCGGACGCATACGATCTCCCTCATATCTAAGCTGGCAATAATCCATACCTATGAAGAAAATATGAAGTTTTGCAATTCCAGGTTAATAAACAAAATGTCCCACCCTAGTTTATGCTGCTTTACTCCTTTTACCCCCCAAAACCACCCTCTCATTCAATTACCAGCACTGCATTTGAAATAAGTCTAAAATCATTTCTTTATTGTAATAACAATAATAGTAATACATTTCATTTTCTCATTTGGGTCAAATTATTTTGACATTGGATGTGTCGCATAAATCAATATATAAATTATGTAAAATATATGATACCATTACCAAACGATATCATTACAGGATAAACTTAAAAATACTAACAAAGTACATATGTTGTCATAGCCAATAAAAAAACACAATGTATTAATATAATATCATCATTAAAAAACATAGAACAGATAAAAATATTGCTAAGATAACTGTTACAACTGTCATTCTAAAACACTGATCCCAAGGAGCAGGTTGCACCACTAAAATATTCATTGAGTGAATAGAAAGTTTTATTCAGAAGCTTTTAGACTTTTTTTTAAACAATTTATGGAAAAGACCTCTTTAATATGATTACTAAACAGAGCTGTTCCTAAGCACTGTGCTTAGTGGTTGACTCTAAAGACAAAAAATTAATTTTCTGGCAATATTTTCGTTTTTAGTGTAAAAAAAGTTGTGTATCCTCCTCAAGGATGCATAGCAAGTTTGATGGCTGGGCCGCGTGTATCCTTCAATATACTCACGCAGAGCTTTACTTACTGACCCATAGCATCTATAAGGATGCTAAATATACATATAACAGCACGGTTCATAAATATACGTGGCCCAGTGGGATAGATTAGTAATTAGTTGAAAAGTAATTAAGAAAAAAATCAAAAACATGCCGGTTATTCATTATTTAATAGATCATAAGTGTTTCAGGCAAAATTACATTAAGGCCCCGGGGGAAATTTTTTTTGGGTATACATGGCGCTTAACGTGTTAAAAAATGAAGAAGACAAAATTCTCAGCAAAAAGTTAGATGCATTTTTTTCGTATCTATTATACTGTTTGTCATAGAATTCGCAACAACTTTTATAATGTCCCTCATGGGTCCATCTTTCTGTCAGTCCATTCATCTGTCTCTCCATCCGACATGTCTCTTTTAAGTTAAATAACTTCAAAAAGTCCGATTTTATTGAAATTTGGACAATACATTAGTGTTAGCTAGAGGAAGAACTCCAGATTAAAAAAAAAAATCAATCAGTAAATAAAAAGGTTATGAAACACTTTATGAAAAAAATGTACGTGAAGAGTGTTTGTTGTATCTGATAAGATTGTAGGTTTAAGTGGCATACTTGCAATTTTAACGATCTCCCGATGATACCATCTTGACTGTCAAAAAGTTACCTACTATGCAGTATTTTTGTGTTTATAGAATCTTATCAAAGATGTCCACTTTCATTGTAGGAAACCTTTCGTTATCTATTTATTTAATGTCGACCTATTTCCGCTACCGGGGCCTATCACCGACGCCAGGAGACGAGCTACCCCCAACCTGGAAATTTTGCCGAACCTCTTCTCGTAAGAAGAGTAGGGACCTTTTACTTGCTTTACATCCCCTCTGAAGGATGGTATATCCACTATGTAATCCTTGTCTTAAAATTACATAGCTTCTGCGTATACGCTGATATACCCATCCAAGTACTAACGTTGCTTCACTGGAGTATCGAGATACATACACAACGAAGACGCATCTACGCTCGCCTTCGTAGGAAACTTAATATATTTTATGTCCACATAAAATGATTAAAACAATTTCCAGCTTTTTCCTATTTTTTTCTAATTGAGGCTTTTTTTTGCCTCTGTCGACTGGCCTAAAATTTTAAATAAACAATTATGCATTTGCTTTTCACATTTCTGTTAGTCTTAAATGTGAATGCCCCCGTATATTATTCCAATTAAGCTCGCAGTGCAGACCCATGTCAGATGGTCCTCTCGGACC
Source organism: Rutpela maculata (assembly GCA_936432065.2). Taxonomy (NCBI): domain Eukaryota; kingdom Metazoa; phylum Arthropoda; class Insecta; order Coleoptera; family Cerambycidae; genus Rutpela; species Rutpela maculata. Next base: position 34,087,702 of record OW386287.2, on the reverse strand, counting down.
ACCTCTTTATTCCACTATGGTTACGACCAATTTTAACTCACAGCATTGTCCGTTGCTGGATAAGAATGCGATAACGTTTTATTTTTTTCTTCGTAATTTCTCCTGTGTCTAATGCAAAATTTAGATCATAGTACAATCAAGAGGTAGATTCTTAGTCCGAATAAGTGCGGGAGTTTTGAAACTTTGGGAATTTGTACATTTCGATGCCCTGAATGAAATAAGAAAAAATGCAAAATGTGATCTAAGCCGCCGGCGCTGCCATATTGAAAAAATGGCGCACAAAAACAGTTTCTTTGAAATATCTCGCTTCGGGTGCCTCATACATCAAATAATGTTCTTATAAAAATAAAAAAGCGTTAAATTTTCTACAAAATATGTCATATATTTTTTCATTAAACTAAATAGTTTCGGTGCAGCAGCCGATCAAAGTCAAGCATTCTTGACAAAATTATGATATTTTGCAATTTCTCGATTTAGTGCGACTTTTATGAAGGAGTATTTTTGTGTTGAGACAAAATTTGCTTTCATACCTGAAAATCCTCATCCTCATCCTCATCTTTGTCTGCTACGCATAGCTCAATGTTCAATACTCATTTCCACGCCACCTTAAGCTAGAGTATAGGGCGTGTTTTTTTCTTACGTGGTTGTTCCCTATAGGCCTAATCCACGACTAGCTTGCTTCTTGAGACGTTTTAGGTGCTTGACGTCAAAGGTCCAGGTTCATTGTAGTTTTCAACAATACTTTCTTCAGAAATTGCTTCCGTTGCACAGTCCACTGATTCTACGTATTAATTGTTCTCCATGCTTGAGAAAAATGTTTCGATTGGAGAATCGACTTCCTCGTCGTTATGAAGCTCGTCGACTGTTGCTGGTGCATTGTCACAGCTTTGTCCGTTACAAAATTTGCAAATTACAGAGCATTTTAACCCTGCCTTTCTACAACCACGTGCTGCACTGCACCCTTATATTATCGAGTCCAGGAGTGGCAGGGGGTTTGTAAAAAATGTTGAAGAATGGGGCTGGAAACAGAGCAAAACTGGGCTTACCCTAGTAACAATGCTGAAAGATCTTGCTTCTGAAAAGCTACTTTTTCTTTCTCGTAAATGCGAGAAAGGCTGCAGTGCAGCATGTGGTTGTAGAATGGCAGGGTTAAAATGCTCTGTAATTTGCAGATTTTGTAACGGACAAAGCTGCGACAATGCACCAGCAACAGTCGACAAGCTTCATGATGACGAGAAAGTCGTCTCTCCAATCGAAACATTTCTCGCAAGCATGGAGAACAATCAATACGTAGAATCAGTAGACAGCGCAACGGAAGCAATTTTCATAGGAAGTATTGCTGAAGATTACAACGCACTTGGACTTTTGACATCAAGCAACTAAAACGCCTCAAGAAGCAGGCTAGTCGTGGATTAGGCCTATAGGGGACCAAGTAAAAAAAAAACGCGCCATATACTCTACCTCAAGGTGGTGTGGAAATGAGTATTGAACATTGAGCTATGCATAGCAGACCAGTAAAATCAACTCAACACAAAAATACTCCTTCATAAAAGTCGCAATAAATCGAGAAATTACAAAATATCATAATTTTGTCAAGAATGCTCGACTTCGATTGACTGCTGCACAGAAACTATTCAGTTTAACGAAAAATATATAGGACATATTTTGTAGAAAATTTAATGCTCTTTTATTTTCATAAGAACATTTTTTGCCGCATGGGGCACCCGAAGCGCGATATTTCAAAGAAACCGTTTTTGTGTGCCATTTTTTCAATATGGCGGCGCTGGCGGCTGAGATCACATTTTCCATTTTTTCTTATTTCATTCAGGGCATCGAAATCTACAAATTCCCAAAGTTTCAAAACTCCCGCACTTATTCGGACTAAACCCCACGTTTTATGATCTCACAGCTGTATTATTATGTTACCTTACAAATCACACCTTAATCAAACGAGAACTTACTAGGGACTATATCGAACAACTTCCACAATTGATCCTGGTTGACTTGCGGGTTAGCAATTATAGTCAGTTTGGTAAAACCCTCATTACCATAATGATCAGGGGGTAAAGGCAAAGATGGTGCAGAGTTTCCACCTTTATTGAAGTCAAATGAGGAATAATTTCTATCATCATTGCGAGACACATTCGATTTTCTTGGTTCGGCAAATACCGGTTTGTATTTTCGATCACACTGTTCAAAGGCTGCAGCTGCTTGAGAAAACCTAAAAATTAAAAGGTTATGCATACTAAGATAATACAGACATGCTCACTTTCCAATACCAGTTTTGCAGCGTTCGGCACATGACATTTAACATTCTAGTTAGGGATTGACCTATACCAATATTGATATCGATATATCGGCATTGTGGCCGATTATCGGTATCGGCGATACTGGATCATAATATCGGCACGATATCAGTGTCGGTGAAAAAATACTTTAACTTTTTTAATTTTAAGGTTAAAAACAAGTGAAAACGTAATAAAATTAATATTTGTCTAATTATTTAATATTTAAAGTTAAATTTAGAATAATTTAGATAAATTATAATGTAATAAAATTAGACTTTCTGCTAGATCTGGATTTAATCAGCTTCTTGGAGATTCATAAATGTTACCAGCTGAAGGAAATACTTAGTTGTTCGCTGTAAACCCTACTTGGTGAAGATGGAGGTGTTAAATACATTACAGCTAATTCGTACAGGAAGGTAAACATTTCTTTCTTGTTGGCCCACCAAGCTAAAGGATCTTCAGTTCTAGCAATCTATGTATATTTGAATTTCATTTTCAATTTTAATTAATAAACATTTCTTTGTAATTGTACTTGGGCTTAATTTATTTATTTTATTTCCCACACCTGTAAACTCATCATAAATGAACCAAAACATGTCATGAGTAACACGGTTATTATTACTCTGGTTATCGACATTATCATTGTTTGAAGATTGTCTAGCAATTTTTGCCAATGGAAAATCACTGTCATCCGAACTACCAACATCCACAATCTCTGAATCATCATATACATATCCATTTTGCTCCTCATAATCTCTAGTTTTATTTCTTTACAAGTATTTTGCCATAAAGCATCTTCAAAGAAAGATTTCTTGAATCTAGGATCCAATGATTTTGCAAAAGCGAGAACATTTTTAATAAAAGATTCCTTGAACTGCTTATTCAAATTAATTATTAGCTCATCTTTCATTGTTTGGACTCCAGAAAAATTAACATCAGCTTTACTTAGACAATTTGAAAGAGTTTTAATCAGTTATATTATTTCAGGTATGAATGCATTCGACTTACTTGCAAGTTTAGTAATCTCTTCAAAAGGTTTCAACAGGTTTAGTAAGTTTTTTGCTAGTTCCCATTGGTAAAACGTCAGGGCCTTTTCATTAACTGCAGAATCTTCATCGACCATGATCATTTTTTTGGTCGACCAAACGTTCTACGAGCGTTCTAACATGTAATAACTTGAGTTCCATCCTGTTGCTATATCTTGAACTAAAGTTTTTTCTGACAAATTAAGTTGTTTCTGAAGTTTCTTTAATTTATCGCAAGCCAATGAGACATGGGTGAAATGTGAAACTATACTCCTCGCTTTTCCCAGTAAATCTCGAGGTAAATCTATTTTGGATCGTTGACTTTCAATTGAATCCTGTATCACTAATTGTAATATATGTATAAAACAAGGTTGATGTGTTAGATTATCTTCTTCGATACCTTTTATCATGTGTACCGTTCCCATTTCAGAGTTTCACTCACGTCGTATTGGAAGAATTACTTTTTAGAAATAGATAATTAAAAGTCCGCTCCTCGGTCCGCTCTGTTATACTTTTGCCAATGGAGGATAAAAAACAAAAATAATATTGAGCAAAATATACTTTAATTTTTTATAGCAAATTTTCAGATTTTAGAAATAAGAGATATGATAATCTGAGGCCAATAATCGGCAATGTAAATATCGCTATTGGCCTAAAAAATCATATCGGTCGATCACTAATTCTAGTGCTTTTTGCTGCAGAACTGGCAATTAGGCATGCGTTGATGCAGTCACATACACAAAGGAAACGACGTGTGAGAATATATCTACTTATAGTCGTAGTATCACGAAAGTCGTCTATTAAATGAATACAAGCCAAAAAGAACACTTACTTGAGATATTTGACATATGCAAATCCTTTACTTTCTCTTGTAGTTTTATCTTTAATTATGCTGGCATAGTCGATATCACCAAATTGCTTAAAGTAGTCATAGAGTTCACTGTCTGTCATATTTCTAGGAACCATCACAAATAGCCTTTGCATTTTTTCCTCTTCATTCGAATCTCTTTTCGAGCCTTGTTCACGACTAAAATATGAACAATTATTTATATATATTTCAATCTAATAAATGAAAAACTATACCTAGCCGCAATCATAACTTTAATACTACGAGTGGCACCGCTAATGACTTTTCCATTCATTGTTTCTAGGGCTTTTGCAGCCTCAGATGTTTTAGAGTACTTAATATAAGTAACCCCTAAAAATAAAGAAGCATTTTTGAGATATAAAAATGTTCGACTGGGTAGTACTTACCTTTATTATCTCCCGTTTGTCGGTCTTTAACCACCCAAATTTCCTCAATATTCCCAAATTCTTCAAACGCCTTTCTAAAATCTTCCTCATTTAAAGTTTTCGGAGCAATTATAAACAATCTGGAATTTGGAGGATCATCGGAACTTGAACCCATGGATGATCTTCTGTCGGTCATTTTTTTGCACTTAGATAATGTAATTAATGTATATCTAAACCAACACTTTTTTTTATCAGTTTATGAGTGCTTTTCAACAAAAGCGTCTTTGCCGCTTACAAAACAGCAAAAATGCAAAAAACTCAAGCACAACAAAACTAGAATGAAGCGTATGAATCTGAATCAATCAACGAGCTATGATCTACGACGCTCCAGTAACAGGTAAAGATGGGATCGGCAGAATATTTCCATGATCGGTAATGTAGATATTTAATCTGTATTAGTACCGCTTATTATTGAGAGATGTCACCGTGTCTAATCTTTATTGATCTATGTTATTCATACATGCAAATTGACAGATCTAGTCTAGCTGCGCTTACCGTGTTTGTTAAATATTTTAGAAAAGTTTTTGATATTTAAAATTCTATAAAATTCATGTGATAAAATGTGTCCGTTTTGATAGTCACAACACTCTGTATGACTCTGTCCGATACGACATCTATGAATGGATTCTGTAGTTATTGGTTTAAGTTTATTTTGGTGCAAAATCTAGAGATTAAACTTGGTCAACCGTTCATTATTGCAAATTACAATGTGAAACCGTGTAAAATTTCAGTCATAGGTGGTATAACTTAATAAAAATCAAAATATATAATTGGATCTGTATTTATTTTTAATATATGTTATAAATTACTTAAATTAGTGAGCTTTTAAATGGCACTAATATAAAATTGGAATTACGGATTTTGTATTCTATAACTTTTACCTCTTCAGGAGAGATGGCGCTATTGGATAGAGTTACAGAAATAGTAATTTCCTCAAAAAATATGAGGAAAACGATAACACAGTTGAACTTGATTTTGGCATGAAAGAAAACTAAAATCGCCACAACTCATATACCTATAGTGGCACCGGTTAACTAAGCTAAATTACCTGTAAAGATTCTAGTCTTTGATGCTGAAAAGAGCGTCTGACATCGCACCATATCTGTTGTGCGTTCACTAAAGGGGGGTATAAAATAGTAAACCGCAGATTTAACCGGCACTCAAAAAATGTCGGCATCTTTGCCTTTGCGATGCGGCATGTTTGATGGGTCAAAGGCGCTGACATTTTTTGAGTGCCTGTAAAACCTGCAGTCAACTAACTATTCCGAAAATGTGACAAAAATAAGCGATGAGGTTTAAGGGGGTCTATAAAAACTAAAACTTTCCATTGAAAAGCAGTTATATTTTGTTTACGGCTAAAAACTATACATACTTTTTTGATAGGACACAAAATTCTCTAAAATAATGATTAGGAAATAAACCATACAGTTATTTATACTTAAGTATATATATATGTACATATAGTTAATTTTTGTACCGGTTCAGAATGGCTTGTTTTGTTTTTCTTGATCGTAATTTTACATCTTTTTCTGTCGTTTAAAATGCAATTAAAATTCTGAAAAAATCACACATCATCTATGGACTTCAAGAAACACTTTTTATATACCCAGGTAGCAAGGTGACGTCATTATGACGTCTTTTAAAGGTGATTTTTCGTCGCCGACGTCATTGTCCCAATAAATGACGTACCAGTTAAAACGTACTTCTGACGTCATCATGAAGACGTCAAATACACGTTTCTGTTAGGTCATTATTTTGACGTCATTAATAAATGACGTACCAGAGACGTGATATGTAATACGTACTTCTAACGTCATCATGAAGACGTCATTTTGTCGTCAAAATTGGTCATTTGGTTCACTATATATATTCATATATTCACTATATATGTATATATGTATATAGAGACCTTTGAGCAATCATAATAGCAATGTATTATTACAATAAAAACGTACATATAGAAACATCAGTATGTTTTGACCAGGGTGTATTTAATACACCCTGGTTTTGACATAGTTGCCGAATATATTTTGCAACCTGAAATTTTAATTTAAATAAATCATTATGAAATAAAAATAAATAGAAGTATTTAGTGACCAGTTCAATTTTTGCCAAATTCGAGGGGGGTGGGGGGGGGCTAGAAGCTCCTGTCTGCCACGACCAGACTTAAAAACTAGATTAAGAATTTTGATGTGTCCACATGGACCTAAAAGTAACTTAAAAATAGACACAGCACAGAACACTAAAATCGTAGGCGAACGCACTTCGTAATTATCATCAGTCCAGTCCATCATCACATCCAGTTGAAGTATAATAGTAACGACAAAAAATTAAAAAAATATATTTATTGTTCAAATAGGCTTAAAATGTTATGAAAAGTCGAGATTTTAAGTTTGAGGGAAAAAAATTTCTATCTGTCTGTCTGTCTCGGTCTGTCTGTAACTTTTTTTTTGTGCGCACATTTACTCTGGAACCGTTTAAGATATTGACTTCAAATTTGGTACACATATGTACTTTAACGAGATCTGGAACTAGATTATATTTTCATCTTATTCCGTTGGGGGGTAAATTGGGGCAAATTTGCGGTAAATGGGTAAATCAAGCAGGTAAGAGTCCATAAAATTGGTATTTAGTATATACAAGAGAAGCTAAGGTCTCAAAAAAATTGTTGGCATTAGCCATCCCATTACCACCCTTATTAAAGGGGATGAAAAAAAATGTGATTTAGTGTATGTACAAGAACCAGAAACCTCAAAATATTTTTTTACTTCATCCACCCCCACTTCCACCCCCTATCACCACCCCCATCCCCACTACCGATGTGGCATATCGTTTTATAAGTTTTTGGGGTAGACGATTTCAAATATTATGTTGTTAAAGTTACCTCGAGTAGTATGGATGCGCAGTGGCTTTCCTCGACTACTGTGGATGCGCAGTAGGTTACCCCGAGTATTATGGATGCGCAGTGGCTTTCCTCGAGTATTTTGGATGCACAGTGACTTTTCTCGAGTATTGTAGATCGCAGTAGGTTACCTCAAGTAGTATGGATGCGCAGTGGCTTTCCTCGAGTACAATGGATGCGCAGTAGGTTACCACGAGTGGTATGGATGCGCAGTGGCTTTTCTCGAGTGCTATGGATGCGCATGTGATATGGATGCGCAGTGGGTTACTTCAAGAAGTATGAATGCGCAGTGGCTTTCCTCGAGTAAATTGGATGCACAGTGGGTTAACTTGAGTAGTATGGATGCGTAGTAGGTTTCCTCGAAGAAAATGCTTGAAGTAGAGACTTTACTTTTGTCGTGTAGTTTACGGCACACAACGATTTTTTATATCTTTGTCATGCCATTTTCTGCGTATTAGTTCGACATTCAGTTGAAGTACATTAAGGCAAAAAAATTTTTTGAAAATTTTCATTGTTTAAATAGGCTTAAAATATCCGGAAACGTCAATATTTTAAGTCTGAGCAAAATAAATTTGTCTGTTGCGTCGGTCTGTCTGTTAGTCTTGTATCGTTTTGGTGCTCACGATTACTCTTCAACCGTTTAAGATATTCACTTAAAATATGACGCACGTATGTTTTTCAACGAGATCTGGAACTAGATTATATTTTGATCTTATTCCGTTGCAGAGTTGAAATTAGGCTAAATGGTAAATAGGTAAATCAAGCAAGTGAGAGTCCATGAAATTGGTATTTAGTATGATATTTACGAATTTAGAAATTTGCCGATCAAATGCAATATACTAACTATACCCTTCGTTTTCGTATTTGCGAAAGCGTAGAATCTAAATAACTGAATGGCCGGGTATGCCGACAAAGGAATTAGCTGGTGCGTACAAAGCGTTTTGCGTCTTGCGTCTCACCCATCAATCTACTAATGTGATTTCGATTACTATACATACGACGATATTCGATCTAGACATATGATCTAGACACTTTTGTATCTGCGCGTATCCTTAGCTTTTTGTATCGTGATTAGGTATATATTTTATATATTTATCCTCGACTTGCCACATGTAACATAATTATGTATCTATTTATTGAATGTTGGCCAATAAATTATCTATCTATCTACCCAATAGTTTTGTTTTGTGAATCTATCTTTCTATATCTTTCAGTCAAGATGGCGGCTCGCCCCCCCTAGGTCGACAACTTGTATTTTTCATCATGGTTTCGACTTAAACAGCACACATCAATATCATTTCTACTCCACCTTTTGTAGGGCATTACCCCCCCACTCATTGGATTAAATACTGAGTTTTTAATTTTTTATTTAAGCACGAAGTTATGATATACAGTGATATACAACAACTTCCCTTAATAAAATATTTCTCTAAAAAATGGCCAATATATAATTTTTTTATTTTTTCGTTTATTTTGATATCGCAGGTGTCTTTGCATTCGTAGGAGGCGAATGTTTTTTTGGACATAAATAGATCATAATTTGTTCTATATTTGAGTAAAAGGTTCGAATCGGAAAAAATAATAAAGTTATAAGGGTGCTTCCACTTTAAGTGGGTCACACTGTATACACTGCGGACGAGGCAAGGGATGCGTGTTTCGCGGGAAAATAGTTTTTCATTATAATTTGAGTTCATTTTTAATCGTTATACATCACAGTTTTTTTTGTAAGTATTGCCAGATTTAGACGTCTATTATTTTACGATGCCAACTTAATTGATACAATATTCGTCAATACAAAATAAAGTAGGTAAGTAAATCAGTAAATCAGTAAATTATATTTCAGTGTATGATCTCTAATCGTAATCACTAGATCACCATTCGTTATTATGAAATATATGTTAATTAATAAAATGTATAAATAAATAATGAAAAATAACATTTCACAACATGTGAATTCGATTACTAAACATAAAACCGCTGCCAAGGAATCACTACTTCCACATCCAGATTCTCTATTCAACTCACTCACAACGAATGGGGGTGGCTAATGCCAAAAATTTTTTTGAGACCTTAGCTTCTCTTGTATATACTATATACCAATTTCATGGACTCTTACCTGCTTAATTTACCCATTTACCCCAAATTTACCCCAATTTACCCACCAACCCTTCGACGGAACAAGATGAAAATATAATCTAGTTCTAGATCTCGTTAAAGTACATATGTGTACCAAATTTCAAGTCAATATCTTAAACGGTTCCAGAGTAAACGTGCGCACAAAAAAAAGTTACAGACAGACCGACAGACAAACCGACAGACCGACAGACAGACAGACAGAAATTTTTTTTTCGCTCAAACTTAAAATCTCGACGTTTCATGACATTTTAAGCCTATTTGGACAATAAAAATTTTTAAAAATTTTTTTGTCGTTACTATACTTCCACTGGACGTGGAAGTAAAATTAAGACAACATTTTAAAATTAAAATATAACGATATTTTTATTTACTGATTGATCTTTTTCACAAACAATAGGGTTGTTCTTCCTCTAGCTAACACCAACTTATTATTTAAATTTCAATACAGTTGTACTTTTCTTTCCATCATACTTACAAGAAACGTGACGGACATTTTGAAGGTTGCGCAAAATTCTTTCACTAACACAATTATATGAATTTATTTTCTCTATGAGCGACATTTGCGGTTTTAAGAAATCTCAACTCCAATATACTCTTCGTTTTTGTATTTGCGAATATTATAATAACAATGGGGAAAGTTAGATATAGTTTTTCATAAATTTCCTCAGATTTTTCCAGAATTTTCGGCCCAATACTTGTGAAACTAAATGGCGTAGGAGGGGGCATAGTGAACATTTTAATGAATGCATGTGCTACGTAACAAAAAGTTTAAAAAACTAATTTTTTTTGCAGTAAGTCGGATTGAGATGTGGTTTTTTGCATTTGCTTCGTTAACTCGTCTAGAAACTTTGTGCCATATTTTGGTCTTGTACTTTTTTGAAATTGCATTACTGCATCGAAAAGTGCATTCTTATAAGTGCATATTTTTAAGTGATGAAGAAAAAAATTCATATCTTCCAGAAAAAACTCCCGAATCATACGAATTTCAGTACCCGGGGGGGGGGGGGGGGTTGAGTCGCTGGACCTGAATGTGATGTCCAAATGAGCCCCCTGTGCACCTGGAGGTCCGGATGGCACCTCGAGTTCCCCGTAAATTCATGGAAAATCGATCGAAACTCGTTACCCGGGGGTTTTTCGGGTCGCTCGTCCCGAATCTGACATCGGCAACTTCCTCCGGAGGACCTGGTGCGCGCGACCTGGCTAATAACGTCATCTCCTGGGGTTTTACTGAAATTACTTATCAAATTGATCGAAACTCGTTACCCGGGGGTTTTTCGGGTCTCTCGTCCCGAATCTGACATCGGCAACCCCCTCCGCCCAGATAGCACAATTTGATTCCTGGAATATTCATTGATTATACGTTTGGAAGATTTGATTATTCCTAAAAAAATTTTAAATATTCCAGACGTTACAGGAATATTCTTTTTTATCCAAATGGCACAGTTTATAGATATTCTACGAATATCCAAAACGAATATTACAGGAATAATCAAGTTACTCTAGGAATATTTTAAAAATATTATAATAATATTTCCCCTCAATAGAATATTCCTAGATTATTATTCCACTCTTTCATGAATATTATGGGTATAAGCTTATATTATTCTCACATACAGATTAATTCTTATTTTATTGGATTTTTATGTTGCATTACATAATATGTAATAATAAATTGACGAATTATAACCAATTTTAAACTGAAGTGGCATTTACCAGTTATATATGATTATTTTCTTGACTTATTGTTTATTATACGAGAACGATACCAGAATGGACCGAAACTACAAGAGACACGATAATTGCTTACAACTATCGATTTTTAACTGTTGGTTATCGTCAGAATCATCAGTGTAGCGCATATTGCATGTAAGATTCTGTCTCAAGTTATCACACCGGAGAATTATGTTAGATTGCCAATACGAATTATTAGGTGAATACTCATAGACCAGTAGTAGGACTAAGTCGGCGACTTATAACCAAATTTATCTACAAAAATTTATCGCAAACTTGGAAAGGCTTCGAAATGAGTCAAATACCAATAAATACGCGATTAATTCTAAATACACGTGACTTATAACAGTTAATTGCCTTCGCTGACATTATTACATAATTGGCATTTGACGCAATCTCTTACCTATAGTTCCAATCGATGTTTGAGTGTTTAATGGGAATATTCCTGTATTATTTTCCCTGGAATATTATTGTCTTCTTCTCAAAAATCACATATCTTCTAATAATATTAGACTATTGTTCAAAAAGAATATTCTTGTATTATTTTCTTGGAATATTATTGTTTCCTTCTCAAAAATTATATATATACTAAGAATATTATACTATTGTTCAGAAAGAATATTATTTTATTATTCGTATGAAATATTCTAGTATCAACATGTTAAATTATATATATTCCTGGAACAATACAATATTATTTCGAATATATATACTCCGTAGAGGACATTTACAGATCACTCTTAGAATATCTTGTGCTATGTGGGCGGAGGACCTGGTGCGCGCGACCTGGCTAATAAAGACATCTCCTGGAGTTTTACTGAAATTTTGTCGTCAAACTTTCTAACCTTGCTTTAATGAATGCTAGTTAATATATTATTATGGTAGAACAAGTTTTTCACTGCAACCGTCTTCATTATTTCGACGTAAATATCTATGACGCAACAAATTATAAATAATTATTAATTAAAAATAAAAATAATTATTTTTATTACAAAAATTTATTATTTGATAGAAGTAAAACTAGTTATAATTTCGAATTGGCGCCTTCTTATACGAGATTCCAAAATTCCGTTGGTTTAACTTTGTTGCGTTATAGATATTTTCGTTAAGTATACCGGTATATAATTTATCAGTTCACGTGTATATAAATTATATATAGTGTTTATTATGATAAATATTGAACAAACTTAGATAAAATGTATCTATTAAAAATATTAATTTTATTTTGGAGAAGAGCATCACCTAGATCCAACAGATTGGGGTTGGAAAAACGAGAACGATAAGCTGATCCCCATAAGGATGACACAACCACCTGGCCCACCGAATATAATGAAGTTGATATTCTGTGGATGTAAAACCGACTGCGGTTATTCCTGTGGGTGTAGGAAGAACGGCCTGATTTGCAATATCGCTTGCAAAAATTGTGCCGGCTCAAATTGCACCAACGTCGAGAAATATTCCACAGAACAATTAATTGCCGCCGAAAATGACACTCTCGATGAAGAAAGTACTAACATATCAGTTGATGAAGCGGATGATATTTAGAATAAACTGTAACATTAAAAAAAGTTTTTTTGATAACTTAATGTATTTGTAAAAAGAAATATAAAGTTCAAATATTTTTGAAATTGTCCCTGCATATATTTGTACCCATACTTTTCATTTACCCCTCGAATAGTTTCAATTGAATCAACTATTCCAACTCTGGTGATAAAGTGTTTATTGAAAAACAGAGATTTCCATTTTGTATAGGTTAAGAGGTTGCCGATGTCAGATTCGGGACGAGCGACCCGAAAAACCCCGGGTAACGAGTTTCGATCGATATGATAAGTAATTTCAGTAAAACACCAGGAGATGACGTTATTAACCAGGTCGCGCGCACCAGGTCCTCCGGAGGAGGTTGCCGATCTCAGATTCTGGACGAAGTGATCCGAAAAACCCCCGGGTAACGAGTTTTGATCGATTTTCCATGAATTTACAGGGAACTCCAGGTGATGACGTTCCTGGTGCCGTCCTGACCTCCAGATGCACAGGGGGCTCATTTGGGCATCACATTCAAGTTCAGCACTCAAAAAACTCGCAGGTACTGAAATTCGTATGATTCGGGAGTTTTTTCTGGAAGATATGAATTTTTTCTTCATCACTTGAAAAGATGCACTTATAAGAATGCACTTTTCGATGCAGCAATGCAATTTCAAAAAAGTACAAGACCAAAATATGGCACAAAGTTTCTAGACGAGTTAACGAAGCGAATGCAAAAAACCCTATCTCAATCCGACTTACTGCAAAAGAATTGAAGGTTGGGGCTATTTTTGTGTTATATTTCCTAGCCTAAAATAAAAGGAGATATAAAGATAAAAAAAAATGATAAAATTCGCACATTTAGACCTACAAAAGGGCTGTCTACGAAATACCAAAACCAAACTATATAACTATAAATGTGAAACATATTTCTAGCTATACTATACCGGGTGCCACAGGCTAGTGGCTCCCCCCAACATTTCCTTTATTTTTTAACTTACCCATTTGGAATTTGGATAAAAAATGATTTTTGGGCATAAAAACGGTAAGAGACCATTTCCTGTTTACCCGGAAATGACCGCAACTTCCGATTTTTAAATGAAACACCCTGTGTATTTTTATATATTGGGATTGAAGACAATATTCTGAGTATACTATGAGATTTTCGCGAATTTTTGAGTCAATGTTCAATTCTTTTAAGCATTTTAAGACATTCGTTTAGAGTGCTTTGGAATACCAAAATTTGTTCTACGGCAGGTAAAGTCCAAGGGCAAAATATAATTTCTCGTTTAATTTCAACAATGACTATTTACGAAATTGAACAAATCATTTTTTATCGAAAACTTTTTTTTCAAATGTTCAATAAATTTGTTTCTCTATTTTATTGAATTTATTTAAAAATAAAAAATCACTTTCAATATAATTTTTCTTGAATTTTAACGTAGTTGCCTTTGCAAAAATCATATGTCTAATAATGAAATGTGAATAATAGAATTTTGGTTCTTTCTTTTGTTTCTTAATCTTAATAGGCATAAGTACTAGTGCAAGATCAATAAAAATTATTTTGAAAGTGATTTTTTATTCTTAAATAAATTTAATAAAATAGAAAAACAAATAGCATAGATTTGAAATGGATATCAATGAATTCGGTAAAAAATCTATAATTTATTGAACACTATGATCCACCACCTTTCCATTTGAAAAAAAAAAAGTTCTCGATAAAAAAGTGATTTGTTCAATTTCGTAAATAGTCATTATTGAAATTAAACGAGAAATTATATTTTTCCCTTGAACTCTACCTGCCGTAGAACAAATTTTGGTATTCCAAAGCACTCTAGACGAATGTCTTAAAAAGATTTAAAAAACTGAACATCGCCTCAAAAATTCGCGAAAATCTCATGGTATAGTCAGAACGTTGTCTTAAATCCAAATATGTAAAAATATACAGGGCCTTCTATTTAAAAATCGAAAGTTGCGGTCATTTCCGGGTAAACCAGAAATGGTCTCATACCGTTCTTTATGTCCAAAAATCCGTTTCTACAGGTTGTTTATGCACCCCAAATTTAAAATGGATAAGTTAAAAAATAAAGGAAATATAGGGGGGAGCCACTAGCCCGTGGCCAGAGATGAGCATTCTTTAGTCGACTAATCAATCGTGACTAACTACTAATTAATAATATATTAGTTGTGGCTAATGACTAACCAACAACATTTTATCTCAGATTGATTACGCTGAAGAATATCTCAACATATTAAGTACGAATGGATTTACTTCTTATATAAATGACTATACTTGAGTACAAAATAACCAACAGGCATGTCTCGATCATTTTTTTGTAAAAAGTAATTTTATAAATGATAAAGAGAATGATATAACACAGATTATCTTTAAAGAAAATATAACAGACCATTATCCCATAATAATAATTTTTCATCTAGAACGACAAGTAACTTATGAGGAGAATCTAAATAATAATAATTCAAAAAAATTTGTTAATTACAAAAATTTAAAAATGGATTTACAGCAAGAAAACTGGGAAGAAATCTACAATGAAAATAATATAGATACGATGGTCGACATTTTTGTTAAAAAATTAAAAATAAATATAGAAAAAAATACTAAAACAATCAAGATTAATAACAAGCAAAGAAAAAGGAAGGCATGGATGACTACAGGCTTAATAAAATCTATTAATACTAAAAACGAAATGTACCAGAATATATTAAGAAATCAAAATGACAAAATACTGGAAATTCAATATAAAACCTATAAAAACAAACTTACTAAACTTATAAAAAATACAAAAAATAATTATTATAGGTCTTTAATAAACAAAGATAAAAACAATTCAAAAAACTTATGGGATACTGTAAATAAAATTTGTAACCGTACCAAACAGAAAACAGAGATAAACAAAGTAATAGTAGGTGACAGATTAATAACTAATAAAACGAGTGTTGCAAATAATTTTAATATTCATTACAGTGATTTAGGGGAAACGTATGCCAAGAACTTAGCAACAGCAGAAGGTTTTAGCGAGAAACAGGAAATCTTGGAAAACACCATGTATCTTTATCCTACAAATGAAATGGAGGTAAAAAAGGAAATAAAAAATTAAAAAAAAAAAAATCGCCGGGGTTAGACAACTTGCGAGCCGAAGCACTTAAAGAAATATCTAATGAAATAGCTACTCCGCTTACTTTTATAATAAATAAGTGTTTTGATGCAGGGTGTTTTCCAAAATTACTTAAAGTTGGAGTTATCAAACCATTGCATAAAGGTGGTGATAAAACTCAAATAATAAATTACCGACTAGTTTCCCTCATCTCTAACATAGCCAAAATAATAGAAAAAATATTAAAAAACAGAATACTACACTTTCTAAATAAATTTAATTTAATATCTAGCCAGCAATTCGGGTTTAGAGAGGGAAAGTCTACGGAGGACGCTGTATGCTTTTTAACTTCTCATATTTATAACAGCTTGGACACGAACAAACCATCTTTATGTATATTCGTGGATCTCGCTAAAGCCTTCGATACGGTGTGTCATAAAAGGCTCTTATGCAAATTAAACTCCTAGGGGTTAAGAGGTAAAGTTTTAGATCTTCTGGAAAGTTATTTATCCGATAGAACGCAATATGTAAAAATTGATAACGCCATAAGTAATGATAGAACAGTTAAGTACGGTGTCCCTCAAGGCACGGTATTGGGTCCTCTATTATTTACAATTTACATCAACAGTTTATTGTCACTAAATATATCAGGTACCATATTATCTTTTGCAGATGACACAGCCATTATATTCGAGGAAAATTCCTGGAAAGAGCTAAAGAATCTGGCAGAAAATGATTTTAGAGTAATTAAAAAATGGTTTCAATTAAACACACTCACTTTAAACTGCAAAAAAACGTATTATTTACCCTTTACCTCATACGCCAATAACTTGCCAAATATGGGACCATTAAATGTTGACCAAGATATAAATATACCAGAAGCTGGTTCCATAAAGTACCTTGGGATCATTATTGACAGACATCTGAGATGGGACCTACAAACAAAGCATCACACAAAAAATTAGAGGTCTACTGTCCAGATTTAAATAGGTAAAAAATTTCTTAGATACAGCTCACCTTAAAACCCTCTACTATGCATGAGTACAATCTCATTTGTCATACGGCATTATGGGGTGGGGAGGAGTTAGCGATTGCCACCTGAATAATCTAAATGTTCTGCAAAAATGGATACTGAAAATAATATATGGTAAAAACCTTACTTACCCTAGTAATACAATATTTAAAGACAGTGGGGTTTTTGACATTAGACAATTGTTCTGTTTCACTATTCTCAAAAACATATTTAAAAATAAAATTAAAATACAGAAAATATCGCATGTTCATGAAACGAGATGGAAGCAGAGCGGTTGCCAGGTGCCGAGAAGCCACAAGGCCATTGGTCAAAGGAACTTCAGTTACCTCGCAGCTAGATTATATCAGATTATACCGAATGAATTTAAAGATAGTTTCGGAAAATTCAAACAGAAAACCAAAAAATGGATTCTAGAAATGCCTAGAAGTATAATACATGATATTATAAACTAAACAATACTTATATAAAAAACAAATCGATATAAGACATATACCTAAACAGACAAACTTACCTAATTGGACAAAATTAAATTAAATATTCATAATTACTAATGGCGATAATATAATAAATTATTACGATTATTAAACTTACTAATTGCATTGATTTTTATATACATATACATATATTTCTTTGCCCCCCCTCCCCCTATCACATACAAGTAGATTAGTATCTACTTCTGTGATTATATGTTTTACTTGCTTATATAATAAATTTTGTTTTCTATGTTTTTTCTGTATCATGTAAACCTAAGTAAATAAACATTATTATTATTATTATTAATTAGATGGGCATTTTTTAGTCACTAATCAATCATGAAAAACGAATAATTAATGATATATTAGTTGTGGCTAATGACTAACCAATCAGTCATTAGCCACAACTAATATATTATCAATTAATCGTTAGTCATAGTCATAATAGATTCCTAGACTAAAGAATGCCCATCTCTGCCTTTGGCACCCGGTATATTTTCGAAAATAAACACACAGACGGGCGGACAAACGATTCAGCTTATATGGCTTCCGTTTTTCACTTTTAAATACAGAACCCTAGAAACAGTTGATGTCAAATTCAGAAATTGGAAATTTTGATGGATAATTATACATTCTTGAGTTTTAAATGTTACGTAGTGTACACTCGGTATAGTGAAAACGTTCACGTGTACCTACTATAGATTTATTTACATTCGCATGTATGATGATATGATTGATGATTATAAGAAAATTATTAAATTTAATTCGATATCAGGAGTGGAGTTTAAATGTTACAAGGATTGCCACTAAACATTTATGGAATTTTCTAATCTGCCATGCCACACAACCTCGAAGAAATCGTTTACTAATTTTGGTTCATTTGATTACAGTCTGGTTAGTAGTGAAACGACTTTCGTGCGAGTACAATCGATATTTAGATTCATGGATTTTTTGAAAGCGTTTATCATATTTATCATATGTGTGTCGTGTGGCATATTGGGTTACTCTGTTGTGCCCAGAGAAGGTAAATATCTTTTTATATAGTATTTTTGGTGGATATTGAATTTTTTATAATTACAGATAAAATCGGTTTTCTTTAATTTCAAAATTGCCGGTTATTTATATAAAATGTGACTCTGATAGTGCCTATTAATATTATCAAAATTTATTTAAAAGTAACTAAAAACAAGCGAGTTTTTATAGAGTTCTTTAGAGATATTTATTTATTTATTTACTTTATAATTTTGCAAATTCTGTTTACAAAGTATTATTAATATAAATCAACATTGAAAATTAGTCGAATTTTAAGGGTTGTTTTCAGAAAATTCTGGATTTTCATTAAAAAAATACATGAGATTTGAAAAATATTTTTAACAAGCGGTGGTTTTTCCGGTTTAGTGGGTGAAGGGTAAGTCGGAAAATATTGTCACCATCATGTTCTCCACCCTCGAAAACGGAGATGATATCTTGCAGTCCAGTCACAGAACTTCTGGAGCCAAAACTTTACCGCAGGGGACTACCAATCCAGAAGGCTGATGATATCCAACAGCAACTTGAAGATCTCATAACCCAGTAACTAAAAGTAGGCTCAACTACAAAATTAAAAGGGATCAATTACCATAGAATATCATTTAGGAAATTAAGTTCGATTTCAAAGGCCACGAAACGGCGATTTTCGACATCTTTAAAAATTGCAGCATCGTGAAAAAAATTGACTATACACGGTTTGTTCAAATGCACGTGTTTTTTTGAAAAATGTGTATAAAGTTGTAGATCTTCCAGTGTTCATTTAGACGTTTTGAAGTGACATCCTGTAAAATATTAAAATCAGAGTCGTAGCGAGCCAATTTTTTTGGGGTTATTTTTCAAATTTGGCAACGTCATAAACTTAAAAATTGATGAACTGGGGAGAGAAAATCTAAAAAAAAATTATCTTTTTTTCACAGAAATAACAATTGCCAACTTATGTCTCACATTTCCAACTTTTGACCAACTTTTGCAAAGTCTGACAAAGTTGGGGCGTACAGCCCTGATTAAAGTTTTATTAGGTAAAACTAGGAGTAATAACATAATATCGAAAGAGACTATACAGTGTGTCCCACTTTTCACGGTAACACCTTTGTAGATCAGTTACTAATCACCCAATTTTAACCAAGTTTGGATGGGTATCAAAGACCTTTGTTATACCTTTTTTTAAGTAAAACAGAACTTATTTCAGTCATTGGCGTGCATTTTTATTAAGAAAAAAAGGGTCGATTTTTCGAGAAGTTATATTAGGCATTTTTTTTATTGAAAAACTATAACGCAATATTATTGATCAGTATATTCAGAATTTAACAACATTTTGATTTTTGGTTTTCGAATTATGGCCCACTTAAAATTGCCTATTTTAAACATTAAATAATTAATAAATTGGTAACGAATCTTTTTTCGCAAGAAAATCATTTTTTCTTTTCTCTTTAAATTCATTTTTTCTACCGCCTCATATCATCGATACTTTCAAATTCGGTAATCCTTAATGCCCGAATAATTTACAGTTCTGATGAATGAAAATTCTGGGCCTTCTAAATTTGAAAGTTTCGATGATATGGGATAGTAGAAAAAGTGAATTTAAAGAGAAAATGAAAAATGACTTTTTTTCGAAAAAAAATTCATTACCAATTTATTGATTATTTAATGTTTAAAATAGGTAATTTTAATGGGACCGTAATTCGAGAACCAAAAATCAAAATGTTGTTAAATTCTGGTTATAGTGATTCTACAGCATGCTGATTAATAATGTTGCATTAGTTTTTCAACAAAAAAATGCCTAATATGATTTCTCGAAAAATCGACCCTTTTTTTCTTAATAAAAATGCACACCAATGACTGAAATAAATTTTGTTTTACTCAACAAAGATATAATGAAGGTCTGTGTTAAAGGTCTAAACTTGATTTAAATTGGATGACTAATAACTGAGCTACGAAGGTGTTATCGTGAAATGTAGGACACACATACAAACACAAAAGGTCGGCCCTCCAGTGGGCCATCACAGGGCCAGAAGTTTCATTTGTGGCCCAGTGATGGTCCGCTGATGGGCCGATCTTTTGTGTTTGTTGGTAATATATACCAATAATCCAAAGTAGTTACTTTATAAATATCTGTCTTGAGTGGTAAACTAGCTATGTGAACTACGCCAGAGCGTAAAGGGAAACAAACGATGTAAACATTATATTCTTTTCCGGATTATTGCATTTTCTATATAATTATTGAATATTCTATATTATACTCTTCGCAGTTTTTTGAAGTTAATATTTTAGGTCTAATTATAGCTATAATTACAATATTAGTCATCACCCGATGATGCCATCTTGATTGGCGAAACTTTCGTCAGTATACTACACGTTATTTTTGTGTTTATATAATCTTATCAAATGTTACACCATTTTCAATGTACATCTTTTTCTAAAAATGTTTTATAACTCATATCTACTCATCGTTTTTTTAAATAATAGGGCTCCTCCTCTAGCTAATACTGAATTACCGTCCAAATTTCAATTCGATCGGAGCTTTCTGTCTTAACTTATCGTGCTTATAAAAAATGTGAGAGACGGACGTTTTGAAAGTTATTTAGAATTCGATTACTAACACAATGATTGATTTTTTTTTCTATGCGAGCGATATTTACGGTATTCTGTCGATCAAATGCAGTCTATTCTTCGTATTTGTATTTGGGAAGAGCATAATAAAAACGATTTATTATTATTATACTCTTGGTGAATACGAAAGCAAAGAGAATATTAGTAGTTTAAACCCACATTCCACTGCGTAGCGCTCCCTGGTGATAGTTTAAAGAAATATGGGTTCGTAACTTTGCCTTAACACTTAGGTTTGTGTCCCTGCTAAGAATGCATATCCGTAATGGAGTTGGCGTCTCTGCTAAGGGTTCCCAGGCTTAACTGAGGGTTTGTAACCCTGACCAGATTCGTATTTGTGATAACGGAGACAAATCCAGCTGAGATATGAACTCTTAGCAGGAATAACACGACCCGTTAGCCGTGGCAAGAACCTTCAGCAGAGACATAAACTTTTAGTTTTTTAAACTTCCATCAGGGGGCTATGCTGCTTACATTCTGTTTATTATGCATGTTAGGAATGATAATTTAGAGTCCAGGTCCGCGGGTCGCGGGGGTTCGACGCTCAATTAGTTCTGATTGTACTTTTTTTCACTTTCTTTTATATTGACGATAGTTTCACCAATAAAATTAAACATGCCTAAAGCTAATATTATTTACAAAAAAAAATGCTTAGGGTATCCTATAGAATGTGTAATAATTATATAAAAAGTTTTGTAAATTGGAGAAGAGTATATACAAGGTGAGTAATGAGGAAGTGTACATACTTCTACCGTAAGTAGAGGCACCTAAGACAAATACCAAGTGATCATTAAAAAGTGTTTCTTCCCTTTCTTTACTATCATACAGAATGTTTTATGAATTTTGTCCAAAAATTGTTTTAGTCATAACATTTTAACGGTTAATCCGATTTTCCTCATTTTTTACAACAATGTACTCTGTTGCCTAACAACCATCATACATATCCAAAATTTAAAAAATCCAGGGACGGTTTCAAAAAAATTTGTTGGATTGCTTCGTATACGATAGTTCACCCTGTATATGATTTATCTAAAACTTGATATGAAAATTGTATAGGACACAAATAGGTGGTAAAACCTGAGTATTTGAAATTTTTGTCACACTCTCAACAAATTTTTTATTAACGATCAATTTTCAAGTCAAATGAAAAGTTTGGCAAAATGGAATATTTTAATGTATACTAATATTTATTAATACAAAACTTTAGCAAAAAAAATAATATCTACATAACTCGTGCCTAGGTTTAATAAGTACCATCATTTTAATCAATTTCCAGGCCAGGTCTTAAAAATGTGGCTGGACAAAATTTATAAATCACTCTGTATGATAGTAAAGAAAGGGAACAAACACTTGGTATTTCTCTTAGGTGCCTCTACTTACGGTAGAAGTATGTACAGTTCCTCATGACTCACCCTGTATAATGATTACTCTAGTTGTATTAAGGCCCCCCGCATCAAATCATGGGCCTCGGTACCAAATTCACTGGCGGGCCCCCGCGCCTAATAATTGATGAGCGGGAAAAATTATTTTGTCAAAATCTCTGGCTGGCCACCGCTACGGGCCCCTCGTGCTTAATAATTGATGAGCGTGGGGAGAAATTTGAAAAAAAAAATGTTTGCCAAAATCTCTGGCGGGCCTCCTAAAAATCCAACGGGCTCCCGCGCTTAATTATTGATGTGGGGGGGGGAGGAATTAGAATAAAAAATTGCCAAAATCATTGGCGGGCCCCTGAACTCAGTACCCAATAGACCCCCCATACGGGGGGGGGGGCTGGTTGTTTTATTATATATGTCACACAAGTCAGAATTATTATACTTAAAGTACACAAAGTACCCTACCTAATCGTATACTGTATAAGAAAAGCATGTGAAAGTCGTTGAACCACTATAACATTTTATCTCCTTCGGTAAGTACTTTTTGGTGATTATTCTGGTATGTAATTTCCACAACAACCTGTTACTGTTCCTAGAATGAATATTGCTTTATCTTATAACTGTGACATATACAATGGAAACGAACGAAAAGGACACGACAAAGTTTTAGAATGAATTAATTCAAGAATTATAAAAAAAAACAAAAGAAAACAAAAAAGTGCATTGTGATGCTTCAATCAGAAAGATTAGAAAACAGTAACATATGTATCAAAATTATATAGGACCAAATGCTCTAAGAAACACTCAGATATACTAGTCCCCAGTACAGCGTCCTTTTTTGAAAATGATTACAAAAGTGGTAAAAATGGTCTTAGCGGTTTCATTTTAACGAGTCTACCACACTGTAAAATGTTCAGAGTACGAGATGGGCGCTTTTCCGCACGCGCCAGCACCTAAACCTGTCGTTCTAGCGCGGTTACGATTTTTTATTACAAAACTCAAATTTTTTATTTTAATTGAAAGATTATGTGTCAAATCAAAAGAAAATTTTTTTGTCCGAAAAAAGAGAGGGCGTGATTGTCGAGTCCGACACCTGCAACATATCACTCTAGCGCGGCACCGTTTTGTTATTGCACAACACCTAATTTTCAATTGCAATTGCTCATAATTGCCTAAAAAAGATAGTTCATAAGTTGTCCGACAAATTTTCAGTCTCGTTTTTTCAGTCCGACAACCTGAATACGTCAGTTATGGCAGGTTATGTTTTGCGATTGCAAAATTTCGGACAAAAATCACTGCTAAATATAGCACTTTCTGACAAAAATAGTGGATCATATTACCAGTCCGACAAAAAAAAAGGTTAATCGATGCATCCTTAATCGTACGCTGTCAGGCGTATCATGCAGCAAAAGGAGACCTACCAAAAGTACATACGTATACACGTAACGTCTATTATGACTTGCGTGTATACGTACATAGGTAAAACAACGCTCTGTATAATGATTGTTTATCTCACAGAGTTGACTAAACTCACTTAACTAGTAATCTATATATTTTCAAATAAATATTAGACAGTTATAAGAACATAAAAATATTAAATTTTAGTGAGATCGTACGCTCAATGAGCAACCACGATAAAATACGGGACACTGTTAGACGTACCAATCAGTAAAGGAAAACTTTTAAAAATATAAGTACAAATATCGTACATAATGCTATGTCTCTGTAAACTTAACAGGTAACCACGATAAAAGAAGTAATGCTGTTAGGCGTGTCATGCAGCAAAGGGAGACCGACCAAAAGTATACACGAAACGTCTGTTATGACTTGTGGTATCTATTCTCATATGTAAAACAACGCTCTGTATAATGATTGTTTATCGCATACATGGGTGATAGGTAGAGTTCAAGAACGAAGCCGGCAAAGCAAAGTGTATACCGGGTGACACAGGAGATATGTAACACTCCGTAGCATGTTTATTTAAAAAGATATTATTTTGAAATTTGGTAGACTTGTATAATACGTGATTGTCATTTTTTTAGTATAAACACGAAATTTTTTCCACTTCCGGTTTCACCGGAATTGACATCTACTTCGTTATTTTAAATGGCACCCTGTATATATTTTTTTCCTATCTGATTCCACTTAAATTTCTCTTTTCAACTATGTACAGCAAAATGGCATTCGTTTTTAAAATGGCTGCTGAAAACCATTTTATTGTATTAAGTCAAGTTGGCTATGGTATGAAATGTGGCGGTAATTAATGCTTAATGTGCTGCGATATCAAAAGAACTCTGGTAGACAATTTTGTGTTACATATTTGTTTCGTTCTAATCAGTAGCCGAAGAGACTTTGTAGAATTTTTATATTAAAGAAAAATTAGATGGCCCCTGAGGTCACCGGATTTTACGCCACTTGATTTTTTCATATGGGGCTATCTCAAGGAAATAGTTTATAAAACTCCACTGTAAAATAGGGAAGACTTGGAAATGAGAGTTATGTTAGCAATAAATGAGATTACTGAATTATAGTTAGAAAATGTGATTAGAGGTACTGTTACAAGACTTCGACCCATTGAGATTCTTCGAAAACAATTTTATTTAAAAGCAAGTAAAATTAGATATAAGAATGAATTGTAATGGGTAAAAGTGAAAGATGAATACATATTTTACAAATGGGTTAAATTTAAAATTAGTGTTTCTATCTTAGTTTTTATGATTTCGGGGATTTAGTCTAGAGATTTTTGTTTAATATAAAAATTGTACAGTCTCTTCGGCTACTGATTAGAACAAAACAAATATGACACAAAATTGTGTAACAGTGTTCTTTTGATATCACAGCACACCAAGCATAAATTGCCACTACATTTCATACCATAGCCAACTTGACTTAATGCAATTAAATGGTTTTCAGTAGCCATTTTAAAAACGAATGCCATCTTGCTATACATAGTTGAAAAGAGAAATTTAAGGAGAATCAGAGAGAAAAAAAATATATACATTTAAAATAACAAAGTAGATGTCACTTCTGGTGAAACCGGAAGTGGAAAATTATTGTTTGTACTAGAAAAAAGACAATCACACATTATATAAGTCTACCAAATTTTAAAATAATATCTTTTTAAATAAACATGCTACGGGGTGTTACATATCTCCTGTGTCACCCGGTATATAAAAATGGAGCCTGGCGGACCATGAGGCGATGAATTTATCAGCTGCTCTTCCCGCGCACACTCTTTAGTATAGTTTAGGGCGCGCGCTTTGGCACTACTTACAAAAATTAATAATTTTTTTTTAAATTTTTTTAATTAGTTTATATAAGTTTGCGTCATTTTTTTTGTCGGACACCCATTTTTTTAATATACATATTTTATTTGAAAGTGAAAAAAATTAAGATTATAACTTTTGTAATCGCAAAACGTAACCTGCCATAACTGACATATTCAGGTGGCCGGACTGAAAAAACGAGGCTGAAAATTTGTCGGACACGTTATGGATTATCTTTTTTAGGCAATTATGAGCAATTGGAATTGAAAATTAGGTGTTGTACAAAACGGTACCGCACTAGAGTGATATGTTGCAGGTGTCGGACTCGACAATCACGCCCTCTTTTTTTTTCAGACAAAAAAAATTTTTCTTTTGATTTGACGCATAATCTTTCAATTAAAATAAAAAATTTGAGTTTTGTAATAAAAAATCGTAACCGCGCTAGAACGACAGGTTTAGGTGTGCGCGTGCGGAAAAGCGCCCATCCCGTACTCTGAAAATTTTACAGTGTGGTAGACTCATTAAAATGAAGCCGCTAAGACCATTTTTACCACTTTTGTAATCATTTTCAAAAAAGGACGCTGTACTGGGGACTATACGGTATATATTTAATTTTTATGTTAAGCTGCTATCAAAACTTATGAATAGTTAAGTTATTTTGATATTTTTTTCGATAATTTTCCCCTTTAAATGTAAAGTTAAAGTTACTGAAGCCAGAGTCGGACTGGCCGCACGGCGACGCCCAGAAAAACTTTTTGGCCCCGCCACACAGAAAAACTATTTTAGCCACGCCAAACGCGGTAAAGGATAACGAATTTGAATATACCCTAAAACTTTACGTTCCAAAAGTGTATCTGTATATTAGGAGTTTTTATTTAAAACTTTTTATTGTATTTTTATAAACAAAATTACGATTATAATTTTAATTTGGTAAAATTAATAAAAAATTATGTTTTTAAATTTATTTAGAGGTTTGCCCCGGAGTCTGATTTGACGCTGGAGTCTCTGGACTCCCTAGTCCCCCTGTCCAGTCCGACAATGATTGAAGCTATATATATATCTTTAAAAATCTCTTGAGAACTGTAGAACTGTAAGAAATTTACGTCCTACATCCACCATTTTGCTCTCAAAAATTTTAAATATTAGTCAGTGTCAGCGATTTTTTCGTTCACACCTCTTCTTCAAAATTGTTCCAACCATTTAGACTTTACAAGGTAACATAATCACATGGGCAAGGCATACATACACGTGAAACATATTACCCTATTTTGAATTGCATTGTTGAGTAAAAAAATAGAAAATCCAATAATAAGACTTTTTTCACATACGATTACTAGTAAAATTAAATTATTTGAATTTTTTATTTAAATAATTACTTATCCAGTAGGTATTAAATTTGCTATAAGCAGTATATGTGCAAGTTTGACTATAAATTAATAGCGAATGACAAAAATAGAAACAGGTGATTAGGAGCATTCTCCGCATATTTATGAGCAATAAAGTGTTTTTTATATTATATTGTTGGCCATTTTATACATTGCGTTCAGGAGATAAAGGTTGAGGTCAAATATTATGGCAAAATTTACGACTCATGAATTTACAGACTTGCTTTTACAAAATAAAACAAAATGAATGATCTGGGTACCAGAAAGTATACGATTTCATAAATATATTCTGAAAGTAACTTCATTATACTTTACCTCATGAACATGAGATGTCATTCAAACAGAGAAAAGGTCTTTGATTCATCATAAAAACTACAATGTTCTTTTTAATCGTATAAAATAATGTCTTTATCACCCAGTACTTCGTCTCTTAACTGTACTTTATCCACGACCACGGCCAAATTAGGAGCGTGAAAGCCGCATGAGAGCAGGTGAAGAAATCTGATTTTGAAAAACGTCAGTTTATTTTGACTAAGAATCTTTTGATTTTGAGCAAAAAAATACCTTATCGGGTTAATTTGATTAATACCGGTCAAAATGACAAGAAGATCGTTCTTGATATAAATGTTATAGTTAAGGTGCCCGTCGGAAAAATTTTTGCTGATACATACTCTCTCCAAACTTCGTGTATGATGGCTTCATTGGACCTAGTCTGACAGCATTTTCCTCTATCATTTTTTTTGTTTTTGGGGCGTTTTCCCGCTAGATTTTCCGAAACATGTCATTTTGACGGCATATAAAAAATGTATAGATACTGTTATTTTTCCAAGTAGAATAGCTTAAAAACGTGAATTGACAATAAATGTGGGTCATTGGGCGTGTCCGCTATCTCGAACATGTCGGAAAAACGACTATAAGAAAATTTATTAATAACCAGCTGATTTTCGCTGTATTAATTTATTAAAACATACAAAAACAAGTTTTCATATTGTCTGACGAAAATTATTTTCCGATTTCCCAGTCTGACGCGTCAAAGTTGTCGGTTTCATGACAGCAAAAAATTTATTCATAACATTTTTTTACAAATTTTTTTGATTTTTAAATAAAATTTATAATACGATTAAAAAATTGTCTGACGGTGAAATAAAGCCTTTTAGCTGGAAATGTTAAATAAAAGGTTTTTCTATGTGGTTGTCAAGCTACGCTTGGATGTTACATTCATATGTATATATTGAGGTTATATTTATAAATAACAAGCTGATTTTTTCAATATAGCTTAATAAAAATAAATCAAATCCTATTTTTTAACTGTCTGACAAAAGGTGTTTTCCAGTTTTTCATAATTTAATAAAGTGCGGACTGAACAAAATTTTTAGGGCGATGCGATGCCAGGAAAATTAATTTTTCAATTTTGGAAATATGTCGTTTTTCTGCTGCAGAAATTCGTTTTTCATGTAATAGGATAATTCTTAGCATCGCCCTAAAAATTTTTTTGGTGCATAATGTTTATTTTTTTTTATTCCTTGCATACTTCATATATTTTTGATGCAAAATTGCACACTTAAATTGAATTCATATATTTACCGAAAATGGATTAATTGTTTTTTCATTTATAAAAGGTACTTCGTTATAACTAATATTGTAAAGTGTTATCTTATAGCTTGTTTCAAGACCTTTAATTTGGGCCCTGGATGAAAATTTTCGGACTAGTAGTACCGGGAGATATAGCGATTTTAAACGAACTAAAAGACAATTTTTCGCTACTTTTTTCTACAAAAAGTTTTACGTATTTTTCAATATTATCGAACTTAAAACTTGGGTAAGTCGAATTCAGATAGTCTAAAAGAGTTCAAAAAATTCAAAATAAAGATTATAAAATAAGTAAGTTGAAAAACCGTATTTTTTTTAACCGTCTTCTCGACTAAACGAAATTTCATTTTTTTATCGCCCTAACTTCGACGGCCGCTGGAAAATTATGTTTTTTTGTCAGACTCTCGTTATGCCCCACTGTATTTGTCAGACACTTATACCACAAATTAAATACCTATTTTCTGCATATAATTTTCCAATGTCTGAAGGTTATGAATAAATTTTTTGCTGTCATGAAACCGACAACTTTGACGCGTCAGACTGGGAAATCGGAAAATAATTTTCGTCAGACAATATGAAAACTTGTTTTTGTATGTTTTAATAAATTAATACAGCGAAAATCAGCTGGTTATTAATACATTTTCTTATAGTCGTTTTTCCGACATGTTCGAGATAGCGGACACGCCTAATGACCCACATTTATTGTCATACAATTATTTTTTCACGTTTCAATTCACGTTTTCAAGCTATTCTACTTGGAAAAATAACAGTATCTATACATTTTTTATATGCCGTCAAAATGACATGTTTCGGAAAATCTAGCGGGAAAACGCCCCAAAAACAAAAAAAATGAGAGAGGAAAATGCTGTCAGACTAGGGCCATACACTAAGTTTGGAGAGAGTATGTATCAGCAAAATTTTGTAACTGATTTTAAATATACGGAGTACTTATATAGTTATATGCAAAAATACTTCTCTTATTTGAAAATATCACTGGACAATCGATAATATGAGATTAATTGGATATAACCTTTCAAAAACTGAAAAATTGTATAGTATGTATAATGTACTATACTTTTCAAAGGTTACTGGTCTTTTGCTTCCTCTATATTTCGGAAGTATAGTAATTTCACGGCCAACTAGTGAGGAGACAAGGTCGAGGCTCATGTCTCTCATGATCTGAAGGTGACACATACAAATTCATTACTCACGTTTTAATGTATTATAGATCAAATACTGCATTTTAGCATATTATCCTAAATTTACCGACCTCGGAAATGGCGGCTAAATGAGATCTATCAGTCTAATTACCAAACCTGTCATTAAACGATGTTCGAAGATGAAGACTTTTGAGTTTATCGTTAAATTTTCGATTTATAATGACTTTATTGTCAGGCCTACTATACTTACTATTTACTTAAAAATCTAAACTTTGCATGCGTTTAATAAAATATCTCTGTCATTTTTCAGATATACAGCTAAACCTACTACGCCAGGAGTATATGCCATCTATTGAATACAAATATGTTGTTAAAACCATCCTACCGGCAGATAACCGATGGTGGAAACGAGGAACCCATCGATTTTTTGCTGAAGAACCTACACCGAAGGTGATTGAGGCCTAATTACCAATATAACGTTTATATTTATATAATTTATAAGTTATTCCTAGTCATTTGTGGACTGATGATTGTTAATCGAATATTATTATACTGTAATTAATTATTACGTACAAAATAAAATATATTTAATTGATATATGCATTTATTTAAATTTAATTGGAATGTTCACAGAATTTGAATGTTTACCTATGATTGTAAAATAACAAACGTTTTGATTAAAGTGTTTTTGTTACTACATTAATTTAGTATACCAAAAAATATGTAATTTCGAGATAACAAAGCGTGCAGAGATAGCTGAATATTAATTATAATATAATTATTTTTGCTGTTTATCTTTGAATATGTTAGTGAACTATAATAACTATTGATACTAAGTTTGAATGTCATGGACATGTTTGATGTTAGCTGTAGAAAAATATTTAAACAAAGGTTTACTAGAATTAGTTTTGATTGAGATAAAAATGTCTATGTGGGATCTTATGGCAAACAATTTAGATGTCTTTTGGTACATTATTGACAACCTAAACAAAAAATAACGTAAGTATTTGTTAAACAGATCGAGGGAAAGGGGAAAAACCTAAAAATACACATATCTGTATCAATGTTCATGTGAAAATCTGGGTGGTCCCTATTTTCGACTTCGAAGATGTTTCTCGGGACACCCTCCCATATTTATTAGTTGAGAAACTAATTCGCGTAAATTTTAATTCCTCAAAGTAGAAAAAAAAAACGAAAATTGTTAATTTAAATAAAATAGTCTAAAGAATATATGTTATAGCCCAAACTAAGACAATAGTCTCCCAAACCCCTGGGGTGGATAATCTTTTTGGGCTTAGGCACGATATCCATTTCTGCAGGGAAATTATTAAAAATTATAAGATTTTAACTTTACCAGGTGTATACATTTTTGAAATGTGCATATTAAATTTAAATTGCATGGAGAAAAATCTCTTTTTGGGATTTTTTGAATAATTGTTCAGGGTTGGGGAAAATGTTGCATTAAACTTATAGGATTTGGAGAGGACTATCCAACAAAGAATTTGATGTATGATTTGACATATGGGTTTGGCGCCCCTAACATACCTCCACGGTGACCTGAGAACTACCCTTAAATCAAAAAATGTAAATTCTTCAGGGAATTGACCCTTTTGAGCACTTTATTTTCATTTTTTCTTAAAAAATCTTATTATTGATCCAGTGGAATATTTATCAACATATTTTAGTAAATTTTCATTATTTAAATAAATTAAATTTGTTTAAATATTTTACTTTCTCGAAAATTCGTCTAAAATCCTATTTTCTGGGATCGGGTTGGCAGTCTGTTATTTTTAAATGACTTCAGTTTATTTTCAAATATTTTCCAATTGTTTAAACAATCAATTATTATTTAATTTCAACTTTTTTTCAAAATATGTTAGAAAACTCAGCTTTCTTTGTAATAGACCCATAACATTTTATGTTTTAGATATCTTACCTATGTTATCTAATAAACCCTCATTTATTTAAACAAATTCCAATTCCAAATTGTTTAAATAATTTCTTCAGTGACATTAATTTATTTTGAAATAATTTCTATTGTTTAAATAATAAATTAATATTTATTTTCAACTTTTCATCAAATTATGCTAGAAAAGACAGCTTTCTTTGTAATAGAGTCATAATGAAATTTGAATATTAATCAATTTTGTTTTTCATATCTTAGGTCCATAATTAAACAAACCATAAATTATTTAAACAAAGTGAATTTATTTAAACAAATGAGGGTTTATTAGATAACATAATATAAAAAAAATATAAAATGTTATGGGTCTATTACAAGAAAAGCTGACTTTTCCAGCATAATTTGAAAAAAAGTTGAAAATAAATAATAATTGATTATAATTGGAAAATATTTGAAAATAAATTGATGTCATTTAAAAATAACAGACTGCCAGTCCGACTTCAGAAAATAGGATTTTAGACGAATTTTGGAGAAATTTTTTTTTAAACAAATGCGCTTCTGTATAATCTATTTAATGTATTTAAGCGAGATTTTGTCAGCTAGACGTCTAGGAATTTCTTCAGTTTAATAAAAATACCGAAGTTTGGAGGTATATTTAAGAGGGAGAAGAAATAAAACACTTACAGAGTAATAATATTTTTTTTAGAAAAAAATGAAGCTTACAGTATTGCACATACCACCGAGCCTTTAACAAGAAGCTCGGACGGTGATTGAAAACGCAGTTTTTCAGGATTGAGTGTAGTGATGACTCGTTACATGTCCTGTCACAAAGCAAATACAATAGTAATGTAAATTTCCTACACAAATCAGATTAAGACAGCATATAAAAAGAAGCATTTGTCATTGGACGGCTTATATTGCGGTCAAGTCAATCGTTTAAAACCATCCTATCACTTGTTACAACAAAAATTTAACATTACTACTCAATGACAGTTCATCGAAACAAAATTAATCGTCTACAGAGAACATATGAACATGTGATATTTGATATACGAGTCGTCACTATAAAATTGAGCTTTTAAGAGCTAGGATTTATTTACATAACAACTTAGGCCATATTCAAGCCCTCGAAAATAATTCGGCAAAGTATAAAATATTTCGTAAAATTATTATAAAATTCGTCGTATCAAAATGTTTTTTAACGTATGATTTTGATTGGGTACATATTTTACACTTGACCAGATTATTTTCTTTATTTATAGATATATTTATAAGGTCTAAATCGGGATTTAAAGAATAATTAACCAAAAGATTGAATATCTAAATAGTGAGGTGAGCATGGTTTTCCATATGTATTGATTATTTCAAGAACATTCATGTGTATTATGCAGGCAAAAACCTGACACAACACACCAAATATTATCGAAAGGTTAATTATAGCAGACTTCAAAAATATAATATTTATTCGTACGTCATCAAATATGCTGACACCGAAATCAATGTTGACGGGGTTGAAACAAATCTACGGACTTCTAAATTTAAAAGACGTAGTAGAGTCCATAGATATTGAAGTTGTTTACACAACCCCGTCAAATATATCTTCTTGTCCTTGACCTTATCATGTCTAAAATTCGTTATAGCGTGTTTATAGTTTTGTTCTATGGGCACGTTTGTCAAAACATATCAACAAGAACTAAGTGTATGTCGAATATTTATTTTGAACATAATATATCACATTCTGCCATACCGTTAAAAACTCTCGATTTTTATTACTTCTGTCAAACACTTACCATGTCAATGTACAACGTAGGGTAAATTCAGCGCGAATCTAAGTTTATCATGAATAACTGTTATATAACATTAGCTATATCCATGAATTTTTTTTATATCTCATAGCCACGTCAATTTAAAACTACGGTTTTCAACCAAAAATTGAAATAACAGTGACTAGGACGAAAGAAGGTAGTTTTTCCAAAGGGTGCAATATTGCAACCTACATCCGCGACCTTTGGGCACTTGATGAAAGCCGTTGTCAGCTCTCCGTCAAATAGGGGCAACAACCCTGGAAGCTATCGGCACTATCACAATGTTGAGCGTTGGCTATAAATTATTGGAGTTATTGCTCCTACCAAGGCAATGGTTTCATAATTCAAAATCATATCATCTACCCATATATTGAAGTAAGTTTACATCCAACAAAGGCCATGAGGAATAATATTTCACCACTCATGTTGAAATTTATATTCTGTCAATAGACTCTTTCAAATTCTTCTCGACGGCCAGTTATGCTCGGAAACAGCACTAAATAATGGTCTTCCCCAAGGTTCTGTTTTCGGCCATCGTATATTTGGGATACGCCGACAACAACGAGTAGATGGTTCAGATGAGATGCTAGCCATTAACATTAACGTTCAACACACCAATATAATATGGCAAATTTGGAAAAGAAACTGAGAGAAAATGTACATAGATCACAGCAGTTCTTCAAATGTGCGACTGACTCCGAACACTCCCTAAACTGGGACAAACCGCAGTAAGTGTTCCTTATGACTTACATCCCGAAAACCTAGGTGTCTTCCTTGACAGAACACATTTCTAAAAGAAGCATCTCATAAACGTTGCCGCGAAGATAATGACCAGAAACAACTGCAAACCTCGTAAACCGGTAGGTTTGTCAGTTGTATATTCAATAGCGGAATATCAACAAAGTAAATGTAACTAGTTCATAATGACACCATAAGAGTGTAACCATATAGCCACCATCCGGCAGAAAAAAAAAAGTTTTTTTTTTAGAGTATATTCCAAAGTAATAGAAATGACGCATGTATGTATTCAGGGCCACCTAGCTCCAGACTTAGATGGTTAAAGTCACGTTACTCATCAGTAGTCACAGCGGAAAACTACGTAGTAGATGCATTATTTCTCAAATTCCATTGAAACCTGGAAAACATTGGTCGAACCATGCACATTTTGAATTTGGTATATTCTCCTTTTGAAGGGAATTCTCCTCCCAACGGGTCACTTTTCGACGTAAAATATGGGTCTCCTAGCAGTGGTGGATCCAGGATTATGCCAGGCGGGGGCGCACCTTAACAGGGTTTCTAATTAAGCAGATACGTACGCGGGCTGTAGGCTCGTAGGCTGTGGAGGCGCACTTAAAAATATTTTATTTTGTAAAGGGGTAATTCTGCCTTGTCCAATAAACAGAAAAAATAGAAACAAAGATAAAGATAGTGAAGCGCGACTATACTGTATTGAATTTTTGGGAGAGGATCATGTGATCATTGGGACATTTTACCATCATTTACTGCAGGGACAATAAGTGAGCAAATGGCAAATGTTTTAAATTATTACCAGTATTATGTATGTATTATGTCTGGTACCTACCTACCCTTAAAAATTCAAGATTTGAAATTTGAATAACCTTGTAATCCACTTGTTTTTTTTAAATATACAGGGTGTTATTAAAAAGTATGTCAATCACTTATCTACAGATTCAGCATCTTAAAAAAAGTTGATTAAACCTTAATTTACCGCTATCCAAAATTAGTCCCGCTATCCAAAATTAGTCCCTTTAAAGTTGGAAAAAAGAGACATATTCTTTAAATATTGTACAAATGGCTACATATATTTTTTTCAATACTGGTACGCTGTAATATATGTCAGACGGTAACAGTTTAAAGCAAAAATATTTTAAAATAAGGTTTTAGAAGTGGCTGATTTAGAGTTAAACAACCCTTCTCCCTACCCCCTGTTTAAGTGGTATGCCTATGACTTTTTTGGTATATTGTATTTCACAGAAAATTTAATTCTACAACTTTTTTCCATCTTGTGTTTTTTTAGTTTAAGTGATCATTTTTAAATGAAACTTAGAATAGTAAAAACACTGTCATGTGTTTGAAAGGGTAAAATGCTGAAAACTGGAAAAAAATAATGAATTTTTTTATTTCATTTTTTTAATTTTTTTTTGTTTTGTTTTTAATTTTATTTTGGTTTTTTTACTCATACTAGGTACATATAGAACTGAAATTAAGAAGTGACTGATAAAATAAATGATTTTTCTAGAGTTTTTAACATTTCATCCTTTAAAACACATGACAATGTTTTTAGTACCTACTTAAAGGAAAAAAACACAAGATGCAAAAAAGTTGTAGAATTCAATTTTCTATAGAATAAAATATACCAAAAAAGTCATAGGCGTACCACTTAAAAAGGGGGTAGGGGGGAGGGTTGTCTAAATCAGTTATTTCTAAAACTTTATTTTAAAATATTTGTACTTTAAACTGTTACCCTCTGACATATGTTACAGCATTCCAGTATTGACAAAAAATATCTGTAGCCATTTCTACAATATTTAAAGAATATATATATTTTTTCCAACTTTAGAGGGCTGTATGTGATTTGGATAGAGGTGAATTAGGTTCAATTTTTTAAGGTGCTGAATTTGTGGTTAAGTGATTGACATACTTTTTAATAACACATTTTAGAAAATCAGTTAGTTGGCACGTTTCCTAACGCATATACTGTCCTAGAATTCATTTATATATACCAATTTGCAATTGCGAGTCGGGATTTCTAGATTTCTCGGTTGTCCAAGGGGGGGGCGTCCCCTCCTGGATCCGCCACTGCTCCTAAGGAAAATTCAGAATAACCACGGCATAGCAGATGTGTGAAACAGTCGACAGCCTTTCACTGCTACGAAGAATGGCAGACCATAAAGCACAATGTGTATGATTGCCCGTATAGAGCTAGCCAAGTTAAGCCACAGAATTTCCTCCAGTTCACTGCAACAGCAATGGAGAGAATAACAGAAATGGAAGTACAAATTTTTAACTTTTTATCATCCCTCATCATAATAGATTATTTATTTGTATTTGTACTTATTTTGATATTACTTAAAAGCAACGTGCTTGAGGAAGTTGTGATAAAATTATGAGCTATTTATCAACGTTCGAGGGGTATTCGCATAGAAAATTTTTTGCAATTTATTTTATTTATTTGTGCAAAACTATTTATTAAAAACACAATTATTAAAAGAGCAATTTGTAAAATTAAATGTAGATTATGTATTATGTATTATTTGGCGTGTTTTCCTCTATTATTATATTCATTAAATCGTTATTTGCAGTTCCAAATCGACATTGTCAAAAAATAAATTTCAAATTATTGAACTGTCAAACTGGATGACATAAGTGAAAAGATCCCTAAGGAATATTATCAGTGTAATTTTGTTCTAATTGGTTGTTTCAGCACACGTGATTAGAAATTGGCGAATTTAATAGGATTGCTATTTGAGCTAAAAATTTTCTAAATAATTCCACTCTATCTTTAAAATGTGCATATATTTGCATGGCTATATTGCCTGCATTGTCATATGCTAAATAAAATTCAGTTCGATACAACACCAGATTGCTGCAAAAAATTATCTTTCAAAAATGCAAAACGATTGGACAAATATTCAAATGAAATCATTTTCACAAGAGCTAAAAGATGCAACTTCCGTGATGACTAATCATGAATTAGCGGAGATTAATATTCTAATTTACGGAAACTACTTTCACTAAATACGGAGCCTATACGTCTTCTTGTTAACAATAGGAAGGGAAAATTCCCAATTCGACCGGTGGGTTCGATTACATTTAATTAAGCCCTTACATTTAATTAAGTCCTTAAATATATTGAGGTTGAAAATCCTAGGCGTTAATGGGAGGTAATATAAATGCTTCCTTTCAAAATAAATTATAAGATCACCCTTTGGGAAAAATTAGTCTTTTTTCGACATTGCCACTGTTATTTCAATTTATTCCTGTTTTTAATTTGGAATTGTCCTATGACGCCAAAGAAATAAAACAGTTCAATATGATGGCCCACAATGTAGAATAGGTTTTAGAGTTATCACTCTTTACCAGTGCCACTTTTTGTATGTATGTATGTAATAAAAACAAATACTAAGTTGTAAGAAGAGTAATAGTATATCACAATGACAAGTATTTAAAAAACTACAAGTAAATCATGTTCATAGCAGAAGCGTCAGTAATTTTTATATAACTAAATATTATGGTGAAAATTAACAATGTGTAGATATTCAACATTAATATGCACCATATGATTATTGCTATGTTTAACAAAATATCACTCTTTTTATGTATTAGTAAAATTCATTATTTTTCATACTTATTTTCATTTCTCGTGTATAGTTTATTGTATTACTTATCCAAAACTGATGCCGTCTTCAACGAAGATAAAAAGATACATATATTATATTAATAAGGTAAAAAAAAATGGGTCAATTGCAGTAAAATTGTACAAATGGTCCATTATATTTGAATGCGAAGACAAGAAGAGGCATCGTAAATTATAATAATATACAACCAATTTAAAAATCTTAGAGTAAGTAAATAAAGTTTTTTATCTGTTTTTTTCTTAATAAAAGTACTTAGAAATTATTATACTTTTTTACAATATATAATCATATAATTTTAAAAAAAATATACATGTTTTTTTTAATTCTTAAAGCTTCTATTTGGTATTCGGATTAACACGAATATTTTATTTATTTAATTTCATGTGCTTCATGTGTTTTTGTAGGTACCGCCCTTCTGGACCCTGTAGCTCATACTAAAATACTTAAATATATAGCCCCTCGTCTCACCAACTGACGTAACTCAAAAAATAGAAAATAATCAGATACATCGGTTATAGCCAGGGGCATAGCGAAGGGGGTATGGGGGTACTTTGTCAGACAGGCAAAAGTTGGAAATTTCATCAATTTTTATTTCGGTGTAAATAGGTTTTTTTTGGATTTTCTCACTCCCGCTCATCAATTTTTTGGAGGAATTATTATTTATTTATTTACAGAGTTGGCTTCTTAAGTTTGTGTAGTTGGCAAATTTGAAAAATAACCCCCCAAAAAAGTTGGCTCGCTACGCCTCTGGCTATAGCTTCATGTATTGATGAACTACCATCTCACAAACTCTTATTTTTAGAAATCTG
Organism: Rutpela maculata; assembly: GCA_936432065.2. Classification (NCBI taxonomy): domain Eukaryota; kingdom Metazoa; phylum Arthropoda; class Insecta; order Coleoptera; family Cerambycidae; genus Rutpela; species Rutpela maculata. The sequence continues at coordinate 34,048,878 of OW386287.2, read as the reverse complement.
AGATACGTTAGTTCGTGAGATGAAGGAAGAACGTTTGTGCATATGCATGTGCGTCAAAATCTTATTTACTTGTTATCATTTATAAGAGTAAAGTATAAACTCAAATTTATGTTCCTTTTGCCGAGAACATATAAATGTGGAGTGTGTAAAAAATCCGGTGTATTGCAATTGCATAAGAGTGAAAGTGAGTTCTTTTTTTTTAATGGCATTAACAAAAGTCGTTTGAATCCATTGCTATGCACACTCTGGGCTGCCGTTTTTTTTTTGCTACGGTACCCTACTCTGTTGTAGTAAATCTGGAATGAACGCAATTGTGTGAAAATTTTGTTTGTTGAGAATTAAAACGAAGTTTCTATTTTCTGTAACTTTGCTAATATTTTAGAGATTTTTTATACTTCTGCAAGTAGTTGATCACCGAAAATATTTTTTCATTCATTATGTCAGATTGGCTTTATTCTAACAATTAGATTTATGCAAATACAAATCAACAATATTCTCTGCCAAATTTGGAGTGCCGTAAGGTTTCGATCTTAGGCTTTTAAAATGTTATTATTTATTGCTGATCTATGTATTGAATCATGCAAAAAATTGGAACAAGTTCAAAGAAATTTTTTAAATTATTTAGAGCTATAGAGGAAGTTATTAAAGGTGGTGCAGATTTTTCGTTTACTTTCCATACTTTAAATTATAAAATGATAAATTCTTATCATTGTATTAATCATCTAATTTTGCACAACTTTCAAAACATTCGTCTCTCTGCATATTTGTTCGTTTATCAGGTTTTTGGTAATCACGATAACTTATGACTTTATTCAATACCTAATAATCAAGTTCTTTAAGAAAAAAATACTTACAACTTTATCATTAATTTGTTCTGAATCCGAAAATTTAGTATTACAAATTTAATAATCTACATTATTAACGGCATTATAGCCGCATTAATAGTTTGAGAGCTTCGTCTAGACATGTAAGGAACTTAAAATTTTGCAACTTTCCAAGAAAATTGGAAAATTTAAAATGGCGGTTTCAACATAGCGGTCTAAAATTAAGTCAACATATGATTATTTTTGGCACTAACAAACGTGAAGAATTTATAGATGGCCATTATTTGAATATCTTGGTTTTTCGTTTTTGTTTCATAAGAATTGGTGTATTTTGCGAGATACGAGAGATGCAAGATAGTTATATATTTTAACTCACTCTTCAATGTTCTTCCTTTGGGATTACGTCGAAATTTTTTATGGGTACGAAAGCATGTCCAGGGGTGGTTCTATGTTCCAGGACTTAGGCGCTAGTATCTGGTATGGAAGGGGTAGCTAATGTTCGACATCTTCGACCTATTGAGAATAGCTGTTAAAGTAGTTCAGAATAGCAGATCGAACGGCGCGCGGCGGTTGAGCTGTTTAGCATAGCTATTTGGGCTAAGTGTTCAACATAGGTGATAAGCTGTTCAGAAACGCTGTTAAACAGCTTGAACACATCGAATAGCTCGAACAGCTGTTGAGCTGTTCGGAATAACTGCTCCAGCAGTTAAGAAATAACATGGGAAAGTGAGTTAGAATTGGCATTATATAACTACTGCTATCAAGAAATATATTGAACTTGTTCAAATTTCTATTATCATTTTTGACTTTTGCTGTATTTCTTGTGTACTGTTTGCTTTATGAACATTATACATTTAGTGCGGAAAGAAATAAATGATTGTTATTTTTACGTTTAAACCCATTTATTCAGAATTTTTTCATGTAATCAAATCAAAAATCATTAAACTATATAGAGAACAATATCCAGAATTGCTACAACGAAGTAGGGTTGGTTTTCGGAATAAAAATCAGTTGCTTAGCAATGCAATAATCACACAAAAAGATATATACTAGTGCGCATTAAATTATTTAAAATAAAATTTATTCCTTTTTGAAAATGAAACAACAATAATTAAAGTTATAGATTTTAGTTTATATATTAGAGATCTATTATACACACGGTGTTTGAATACTTACTTGATTGTTGTTACATATTTATAATATGTAGTGAATAAATACACGTATCTTGGTTAATCAAATATTGACGATATTTATATGTACATGATATTTACTTAAACAACTTAACAATAGTTAACCATTAAATGTTCATCGATAAACTCATAGGTTAATAACTTTTTAAATAATAACTATTGCTATAATAATGATATGTGTATGAGTTCTAGAAAATTTCCTTAAAATCCCGATTTTAGTAATAATAAATAATCCTGAGAAATCAGAAATTTTTTAATTATTCAAATATATACTCTATAAAATCTACAAATAGTATAGAAATCACATATGTAAAACGCCTCAGCTCTGAGGTCGTTAACACAATATAATTAACAATAGTGTATTTAATATCAACAAATAAAATATAAAAATTTGTAATAGGTTATGAGCATTATAAAGAACCTTCTGACAAGAAGTTGTTTGCTTGCTAGGAAATTTAACATATTGTTTAAACAATTGTTACAAATAAACTGTCGAGTCTTCTCAGAAAAAAAAAAGAGAACATTCACAGCGTCATTGAATCTAACGAAGACGAAATTTCCTAACAGTACAATAAATAGCAATTTTTCATTCCAGTGGTTATAAGACCTCAAAACCTAAATAATAATAAACAATTTCTATTATTATCCATTAATTTCAATATTACACCGACATATAACAATGTTAAGATATTTATGTAATACATACAGAACTATTTTCTCTATAATTTATTATTTACCTTGGAATCATGGCCAAAAATCGGTGATATATATTGGACATTTTACTGTACTTGCACTCTACCTACATATTTCAAGAATAAGGAAAATAAAATTAAACTTATGTTCCAAATTTCTATTCAATGCATAGGTAGAGGGTAAGGAATTTTTCTTTCTGTCAATATACATATTCAGGAAATTTATTCTCCAAATGATAATATTAAAAATCGCATTTAGGTCAGTTCCTAAAGGCAGAAAATCGACTTCAAGTTAAGTTAAGTATTGTTGCCTTTTTGGGTACATTTGAAGGTCAGTTTTAAGGATTTTATTTTATAGAAATGAATTCAAAGTGGAACATATTAATAAAAGCTGAGAACAGCGTGTTTTCCCACTTTTTGCACTATTTCGCGAAACTATGGAGGATATCGCAAGAAAGTCTATCTATCTTTTCTACAGTTTTAGTTGAAAAAAGTAACACAAAGCAAAACTTTCTACGATAAGCACTGATGATGCAATTAAGACATTTTACACATTGTAAGTGTACTTTTATGTGTTCTTTAGACAAACAAAATAATAATTTTTCAACCTCTTCTTATTCAGACAGTTCAACGGACAAAAAGTTTAGAACGTGGGCATTTAAAACTAAAGATATAATTACTGATCGACTTAATTTTTGAAGATGGAACGCTTTTCCTTAGAACGGCAGAACAGTTTATCTAGCCGTTCAAAATCTGACTAGATAATTTAAAAAGTCAAGTACAAAAATGTTTTATATTCAATATTTTTTAAAATATTTTTCCGTTTTCAGTCTACGCTTCAGACCACGGAAATGCATATCTGACTAAATAAATGAAAAAATCACGTACAAATATGTAGTTCGTATTTAATATTGTTTTTTATATTTTTTTCTATTTTTAGTCTCCCTACGCTTCAGACGACGGAAATGCATATAGTGTTCTTTAAACTACGCTATATGATGAAAGGATATGAAGTTGTCAAGTAGGGTATTAAAACGTTATTTTTGCAGATATCCATTTTTATAAATTTTCAACATTATAGGAAATTCAAAATAAGAATTTATATATTATATAGGTAGAAGTCTAAGTGCCCGCGTACATAAAGACAATTTATACATATCCTCTTAGAACTTCTTGTATGGCATAATTGAAATAGGTGCATTTGCCGTTGTATGAAAAATTAATAGATACTGTACTTTTAAAAAATGTAGTCGCAAGAAAACTTGAAACGCGCGAGAAAATAATTGTCCGACGAAAATTTTGGAACCTTAAGGGTGTCTACTAACTCTAAACATGCTGAAATAACGACTTTAAAAAATTTATTGATAACCAGCTGATTTTTTCAAGATTGTTTAATAAAAATATGTATAATTCAATTTTCTAATTGTCCGACAAAATATATTTTCCGATTGTCCAGTCCAACGCATGGAAATCGTCGGTTTCATGGCGACCAAAAATTTATTTATAACATTTTCTTTTTTAAATTGTTTGTTTTTGAAAGAAGTATAGAATATAATAAATAAGTGGCCAACAGTAAAATATTGCCCTTAAATAAAATTAAAAAAAGTTTTTCGTATTTAGTTATCTAGGAATGCTTGTAGTGTGTGCGTTTGTAAATGTATGTACATCCCACTTTTAAATAACCAGCTGATTTTTTCAAGATTGCTGAGTAAAAATATGTAGAATCCAATTTTCGAATTGTCTGACAAATTATATTTTCCGATTGTCCAGTCCGACGCGTGGAAATCGTCGGTTTCATGACGACCAAAAATTTGTTTATAACATTTTCTTTTTTAATTTTTTTATTTTTGAATGAAGTATAGAACATAATAAATAAGTTGGCCGGCAGCAAAATATTTCCCTTTCCATGAAAAATAAAAAAAAGTTTTTTGTATTTAGTTATCTAGGAATGCTTGTAGTGTGTGCGTTTGTAAATGTATGTACATCCCACTTTCAAATAACCAGCTGATTATTTCAAGATTGTTGGATAAAAATACGTAGAATCCAATTTTCGAATTGTCCGACAAAATATATTTTCCGATTGTTCAGTCCGATGCGTGGAAATCGTCGGTTTCATAAAGACTCAATATTTGTTGATAAAGTAAGTTTATTAATTGTTTGTTTTTACAATGAGTATAGAACACATGTAATGAATAAGTTGGCTAAGAGTAAAATTTTTGGTAATTACCGTCCAAGAACTGTCAGAAGTTTGCACATTTCCTTTTGACGCGTTCGGCTACCACGTGTGTCTAATCTCGTGTATAACGCTAAAGTTATAATGGATTGTTTTTTGTGTAATTCGTTAGCTGATAAACCTGGGTTTAGGTTGAAAAGGGAACAAGTTAAAAAACTTACGCCGGGAATATTGAATTCGTGCCAACTATTTCTAAAATCACGAAATTTTCATAACTACTATCATTACTGGTTTAATGGGCCCCAGAGTCCATATATTCAAATATTACAGGTATTATATCAATAATCTTCGTTATTTTGAATTACATTGTACAATTTAACGTTACATTTACAATGGCTTTCAAGAAATCAAAATTCAATTCTCAAATTGTCCGACAAAATATATTTGCCGATTTTCCAGTCCGACGCGTGGAAATCGTCTTTTTCATGTCGAGGAACGCCGCGTTTACGAAAATTTTCACAGAGGAAAAAAGTGATAGACTAGGCGTAATTATGCCGTACAAGAAGTTATACGAGGATATGTATAAATTGCATTTATGCACGCGGGCACCTAGACTTATATATCTCGCAAGAAGCTGTAGGAAAAGAAAGTATTGAGACTTTTTGCGATATTCGTCATAGTTTCGAAGATACAGTACGAAAAGCTAAAAATACACCCCATTCAACTTTTATTATTATGTTCCATTCAAAATTTATTTATACAAAATGAAATCCTCAAAATTACCAACCAAATAACCCAAAAATATAATAAAAGCTCACTTATAATTGATCCATTTTTAAAATCTCTGTTCTAATTGGTAAGTTAAACAAATTACTTTCTACTGCAGTGTTAGGAGAAAATGGCATAAAATGAATGCTAGTTATCGATCCGCTAGAAAGAAAAGGATCTTATCACCAAGAAATTCACTAACTATAGATAGAGGATAACTAGCGTTGATCTTTGCAAAGAAACTCTATTTTAACAACACAGAGAATAGTTAATCTGCAAATTGACCTTGTACTATGCATGGGAAAAACGGACATATACAGATAAGACATCCAAGAATACTATGAGATAATTATTCCTTTTCCGGCAGGAATTGAACGCGCTGATATATAATTGTCTTTTGAAGTTAATCTTCCGACTGAGAGTTTATCTAGATAGGAAGAAACATCATTCTGGCATAATTTGTACATTATTTAAATGACACTGCTGTTATTTTAGGGAGATCATTTTGTACCATATTCCTCCCACAGTTTCATAACGACAGCATGATTTGGCATTAAAGATGAAAGTTAATACTAATAAAATTATTCGCAATTGAATGAGCCTTACTTATTTTTCATCTTATGGACAAGCTATTTGATAAAATAACTCGATCAGTTACATCATTTTATGTTTAGTAAAAATAATAATATATTTAATAAAAGTAATACTGTTATGTCACTAATTTTAATCACCTGAAACAGTAGACATTGCGCTTTTGCTTTTATTAATTCTTATTTATTAAAAACGCGTAAGGAATGGATGTCTAACAACAAATAAAATATATAATTGTCATTATATCGGTGTAATATAAAAACGTCTGAATATACAAGATGTTCTTAAAATAGCGCTATACTTAAATATCTCAATACTTACTTGTCTGTAACTGAAAAAGACCTGAAATCTTTCTCTTTTCAACAATAATTGAGCAAATATTGCAAAGGGTCGTTGTTTCTAACATGGAAACTCATTTATTTCTTGTTCCTTCCATGTTATAATACACCGACACTAAGTGTCGGTGTATTATACTGTTAACATGCTATAAGACGACAGACATGTTATAATGACCAAAGGCCATAGTCGGATGGGTGAATTTGCCCTCGCACGGATGGTGTTCATTTTTTGCTTGGATTGTTATAAATGTCACTTACAATTTTGCCAAATTTCAGCCCCTAATATTAAACGGTTTTCGAGCAAAAAAAATCGAAAATTTTCGAGAATAATTTTTATCTATTGAACGGCATAACCGATTCAAATAAAACATTAAACAATTATAGATATAGTTGCTCACAATGTTATGAGACATAAAAAATCTCAAAGCTTTGCCGCCAAGCCCCTTAGGATAGAGTGAGGCATGCTTTATTTTTCTACAGCATATTAAATAATAAATATAATGTATTACTTAATACATAAAAGATCATTATTTTCATGTAAAGTATGTTATAGCATGATTTAGATAAGAAATTAACACGGAAACAGGCCTGTATCAATTATAATTTCAAATTATTTTGATATAATTACTCAATTCCCTCCTAACGGTTACTATAGCAACTATAACCAGCGTTAGGTCGTAAAATATTTTAGGAGGGAGTTGGCTAATTATATCAAAATAATTTGAAATTATAATTGATACAGGCGTGTTTCCGTTAATTTCTTATTTAAATCATGCCAGAACATACTTTACATGATAATAATGATCTTTTATGTATTAAGTAATACATTATATTTATTATTTAATGTGTTGTAGAAAAATAAAGCATGCATCAGTAGAAGGTCCTTCAAAAAAATAAAATGTCTTTTTTATTTTTTTAAATTGTGATACGCCGATGCTAAAATTATTATATTTCTTTTGTAGCATCCTGTGATAGTATTTTATAATCCGTAATTTTTTGAAATCGGCATCAAGAAATTATTACTCACCAAAATTCATAAAAAAAAAATCTGAAATGACAAAAGTCAAGTCCTTTAATATTTGGAAGCCCTTATTTTTTTTTAATCAAAAATCTTAACATCAACAAAATATCGAGTTAAATAAAGAGAAATAAAGTTTCTAACCTCAAATACTCCGTTACATATGTTACCATTTAATACTACATTAGAATTTCAGAAATATATAAGACAGCATGTGTATATGCGCGAAAATGAATTTTTCTACTATAGTTGCTGTAGCGTTGCTATAGTATCGTCTAATGTAGTTTCAGTCCATCAGCAAAACTAGCATTTTAGTGCTATAGAAAAATCGTTTTCTTCTAGTAGAGATACGTATTTCTTAAAATTCAGTATTGCCGTTTGACTGAAACTGTTTTCTCAGTGCATTATTTTCCAATACTCCAAGTTAAAAGTGCACAGTTTGCACGTCCGAAGACTTTTAAAATGGTTGAATTGTCGGACTTTACCATTGCTAGTCCAAGGGCGGATCCAGAAAGGTTACTGGGGGGGGGGGCACTATTTTTTGTAATATAGAGAATTGGCAGATGTATTTCAGTTTTTAAATTCAGTTATTTATTTTGGCTATCAATCAATAAGGATAAGATAAAACCGCCGAACGATCAATAATTATATCGACATTTTCAATATTCAATAATAAATAATATTAGATTCTATTCTTCTCGGGGCCCTCGGGGGGAAGCAATTGCCCCTGGTGCCCCCCCCCCCCCGGATCCGCCCTTGTGCTAGTCGGTTCAGTTCGAGATTGTCAACAAGATTTTATGCTCTTAAAACGCATGATATATTATTATTTCAAGATAAACGGATAACCAGACACCACACAACTAACAACTCAGTGCCGACGCCAGGGTATTTGGCACCTGAAGCAAATATTTGCTTGTCGCCCTAAGAAAAAATATTTACAAGTTTCTCTACTGTTAGGACAAATTTATTAATAAAAACTTATAAAAAAATAAAAGACATTCCAATAGACAAAAATAAATTAAAAAATATTTTAGCAAAAAAAACAAACAGAAATTATAAGAAATATTCTATAAAAAAAAACAGATAGATATTCCAATAAAACCAAAAATAAAAAATATTCAAGAAAAACTAAAAAGAAACTAAATAATGTCAAAACGAGATCTTTAAACATATTACATATCAACTTTGTCACCGTAGCAGTCGTGTTTTGCTTGAAACTGCAATTGTTCCTTGTCCTTGGGACAAAAGCTGGCGACATATTTAGTACGGTAAACGAATAAGTACAGTGTATCATTTAAAAAAATTAAACAATTTTTTTTTAAGGACCTTCTATTGATATTACTGATTTCAAAAAATTAGGGATTATAGAATACTATCCCAAGATGCTACATAAAAATATTTTAATTTTAGCATCCTTGTATCATAATTTAAAAAGATAAAAATATCATTTTTTTAAGGGCCTTCTATTGATAATACCGATTTTAAAAAAATAAAGAATTATAGAATACTATCTCAAGGTACTACTACAAAAACATGATAGTGATATTAGCATCAGCGTATCATAATTTAGAAAAATAAAAAAGACATTTTTTTAATTTTTTTTTAAAACCTACTGATATTACCGATTTAAAAAAATTAGGGGTTAGAGAATACTATCCTAAGATGCTACAAAAAAATAAATGTTAATTTTAACATCAAAATATAACAAAATTAAAAACATGTTTTATTTTTTTTAAATATCAAGTATCCATTTTATCACTTGAGAAAAATTATGTGTGGTAAAAAACCATCCCAAGATTCTATATAAAAAAGTTGTAGTTGTGCCGAAACTTTATAGGGGTTAAAAGAAATCTAGAAAAATTCATGATTTTTTTTTCAATGTACCCGTTGTCAGATTATGTTCCAATTTATTCCACGTTTACGCTCAGGTAGGATCTACAATTGTTTAAAATTTTATTTGAATCGGTTAGTCCGTTCAACAGATGAAAGTTACACAGGTTTACAAAAAAAAAAAATGTCCGACCAATGGGATTCCATTACCATACCTCGAAGGTTTTTGACGTGCTGAACACGATGCCGTAGTCCGTTTTGCTCCATCACGTCAGGATTTTGAGGTACGGTAATGGAATCCCATTGGTCGGGACATTTTTTTTTGTAAACCTGTGTTATTTTCGAGATTTTTCAATTTTCTATTACTCGAAAACGGTTTAATATTAAGGGCTGAAATTTGGCAAAATTTAAGCGACATTGATAACAATCCATGCAAAAAAATGTGCACCATCCATGCGGGGTCAAATTCACATCTTATCCGACTATGGCCTTTTCTTATTTTATTTTGGTCCAAGAACCATGTCGTATTACGAAGCTGTCAGATAATTCTTTGTGCTGAAAGCTACTAGAAAATAACTTTTTTGTAATAAAGTAAAACATGATATATATATGTGACATATTCCTATGAGCCTCTATTGACGCCTCAGAAATACAGCCCGTTTATATCAAATAAATAGAATATATATGGTGTTAATCCAGAACAAAATTTTTTGTATTGGCATGTTTTTATTTAATTTTAATTATTCTACTGAAAATTGTAATGTAAAAAAATATCAACAAAATTTGGAACTGGTGTAGAAACTATAAGAATAGTAGCGCTCAATGATATTGGATGCCAGATGACAGATTAAGAGCAAGAAATGTGTTTTCGGTTTAACCAGCAAAAATGTATTATTAAAATTATTATCTTTCGCCTCATGTTTATCCGATGAGAAAACAAAAGAAAAATTTTCATTTTATTTCGATTGTGTCACAAAACCTTACAATGTCTTACAGTAATATTCCGTAGTATTTGGTTAATCGCAAACTTTGAAGTGATATAATTGGTGTATAAGATATTACGTCCTTAACGATAGCTATATAAAGACAAAAAAATGACACTGTCTTTGCCTATATTGATTGTTCTATGTTTATAATATTGAAAGACATACGATAGTCGAGACTCATCAGAAAATAAACCTCTATTCCGCGAAAGCAACAAAGTGTGGGTATATTCCTTAATTCTAATGATTACAAATACGATATAGATATTTACATACGTCTCCGCAGTTGCCCAATTTTATATTCTGATTAATTTCAGTCAGTGGCGCAGCCAGAAAATTCATCTGGGGGGGCCAATAGAACCGGCTTCCCCAGAGGATGAGGAAAATTTTTCAGAAAATGGTTGAAAACGGATGTGCTTCTTTATTTTTTGCCGGCTTGGGGGGGGCCCGGGCCCCATGGCTCCCCCCTGGCTGCGCCCATGATTTCAGTTACAGACCTTCTATATAGGAAAAGTCCAAGATATGGTAAGAAGTGCGATATTTTAAAACATCTTGCTTTCATAATTATACAATGCATTTTTAGTATCTAAAGTGTACAGTATGTCCTTATATGTATTGTATAGTTTATAGTAAATTTTGGAGACGTGCAGTTTATATATAATACGCGCTCTTAATTTTAAATATACTAAAATGACGTTATTTCTTAAAAGAAATTGGTCACAGGTTAATAAGAAATCTTTATTATCGACAAATATATAAAGTATTGCGAGAAAATATTGTATAGATTTTCATTTATACAATTTAAAATGTTTTATATAGCTTTATATACGAGTTCTATATACAAATATCGCATTTGTTTGTTTTAATTTAAAACAATTTTTTTTCGAGATATGGCTTATTTTGCACTATTAATCAAAATCTATTAGATTTAAAAAGCTGTTTCAAGCCCTACTTGAAAAAGTTTAAGATCAAAACAGAATACTTAATTCAAAAACCTTGAAGTGTTTCAGTTTGGTAAATGCGAAAATTCCTAAAAAAAAGTTAGCTACATGTTTCATTATATCTATCACGTAAAGAAAGTGCATTGAATTTTCTTCCCAATAAATTTAGTATTAGGTAAAAAACGGTTGTTTCGTTGCTTGTGTCACTATCACAATAAATGTTCCAAACTCCAAACAACATTTAAAATAACATCCTTTACAATGACATCACCTGGTGGTGATTAAAACAAGGATTAAAACTAAAAACTTGAGTTTTTAATTTTAATCATCTTCAGATGATGTCAAAATGAGAAACACACATCAAATGTACTATTCGAGTGTACTGTTCATAATGCTTATTGCATTATTTGATGTAGGCTATATAGATAATATTTCTTGTAAGCCTGCTACAAATCATAGTCTAAGGCTACAGTCTAGAAAGGCCGCTACAAAATTTTGAGGAGGGGCCGTAATAAAATTAAAAAACAAACCATTTGCAGTTCAACATTTTTGATAGTTCAGTGGGATAGGTCGGAGTAAACGGATGTGTATCTGAAATGCTCCCACTTAAAACGCAATATATCTGGTAAAACTGCGTTAAATTTGATAAGGCTTAGGTGAACTGTAGCTTAAAAAATTCCATGTAAATCGAAGTATCATAACAAAAGAACAAAGTTGAAATAGAATTAAGAGAAATATTTAAAAATGACTAATACAGACTTATTTAGTGGTAATCAGTGTGGTGCATAAAGAAACGAGCTTAAAGAAACGAGTATATAAACAAACGACCCCGGGACCCTGGCAATAAATAACGGAAATATAAGAGCTAAGTACCTTTTCATTTTTAAGTACGTATTTATTTCCAGTCAAGTTTAAAAAATAGACATCTGTCGACAAATTTATGGCAGAGCAATGAATTATTGAAGTATGGCCATAATACCCCCATGTAAACCTCCAAGTAAATTATTTTTTAATCATTATAAAAATATTTAAATTAATTTAAATTATACCCGGAATATTCAATAACGTATTGTTCGTAAATTATGGTCATATAAATTTCTTATGTTAACCCACAAATAATTCTCTTTTCATAATCATTAAAAATACTCAAATGAATTTAATATTAATTAAACCCGTAATAACCAAATGCATTACTCTTAAAGTATGGTCATAACACTTTCTTGGGTAAATTTTCAAGCGAGGTTTTTTCAAAATAATTAAAAATATTCAAACGAATTGTATTTGAATTAAACCAGAAATGATCAATGAGGCATTGTTGATATACTGCGTCAAAATTGAATTTTCGCAGCACTTCAACGGAGGTATGCGTGGTAAGAAAACACACACATACGCCGATCATCTCCTAATCGCCGCAGGACACATCTAGACTGAAAACAAACTTCAAGAAAAGCCCATGGAGCGAGACCCGTCAATGAAAGAAAGTTGAACCAGCGGGGCAGAACACAAAATAGATGAATACTTCCTAAGAACAATGAATAAATTGAAGTACCTAGGAACAGACCTGACGAACCAACTGGAACGGAGAGAAACGGTAAAGGAGAGACTCAAAACGGCATACAGAGTCACAAGACAATCATACCGTTCACTGAGAAAAAAAAACTATCATAGGACCTTACCAAATGTATGTACATAGCCGTGAAACGGCCAACGATGAATATGGAGTCAAAAAACCCGGCAAGAACAAAAGCCAACAGAAGAAGTTTTTGAGAAGAGCAGAAAGAGACATCGTCCAACTACTCGGAAAAACAAGACGAAAACCGCGACATAAAACATCAACACAATTAGGAGAAAAGACAACACTCCATATTACGACACAACGAGGCAACATATTCCACAAGAAGAGTTAGAAGAGGCAGAAGTCCAGAACCAAAAAACACAAAAAAGGTTCCCTCACGACACAATGAGGTAACGCATCTCACAAATACCTACACCTCCCATCCCACATTCCTTTACCATGCACCACGTGGCTGTCGCTGCTGACAACAACCATGACCTTAGTCCAACCCAGTGTGGATGTAGCAGGTCCAGCTGTATAATCCTGGGAGTGACAGCAATGCCTACCGCACGCTGGTAAATGAATCAATCAATCAGTCAACCATTTGCAGGTCGGTATTTAATTTTTTATCCCATTTCAGTTGCCTCGAATTCGAGTTACAAGAATTATATAGCCAGAAAGCAATTGTTAGAAAAAGGGTTCATCAGAATTTCTAACTAATATTTAGCTCACATTCCATCACTACTGTTCCGTCTATGGCTTTAAAGAAGTTTACGCGACATCTTAAAATTTGTTGTACGGAAAAGTTCATACAATTATCGAAGAAAAAACTGTCCCCCATTTACAACTTGATTCTTCTAATTCAATTATCTAAAAATTCTAGAACGAGATAATGTACGACAAATACAGATTTGCGCTTAATTCAACTCCATTGACATCATGGAAAAACCTAGTAGATAAGTATGAAAACGCACAAATTAATTTCAAAAATGGTAAATAAGAATAATATATGATGTAATACGGTCGAAGTTGTAATAGGAATATTTGTTTCTTATCATGTTTACAACGATTTTCGCATACGTCTAATTCTTTATAAATATTGGATCTTTGCAAATTTAAAATATACACACTTAATCCCCATATATTTTTCGACTATAAAGTAATAAAAGTTCCTTTAATTCACAATGTCTTGGCAGACATATCGTGATCAATACATTATCTAGTTGGCCTCGCTTTGCTATAAGGCACGCTTGACAGCATCATTTCATCTGCAGCAGTTACCTGTTACACGTACGACCTCACCAGGGCTCCATCCTCTCAGTCCTTTGGTAATAATAAGACAACTTTGAAAGAGTATAGCAGGATAAGCATGTGTATGCTATCCTCGCACAAATCTGATTGAAATTTTGTGCACAAGTGATCGTAGTGTGAGATGAAATTTTCCAGAATATTATTATTGGAAAACCATTTTTACGGGAGTTATGGAGGTAAAACGAAAAGTCGGAATTTTTTTTTCTGAAGAATGGATAAACCGATATTCATGAAGAAAAAATATGTTATGGCATTTGGTGGTACAAACGTAGAAAAAAAAATCATTGAGTTCATTTGTCGGAGAAAAGCGTTTTTTTCCAAAATAAAAAAAAAGAATGGGATGTTCTCGATGCACACGCATCATTTCCTCTAAAATAAATGTTTAGAGACACCTTTAAAATATCTCCAATTCCCCAAGCGATTGGAAGGGTGGAACGTATTAAAAAAATTGATAATCTCTAGCGTAGTGCCTGAGGCGGAGTTCATTACTACATCTTACCACGGTTACTGAAGGGCATTACACTCCTACCCTTCAAATCAATGTCAAACTTCAAGAAGTGTGGTGCAGATATTTTCAAATTTTCTGACGTCAATTGTTGAGTAAAACAAAATCTAGTTTGAAAATCATCCGAACATTTTGCAATGATGACCTCCATAGTCAACCTACAAAACCGTGGAAGTTACAGTATAATTCTTGGTCGATAAACAAACACCCCATAAAAATGAGGTGTTTGTTTATCGCGAGTTCCTTTGCCTCTCGGTAGTCGGGGTGTAATTGAGGAGGACATCACATATATATTCCAAAAAACCTAAGAGGCAACACTATTGGGCTTATATTTAACGATACATTTATACACTTCTCAAAAAATATGGCGTGATGCAAAAATTCAATTTTTAACAAAATGGTCCAATCTTTCACATACCTATTTCATATTGTTTCCGTTATTTAAATTTTGCAACAAATTAAACCTCGAATACATCTAAAAATTCTTATAATGTTTTTAACCGTAACTATAAAGAAAAATTGTATAAATTATTTGGTCTTAGCTTGGGTATCTTATACCTCATACACACTACAGATATATAATAGCCACTCAAATGAGATTCGCCGATGTTCTCCATCCGAGATATTGGTCTCCAGGGAAACATTGTGCCTTAGAAGATTCACGAGCATCCTCACCAAGTGTGGTTTATATTGCCCAGTTTTCGTTATAACTATCTTTGGTAATAATTTTAGAATTTGAGTCTATCGCCTGTGGCAAATACTAATCACGATCAGAAAAAAATAACAAGTAGATGTTACATGGAAGCAAGGCCGTAGTCAGTGACGTACCATCAAACAGGGAGTGTTTACGACAATATTTGTTCTAAAAAATATACAGATGCTGCTACATCAAAATTTTACGGATATAATGATGCTAGTGAAAGTTTAACCACACCAATTTATTTCTAAAAAAATACAGATGTAGTCTGTACTTTACCAAATATAATATTATTATCTAATTTTTTTCGTTTATTTTTTTGCCTAATGGGCATATAGACAAAACAGTAAAAGATGACAAATGATTCATTTTTAGCTAATCGGCCCGGTTTACATGTACAAATGTAGCAAACTTATTAGGAAAAAAATTGCATAAGCACATTTGAATACAAAATTTTAATTTTTTTTTTAAATGAGGATGTATAGATGATTCGGTAACTGTCCACATTCTTACTCCCGTGAATGAATCGATATAAAGATAAAAATTTTTAATTTGAATGATAATAATTTTTGTAGTAACTACATCAATATGTTCAATTGTAGAGTCCTGAGGATGTCAATAAATTTTAAAAATTCTTTTCCTAACACCTTTTGGTCTATACCCGTTAACCGTTACCAGCAATAATGTTTGTTACATAATTAAATTCATACTGAAAACTTAAAACAGTTTCTCCTATTTTATTTTTTCTTAAGTATTGTGTATTGTTTACAACTGTAAAAGTAATAAAAATAAAAATTCTTAACTGCTTTGGTCAATATCAAGATTATTTTAAATAAATACTGGCGACACTGGTCGGATAATGATCACACTATCCGATTTGCCAATAAAGTTCGCATTATCAGTAGATGATTGAAACTCTTTGAGATTTATCAACTCTCAATGATTCCAACCGTATTGATTAAGCAGTAAACGTCTGCCAAACTGATGTTTCAATAATTTTTTTTCAATATTTCAAAGCCCCACATTGTTTTTGTCTTAAGTATCCTGTTTAAGTAGTTTATGTGCAAAATTCAAGATGCCATATTTACTAAACCTAATTTGCTTTTGCATCAACCTTTTATAGGCAACACGGTTTTTAATTGGAAGTATTATTTATGTTGACTTTTTATATTTCCATCTTAAATTTTAATATTACCACCTCAAAAACTACTCTTACCTATCTAATTATTAATTTCTGCCCTTGCGGTCCTCTTTTCAATTTTTTAATATAACCATAACGATAATGAAGTATATAATTTAACCTACGCCTAGATAATTAATTTTAAATACTTAAATACTATAACACAACAAAATTTTCATTATTATTAATAATTGGACTAATAAAAACGACTATCACAGATTAGAAAGAGTCAAATAAAGCAGTAAGAATTTGCCTACTGCGCAAAAGTTGCAGACACTATTTGACTTCTTTTATCCTTTCCTTATATTAATCGAAAGTGCTACTTTTAATTTTTATAAGATACAAAGTTTAAAAGAAAAATTCGTACGGTGTAAGTGCAAATTTTCGACATTTATGGCATTAAATACATGTACAATATTCAAATGCAGAAAAGAAGAATATATTTAAAATGTTTTGCGGCCCCTGCGATCACAATATGGGTAATATTAAAATAATTAACGCTACAATCGTTCTCAAACAATAAATGTGTGCTAAATTTTAAAGAGGTTATCAACAGAATAAGTGTTTTATAATAACAAATAAAAATCATTTGTTTTCTTTTTAATTTATGATCAAAATTTACAAGATAAACGATAGACATGATGCGGTTTGATAAAAATACTCTTAATTACACATGTCCATTTTGATACTATTTGCCTCGAAATGAATGAAAATTTTTCAATTAGTAACTAGACCAAGAGGACTAAAGCATATGTTTATAGTACATACTATAACACAGAGTGGAACACCGAAAACGAAACAGGCTTATTTTCTGATTGTATGATCATTTCTTCAAAAAACGCTAGGACCCGTCGATGTTATTGCTGATGGGGACACTCCGATTGGGTATTGGCGATCGCGCCATTTTAACCCTTAAGCAGTAGTAGGACTCACCCCTAAAATTTTAAATGGCAAGGGGGTCAAGTAGTGCATTGTTTTAAAGTTCATTAAATTCTCTTTACAACGGTATTTTACTATTTAAATTCGAACTAATAGTTTTCGAGAAATTGCGTTGACCCACATTGCAATTTATAATCACGGTGGTGGGTCCTACTACCGGTTAAGGGTTGAAGTGGCGTGATCCACAATACCCAATAAAAGTGCCCCACTTGTTAATAAAATCGACGGATCCGAACGCTTTTCGAAACAATGATCATACAAGCAGAAAACACTTTTTCGTTTTCAGTGGACCACCCTGTATCAAACTGTTAGTAAGATGAAAGAGTTTTAAAGATTTTACCTTTTTTTTTGGTGTTATTTTGGATTAAACAATACGCTTCCAAAGTAGTGACCCATGTTTCTGGAATACACCGTATATTTGGTGCAATTTGATTACAAAATTATGTATTTTGGGAGTAAAAGCTTGAAAACTGGCAAGCGTGTTATCCATTTAATTAGTAATTTTAGGTATTGTAGACACCGTACAAAGTGTACAAAGCTGACATTGGAAAACGACGGACAAAATAAGTGTTCAGTTTGTAAATTTTGAACGACTAATAGTACAGTATCTAGAGCAGTGGCGGCTCGTCAGGGGAGGCAGGGGAGGCTGAGCCTCCCTTTGGAAGAAGCAGCATATCTTCCAATCATCCAAATTAATATCTTTTACTTGTAGAAATTTCTCTAATTGTCTTTTAAAATATCAAGCCTCCTTTGCAGACAATATCACGAGCCGCCACTGATCTAGAGGTAAAAAATATGCAAAACTTCGGAATAATGTCATATTGAACGAATTTCGTTCATTTTTGACAGTATAATAGTAAATGCTTCACAGAAAAGTTTCTATATTGTGCGGGGGCTTGCTAATTTATAGGGGGTGGATGCCACCCCCTCTCAGGGGAGATGAAGTAGAATCAAATTTTAAGAAGAAAAGGTTCTTTGCAATTTTTCACAGAAATTGATAGTTTTTAAGTTATAACGACTTCAAAATTGCGATTTTAGTTTAAAAAAAAAGGTATTTCTAAACGGCTTTCGTCAAGTATCTCGAAAAGTATTACTTTATCGAAAAAATGTTACAGACCAATTACAGAAAGTACAAACTGGGAATTAATTATATTTTTTGTTTATTGATGTAGGATGAATAATTTTGGAGATATTTAAGTTTACATTTGGCATCCGAGTGTTCATAAGATAATTATTTAGAGTGAGAGTTGAATATCTTAGAAACTGTGACACCTACGTCAAGGATGCTAATAGGTAGAATAATAGGTTATTAATTAAGCTTTCAACTGTTTTTTCTGTAGCATAAAAAACAAAGAAGTTATGACCGAAGCAATGTGTGTCTACACATTTTTTTAATAACAACGTCACCATTTTGTTACTGTAATTAGCCCGTAATTAGAAAAAAGGAATATCAAACACTGTTTCTCATTAATATATAGCATGACGTAGATGCTCAAATTTTTTGGTTTGTATACAGAACTTGCTTTAGAATAAAATACAGTTTAAACTATAAAGGTATTTTCGATAAAACGTATTTTTTTTTCCTTTTCCAAATATCTCAATAAATAGGTAGAGAACAAAAATAAAGCGCATAAACTGATAATTACTTTCATTTGTTTATTTATTTACATAGATTTAATAGTTTCGTAGATATAAAAGTTTACAAATGGCATCCGAACGTTTATAAGACGAAAAATGCAGTTTAAATGTTATATATCTCAGAAATTGTGACACCTACGTCAATGTTAAGAAATGAAATTAAAGACAATTACTTTCGCTTTCAAATTATTTTTTACTCGTTCCTGTAGCATAAGAAATAAAGAAGTTATACCGGAAAAATATGTGTATTTATATTTTTTTATATAAAAAGATCGCCATTTTGTTACTCTAATTAGCCAGTAATTTAAAAAATTATCTCAAATGCAGTTTTTCGTTAAGGTGTAGCATTACCTAGATGCTCACATTTTTTTGCTCATTTAAAGCTCTTGCTTTAGAAAAAAATGCATATTAAACTTTAAAGGTAATTTCGAAACACTTGGATACCAAATATAAACTTAAATATCTCCGAAATTATTAATCTTACATCAATAAACAAAATATATAATTAATTCCCAGTTTGCACTTTCCCCAATTGGTCTGTAACATTTTTTCGACAAAGAAATACTTTTCGAGATACTTGACAAAAGCCGTTTGGAAATACCTTTTTTTTTAAGCTAAAATCGCAATTTTGAAGTCGTTACAACTTAAAAACTATCAATTTATGTGAAAAATTGCATAGAACCTTTTCTTCTTAAAATTAGATTCTATTTCAGCTCCAATAAATAAATATATTTTATAAGTACCACCCCCTGAGAGGGGGTGCCATCCACCCTTTATAAATTAGCAAGCCCCCGCACAATATAGAAACTTTTCTGTGAAGCATTTACTATTATACTGCCAAAAATGAACGAAATCCGATCAATATGACATTATTCTTTTTTGTGTTAATTCTTCTTTTAAGAAAAAATGTTTTAGTCATTAAGGTCTCTCTACAAATTTTTAGGTTACCATACAATTTTCAAAAAAACTGAATATGTAGTTTTAGAAATGGAAATAAGACAATATCGTATTCACCAATGAAGATTAAGTGGAAGTTAAGTAACACTATGTTAACAGAAAGTAACTAGTATTTTTGTGCAGCAGTTGATAAAAACCTATGCTCACAATATAAACCGGCTGAGAAGCGTTAAAATGTTCGCCAACTTTGATTTGGAAGGAACCATGAGTGGTATAAAATCGTAGGCATATTGATAGCTGATTCAGTTTTGGTATTGGTTTATTTCTCCTGTCGATAGCCTCTAACATTTCATCCAACATATTTGCTACCTTCTGCACTGTCTCTTTATTTATGAAAAATCTTCGTCTAAATTTGATAACACCGATTTCCTCAAATGAGTCAGTTCTTTCTTGGACATTTCGGGAGCGGTGCTTCCTTATCCCTTATCGCCATCTTCAAATGATGATGACAATAAGGGGTGGAAATCGACTCATCTATCTAAAATTCGAATCTAAAATATCGGCGTTTACAATACCATGAGTTGCAATTTATTTCCGTTAACACTTTACACGCAAACGTACGCCATGCACATTTAACCTCAACATAAATATCAATCTCGGGGCTTAACTGCCAAAAATTCTCTTGTAAACATGTCAGCTACTTTGACAAGTTGTTTTCTTCTAACTGTGATTGGTGAATGCATCCACTCATATTCAACAGCTTGATATCTGTTTAACTAACGATGGTGAATATGGGTGTTAGTAAGTCAATAAAATAAAATGTTAATCTAAGAAAGTTTCTTTGCGTCATAAATTAAAAAGAAAAGTGCTGGATAAAATATGCAATTAGATCTTCTTGGACGAACCCTTAACTCGCGCTGGAGATGAATCCCCATATGAATACTAAGATCATTATTTTTAGAGCGGTGGTTGGTAACAACTTAGGCAGCAATTATTCATGATAATTTCCCAAAATGAGACACACACTTACTACAATTTTTTAAATTAAATGATTCCAGAAATAAGACTGGTGCATCAAAGAACTTTAATTGCCACGGTCCCAATTTTAACTTCCATTTCAGTCGTTATTTTAATGCCTACTTCAGAGACGTCGTTGAGAATGTTATAATTTTATTCTAATATATTCTCAAGTATTTCCGTTCTGCATTTGAATATGTATATCTTATACGAAGGAAATTTTTTCTTATTTATTTTATATTCGTTATACTAACACTAGATGTGATCCCAAGTTTCAAAGGATCTCACTTCAATCTCAATCGTATTTATATAGTACCGAAAGCATTTTAACATTTCTTTTCCTCATATTTTTTATAAGATCGCTTCTGACTCCAAACTAAATGTCTTTTGAGAAATGCCAAAAGCTTGTTCATTCCACACATTATTTAATATGACAACACTCCAAATATCGTTTAAAGCTTCGTAAATCATCTCGTTATATCGAATATTTTGATTAAAAATTAGTTCGACAAGTTTCTGTCAGCCGGAAATGTAACAAATTACATTTACACAACTGATAGTCCAGGAGCTGACGTGTTTTATCGCATCTTACTAACATCAGGTTAGAATTTGGTAAGTATGTTAGTTTGACCATGTGTGCCAATCTTAGGGGATCGGGAGATTTCGTCGGCAGGGCATGGCTTATTCGGAATTTATGAAACCGGAAAGGTTTCATTTTTTCGTTAACTAATAAGCATCAAGTTAATTTTCTTAATTTATTTTCCGTGACGTCACAGTTACAAAAATAAAATTGTCCGATTAAAAGGTTGGTTGCTTTGATTTCGAAAATTTCGACTTTCAATGTGACTAACTAACATCAATCTAATTTTCGGCCTACATACTCATTAGGTATGTATCCAAGATCATGAATGTCATCTTGTCCCAAGGTTACTAATATTAGATAGGTAGCATGGTAACATTTTTCCAATCAGAAGTCAACATATAAAGTGGTAGAATTCGTCATTCTGCCTGCTCTATTCGAAATTCTGGCATTCCTTATGAGAAACTACCAAATTTTCCAAGACAAATATTTGAATTATTAAGAAAGTATAATTTATATTTATTTGAATTTCGTATTCTGTATTTTTTAAATAAATTGTCAGTTAAGGAAAATCCCTCCAATCCGCTGCTGTATTTTTACAAAAAATAACAGTTCTTACAGAAATATGAAATTTACACTTTTTAATTTTAGTAGAGAGCCATGTTCCAATTTTGTTATCAGACTACAAAACTATTATTGCTAAAATTATTATTTATGAAAATTTGGTATCACTGTCTCTTAGATGCGCTTAAATAAAAGAAATCAATAATTTACATTTAGAGCTTCAGAGATCAGTTCTATTCCGTTCATTCTCATGATTAATTAACACATTTCGTTCATGTTAAGTTTAAAAAAAAAATCATTGAAGGGAATAAGGGAAACGTGTATCAGATGTTAACTATATTAAATATAGTGATTTTCAAATTTTTCATGAAAAGACAGAGATGTAGGATATCAGTATTTTTACATAATCAGCAAAAAGACAAACACTGAAGCTTGTAAGAGATAATATATTGGGTATGTATCAAAAACACACGAAACTAAGACAATATGGGTTATTACGCGTACAACAGGTGTATTATTGGACAAAAGAGCAATATATTACACTGCCTACATATAAGTAGACCAAAACTAAAATTGCTGTTAGTTATTCGCTTTGTAAGTTAAAATTTTCGTCAAAACGGCAGACTTGGCCTCTATCCCAACCTTTTTGTCGCACAGTTGTATTTTTGTAATTGTGAGGTCATGCAGAATGAAGAAAATAAAATTGACTTGATGCTAGTTGATGAAAATAGGAACATTTCCAGTTCATAAATTCTGAGTCATGTCCCGTGGACGAACTATCCCGGTCTTTTAAGCTTGTCACACATGGTCAAATTAACACACTCACAAAATTCTAGTTTGATGTTAGTAAGACACGACAGAACACTCCAGCTTCTGGACTATGTGTCTGATGTTAACTGTCACCCATGGAAATATAAATAGTATCAACCGTTAACTATCATTATTAAAGTCTAATATTATTAATTCATTTTAAAATTTATTTTAAATACAATTTCGCGCACCTAGTGACGTGAACAACAACCAAAACAAAGTTAGATCAGAACCTCGTTAAAATTCTGTTGTTTTCATACTTGCACTGGACTGTGGGCTGTCTTTTTATCTTTTTTCTTACAGACAAAAGGTTCCGTAGTACACTTTGGGCCGTCCTCGGGGCTGTACGACCACCGCACCTTCTCCTTGATGGGTTTCTCATCGGGTGTCTTGATTTTACGAGTTTTTACAAACTCGGTAACTTTTTGTCACTGAATCTCGCAGAATGGGAGCTTCTGGCTATCTTTGGTGTCAGTGTCGGTGTTGCTCACGTCATCACCTTTTGGACTTTCGGCATTACTTGTGCCTCCCTGGTTCCCACTGCAAGAAACAAAATTTTAGTAATCGTAATGATGCTGAAGTGGAAAGTTCGGAGATTAGTGAACTGAAAGTGAAATATTTTTGTGAATGCCTTTCTGTGAAGGCTGTTAAATACCAAGTAAGTTGATAACTGGAGAAAATTTTCAGTGAATTTTGCGGACAAACGAAGAGAAGTCGGAGGCTATGATTTTTCCAGAACAAAATCATTATACTAATCTCAATCTATAGTCCAGTGATTGACGGTTTTTCGCTCAGAATTCTTTCATACAGAACCGATTGACGTGAAATTTGGACAGTAATCAGGGAATGGCACAAGGAACAAAAGTTATATAGTGCCGATAAGTGCTTTTACCCTGGAGGTGGATGCCACCCTTTGTCGGGGGTGGAAATTATTACATTCAAAGTAACCGCAGAAATCGATAGAGGAATAAATTCTAAGCAAAAAATGTTCTACAAAGTTTTTTCGATGAGTCAATACTTTTTGAGTTAATCGTGATTGAAAATGTTGATTTTTCATCTAAAAAATTCATGTTTTAGAACGATTTTTCGCGAATAACTCGAATACCTTACGTTTTATCAAAAGAATTATTATAAGCAAAAATGAAGCTTATAAAATAACAAATCGATTGCTATTTCTTTATTTCTGTAGATGTACTACGAACCGAGTTATGGCTCGTTGAAAGTGACTTATTGTTTGCCGAAAACTGAATTCGAACCTTTCAACGTCAAATAACGGAGAAACGGAAAATTTGTTGAGTAAAATATATAAGACATTTTTAAAAGTACGCGAAGAGACCTTTAAAATGAGCTTTAGTAAAAGTTGTTAGCATAAAAACTAACGGAGTTATGATGAACATAAAATGGTTGTCTCGTTTTTTCGGAGAAAAAATCAGCAATGAAACCAACGGCTTCACCGCAAGAATTGAAGCTGAACGTAATCCATTTACAATTTATTTTATTTAAGTACTAACAATATGTTCTAGAAGTTTGAGCGGTTTGGGATGCCTAGATTTAAAAAAAAAGTTTGATTCAAATTTGAAATGATTTTTGAAATTTCTTAAAAATTTTTCATTTTTTCAAAATAATTCAAAAACTAAAGAGGATACGTAAAAAATACTAGAGTACAAAAATTAAGTTTTTCTTTTGCTGAAAATTTTATTTTTTTTTAAATTTCTGTAGGATAAAAATTAATTGAGACAACACCGTTATAAGTTTGCATTTGAATGCAAGGACCACCTTCCCCGAGCCCTTTAAACTCAAAAATCTCAAAAACGAAGGGTTCAAGGAAGTTCAACTTTACACGCCTTGTAGCTCTTAAAATTCACTGCAAAATGATTTTTGGAGCGATTGGATATCTTAAAAATTAATCGTTGAAAAACCAATCGCATTTTTTTGGTGAAATTTTCGGAGCATATAAATTGTTTTATTCTCGAAAATTTTGGAGCATTTATAAATATATGTAAACACATATACCTGTATCTATATATGTATAAGTGTATCCTCATACTTCAGAGCTGGAAGAAATTTCAGAAGCCGGTAGGTACTGAACAATATTACTGTATGAAGTTGCTAAAGAGATACAGTTAAAAAAAATTGAGCCGTGTCGAAGACATCAGCGTTTCTCGAGCAGATGCGCTATGTGTCCTTTATTAAGGCTACCACTAAAAACGGTGCTGTGAAATTACCATCTCTCGTTCCGATAGTTGATGCCCTGAATGAGCACATTAAGAAGGTTTATTTACACACCCAGACGTGGCTTTGGAACAAAAATATTCGTCCAACTGATTAGGGATGGATTAATAATGAAATATCTTTACTACCAGTCAAAATACTGAATATGCCTACACTGAAAGAACTCAAAATGATATTTTGTCATTGCAAAAAAGGAAGAGGCGGAGCTTGTAGCTAGCGAAAAGTTGGACTTTTTTGTAACACAACATGTGGAACATGCTCCGGTGACAACTGTCAAAATTGTCTTCCAATTACAGACCAAGCGAAGGAGGTCGATAGTGATGATAGTTCTTCTGATGATCAATAATAAAACATGCTATTATAATGTAAATAAAATTTTTATTTTTCCCCTTTAAACTTATTCAGTAATTTCAGTTTTTAATTTTAAGTAAATATGGTAATTAATTTTATCCCGAGGGTGGTTTGTAATGGATGAAACGTTGCAATAAATCATAAATTGTATTACAAACAGTGACGGGATTTTAATGTATTATAAATGCACCATTAAACCATTTCAAGCTGTTGAAAACTATTTTTTTTTAATTTCGTCATGAGGGTTGAAACGTTGTAAAACATCATAAATTATATTCCAGGACATGAAATAATGTTTATTCTACATATTTAAACATAATTTCAAGTTATGTAAGGCTTAAATCTACGTTTTTAAATATTTTCTCATAAAAACAAAAAGCACACATCAGGAACATATAACTTTTGAAGTCGAGGGTTAGATAAGCTTAATTTCAAATTTTCATCAAAATCGATGTTGTACGAAACAATTCTTTTTACCGTCAAACACTGGACTACTAGGGGTCAAAATCAAAATCAAAACAAAAGAATCTGTGAAGCATTTGGCAGGTCACTCATTCACGCGGCTGACTTACAGTAAACTCATAAACGAGAATGTACGCAAAGTCTATTCCTTGTCTAGTAGTCTGTACCCTCTGATGGCAAGGAATAAAACACTAAATAGGCAAAATAAAAATTGACACATAGTCGTGAAGCCTGCCCAAACGTGGTGCAGCACGTCGTCCACGACAATAAACGATCCGTTATTTAAAATTCAAGCAGCTGAACATCCTTCAAGGAGTTGTCCGCCCGTTGGCACTACATTGTTTCACTACAGGATTACATAAAGACTATCTCTAAACATTTTATTGTATGTAATATCTGTAGTAGTCGGAATTTTTTTCGAGAGGGTAGATAGTTACCTCGTAATATAAACTATGTAAATTGACAGTTTATCATGTGATTAAATTCCGAGCGCTTTACCGCGAGGAATTTAATCTTAGAAAATAAACTGTTTAATTTACACATTTTGGAAACGTAGCTGGAGAAAAAATATGTAGATAAAATATAAAAACACGAGTGGTATTTGCAGATAATACGTAAACAGTATTTAAGTACATAAAACATTGTTTTGTGATATAATGTAGCAAATGACTGTTTCTATGACTACTAAGTACTAAATTGGAACCATAGATTAACTTAAGCAGGGAGTATTCTCTGAAAGGTTGAATAAGTACATAACGTCGAGGCGCATGTAACAGCAGCGTGCATTGTATATAGTCGATCGGTCTTTTAAAGTGTTTGAGTCTAAACGTTCATGTTATAAAAAATTTGTGTGACACTGCCTTAGAGGCGCTCAGGCAAATACCCACGGATGGTAGCTTCGCCCACCGCCCGCTCGAGCGAGTGCATGGACCACTGTCGTACTGAACAGGATTACTATTGCAATGACGCGTCATCAGTAGGGTAAAACTAACCTATCTCACGACGGTCTAAACCCAGCGCACGTTCCCTGTTAGCGGGTTGATCACGGTTGATCAAGAAACATCAAAGGCGGTGTGGAAAGTGTCGTTTCTGGTAGTTCCTCATTCTGTGTCTATATTTTCTTATGTTATCAGCATAACGTTAAAGTGACTTCCACGATTTCTTACTTAGATAAGAGACTTTAGATTAGGATTGCCCCTATACTCTCTTTACGAAATATGTGGTATACAATTTCACAAAGTTGAGTTAAAGAAATGTAATTAAAAAAAAATGTGTAATAAACATAACATAACATAAACACTAACAGTAATTACAAATACATTAACAATTTTTGAACTGACAGTTAACAGATGAGAAGATACTCACAGATACCTGTGTGAAATGTTACAGTCAAGAACCGCGCCCACTTTTCTGGTAGTGGCGTAATAATTTTTTGTGGTACGCCACTGACATTATAAAATATCAGAGAACATGTTTGCAGAGACGCCACTGGTGGAGCGATAAAATAACTTTTCTAACTAAAATATGTGGTTTTATATTCTATTAACACATACCAAAATTGAAAATAATATCTAAAATAATTTCTGAGATATTAAAAAATAACGATTTAAAAAAAATCAACACCCTGTAGCAAAAATTTAAGCCGTTGCGGACATATGTTCATATGAACTTTTCTTCATAAAACGACCTATAGAATAACACCCTGAAATATTAGCAAGTCTTTAAGGAACATCCTGTATATCACTGAATTATCTCGGTAACTAAAAAACATTTTTTTTCACTATTAGTCATGATTCATCATAAGCTATCGTTCCCTAAGTTTATGCATCTAGGTTAAGAATCACCCTGCATAAACTCTAATATTGTACTTTCTTTATGAAGCCACAGCAGTTCGACTCGCTTAGACCATTTCTAGACTACCTAATAGAAACGATAGAAGGGTCTAGGTCAGTTTCTCCTGCACAAAGTGTGTAGGGTTCTATTTAATATTTGAATAAAAACATTTTATTTGGTTCGGACCGAAATTGGATGCTCGACCAAATCTTGATATATAGAAAGCTCCGACACCGTAAATCAATATGAATTGGAAGTTTTCAAATTCAACTAAAATTACTTTTTCAATATCTGTTTGGTGAAGTTAGGCAGGTATATAATATGCCTAATCAAAATAAATTTTATTAAGCACCGAAGAATTGTGCACTAGGCATTCGTTGACACGCCGATGTACAGGGTGTCCCAAAAGTGGACGATCAAACGAAGTGAGGTGATAAGGGAGGTCATTTTGAATTAAAATAACCCTATATGTCTTTATCCAATTATTGTTAATACTTCAATTTTCTCATTTTTCCTGGAAATCACGAAATCGTGAAAAGTAGGACATATGGTAGGAATTTAAAACAGTTATAGTAACATCTATACAGGGTGCTTCATTAGACTACTAAAGGAGACGGCAGAGGAAGCTCTAGCCACGAAACAGATATGTGCTGTCATGACCCTCGATGTCAAAAACGCGTTTAACACAGCGGGATGAGAGAAGATTGTCAGGAAGATGCAGAGCTTGGAGGTAGCTCCGTACCTCGTCAGGGTGATGATGAGCTACTTCCAAGACAGGATGATCGAATTCGAATCAGATGGAGAGACAACCTGGAAAAGAATTACGTGTGGGGTTCCACAAGGGTCGGTGCTCGGTCCGACCTTGTGGAATGTGATGTTTGACGATATCTTGCGATTACCTTGGGAGGATGGTGTAAAGGTCATCGGGTATGCCGACGACTTGGCCATAACGGTGACTGGAAGGTGGACTGTCCAAATAATGGAAGCAGCCAACGAGACCATCAGAAATATTGAGAGGTGGCTAGAAAGTATGCAGCTCGAGTTAGCTGCCGAGAAAACGGAGCTCCTGGTCATCACGAGGAAAAGAAATCTTCCACCCATGAAAGTTAAGGTGGGCCAGGTGGAGATATCCTCAGGGAATCACCTAAAATACCTAGGGGTTTGGCTGGACTCCAAGCTGAACTTCGGTGTCTAGGCTACTAAGACGGCCGAGAAGGCGGGAAAAGCAGCCATAGCCATTGGGAGGCTTATGACCAATTCGCACGGACCGAGAGCGAGCAAGAGGAGACTGCTCTGCAGTGTCGTGCACTCTATCCTCTTGTAGGCAGCTCCGGTCTGGGAAAGTGCGATAAAGGTGGAGAGGACGAGATGGAGGATGGCGAGGATCCAGCGATGTGCCGCACTAAAGGTATGCAGTGCCTCGTACGAGGCGGCGTTGGTAGTGGCTGGATCTGATGGCCAAAGAACGGCTGGAAATCTTTGAAGGAGCGGGGAGGGCAGAGGCCAGGGACAGGCTGTTTGAAAGATGGCAGAGGTGGTGGGACACTGTAGACAAGGAAAGGTGGACGAGACGCCTCATCCCGAACATCAGAGCGTGGATGGAACAGAGGCATGGTGAGGTAGGCTATTACCTCACCCAAGCCCTGAGCGGACATGGGTGCTTCATGGAGTACTTATATGATACTGGCAAGACTGACAGCAGAGAGTGTGCATACTGTGGAGAGGTCGATGACGTCGAGCACACCGTGTTCGCATGCAACAGATGGAGAGAAGAGAGACGAGACGGTGGGGCATCGTTCTTGTCTCCAGAAGATATGGTAGGGAGTATGCTCGAAACGGAAGAGAACTGGAGAAGGGGCGAGCAGGCAATAACCCACATTATCAAAAGGAACGAAGAGGAGGAAAGAGAGATGGGTTTGAACCCATGGAGAAACGCCAATTAACACCGACAATCTTAAATGACCTGTGGGTCCGATGAAAAGCGAAAGCAGTCCCAGGCCAACAGGAAACACTGAAGAGATGGAGGGGTTTTAGCTGGTTGGAGTCCAGCACTACCCGTTCGCGATAGACTCTAAGTGACGGCTGTCCATGATGATTTCCACTCTCATGAAAAAAAAAAAGGATGCTTCACGAGGAAATGGACATGCTTTAATGGAGGATACCGAGGGAAATCATCATCCATAGAAAAAGCTAGTTGGGCCGTTACTGAAATACAGGCGTTCTATGTATTTTTGCCAAAATTTCTTTTGGTTGTTACTTGGTAATGGAATGGAATAATAAGTTTATATTTGGCACATATGATCACTAGTGATCCTGAATAAGCACTTGTATCACACACACAAAAAATCCAGGAGCGGACTTGAAAAAAAAATGTTTTTCTTGTTCTTCAAGCATACAATGTTACAGTGTGACCCACTTAAGATCCCAACACTCCTGTATATCCGTTAATTGACGCTTTATTAACTTCAAACTTTGGTGGTAAGGAAAGATCGATAAGGTGATTCTTTGAACTTAGTGATACGTGTGCGATTTTAAGGGAGTTTGAAAAGTCGATTTTTCAAAGAAAAGTATTAGCGATTTTTTTTTTCAAATTTCGGTTTCAATATCATAAAGAGCGCCTTTTAAAACCCTTAGATATCAATTTTAAGTGAGATCACTTATCTTGTTTCTGAGATGTATGCTCCAAAAAATTCATTTTTGAATGTCTTCATTTTCGTTTTTTTTTGATAAATGATCAAGTTGTTTGAGTTAAATTTTGCCAAAACTGCTTGTGCATGATATACAGAAACTATATGATAAATGTGTTGTATTAAATGGAGGTTTGGTAGAAGCCACAACAATTTAAATAAATTTAGATATTTCGTTGTGAATTTATTGAAAAATATGGGTCAGTTTACCGAGTAGTGTACGGCATACATTAATTCAGACGTTTTCATCAATTTCAACCCCATTTTACCAACATTTGAAAAACAAAATTATTTTTTTCAAAATTTATTTAGCGTTTCATATAATAACAGAATACTTGTCATTTTCATAGACTACTTTAATAATTGTAATTTCCGTTTGTATAATAAATAGCTTAAACACGATTCTCAATGTTCAATAAGTCGAAAACGGTTAAAGATAGGACTATCGTATATTTTCGCATATTTTTGAAATCAGAGAAAAAGGAATAATTCAAAAATTCAACAATACACAGGGCGTTCCATTAAAGAAAATATTATTACTTCAATTTCTGCACGCCACTGTGTTTCCATTACCTTATTAAAGAGGTTCAGTTACAGCCCTACAACTTTCGTCCGAAACTTTTTTTTCTATCTCCAATAATAACGGTAATAAAGGGTGGCCTAAATAAAATGAATAACCCTGTACTTTTAAATGTACAAAAATTAAAATAACTCTTGAATTGTCAATAATTGGATAACCACATATTATTACATGGCTATTTTGATTGGAAATCATCTCCCCTATTACCTCACTTTGTTTGATCATCCGCTTTTGGGACACCCTGTATAGCGATTTAATATGTAAAAGTAGAGATATGTAACATTTTGACAAAGCAGATGTCGGGGATTGGGTCAATTCTCCGACTTTTAATTATTTATTTTTAATTATTTTACTAGTTCATGTAAGAGCTGTATGATTTTAATTTTTGGTATTTTTACGTTAAGTTTTAAATTTAAACTCACAGGAGTACGGCGCACCTTGTTTGCGGGCACAAGGCCTTTTAACATCGAAGATGCTATGTACGCAGGAGAAGAACACGAGGGAGAAACCCAATGGTTATACTTCTCAACGGCCGGTCGGTCCACAAAATTTAAAACTAAAAAGTATAGTTTAAACTAACACTCGCGAGTGATTCGAAACCTTATCAACAGGAATCCTGGAAAGACACGAAGAAATCCTCTAACAGCGACCAGATGAATGCCATATTTTAAGCATCTAATGTGCGCACGGTGGCCTATAACCAAATTTAAATCAAAGTTGTTGCCACTCAGAATTTTTTTAACACATTCTTAGATGTATATAGAACCAATTTCCACGATATTTAAAATCATTCATCGCAGATTTTTTTTTTACAAGTAGTGTATCCTTATGTATTTGGACCCGCTGAAACCGAATTTGAATTCAGAATTGTCAGATTGGCTCGTTTTTCACCTCTAACCCCAAAGAAACACCTCTCCAAAAAATGGTCTGTCCGGCGGACCATACTATAGTCCGGTCGAATTATCACGAATAGTATTAAAATGACGAAAATACATAACCACGATTTTATTGTTTTAAGTTGATGGGTTGGACATCCGAAACAAGCCCTTATAATTTGCCAACTTATGTCATACCGGATAAGTAGGTTTTACGCGTTTAAATAGAAGGCTAATAATCTGAGAGGAAAGTTCAAATGAGCCCCCGAACTTTAAGGTAGCTTTATTAGGTCAGGAGTGAATTCAAAAAAACCAAAATTTTGAAAAAAAAAATTAATTTCAGCAACATTTTAGAAAATTTTTTGAAATTTTACTAAAGTATGTGCTATATAGGAGGGAACATACTGATAAAAATTTCAGATCATTATCTGCATTATTTTTTAATACATTCATTTTTTTTGAAAAAAAAAGGGTCTTCGAAAAATGGTTATAAGTACTTCATTTTCTGTCAGATTTTGCTATGAGAAGAAAAATTCTATTCTTCTACAGTTCAATATTTACAATTTTTTTTTATGGTGATTATTCAGAAAAAAGTAGTGAAAATTTAATTTGAAAATATAGAAAATTTTTTTTGCATAAAAAAATCCAATTAAAGTTAAATATCTTTTGAATGGAATGCAGTGTCGAAAAATCATGTCTACCATTTTGAAGAGCTGTTTTTTTTGGTTCACCTCAAAAAAAACACTGCAAAAGATACACTAGTATGGTCCAGCGGACAGACTATTTTGGGGGTATTTCTTTGGGGTTGGGGATGAAAAACGAGCCAATCTGACAATTCTGTTGGATTTCACGAATTATAAACAAAAATCACTTGATTCTACAATGTAACTGAATGACATCATTTATTGAATATTTATAGTTAACAGAACGTAGGACTTTAAAAATTGCTGATGTAGAGCTATATAGTTGTTTCAAAATATAATATAACTTAGTAGTATTTTTACTCTTCTCCGTGAAGCATACAAAATTAATAGACTATCATTAAACGGCATCACTTAATATAGGTGTTTTATTTACCCATACCTTCAGGTTATGGGCCCAGTTAACGTGTAAACTAATGAATTAAAAATCAAATTAGACAAATAAAACTAAATAAAAAATAGACTAGTGAAAGTGACAGACAATTTCATTAAGTTGCTTTTATGTGGTTAATTGCATAATTGACAATAAAATGGAAACACTCAAAACTAAAAACATAGTGCCATTTAATGGCCAAAGGTACAGCATTTGGAAGCGTCAAATACGTGCGTTATTAAATAAGTTAAATGTTTTGCAAGTAATTGATGAAGATCCTCCTGAGATGGTTGATGACGAGTGGGCAAAAGCCGAACGAACAGCAAAAGGTGTCATAATAAAATACCTATGTGATTCATTGCTCAGTTTTGCTGAGGATCATCACATTACAACTAAAGAAATTGTGCAACAACTTGACACTCTTTATGAACGTAAGAGCCTTCCATCTCAACTCGCAGTAAGAAAACAATTATTGAAGATGAAATTTAAAGGTGAGACTCCTTTAATAACCCACTTTACTCTATTTGAAGATTTTATGATTGAGCCTTTATCGGCTGATGCACAATTAACCGAAACTGATAAAATTGCCCATTTGTTATTAATCTTGCCAGCTGACTATAATGGCGTAACTATAGCGTTGGAGACGTTAGCAGAAGAAAATATAACCCGTCTATTGGACCAGGAAGTTAAGCTCAAAAATACAAATACAACAACTTTAAAAGTGCTACACGTCGAGATTGCCAAAACAAACTTTGGACAAAAACCTAACAATCAATAAACCAGAACAAACTGGAGAACCTCACGTAAGCCATGGAATGTAAACTTCAACCAACCAGAAAATAGAAGTCGTCAGTACAAATCGCAAAATTATGGAAATAAATTAAATAAAAGGTTCTTTATATATTAAATTAACATATGTCCGTGGTGTCTATAACAAAATTATTGTTGGCTTTGTAGACTCTGATTGGGGTAGCAATGAAAATGATCGAAAAAGTACATCAGGATACGTATTTAAATTATTTGAGCGTTGCACCATAAGCTGGAATAGTAAACGACAAAATTCTGTCGCAGCCTCATCTACAGAGGCAGAATATATGGCACTATTTGAAAGTGTCAGAGAGGCCCTTTGGGTAAAATCCATTTTAACTAGTATAAATATAAAAATTTCAGAGCCTATAAGTATTGCCAATAATCCTACATGTCACAAAAGGTCGAAACACATCGATATTAAATATCATTTTTCAAGAGAACAAGTTCGACAAAAATCAGTAATACTTGAATATATTCCAACAGGTGAACAGATTGCCGACGTGTTTACCAAACCACTACCAGGGCCTCGGTTCCTGGAACTTCGAAGAAAGGTAGGGCTGGATTGATAAAGAATACACAAATGGTCTGAATGGGTTTTTAACTGGGTTTTCCTCATTTCCATGCAGCAAATGTTGGACCATAAACTTCTACCCAGATATAATGCCGAGAAAACTTTTACTTTATCTTTGAATAATCCATTAATTTTTGAGTGGGAGTGTTGGATTTCACGAAATATAAACAAAAATCACTCGATTCTGCAATGTTACTGAATGACATCATTTATTGAATGTTTATAGTTAACAGAACGTAGGACTTTAAAAATTGCTGATGTAGAGCTATATAGTTGTTTCAAAATATAATATAACTTAGTAGTATTTTTACTCTTCTTTGTGAAGCATACAAAATTAATAGACTATCATTAAACGGCATCACTTAATCTAGGTGTTTTATTTACCCATACCTTAAAATTCTGACTTCAGATTCGGTTTCAGCGGATCCAAATACATAAGGACACACTAGCCTGGTTCGCAAGCTAGACCACTCGTGTAGCTGTGTCATTAAACAAAAAAGTAAAATACTAGTAAAAAAAATTTTGCAATGAATGATTTTAAATATCGTGGAAATTGGTTCTATATGCATCTAAGAATGTGTTAAAAAAAATCCGAGTGGCAACAACTTTAATTTAAATTTGGTTGTAGGCCACCGTGTGTGTTAATTCGTGTCATAATTTTATCAAAAGCTATCGAAGATAAAAAATAAATAAAATCATACGGTCCTCTAAGTGTACATTACATAGCACATGAACACGAGTTTTGTAAAAATCTTAAAAACAAAAAAACCATGCAGAAAACCATTATTCCTTCAAAAAACGAGTATCACAATCATATGGTTAATGAAAATTCTTGAAACATTGAATACAAAAGTAACAATATGCAGCTCCAGATCTAGTTGAAACAAACCAACATTTTCATGGAAATGTAATTTATAATGTCTTATTAGCACATGTCACTATAGAAGACGTGGGATACTCTTCAAGGTTTATCAAAACAAGACAGCTTGGGAGTTCATATTATGTGGTTGGGAAGATATAATCTCGCTTGTGCATTAATTACCACAACTTTAAAGGTCTTTGTGCAGTTGACAGACATTTTCCACATATCTAGCTTTTAAAAGATGTATTACAAATAAGATACATAAGGACGAGTATGAATAGTAACTTTCAGAGAAGATGGCGTTTCAAGAGATTAAAAGGGTGCACTTGAAACTTGAAACAAAGCAAGTCTTATCTCAAAGACAAACCACGTTTGCGTTTAACGTGATCGCTCAATTCTGGATTTCAATTGTGGACCTTCGCTTGCGGTCTACATAGACGCTGAAGCTGTGTTGTAATTATTGTACAGTTGCTAAGATGATACATACGATTAAATTTGGAATGCACACAATTTAGACACGTTGCAAACATTAATACTGGG
The DNA here is from genome assembly GCA_936432065.2 of Rutpela maculata. Taxonomy (NCBI): domain Eukaryota; kingdom Metazoa; phylum Arthropoda; class Insecta; order Coleoptera; family Cerambycidae; genus Rutpela; species Rutpela maculata. The sequence goes on along the minus strand of OW386287.2, from coordinate 34,012,960 downwards.
TTTAATGTTAAGTGAATTACTACAAGGTGTTTGTTGAGGATCGGTCACCCAAAAGTCGTTATAAAATTTGTTCATCTGCCAGTGGCGCAGCCAGAAAATTCATCTGAGGGGGGGCAATAGAACCGGCCTCCCCAGAGGATGAGGAAAATTTTTCAGAAAATGGTTGAAAACGGATGTGTATGTAGATTCCTCTATTAGATAATATTGGCATTAATTACAAAATATTTATTTCAAGGGATAATTTAGATACTGCTTTGTACTGCTTCTTTATTTTTTGGCTTGGGGGGGGGGGAGCCATGCTACGCCCATGTCATCTACTAATCTGCAGAGGAATTATGTCAGGTTAAGCAAAACTTTTCTTACTCTTAGGAATTTTATAAAAACTGTAGTTTTTGGGAAAAATGCAAATATGTAAGATTTTAGTTGCTTTGCTATTGAATTTTTAATTATTATAATCGTTTAATGAAATACATTATTTCGTGAAAAGCCTAGGCAGTACATGAACTACCGGCATATTATGCAAATTTTTGAGGTGGCACAATTTGCCTAGGTATTTCGTGAAATGCCGTGGTCGTCTCGGCACATGACGTTTAAAGTCATTCTACATGATCTTCCGCAAATTACACTGGCAGATTGCGTTCTATTACTTGCTGCCTATTTGTTTTGTTTATTATGGAAAGTAGGAGTGAAGAAGACTTGCTCAATGATCATTACAAAAAGTATCATGAAGCAAAGCCAAATAAATGACCGTACATCATCTGAAAATTAAACGAGGTGCGTTTTAATTAATTTTAAGGTTAGGTTAGTTTAAGATATTATACTCGTAATTTCGTTAGCAATCTAAAACGTGAAACGTACCAAATAAATCTTAACCTAACCTCAAAATTAATTAAATCTCCATATATCTCTCTTTGTAAAGATCACTGAACAAGTATTTTTCACTCTTAATTTCCATAATAAACAAAACAAACAGCCCAACACAGCTTCCGGGCAAATAAATCGATCGAAACGGTAACTAACCTAACCTCAAACACAAAACATAACACAATCTGCCAGATGTTAGTCACAGTCAACATCTAATTTGGGGCAGATCGTGTAGAACGACTTTAACATCATGTGCCGAGACAACCATTGCGTTTCACGAAATGCCTAGGCAGATTGTGCAACCTCAAGGATTTACATGATATGCCGGCAGATCATGTACTGCCTAGGCTTTTCACGAAATGACGTATTTCATCAATAGACTACGACATATACACATATATGATACTCAATTATATTATAGTTTTCGAAAAGACAATTTTCTTCTTTTAAGGAATATGATAAATGAAAATTTAGAAATAATATACAGAATGTTTCACGACCGACTACAACTATAGATAGAGGGTATTAAGGTGATTTATAATAAACCATGAACATGTCCTCTAAAGCCATTCGCTAAGGAGATACAGGATTTTTTGTGAATTTTACCCAAAACTTCGAGTTCTATTTTTCTAATGGTTAGATAGAATTAAGTAAAATTCACCAATATTAACAATCTAATCACCTTCCTACGAAGACATACCGAAATCTCGAAGCAAAAGATCGCACACTGCACTAAAAGGTACTCAGAGGTTCATTGGCAAACCACCTGGTAGTAATAAGGGAATAATTAAGTCTACTACAACGGGACCAGCAAATTTTTTTGTAACAAAATTTTCTACTTACAATTTGCCCGCACTGGACTAGAACTTCGAAGCACTCACTTATCTTTTACTTACAATTAAAACAAATTGATTGATAAGCAGTGATCACGGACTATTGTTGACACTAGCAGGATATAGACTATTGAGTAGGTTTATTGAGTAGTTGAGTCAAAGATGACGAGATTCGAGATTAACTCTGGAGTTCTGGGTAGTTATGACGTGCGAAATATTTAAAATGATAAAATCTGGTAAATAAATCGCACATACAGAGTCGGACTAAGATAAATTTATAGTGGAAAAATATGAAATGTAGTAGTTGTGCTAGACCTCGCCAAGACACTCTCGTTCTATATGTGTATCTATGTTTATTTAATATATCTTGTACCAAATACATTTGCTTTTTTCTTCAATATAGTCGATCATAATTAATATTATTATTTGTTATTTAAAAGCTGAAGTGTACAGCGAGGATATTCAACAAGGATTCAATTAAGAAAGAATAATTAATTCATGTGATGATATCAGAAACAATATTTAAATGATTCAAAGGGAAATTCCTAATTTGAACTTTAGAACGCGGAAGTGCGCTGAAGGAGGAGGATCACATCTTGAAAATAAATTATGATTTTTGGTAAATTTTTTGTCTTATTTTGTAGTTATAGTCCAGTAAACTCTAAGCTAGCATGTCCAAAGGTCGCTTCATCATTTAAACTAAGAGACTAGGTCATCTCTATGCCACTGCGATAGCTTTATGCGCATCGCATATCAAATCGTACGTCGTGTTACCAACTCATTCATACACCACCTTAAAGTTTACCGGACTATTACCAAGATAATAATTTGATGTGATTTGATTTTTATCTGTTCTATTCTATGTGAGCATTGCCTATTAATTATTTGACAACAAAATGAAATAAGATATAAACCTTCAATATTAATTAAATATTTGTTTATTTCATTTGTTTTCGGTTATTTATAGCAGCAAAAGCGTTCCTAAAAATGTTAAACATTTACTTTAAGCAAATTTTTAATTACTCTCAGAATTTAAGGTCAAAATTTGCCAAAAACTGTATACAGGGTGATGTTTTCTGCAGTGGAATAGAAAACGAATATTTTCAAGCCCGGACCTGCATTAAACAATCCGTCGATATGGCGTCGTACGAAGATGACTTAGAGTGTTGGTGAATCTTATTTAATTTTATCTAAGCATTAGAAAAATGAAAGAAGTCGAAGTTTTGGGCAAAATTTACAAAACATCCTGTATATTTAACGAATGTATCTAGAGGACATGTTCATGGGTGATTATACATCGTCCTGATGTCCTCTATCTGGTTGAGCTATGTGCAATCGGTAGTGAAACATCCTGTATAATATGACTAGCGTCAGAAATTATATAGATGTAACAAGTCAAATACAAATAGAAATACATGGGGAGAATTTTAATATGCGAAGTCTTTGTGAAGTGTTGGTGTTATCACATTTATACCGTTTCGGTTTCATATAATATATAAATCTTGTTTGGACACAATAGACAAAAGCAAATGGTAAAGATATAAAATTCATATTGCAGACTATATGGGTTCCATAAATATGACCAGGAATATCTACTAGAATAAAAACATTACGTTGTTAAATGTTAAATATAAGTAATAGGGCGAAATTACACTTCTTATCATTTGAGCATTCTATAATAAAATTCATTCTGGTGTGCCGTCGTAAACTGAAGACAACAACATTCAGTAAATATACCGGTGTATCAAACGTTTAATATATCAAGATTTAGAATATCCTCATTTAAGAAATACTTTCCTTAGTTAACCAATATATTTTAATTCATTGCTTTAAATTTTTATATCATTTGTTATTTAAGATTTTTGTTTTCCATTCTTATTACTCTGGAACCTCTTTAAGAGGGCTTTATTTATAAATATGTTCATGAATTATTGAAAAGCTAAGTATACGTCCCTATCATACGAAAATTGACAATTAACTTTCAGTAGTTCAGTGTTTAAATTTTGCAGATAATCATAAGAGGTATCTCTGATTAAATAAGCCAGGTTGATTATTTGTTCCATTAGAATTCCCTATATTGGAAAATTTGGGCAAGTATACTAGTACACTAGAACAAATTAGTTTTTCAGAAAAAATCCAAGTACCATCCTGAGAAAAGAACCCACGGGTGAAAATCAAGTGTGTTTATCACTCCCTTTGTTTGTATTTTTTCTTCTCAATTTTTTCACTTTGTGTGCCCCCAAAATTCACTAGTAAGTTAGAATTTTAAGTGCTTTATAGAGCTAACTGTAAGTGTCGTCCTAGATATAATAACTTTCAGTTCACATCTCCTGTTGAATATAAAATCAGCAATCAATATGTTATGCAGCATTAAAAATCATATCAGTCTAAAATTGATATGCCACAAGATGGCGTCCTTGTTCCATGATAGAACGCTTATGGGTAAATTAACAAAGAAGCTTGGCTGGTGTTATATAGGTGTTACAAAATTAACGATAAGTACCTCAGCCGGGAAAAGAGGATATTGATGAACTGAACTGTCAGTTGTATCAGTAACAGTGTTGCTAATCCTAAATTCGCAAAATGCTTTCTCTTGAACACCAAAATTCTTATTTTACTTGTGAATGATTGATTGAAAATCCTTATGCGGAGTTGTATAAACAAGGAGGACTAGAAGAGCTCAGGAGTATGATCGAAATAGGAATTTTCGCGATATTCCTCTCCGAAAAAAAAAAAAGGTGCCATAACGTAGTTCGCGTAATGGCAGCACCGTTAGTAAGGACCGTATTGGCCAATGAGCTTATTTGAAATGGTGGTGCAATATTTGAATTTTTGACAATGCGCGCGCGATTTCCACTGAGCTCTATTACATCCTGGAGTGTGCTCGAATGGGGAGGGGGCTGGTACCTGCTGCTCCTCTGACTCTGTTGCCTAATACATCGTTTACAAGTGCGAGAGAGACAGAGAGCCTCTCCGCCGCGCCGTTGTCAGAGCATACTCCAGTATGTAATAGAGCTCAGTGGCTATTTCAAACCGGTGGCGACGGTCCTTAGCGTCTGCGCACCCTCTGGCTAATGTCACTTGTATTACGGAAACTTTTAAAGCATTGCGATCTCTCTCTTTATCTCCACTCCTTCTTGGGTTCAAAGTTTAAAAAGGAATAGCTAATACCCATAGAACAAAAATCTATTCTAATATCGATAGACTTAAATCTCTGAGAGTAAGTATGAATTAATCTGTGATAGAAGTACGTACCACTTGATGAACAACGCGCAACGTAACGTAACAGATAACAGAGGAAGAAATAAAATAAACAACATATGACGACGCCAATTGTTTAATTTTATTCTATCTATCTAAATTCGAGAGGATGGCTAAGGCTGCTTGGCCATTCGCACAGCGTCATGTTGAATTTGTATATCTAATTTTATTCTTGTTTGCTTTTGGTTGCATCTGGTTAAATTTCAAATTTTATATTCCGCCTATTGGGTACAAAATTTTGAACTCCTTACAAAATCCTTACATATTTAATCTTAATCCTTCACAATTGCTTACAAACGTTTAAAATACTTACAAATATAAATCATTACTAGCAAATCGGTAATAGTACAGTCAACGGAGCGCTAAAATGACCAGAATCTCTGATTGGAGTGCTAATGAATGGATTTTGATGAAACATTGTGCAATGTGTTTGTAATGACGTTAATGAAAAAGTTGAAAAAAAAAATAGAGTAGGAAATAATCGGAAGGGATAGAAAACACCTCTTTTATCACGGGTTCCGTAACTTGTAGAATTAGGTCAAAAATGAAAAAAAAAAGAACAATAGTTTTACTTTTTTGGACCAAAATAAGATGTTTTTATTCTCGTAATTTTTTTCGAAAAATGCATATTTTTCGAGATAAGGCCAATCGAAAATTCGTAAAAGTGGAGGAGGGGAAATGTAGAATGCGTTTTCACCGAGTTTTTCCGAAAAAACATGAAAAACTAACCCTTTCTTTGAAATCGTAGCGCTTTAAAAATATGTAATTTTACATACAGACATATGCATTGAGGCATTCTAAACATTTTTTGTCCCTTGGCATTTTTTTGTATCTTGCTAATTTTCCGAGCTACAGGCAGTTTTTCACGATAAATAATGTAGTACATTTTTTTCTCATTTTCAATTTAAAAATTGTATTGAATCTTTAAAAATGGTATAACTCTATATAGGTTTCATGTTTTTTTCATGATATATACAAATCACGCACATTTTTAGAATTTTCATGTATAAATGTGCAAAAAATGTAACGGGTGGTCCCTGGGAACGGAAAGTTTTGAAAATGTTGTTATTTTGTAACTATGTATAGCTGGCCACGGATTTATTTGTCATATTGTCTATCATTATACGCCATTTGGTAATCATGGAACAGTGGTCTGGTGAGCGTGCTTTTGCAATAAAATCGTAGTATAAAAATAACGACAGTGAAGTTGCTGTGCAGCGGCAATTTCGACTACACTTTGCGATTCCTCGTCACGGGAGAATTCCTTCCGCTCCTGCCATAAAATCGTGGATTCGTAAATTTGAAGAAACAGGTACAGCCAATAAATCCAAACTTAAAGGACCCAACAGAAGTGTTAGAATCCCTGAAAACATTGAACGAGTCAGAGCGTCTGTTGAACACAGTCCAAAACGTTCAGTTAGAAAACGAACACCCAGGCGTTGCGCTTAGGTGAACCTTCTTTGTTTAGAATTGTACGCAAGGACCTGAATCTTCATCCGTATAAAAGCCAAATAGTTCATGAAATAAAACCAACAGGTTTCCCAAGACGTCTACATTTTTCTGAAATTATTTTATAACGTGGAATTAATTACAACTTGTGGTTTTCTGACGAGACTCATTTTCATTTATGTGGCTACACCAACAAACAAAATTACAGAGATTGGAATTCCGAAAATCCACTTCAACTTTACCAAAAACCGTTATATAGCCCGAAGGTAACAGTTTGGTGTGCAATTTCTTCAATGGGAATTATCGGTCCCCCAACAATGATGGAAATGCTGTGACAGTCAATTCTGTATGCTATACCGAAATGATCAACCAGTTTTTGACGCCACAATTAAACATGTTTCCAGGGATTCAAGATTGGTGGTTTCAGCAAGATGGAGCTACTCCACATACCACAAGAGAATCAATAAATGCCTCGCAGAGATTATTTCCTGATCACATTATCTCCAGGCGTGGAAAGATTGAATAGCCCCCAAGGTCGCCAGACCTTACGATTACTTCTTGTGGGGCTACTTGAAGCATAGAGTTTTTGTTGACAAACCAAGAAATATTCAGGAGTTGAAAATAAAAATCCATGAAGAAATTGCCAATATTCCGTTAGATATGTTGCATCGTGTAATAAAAAATTTCACCAATCGTATTCAAGAGTGCGTAGAGATATGAAGACATTTACCAGAAATTATTTTTAAGAAATAAAAAATGAATATAATTACCTAGCCATTGTTATGTAAAGTTAATTTCAAAATTATGATGTTTTCAAAACTTCCCGTTCACAGGGACCACCTCGTAGTAAATTATTTAAAAAAAAAACTGCCTGTAACTCGAAAAATTAGCAAGTTACAAAAAAATTTTAAAAATATTTAGAAGGTCTCAAGCATACGTCTGACTTTTTTCAAATTTTTAAATTACATAGTTTTAAAGAGCTACAATTTCAAAGAAATGGGTAGTTTTCCATGTTTTTCCGGAGAAACTCGGTGAAAACGCACTTTACAGAAAAGTTGCAAATAAGAAAATGTCTTGTAGGTATTTCGATGATACATCCACCTGAATTTGTTCAGATTTTTGTTTTCAACTTTTACATTTCCCCTCCCCCATTTTTAAGAATTTTCGAGTGGCCTTATCTCGAAAAAATGAATTTTTGAAAAAATATTTTATTTTGGTCCAAAAAAAAAGTATTTTTTTTTTTCATTTTTGACCTAATTCTACAAGTTACGGAACCCGCGTGATAAAAGGAGTGTTTTCTATCCCTTCCGATTGTTTCCTACTCTAACCTTTTTTTTCAACTTTTTTTTATTAACGTCATTACAAACACATTGCACAAGGTTTCATCAAAATTCATTCATTAACACTCAAATTAGAATAGCCCCTCTTCCGTTGACTGGACTATAACACTGGGCATTAATCGACGTTGATTTGATAAATCTTTATAAAAATTATTATGAATTACACCCCCTCCAAATTTAAACGCCAATAGGATCTGATGCAAGCACTGACCACGTTCATTTATTACTATCCTTCTTTCCCGGCTAAGGTTTATAACCAACCATGGATTTTTTTGACCGAATAAAGAATAATAAACTATTATAACCTTTCAACGATTCAAGATGATATCTCTCTATTTTCGCATACAATCAAAAACTAAATAACTTATAATTCTGGTGAAAGTATGTCCTTTAGTAGAGGTTTAAAGTTTTGTTAACACAGACAATATGAACAGTTATATCACCTTGAGAGGTTTTCGGGTGATATTTATAGGACTGTTTTTCCTGTTTTTAACCATGGCTTTAATCGTTAATTTTGGAATATTCTGTACCTAAGCATGCCATTTTCTTTGAAATAGTCAAGCTGCTAAATACAGACAGAAAAAGGTCAAAGAATTCAAGAGGAAAGGCAAAAAGGCCTTAATGGGGCGGGGGCATCTGAAATCACTTTTACCTTTTTATCCGATCAAGCAAAACTCAAGTGCGCTTGGTTTTCTTCGCCTACACCCAATATATTTTACATCAGTAAAAATACAATTAGTATAATTTCATTTTACAATTACAACACCAATTTTCTAAACTTCCTCATTGGGCCGCGATCGATTTATTGAAACAATATCAAGTAATAAATCAGCATCGAAATTATGTCAAATTTGGCATTTTCATTTTCACTTCTAGAGATGAATAGTATATTATATTACTAGGAGTAGAACGCACTCTTTTTTTGTGTTGAGCCCAGGACTTGCGGCTGAGGCGAAGCCGAAGCCGCAAACTGGGCGAAACACAAAAAATGCGTTCTACTCCGTGTAATATATACTATTTTTTCTTCAAGCGTATTAAAATGCAAAAATTCATTTATTTGTCATAAATGTACAAATATTCAAACTACAGTCTTACATGTTGACACAATATGACAAGTGGCTAGTGGATAGCGCACCACCGGTGGCTTTCGGTATTAACATTATGTTACTAGTAAAACAATACCCACTGCGGTGGCGCTTTCGGAACTAACATTATGTTACTAGTAAAACAATGTCCACTACGGTGGCGTTCGGTACTAACATTTTGTTACTAGTAAAACAATGTCCTACTTCTACTTCTGTTTTTGGTGACATAATTTAAACATTTTAATACGCTTGAAGAAAAAATATTTTCATCTCTACAGTAAAAAAATGTCACTTTAATATAGAGTAGATAGTGAAAAAAATGTTATTAAAAAAAATTGAAATTTAAAAAATTATAAAACATAAATGAATAAATAAGAAGCGGCAATTTTTGAATTCTTGAGGTTTTAGTATTTTAAATTTCAAACATTTAAAAAAAAAGAACATTAAAATCGGTGGTTTACTGACCAGTTCCCAAATGAAATTGTAAGGGTCCTTCACTATAAATATTTCTTGAATTATTTGTTGGCCATAAATAATAGTATATTATTCAACGAGCATGTAATGATAGATAGTTATTACTCAAGAGAGGATGACGTTTACGTAATTCATCCGAATGAGTAATAGCTATTACACGCGAGCAGAATACTATATTTTTTCTACGACTCCTCAAGGAAGTTGCACGTTAAGGTAAAACAGACAAATGTTGAGATTTTTAGGGAAAAAATGCGAAGACGCACATTGTATCGGTCATAACTTCTTTATTTTTTAAGCAGGAGAAAAAATTAAAAAGAAGGCTTTTAATTTAATCGATAATCTTTAATTTGGCTTTTTAACATTTTTGGCGCAAGTGCCTTAGTTTCTGAGATATTTAAGTTTTAAAGATGTATTTTTATTTAAAAACGTTTGACGCCATTTCTAAACCTCAATATCCCCGAAAAAACAAAAATTTACGGAGATTTCAAAAACAGCAAATTGTTCCTCGATTTGTGATCTTTACCTTAGAGATTTTTATTTTTTGCTAGGAGTGATACTTCTCGATTTATTCGACAAAAATCGTGTTGAGGCGTCCGGTTTCGCAATCTGTAAAGAAGGCGCAACACGAAATTTTTAAACGTTCAGATCTTCTTTAATATATGAGTTGAAGGGCCATACTATGTCATTTTGGAAAGAAGAAGAATTGCATGTGATGCACATTGTGAATCGCAGCGGCGAAATCGATAATTTGAGCCTAGAGGAACGTACAAAAAGTGACATTTTTTGACTTTCGGCGAAATCGATAACCTAACTTATTATGACAGATTGAATTGAGTTATGGCAAACACGATGTTTTTGAACTTTAAATCGTCTCTTGCGATTGCTCCACTAAAACTATTGAATAATGAATATGATTTCTTGTGATTGGTTCAAGTCTCTTGAATAACGAATATGAACTCTTGTGATTGGTCCCAGCCTATTGAATAATGAATTATTACCCGCGTCTGTTAGTAATGAGACCTATTACATGTTCAAAAACGTATTTATAATAAATGAATTATTCAATAGTCGTAGAAAAAATGATTTATTCACGTTTTACATATGACCAAGTGAGGTTCGAAATTTACGTTTATATTAAAATCGAGCGCACCCCAATAAGTTTCACATACATATAATACTACTACTTACTATATCGAATCTTGCTACAGTCTTAACTGTATCAATTGTATCATCAATATTTAATTAGTTAATAAAAAATAATGTAAAAGAGCTGTAGTTACCTGATGGAACCAGGGGGGCACATTGATTGTCATCTAAGCGCCAAAGTTGACACCATGGGAGGTCGGGTTGGTTTATTTTCTAAAATACGTTCGATTTCAGCAACCATATTTGTGTTGAGTTTCGGAATGAGCTGAAATATAAATTTAAATTAACGCTGTTGTATCTCAATATTAAAAGTAAGCAGAAAATTACACCGTGTTACAAAATAAGGTGTTTTACATTCTATTGTAGATTCGCAGATTCGAGAGATGAAGATATCACTCATTATATTTTTCCTAGCGATGCCTTAACCCAATTCTCGATGACCATAGCGATAACGATGACGATGGCAATGATATTGTGACCAATCCTCAACGACAGTCAAATGAAGTATAGACCTAACTAAAACCCAGAGCGATTATCACATCTATATCGACGACATAAAACTCTATGCCGAAACTCAAAAGCAGTTGCAGTCTTTAATATTCAGGGAAGGTATTGAATGCCCTTTAGAACAGAGAAATATGCCATTGTCGCCATTTGATGCGGCGCTAAAGTACCTTGTTAATTATAGAATCTGCAACATAAAGAAACCATAAATATCGGAAAATACTTACAAGCTACTCAACACCAAGCCTAGGTGAATAATCCAATAGTTGCGGTAAAGTTTAGGGCAATGCCAATTTTCATGTATTTGTTCAGCATTTTGAAGTGGATCACTACAGATCTAGAAGAGCATTTTGAAGTAGATCACTACAGATCTAGAAGAGCTTGATAGGTCAAGGAGGCACCTTCTGATAAAGTTCCGTATGCTACACCATAATTCATCTGTTAGTCCCTTGAGGTAAAGCTTTGACACCAAAAGTTCTGTGACTGGACCGTAAGACATCTACTCCCTCGTTTTCGAGAGCGGGGAACACCATGGTGACAATAGTTTACGACCTACTCTTCAACTCCTAAATCAGAAAAACCACACATTTTTCGATTTTCCGGTGCAAGGCATTTTTTTATCTTAAAATTTTATTAATGAAAGTTGTCAAGAATTGTCCAAAAACCTTAAGCTCAATATATCATCAAAATAAAAAATTGAAAAATTTAAAATTTAAAAAATATAAAAAAAGACTACTAATTACTTGACAACTACTTGACAGCTTGGGTTTAATTTCAAACAAAATTGTCATGAATTTTTTAAACAAAAAACCCATTAAAATGATATTTTCGGACTTTATTATTTTAAACAAAATTTCAATATTTTTTAATATTGATTAAATTTTGGACTTAAGATTTTTGAACAATTCTGAACAACTTTCGTTAATAAAATTTTCGGATAAAAAAGTGCCTAGCACCGGAAAATCGGTGGAGGGGGTAGTTGTTGAAGGGTAGGTCCGAAAATATTGTCACCATCGTGTTCCCCGTCCTCAAAAACGGGGAAGAGGTCTTGCGGTCCAGTCACAGAATTTTTGGGCTTTTTGTCTTTTTCTGGTTTACCTCAGGGGACTAAGTAGATATATTTCCGAAGAAAGGAAGGAGGTAGAGAAATTATTCCTCAGTAATTAGGTTCAAAATTCAAGTTCTTACACAATCTATCGCAATACTATTAGTATCATCCAACCACTATACTTGTTTGCAAGAGTTCTTGATCTACTGTGATAGACCTGTATCAACAGATTTCAACAGGTCTGTCATAATTCTAATAGATATAGAGATTGTCGTTGTACAATGATTGACGTAGCGGTCGTTTACGTCATCACTTGCCTAGGACTGAAGTCATAAAATAACAAAATATGAAAACCATGCGATGGAGCTGAAATGTCCATGGAAACTAAAGTAAGTTAAAATCATGCCCATAGAGATGTCGACTGACGGAATAGTAACAAGAAATACAACGGCAAACTTATGTCAAATTATGATTCGACAGAATGTATATCTTAACTTTGCCAAGCAAGGACGAGTAGGAGAAAACTCAAACTAACTTCCCCTGATCGTGAGCCACATTGATGGTTTTCGTGCGGCCGATAGTAAATATGGCGGAGGGGGGGGGGCAGGGATATTGTTGGAAGGGAAACAAGATCAAGAGGTTCATACCAAACAAGTTTCAAGAGGAGGTTAATTCAATCATATAAGTAGCAAGGACGCCGCTAATGGATCAAATTAGATCATTTGAATGCTATGACATCCATCCATGACGTTCACTAGAAACTCGAGGATACTTGAAAAAAAAAAACCATTATTGGTTAAGTAGACCATAGGGGGTACCATACCAACTACCACTTTTACTAGTCCTGCAAGTTTTTGAATAAAGGTGTATAATTTCACTCATAATATGTTTAAAATTTAGTTTTATACTGTAGTAAAATTACCTGCAAGGATTGTATACTTTCATAAAGTTGATCTACTGTGCCAGCTCCAAGTAACAAGCACTGCACAGATTCATTTTTTAAGCACCAAGCCACAGCCAGTTGTATCAGAGTACACCCAAGCTTTTCGGCTAGAGCGTTTAACTCTCTTATTCTTTCAGCTTGTCTTCTCGTTTCCTCAGGTTGGATCCGTTCTTTCATCCAACTATAACTCTACAACGAAAGTTATCCATTAATCTGTCTATTTGGCAACTTTTGTAATTCAGTCGTTGACAATTTTTTTAAAAATGGTGAAGTATAGTAATGAACAATGGAGGCATTAATTTCGTTATATATTTAATTTGGGAAAAATTCTAAGCACAACACAGGCCCTAATTATGTTATAATGAGATATCACCCAGCGTATACTAATTCAGTCATATAGAGATTCCACCTCGGAATAAAAGATAATAAGCTATAAACTTTTATAAAACTTTGTTTTGGCATTTTATACTTTGGTTCAAAAGTCTCATAGAATCTCGTGTACGAGGGTCAAGGTCAAGGGTCGCAAGAATCGGTTTTTTGTAAATATCTCGTTTTTTATGTTCTAAATGACATTTTGATTTATTATAAAGTTGTAGAGCATAAAATTCTCTACAAATTTTGTTTTAAGCAATATTTTATACATTTAACCGTTCTTGAAATAAAGTGGGGAGCCCTTAGCCGTATATATCATAAAGCAAAGTCAACTGTGGAATCCAATAAATAATACGATGTATAAAGTTAATTATTTGTTAAAAATATTATAAGTATGAAAAAACCGTCAAAGGACTGCCGTCATCATAGGAGAAGATATTGATCTGCTAGTTCTTTTAATAGGACGTACTCAATCACATCAACAAGAAATTTTCTTTAAAAAAATTGGCAAAGGCAATGTGAAGACACAAATATATTCCTCTGAAAGCTTCGACAAATATCTTTGTTCTAAACAACACATTTTATTTTTGCATGCCTTCAGTTGCTGTGACACGACTTCTGCGCTTTTTAAAAAAGGAAAAAAATAATTTCTTATAACGTTAGAGAAACTTCCTAATTTGGATCAATTAGCTCAAGTATTTCAGCAGGAAAACTGCCCACTAGAAACATTGTTTGAAAATGCAGTCCGTATATTTTTAGCAATATATAATGCTCCAAAATAAGAACACAATATTGACAATTTTCGATATACGCAATTCATCAAATCAACAAGACTTAACAAACCGGTGTAGTTATCAACTCTTCCACCTGCAGCAGCTCCACAGCATATCAATCGTGTCTACTACCAGATTCAAACTTGGTTAGTAAATGATTTAGAACCCCAAGAATGGAGCTGGGTACTGCAAAATGAAATCCTGGAACCGATAACAATATTATTACCACCAGCACCAGATAAACTGCTCAATACAATATTTTGAAATTGCAAGAATGTGGTTCGCGCTGCAGATGCAGAAAATCGGGGTTCCAATGCTCTTCAGCTTGTGGTCATTGTAATGGACAAGCATGCCTCAATGCTTCATCGTATCCAAATGATCTCTATGAAGAAAGTTAATATGTACCTGAAATCCTTGAAGCTTTAGAGTCGAATGTAACAGACAAAGAGGATGATGATAATGAATTTGAAATTCAAGTTGAGCAACCGGAAGAAGAAGACGATGATGAAGGAGAAGGAAATTAAGTTGTATATTTGCTATTAATAATAAAAATAACAAAAAAAAATCCTCCACACATTTAAACTTAAGTTGTTATAAATTAATGATACACAATTGGTAAATGAAAATATAATTAAAATGTCTTTAAACTATTTCTATAAATATAATATATTAAATAGTAAATAATCAAGGTTTTTTCATACATAATATTTTTAATAAATAATTAATTTTATAAATCGTATTATTCATTGGATTCAACAGTTGACCTTGTGTTATGATATATACGGTTAAGCGCTCCCCACTCTTCGCGCTCTATCTCAAGAACTGTTGAATGTATAAAATATTACTTGAAACAAAATTTGTGGAGAATTTTATGCTCTACAACTTTTATAATAAATCAAAATGTCACTTAGAGCATAGAAAACGAGATATTTACAAAAATCGGTTATTGACCTTGAATATCTTGACTCGCGTACACGAAATTCTATGAGACTTTTGAGCCAACTTATAAAATGCCAAAACAAAGATTTTTGCGAGTTTACAGCTTATTATCTTTCGTTCCGGGTTTACCCTTTTTTTTAACCTTAGATGACTGGATTAATATTTTTCAGTTTCTACTGCAAGTATATTTCATGTTATGTTGTGCTGATGAGTAACAATAATTTCGAAACACACGCGCTTGTAGTTTTCTCATTGTTTTCTTTTTAGCGGTTAAATCATTAATTTGGCTCTTAAAACTTTCACGTTAATGCATCGAGAAATTTATGCGACACTTAAATTGCAAATGCTCCCTCACTTAGTTCAGACAATCCCCTCTGCGCTTATATAATACAGTTTAGTATACTATTTTTTCTTTAGTACAAAGATATTACCTCTTTATTTGCAGCTGCCGTTTCATCTTCTGTCCAAGAAAAGGAACTGTACTTGTTACGAAAACTAGCTCGAGAGAACAATTGAATGGTGCTGTCCTCCTTTCCCTGTGTAAAGCCCATTGATATCGGAGACCACGCCATTAGACCTATACGGAAATGAGAAAAGTTACATTTTACTACTGTATGCTAGACATTTCTTAAATAAAAGGATAAATGTAAGACAAAAATTACACAGCGCCACAAAAAAAAAGTTCTGTACTAGAGACGTGAATACATAGATTTTGTGTATTTTTTTATGCTGAATCCGAATCCGCAACCAAAAATATGGGTTATCCAGGTAGTTCTTCAGTAAAACGCAAAAACATCCCCTAAAATAGAGTGATACGTTAAAGCTTTTTGAGCATTAGGAAGAAATATATGCAATTAAATCCATACCCACCCCTACGAGGGGGTTAATTCCATCCCCAAGATCAAATAACGAATGTTATAGTGCAAAAAAATGTGAAAAGCCATAGCCTCGTAGTTTGTAATTCCAAATATACAAATGTAGGTTGACAGACAATATACCTAAAAAATATAATATAATCTTACTTTTAAAGGGGCTTGAAACCACCTCTGCAGACCTAGGTATTTCTTACCCCTTCGAGTCACATATTTTTCTATTCCATTAAATAGAAAAATATGGGTATATAGGTAACAAAATTTAGACCAAACCATTGTTTGATCTAAATTTTGTTACCTTACTCGAGAGTTTTTGGAGTCGCTGATTACGATTCTGGGGTCTTAATTCGCAAATTCTCAAATCCAAGTACCATAGAAATTGAAGCCAAAGAAATATGTTATGGATCTTGAAAAATTGAGGCATTTGAGTAAAAATAAGCAAATGTCTAAAAATGACAAACAAGGAATATAAATTCGATTTGCAGTGTGCAGTCTCGCTTAAATGTGAAAGTGAGGATGAATGAAATAGGGACGATTTGGAGCTAAATATATAAAACTGATCATTGTGGCAATATCGTGGGAAATTATAATTTAGAGCTTGAAAATACCCCTTTCCTAAAGAGTTACATGAGCTGGGTGGAAAATTTGAATGGCGAATAGTACATTATTATTATTAATCTTATGACCACGTCTATCCAGGCAGAGGGTCTGCCAGTTTGCTGTCAGTTTGACATCTGTCAAAGTGACGTTTATCCCGTTTGATATCTGTCAGTTTGACATTTTTCCAGTTTGACATCTGTCAAAGTGCCGTTTATCCCGTTTGACATCTGCCAGTTTGATATCTGCCAGTTTGACATATGTGAAAGCGACGTTTATCCCGTTTGACATCTGTCAGTTTGACATCTATCAGTTTGACATATGTCAGTTTGACATGTGTCAGTTTGACATGTGTCAGTTTGACATGTGTCAGTTTGATATTTTAACGTTTGTTAAAAGTATTTAGGATAATAAAGATAGATTTAAGTTGGTAACTATCGCGGAAATTGATTTATAAGTAATTATTCTGATTAGAGTATATGGAAACAGATGCCCAAAATGTCGACTAGATATAATATGTTTCCGCAGGATATTTAAAATGTGGCGCGAAATTTTTTTTTTTATAATTTTTACCAAATAGGCGTCTACGGAGAATCATGATCAGCGACTCCAAAAACCCCCGAGTAACAAGTTTCAGCCACAATCTTCAAATTTTGAATGCTTTTCCGATTTTTTCATCCACCACATTGGATCCGCGATCTTTTATTCAGGAATTTTCGGATTCGGACTTCAGATTCGTAATCAGCGACCCCAAAAACGCGCGGTAACAAAATTTAGACCAAACCATTGAAAAGAAAAAAAAGATGTGACTCAAAGGGGTAAGAAATACCTAGGTCTGCAGAGGTGGTTTCAAACCTCTTAAAAATAAGTTTATATTATATATATATATTTTTTTTTAGGTATATTGTCAACCTACATTTGTATATTTGGAATTACAAACTACGAGGCTAGGGCTTCTCACATTGTTTTGCACTACCTCGTAGGGATGGGTATGGATTTAATTTGCATATATTTCTTTCTAATGCTCAAAATCTTATTTTAAAATGTTTTTTCAAAGTATTTACAAATTGTTGCATTTCATTATAAAGCTTTACCGTATTAATCTATTTTAGGGGATGTTTTTGCGTTTTACTAAAAAATTACCTGGGTAACCCATATTTTTGGCTGCGGATTCGGATTCAGCATAAAAAAATACACAAAATCTACGTATTCACGTCTCTGGTACAGAACTTTTTTTGTTTTTGTGTGTTATCGCTGAAGTTTGATTTCTACATGAGCAACTGGTTAGCAATACTATTAAAATCAATTGATTTCAGTATGAAAACGACGCGCAGTGTTCCATTTAATGAATACTAGGAGGATAATAGTATATTATGTATTATGTAAGTTTTATAAACGTCATTTTAGTCACGAGTTTTATTAATCGCGAGCGACGCGTAGCGGAGCGAGTGTTTAATAAAATGAGTGACTAACAAGTTTATAAAACGTGTTGCATACTATACTTTTTCTACGACAGCAAATATCTAAATAAAAAATTTGGAAGTTATTTTAATATTTCATTTATTAACGTATCAATAACATGGTAACAGTAAAAAATTACTAAACTATTGTTCTACTTATTGTGTATATTAATGGTTACATTGGAAACATTTTGGCAATTGCTAAAAAAACTAAGTGATTTTCCTAAATGCGTTCCTTCGAACTGTGTTAAATTTGCTTCATGATTTGAATTGAAGCTAATACTTGGTCCACTTTCATTTTTATCAATGCTTCAACTTTGAGCAATTGCAATATCAATATTCTCTTTATTTTTTTGCATTGCATTATTTTGAACAGTGTTCATGATTTTAGTAGCGGTCTCAATTTTATTGTTTAACGAGTGGTCAATATAACTCTCTGCAACAGCTGTGGATCGCCACCCTCCATGACGCTTTAATGCTGTGATGTCCGCACCCGAGTCCACCAAAATCGTCGCTGAAGACCTTCTTAGGCAATGACCAGTATAAGCAGCAGGGTCAGGTAATTTTAAGAATTTTGCTACTACGCTAGAGAGGCTGCCAAATTTATTAATTCCAATTGGCTGTTTTCTACATTTTCCTCGCTGGTAGTTTAAGAAAAATCGGGTAGTACTTGTCAGGTTTGGAGGTCGAAGTTCCATGTATTTCTTGCATGTATGATAGAAATTACCTCCAATAACAAACTGACGTTCCGTTTGTGTTTTCGTGTCAGGAATGTAAACTAAAAGGGCCGTGTTAAGGTCTTCAACATCACTTGTTTGAATTTTCGTCAATTCTTCCCGCCGACAAGCTCCCATTATTCCAAAAAGAAACCCTACCTAAAATATTTATAATTTTGTTTATTTTTATTTAATTTGGTTTTATACTATTACCTTTGTAAATAGGTATTCTTCGTCTGGAGCAGATGATAAGAATTCTCTAATTTGCTGGGGTGTCAATATTTTCGACTTTTTAGGTCTGTAACCGTCTGATTTACGCATCAGAAATTCGCACAATTTGGGGTACTTGCTAATATCAACATTGTTTTTTAGATGAATTGTCGTCCGCAGCATTGAATAGATTGCCCACAAAGAGGACGGTTTCATCTTTTTCGACAAATTTTGGAAATAAGCAAGTAATACATTCTCAGAAAATGAATTTGTTTGGTTTTCTTGACGCCAATCTTGGAAAAGTTTATATGCACGTTCGTATTAACTTTTAGATTTTTCTGGCAGCAAACTAGCAGTTGCCGATGCCGCTGCTTGAGTAATTTCGGGCGGAGTACTAATGAAAACATCTTCTTCACTTTCACTGTCGTTTAGGCTCATTTTTTTCCAAAAAATACAAAATTACTTGTCTTGTCACAACGCGTCGATTTATTTTGACAGAATGATGACAAGAATTACGGAAAACTAACTTGATTTTTGCCATTAAAATATCTAGAATTAACCTCAGCCGTGACTAATATCTCGTTGCTAAGTTCAGCCTGTGACTAAAATGCACGAAGTCACGGTTTGTCGAAAGCGTGTTTAAAGAATTATTTAGCGTCATGGAAACGTATACGATAAACGCCATTTTAAAGATGGAAGTAGAAAAAACTTATTATGCAATTTATTGAAATTGCCTAAACAGTCAAGTAGTCCAGTAGTCAGTAATGGGTGGTTGAATTGACCTTCAAACACCTGTAGGTGTATTCAGTAGTTAGTTTTTCTATATGTACAAGAGTCCTTTTTTCTAGTTTGTTGGGTAGAAACCTATTTTTTTCTGAAAGCGATCAGCAATGTCTACATTTTCGGCGCCATTTCAGATAGAAAAATGCACAATTCATTCCAGTATTTTGGTCCGTTGCTAAGAAACTATCAGAAAACAGATCGGAAAAGATTCGTTGCGAGACAACGACCAACATTCCCGTACGGTTTTTTATGTATATTTTAGACAATAAATAATACACGCAGACCAACCAACTCACGTTAAAATTGCATTTATTAGTAAGCAGTTATATTGTAATGAAGAAATGTTATGCATTAATACAAATTCTTTAATTTATAATAATATTGATTGTGATTTCAGAAAAAATAGTATGTGTACTTCGGTGTGAAAGCACATTCCCGGACTTCGATGCTTATTGGCCTCGGCAGCACCTCGGCCAACAATTTGCATCGTTGTCCGGGAATGTATTGCTTTCACACCTAAATACACAATATACTATTCCATTGTGGATACAAAAGTTAAAGCCATGTACTTCAGTTTAGATAATTTTTTTTATCAATAATGTTTTCAAATCATATAATTCTTCTAATTTTAGTAAACTTTTTCTTTATGAGTATATCTTCCTAATTAAATGTTTTTGTATGTGGTGTTGTTTGGAAGTAAATTTAATACAGTTTTCGTTAAAAAATAAAACATTTTCTACGCACGAGTTTGCATTAATATTTTTTAAAAGATTTTAGAACTGCAGTACTCGATATCGCGGGTCGAATTATTGATGAATGGCAACAAAACCAGAAGACTTTGAGAAATGTCGAAATATATATTTACGTTTTAAATAAATTTAAGTTAAGAGACGTTCTACCAACAACTGATAACCATTTTAGACAAAAAATAAAGTTGATCTCCTGGAACATTGCCTCGAAATGGAATTCAAGTGGAAATAGATCAGAATGTTTCCGTTTCCGTACAAAATAAGAAAAATAGCTAAATGGTGAAGGTATCGTTTTTCAAATAGATATATGTGGCGAGAATTGAGGAGAGTCGGAAGAAATAAAAAAACGAAGAATAGAAGACATCGTTGAAGCAAGAAATGTGAAAGAAATGGCATTAACTGAGAAAAAGTGGTGAACGTAATTCGTCCAGCTTGGTTAAAGAGATGACTACCTCTTTGCCAAAAAGAGCAACAAGAAAGAAACTTCGACTGTTTCAAGTCTTAGCTTTGTATATTGATACAAAATTTACGTCCCATGGATATAGACTCACAAAAAAGGGCTATGAGCCTCGTCATGATTTGTACCCTTCATTTTATAGCGTCTGAAAGGGTAAAGAATCATGTTGTTCAAAAGAAGAATTCACAAGTATTGATGAAGTTTCAGCTTCAGTAACTTTAAAATAGATACTGGACCATACCGCAATTCGTCTTATGGAAATTGTTTCAGATCAGACGCTTCTGAATGGTAGGTCATTTACTCTAATTAGAAAATGGGGATGGAAATGTGATGAAGGCTTTGGTCATAGTCAGTAGAAACAAAACTTTCTTACTGACGAGTTTCTATTTTTAATGTCTTCCGTTCCTCTAAAATTAGTTAATAATGATGAAAATCAAACTATAATTAAACAAAAAATTGAGACCATCATCTTTTTGCTATTGTTGGCCCCTAAATTCGTATTTGAAAAGAGTCTCAGATACTAGTAAAACGTGAGTGTAAAAACATTCACTTTCAAATCTTTAATTTATTTAGAATCCACTTTAGTAAAGAATATTAATATTGAACCCAACTGCTAACAATGATTAACGGAAAAATATGAAATATCCTAGCCGACACGGTAGTCAAAACTGCCATATTTGTAGTGCCAAACCAAGCAAAATGAATACTTATTTCCAGAGTTCGATTCAAAAGAAAATTATAAATGTAGTTTATCGACATTTCACGCGTGGATAAGTACCTTTGAATGTTTACTGCATATTAGTTACGGAATAAATTTAAAAGTTTTGGTAAGTTAGAGCATAATAGAAAGTTGAATTTGAGAAATGAATTAATTACACATATTTTAGTGGTACATGTTTTATGTATCGGAGAAAAAATAAATATAGATTAAGAGAGTACCGGCATAATGCCCAAAGAGATAAATAGAGGCCTGCAATGTTTTCTATATCGTACATTGGCAATGCTTCTGATGGCTTTATAGTGATGGCATAACCAATATGCTGGCAGTTTGTTTATTTAAGTTTGTCAATTAAACAAGTTTAGTGATATAAAACGTCAAAGTCACTATGGGAACTTATCAATATGGTGTCATCGGCGTAAGCAATACGCTTGTGAGGCGATATCAAACGAATAAGTCATTGACATATATAATGAACAGGAGTGGCTCCAGAACAGAGCCCTGGGGCACTCCATGTTTTACGGGATTAAGATCTAAAGTAATACTATTTGTGCTATCGCACTGTTTTCTGTTACACAAATAAGAATGAAGGAGTTCCAAAGGACTCTCACTCACTCTATAGAAACACAACTTTTCCACGAGTAAGCCATACGATAATAGCAACAAGAGAAGGATGCTTTTAAGCTCTTTCTTTAATACCTAGAAAACCAAGCGAAATACGGTAAAGAACGTCTGCCCTTTCTGGTAGAACATTAAATTCTATAAAATAGTGGTTATAACAAAAACAGTTAATAGTTAGGTAATAGCACATTAACTAAACTCACGAGATACATTGGTCTTCACAGGTTACGGTCAAAAAAAATAAATTGTTTTAGAGTACCATAGTTATTTTGTGGTATGTCTCCCCTTTTTCTGTGTTCAAAAGTAATTAACAATTATGGCAACAAAATAACGGAACTTTTTATGATTTTTCATCAAAACTAAATGGGATAGGGCAAAGACATGAACATACTTTTTTTGTAGAGCAATTCTCTAAAATAATGATCGTATCAAAGTAAAAACAATATAGTGGAGTCAATAAAGATTTTCACTTCGGAAAAATTCCGGGAAGCGGTAACTTTTGAGAATACATCTCTGAAAATGTCAGGAACAACATACCAAAAGTTACTAACAATAGACCTTGAGAGTAATTTGTTATTAAACAAATTAGTTGCAAAATACCAGTCTATCAAATATATCTTAAAAATATTTTTTTTCTTTCAAAAAGTAATTGCGCCATTCAGAAGTACGAAAAATTTCACATCAAAAATGTAAATGAAGGCGCGCTACACTAAATTTGTTGTAACCTTTGAACTAATTAATGAAATTGACCTCACAAAAGCTTAAATGAAAGAAGAAACATGTAGCTATTGGATTATTATATTTTCAAATATAAAAATGAATGTATGTAGGAATAGTACATATATTAATTCGGAACATACAGAGATTTGCGATGAAATAGCTAAAAGCTCTACCATTTCTAAAAATTCCGAAGATAAAAACTTGGGTCTTTCACATATTACTCTTGAAGTAATGTATAAAAGGATCCGATGATTGAAAAAAAATCTCAAGAATTTATTTTTGAAGACGTACACTTCCAAAATTTCAAAATTTTGAGAAAATGATAAAATTTGATATACAGTGTGTCCCAGGACAGATGTAACAAGAGGTGTAATGGACCAAAAATTTTGGAATTTTGAATGGTATTTGGGGATTGAGTCCTGCTTGTTGTAAAACTAAAGTATACCAAAAATGACTTGATTTGGTGTTCTACAGGGTGCTTTATAAGCAAAGTTGTAAAAATCACCACTAATAAAGTACCTTTATTTTTCAAAATATGAAAAAATTCCACTAAGAAAAGTTATTTAGAATGCAATTTTATACCTTTATACCAAATTTCAGGAATATAAAATTATTTTTTTGAAACTTCCCATTTTTTGCGAATTAAGAGTTGAATTCATATTTAAAGTTGTGTAGGAGCAAATGTTAATCATCTCAAAAGTAGGCTATTGGTAAATAAAAAATTGAATATACGAGATGTAAGAAGGTATAATGTTAATGGAACTAATTGTAAAACAAGAGACAATTACTAACAGAAGATTAATGAGGTTTAAAAATTATAACAAGTAAAAATGTCAAAAACATAACAGATTCACAAACAAATTAATTATTGACCAATACAAAACAATGTTTGCAATTTTTGTATTATTCGACGTAGCTACCACCCACATCCACACACATTTCGATCCTTCGCCTGAAGTCCTTAAAACTGTTTCGAATATGATCTAACGGTATGGAGTTTACGGCATTTGTAATTCTCTGCTTCAATACTGCTACATCGTTAGGAAGTGGTTCAGCGTAAACCAACTGCTTGAGGCGACCTCATAAAAAGAAATCCAATATTGATAGGTTTGGGGATCTCGCCGGCCACTTGATCGGTCCATTCCTGGCAATCCAATTTTCTCCAAAATTTAAATTCAACCACCGATTAACCATTTCTGTGGAGTGGCCAGGGCAACCATCATGTTGAAAATGAACTAAAGGCTCTTAAAATATTTAAATGTTCTTCAGAAAATCTTTCAAGAAGCTGTAAAACGGTATGCTGGTTTAACCTTCCCTCAATGAAATAAGGTCCAATAACTCCAACGTGATAAGAAACGGCACACCACACATTCACTTTTTTATAATATTGTCTTCTATAATGAATTCTAAAATTTGGATTTTCAGAAGCCCAAAACCGACAATTCTGAGATGAAACAACACCATTGGTTGTGAATGTGGATTCATCTGAGAAAATTATGAAATGATGAAAAAATCTTTCTTCCATAATTTTTTCTCCAATGGTCAAACAAAAATCCAACCTACGGCCGTCATCTCCCTCTTCAACCGTATGTTTACAATTTGCTTTATATGCCCTAATTTTCTTTGCCTTGTAAATTCTTTGGAGTTCAGACTTGCTAATATTAATAAGAGCTGATCTCTCTCTTAGTGGCATCCTAGGATTTTCTATAACAGAGGCATGAGCTATAATAGCCCCAACATTGTCTTCATCATATGCTTTTATTTTTCTTTCATGTTAAGAACACTACCAGTAGCCAGAAACTTTTTAATTATTCTCATAGCCTGAGTACGTGACAAAGTAGTGTTTGAAAATTTCAAATTAAATTGGCTTACCACTTCTCTTAGCGAGTTTTCACCGCCAATTCCGTAGCATTGCACAATATAAATTTTTCACGCACTGTAAGTACCATTTTCACTTAATTTTTTATGCTTGGTTCGTTAATTTGAAACGGAAATTAAGGATAATATTGATTACGTTTGACAGATATGTCAATAATAAATGATAAATGTGTATCCACTGCTTTTCTCATAGCCTACTTTTAGCTTCTACATAACTTTAAATATTAATTCACAAAAAATAATTTCTATGCAGTTTTAATTGAATGGTTCAAAATAAAATACTAATTTATTGAAAAAATGGGAAGTTTCAAAAAAATAATTTTATATTCCTGAAATTTGGTATAAAGGTATAAAATTCCATTCTAAATAACTTTTCTTAGTGGAATTCTTTCATATTTTGAAAAATAAAGGTACTTTATTAGTGGTGATTTTTACAACTTTGCTTATAAAACACCCTGTAGAACACCAAATCAAGTCATTTTTGGTATACTTTAGTTTTACAACAAGCAGGACTCAATCCCCAAATACCATTCCAAAATTCCAAAATTTTTGGTCCATTACACCTCTTGTTACATCTATTCTGGGACACACTGTATATAACTAACTTTAACCACCTATTTCTCTGGTTTAAATCGCGTTATTAGATCTCCGTAGGTGCGATTTTTAAAGCTTGAAATGTGCACTTTTAGATGCTTCGAGGGGATTTATTTTGAAAATTAAATTAACCTCCTTTTTTTAACTAAAATAAAAACATTTTTTTTGCTCTAAAATTCGTGAAATTATGGATAAAATAAACGTTAATAACATTTATAAAAAAATTATTTAGCCTACCTATGCAGCATACGTATATGGTAGGACCTCAAAATAAGTGAATCTGATGATGAAAAAATTTTGGAATATACATATATAAACCTATACTTTTCACGCAATATTGAAAAAATCAAGTTTTTTCGGTAAATCGACTCAATGTTGATTGTTTCTACTTTTATCCTGTTTAAAATATCGAAAACATATTACAAATATTCACGTGGTACAGGATCATGAGTCAAATCATAAAGCTTGACTAATACAAAGAGATTGAAAGTAAAATAACATCTTCGCGGCAAGCAGTACGCATCACCTGCCCCGCACGCTGCACTGTGTGTGTGTTCTCAGAGCATCGTAAGAATAGTTTGGGAACTTTTTCACAGATCATCTTGTAATGCTATGTACAATACCACGTTTTCTCAGCTTCTTTTGAAGTTTTTATGTGAATATTTAAATTGTGTTTTAAATTGAATAGTGTTTTATTATTTTATTGCTTGATGGAAGTCGGCCATATTGGATCAGCCATTTTGAATTACCCTTTTTTGACATCATAATCTGTTTCAGTCAAAAACCCCCCTTATATGTCAATTTGAAAAAAAGTTTCTTTTTGTTTAAATAATTAATAAACAATTTCCTCATGATTATATGTTTATAACTTTTTATTTTAAGCTATGTAAAAGTGATATCAAAAGGTTTTAGGAAAATCGAAGCCTCCCGTAATTATTCCGAAATAATGCATATTTTCAGCCTCTACTGACTCCATTAATACAGTTGATAACTTTAAACCAATCGCCAAAGTCTCAGGAATATAGAATTTCAAAGCACTTATTTTTGCCATTGACCGATAGTACCCGTTTTTCTGTTTATGATGTATCTATATGATTATTTTTTAAATGACTTTTTTGCACTGTCTTAATTTTTCACGGCCTAAGATATTTTCATGATATAGATCTTGTTTGTAACAAAATTTTATATACAAAATGTTTTTTTTTCAATTCTCTCAGATATCTAAGACTCCAAAAGCGCAAAAAACAATATAAAATAGTCATTTTTTTAAATTTTGATTTCAGTCAGTCACTTCAGATTTCCAACTTGTATTTTGGTGCATTGTCTTATTAGTACAACAGTAACTAGAGGTTTTAACTTCGGAATAATGTCATATTAAACGAATTTCGTTCATTTTTGGCAGTATTATAGTAAATGCTTCACAGAAAAATTTCTATATTGTGCGGGGGCTTGCTAATTTATAAGGGGTGGATGCCACCCCCTCTGAGGGGAAATTATTAATCCTACATCAATAAACAAAAAATATAATTAATTCCCAGTTTGTACTTTCTGTAATTGGTCTGTAACATTTTTTGATAAAGTAATACTTTTCGAGATACTTGACGAAAGCCGTTTGGAAATACCTTTTTTTAAAAGGTAAAATCGCAATTTTGAAGTCGTTATAACTTAAAAACTATCAATTTATGTGAAAAATTGCATAGAACCTTTTCTTTTTAAAATTCGATTCTACTTCAGCTCCAATAAATATATATATTTTTTAAGTGCCGCTCCCTGAGAGGGGGTGGCATCCACCCCCTATAAATTAGCAAGCTCCCGCACAGTATAGAAACTTTTCTGTGAAGCAATTACTATTATGCTGCCAAAAATGAACGAAATACGTTCAATATGACATTATTCCGAAGTTTTGCATATTTTTTACCTCTAGGTACTGTACTATATTTTCATTCACATATTTTAAATTATAGCTGATCTATCGTATCGTTGACTTATGCCAAACCTTCTTTTTATGTGTGTGTCTGTGTAATATATGAACATCATCGGATCCTCCGCCATTTTCTAGAAAATCGCGTACACAAATATATTACACAGACACAAAAAAAGTGAAAAATGATCTGTTTCTGGGACTCCATTGGGTAACCCTCATGTACTTCGACATGCTGAATATGAATCAGGCATCCTTTTAGCTCCGTTACCCACCAATTTTTAGTAAATCGCGAAAATAGCCTAAATTATGATTTTGGTGGCCAATGGAGCTAAACGGACACCAGATTCGTGTTCAGTATGTCGATATACATACGGGTTACCCAATGGAGTACCAGAAAAAGACCACTTTTTTAATTTTGTGTGCGTATGTAATCATCTATTGAACAATCCTTCGTAGAACCATGCAGCACCCAGTATGAATTATTATTTTCTTTACTTTTTTACTTGACTTTTGCTTCAACAATCACCTGCACTCAGAGAGAGGAGCTAGATAGAATTTAAAATTGAGTGTAAACCTCTATTGGCGCGGCATGGCAACTGGCGCCAGTAAATCCATGCACATATAAACCCGGCATAAACTAAACGTAATAATGCATATTTATTTTCGAAATAAAGCTAAAGTGACAAGTTTACCGCTAAGACGGTCCTCGTATTCTAACTTTAGCATACACACAGAATATCGAAGTTCTTGAAACTTGTAGTCGCCGGATAATATATTCACATTACGCTCCACTTACCTACTCCAATTTTATTATAAAGTTCTGGCATGTACAGTTCGGTTTTTTCCCTGCAGAACATATGGTATTCAGTCTGCTCGACGATGGGAGTGACGCAGTTAAATTGTCTGCAATTCGTATATGCCTCCATGATTTCCACCGGCGACCATCTTGCAGTTCCCCAATACATCACCCAGCCCTGGCAAATCACGTAGTGCATGGCTCTGACGACCTCTGTAAATAAAATATTGGCTTGAAATCCGGCTTTGTTCGATGTACACAATGTTGCTCATTTAGGTCATGAAGTACATAAAGCATAAGGTCTAAGCAGTATATTTCAAAATGGCAAAAGGGTAAATTGAACTATCGAGCTACTACTGGCTTTTCATATACAAGGTTTTTAAAGTACGCTGATTTGCAAACAATTTTAAGAAACTAAATACGTAGGGTAATATATATTAAATTTTTTAGTAAGTACAGAGTGTTTCAATTAACATTCCCACAGCCGATATTTCGGAAACCGAAAAACATATTTTTAATCTGTAAACGGTAATAGATTTCTTTTGTTAATGCCTTCTTCAGGAAGTACAATATATTATTATAACATTATCACCATAGATGGCGCTGCAGTTTAAAAATATTGTAAATATATTTATATATTTAATATTTATTTAGAATATGAACAGCAAGAACCCAGGAGAATGGTTCTAGTTTTACAAACTATTAAAAATGATCGGCATTGATCATTGTGACAAATACATATCACTATCGTCGTGCCACAGAATCTTAAAAGAAAATAAGTACCTACTTTCCATATAAACCACATTTATTATTACTTACTTTGGAGTGACGAAAGTAAATTTCACAGTAACAACACAATTACAAAACATAATTGTAGATAATGATTGGAAAACAACCCAAGATGGATGATTCGAACAAGAAACCAAACTGTGTTCAGAGTAAATCTATGGTGTGGTATTTTAAATGGTTATATTATTGGCCTGTTTCTAAACCATGAAAATTTAACCGGTGAACGTTACTGAAGATTTTTAGAAAATGAGTTTCCAAGACTTTTATAGCATAAATACCTAATGTGAGAATTAAAATAAATAGTAACCAACTCACCCCAGTTCTTACGAGGTCTTAACACCTTGCAAATCAGAAGAGAAATGCTAGAAAATTCTACATTTCAAAATGGTTACTTTTTGCTATTCCATTTCCTCTTCCGTATTTCTTGTTCAAAAAAACTTATAACATGCTACTTTACAGATTATAAAATCCCCGCTTTAAACTGTCAAACCAATATCAAAACAAACTGCAATTTAACACTCTAAAGTGATTTAAAGTATATACTTATATAAATTACCTCAGAATAAGCTGAAGGTAGAGCCAGAAACATTTTAAGAACTTTTGCCTTTATTTACTTTGAAATCCCATGTTTATTAATTATAATATAATATATGTCGTAACCTAGCCTGTTTGTTTCCGTTTCAGGTCCTTAAAATTGAAACTCTAAATGGAAAATGGGACATACCACACAGGATGACAGGAGAATTTTCAACCGTTACAACATTTTAAATGGAACATCATGTATATTTTTACATTTTTTGATTTCTAAGACGATTTTAAGTATGATTGTGCAGTTTTTAAAACATTTTGGATCCATTAAATTGATTTGAATGCATTAATTGCATTCTAGATGCAAAAATAAACATATCTCTAAAAAGTCAAGTAGTCTCAAAAATGTTTTAAAAACCAGACAATCGTACTTAAAATCGTCACCAGAATACAAAAATGTAAAACATACAGGGCTGAAGTCATTTCCGGGAAAACAAAAAGTGATGAAAGCTCTGGAACGTATGGCGTGTCTAATGATTCCATTACCACCCGCTATGGTAATGTTTGCAGGCATCGGATAAAAAAATATCCCAGTCGCAAAATGTGTACCGATTCAGAACAAGAGAGATGTGTAATAAATTCTCATATTCATTACATCTAGACGTATCTATAAATACGTTTTTACCTTCCATGGGACACATCGGATCAGCTTTGTGAACGATGACTACGTCGATGTAGGACAGCTGCAGGCGCAGCAAACTGGCTTTCACACTTTCTATTATGTGTTTGCGAGATAAACCTCTTTCTTCGGATCTGTAACAAAATAATAATAAAAAACTTATGAACGTGTTTGTTGGCGTATAATTTACACCTGTCGCATATATGATATTGAAATGATAAAACCCATTCAATATTATATACAGAAAAATATAAAAATACATGATATAGGTAGGCACGTTTCTATTGATCTTATTCGATGTCTCGTGTACGCGTAATATGTTCACATCAACAATGCATTCAGCTCTTTTAATAAATAAAAAATCGTTCATGTTTCATGATTCCAGGCTAACATTAAACCACAATCACTTAATATACATAATTTCTTTCTAGCCCTCAGGCAAAACTAACTAATGCCAGCAGTGTTTTATTAGCACATTTAAATAGTAATACATTATAACAAAATACATTGAAATCAACATCGTATATCGATTACACAATTATTGAAAACTCTTATTTTGAGAAGGTATTCAGCAATCGTTTTCCATTAAAGGTACGTCCAGGCACGAATTGAACGCGCATTTCAGAAAATATTTAAATTTATCAAGCATTTTATAAATACTTTTCTGTACTGAAGTACGTGTTCTTCTCTGAATATAAATATCATTATTTTCGAAATGTTCTTATTGAAAAGAACCGATTTCACAAAAAGTCTATAAAACTTGTGGTTTTTTTTTTACAGTTTTTGGCACAAATTAGATTGCAAAATGTTGTTCCATTACGTCACGGTGAGCTCACAAAGCTTGCATGTTTTTGGTACAATTTCACCCATATCGTATCATGGTAGCCACCCATTGCATACCCTTCAAATTGCATAACATTTGAATCTTCTTTAAAAGGAGAATTAAAACAGGTAATAATATACCAAGTGTTCCATTTACCAAAAGTTTATGACGTCACGTTTAAATGGCTCAACTTGTATGATTGATTCAAAATATTTTAAAACTATACACCATTGTGTCCTCTACCACTGTGTTTTTGAACATTTTCGATATCTTTTGTAAGAGAGCCAGAATATCTTTTTATAAGAGGCCAGGGCATTTGCACGACGCAAGATTGAGTCACTCTGTATAATACAGCACTTTTTTTTCGAATAATAATGCCTATATCTACGTTAGAAAACCTAAAGTTAGCTTAGAGGGTTATTTTTGGGGTTTAAAAAAGCTTTAAGCTTTTGATGTTGTGCAGTACAATCCGCTAAATTGCGAAAAAAACACTTTTTGCAATTTACAAGAAAACGACACGACTGAAATTAATTTAGACTTCAGGTTCGGATTCAGTGCACTAAAATATGTTGGGCTTTTGATAGTCTCTGGTTTCTGGCACAAATACTATTTTTGTGTGTGGCTGTGTTATTTAGAGGATCATGCTCATCGATGTTTTGGACAGGATTCGGAGCCCTCGCCGTATTTTTATTTCCTTGAACTGCTGAATCTCAGAAATGCCGATCCTGAAAATTTACTATAGCCACCTTCCACACATTTAGCGACTGCAGACACTAGTAGTGTAGGAATATTATTATTTGTGGACTAATAATAAATGATAAATTGTTTTCAATTGATTACTAAGCAACTGTATTGTATATACTAAGAAATAAATGTTCAGAAACTTATATACTATAATAAACAGTTTTTTAAGATTACTTAAAAATATGAACGCTACTACAAATTTAAAGGCTATGAGTTCAGAGGTAACATAAAGAGCCACTTCGCGCCATATGAATAAATAAACGTTTCTAGGATAGCTTACTAGTTCGTTAAAATTTACGTCTTGAACAATTTGCAATATGTACTTTTACTTTAAGATAATTAAATTTAACAGATGTTTATTCTTCTGCAGATTTTTGCGTTTAAGTGGTTTTTATGTTGCAATTATATTGTCTACTTTCTCTTTGAGTTACTAATTAGTATTATTAGCTGGTCTCAGATTTGCTTTTATATTAATGGTCAATATTTCAATCAGTAAAGATAATATTACTGTTACTCTCATACAGTATCCGCCAAAAAGTTTGCACCATATGGGAAACTCCGTTGTTATTTACTTTCTGAAAAATTTTATTTTTGATGGAGTTAGTGCATGTTTTCAAATGAAAAATGGGCTGCACAAATGTGTGTTAGTCCTGGCTCCTAAGTCGGAAAATTATTTTTTTTGACATTGCCTCAAGAGTAAACTAGGTACCTTTATTTTTGAAGGTGTAGAAAAATGTTATTTGAAGAAGTTGCTTATAATGCGAAGTTATATCTAGATATGAATTTTGGTTGTTCTATTTTAAAAATAAAAATTTTCCACTTTTTCACCCATAACTCCTAAACTATATTTAAAAATCGTTTTCTGTTAATAATAATTCTCTCTATTTAATAGTTTCAGCCTAAGTAATGGATTAAAATCCATTATTCAGGCTGAAACTATTAAATAGAGAGAATAATTAATAAAAGAAAATATTTAAAAATATAGTTTAGGAATTATGCGTAAAAAAGTGGAAAATTTTTATTTTTAAAATAGAACCAGCAAATTTCATATCTGGATATAACTTCGCATTATAAGCAACTTGTTCAAATAACATTTTTCGATATCTTCAAAAATATAGGTAGTTTACTCTTGAGACAATTTAAAAAAAAAATGTTTTTCCGATCTAAGCACCAGGGCTACCACACATTTGTGCAGCCCCCTTTTCATTTGAGAACATGCACTGTCTTTTATCAAAAAGAAAATTTTTCAAAAAGTTTCCCATATGGTGCGCACTTTTTGATGGACACTATATAAAATGGGCTCATGAAGTGAAATTTAGGTTTTCGTTGTAAAACACATTATTTTTTTGAATTTATTTATTTAACGTCGGAATATTTCCGCTCTTAAGGCCAATTATCGAGGGGTCAACCGCACTTAAAATTTTGTACACCAGATTTCCTCTTTGACGAAGATTTCCTTCCTCGGATTTTCTCCAGATTTTCTCGGATTTGCTTCTGGCTGTACACCAGATTTCCTTCGCGGTTTGCCCTTTGCCAGTTATCGATGCCAAGAGACGAGCTAACCTTAGCCTGGAAATTGTACCGAACCTCTTCTCGTAGGAAGAGGAAGGATGTTTTACTTGTCTAACATCTAATAGAAAAGGGACCGACTGCTTTACATCCCCTCCGAAGGATGGTTTATCCAATATGCAAGTTTCGCCTTAGATTGTATACCTTCTGCGTAAACGCTGATATACAAGCCGCTAGAAGGTGGGACGAGATTGCTGTGTTTTCCTGTTTCCCATCTAAATATTAACTACGATAAACGTTGCTTAACTACATGTAGCAAAATACGCGCATATTCAAGACGCCTCTACGTCCCTAATACATTATTTTAAAAGTACCGTACTGACCTTAAACCAGCCAGCAATAATGTTGGAAGGAAACCTGCATCATCAAAATGATGATCACAAGCTCTGACATCTTCTGGAACATGAATGATCCGCTGCGCATGTTTCTGATAGCATTGCAGATCAAAAAACAACCATTTTTTTTACGTGATAATACATCTAATCGTATCATATTTGGATCTGCCGCGACTGCTTCTATTTTTTCTAATATAAATTGATTACAATTTAAACAGAGTCTACTTTCATTATTCATTTCAACTGGAGGATGGCTATTAGCATCTCTTCTTATGATTGCGATTTCATGTCTCAGCCCAACTTCGTCCCCATGTATTCTATTTAACTGCTGAGGATTCCCAGCTGCTTCGCAAATGTAACGTCGAGCTTGTCGACGGAACATAATTAAATTATATAACTGAACATGCGTGCTTTGTACAAGCCGGATCTGACGAAAGCTGGTGTATAATCCAGATATACCAACTTTTTCCGACTATGCTACTTTTTTGGCATATTGCATCTAAATATATTAAAATTATTTTATCCACAATCGACATGTAAAGTAGACTTTTCACTCGTATTTGACAATCTCAAAGTTTAAGTTTTATAATAATTAATAAACCTGAAATAAATTGACAAGATTGTTTTTTTCGCCTGTTTATTTTGATCACATATGCAAGGCATACTCATAAAACGTTGATAAATCCTGATTTTCAGCCAAAACCTTTCAACTTTGTTGCGTCTGGAACTTAAAAACGGGCAGTGAGTGACTAGTAACTTTTCATCAGTATGGTCTAGAGAATATGCAGCCACAATTTCAATGGAATTGGCAGAGCCGTTTTCCCATATGGTTTGTGAGGGGTTCTTTAATTTAATGTGTCGTCTCGGGATAGCTTGCATTTTTTAACCAAAACTGTAATAAATAAAGAGTCTATTGGGATCCCTAGGTATAATTTAGGTTTCTGTCAATGACGTAAATAGTTATTTTTTCAAATATTATTCCAATTTTGAATAAATAATCCGACAAGTTAAAATCTGAGGTTGAAGTACTAACAAACGGTGTATCTAATGTACTTGAATTTTCATTGTTTTCAGACAAGCCAACGAGTAGTCGCATTTCTTTCTAAACTTTTGTGTATTTTCTATTTTCATTTTAGGAATTTATTTTTAGAGTGTGGGTAGCTTTTGATATTGGAAACATTAATCTTAGTGCTAACAACAACCGACTTCTCTTGGGTACTTGCCTCATACCCATCAGGCATATATATTGCCTTTCAGAGGCTCCATTCTTAAGAAAGCCAAGAGATTTTTTATTTTCCTATTTGCGCCGACACTGGGGAACCGTTTTTCCAGTCCTCTCTGTTTGGTATTTTGATTTGAAAATTTTTGTTGAATTTATACTTTGGGACTATAGTATCCGTGGTAATTCTCAGAATGGGATCCGCATTTAGCTCTGGAGATAACTAAGAGGACCTCCAATGCTGTAGTGTTAGCAGTTTTTATAGCCTCCGTGACATATGAGCAAGCAAGCAAACCTTTGTATGCCACTTAATAGGTTTATTAACCTCAATTGCAGTGTCTTGGTCCACCATACTACCAATGAGTAGGTTATCATGGGTCTTACGACCCCACTGAATAACCCATAGAGTCATCTAGGGGTTTATTCCTCCAGTTTTCCACACATCTGCCTGCACCATCCCAGGGCAATTGTTGTACAGGATCCGTACTAAGGTCGATCTTCACCGATCAGGTAACCGAATAAAATCTATTTTTTATGAAAAAAAATATGCTAACACAAGTAACGGTGATGGGTTGCTTAACGAAATATGTTCAAGGCTATATCAAATATCAAATGTTAAGCTATTCTTAGAAAAACTCGAAGCATTATTATATCGGTTACCTACAAAATCGTCGATTATATTAGCTGGCGATCTTAATATAAATTTTAGTGACTTGGAATCAAATGATACTCAATTGCTAAAGACCCTGCTAACTTCCTTTAATCTTAGTATGCATGTCAATTCACCTACTAGAATTTCTCAGCACTCAGCTACAACAATCGACTATTTCTGTAGTAATCTCAGTAAAGAAAATATCTCCTGCTTGGTCATCCCAGCTGCTCTATCAGACCATGAAGCAGTACATTGTTCAATACAGACCTCTTGGAATATTTGTCAAAAATTCAAACATGGCCGTTTATATAGTAGGACTAATTATAATAGGTTTTATCAAAACTGCCTTGGGTATAACTGGGAGGATCTGCTGAATAGGGCAGAGCCATTTGATGCCTTCTACAGGTATCTTAAACATGCATTCAATGAAGCCTTTCCAGTTCAAAAAATTAAACTAAAAAATAAAAAACCATGGATATCTAAGGGTATAAAAACATCTGCCAAAAATCTAAGATCTCTTCACTATATAAGAAAATACACCAACGAAGAATTTTTCTTTAAATACTATAATAAATACCGTAATATCTACAGAAAAGTCATTAAACAAGCTAAAGAAAATCATTACAAATCCAGAATAGAACGAGCCAATAATGGGGCAAAAGAGAGCTGGGCTATTATAAACGAACTTAGAGGTAAAAGCCAACCGCGTGTAACATCGTCTTTAAACCCCAATATTATAAATAACTATTACTGCTCAATCGCAGGCAACCTAATGGAAAACATAATTCCAACAAATGACCCCTTGAGCTACCTTGGAGAAACATACAATCAGAAGACCTTATACCTATATAACACAAGCATCGATGAACTTAAAGAAATTATAAGCGACATTAAAAATAAAAAGTCGTCTGGTCTTGATGAAATATCTGTAAATATATTCGAAAATCTACCAGACTCTGCTCTTTATATATTAGCATCTCTAATAAACAAATCGTTTGAATCCGGAATATTTCCATCTTTTTTAAAAACTTCTGTAGTTATCCCACTTTATAAGGGCGGAGAGGTAGATAATCCATCTAACTTCAGACCCATCTCACTAATCCCTACATTAGCAAAAATTATCGAAAAATTAGTTAAAAAAAGGGTTGTAGAATTTTTGTCCTCCTGCAACCTACTAAGTGATCAACAATTTGGATTTCAAAAGGAAAAAAGTACAAATGATGCAATGTTCTCATTTTTAAGTCAGATTTATGCCGAAATCAATAATGGGGAGGCAGCGGCGGCAATTTTCTGCGATTTATCGAAAGCCTTTGACTGTGTCCAGCATGAAATATTGTTACGAAAGCTCGAGCATTATGGCTTTCGAGGCACCACCTTAAAGTGGTTTCAGTCATACCTATCAAACCGTAGCCAAATAGTTAGAAATCCAAATTATTCTAATAAACTAAATATAAAGTATGGGGTGCCCCAAGGTTCCGTTCTTGGTCCAATTCTTTTTTTATTATATATTAACGATCTGACAAAAATTAATATTGAAGGAAAATTTACTTTATTTGCTGACGACACCACCATATTGTGGCACAATAAAGATGCTAATGTCCTTCAGCAAATGGTACCGGCCGATATAAATAAGGTCAAAGAGTGGTGTGACTCCAATTTGCTTTCTTTCAACATTAATAAAACAAACATAACTACATTTCATTGCAATTTAACAAACATCCCCCTAGGTAACCATTTTCTAGAAAATAAATCCTGCTCAAAATTTCTTGGACTAAACATTGACTGCAAGTTAAAATTCAACGAGCACATTAAAATACTTAGTAACAAACTAGCATCCGGAACCTACGCTATCAGAGTGATCACAAATGAACTGGGTTATGCAGCTGCTAAGACTGCTTATTTTTCATTAATCGAATCACACCTAAGGTACGGCATTGCCTTCTGGGGAGTATCCAGTAAATATCTTATACAAACAATATTTGTAATTCAAAAACGTGCTATTCGCTACCTGTATAAAACTAGAATTCGTGAATCATGCAAGCCACTGTTCTTGACACATAGAATTCTTACTGTGATATCCATTTACATTCTAGAAACAGTTTGTTTAGTTCATAAGCATAGAAGTAATATCATAAGTACTCCCTCCACACATGTAACTCGGCAAGTCAATAATGTTGCTCTGCCAATTCCCAGATCCACCCTAGTCAAAGACTCAATTATTTACAATGGCTATAAGATGTTCAATCACTTACCAAATAATATTAAAGAAATAAGCTCAAATACAAACTTCAGAAAGGCGGTTAAAAGCCTGTTAATTGTTAAACCTTATTATAACTTAGACGAGTACTATAATGACACATTGTAATTAGACATTAACTACCTTATTTTATCGTCTTTTTTGACTTTTTATATTAGCTATTTTTATTATTGTATTAAAATTTATATGTAATCTGTGTTTTGTATTTATGTAATGTAGGTGCACTGTGTAAACTATATATGCTATGTACCCATGCTTATTTACTTTGTTAATGAGAAACTCTTTCTTCTGAACAATAAAGTATATTTTGATTTGATTTGATTTGATTTGATTATATTTAATTGAAAATTCAATAATTATTTTTTTTTCCATACCTTCACCGATCTTCTAACCAAAAAAATTTAACACTAATCGAAAGTAAGAAACCTATAGAATATGTAAACATTTTCCGTATAAGTATAAATAAAATTTAAAAAATAAAAAAAACAAAAGAAAAGCCTTGAACATATTTCGTTAAGCAACCCATCACCGTTACTTTTGTTAGTATTTTTTTTTTCATAAAAAATGGATTTCATTCAGTTACCTGATCGGTGAAGGACCTTAGTACATATCTTAGACTATTGCTTTCTGCGTGATTTCTTGGATGTGGAAATTCCATGCCTGCTTTTGGTCGAAAATAACTCCTAGGTATTTAACCTCGCTGTCAAATCGAATTTTCACTCTATTGAGCCTTAATGGTTTTAGGCCTCCCAAGACTCTTTTTCGTGTAAAGATGGCGACTGTAGTTTTGTGAAAATTTATGGAAAGTCCTTTCTCAAACCATCTGTCGCTCTTTGCGAACGGTCTGATATCGTGTTCGCAAATCACTTCTTGACTACTATAGCTAGATCGTCAACATATCCTAAGCAATACAAGCCTTCAGCGGAAATTGTTCGAAGGAATTCATCAACAAGGGTGGCCCACAGCAGTGGAAATAGTACTTCTCCTTGAAGGTAGACTGCATTCATCTTTACCTCGATGATAACTTCACCAGGATTGGATACTATTATCCTCTTTTTTAGGCCGGCTTTAATCCACTGAAAGACCTTGGAACTTCTCTATTTAACGAAACAGTGACTGCATTGTCGCGTTATTGAACGCTCTTTCTATATCTATAAATGTTGCCACTGCCATTTGTCAGTAGCCCATTCAAATTATCCAGGGCAAGGTCTGTTGACTTTCCCGGTTGGTATGCGCAATAATGCTCGCTAAGGGGTTTTCTCTAACGATTTCGTCTCCAATATACCTGCCCAGTAGGCTTTATAATGTTTTAAGTAGGAAAGAGGACAAGTTCATGGGTTTATATTATTTGGGCCTTGGTCTGATATCCTGCCTATTTTGGTAAGTAGGTGACCTTCACCTTTCGCCACATGTGTGGTATATATCTCCAGCCTAGACAGGCTCTGAAAATTTGTTTTATTAGTATATTCCGCCCTTTTTGGAGCAGAACTGGGTAAAATCCATTTATCCCAGGAGGTTTGAATGGTCCATAGAATATGCTTATTAAATTTGGCGCATCATTTCCGAAATATCCTGTATACATAAATGAAGCTAACGTCTAATGGAAAGTGACCTACTTTTCGTAAAGTAACTTGTATAATGTAGTTATTGCAAGAAACATGAAATACTGTTTGCAATTTCGCTTCTGCGGATAGCACCACAGAACACCTAAAAAAATAGAATGTGCACTATATATTTAGCAAAAGGCGCAAGGTGCATATGATATGTCAAGCAAACAACTCCACCTAACATAATTTGCTTCGCAATTTGGTTGCAAGCGTTGCAAGAGTTAATTTTCAGGTAAATATTTCATCTCATAGTTTTCAGACCAGGTTGAAATTTCCTTTGAGGGCTTACTGTGTGTGCTCTGCATAGTACACACAACGTTCTGTTCTTGGCATTCTTGGGAGTGATATATGAATCGCCATTAAAACAAAGTGAGAAGTTGCATTACGTCACCCTCATAAAGTTCACCTGCTAAGTACATAATGGTTATAATGAGTTTAAATATTTTATAATTACGCTGGGTGAAAGTGAAGAGGACAGGTAGAGCTTTAATTAAATGTTTTAATGCAGTTTTGGCTTTGGCAAATACGCCACAAGATAGAGCCACCTTGCCCAACAAACTTTTAATTGTTTCTGCACATTCCATTGGGTGTGTGCTCTATTCTCGGTCAGCCTGCTAGCACTCAGTGCCGCGGATAAAAGTATTTTCACTTGCTTAATTCTGCAAAGAATCTATTTTTATTATAGCTTTTTGAAAAGGGAAGATACAGTTCTAAAAAAATGGTATTAATTTTTTATTGATTTGAACCTTAATTAAGTTCTAAAATTGCCATTGAAAATTGACATAGTTGTCCGTCAGTTGGACTGCACGTATGTACGTACGTACGTAAGTATGTGTGTACGGAAACACTGTACAGGTGGCAATCCTTAACGGATCCACTTGAATGTTTTTTTGGTCACTTCGTCTATTACCAGAACAGAACCGTATTGAATTTCATAATGATCCGCCAACTATCATAATTATTATAAATAATTGTTTAATTCTATCACGAGTTTTCACGGCCCATTTCTCTAGTTTTCAGTGTCTATTGAATATATAAAATAAATATTTATTCGTTTATCTCGCTCTAACTCAAAAACGGCAATGAATTGACGTCAAATATTTACCATGTTATGACTTATCACTACATAGTCCAATCAATGAATGCCCAATAGAGGATTGTTGAGAACATTGAGGGGAGGGGGAGGAATTTTCCCCTGCAGGAATGTGTTGAGGGTAGTTTGAAGGTAAACATACTAAAATTCCCCGCCCCTAGCCTTGCTGCTTCGGGAGGAGGTCCCTTTTTTCGGTTCTTCGCTTATAACTCGGAAACGATGCTTCGTACCGAAAAAAATATTCTGTGCAAAATTAAATTAAATTAAATTTCCTAGAAGAATGTTTATATTCATTTTCTTCCTATGTGTTATAGTTTCTGAGATATTCGCCAGGTAAAATCGATAATTAATAAATAAATAAATTATGTATCTGAAGTGTTTATATCAAAACAGTTTACCGTTGTCTGCTAATAAATCACAGTCACAAAACAATCTTTAT
This sequence comes from Rutpela maculata, assembly GCA_936432065.2. Taxonomy (NCBI): domain Eukaryota; kingdom Metazoa; phylum Arthropoda; class Insecta; order Coleoptera; family Cerambycidae; genus Rutpela; species Rutpela maculata. Next base: position 33,972,100 of record OW386287.2, on the reverse strand, counting down.
CTACTTATGACCAGAAATACTTTCGCTTGCTACAAATGCAAAGTCACCTGATGTAAAGTTTTATAAAACCAAATTTATTCTTCCGGAATGTTGCAGATGTAAGTAAGTAAGTTCTTTATTCAGCATATTAAGTCATACCATACTATGACTTATGAGACTAGTGAGTACAGAAAAAAAAAAAAAAAATATATATATATATATATATATATATATATATATATATATATATATATATATATATATATATATATATATATATATATATATATATATAAGTCATATTAAAATAACAATAATACATAACACATAACAATAATACCAACAAGTACTAATAAAATAAAATAATAATAATAAAACCTACGGTTGTAAATACTCATCTACAGAGTAAAAAGCATTAACCAAGTACTTAAACAAAGCATTTTTAAAAGAGACCAAAGTGACGGGTGAATTTATTAAAACAGCTAATTCCCTTAAAAAGATGGAAATTTTGGCACACACTTAATCTAGAAAGTGGAGTTCGGCGTTCGTTAAGGCTGCGTGTATGATAATTTAGTCCAGTCGGAGGGTACTTTCTGTCTGGACACAATTCCGAAGTTAATGAAATTTTGGGATATTATTTGGGGATGGTGTGGGGTGTGGCATCTAAGTTTTTGACCTCGAGGAGCCTATGGAAACTTGCAGGGAGCAAAAAACCTCGAAATGTTTCTTTTTTTCGGTTTTTCGCTTATATCTTCCAAACCATGCGTTTTTCGAGAAAATCACCCCGACAAAGGTTGTAGAGCATTAAATATCTCTCAATTTTCATTGATAAAAAATATTTTTTGACCTAATATTTACCGAGATACAGCAGTTCAAAGATGGAAGAATTTTCTCAAAATGTAAAAAAAACGAGTACCTAAAATTCAGGTTTTTGCTTCATAACTTTTTTTTTAACATATATTTATGTATACTATACATACTATGGCCCCCCCCCTCTTCCTTCCTATTTATAATTATTTTCTTCGTTGTTTCAGAGTTGATATGGCGTCTCCCGCAGCGCATCTGTGTTTCATTTGCGAGGAAAGTTTAACAGAACATGAGGTAATTGTTATTAAGAAGAGAGGGATTGCTACGCTTATTACTTCCAGTACTAAACGCAACAAGCCTCAAAGTCGACAGTTACTTGAAGGATTGGAGGAAATAACAGTTCACACGGCTTGCCAGAAAAAGAACAACAACGAAAAGTTGATTTTGGCCTCTATACGTCGTGAACAGGATACCCCTACACTGCCCCCAAACCAACCCGCTCAGGGAGGCCATCATTTGATTTCAACAACAGATGCTTCCTATGCGAGGAAGAAGTTACTGAAGAATACAGACAAAAACAGGCCAGGCTAAATGTTGAAAGACGCAATCCATGCACACCAGTTGGCACTTGCCACGTTCATCATCATTAAATAAGTTTTGCATATATTCTCACCACCGTTTTACCTTGTTTTCAGTCTTCAAGAGTGCAATTCCCTCACTATTGGTAAATTGTTTATAACAAAAAATTAATGGCACATTTAAAAAAACAATTAGAGTAAATATTATGACATCATATTCTTTGGTTTATTTATTGAAATCTTAATATAATTGTTGCACATTCTATAGGATATTCTTCGCAGTTTTTTTTATAAATAATACCTAAAATATTTAAACTGCGACATACAGTGCATCTTTCAGATTCGAGTGACTTACGTAGGTTAGATGGTAAGTACATCAAATTTATCTCAAATTGTTATTAAGGCATTTTTAATTACACTATTGCAATACGAATGGAATTTGCAGCCAGTAAATGCTTTGTCTTATTTGAATAAAAGTTGACAAGATGTAATGAATGACTTTTTTTTACCAATTTTCCTATTTTTAACGCGTTTTTCATGGTTTACTCGAAAACTAAGAGCGTTATAGAAAAAATGAATTACAAAAAAAAAGAATGATTTTCTTATGAAAATGGGGTGTTCTTTCCGAATTTATTACATACAACCTTTAAATGAAACGCTGATTTTGATTTTAAAATTAAGTTTATTAAAGTGTCTTTCCAATGGGGCCAACCACATTAATTTATATTTACTATACTAAGTCTTTAATAGCCATTTGAATACAAGGTGAATTTTGAAAAAAATATATTAAAATCGAATATTATATCTGTAGTACATTTTAATCAAAGTATTTAACATTTTCTTTCCCAATTTTTCAGTGAATTATGAAAAACGCGAATGAAGATTGACTTATTGAAGAGAGGTAAAAATAGAACCTTTTTTAAACTCCCATCCATTCCTACCCAAATGAGACCAGAGTCCCAAATGAAAGATGATACCCAAGTAGCACAGAATTCTTTAAGATATCTTTAAGAAGTTCTATTTACTGCCCACGAGGATATCTTGTATTTATGTACTTTAGAAGTCCTTCCGAAATCAAAATGAGAAATCTCTATATGTGCTCAACTTTTATGCACTGGGGAAATGTAAACTGGGCATTATATAGGAATTTCAACTTTTGTTAACCCACAGACATCTACTAGAAGTTCTAAAAGGGAATTACCATACAGTTCAATTTTCTAAGTATTATAGAAATCAAATAAAGTATTAAAAGGGAAAAAGTATTATTATCCTTAACAGAATACTTGTAGACATCTTCTAGAAGTTTTAAAAGAGAATTACCATACAGCTCAATTTTCTATGTATTACAGAGATCAAATAAAGAATTAAAATGGAAATATTATTATTATCGCTAATAGAACACCTATAGAAATCGCAAGAAGAAATTCTTTTAATGCATAAAATTTGTTTGCTTACCACGTAGTTTGTTACAGATATTATTCCTAGATGACGCCACGTACAAACCACTGACGATAATCAGTCATGTATTATCTTATACTCATGAATTTATAGAACATTAATAACATTACTGCAACGTTTAAATTCTCTCAGGGATTATCGATTTATTTGGATGAATCTTATAACGATCTCTAATCTTTGGTTTGGGCCTGATGTCTCATACTGAGATTTTGATTAACCAACATTTCACCAGCTGCCGCTGGCAATTCTATAAGAGGTGTGTGTTGGTACATCTAATAAAAATCCTATAAAGATGTTTTCAGTACCGTTTATATTGGTAAGCGATAAAATACCCGAAAGATTACTACAGGAATTAAATCTGTTTGCAGGATCGATGCGGTACATCTAACAGAAATCCTATAAAGATGTCCTCAGGATCATTTATATTGGCAAGCGATAAGATATCCTAAAGATTACTATGGGAATTCTTCTATAGGTATGCAAAAGGCTGCTCACAGGATTCTATACTAATAGCTTTTTTCGACTACTATGGGAAGTACTATTTAATACTGATATGCTGACATTTGCCCATCTTAGGGAACTCTTACAGACCTCTAGAAGATATTTACTAATTCCTAAATTTTTATCCTCGAGATATCTTGAGGAATTAATTGTGCTACTTGGGTAAGCTTCAAATTTGCCTTCATGATATTTTTTGAGATTTTCACAAAAACCGCTTTTTACCCCAAATTTGCTCAAAGTTACTGGGAGATAAATTTCGGGTTTTCATTAATTTTATACCATTTTTAGATCGGTCTGATACTATTTGAACTGAACGGTACAATATCCTGTTGAAATTTAAACACCCTAAATAATATTCTGTGACGTAAATGTGTTTTACCTTTATCCAAAATAGGTAATGATTAGAAAGAAAGGAATGCCAGTACATACATTTGTCAATTATTTTAAAATAACATGCTTTGTGTACTAAGGTAATAATCAATAAATATATAAATATTATATTTTCTTCGCGTGATGAATTGCAGAATAAAACGTAGAAATATTTTGCGTGGGTTAACATGCTTTGAATGGATCGCCGAAGTATATTTTGGATTTTGTGTTTACGGAATAAATATTTGATTTTATATCAGTAGAAGACAAAATAAATATATTTTATTTGACATTTGATAATACAGTATGGATCGATTTTTAATGTCGATATTAGAACATTTAATGTCCACTTGGGAGGTATCCGTGAATGTAAGAGCAATTTTGTGAAAGTGGTTTCACTTATACTATGAGATTAAAAGTAATCAGTGCTTCACTACGGACACAGAAGTAATTAAATCTATGATAATTTTAACTTACGACCCAAACAAACTGAAATATTCAACTGTAAAGACTTTATCAGATATACATGTTACAGTAAATGCTGGAAATCGGTACATTTTGCCAATTACCAGTAGCATTTTTCCTTTACTGATTCGTTCGATTTTAATAAGAAAAAGAAATAAAGAGAATTACAACTGATTTTTACTAGTAAACGCTAACATTGACTTCTGCAAAGCGATGTGTAGAAGTTAGACTGCGCAGACGCAATATATTTTAGTTTTGCTGCCAGCTAGCTTTTTTCTTACGCCATCGAAGCAAGACTTAATAAAAACAAAGTCTAAACACTCAATGGCATTGTACAAATCAAAGTCCGATTTTGAAATTTAGATATTATATTATGTTTATAAAGAGACGATGGCATTTAGTCTAGGTGCTCGCGTACATAAATGCAATTTATACATATCCTCGTATAACTTCTTGTACGGCATAATTGCGCCTAGTTTATCGCTTTTTTCCTCTACGAAAATTTTCGTAAACGCGGCGTTCCTCCTCGACACCGAAAAGACGATTTCCACACGTCGGACTGAAAAATCGGCAAATATATTTTGTCCGACAATTCGAAAATTGGATTCTACATATTTTTATTAAGCAATCTTGAAAAAATCAGCTGGTTATCAATAAATGTTTTAAAGTTATGTTATGTTATGTTTAGGGTTTACGTTCCAAAATTTTTGTAGGACAGTTTGTAGAAATGTATAGAATATACATGTAGAATCTGATTTTCAAATTGTCCGACAAAATATATTTGCCGATTTTCCAGTCCGACGTGTGGAAATCGTATTTTTCATGCCGAGGAGGAACGCCGCGTTTATGAAAATTTTCGCAGAGGAAAAAAGTGATAGACTATGCCGTATAAGAAGTTATACGAGGATATGTATAAATTGCATTTATGTACGCGGGCACCTAGACTAATTGTACTATATATTGTTCTCGGCTATTTAAGACAGTTCTTCTTCTTTCAGCTGGTGAATAAAAAATTTAACACTGGATATTTCACCGTATATCCCCGCTCCAGCACTTTTCTCATAGCTCGATCCGTCTGTGAATCAGAACACATCGGCAGGAGAAGAAAGGCACCATATCATCACTCTTGGCATCTAAAAGTGAGTGAGCCCCTATCGCGTCTGATAGGGCCGTTGTGTGACCTAATAGTTATCCTCCATACTTCTACGGATTACCACATCTCACCCTGTAAGCCGCTTTCCGAACCTCGGCTTCAATCACCAGGTGAAGGGACAGAAGTTTCAGGGGACCTCCAGTTGCTATGGCAGTATCATTTCCGTGACTCCCTAACAGGAGAGTTTTTGAAGTTGTGTCAGCTTCTGCTGAATGTGTAGCTTAATTACAGCAAGCCACCAGACAACCGAAGCTTAAGTAACCATTGGTCTTAGTATGACAGTATAGCAACACATTGTTACCTTGGTATAACCTCCATGTTTTACCAAATATCCTTCTATCGTAAAGGGGTTGTAGTGGCCCTTTGTATTTATCTCTCTATATGACCTTTCCAGGTCAGTTTAGAGTCCAAGCTGATACCCAGATACTTCACCGTCCTAGAGGTCGTTAGAACGATGTCATAGAGTACGGGTTTTACAAAAAAAATTGTCAGTTCTACCTTAAAGAGGTTGACCCTAGGGCTCTGGTTATTACACCATCTCTGTATGATCTGCAAACCCACTAACTATGTTTGGAAATTTTCCCCAGATGATAGTTGCCAAGTCATCTGCATATCCTTGCGCAAGAAGACCTTTGTTTTCAAGTTCCTAAAGTGAACCATCGAGAACGAGGCTCCATAGCAGAGGGGAGAAGACGTCTTCTTGTGGGCAGCCTTTCCTTACTGAAACCTTTACTGCCGTCTCCTCATTAGCAGCTATAGTTTGCCTTCCCTACTTAAGATAGAACGCTAATACCTATTTAATTGTCAATTGTCAGCGAGTCATTTTTTTTAAACATTGAAGTTACTACACCAATTTTTAAATTGTCAGGAAAACGTCGCTTCTCAACAGATAAATTTACAATATAAAAGCACTGTCATATTCTACCACTGAAGAGCAATTAGAGTACATATGTTTTTAATTATTCTTGTTGATATACAGTCAGTGTCTACAGCATAGGGGGAATCCATAAGAATCGTGCACTTTGTGCCAAGTTTTTGCAATTTGGTATATTCTTAGGCATGGTCTTCAGGTTTTAGGAAATGGCCTGTTTGCTATAAATCCAATATGGCCGCCATCTGTATTTTTTTTTTGATATTTTTAATAGACGGGCTTCTATTAGACATAATATATGATTGAGTAATATAATACCATAATACCAGAATAGTATATAATTATAAGAATAATATAATAATATATAATAAATAATAAGTGAGTATTGCGCAGCTCTTAACTTTAGTTAAGTGTAACAACTCTCCTCAGAAGGTATCACAAATGAAAAAATGGTATGAAAGCGAGAAATCTGATTGGTTAGGTGCACAAGTTCACTCTACCAGGTTCAAGAAACATCTGTTGAAGAAACTAGGATCAGACTGGTACTCGATTAATTATGGCAAAGAGGTTTATATTTCCCATAAGAAAACAATTGGTGCAGCTTTAGCAGAAACTGCTCGAACACAAGTTACAGAATTTTAATGCTTCATTTAGCTCAGGTTGTCTAAGTGAACCTGTCGCAAATCCTCTTTTGACCCTGATAAATGTCATGCTCCAAGGGTCAAGCAGCATAGCAGAAACTATTACAGGTGACGACCAGGCCAACATATGTACCAGAATCAAAGTGGCGTGCACCATTTCTCAGCTGATTTGTAGCAACTCAACGAACCAATAGTTAAGCCATCACTCTGTATCAACGAAAGGACAGAGAAATACCCTTTCCTCTTTACTTGGGATTGAAGCTTCATTCCAGTGACAGGCAGAAAGAAAATATCCGAACATTTCATGCTCTGGGCATTTCGGTTTCATATGATCGTGTCATGGAAGTTAGCAAGCAGCTTGCACAAGCTGTCTGTAAGAGGTGGCAAGAGGATGGAGTCATTGTGCCTACAAACATCAAGAGGAAAGTGTGCAGTGGACAACATTTATGAGTCGGGTCGTTATGAACTTCATGGAACTGCCATGTCGCTGACCACCTATGATAACATTGGGGAAGATCCTCCACCACTCACCCTGGACGTTACTGAATCTTGTCTAATCTATCATGTCAAAATACGTAATGACCTTGAAATTGATTTTGAAACACAAATTAGACATGAGAAATGGATTCCTCGCATCCTAGAACCTATAAAAAGTAGTATTACTCAAGATTTTGAGTCTAATAGAAGCCCATCTATTAAAAATACCAATACAGATGGCGGTCATATTGGATTTATAGCAAACATGCCACCAGAGGTTGCGCACAAGTTGCTTGCGACGGTTTCCTAAAACCTTAAGATCATACCTAAGACTGTACCAAATTTCAAGGACTTGGCACAAAGTGCACGATTCTTATGAATTTTCAATAATTCCTGCTCTGCTACTATAGAAAATTTGAATTACATTTACGATTGTTAAGTTCATTACTGTACATTTAGTGGAAATGTTACTACCAAAATGTCTTTGTATGTCTAACTTAGCAGTCAGTGATGCTGAAATAGTTTACAAAAGTATTACTCAGGATAAATTTAATACGATTATTGTCAAAATGTAAAGGAGCCTATTATTAATGAATGTGTATTCGATTCGATAGTAATTTATTCAATTTCGGTTAATTAAACCCAGTTTTGTCAAAAGTTTATCCTTCAATCCCGGTATTTATTAGGGTCGCAAATGTAAGCTCAAAATACATTTATTTGAAAGGGTAATTCGTTTATTTGTTTTTATGCATAATTTTTCCGCATTCAAGTTATACTCGCGTAATTTCATTTAGAGTTTTTGAACTTGATGTTCCGCCAGTGGCGTTACTTCATTATAACTAGTTAGATTTTTTTTTTAATAATAATGGAATTCGGACGACAAATAACGAAGAGGAGGCCATTCAAAGTGTTACTGTGGGTGCTACTATGGGAAAACAAGTTTGATACAACATAGCCAAAACATTGCCAATGCGCTGATGGGAGAGAGCTTTGATGAGGTCGTGCACCTATCAACGGTTACAAAACGTCTGTCAAAATATGATTAATAGACAGAAAATCTTCTTTAAGTTTACTGTGCTTAAGATATCAGTTTGCACTGATACATACGCCATCGTACAATCAGGATCCGCAGAGATTTACACTTGCAGTTTCACAAAGTTGATAAAAAATTATAATTTTTTTCAAAATTAATACAATACAATGTTTCACTGTTTTTTTACTTAGAACCGGTTTATCAATGTAGGTTTTAATTTGCGTGTTAGCTAGCCCTGGGCTAACTTTAACCTCAGGGCAAAGTGAGTGTTAAACTTACAACTGTTTATCTACTGCATTATCAACTACGTTGTCAACCTCAGATCGAATAACCTGTGGTTGATAACGCTTTCTACATAGTTGCCAGGAGGCTCTAGGTTGTTTTTGGTTGACCGAAAAGTGAGTGATTTTCTGTTTGTTAGCTTTTTGAGTTTTTGTTACTAAGTTAAAAGCATCTGTTTGTTTTTGTCGAAAAATCGCCAGACAGTAATAGCAACGAGCAACAAAACGCAGTTAATAACCTTTAATTTTGATCATTAGCATTTTTTTGGTACATAGTTTCTAACAAATTTAACATTTTAACTGAATACTTCGTCTGCTTAGAAACGTTCGGTCTTAATGACGTCATAACTATGTCCTCCACTCAATGAAAGCGCGACATTTTCCCATTCAGGAGACCTTATCGAATATGTTTTTGCTTACTGTCGCCATTTCCCAGCTGAGTCCGACGGAAATTCCATTTAAGTCAATTAGCATCTCTACTAATAAAGAAAATGTAAAAATCTTGAATCTCCATTAAATAATCTTTAAATGATTTGTAACATATAAGTTATCCGTTAACCTCGTTCTTCCAAGATGACGACAAAGATCAACTTTCTATTTCCTTAATACAAAAGTTCATCTCTGTCACCGGAAATAGGATTCTCGTCGAACGGATTATAATCATACCACTGTTACTGTTGCAAATTGAAACCAAGTTTCTCAGATAATAATTGAACTTTATTTTAAGAAGACAAAGATAAAGGCTAATAATCAGTTCCGCTCATTAGTGACGTGTTTATTGACAGCAAATTATAGACCTGAAATGATGTAGAGACTCCTCACTGTCGTCGACAGGTCAAACCATAAATAGACGTTTTTACACCTCCTCAAGAAGGGCCGTAAAATGCTCGAATTAGTGTCACTAAAAATTTGATTTGGGTTTGACAGATTAGTCGGAGGTAAAAAGTAAGCGCAAGAAAGTGTCTTGCGGTTTGTCTGTTTTGGAATTCATGAGTTACATAGAAAATCGGATTTGATTTGAGACCTACAATAAAATCGAATTGATTATAGCAACTGCTAAAACTTGGACAATTACTTAGGAGAATTGGATATATTGTATGTACACCTAAAGAAGTGAGCCAACAAACGTCAGTTTATAATTAAATAATAATAATAATAATAGGATGGTTCTGGATGGAGCCTGTAAGGTCATCAGGAGTTCGGATCCCCTCCTCTGCATGGTCCGAGACCATGAAAATGCAGGGGTATGAGCCTTTCTGTTTAAGGCAGCACAGAGAGCAGCCGATGAACTTGGTCTCTCCTTCGACGTTGTGCAGGTAAATCGCGACTCTGTCACCGAGTTGGAACCTGCTCGGCGAAAAGCCGAAATTAAAGCTGCAGAACACAACAACTTTCTGCAGCTGCACACGGATAAGCCAATGCATGGAGTTTTCTATAAAAATATAGAAAACCTTGGCTTATCCGAAAGGCTGACCTTTGCCTTCTTAAGGTCAGCCGGGCTGAAGTCTGAGACCGAGGGATTCATAATGGCTTGCCAGGATGGTGTATTTAACACCCTCGTCTATCGTAGTCGTGTCATGGGTATAGAGGTCCCTGATGTCAGCTGCAGGGCCTGCCGCAGGGCGCCAGAGACTCTTATGCACTTGCTGTCGGCTTGCCCGACATATGCAGTCTCGGCCTATATCCAAAGGCACGACGGAGCATTACGAGTGCTTTATTACCATTTAAGGCACTCGTATGGGATAGACGAAACACCAGTCCTGCCTTACGCTCTGGGGGATATTGAGTCCGTTGTGGGAAATGAGAAGTGTCTAATTTATTGGAACTACTCTTTTCCCACCGTCAGGCAAATACAAGCCAACAAGTCTGACGTAGTACTCCTCGACCATCAACTCAAGACAATATTCGTCGTGGAGTTCTCGGCTCCCGCGGAGAACAACATTGTCTTGAAGGAGGAGGAAAAACGGACAAAATATCGAGATCTGCTCTTCGAACTCCGCAGACTCTATCCAGACCATACTGTTAAGATAGTGGTACTGATTATAGGAGCCCTCGGTGGAACGAGACACACACTGCTTTCGGAACTCAAGATCATACCGGCATGCCGAAATTCGGCAGAGATCTTAGCCGGCAGAATGCAGAAGGCCGTCATTCTCGGTTCATTACGTCTGCTCAGGGCACACGATTCCCGGACCCAGTAGTCACTTACCTCACGGGCGTGGGGAGTGGCTACCGGTACTACCAGCTCCCCTCTCTGGGGGTCAGAGCCACAGAGAAGGGTGACTGGTTTTTAGCTCGCTAAAAAAAAAAAAAAATATATATATATTTATCCATGTAAAGCCGTACATTATAAAGATACGAAATGCTAAAACATAGAAGCAAGAGTCACATAATACAACAAAAAACGAATATAAACAAATGGCAAATAATACAAAATTACGTTTTACAGATATACAAACAAATATAACAAAAGTGCATATAATAAAAATATACAATAAAAATTATATATTGTAGCATGAGGTGAGTCACCATTGGAGATAGGAAGGAATGAATGACAGGTGCTCCTAATGCTTTACGTAAAGGCCTGGCCTGGTATACCGACGGGTCCAGGATGGAAACAGGAGCTGGAGCAGGAATATATGGTGAAAGACTAAGAGCGAGTATAAGCCTCTCTTGAACAGCACTCCACTGTATTCCAGACAGAAATTCTGGCTATACTCGAGTGTGTACCTGAGAATGTCAAAAAACCATATGTGAACCAGTAGTTCTCAATTGCATTAGACAGTCAGGCAGCACTTAAGGCACTAGCCTCTACCAAGGTATCTTCCAGACTGGTTTGGGACTGCCACGAAGAGCTTAAAATTCTGGGTGAGCGGAACCGAGTAAAACTACTCTGGGTGCGGAGACATACCTACCAATAGAGGGCGACGAACTTGCTAGACAAGGAGCAGCGAATATATTCTATGGCCCAGAACTACAAAAGGCTCAGCCAGAAGGGTAATTAAAGACTGGGTCAAAAGTAAACACAACCACTACTGGAGAAATATTCCAGGAAATCGACATGGGAAAACACTTATCAATGGACCATGTTCAAAACAAACTGAAGAACTGTTCACAAAGAACAGGATTCAGTTGAGAACCATAACTTGACGGGACATTCTTCTGATAAGAATTACCTGCATTTAATCGGAAATTTTGCTGGCGACCTAAACTGCAGGCTGTGTGGTAAGGTACCAGGAACTGTAGGACATATCATACACAACTGCGAGGCGGTGGATCGCAGAAGATATAATATCTACGGGCAAACACAAACAAACCCGGAAACCATAAAAACCCGCCCATTTTCAGACCTGCATCACCTTGTCAGTGATACAGGAATATTAAAATGGACGGTGTAAACTAAGACAGCTAAAAAAAATGAGGTGAGTCTGATTTAAAATATGTATCAACAAAATAATCTAAAAATAATATGACTATTAATTAAAGGACGCTTACTACTCAACTGAAGAAGTAAACAAATGACAAATAGTTTTATGAGAAAAAAAGAAACGTTTAAAAATATTTAAAAATTAGTTTAATAATTGGTGCCAAACCTCAATAATCTGATCCCTGTCAGTTCTCAGAGTACCGATGAAGCCCTTAATTTATCACATTTTGACGTGCAATCACCCTTATGGTTCGGAAAAGGTCATTGCTATTGTTGCGGTCAGCACGTGGCTCGAATTCTTTATAAACGTTTTGTAGATAAGAATTCTTATCTCTTCGACAAAGGGTCTGAATTATCCGGTTTCTAAGAAGTGTTGACAGTTTGAGTCTTCAGCCTATAGTCCGAAAAACTTGCGAAACATTTTAAATCTGCTAAGTTAAGTGGTGTAATGCTTATAATTTTGTTTTGATACGGTTATTTTATACAGGGTGTAATCAGTTTCATGTCATTAAAAAAACTGGTGGTGGGGAACGATTAAAGGAACAAAAAAACCTTATATAACATGGGGTCATAGTTTTAGAAAAAATAAATAAACAAAAATTTCGAAAATTGTTTGAGAACTGCTGGAATGTTGGAATAGGCTTTTATCTTCGCGTATGTCGGCGCCTCTAACCATCAAATACGCTAATACGGCTCTTTCAAAGTGTCGCGCTCCTTTGTTAGAGACGAGGCGAGGACAAAAGTTGATAATCACACTTTTTTATGGCTTTTTAAAAGTAGGTAAGGTAAGGTCTTTAGCGGTGCGGTAAAGGTGTCGAACAATTTATGTAAATCAACAAATTTATTGGTAGGTCCTGGATTTATCGAATATTTTAGTTTTCGATACCTGATCGGCAATTCGTTAAATAAATCAGATTTTTTCCTAACTTAAAAGACACAAAATTGTTTTCTATTATCGTATCTCAGACGTCTAACTCTTTATTTCCCAATGTCAAGCAATAATTTCTCATTTTTTAAGCTCTTAACCCAGAACACTCATTTAGGTTACAAATGTTAATAAACCACATTTAAATCTGAAAAATTATAAACAACGGTAAAAGCTCCAATATGTTGTTAAATTAACTTAAAAAAAAACACACATGTAAAGAAATGCCTTGTTTAAACCTCTACGCCCATCATTTGCTTGCAGTTCTGCAAAAAGAGATAACGAATTATTTACATTTTTATAATTGGTTCCGTTGAGGCGGTCATCAAAGGTGCCGCCCTTCTTTGCTTTGAAAGCGCGGGCCGCCGCGTGCCGGCGAAAACGAGTCGGTCGGTAATCTTTGCACTTTTTTATGACAATTTAAAGGGAACTACAGGTCCATTGACCCAGAAAAACAGTGGTTCTCAAATGTTTCCTACCCTAATATTCAAATTGTCGACCTAGGTCAGTTTTTTCAAAGTGTCCCTAGAGGAAAAGTCATAAAGCTTTTTTGTTTGTCTAGTCGGTCCCCATTACAGTTTTTTTAATGACATGAAACTAATTACACCTTGTATAGAGTAAAGGAAACGGTGATGAAAGAATAAAGCTGTTTCATTGTACTGAGCTGATGATTCCCCGACCATATTTATATAGATATTCAAAAAGTCTATTTTCAATTACTTTATTACATTTAGGGGAACTTGAGATATCAGATAATTTTATTTACTACTTTATAGTGCGAGGTACTCAGTATAACCCTACTGTATATAAAATACTTAAAATTTCATTCAAGTAAAATTTTACCAGACTAGTCTAGAACCTCTCAACGTTGCTACATGGTTTTCTCAAGCACATTCCGTGAATAACTACGTATACTTACTGTTGAACTCGGGGATGAATAAATTCTATCTCGTTTAAATGAATATACCTAAAACATACCTGGTACTCCAATAGATTTTAGTTGTAACAATGTAGCTAGTTCTTTTCCACCCTCTTCGTAAGAGGATCCTCCCCAACTCGACTTCCGCTCTAGTTCCTGCGAACAAAACAGCTTTTACATTGTCAGGCATATTCTCTGATTGATGTAACAAGAATCTCCAATAATTACTTAACACAGGTGCTTATACGGGCTCAGTTAGTGCAATAACATTTTCTTAATTGAATCAGTGGAGGAATATTTTCAACTCAATTAAAATAAATGTAGCCCCAGCAAGTTTAAGGTTAATGTAGTGTAATATTTTGTCGAACTCCTCTATGCATTTCCTTAAATATATATAGTCCACTCGACATTGTCATGAAAAGTATCAAAATGTGGCGAAAATAGACAACTAAGATTTCATTGTTTTAAGTTGACATCCAAAACAAGCCCTTATAGCGTACGAAGTGATTCCATACCGGATAAGGGAGGTGGGGGTGGTAAAGTTGAAAAATCGGTTTTTCGCATTTAAATAGAAGGGTAATAATTTAAGAGGAAAAGTTCAAATTAGTAGTTATAGGTATTAAAAAGACCTATAAAATGAGCCCCCGAACGTTAAGATAGCTTTATTAGGTCAGGTCAGGAGTGAATTTAAAAAAATGGAAATTTTGAATTTTTTTTTAATTCTAGCAAAATGTTATAAAACTTTTGAAATTTCACTAAAGTACGTGTTATATAAAAGGGAATATCTGGTAAAAATTTCAGTTCGATATCTGCATTATTTTTCGATAGATTCAACTTTTTGGAAAAAAAATTGAATTTGAAGAAAATGAAGATTTTTTTATATAAAAAATTCCAATTAAACTTAAATATCTTTTGAATGGAATGCAGGGTCGAAAAATCATCACATTTTGAAGTGCTATTTTTTCAGTTCACTTTAAAAAGATTATTTCAGGCATAATAATGGAGACAAAATATTAGCTGCTTAGTTTTATGTTTTATATTGCTAAAATGTGAGGGCAGTTGTAATTATCTACACAATTATTTAAGAATAATTGTTTCTACATATTTCACATAGATTTTTTTTACATTAATTTCATACACTCGTCACATAAATCGCATAAATATGTACACAAGCCTAACTTACGAATCGCTTTCATCCATCCTCATTCTTGTATTACTTTCTAAATCTAAATCTTCGTTTTCTGTACCTAAAGCAAATCATTAAAGTATGTCGTGAACATTTTCAAACTCCCCGACTATAACACTTCTATCCCGCTGATGAAGTCGTTTTTATGCAGATTAATTAATACATTAAGCGCCGCCTATTGGGCTTATCCCGGATTCTGTAAAAGTGATACTAAAAACCTGTTAAATTCTACCCCATATTGAAAAAAGAAGTTGGGGTGTGACCCGCATCGACGCGTCGGAAAATATAAATTTAAAAACTTATTACTTTAACATATGTATGTGACTTATTTAGCTATTTAATAAATAATTGCAGATATGAAAAGTTCTAGTAATATCTAGGTGAATGTAACTGCAGGTAATAGGTAAATGTTTTGACATGACATTACGGGCAAATAACATCTTTTAAAGAAAAAAAAGTATTCGGCAGAATCAGGTACTGTCGTACGCAAAAAAAAATGGGACAAGTCTTACAACGTATTTTTGCTAAAATCTAGTTGTGTACATCTAACTTTAATTTTTGTGACATTGTCAGTTATTTGTCAAAATTCATTGCAATAGAGACAGATTTACATTAGAAAAAAATAGTGGTCCTATTTTTTTTGCTCACGACAGTACCTAATTTATAGTTAAGATAGATAATAGACTTGTCGCATGTGCCGTATATTTTAAATTAATTTATATATATTAATATAGTGTTACTAAACATTAGCAATTATCAAATCTATTTTCATAATTTCTAACTGGAAAGTATTTAAATCACCGACTAATATCCGGGAGAAGACTATAGTTTGCCATCTTATTACGGTCACCACTTTTATGTAATGGTTTAACATTAGCAGACTTTAATATTTGAGGAAATATTCCCGATCTCCTTGGCATATTTATTAACTGAGTTAGTGGTTTTATTATACATAATAAGATTATTTTTTATGGTGGATGATCGTATGCCATCTATTTTTGGAGGGACATTATTACCAATAAGTCAACAAACTAAATAGTGTATAGGACAAACAACGAGGATCCAGACGAGAGAAGGATGTGAGTCAATTTCGTTATTAGGTTTGAATAAGGTGAATAACTAATATTAACCTAGGCTGTGTATATAAATTAAGGTATCGAATATAAAAGAAATTTAAAAGTAAATTCATAAAAATGATAGTATTAGGTTAACACTCCTCTTCCTACTATATTTAAAATGCGAAAAATTATGTATATTAAAAAAAAGCAAAAATAATAAGTATCAGGATACTTATATCATTTTCCAGTGAACAACACTGAGTGCAAAAGGCAAAAGAAATATATTGAAAATACTTATCATTTATTGAAATTCAGTCATTCACAACAATTATCGAACTCTACATTCTATTTCAACTCTAAAAAATTATTATCTAGAAGAGTAGTTGTCTTGATTGGTTCTCCAATGATGAGTGCTTTAAAGTGTTTTCCTACGTAGTATATTAGCGTGGCCAGATTAAGGTACCAATATTCAGAAAGTAGTTAATTTCATATTTAATTAAAAAATGTGAATGACTGAGTTTAAATAATTGATTTAAGTATTTTCAATGCATTTTTTTGCTTTAAAATGGTAAGAACCCTATCATGTAATTCAATACTTCGCCAGTATTAGCTAGAAGCGTAGTTGTTTTGATTGGTTCTCCAATAATGAGTGTTTTAAAGTATTTACCTAACTAGTATATTAGCGTGCCTAGATTAGGGCAACAATATACAGAAAGTAAGTAATTTTATAATAAATAAAAAAGTGTGTATGTTTTGATTTGCTTAATACCTAAATAATATTCTCTATTCATGATGAAAGCAAATAAATAAAAAATAATTAATTGTAAAAATAATTTAAGAATAGGCTTGTAAATAATGGATGAATGATTCTTTACTCTACTGATGAGAACTAACGAGTTCGAAAAATCTTGTACAACTTCTGTAGAGTTGAAATAGAATGTAAGGTTCAATAATTGTTGTGAATGACTGAATTTCAATAAATGATTTAAGCATTTTCAATGTATTTTTTTTGGCTTAAAATGCCAGGAATCCTATCATGTAATTCAATACTTCGTCAGTATTAGCTAGAAGAGTAGTTGTTTTGATTGGTTCTCCAGTAATGATTGTTTTAAATTGTTTACCTAACTAGTATATTAACGTGCCCAGATTAGGACAACAATATACAGAAAGTAGGTAGTTTTATAATAAATAAAAAAGTGTGTAAGCTGTAATTTGCTTAATACCTAAATAATATTCTCATTCGTTTGTTTGTAAGTATTAGCAATTGTTTGTTTATTCGCAATTTTGTGTGTTTTTGGTGTGGTGCTCGCTTGTTTTGGATTTATAATTAACCTTTCTCAGGTGTATGTGCGATGTTAGCAATTTTATTATATTTTTTAATTTGCAGCGTTTTTTACTTTTTTGAATTTTAGGGTTTTTTGTGTTTCTGTTTTGTTTACTATTGTTTTAAGATGAGATTATTATGGAGTATAAACATGGTGTATCCCACTTAGTATTAAGCCACCTCCATAACACGGCTATTGGTAATTGGATTCTATTTTTTTTTACAGCATATACCACGCATAAGGGACTACCTTTGGAAGATAAAACTGTTACTCATTATTTAAATCAGGGCCAACAACGATTTTTTTTAAATGGAAATTTTGCCAAAGTAACATCAGCGATTGAGATAGAGGAAAAATATATTTGGAAAAGATGATAAGAAAAATTAAATAAGATCAAATACGAAGTTTCATTGGAAAATATTAATTAATATTAATTATTAATATTAATTTAATATATGGTGGGAGGTGGCTTTTTGAAATTTTGTAGTTAGAGGGCTGATAAGTCTAGGATTGTCTAATCTGATTAGGGAGTTGGAGAAATTCGGAAAGAGCCGTCTTAGGATGACATTTAACAGTGTGGTTGTGCCTAACAAATCATGTAATAATTTGATAGGAGTTAGTTAGGGGGAGTTTATTAGCTAATCACAATATTTTATTTTGTTAGGTTTGTAATCTTATTTGACTTATTTTGAAGTGATGAAGACTGACTGGAACACATAGGTAAGAATTTAGTGTAGGTATAATTTGTATAGAAAGGTTGTTACGTTGAGGGGAGGCTTTTAGGAGGGGAATAAAGTGGCTGTGTGTCTCCCAAATTTACTAATTATATTGTAGGAGAGTTCTCTGTCTAAATTAATTCCCAGGTAATCAATATTCTCAGAACACTCAAAGGTTTGACCTTGGATTGTTTTTGCCTGGTTGTCACAACATTGTGATGAAATATTCAGTTTGCAACTTCCGAATGTTGGCAGATAAGCGCGAACTCCGGTGGAATTTTACCATTCCATCAGTGTGATTCTGTAATAGGCCTGGCATTAAGTCCGGATTTCTTGATATTGTAAGTACAGCTATTTCGTCTGCGAATAGAGATGGCGTCATTCTATAATCAATTGTATAACGTTTATATGCAGGCCCCAGTGGAGAACCCTGTTGTGTACCAGAAAAGTTGATTTGTTAAAAGGAGCACACCTTGATGATTACAACTCGGAATTGCCAGTTAGTGAAGGACTATATTATTTTGGTGATGCGAGTGGAAATTTCCGTGCTGAGGAGTTTAAATAGACCAAAGTTGCTCATGCGGCCTCCATTCGCCCTACCAAGCTAGTCTTGAGGCAGCAACTTGAAAATTAAATCAATATCTACTGCAAATATTTTTGAAAACCCGATTATGATGATCATCAGACAATTATATTTATGTGAGATAATGGTGCATGCTATTAAAATAATAGCAACAAACTGTTTGTAAATAGTATGTCATTAAATTACATACATTCTGGCCAGGACGTTAATAAAATTAGGCTCAAATTTTTATTATTTTACAGTGAAAATAAAGAAGTTGGGACCGAAAATTTCACAAATTTGTTAGAAACCGTTTATAAAATCATAATTTTTATGCTACACAACTTGCGCAAACCCTTTAAATTAAGCTTGTTTCTTTTACTTGATGAGTTAAAATAAATAATTTTGAGATTGAATTTCCCCAATTTTCCAAGTTCCCAACAAAATCTTTATATTGGGCAAGACAAGTTACAAGAATTATGGGCAATTAAAATATATAAAACTGTATAAGTATTGCATTGAAATTTTTCATTTGTTTAAAAAAATCCAAAAAGACCTTGCTCCACAATATGGAGTGTAGTTCTTTTTATTTAGAAATTTTCACTTAAAATATAATATCCGTCAGAGGTTGTATTACAATCTAGCTTTCTAGCTAAACCAACAACATTATCGATTTTACTAGTATATGGAGATACTGTTTTTCTTTCTTGTTTGGTGTTAGTTTATTTATACTTAGTAAAAGCATCCTGTGAATATTTGAACTGAGAACTCTGGGGGGAAGGCAAAAAACCACATCAAAGCGAGCAGTTAGTTGACGAGTACTTATTTCACGTAATGTGTTTTTTTAAGTAGGTCAACTTCATCTTTTTACGCTAGGTTCAATTTAGCTTTAATACTACTTCTACTTATAAGCTTCTTTTGAAAACATATAACCCTCAGCATGTACTACATTTTAATATTTTATTTAGCATCAAGTGGACACAAATATAAATCCTCAGCAAACTACTTTGATTATCTGAAAACAAATTCAGGCGACTCAATATAAAAAGTGAATATAATGAATATAACGATGAAATTAACTATTCATTTCCTTCTCAATATTCTAATCCAAATTTTACTTGTGGTAGGTATATCAAATAAAAGCTCCTGAAAAATATTGTTTAATAGCGAAAGAAAAATTGTAATCGTTCAATATTTTGTTATCTTTATTGTACAGTTTTTAGAAATTATCGTCATTGCGTTTAGCAATTGATTTTACGCGCAAAAATAGATAGAATAGTTCCTATAAAATATCGCATAAAAATGTCTGCGTCTGCTTGCATGTATGTATGTGTTTCTTGTAAATATGATAACTTCCCTTAGGCATAACATTTTTATTTTAAATGGTCCATATCCTCATGAAAGGTGATCTCCAGATGCATGTAAACAGTTATGTTTTATGTAAATTTAATTATAATTCTAAAGCAAAATGTTAGATTAGGAACGAGGAGCTGAATAAATCATTTTGTTTTAGAATTAAAAAATTAATTGACTTAATTAATTTAAATTATATGAACAATTTTACAAGAAATAATGACATAACACAGGTAGTTTCCGTCTCTTGAGCGATTGAGTCACAACGTTTAAAATAAGTTTTTTCCTCCTATTCCCTCTCAGATCCTGACCAGACGAGCTGTCGGACCTCACTTCTATTGTGTTGTGCTAAAATAGATCTTTGGAAAAGGGATTGTGTAAGGGTCCTTCAATAATTACATAACACAGGTAGATGTTTAAAGAACGTGATCTATTTTAAGAGCACGCTATTAATAATTTCCAACTATTTGAGTTCTTTAGCAGTAGACTCCGAAACAAATTGTAATTTTAATGGACAACATTTTAATGGTTTTTATTATAAATAATAGTAGTAATGCAAAATAAATTTCTACTATGTATTATTCGAACATAGCAATAGCTTTTCCAAAATTTATGTCATTATGTAAATCCTTATTGGAACCTCCAAATAATCCTTCAATGAGGCTCTTTACTGGATTCACAGGTTTATTATAAAATGTATCGTTTGATCCATCTACTTCTCGTCTGAGCAGTTGCTGCTCTGTGTTGCTTTTTACATTAGTTGATTTCACCTTGAGGGCCAATGCCTCGTTTATATTCCAAGTAAGATTTTATAGTAATAACCACAGATGATTCTTGATTATTTCAGAAAAGTAGGAATATCAGAAGCTGTCGAATTTCAGGTTTGTCAATATTGAAAGTTTGGAAGTTTTTAGTACACTGGTTTTTTCTTGCGGTTTAATGAGGTGTCCAGTATTTTATTTCTGACTGACTAGGCTAATAGTAATACAACGTACGTGTGTTGCATTTCAGAACATAAACATAGATATGCCTTACTTTTTACAAGTGTACTTGATATGAATAATATGATTACATTAAACATTAACACATTAACTTAGTTATTGATACACGTCTAACTTGCACAGCACAAGAAAACGAAGTGACAGCTCGTCTGGTAAGGATCTGAGAGGGGATAGGAGGAAAAAACTTACTTTAAACGTTGTGATTCAATCGCTGAAGAGACGGAAACTACCTGTGTTATGTAATTGTTGAAGGAGAAAATTGTGAAATATAGTTATAATTAAGATTACTTACACAAAACATGATAGCAAAATGCCACTAACATTTACTTATGTTTGTTGGGTATTTTGCCTCTGTAAAAACAATAGCCACTAACATTTCTGATTAAGCACAGTCCCATTAAGAATCAGGTAAGAATAAGTCACAATCGCGAAGATTTTAGCACAATCGTGTAATAAATTTATATCTCAATTAGATAATTGTCAATATAATTCAATTTTCAGTTCCAATACAGACTTATTAATGTTTAAGTTAAATGCAAAGCATTTCCGTCAATAGTTCCCGGAATCAGCTGAGTAACTGTCATGACCCAAATAATTTCTTTATTACATTTTTTATTGCAGTACCCGTCTGCAAAGCAAAGCTAATTAACAATGATAAATATTGAATAGATTGATACTTGAATGATAAATTATACTTTTACTTTCAGTGGATTCAAACGTATTTTACCACCTAAAATGTTTTTGCATCATCCATTTTGTCTGAGTATTTTCTGAGGGGTTTCTATCCAAAATTTAATTTCCTTTTTCGTACACATATACGATTTCAATTGCGGGATTTATGCTCCTGCAATTAAAAATATTTGATAAATTAATTAGCTAAATAAATAGTAATGTTTCTGAATTGTTGCTTTATTTTTGTTAACGTTGTTCGTTGTGATATTTTCAAAACACAATTTACTCAAAAAAGACGCCGGTATCGATTTAAACAAAGGCCCTCTTTGTTTGAATCGATATTGGCATCGTACAAATATCTAAAAAAATCTAAATTTGTGATAAAAATTTTAAAAAAAAGTTGAACAGAAAAGTTACAGAATGAAGTACCTTGCCCCTTGTAATGGACACCCATGATTTTAATGACCAAAAGTGAACTAGCGCATCATATTCAGCATGAAGAATTAAGCGAATCTCCAAAATTATGTCTATTTATCATTTCTCGTTCTTCACACAATAAAAACAAATACTAGAAAAAACAAATCTCGTATGAACTTTTTTAAGGGCTTTTAATGCCCTAGAGATACGTTAATTGTCAGATGTTTGATGAATACTACACACTACACATTGTGGAGGTTTAGAACCTTATTTTAGAAACACCTAGTGTGATTAATTTATTTTATAGAGATAACTGTGACCTTTTATTTATTAACCAGTGCATATTTTTTACTTTCAGGTCTAGTTCACGTTTTTTCATTGTGATGTGTGCTTTCTTGATTACTTTTTCATCCAAATAAAGCTCAAGATATTTTACCAGTTTTCAGTTACATAAGAGCGTTGTGTATGCTTGCATGCGGACAAGTGCCTCTTACTATGATAAAGGTTGTTTGCGTGAATTTATTAGTTTATGACAATTTTGTAAACACGTTAGAATATTTTACAATTTCTCGGATGCTCATACGTCTTACGGGATCAGAATCTGGTATTAAAATTTTGGTATTATAAGCGAACGTCACTATTGGCATGGTTTTTGTTACTGGGACATCTGTTGTAAATTTAAGGTACAGGAAACACCCTGCGGTACAGCGAATGCCGTTAATTTAAGCAGATATTGAGGCGCGTCAAGTTATATATTCGTTGCGTTATCATAGAATTGATTTGCAGGATTATACAGAGTGTAATTAGTTTCATGCCATTAGTTTTGGAGAAAAAAAAAATGAACAAAAATTTCGAAAATTATTAATAACATTTTTTGAGAACTGCTGGAATATTGGGGGCTATTATCGTCGCCTCTGGTTGTGCAGCGGGGTATAAAATGTCAGCGTCTTTGGCGGTGCGGTAAAGATCAAAGACGCCGATATTTTTTGAGTGCTTTGTATATCGATATATACACAACTATACTCTCCCTTGAGATATTCTCAAGCAGTATTTTAGTTTATGTCGTTACTTGGATAAGTATGTACATACCACCTACCCGTTCGTCGTTTTTGTATGTTGCTTTTTAGCCCGTCGGGCAAAGCGCGAAAAGCCTTCTCTTGACCCACCCAATACTGAAGTATAACCAGATGGGACCTTCACTACTTATTAAAGCATGTTATTTTACATAGGAAATCAAAATTGACGACACTCTCCGTTGGTCTGATATCTATTATTTTCCATGTATTAATGCACCACCCGCGTTGTACGACACCATATGTAGCGGATTATTACAACTAATATATTATTCAATTTGATTTGTTAATTTGATCATCTTACAATAAAGGAAGATTATTCTAAAGCTTTTGTACGGCCGCTGATTGTACCCTTAAGGGGAAGCCTCACGACTCCGTCGCTATGCGTGCTTCGTTGTGTTTAAAAGGCTGTACCGCTTTTACTTACAGAGCTAGACCCAGCATTAATTGAGACAAAATGAAGTCTATGAAATTTGGCAGTTTTTGGTGAAAAAAACATTCGAATTGCTCAATACATAAGCAGTAACAACGAGATAGAGCTTTCAAAAAAAATTGACAATTTGTGTACCATCTACATTAACATCAATTTTCTGATGTTAAAGTTATTATTATTTTTGTAATAAATTATATATCAAAATAAAAAGAAGAGTTTGTACTACAAAACTAAAAAAAACACATAATTACTTCCACATCCAGTGGAAGTATAGTAACGACAAAAAAATTTAAAAACATTTTTATTGTTCAAATAGGCTTACAATGTCACGAAACATCGAAATTTTAAGTTTGAGCGAAAAAAAAAAATTTCTGTCTGTCGGTCTGTCGGTCTGTCTGTCTGTCTGTCTGTCTGTCTGTCTGTAACTTTTTTTGTGCGCACGTTTACTCTGGAACCGTTTGAGATATTATTGACTTGAAATTTGGTACACATATGTACTTTAACGAGATCTAGAACTAGGTTATATTTTCATCTTGTTCCGTCGAAGGGTTGGGGGGTAAACTGGGGTAAATTTGAGGAAAATAGGTAAATCAAGCAGGTAAGAGTCCATAAAATTGGCATTTAGTATATACAAGAGAAGCTAAAGTCTCAAAAAAAATTTTGGCATTAGCCACCCCCCTTAACACCCCCACCCCATTATTAAAGGGGATGAAAAAAAAATTGTGATTTAGTGTGTGTACAAGAACCAGAAACCTCAAAATGTTTTTTTACTTCAACCACCCCCACTACCACCCCTTATCACCACCCTCACCTCGCTATCGATGTGGGGTATAGTTTTATGGGTTTTTGGGGTAGAGGATTTCAAATATTATATTATTAAAGTTCCATAAACAATTATTTCCACATACAAAAATTTTTTCGTTGTGAGTGACTTGTAAAAGAATCTGGATGTGGAAGTAGTAATTCCTTGGGCAGCGGTTTTTTATCTTTTTTCGTTTGAAAGTTATTCGTGGTTGAATTTGAATTTTGTTGTTTTTATTTCTTTTGTTTTTTTCTTGTAACTTCAGTCTCGACCAATGGAGAGTGTCGTCAAAAGTGATTTCCTATGTAAGAAAACCTGCTGAATAAAATGAAATAGGTTTCATTTGGTTATACCTAGGTATTAGGTTAGTGAACGATAGAGCCAGCCATCTGACGTACTACTTGTTCTTTTTGAATTTTGGGCTATTGTATTTACAGTTAAGATGCATTTTATTGACTTAGCGTTCAAGTCGATAAATACTTAGTTATGTACAGACACAACTTGCTTGTTCGTTTTTTTTGTGTTGTTTTTGTATTTTGGACCAAGTTTTTCTTTCTTTTTCCTTTATTGACAACGTTAGTTAATAGTTTAGTGGGTCCAGTGTTGAACGGAGTACGTATGTCCTTGGTTCGACGTGCCGAAATATAGTCTATGTAATGAAGCATTATAAGACGACTTTTTTGTAAATATTTCATGCAAAGACCTCCCCCCCCCGTTTTCGAGGGTGCTGAACACGATGCAAGTGGTGGGAGAAGTTCTTGACCGCCACAACCTCCTGAAACGGCCACCCATTTTATGGATCCCTTTATGTTTTCATATATAAACGGGTCTGGGAAGTGATTTATCGACGGGTTATACTTGAAATAATTTGTAAGGGTGTTATAGAGTAAGTGGAATCCAGACAGCAGGCCTAGGGGTTTGATTAAACCTTCCCGAGGGGTGGAAAATCATTTTTTTTTCAAATGATTCGGTTCAAACGCGTATCCCCCTGTTTGCGGGATCGCTGATTACGGCAAAAATATTCATTTTTAGCTCCAACCCCTCCTCAAACGGGCAGAAACCACCCTTCACTCACCGTGACAAATATTTTCTGTTATCGTATCTAGGACGTCTAACTGTTCGTTTTCCAATTTAATGAAATAATTACTATTTTGTAAGCTCTTAACACAGAACACCTATTTATGTTACAAATGTTAATAAACGACATTTAAATTTCATAAATTATAAACGACAATAGAAGCTCCAATAATTTTGTTCCAAATTAAAAAACACATGTAAACAAGTCCTTTGTCTAAACCCCTACGGCCATCCTATACTTGCGGTTGTGCAGAAGGAGATAACGAATTATTTATATTTTCATAATTGGTAAAAAGAGTTCGGTTGAAGCGGTCCTATCAAAGTACCTCGCTTCTTGCTATGAGAATGCGTGGCGGCAAGGACACAAGTCGGTAATTGTTACACTTTTTTATGACATTTTATACATCCACTGATCCAGAAAATCAGTGGTTCTCAACTTAACATTTAAATTTTTGATTTAGGTCAATTTTTCTTAAAGCGCCCCTGGAGAAAAAATTCATATAGGTTTTTTGTTTGTCTAGTCAGTCCCCATTACCAGTTTTTTTTATGATATGAAACTAATTACACCCTGTATATGAGTCATATTGAATTAGTATGTCTTAACTACAGAGCTATTTGAGTAAATAAAATTACGTAAAATATAGAACTCCACGTATATTCTTCAAGTGTCCCATTAAAAGCATCCTACAAAATTGGTGTGTAAAGTTTTCTTCATGTATTTTCGGCTTAATATTGTTTTAAATTGCAGTAATAGTTTATAGAAAGGCACTCAAGCATTTTTTTGTGTCATCATCAATTACTTACCTGAGTGAGCTTCGGATAAGTCAAACACGTTGATACCACTCTCTACTGCCAAAACTATTATCTGTTCAGCTTGTTCTTCGGTGACATTTGGACTAAAAGTTGGCCAAGTTCCTGCAAAAAGTTTTAACATTACTCTATTAATTTCTCTCCCTCTTGTGGCAAAAGACATATTTCGATAATTATAGTCCTATATGAGTTAATTAAAACTAAAATAAAATATATAAGAGAGTAACTTTAAGTCGGTATTTCTATACAGGGTGTCCAGAAACTCTCCTGACAAACGAAAACTGCAAATTCTAGACGTGATTTATGTCGACTTGACGTAAACCACCTTATCAAAAAATGCTTCCTAGCGGAGCTACAGCCCCTTGAAAATGTAATCTCGTTATCATTTTTTTTTTAATGTTTTCAAAACTCTTTTATCTAAAAAGATAAAACTTTTAATTTATTAACCTAAAACTGTTCCGTCATTCGTTGAAAACAGATTTTTCTATTGCGATCATAAGTGTCACATTTGGGGAAAGCCTGCGGACATTTTGAATCACATTTTTTTTGTATTTCCTAACGTTAAGTTACTCTTGTTTGTTGTCGATATGATTTTCGAGAAAAAACCGATTTGGGAACACAAGAAGTTCAAATCGATTTTTCTCGAAAAGGTTCAATAATCGAGAGACTATTATAATAATATTAATTGACTTTCTTGAAGATGGTCCATTCTTTAAAAAACATATTTTGTCTACTTTTCTAGTGGACATGCCGGAAATCTTTCCTTATCGTACGGCACCCCTATCATAACAGCGAGCTCTATCGCAGGGAAACTCTATAGATTATAATATTCTAAGATACTTTTTCATACGACAAAAGTTCGAAAAACGATACGGGCGGCTGGCAAACGACTTTCCGTCTCACAGTGGCACCAATCGTGTTTTCTTCGTTCAAAATTATCTAGAGCACTTGTTTCGAAACCGATTGGGATAACTTTTTTTAAAATACTCGTTATTTAATTTCCAAAGAACGTAAGAGAGGCGATTTTTGAATTGTACTAACCAAAATTATTGAGCTTAGCTAGAATGGTCATTTTTAATTTAAATCTTAATGAAACTTACAAATCATTTTTTTTTTCCTTATTAAATTTACAAGAATCTTAGTACTCGGGGGTTATTGAGGTCGCTGATTAAGAATCTGATATTTAAATTGTCATAAACCAACCTGCAAGATGGCGGAATTAATGGCGGTTGTAAAATGCTAATAAATTATGAAAAATGAAATATGTTTGTTAAAGTTTATGCCGAAATCGGCTCTCTTACGTTTTTGGAAATTAAATAACGAGTATTTAAAAAAAAAAATTATCCCGATCGGTTGGGAAATAAGTGCTCTAGATAATTTTGAACGAAAAAATCACGATTCGTGCCACTGTGCGTCTGTCGAAAAAATGTCGTAATTTTTATACCGCGGCGAGGCAGGTCTCGATTAATTCTCGTTAAAAATGATGAGCAAGACGTGAATTAATGCCATTTTTCATTGGCCTAAGTTCCAATAATATCAATCAAAGTTGTATCAAATTGGAGGCTAAAATTATTAAAGCAGCGAGGCTAACATTTTTTTCTATTTATAGAGTGGGTTATATAAAACGGTAAAAAAATGCGAACTGCCGTTTTCTGTTGGCCGTAGCTGCGGGAAATCGATATAAAAATTTAAGAATTTTGGCAGAAATCGATGTGGATCGGGTTCAATGCCAAGATCATTGACCAATCACCGATATTATTTGCCTCCAATTAACGAATCTCCAACTAAAGCTTCTACTGTCTATCAAACTCTTCAAGTGGCATTAAAAATAGCAGATGAATGTGAATCACCATATACCGAAGTCACATATGACCTCGCGAAAGCGATTATCAACGGGAAGGTTCAGGAAATCAGATTACAACGAAACATTTTTTGTCAATATCCCCCGCTGTAGTTTCTCTTCGTCACCCTAGCGGAGCACATCACAAGACCGAGAAGGCGACTCTGATTTGGCTGTTGGAAAAGAGAGTGGATTCTGAAGGCCCCGATTCTCCGGGCATTACAATCATTGATGGGTTTTTTGCTATATTCGTTGAAAGATGCTGGTAGCACATACGGTGATATTTCAAGAAGGATACTTCGCCTCTTAGATGGCCATGAAGCTCAAGAAATTCATCAGATGACGATGTATTTAATGTTTAAAACTACAATAATAAATCTGACAATTTTAATCCTTCTTTTATCATTACTGTATGTACGAAACCTTGAAATTCAATTCCAATTCCATTTAACTACATTCTCTGAGAGCCTGTGCTTACAAACAGCCTTAATTTGCTTCTTGTTTTTTTGTCGCGGCGGAAATCATTTTTCTCAAATGTGAACTGGGAAAAATTCCACTTCTTATTTTATTCGTCTTCTTAATGATATTTGGAATAGCCTGAAGTGGAGAACTGCCTCGCCGCGCTGACTTAATCAGCCTTCAAAATTAAGCAACATGCGAATGTAACCACCCGTAACTGAATTAGCAAAAAGTTCCGTTCGAACTTTCTTGTGGTCAAGAGACATCGAAACTACTCGATAATGAGCAGAACTGCCTCGCCGCGATGACCAGAATTTTGACCGGTGGCTATTTGTCATTATTTCGGTCTTTGTAACTACATCTTCAATGCCCGATTTTAGGACAGGTAAAAAGTTCCGTCACCCTGAACTTTTCTTCTCAGTTCTCCCAGAACTGATGAGAAACGCTGGAATTATCTTCGCTAAAGTAACTCGAAAATCTTGCCGTACTATTAGACATCAATATTCATTTAGTGAAGTTAGTGAAGTCGGCTATAAATAAAAATAAAAACAGTAATTTTTACATTTGTGCAGACGTCATTTTCCAATAAATGGTGGAGGATCCGGGTTGTTTTAAAACACTTTTAAAATTATTCCCTTTTCTTGTCTACCAATCCACTTTGTGGTTATGTTGATCAACTTGACACCTGTCACCTTAGCGAAAAACGTATTCAAATCGGACCTATGGTTTCAGAGGCACCAGTGGTAAGCAGTTAGCTCTGATAACGGATAAAATAACGCATTTGAATCATACCTGCCCGCTCTTTTGGAGTAAAAGAACGAGACAGAGTAAAACGATGCCAAATATGTAATTCTAGTACTTAACACTAATATAATGAGACTATATCTAATTATACCGTGCGTGTAATTTCCCATTAGGCATGTACATTCACGTAGCGCGAAAGATATGACAACACTGCTGCCGTAAATTCCTCCGTCGGGCGGAGATCCCAGCTCTGTTATTTCATTTCAGCCAGCTGGCACGCGCGATGTTGTAATTTTACTCCCTATGCCTAGCGCCCCGCTACACGCACGGTATAAAAAGAAAGCTAATATAAAATTGAATTTTGAATAACTGCAGTCGGATTCCACTACCACGGATAGAACTGGTCACTACATATATCTCTAAACTAAAATGCATAACATTACGACAACTCCAGGCTTTAGAGATCGGTCAGTCAAAAAGCTAGTGTTGGAAAAAGATGGGTCGATTGAGAACCATAACCCATCCTTGGATAGAAAGCAATTTCTATGCTGTGTGACTGTCTAGCGGTTGTACATTATAGCCACGTAACTTGAATAATAAAAATAACAATAATTTATTAGTCCTCAAGATCAATACACATGATATTGAACACGTCAAAAAATACATTAGTACACATAATAATATGTTCCGAGTAAAGAATAAATTATTTAAAATATATCATATCTAGAAAATATTATTCATTAAGCAAATAAAATGATTACTTATAAAAAACACAAATTTTTAAAATATGCGAATATAAATTTTACCTTACTAAATAGAATTTTACTCAGTCAGAACTATACTAAGATGAAAATATATTAACTAATTATCACAGAACAGTTGATTACGATCATCCAGGTCATCACTCACTGAATAATGAGATTTACTAATAAAAATAATTTTAGTTTTCTTTTGAACTGTTGCCCTGGAACTATTAATTTTATATTTTCAGCTGATTATTCAATTTGCTTCCAGCATCAGACGGTTTTTCTTTTGGATACAAACAAGAATAATGCTTTTGAAAATTTTTTGATTGACGGCATTAGCTTAAATCTTACCAATATTCCTTATTACGAATAAAATACAGCAATAAACGAAAAGACACGGAAAAGTTAATATTTTGTATTCCCGGAATATTGGTTGGTACGAGCTTTTCGGTTTCAATGAAGAAAAAATTAGTCTTATAATTCTTTTTGAATAATACATATTCTATTACAATTACACAGGTCTCTAAGAGAAGGTCTTGTCCTGAATTATTTTGATGCGCTCAAACCAATTTTGGACAAAAAAAACAGGGGATAAAAGGGGGTGGAGTCCAAAATTGGCTTCAGCTCGTCAAAATAATTCACAAAAGTTAGATCAGAACCTTAGGACAAGACCTTTTTGTTTGCCCTTTTTTAGGGGATAATAACACAATAAAAGGCTTCACCTTAAGAAATCAAATAATTATAAAAACTATTTTAAATGAGAAAAAATATGTACTGGACAAAGATTTGCATCACAGATATGGACACATCGCTTTTAAATTTAATTACGTAATAATTATTTTTAACTTTTTAGTGCGCTACTCGTAAAAGTGTGATTTTTGGTTTTTTTGTAAACTATAATTGATTTATCTCTCTCTCTCTCTCTTTTTCTCTCTGTCGCGGAAAATTCGAGTTTATGGCGGAGTCGCATGTGCACTAAAATGAAACACGTTACTTTCTTAGCTTGTGGTTTATTCGTTTAACTCTCTCTTGTATTTTAACAATAAATATGAGTGTGTTTTGTTTTGAATGAGAGAAAGTATTCTCCAGCCAGTCAACGTTAAATCGCTACAACAGATTTGTTGTGCATAGACAAATCCGACGTAATTATATTGAATATGCAGTGCCCAGAAGATACTTCTTCTGCTTAGAGTGCAAATTTTATTTCAACTTTAATAACGACTTGCGTCTGTATTTAAAAGAAAAACATGATCATATCACAGATACGGTAAATTTGGAATTAAAAAACATTTTATATAATAAATTAATCTTTTGGTTAGTTTGGTTAATTTTGCTTAGTACATATACAATTAAAATGAAGGTGTTAAGTTAAACTACTGAACTTCACTTTGCTTCTCATTCTGCAAGCTAAGCACTGAAATCTATAAAGAAAATATGGGAAAAAATAGTTATATTGTACTAAACTATTTAAAAGATTAACAACTTTTTTAACTGATAAAATTTAGTCATTCCTTTGAATGCAAACAAGTTGGTAATAGAAAAGTTGAATTACAATTACAAGTATCTTTGGTATCATATTCACATTATAAATTATGAAAACAAAAATCGCGAAAATGTTACTTTCATGTTATAGTTGACTGCTTTTAATTGACAGGCTGGAGAATACTTTCTCAGATTCAAAACAGAACACACAGAACACACCCATTTTTATTGTTAAAATACAAGAGAGAGTTAAACGAATAAACTACAAACTAACAAAGCAACAAATTGCAGTTGAAGATGTTTGAATTAGAAACAGACATGACGTCACGACACGAGATGCTCAATTTAAAGCTCACAGATAGTAGCTGAGCGGCTGGTTACTGAATGCGCAGTAACACCCAGACAGCACAAGGTTATCCTGATAATATCCCAAGATATCCGAGGGATATCCTTGGGATCCAGAAGTGGCACTACTTTCCGAATCCTCAGGATATTCCACGGACGTACTTTTGTATATCCTCAGGATATCCCTGGGACCCCTTACAGGATTTGTTTTATGCTATCTTTAGGATATAACTGTAGGCTTTTAGAGCAGTAGTGTTTACCAAAATAGCCAGACTGCAAGTTGCTTTCAAACAATATTAGCAACCTGCTGCGCTATGTCCTCCATTGCATGGCAAACTGTTAGCATTTCACGGCCGAAATAATATTTTTACTACTAGAAAGCATTATGTTGCATTGTTTGCTTGAAACTACCAGAACATTTAAATTTAAAACTAGCAACAATATTATTTTGGCGTGAAATGCTTAGTATGCTATAGATTGGCCAGAGGACAATAATAGAGTAACAAGCTGATGGCATTGAAAGCAAATTTGCGATCAGTCTTGCTATTTAGATTACTGATCAGTCATTTCTTGGGTATCGTCTGCTTGTATTGTTTGTATTTGAGTTTTGAAAAGTCGCCTCAATTCTAGGATAATAAATGTGATGGTTTTGAAGATACGAGCATATTGTTTACATCTTAAAAACCAGTCTATTGACAAATTTCGGGAAAATATACACTTTGATCTAAGGTGCTGGCATTCAGGAAGGCAGCTTTTCCAGATTATGATAAGAATGGTATAAAACAGCAATACTTAAGAAATCAGCATTTTATGTACTAAAATATATCAATTATTCTGGCAATAACAGTACTTTGTCTTCCCATATTCTTATATTCCATTTTGTATCCGTATTTGCAAACAACTTCATAAAATAACCAAAAACACAAGAAGCAAGTATTAAATAAGTATTAATTATAGTTCTCCCCGTGCAGTCAGTTCGGTTTCGGTAAATCTCTACAGAATTATTTAAAATCTGCTAGCAAAGTTGAAAATTACCGATATTATCAGTTCTAAAGCATGTTTTATAGCTTATCAGATCTTGTATAAAATGATGTTGCATTGTATTAAGCATTTGTATAGCAACAAAACACAATCACCCCAAATTAATATGTAAAATGCATATTTTTCATCCGAATTTATTTTTAGATCGTGGCCGTATTGATGGAATCTGCGAAATTTTATTTTATTCAACACGCGGTCGCGGCCGTGAAAAACACTTAACTTCTAGGCGCATAAAATCTTGTATTCATATTTCTGATGTGAATAAAAATGATGACGGATTATTTTAAAACCTCAGGATAATGTTGTTCTGTTATTCATAGGTAGCGTGATTTTAATTGAATTCTAAAAAGTTTGTACCTGCCTGAAATGAAAGGTAGTAAACATTTTTACAGGATATTTTAATGAGTATAATACTATCTATTTACACGATGTCCAAACATTTACATTACGTTTACATCTCTCTTTTAATTGTTTTTGTAGTTGTTCAATTTATAAAACTTTTTAATTATGGGAACTTGATGCACATACAGCTAAAGAAAATGAGTTGAGCTTTGTATATAAAAGTTTATCCTAGAACATCGTTATTGGTCAATTTAGAAACATCTTAATGTCAAATCCATATTTGAACCATTTGTTGGTCTAATAACGAAATATATTTTACCTAGTTCTTATCAAAATATCTTGATTTGTACAGAAAGCGCGAGGGTAAACTTGTGTAAAATGAAGATTTTGATAATTTGCCTAGGTTGTTTGCGTTTTTCTGAAAATTGAATTCTGCATAACTTTAAATAAAACGTTGACACATTAATGGAAGAATGAAAATTTTCTGTCAAATTTTAGAGATGACCTGTTGTAGAACATCAAAGAATTGCCATAATATTAAGAAATGTCATATTATAAAACATAATAATATAATAATATAAAATAATTTGCAAAATAGCATACCTAATTAAAAAATGTTTAAAAACATACATACATAAATGTATATATATACACACATACATACATATAAACAACAAAATATACAGAAAATTTAGATAAAATTGTTGCCCTTATTTTGGTTTCAGTGCCATTAAAATTAAAAAAAATGTATACTATAAAAACTTTCTTTTATTGAAATTTTTTTTTATTCACTGTTTATATTTCACCTCTAGTATTTAACCGTGGGATTTCATTAGAAAATTTAGGGCCGTAACAATTAAAGCCACAATCACTTGACTAAAGTTTATTAAAATCTATCACTAAATTATGTTGAGTCGTCGTGTTGTATTTTATTTGTGATTATTAGTGGGTGCGGTACGACTTTTTTACGGCATCTCAACTCTACGTGATACCATTTGGCATAGTTATTCCATACTCTAAGAAGATTCATTTTCGGTTAGGACGCGTCAACATTTTCCTTTAGGAAACAAGATGGCGACCATTAAAAAAAATTAATTACATCATTCATATTAGCGCAAAACGTACGTACGGAGGTACGTTTGGAATATGCTCTCTAATTAAATTATATCTGGCGAATACGAATATGGTGTCTATTTCCCACTAGAAAGCAATATGATTAAATTTTGATTAAATACATTGTACAATTTAAAAAAATATTGTTACGTGCTTACACCCTTTTTGTAAACACCCTGTATCGGAAATTATAACACCAGGTAACACTAAACACTAATTTATTAACTTACTAATTACAACCACAATTAATTACTTGACTAATAATAATACACTGTGTACTAGGGTGGCCCATCTTTTTCGAAATCGAAATTTTTTATTTCTCACCCCTGCAAATGGTTCCATTTGAAGAAAAAACAGTCCTCTCAAAATATTATTGAGGCAAATTGAAGGCAAGGGGTCCCGCAGAATGCATTATTATGCAATAATAAAAGTAAATGGAATTATTTACATTCATTGTTTTTTTTTTAATCAGCAACATTTATCTTTAGAATGACTAATCAAGTCATACAAATATCAAAGACATTATCTGTTGTGACTATGACATGTGTCATACTACTGTAAATTCGTAGTCTAAGAAAACTAGACTAGAAGTTTTTGAAATAAAACTCTCGTTTTATCTATGTGTATTTTATTATGAAACGTTTTTTTCATACATAGTACCAAATATTATCCTAAATCTACAAGACATATAGTAATAAAAACAATATTTTTTGCACTAGGCCAAAGCATGCGACAGGGTTTCTTTTTTTACATTTGGAAACTGTGATTTATAATCATTTACAACTTCATTTTTTGTTAAAATGTCATTATAGTCAGTAATAAGTTTGATTCCTCTCTCAGCGGCATCATTTACAACTTTAATTTTGTTTACAATATTGAAACATCGGGTATAACTTTCATTTTCCCTCCATGTTGTTGGATCATTTTTCAAAAATTCCATAGACAAACCTAATTTTTGAAAAACCTGTTTAGTGTTCTCGCATATGAAGTCCTGAATTTCCTTGTTTTCAACGTCAGTAATGTTACTAATCATAAGTCGTTTAATACCCTCTTGATTTGGTGCTTTCCTATTCAAAGCTTTAACCATTTCTCTTTTAGTGGTAACTGAAATATCGTCATCAAAGAAAGATAAGCCAACATTTACTGAATTAAGGTACCACAAATGATTCACTATTTTCCTACTTGCGGCTTGAGATATTTCTTTGTCAATATTTTGATAATTAATGAGTTCTTTACAAAAGTCTAAGTCATGAAGCGGTGCTTTACTAGCAAATGACGCTGTAAACCAGGCCTTTACATAAACCTTTACAATAAAGAGACATATATCTTCAATACCTATTTTTTCTTTTTTAGTTAGTTGGAACTGATCTTGGAAAAAAAATATTTTTAGACAGTAAATGGCTTTGGCCATCCAACGTGCATGATGAAATGCCCCTGGTTGATAGAATGTCGTGTGAGTGGGCTCTTCTTCAACAAAAAGTTTAGAAAGCATTAAAAATTCTTTATAATCATCACGAGGCTGTTGCAAAGTTAAAGCTGCATTTAGAAACTTTTCGGCTTTAACTGGTTGTAAAATGTGTTTAATTTTTGATACCTGAAATCCAGTTTTTGGTTTATTTTGATCTATTTTAGGCCAAAATTCCCTAAAACGTTTAAATAGTGGCACATTTGGACCAGATGAGGAAGACATTTTTGTGTCAAACACACTTCTCAAAACCACTTCAAAAATATGATGTCTACAAGGAAAATATAAAATATCTCTTTCTAATTTTTGTTGCAATAGTGTGGCTGCCCCATTTATATAACCCATATTTGATGCTGTTGTATCACAACACAAAGCTATTACCTTTTCGTCCAAATTCCATTCACAAAGCACATCATAAACTGCTTCAGTCTGTTCTCTTCCAGTTGAATTGGGCAAAGCTGGTACTCCAAGTAGTTGTTCAATATCTCCACTAGTAACTAAGATAGCAAGTCTATCGATATTTCCCATTCCAGTGAGAGAAGGTAAAAGTTTTCCATCCCAATGGATGACTGGGGCCGGCAATTCAGAATTACCGAAGGCAGTTTTTAATATTTCAGCTCTTTCTTCGCGGATGCGTTGTCTAGAGCGCTGAAGTGTGGTTCTGCTGATGGACAAAGATGTGGTGTCATGTCCTAGTGCTTCTGCTACTGCCGTCAAAATATGGACTCCATACCTGTC
The DNA here is from genome assembly GCA_936432065.2 of Rutpela maculata. Taxonomy (NCBI): domain Eukaryota; kingdom Metazoa; phylum Arthropoda; class Insecta; order Coleoptera; family Cerambycidae; genus Rutpela; species Rutpela maculata. Next base: position 33,935,416 of record OW386287.2, on the reverse strand, counting down.
GCTTATTTTGCAAGCATCAAATGCAGCGGCTATTTTTGGTGTGATGATGTTACATGTTCCATACAATCTCCTCTTTTTTGGCTGTGACGGGCCAGGCTGGTCTTGTAACAACTCTTCTTGGGCTTCGATTATTTCATCTTCATTTTCGTTGGAGTCGGCTGAATTACTACTTGATGATGGACAGGTGACTGTTTCCTCTAATCTAGTTTTTTCTTGTTGACTTCGTTGCATTCGTTCGGATAATTTCTGTAATTTCTCCTCAGCTGATTTTTCTTGAGAAGCAAGTTGGTAATCAATACCATGCATAAATCCAGGACGTCCCTTTTTTCTTTGGTTAATTAAAAACTGCTTATCTTCATCTATTTTCATCAACTCCAATGCATTTGCATGAGAAATGTCAAAAAGATCGTCCAATTTTTCAACGAAATTTTTTTCTTTACCTCCCGCACTGGCCCTTTTAGCCGATTTTTGTAAGTTCCTTCACTCTGCATAAAGTTTATTTAGTTGTTTAACACAATGAAAATCCTGACGTGTCGGAATGCGAGCTTTATCCCAAAAAACTGACACCTCTTTTATTGTTAATTTAGCACTTTCATGTACACTTAGCTTCACTTCACGAATGTTATAAAAGAGCACTTGTAATACTTGTCTATTAGACGGCAATTCATTGCCAATGATTTGTGACGAATAGTGTCCAACTAAGTAAATGAAAGTATCCTTTCGTAAGGATCTAACATCAGCCATCGTTAAATGTCTTTTCAAAAAGGAACGTATGCTAGAACTTATAATGTCGCCACTGTAAAACACAATTGCAAACTGACATAAAAACCTACCGTAGGTGCATTATATTTCCAAACTTCCAAAACAAATAGTTTCTAGGAAATAATTACACCAATAAAACATTATGAGAAAAGAGGTAGATATTTGTATTTTAAGTAAAATTTAAGTGTATTACTGTAATAAAATCTTATCTACAAATTTCTACCTGAATGCGGCACGGGTTACCGTTCACCGAATTATCTGAAACTTTGACATAAATTATTCCTAGTATAATAGTATATTTTCGTGGGGTGAGACTTAAAAAATACGCACAAAAAATTCACCCCCTATAGAGATGGACAACCCCACTGTGTACTACAATTCAATTATTCAGTCACTTTATCTCTGACCATCTCAACTGATCATTAGAACTGTACTAACGTGTCCACTCTGGTTTACTCCATACCTTATATCCCAAAAGATGAGGGATTCCGAATTTTCTGTATGACGTCACCATTCTCTAGATAGTTCCAGAATAGATGTCATCACTAGGTTCTTTCTCTAGTAGGTGCAAATCTCTACATTCAGACAACATCCGAACTAATTGAATTCTGTGTTGCCTACATTCTGAGGGTTGCAACACATAACAATATATATATTTCAGCTGCTACAATGGAATCTTCGGGAAGTTACGGAGATATGTACGTTAGGGTGGGCCGAATTTTAACAATTTCGGAATTTCGATTTGGAATAGTGAGGGAAAGTTGCGTTTTCGCAATACAAAGAAAATGTTTATTTTCGATTTTTTTGTCAATTTAGTTTTTTCACCCTCTACCGAGAGTTAAAAATTTGAAAATTTTGAAAAACTGAAATTTGCAAATTTGACTTGGAATAGTGTGGAAAAGCTTCCTTTTGACAAAAGAAAGAAAATATCTATCTTTAATTTTTTCATCAATTTGCGTTTTCCACCCTCTACAGGGGGTTAAAAAATTAAAAACAACGATATAATTCAGATTTCTGAGTTTACCAAAGAATAGCGTGAATTATATTCCGTATTTTTATACATTTGGCTTTATTATCCGTTACCAACCCTTAAAAATGATGCTTGTGGAGCAGCTCTTCGCTTTTTTAACATGTATTAGGCCAATAATAAATATTAAAAAACCCAGAACTCACCGCGATGAGGTGGTTGCTTAGCGAGTTCCCTCCCTCTTCCTAAATTCAAGTTATTTATTGGTTAAAGTCTTGTTTAGTTTGAAACTGTGGCATTGATCTTCGTGAATCTATATTTGCTTTAATAAAACCATCCCTTTTATCTATGCCTACAACTGAACATGAAGCTTCCGTCACTAATTTTACATATCGTTCCACCGCTTAAGGTGTGACATGGACAAATTCTAAAATTTTCTCAGGATCATTTATGAAATGCTCGATATCTTCAGCGCTCATGCTCACGCACTAGAAATTTAACTTTTTCTGGATTTTTATAATTTTCAAGTTAACCTTTGACTGAAAATAATATTCGTGGTTTTATGCTCGTTTAATGACAGTTTATTTGATGAGAACCATTCTAAAGCATTTAACTTAGCTTCACTTGTTTGTCTTTCGACAACGTCCAGTTTATTGTCAGATACCAAGAGTGTGATATCTTCTGCAAATAATATCAAGTCAACATCAGGTACAAACTTACTTCGATCATTTACATATATTAAAAATACGACCTAAGACCGATCCCAGTGGCACTCCGCTCCTTATGTACTGATATGTTGAGTTAGTATTACTTAGGCTTATGTGCCTCTGTCTATGCTTTTTTAAAAATGATTATATTTACTTGCAGCTGATCATGTCAAATAAGGTTACTATGACAATTTTATATTATACAAAAAAGGTACGTTTTTTTATCTTATTTCATTTAGTTTTCAGGATATTGACGAAAAAGTATAAAAACTTGAGCAACTTTGTTACTATCATTGCTAATAAATTTTAAATCCTCACATAAATATAACTTTAAAATAATTCCGTTCTTTATTATGGCGATCCGTGAAGACCAGTGGATTATTTTCCTCGGTCGTTTCTTTATTAATTATTTTTTAGAGTGATCACCCCATATGTTTATGAAGTAAAAAAATTTTTTGAGGCCCTTGGTTCTTTTTCACCCTATTCAATAACTGGTGGGGTGGTAATGGGGGTGATTAATGCCCAAAAATTTTTTGAGATCTTAGTTTCTCTTATATATACTAATTACCAATTTTATGGACTCTTACTTGCTCGATTTACCTATTTACCCCCACTTACCCCCAACTTACCCCCAACCCTTCAACGTAATAGGATCAAAATATAATCTAGTTCCAGATCTCATGAAAATACATCCGTGTACATCGAATACATGGTCTCTTTAAAATCTTTAATTTATATTTTAAACTCAATTCTGGCCTGTTTTAACTTGTTCTTTATGGTTAACAAAAAATGCTGACTCGAGGGAGCAAAACTGACATCGGGATCGAGTTCCAACGGTCAAAAATACATCGAATACATGGTATAGTTATTTAAAATATTTAATTTATATTTTAAACCCTATTCTGGCCTGTTTCCCCCTGTTTTTCGTGGTTAAAAAAAATCCTAACCAGATGGATCATTCAGCGGTCAAAAATACATGGGAGTATATATGTGAAACCTCAGAAAATTTACAATTTTTTTATTTTGTGTGCCTGTGTTGTCAATACAGCGATTTCCTTTTGCTCAATATTTGATGCTGTTTTCAACATTGGCGAAGACGCAACCTCCTTGTTCTGCTAACAGCATTAGCACAATCGCAAAGTAACATTTACCTTCGTCTTCTAAAAATGTTCATTTAATTTAATTTCAACATATTCTGCTTTACCTTTCACATATAACATTGCATCATCTGCAAACAATTTGAGGTTTCATTTCTTATAACAATTACAAATATCTTTAATGTATAATAAAAAGAGTATAGGAGCAAGTACCGATCCTTGAGGTATTCCATGTTTTATAGCCAATTCTTCTAAATAACTGTCATTAAATTTAATAAATTGTTTCATATTTTCGAGATATGATGTAAACCACTGTAATATTATCCCGTCAATTTCATATTTTATTAGTTTCAGTACAAGTAGATCTTTATTATAATAATATAAATAATATAAAATATGTCATATAGTAAACGTACATTATATAATCAAAAAAATCTTTCTAACGCTTATGTCAGAAAGATTTCTCTTTAAACATTAGACTTACAATAAAAATATATGTACACAAATGTATATAGAAAAAATGTAGCGAATTTTATCCTCTTCAACTTTGTCTGGAACATTTTTCTCGTAGCATCGAGCGTTGCTGAATTATTTTGAAAAAAACAATTTTTTGCAGGTTTCATTCAAGATAGCGGCACGCGCCTCCCCCCGCCCAGGTCGAAAACTTGTATTTTTCATCAGGGTCACGACTTAAACAACATATATCAAAATCGTTACTACTTCACCTTTTGCAGGTCAAAATCCTCCACTGATTGAACTACTGAGACGTGAAAATCAGAAAACATCTCGGAGAATGATTTTTTCACGATTACAAGCGAGGTGGGAAGTAAAAAGGGCGTAAAAAATATTTTTGCCGTGTAAAGTATTTTTTAGAGTTCATAGATGCACTGTGATTTTATTCGCATTTTTAATTGCATTTTAAATGACTGAAAACAGTCGTACGGTTTCTATCAAACAGCGACGAAAAACAAGCGATTCTCTTTTTGAGAATTTGACGGCCAGTACAAGCTTAATTATGAGCTGTATCATTTTTTTTTATTGTAACCAGTACCATAAACAATTGTATGCTCTATTAAATAAGTGTTTTGCCCCATTTAGCTTAGTTTTTAAATATGCAAAAAATCATAAAAAGTTCTCTTATTTCGTTACTACTATTGTTAATAAATTTTAACTCAGAAAAAAGGTGGGGTACATACTATCTACTTCACAGTGAGTATGGTGCTATAGAAAAATTACAACATTAATGTCAGACAAAAATATATTATAAGTTTGCCCTATGTGTGTATTTTCTCTAGAAGGGTATTTTACATTGATAAAATACACAGAAAGAAAATTAGAAAATAAATAAATTAGGTAAAAAAATCCCATAATATTTCTTGTTAAAATCATGAAAAAAACCCCATCATGCAGAGAATTTAACAAGCATTTTGGGCGTTAAGTGCTTTGTACCCGTCACTAATAATATTGAAGACCTCGACTACATCTTAGTCTTCAACTATTATTCTCAACCGGTAATCCTTAACACTTAAATAACTATATACTAATTTCGGCCATTCTTAATAACACCCACTTCTGGAATTTCTCCAAATTGTTTGGGTAGTTTTGAAAAAAATGCGATATGCCGGAAGTAGTATATTGTCCTTGTCCTAAATAATTTTATTTATGGCAAGGACAATATACTTTTTCAAAATTAACGCCTATTTTAGAGGGTAGTTTTCCAAAATAAGCACAACACTTCAACTATCAAAAACGGTTACTATAACGTATGTGAACACATCTATGCAAAAAAATTTGGAGAAATTTCAGAAGTGGGTGTTCTTAAGAATGACTCTAATCTCACAATTGACTCATTCTTACTAAGCCTATCACAAACACAAAGTGTACACAATCATTATTCTAAATAACGTACCTACCTAAACCTATATTGGACACCCTAAGGCCGCTTTTTCCTAAATTCCTATATCGCAAGCCGGGAGTGACGGATGTCTGTCTAGCTAGTTGAAGAGGTGCCGCAGGTACAGAATGTGAAAGACCACTTAACAACAGCTGTTCCTTGGTTATTCCACCTTCTCCGGGTCTTTCAGCGAGAGCGCTTAGTGCGCTGCCGGCGCTGAATTCTTCCATACAGTCTAAACTCGCTATCGGTGCTCTACACCTGAAAAGAATAATTAGAAAGAATTGTGGTGAGGATGTTAAGTGTCAGATATATTAAAAGAATTTGCGGCGAGACTGCTAATTATTCAAATTTATTACATTTAAGAATCATTGTGTGGGATTCACAGTCAGAATTATAAATGAATGTAGATTCACCGCTTTCATAGGCAGTACAGATTGGTCTCGGCTTCAAAAATTCACTTATTTATAAACTTGAAACCGATACCATTTGTCAAATATTTATTTCATTTCAAATTAAATATTTATTTCAGGATTACAGGGATAATGCAACAAATCTTAAGTTACCAATCGTCAATATGACGAAGTGGCGTAAAAAATATTTTGAAATTTCAGTTAAAAAAATAATCCATCGGCAAATGTACAATTTCACGAAATGACATAGCTGGAGTTACATTAGTTCATGAAATTGCTTTATAAATTAAAGCACTATAAGAGACGTGGGTATCTCAATTTAACTTGTTGAAACTTGCAATATTTCATTACGTGTTCATGTGTGTTAAGTTTTCATTTAAATACAACTGTCAGTTTGGCTTCAGACACAGATCACTCACAACGCAATCCCTGAAAGTATTAATAAATAATGTCCAAAATTTTGTACACCAAATTTCCTCTTTGACGAAGATTTCCTCGGATTTCCTTCTGGGTGTACACCAGATTTCTTTCACGAATTGCCCCTCGGTCCAAACAAACAATAAATTAAGAAACAAGACGGCTGTCATATTTCTTGATATAAACAAAACCTTCGATAGTGTTTGGTATCTCGAATTTTTATATAAATTACATCTTTAATGCCCAGACTATCATATGGAATTTAAAACATCTTTTAAACCGATCTCTTCAAGTCCAAGTTAATACATATACCAATGATCTGTTCCATTTGCTCGTGAACAAGGTTTACCACAAGGTTCTTTCCTTTCTCCAGTACTCTAAAATATTTTCTGCTATGGCATATATAATTACAGTCTGGTACGTCCACAGATTGTTGATCATAATGCATATATGATACAATTTGCCGATAATGATTGCCTGATCTTCCATGAGAAATCTTTGAGAAAAACCATTGAAAAACTACAAATCTACAGCAACTCCCAGACAATACAATATTCTGGATAAAGAAATTGCAAACATTTCCAAATCCAAATGAATCCCATCTGATTATGTTTAACCATAAAGTTAGGAATAATTATCCATTAATTTACTTCAACAGACACTACAACTTTCTCTATCTTGCAAGTATCCAAGCAAACAATAACACTAGAGGTGAGTACCTTTTTGAATATTTGTCTGCAAATAATATCGACATTATCAATAAAGGTAATGAACCCACCTTTATAAATGCGGTTAGAAAAGAGGTTCTAGATGTAACTCTGGCGGATCCATTTATAACTGACTCCATAAAAAACTGGCATGTTACAGATGAGCCCTCAATGTCGGACCATAGGCACATTCGGTTCGACTTGGAGGCGTCTGTAACAAACATCGAGGAGTGTAGAATACCTAGACTGACCGACTGGAGTGTTTATAAAGAGCTCCTAAAGTCGGAAGTTGAAGGTGTCGCACACTCCATCGTCACAATAGAGGATTTAGATATAACCTCATATCAATTACAAAACCTCATGACCTCGTGTTATGAAAATAGCTGCCCTGTGAAACAAAAGGCGGTCCAAAGAGACGTGCCTTGGTGGAATAGGGATCTCAGCCGCCTTAAGGCTGAGACCAGAAAAGCTTTCAATAGAACCAAAAAGTCTGGAAACTGGGAGGACTATAAAAAAGCCCTCACGGAGTACAACAAAGAATTGAGAAGGTCTAAAAGGAGATCATGGAGACGGTTCTGCGAGGGGATAGATGAATTAGCCCCAGCAGTCCGTCTCCAAAAAGTCCTTGCAAAAGACCACTCAAATGGAATAGGGCTACTCAAAAAGCCCGATGGCCAACATACAGAGAGTCAGCAGGAAAACATAAGAGTACTTTTAGGTACTCACTTCCCTGGCTCTCATGTAATCGAAGGTGAACTTCCACAGGCCTCCCTGGAAGAGGATGCACATCGTCCTACCAGGGAAGGGAAAAGGCTAGCTGGAAAAATATTCACCCCTAGTAGAATTAAATGGGCGGTATCGACCTTCAAGCCCTTTAAATCACCGGGCAGGGACGGTATTTTTCCTGCCCTGCTTCAACATGGAATTGAGGAACTTATCCCATGCCTGAGAAGCATATTCATAGCAAGCTACACTCTTGGGTATATTCCCCAAGCTTGGAGGGAAGTTAAGGTGGCGTTTATCCCAAAGATAGGCAGACGTCCACCAGACGAGCCAAAATCTTATCGCCCCATCAGCTTAACCTCTTTTCTCCTTAAGACAATGGAGAAAATATTAGATCAACAGATTAGAAGCGAAATCATTACAGTGAAACCGCTTCACTCGAAACAATTTGCCTATCAACCTGGCAAATCAACAATAAATGCTCTACATGGCCTGGTTAGAGGCATCGAAAAGACATTTACTGCCAAGGAACTGGCTTTGTGTGCTTTCATAGATATAGAGGGTGCTTTTGATAACACCTCCTATGAATCCATACAGAGAGCCGCGGAAAAAAGGGGTATACAATCCCCAACAATCAAATGGATACAATCCATGCTAAGAAGCAGAATAATTACCACAGATATGGGGGGTGAGTCGGCCACCGTGACTGCAGTTAGGGGCTGTCCACAAGGTGGAGTCTTATCGCCCTTGCTGTGGTCAATGGTGGTTGACGATCTCCTCCATAAGCTGAGCAATTATGGCTTCAACGTTCAGGGCTACGCTGATGACCTGGTCGTTACTGTCAGGGGCAGGCATGAGGTTATGATCTCAAACCACATGCAAATTGCCCTAAACATAATATCCAAATGGTGCTCGTCAGAGGGTCTTAGTGTCAATTCGAGCAAAACAGTTATTGTTCCATTCACCAAAAGGAGAAAACTCAACTTGAGAGCCCCTATGTTGAATGGAACAGTACTGACCTTTTCCAGTGAGGTCAAGTATCTAGGAGTAATTCTGGACCAAAAACTCACCTGGAACTCACATTTAGAAAGGACACTTACCAAAGCAACAACGGCCATTTGGACGTGCCGTAGGCTGTTTGGTAAGACTTGGGGTCTAAAGCCGAAAATGATACATTGGTCATACCTATCGGTTGTGAGACCTATGGTTACCTACGCATCATGCATATGGTGGCCAAAAACAGAAGAAAAAGTAGCACAAGGGAAGTTGCAGAAATTGCAACGCCTTGCCTGTCTAGGGACTACAGGAGCAATGCGCTCGTGTCCCACAGCAGCTATGGAGGCAATGCTGGACTTACTTCCTCTGCATTTGCATGTGAGGAAGGAGGCAGCACTTAGTGCCTTAAGGCTGCATCAGGCACTTAAATTCAGACCAGGCGACCTGGTTGGTCACTTAAGGATTCTGGAGTTAATCCAATTCGAATCCATGACCAAACCCACTGACTCAATGCCAATCAAATATGACTTTGACTGCCCGTTTGATGTGCTGATTGAAAGCCGTCAGGCGGGCAGGGCCGGAGCATTGCGGTTGGAGAAAGAGTCACACGTCTGGTACACAGACGGATCCAAGATGGATGAAGGGGTTGGTGTGGGCGTAGCAGGGCCTAAATGCAGGCTATCTAAAGCCCTTGGTAACACCCCAACCATCTTCCAAGCAGAAATTTATGCTATAGATCTATGCGCCCAGGAATGCCTAAATCGAGGCACTCGAAGGGCAAAGATCTATATACTTTCAGACAGTCAGGCAGCATTAAAGGCTCTCAGGTCATATACCTTTGAGTCAAAAATTGCCTGGGAATGCAGACAATCCCTGAAGCAACTGGCAAAAAACAACAAGGTTACCTTGATGTGGGTGCCAGGGCATGAGGGGATAGAAGGCAACGAATTAGCTGATAGCCTCGCAAGAAAAGGGGCTGAAGCCCCGTTTTTTGGACCCGAACCGTTCTGTGGCCTATCCAGGGGACACATAACGGAGGAGGTCCTAAAATGGGAAAAGGAACAAAAAGAGTCCTACTGGAGGAACACTCCAGGACAAAGACAAGCAAAAAGGTTTATAACCTATTCTACAAAGAATGCCACAAGGCTTCTCGAACTGGAAAAGTCCGATTTAAGGCTGATCACAGGCCTTCTAACTGGCCATTGCCCCTTGAGATACCATCTCAAGAACATGGGCATGGCAGAAGATGACAAATGCAGATACTGTGAAGCTGCAACTGAAACTGCGGAACATATACTTTGTGAATGCAAGGTGTTAATCCGCATTAGGCTAAAGTACCTAGAACAGGCGGAATTAACCCCTGAAGACATAGGGAAACTAGCCCCCAGGAAAATCGCAAGCTTTGCAAAAAGTCTTGGAATCCTGGGTAACAACTAGATGCAGGGTAACTCACAAAAGACCTTTTAGGTCGAGGTGAAGAAAGGCCAACCCAGGGCCAAGCGACCTCTTAAACAATCTACAATCTACAATCCAAGCATCAATATTAAGCTAAATTTTTAGTCACACATAAAATGGTGTAAATAAAGTGTTGTATCAAGAACCAATCATTTTATATATGTCTAAACAGAAAATGTGCGAAACTTCACACAATTTTTGAGGTAAAGAAAATGTTGGGAATTTTTAATGCAACAAATATTTTGGTTCATTGAACATCATGCATTTTAAACGCATTTTTAATCAAAACATCAAATGCATTTAATTAGAATCATGAAATTAAATGTATGGCAGACTTACAATGGCAAACGTTAATTTTGTAACCAGTGGGATAAAAGGGTGACGATGTAAATGAGTAAACGAGGTTTAGAGAAAGCATCATTGTAAACATTAATCCTATTGTGTCCATGTTAACTCATATGACTGAGTTGCCAATTTAGATGTAAATATCTATGAAAACTTCGGTCTCGTAGCTACATTTTTGTTAAAATCTTGTTAACATGTTTGAAAAATGTCTTTACAACATAACATAATTTAATAAAAATTTTATTGATGTGAAAAATCTAAAATTTTGTTTCAAATTGGAGTAAAAGACATGTGTTTTTATTTATGCTTTTTTGCTTAATTTTCTTTATATTTCCGAATATTTAACCATTCACTTAATTACGTATTTCATTTATTAAGTGCTTAATTCAATTTCTTGGAATACGTAATGCTTAAAATACATAATAATATTATATTATGCAGAGTTACTATATAAAAAAATAGACACTTTCAATGTTTTTTAATCTATCATGAATCCGTTTACAGTAATTTATAAATTAATTCATACAGTTTATTTTGGTAACTCACAAGTGTTCTATATGTGCCCCTTGTGTCACACAGCATACATCAAGGCGATAATCTAGTTCATTCCAAACCGCTTTAGCATATCTGCATTGACTCTTTCCACAGCTCTCGTGATGCGTTGTCCCAACTTACCGGAGAGACGTAAGGCTAGCCTGTCACAAATCTCAAAAAAAAAATCCACTGTAAGATCGGAGCTTCTTGGTGGCCAACGTTCGCGAGCGTGGTTGGCGGATGTTGCACGGTCAATCCAGTGCTGAGGAAGTGTTACGTCTAGATATTTTCTAACAGTCAGGTGCCAGTGAGGCGGTGCCTCCGTCATTATACAGTTGTGGCGTCTACGAATTTATCGACATTTCAACATTTGATAATATGTAGCTCCTGCTCCAGTGTTTTCTTCAAGATAGAAGGGCCCATACACTTTCGTGAGGAATACAGCACAAAACACATTCACTTTTGGAGAATCCCCAACATGCTTCACTGTAACTCTCAGTCCCCATATTCGGATGTCTGTTTTTTTTTGCCACTTATGTGAAAAGATAACTCACTGAAAATTATCCGCTCGTAAGTACTCTCTTCTTCTTCATTACGTTGCAGCATTTCAAAGGTAGTAACTACAATCTGTAAGGCATCATTTACAGTCACTTTCGTAACATTATCCACACAGTTTATTGTAGAATTTGTAGTTCCAAACTCCCACGTGTTGTTTACTTTTGTGGATGTTGGTAAGCAGCACCAATACGTTCCACTGTTTCTTCTGGAACGCGAGGCCTTCCGTTACATAAACACCCTGTCGTTTCAATTTTTGTATCAATCGTAGATCGACTGTCTAGTAGGTGGTGGTTTCTAAGACGTTGGACACCAGCTGCGAATTTCGTTTTGGCAAATTCCAGCACACAATATGATTTCTACGCAGCGGTTGCAGCTATCTTAGCTATTATGCTTGCAAAGTACTACCAACTGTGTTTTATTGAAACTTTACAGGTAATTTCTGCTCTATAAAACATTAAAAGTGTCTACTTCCTGTCTACTCCCAGCCATGTATTATCAATACATCATTAATTATGTGTAATTGGGAAATTTGGAAATACATTGATTTATTTTTTAATTCTCTTGCCGCATGTCCTATCATTGGAAATTTCTATGGATATTGAATTTGAGGTTAAGTAACAACATTCAAAGTTATCAAAAGCGACATTAGCTTAGTGACTTTGGTGTTTGATACTTCCACTTTTGAGTAATAGCAAATCCTTTTAGCCATGAATATAACTAGTCAAAATAAGTAGATTTTAGAACAGACCCACCTCGAGAAATCATGCCTGCTTTCCCTGCCCCCCCCCCCCCCTCAAAAGGGCTACCTATATCTGCCTATATATATATTTTTTTTTCTCAAAAACGGTAAAAGCTAGAGGAATGATCTTGACTTCATTCCATAGAGTATAAAATTTTGCATAAGACCTTTGTTCTGCTTTTTGCTATTTTCTTTTTTTTTAAGGCCTCTCGGCAAAAAAAGGGGGAGGAGCCTTCCAACAATGACACATGATCGGCTATATATCTCTAAAACGGCCCAATAAGTCAACATTCTACAAGGTATAAAGACCATTATTTTTTATATCGGTTGGTATATTATTTGTTTAAATAAAGCCGTCAGTGGCGTACAAAGAGAAAGCTGCACATGTGGATAATGAATTTATTTAAAATAATTTATTATTGTTATTGTTACAAACTGCGAAAATATTGATTGTACCTTTTCAAAATTATTTCACACTATTTGTTCTACTATTTTTTTATACAAAACACCTTAGCAAAAAAATATGGTCAGGGCATCTAGCTATAACAAGTTTTTGGCTGTCACGTAAACGACCCAATAAATTAGGCACTAGACAAAATAAAACTGAATTACATTTTCTGTCAATTGGTATACAATTTAAAAATATTATTTATTTAAATAAAGTCGCCAGTGGGGTGCCTAGACAAAGCAATGCATATAATTGCATTATTACTTATTTTTAATAATATTGTATTGAAAGCCCAATATTTTCACTATTTTTTTTTGTAACACATTAACAAATATATATATATATATATATATATATATATATATATATATATATATATATATATATATATGTTATATAATATTACACGCTATCTTATTGCGACTTAGCCATAATAAACCTTCACAGGTATATCGTATTTCACGATAACAGCTTCTCTTATTAATTGCTTATCTTCAAGATATCATATTACACCTTTGTTTCTCATAACTTGTGCAGACTGCAGAACTGCAATTCCTTTGTTATATATTTTGCTTACTCAGGTTCTGTATGTTATAAATATGACTAAACACGCTTTGTTGAATCAGTTATTAAACTCACTTAGAATGAAACACTTCTAATTATTGTATTATTCCTTTTCCAAGAGCCAACGTTGGCTCCATTTAAGTAAATAAATCTTTTTAAAAAGTCACTCATGAAAACCGTGATCTAACATTGGCGCAGTCGGTAGGATCCGTAAACATCATCAGAACAAGAAGCCTAACTGGTAGTGAAGCGTAAGAGAACAAGGAGAACATCTTCAGAAGGTGCCTAACTAGTGCGTGTACATCTATTAGAACAAGGAGACCTTCCTCACTGGTGGTGGCGGATCCCAATCCCTTGACGGACGAAGAACCTACTCATGGAGATGAAATTAGCGTAAGTCATTTAAGAATCATCTCGTACCATTTTTACCATTTTATTATTTTTCGCAACTTATTTTATTAAAAGTGTATTATACTGCTAATACACTCGGCGCACAAAGCCAGTTCTATTGTCAAAGTGAAACCCATTCCTTTACAAACGCAACGAAACAAGTTCATTTAATTTTAAGTTTATTTATTTTCGTATTATACTGCTAATACGAAGCATTGTGTATTATACAGCTAATATACAATTCATTTACGCACGCAACGTAACAAGCTAATTTTAATTTAATTTAAGATCGTATCATACTGCTGATACGCAACCAATTCTTGTCCAAATAATATTTAAATACAAAAAGCAAAATGCCAGATAGAGCTCAACCAGAGCCAGTTCAACCAGTGCCACCGGCACCAACCGAACAACAACTACAACAGCAACAACTACAACAACAACAACAACAACCTCAACCAGAGCAAATTGAGCCTTACAAGCTCTCTGAGATATTTTCTCTAATACCTGAATTTGATGGCAATGCCATAAATTTACAAACATTCTTAAACTCCTGTCATTGCGCCCAAAGCATGGCAATTGGAGATCAAAAAATTCTTTTGACCGTCCACATAAAAAATAAGTTAAAAGGCAAAGCTGCCGAATTAATAAATTCTCGTAACCCTGGCACCTGGCCAGAAATCAAAGCACTTTTGGAAACCCACTTTGGGGATTCCAGAGATCTAACGGCCCTGATTCAGGACCTGCAGCGCATTCACCAATTGCCAGGTGAATCCGCTCTAACATTTATTTCGCGTTTACAAACGCACAATGCTAAAATGCACGCCGCAGTGCAAAAACAAAATTTAACCACAACGCAAAGAGCTGCACAATCAGATCTCATCGAAACGATGACCTTAAACAATTTATTAACAAGTTTAGAACCGAATTTAGGCCGCATCATACGTGCTAGAAATCCTCCAAGCATATTAAAGGCTGTTAGTAGAATTCGTAGAGAACTACAACTCTCCTACTTCGAGCAACAAAAATTTCCAAAAAATAGTCCGGTCAAAAATCCCGCTTTACAACAAAAACGACCAACTTCAAATTTTCAACAAAAATTCTGTTCATTTTGCAAGCGCAATGGACATGTAATAAGTGAATGCCGCACGAAGCAACAATCGCAAACGATGCCAACAACGTCACAAAATTTTCAAAGACCAAATTATCAAGGAAACCCAAATTTTCACAATTTTTCTCAAACCAATCAATTTAATAAGAGGACATTTCCTCAAAATAATCAATCTAGTCAACCACAACAAAACAGGCCCACAGCCATAAGGCCGAACCCGAATTTCAATCAACAAAGACCCTCTGCTATCCAACCAAACCCAAATTTCAACCGTTTTAATCAACAAAAAACGCATCATTTAAACTACGAACCTTATGAAAACCAATGCGATTTTAATCAATACAGTGACTATTCTTCTGATTACCAAACTGCAGAAGATACTTACGAAAATTATAACTTTGAAACTAACCAAAATTTGCAAGAGAATTATACAGCTAATTCTCAATACGAACAGTACGAGGATTATACCGCTAATCCTCAGGATTTTCGATTAGATCCGGAGTACCCCACGGATACTCCAACACAACAAACAGAACAATTCGAACCAATTGCGGAACTAGAAACTCAAATACAAACTATGAACCTCAACGACAGTTTCGACCCAATGCTGAATTTCCCAGAACAAACGTTCATGTAAATACGCTTTCTCATACCCTACTAACTGTAAACTCAAAAAATCTCTATTATATGAAGGATGCAACTGGTAAATTTAAAATTCTAATTGACACAGGCGCAGGTATATCAATTTTTAAACCTAAAACAGCTGAAAATTACAGACGTAGATCTCCTGAAAATGTAATCATACAGGGTATTACTGATCAAAAAATTTATATCAACGAATCTGTTCTCATCCCCTTTTCAGATGAGTCACACAAGGTTTATATCTATAACCTAGATATAGATTTTGATGGACTACTAGGCGCAGACTTTTTAGAACATTACGAATGCCGAGTAGATTTCAAAAATAAACAACTAGTCACAAATTTTAAAACCGTACCACTATTTAAAGTCACGGAAGAAACTACAGTAAATTTACCTGTACAACCAACTGGTAACTCTAACATCAAAAACCAAAATCCAAATTTAGGCAACATCAAAAATTTAATTTCTATCGAACCTCGCATGGAAAAAATCTGTAAATTAAAATGTAATCTGCAAAATACCGAGGCTATACTGTTAGCCCAAGAAATTGAAAAAGTACGCCTACCAAATGCTCTCGTAAAAATCGACAGCAACGGAGAATTTTTAACTTCGATCGTGAACGCTAACGCAATACCGAAAACTATAAATTTCTCTAACCTTAAACTAGAACCAGTACAAAAATTCAAATCAATTTTTAATTTAAATACTCAAAATTCCGACAAACATCCACAGACAGACAGATCCTTCGAAATTAGGAACGAATTGCGCTTGGATCATCTAAACGAAGAAGAGGCCGAAATAGTAACGCAGCTTTGTTTAGACTTTCAAGATATATTCTATTTGGAAGGAGACAATTTAACTTTTACTAACGAAATTAAGCATTCTATTGACACCGAAAATTCCCGACCGATATTCACTAAATCGTATCGATATCCTCAAGTCCATAAAGAAGAAGTTAAGTCCCAAGTATCGAAAATGTTAAGTCAAGGTATTATTCAACCCTCAATCTCACCTTGGTCCTCTCCTGTCTGGGTAGTTCCCAAAAAACTGGACGCTTCTGGTAAACAGAAATGGCGCGTCGTAGTCGACTACCGCAAACTCAACGAGGTTACAATTGGTGACAAATATCCTCTGCCTAACATTTCCGATCTTTTAGACCAACTTGGCAAATGCCAATATTTCACAACCTTAGACTTGGCTTCTGGTTTCCACCAAATTGAAATTAATCCCGCAGATATTCAAAAAACTGCTTTCACAGTTGAGAACGGTCATTATGAATTCGTGCGAATGCCATTTGGACTCAAAAACGCTCCATCAACTTTTCAAAGAGTTATGGATAACATCCTGTTAGGTATTCAAAATGAACGATGTCTCGTCTACATGGACGATATCATTATTTACTCTCCTACAATTCCCGAACACATTTCTCGTCTAACTGAAGTCTTTAAACGCCTTCAAAAAGCCAACCTCAAAATTCAACCAGACAAATGCGAGTTTCTCCGCAAGGAAGTCGCTTATTTAGGACATCTCATTACAAAAGACGGCGTAAAACCGAACCCTTCGAAAGTTGACGCTATCTTAAATTTTCCTCAACCGAAAAATCCAAAGGAAATTAAATCATTTCTAGGCTTAGCCGGATATTATAGGCGCTTTATCCCTAATTTCTCCAAGATAACCAAGCCCCTAACAAAACTACTACAAAAAGACATACCATTTCTCTTCGACAATGATTGTGTAAATTCTTTTCAAAATTTGAAACAAACATTAACAACGACTCCGATATTAATTTACCCTAATTTTGATGAACCTTTCGTTCTAACCACTGATGCGAGCGCATTTGCCGTCGGCTCAGTGCTGAGCCAGGGGCCCATTGGCAAAGATTTACCCATTGCCTATGCTTCTAGAACCTTGTGCAGCGCAGAAACTAAGTATTCAACTATTGAACGCGAGCTTTTATCGATAGTATGGAGTGTAAAGCACTTTAGACCATATCTGTACGGTAGAAAGTTTAAGCTTGTAACCGACCACAGACCACTCACCTGGCTATTCTCTATAAAAGACCCAGGAAGCAGACTTGCCCGTTGGCGACTCAAATTAGAAGAGTATGACTACGAAATAATTTATAAACCAGGCAAAATCAATAAGAACGCGGACGCACTTTCCAGAATCAAAATTAATCATTTTTCCGAATGTTCCAAATTCTATTCAAAGGTCCTAGCCGCGAATGACGAAGAGTCAGACGACGACGAAAACCCAGACGATAACAACGAAATCACTAACGAACAAATTTCCCGTGAATTTGAAACTTTCACCAACCTATATAAAACAACATCTTTAATAGACTATTCAAAAATCAAAGCCTCAAACAAACAACTCTTATACCGAGAACATAAAGATATTATAACCTTCTTCCAACAAAATAACTTACAAGACCTACATCACAAAATTATTGAGGACATATTCGAAGAAAACCCCGAATTTCATAACGATAAAATCAATATTGTATCGAGCAAAACAGTCAGACATAGGAGATATTTTATCATTCCTCTACCTTTTGATATCGAATCTGTAATTGAACATCTATTTTTGGTATTATTTAAAAATCAAGATGTTTTAGACCTTTCTAAGACATACTTTGTCGAAAATAACCTAGACCTCCCCATACTCGAAATTCTATCATTCATTTTTGCAGAAAAAGATTTAAAAGTAGTAATTTGTCAAGATATCGTCAGAACTGCCGACGAAGATGAAATCCCAATTATATTGGAGCAAAATCATTTTGGTAAAAATAATCTACACCGCGGAATAAATGAAACGATTCGAAAAATTAGAGAAAAATACACTTGGCAAGGTCTAACTAAAGACGTTGAAAATTTTATAAAAAATTGCGAAACTTGCCAAAAGACTAAAGTATGCCGGAAAAACCTTAACAACCCTCTAGTAGTCACAGAAACCCCAAGAACACCATTCGAAAGAATTAATATCGATTTATTTGAATTCCCAACTCGAAACTACGCTTTAACTATTCGCGACGAGTTAACTAAATTTACACAAGCCTATGCAGTCCCGGACAAATCCGCAAAATCCGTCGTAAATACCTTGTTGTTATACTTTCAACATTACGGCACCCCGCTAAGAATCCATTGCGATTACGGTGGCGAATTTGACAACCGTTTGCTCAAAGATCTCTGCACCCTCTACGACATAAAACTGACTTATTCAAGCGTAGGACATCCCCAATCGAACGGATCCATAGAAAGATTTCATGCTACTCTAGCTGAAATGATAAGAATTCATAAAACTGAAAATCCGAACGAACATCCTTTCACAATTTTACCATATGCAGTAATATGCTATAACAATTCAGTAAATAAAACACACGGTTTCACCCCATACGAACTTGTATTTGAACATACGTCCAACAGACCACCTGAAACTTTGTATAACCAAAAAGAGTTAATAACCAAATACGTTAGGGATTTAAACAACAGAATATCTCACTACTATAAAATAGCCCGTAGTCGAACGCAAGCTCAAAAGGAGAAAGCGAAAGTTCGCTTCGATAGAAATGTTCCCCAAAAACGACCCGAATACCAAATAGGTGACTTGGTTTACGTAAAAGAATCACAGATCAAAAACAAATTGCAAAACAAATTTAACGGTCCTTTTAAAATAAAAGAAATTTTCCAAAATTCTGCTACCCTATTAAATCTCGAAACAAAACAAGAAACTAAAGTCAATTTTGATAGAATGAAACCATATACTGAAAATTAAATTTATTTTCAGGTTTCTCCTGCTGTTCGGATCAGCACTCTGTCAATACAAAATTACCCCGATCAATAACACTGTTGGTGTATACTACCACCAAGACACGGACATCGTGGTGACAAATGACAAATGGACTCTGCTAGTGCATAAAAACATTTCATCCCTCAAAATAGCTTTTGACAAAAATCAAAATATCTTAGACAGAATCTTGTACACTCTCAATAATGGCGATCATAAGTCAATTATTTTTACGAGTGAAATTAAAACAGACTTTAACCTTTTGACACAAATATCCAACTCTATAAAAACAAAATTTGACGAAATCTTTTCAGACACAAAAAGATATAAACGAGGAATACTTAACGGTATTGGTACAATATTCAAATCCATAACTGGAAACTTAGATGCTGAAGATGGCCAGTACTATACTAATTGTATAAATAAATTAAATAACGACGAACATCAATTGGAAAACTTAATCAAAAATCAAATTTCAGTTACAACTTCTGTTATTAAAAACTTCAACTCGACTATACAAAAATTACAAATTGACGAGGAAACGTTTAACAAAGATCTCGAAGAAATCGAACACACAATTCAAACCATGACTCAAGCTATCGAGGCTGCTCACATAAAACTAAAATTCCTATACATTTCCGAACAACTAATGGCAAGCTATTTGTATATCGAAGATAATTTGAACGACATTTTGAATTCAATAACATTTGCCAGATTAGGAATCATTCACACTTCAATCATAACCCCTAATCATTTGGTAACAGCATTACAAGAAATTTCACAGAGCTTACGAAGGAACAATTTGCCTCTCCCCATTAAATTATCGGCAGTTGCTAAGTATTTGGATATTATTGAATTACAAGCGTTTCAAATGGATTCTAACTTAGTATTTGTTTTAACAATACCACTTGTTGAACCCCAAAATTATAACACCTATCGCCTATATCCTATCCCGATACTTGATAACAGAACTGGTCTACATCACATTTTATCTATTTCACAAAAATATATCGCGAGAGATGATGATTCTTTGATGTACATACCTATACAAAATTTGAAAGAATGCAAACCACTTTATTTTGGAACCAAACTATGTTCGAACCTGTTTGCCTATCCTATCGACCAAAATGCCATATGTGAAGCCAGAATACTAAAACCATTGCCAAAACTTCCAGAGAACTGTCAAACTTCCTTCATTATTAGTCAGGGATACAACGTCCAAGAACTTGAAGACAACACATGGCTAGTAATTAATTCCGAACCACTTCACATTACCATCAACTGTCCAAAGAGAGAATCCACAACAGAGTTAATCAACAAAAATTCCATCATCAAACTACAACCAGGATGTTACGCCTATGCAGGCATTACTAGAATACAAGCCAGTGCCAAAGACTTTTCCGAAATTAAGGACAATTCACATCCTATCCAAATTCCTTTTGAATGCTGTAATCATATGCCCGACAAAATCGAAATTCCAAAATTAAAACCTCTCAAATTAAACAATCTCGACGTAGAAGACCTAGATATTGCTAAAAACAAATTGGACCAATATTCCAAAGACTTGGATGACCTCATAAATGAACCTTTTGTGACCAAACACATATCTTGGTTCACATATTTCATAATCACTCTCATCATCCTATTAGTTCTACTTTACATAACTTGTAAATGCAGAAGAAGAAGATGTGGAGCATTGCGAATCCAACCCTCAACAGATAACCCTCCTTCACCTCCTTCAGAGCGAAGCAGAGTATTTACCAAATTTCCTAGACTGATCCCTCCAAGAAAGCGACCCGGTATTAGACCTCAAGAAGAAGAGGACATCGAGTTAACATAGACTTTCATATGGAGTTTTACCCTTGTCTATTAATTTAGACTATTGTATTTTATCCTTATTACATTATGTAATGTTTTATTATCGCTTACCAATTTTAACTTTTACATTATTTTATTATTTTGCTTTGTATTCATTCAACATTGTTTCAATTTATTTTGCATTATATTCATTTAACGTTTTAACAATTTTCAAAAGTTGCTGCATAACATCAACTTTTTTATTAAGGGGGAAGTTGTTATATAATATTACACGCTATCTTATTGCGACTTAGCCATAATAAACCTTCACAGGTATATCGTATTTCACGATAACAGCTTCTCTTATTAATTGCTTATCTTCAAGATATCATATTACACCTTTGTTTCTCATAACTTGTGCAGACTGCAGAACTGCAATTCCTTTGTTATATATTTTGCTTACTCAGGTTCTGTATGTTATAAATATGACTAAACACGCTTTGTTGAATCAGTTATTAAACTCACTTAGAATGAAACACTTCTAATTATTGTATTATTCCTTTTCCAAGAGCCAACGTTGGCTCCATTTAAGTAAATAAATCTTTTTAAAAAGTCACTCATGAAAACCGTGATCTAACATATATATATATATATATATATATATATATATATATATATATATATATATATATATATATATATATATATATATATATATATATATATATATATATATATATATATATAAATAATGGTAAAATTAACAAAAAAACATTTAACAGAAAATAATATATCTAAATTATAGTACCTACTGAGTGAAAGTAAATTTTAAATTAAATAACTTAATTGCAACATTCTACTCATGAACATAATTTTGTACATGATTTCTCGAGGTGGGTTTGTTCAGAAATCTACTTATTTTGACTAGTTCTATTCATGGTTAAAAGGATTTGCTATTACTCAAAAGTGGAAGTATCAAGGCATTTTCGAGACAACAAGCAATATGAGAATATCTGATAAAAATTACAGCAACAAGGAAATAACTACAATTTATTAATTTGAATGATGTGTCGTTTTGTTAGCATGTCGACTATTATGAATCGTTTAAATGAAAACCGACTAATTGAAGTGTTAATTATGATGGGATAGGGAGACCCAAAAAGGTCGTATCCGGAAGTTGGTGATTAGTTTAATGAACTTTATCCTAACAAAAATTCCATTCTACAGAGTGTCATAGATTTTATCCTCATATCATGGCATATATGAGCTAGTGCTGATAACAGGATGGTTATAGTGGGAAAGTTTTGTAGAATTTTAAGGCACTTTTTAACGCCTAGTCAAAAATATAAATTTTTTTGGTTTTTAAAATATTACAAACATTTTTTTTTTGCATTTGTCTTATCTTCGTTCCTAGATTCCTGAAAGTTGATAATTATTAGGACACTTTTTAAAACTATGTTATTTAGCATAAACATTTTTGCTTTCTATATCAGCCATATCTAATTTTGCATTATTTGAAAAGGTTCTTGTTCGGTAATCAACGATAACATATTTTCTACATTAAAAATAAAACGGTCCATATCCCAGAGGCATAAAGAAAGATGGAGGAAACTTTAATAATATTATGTACTCGGGTTATTCTCTTACAAAAATCTAGTTTGGACCATGGAACACTGAAACTATGATATTAAGAAAACATCTACCTGCCTCTTATTTCTAATGGATTAATTAGTATTGCAGTCATCAAACCTTAAGATATGCTCTCGTTACCGATTACAAATTACGAAGCTGATAATTGCTGATAAAACTTCCGCATAAGCTTTTCTCTGTGCGCCGCCCCAATGTAATAATTTCAGCCAAAATGAATATCATCTGGCCCAACACCAAAAACAAACTTTGACACCACGTAAATTTTCACACTTTATGACTGCTTATGCTCATGCTACATTTGCCATATGATCGTTAAATTATCTGTGATATCCTCGAGCAGAAACTTCCCAAAATAACCTTCATTAGTCACATGATAGGTGTTATAATTGCCAACTGAAGTTTAATTATTACAGAGGGTAACGCTCATTATTATAATTATTTCTCGTTTGCTCTCTCACCTGCAGGTAGGTTTACGGGCAAATTTGCTCTTCAGAGGCAATATGGATCGGTAAATATCAGATATTCGACTATGGCTATTAGATTATGCTACTAGAGGTAAATATAGAATATATTATACTAGGTTATTAACCTTTTCCACACGTCCGAAAATATTAAAAATTTAACTGGGTTATATTATCAGAAGCAAATAAGAGATATTGATTTTTTTTTTAGTTTTCATTTCAACTATTTGCTCTGTATACAGTGTGTCCACAGATAGGCAAAATGAAATCTCCTTTGTTTTAAATTCTCCGAAAACAAGTCATTTTTCATAAGCGATTTTGAAACGAAGTTAATTCAGTCGAAGGTCCAAAAATATGTACCGGGTGATCAAAAACACGGAAATGTAAGAATAATGGGGTCATTTCATGTTTGTAAAAAAACTTAAAAATACCTACTAATTTGAACAGTAAAACAGTAATAGCAATTAAAATCACTGTGATATTTGTTAATTATTCATAAATCCACACAAACTATACTACTCATTTTAAATTTTATTAACGCGTGACGTCAATGGTTAGAGGTAATTTTAGATCTGTTGTTAGATTGCTGCCCTGTCAATACTAAATGTAATACTAATATTTTAACTTCTAGTTCTCCAGTTTGCAAATAAATATTTTATGAATTTTAAGAAGTGCCAAGAGGCGCTTATTTTCGGCCACAACTTTGTTGTCTTTTATGTTAGAGAAAAAATAAAAAAAGCGTCGAAAATCTCGATCAATTTTCTTTAGAATTGTTGTCTACAAATATTTTGAAAAAAACTGATAATCAGCGAGATTCTTGGGAAAATGGAAGAAATTTCACGTTTTCCTAGAAAATGCATGTGAATATTAAAAAAATCATTTTTCCCAGAAACGTTCGTTTCGAGTGGCCAGGATTAATGGAGCGTCTAGGTAATACATGATATTAAGAGGACATCGTATTTGAGATCAATTTCAGTTAATTACCGATTATTTACGGTGACAAAATGGCGAAATTTTACCGAAAGAAAAAAAAGTTCTCACTTCCGCCCCTTCTATTTCCCTCATTTTTGTCGCAAGACAAAAAATAAAAAAAAGGGTTTTAGCAAATTTAAATTCGTTGGAGTAGTTTTTTGGCCGAGAAGCCAAGGCCAACTTTTTAAACAAGAAATGTGTGATTTTTGCCGGACATCGCCACATATTTCAGTAAATATCTCCGAAACGAAAAAAAAAAAAAAAAAAAAAAAATCAAAATTCTGGTGGAACCAAAAGATTCGTAATTCGTTTTACGGTATTTTTATTTTGGGCTAGCTCTTACCGTTTCAGAGATATCGGCGAAAAATAGTTAAAGAAAAGCATGCATTTCGAAACCGAAAATAACGCAAAACATGCAATCTTAAAATGTTCATATTTTTTGAAAAACACCTGCGGGAGGGCCGTACGATGCCGCGACGCAAAGAGGAAGAGTTCTAGTTCTAGACGGACAGACGGACATTTCGAAAGTTGTTCAGAATTCGTTCACTAACACAATGGTATGAAATTTTTTTCTCTACGAGCGATGTTTCCGGTTTTAAAAATATGCCGATCAAATGCAATATACTCTTTGTTTTTGCGAAGAGTATAATAACACACCCACACAAAAAAAGTGCTGTGCAAACAACCAAGATATAGTATTCCCATGTATTTTGGGCTTCTGAATACAAATCCGATGTCTAATTCCGATCAAAATATTGTATTCCTATTACTTTTGAAGCGCTAAATATGAAATCAATGTCGAAATTCCCCTAGAAAATTACCAGAAATTTCTAAATTCAAAAAATAGCCCAAAATCTAGAATATTGTTAAAAAAAAAGAAGATAAATACCTATGAAAACGTCTGAAATATTGTATACCCATGTAATTTGAGAAGCTGAATACAATCTTTCAGATTTCCCCCTGCAAATCACCAGAATTTTCTAACCTCAAAATAATAGTTTTAAATCTACAATATTGTCAAAAAAATGAAGGAAGTCCTATGCAAACGAGCAAATCTTAACACTTAAAGTAGTAATTCAAGATAACAAGTTTTTAAAAGCGTTGAGAGAGTTGGGTGTCAAAGGATTAAAGATTTTATTCCTTTTTCTGGTAACGAACCCTTTAACTAGCAAAAGTTCTATGCATTTAATTTCGCGCTCGTTTGACTGCTTTTTTTTACTTCTCGTTTTAACATCCAACAAAAGTCTGCCATCATATTTATATCCCATCTTCCTTGATAACGCCGCTCCATTTTCATAATGTCCTGATGGAATCTTTCTCCTTGTTCTTCACTATAATCCCCAAGGTTTTCAGGAAAGTCATCAATATGAGAATCTAAGAAGTGAAGCTTCAGATTCATATTGCAACCTAGCTTACGATAGTTTTCCACTAGATTAGCGACAATTTCACAATTTTACCTCGTAATTTTCTCACATTTTTAGCTCTATATTTTGTCACGACCAACCAAAAGAGTCGTAATGTTTTATTTCATCGGGAGATAAACTTCTAGACACTTCGGTTAAGGTGATGATGACCGCTGAACTGAACTGCTGTGGTTGCGTGTTACGTGGCCAGTAGTTTAGTTGACCAGTAAGTGACGTAACAGCGGAGACTGCGGTAAGGGAAACTATCTTTCATAGTATCATGATTCGTGTCACTATATAAGGAGAGAGCGACGGATATCTGCGCCCATGATACAAAGAAGATTAAAGATATGGCATTGCGCATGTGGGCGGAGTCAAGTCGACAGTTGCTTCGTCACGCGGTGATAATTTTCTAGACGCTTCCTTCCTATAGTCGACGTTTGTATACTTTTGTTACAAAAAGTGAGTTTGCCGTCGTCTGTGGAAGTTGTTTTTTGGATTATTTTAGTGTTCTTGCAATAATCCTTAGTTATGAAAATGCGTTGTGCATTGGTATCATATAAAAGTGACAATATGTTTAAAACGTATTTATGCGGAGATAAAGCTCATTTATAAAGAACGATGCTTACTAAGAACACTAAGAATCTCTATTTATTCAAAATTCCAATTAGTTCAGGCAAATCCATGATACAAATTCTTTGTATCATGAGGTAAATCCTATGTAATTTAAATCCCGATATCACCGCGTGACGTCATTGCGCCAACCGGACCGAATTTGGCTCACTGTCAATCATATCTTGTATTCTTTGTATCATGATCTGCGCCAACTACAGATTGCTAGGATTAATATCTCACGCTAGTAAAATAACGCTGTATATTTTTCAGTCCCGACTTCAGCACTATCCTGTCTTGGTACCCCCTGACAAAGCAGGCTTTCTTGGAGGATGCGCTATGAGAGAGCGAATATTGAATTTGCAACCTCTTCTCGAAAAGATAAAAGAATATTACGTGCTTATGTACCTTTGTTTCGTAGACTACCGTAAGGCTTTTGATAATGTGGAATTTGATAAAGTGTGGGCTGTATTAGTGGAGATAGAGACACCCAAACATCTGCTACTCATTATTCACCGACTCTATGAGAAAAACTCTGTTTTTGTGAAAGTAGTCAATACTGATTCCGACAAATGTAAAATTGTCAAAGGCGTCAGGTAGGGCTGTATTTTGCACCAACCACATTTAACAATTATAGTGAATACGTGATACGTGTGCAGGCGGGTTAGCAAGGCGGAGTAGCTACAGGCTGAATCAAGCGAACTTAAGATTTGCAGATGATACCACCTTAGTTGCAGCCAGCAAGGATGAGCTCGTACACCTGCTGGACAGGCTTCAGACAATAAACTCTGATTAATGCGTCAAAGAGACAGCGTATTAATGCTTCCGAGATGTGGGTCTGAAGACGTTTGCTACGAATTCTCTGGACAGCCCGTCGCACTAATAGTTCAATTCTCCAAGAAATACGCCCCCAAAATCGTATTCTCGGGAACCCTCTCATTAGCCTGAAAGAGAACAATATTTCTAAAAAATTGGGTTAATGCTACAAAGGAACTGAAAGGGAAGAAATATGAAGTCGTCCGCCTAACAAGAAACCACAACGTGATGCCGTGTAATAAAGGGAGACCAATAAAAATAATACATGGGCCACAAAAAGCCTATTAAGTGTTAAAACGTCACCAATCAGAAAATAATGAATAGATTAACTTTGTACGTTCATTTTTTTTTACATGAACTGACTTTTACCAGTTTTGTTAACAAATATAATTATCTCAACCAACAGCCCCAAGTTCATCTATTCCTAGTTATAAATGAATTTTTGCAGACTAACTGATGCCCGCGACTTCGTTCGCGTGGAAGACTTCGTCCGCGTGGAATTAAGAACACTGACATACTAATTTATGCCTATAAAGAAATACCACATACTCACTGAGTACTCCTTAGTACTCGGGGAAACCCATTGCGCATCCATTGTAATCGCGGAAACCCACTGCGCATCCATAGTACTTGGAGAATCCCACTGCACATCCATTGCATTCAGGGAAACCCACTGCGCATCCACTGCACTCGAGGAATTCCACTGCGCATCCATTGTACTCGAGCAAATCCACTGCGCATCCATAGTACTCGGGGAAACCCACTACGCATCGCAATTTGATAAAAATTCATTATTATTCGTACCCTTTAGACAATCTACCACCCCCGTTTTCACCCCTTCAAAAAGTGAAAATCGAAATTTCGTCGTACTCGTGTCTAATAGTCCAATAATTATATTTCTACTAAATTTCACGCTTCTAGGTCTAACCGTTTCCGAAAAACTTAAAAACCTCCCCCTCCCCGTTCAACCTTTCGGGGGTCTCTTTTTGAAAACTGTCGAATACGTGTCTTCTGATTTCCTCAGAAGAATCCATCTCTCGAATAATAGACTGGCGGTACATGACCAGTCAGGTGCAATGTTTTTAAAATGCATGCCAATCATATTGTGAATGAAATTACCATGAATATGCCAGAAACGCAAATTTTAGGCAGTCGTCGCGTGCAGAAGGGTGTGCAGATCGATTCTTTTTTGTTTTATTTTTTAATTTTAAAATGGATGCCAATAGTGCCAAACGAAAAGCTGTGAAAAAGAATCCAGCGGAAATTCATTGGCATGCAGTTTCCGCGAGCAAAACAACTTTTGATGCGCACATTAAATCGTAAAATTTTTTGGTGTTCTTGAATTTTGGATGATTTTGATTTTGGATTTTTTTCAAGGCTTTTCGTTTGGCACTATTGGCATCCATTTTAAAATTAAAAAAAAAAACAAAAAAAATCGATTTGCACACCCTTCTGCACTCGACGACTGCCTAAAATTTGCGTTTCTGGCATATTCATGGTAATTTCCTTCATATTTATGATTGGCATGCATTTTAAAAACGTTGCACCTGACTGGTCATGTACCGCCAGTCTATAATCACGTTTCTGACTTACGCGATTTCAAAAATACGGCCATCTACCACCCCCGCTTCCACCCCTTCAAAAAGTGATAATCGAAGTTTCGTCTTATACGTATCTAACAGATTTCAACAAAAAATATTTCTGCCAAATTTCACGCATCTAGATCTATCCGTCTCCGAAAAAGCCTAAAATTTCAATCTCCTTTTTCACCCTCTTAGGGGTCGAATTACGAACGAATTATGACGCACATTTCAGCAAGGTCATACTTTATTTATAGCCTTTGAATTTATTATTAATTAATTTTGGTAAATATAATAAACTTTACCTTTAAAATTTATAGACTTGCGTGTTTCAGAAATGTATTTTCCTGATATATTTTAATGGATATTATTTAGTGCTGCATTAATTCAAAAACTTACCCAAACAATTTACGACCATTATCATCACGATGACATTTTAACACTTTAACGCGGTGACTCTACGCCAGAAACTGCGTATTGTTCCATAAAATAACAAAATTAGCTTCCTACTAACAAAACCAACACACCTAATGGCTGTTGTTTTTTCGTTAATCATATTTCGATTAAATATTAAACCCCATTCCGTATTAATGATATTTTCAGTGTTGATTTACTGTGTTTTACGACAAATTCGGTTTCCAGTAAGTTTGCTTTGGGGAGACTGAATTGTTTGTAGAAGATTTAAGGGATAAAAACTGGCAGGATATTGAAAATCTACACAGTGTCGCGTAAGTAATGGGCAACGGTGATGAAAAATTTAAGTCACGAAGAATTTTTATTGTTTATTAAAACTTAAAGCATTGTTAAAACCAGAAGTACACACCACCCTGCAAGTTGCTTTATCCAATAAATGCCATGCGAATAACATTAGCTCAGAGATCAAATTATTATGTTTTAAAGGATACTGCACACTTTTATAGGTGTGTTTGGCCTCCTTACTCCAGTCAATAAACAAATTTGAAAAAATATTAAAAGTATAGGTGAATGCTTATTTGTTAGTATTATAGGGACCTTATCAAAGAATCTAAGTTTTCGAGGGGGGGCTACTTTAGACAGAAGTTAAATCAGTTTTTTGGAATGACTCGTTTCCTGTTGATCCTACGGAAAAATACTTATTATGAACGTTGTAGAGGACAAAGTTCTCGACAACTTTTGTATAAAATTTTTTGCAAGACGGGGCTTGTGACTGAAGAAAAGCCGGTTTGAGATGCCCCAGTTTCTGCAACTGCATCAGCGGATGAACGTGTCAGCACTCACAACACACTGGACATTCTTACTAAAAGCGACGAAGAGTCGCTGGATATCGACGAGTCATTACTAGACAAAGCCGGGGTTATAAGATGAAATCGAGGAGTCATTACCATGCGAAGGTGATTAAGACATTCAATTCACAGAACCAGGAAGAGGTATTAAATATTAACGAACCTGATTCATCGTAAACTCAAAATTGAATAGGACCTGCCGATGCAATCGCTTTAGGATCCATGCTTTATTACTTAAATGACTCAATTTGCGTAATTAACTATGGGTTGAGGTTGTCGATGAACTTTGTTTTTCCCATGCTGAAAACTTGTCTCGGCAATTTTTCCTTTTCCAGGTTCGTAGAAGCAGTTGTTGTTATGCGATGTTGCCAATCTTGTCAATATCACGAAGAGACCTGTGTCTTCGTCCACGACAACAATGAACTCGTACGTCGAGGAAATTTCGACAGTTGTTTGAATAATTGAAGCATCGGCATCTTCCTAAATTTGACATACTGCAAAATGAGATTTTAGTATTGTAATGAAGCAATTCTTATTGTTATCGAAGTGACGGTGAGAGGTAAACTCTCATATGGTCAGATACTACTATACGTCGGACATAATCACATATGTCTCTATGGCGTATAGCGACTTGCAAAACAAGTACCAAGAGCGGCGACCATCTGGTGGACTATACCCACTCTTTATGAAATAGGATTTGAAGGAAACAACTATTCAGCGAGCAAATACCCCGACCTGCATTGGATTACACCTTCAAATCGTAATCAGTATCATTTGTCAATTCCTAACCAAACATAGACCGGTTTCGAACTTATTATGTTCTCCTCAGTATGCCATGCAACAGACAAATGATAGTCTTATACAAACTAACGCAAATGAAGTGACGGTGAGAGGTAAACTCTCATATGGTCAGATGCTACTATACGTTGGATATAATCACATATGTCGCTATGGCGTATAGTGACTTGCAAAGCAAGTACCAAAAGTTGCGACCTCTAGCCCTACTTGCTTTGCAAGTCGCTGAGGAGAATATAATAAGTTCGAAACCGGTCTGTCTGGTCAGGAATTGACAAATGATATTTGGTTACTGATCACGATTTGAATGCAGGTCGGGGTATTTGCCCGCTGAGTAGTTGTTTCCTTCAAATTCTATTTGTTATTGTTGTCATTCGCCAATTTTTGTGCTAGCATTTCGTTGGACCAGTTTATGTTTATAAACAAGAATATGTACTCGGAGAGCAGAAGTTTTTAATATCGCGGGTGGAGGTAGGGGTTAGTGGACAGACTAGCGACCGCCTAGATGGCCAGGGTCGTATTATGATCGGTTTATAGATGTAATTGGTGATTAAAAGAAGAAAACTGAACCAAGCATTAGTAAATCTAGAAACAAAAGAAAATATGGATGAAGATTGGCTAAATCTGAAATAAACAGTAAAACTTATAGCAGACGAAGTATTAGGAGAAAAAAGAAAGTATAGAAAACGTAAAGGCTTGCGAATTCGGATAGATGAAATAGAAGAATCGATTAAAGAAAAACATGAAGGATACAAAAATATATAAATAATCCCACAGACCAAAATAACGAAGATTATAGACACAAAAGAAACATGCACATCAAGAATCTTGGGACTGTTACATAAGTAAAATAGAGAATGATATACATGGCAGTCAGAGTATAGCATATAAAGCGATGAAAACACTTAACAAACAAGAAAGAGACATTGTACAAATTAACAATATAGAAGAACAAGAATGAATCAAACACTGCAAAGAGCTATGGTATGAAGAGAATGCAGAGAAAACTCCAATAACTGTAAATGGCAGAAGACAACGTTAATACTGAATTATGAAAATACGGAGGCCCATTACTACATCTATCACCCGTTTAATGAATGCTGAAAAAAAAGAAAAAACCAGAAAATCAAAAGTTTTTTCACTGTTTAAAAAAGAGACAAAAATAGTTGTAAGAATTATAGAAGAATAAGTCTGTTAGATTCGATTTATAAAATTTACGCCAAAATTCTTATAATAGACTCCGAACAATAATGGAAGAATTAATAGGTGAAGAACAGATAGGTTTCAGGAAAGGACACCTAGCCTTTATAGAGCTCGAGAAGGCATTCGATAATGTGAACAGAGAAAAGTTATGGTTTATAATGTTAAACAAGTAGTGTATTTATCTCGCGTATTAGATCAAAATTTTATTTACTCTATTTGCGATTTTAGATCTAATATCGACGAACTAAAACTATTTCTGAATTACAAAAAAAAAATTATTATTATTACATATCCAATTTATAATAATTAATTTAGAAACACCTTGTATATATTTTACCCACATTCCTTGAATAACATAAAGGATGACTATTATATCTGTGTCTGAACTGAAATAGCAAAAATTCTGAAGAAAAACGAATATACAAGCCCAAAGCACGGTTTAATGTATCGAAATAGTACAAATCCACCCGCTTTACATAACAAACGCAATACAAAAATAAAGCTTCAGTTCAATTTAGATGAATGTATCGCAAGCAGAGACACTCTAATGGGATTACGCTGACGTTTAAAATACTTTTAGAAGTAACTATTATAGTATAGGAATGTGCAGCAAAGGTTCTATTGGAGCATAAATATTTCTGTATTGCAAGATGACTTCGACAAAACTAGTTTTAGAACTGTTACATTGAGATAAACAGTAATAGTTGCAGTCCGTTGGTACCAATTGAAAATACTTATTTGACAAATATTTTAGTTTAATAAAAGATCAGCAAAGTTCTATTCAGTTAAGAAAGTTTTATATACAGAAAGGCCAATCCCAAGTAAGTTTTGTAAGTTGAGTAATTCTGGTTTCAACGTTCAGGGCTATGCTGATGACTTGGTCGTTACTGTGAGAGGCAGGTATGAGCTCATGATTTGAAATTGCCTTAAACATAATATCTAAATGGTGCTCGTCAGAGGGTCTTAGTGTCAATCCGAGCAAAACAGTTATTGTTCCATTCACCAAAAGGAGAAAACTCAATTTGGAAGCTCCTATGTTAAATGGAACAGTGCTGAATTTTTCCAGTGAAGTCAAGTATCGAGGAGTAATCCTAGATCAAAAACTTACCTAGAACTCCCATTTGGAAAAGACACTTACAACTCGTGCAAAAGAAAGCATGGCTATCTAGACGTGCCGTAGGCTATTTGGTAAGATTTGAGGTCTGAAGCTAAAAGTAATGCATCAGTCCTACCTTTCGGTTCTCAGACCCATGGTGACCTACGCATCATGTGTATGGTGGCCAAAAACAGAAGAGAAGTTAGCACAAGGGAAGTTGCAGAAGTTGCAACTCCTTGCCTGTCTAGGGACTACGGGAGCAATGTGCTATCCCACAGCAGCTATGGAGGCAATGCTGGACTTACTTGCTCTACATCTGCATATGAGGAAGGTGGCAGCATTTAGTGCCCCTAGGCTGCATGAGGCACTTAAATTCAGACCAGGCGTTCTAGTTGGTCATTTAAGGATTTTGGAGTTAATCCAATTTAAATTCATGACCAAACCCTCTGATTCAATGCCAATCAAGCATGATTTTAACTGCCCGTTTGATGTGCTAATTGAGAGCCGTCTGGCAAACAGGGTCGAAGCACTGCGGGTGAAGAAAGAGTTACTCATCTGGTACACAGATGGATCTAAGATGGACTAACAGGTAGGTGTGGGTGTAGCGGGGCTTAAATCCCTTGGCATCATCCCAACCATGTTCCAGGCAGATCTATGCTATTAATCTATGTGCCCAGGAATGCCTTAATAGAGGCATTCGAAGGGCAAAGATCTATATACTTTCAGATAGCCAGGCAGCACTAAAGGCTCTCGGGTCCTGTCTCTTAGAGTCTAAAATTGCCAGGGAATGTAGACAATCCCTGAAACAACTGGCAAAAAACAACGTTACCTTTATGTGGGCGCCAGGGCATGAGGGAATAGAAGGCAATGAATTATCTGACAGCCTTGTAAGAAAAGGGACTGAAGCCCCATTTTTCGGACCCGAACGGTTCGCAGCTTATCTAAGAGGGAGGTTCAAAAATGGGAAAAGGAACAGAAGAAGTCCTACTGGAGGAATACTCCGGGCCAAAGACAAGCTAAAAAGTTTATAACCTATTCGACAAAGAATGCCACAAGGCATCTCGAACTCGAAAAGTTCGACATAAGGTTGATCTTCTAACCTTCTAACTGGCCATTGTCTCTTGGGATATCATCTCAAGAACATGGGCATGGCAGAAGACGATAAATGCAGATACAGCTATGCTACAACTGAGACTGGGAGAAAATTTGTTTTAATATTTTTCTGGTTGATCTGATGATGTGAAGAAAATTTGTATAGTCCATGAAACAGGATATACAGGGTGTCCCGTAAATAATGGATAATCTTGAAAACGGTAATAGGTCAGGCCATACCCTATCAGAATATCATAACTTGACCTTATTGAAAACCCAACGGTTTTCGAGATATGGGCACTTCTTTGAAATTTTGAAAATTTCTACTCTGGAGTAGTATTTTGCATGCCACTGCCGCAAGGTAAGGATTTTTTCATTCTGTTTTTTGGTGAGTATTCTAGAACAGTTGTGCTATCAAACGTGTATAGAAGTTTTTAGATAACGACGGCGGTATTCTAAAAAAAAAATTATTTCCTCAATTTCGGTTCCACCTAGATTCCGTTTGCTGACTTTGACCTTTGATGGTGTAAAGAAAAGTGCCAAGAAAAACTTGCCACTTATCTTGAAAACTTGCCCACTTATTGTTATATTCTAAAATGTTTAAAAATTCTGATTTTTCTTGTTAGAAAAAAAGATATAGCTGTTTGAATAGTGGAGGAGCTAAATTTATCAATTTAAAATTTTTAACAAATAAGCCTAGTTTTTAATTGCATGTGACGCATGTCATTTTGTACGTCTGGTATTACCGATTCAGACTTTGTTTGTTTGTCGATAATAACGAATTAGCATTTCTCTGGACTTATTGGAATTTGTTGAGAACAACAATGCCTCGTAGACAGTATACACAACGTGAGTATGCTAATATGCATACTATTTACGGCGAATGTCGAAGCAACGCTAGTGTATCTTCTGTGAGTTATCGATAAAGGTACCCGAACGCACACCATCCTGACTATCGTGTATTTATTAGAGTGCATACCGCGTACTGTGAGGGAAAGATTTATAGTCTCCGTGATATTGGTGGTGCCAGTGAAGGAAGACCTCGTCAAGATTTCGACGACGAAGTGCTTGATGAAATCAACGACGATCCATCTACTTCTGTGCGTACCATATCACGACGGAAGGAAGACCTCGTCAAGATTTCGACGACGAAGTGCTTGATGAAATCAACGACGATTCATCTACTTCTGTACGTACCATATCACAACGCACTGGCGTATCTAAAACAATGGTGCACAGAATTTTAAAACGATACCAACTCCATCCTTTCCATGTAAACTCTACTACCCAGAGATTATCCCTTGAGAGTGGTATTTTGATGGCAAATGCTGCGGATGATACGAGAGGATCCAGATTTTTTTTAATAAAATTTTGTGGTCTGAAAAATCATCGTACAGAAAATATGGCTTTGTAAATTTACTTAATCTGCATAGTTGGCGGTTTAAAAATCTCCACTTGATGAGAGAAGATCGGTCATAATACCAATTTAAAGTAAATCTGTGGATAGGCATCCTAAATGATCAAGTGGTAGGCCCATTCGAACTGCCACCAATATTAACGTCAGACAATTATTTGGAATTCCTTCAAAACGACCTACCGGTCTTACTAGAAGACTTTCCTTTATCCATGAGGCTGACAATCTCGTTACAGAACGATGGATGCCCTGCACATTATGGGAGAGAGTTGAGAGCATATCAAAATTTGAAATATCCAGGAAGATGGATCGGTCGCTTAGCTCCAATTCTGTGGCTACCCAGGTCACCAGACCTAAATCCTTTAGCTTTTTTTACTGGGGATGCATGAAGGAAAAGGTGTACTTCCGACCTGTGCAATCCTTGAATGAATTGCATGAGCGCATCGGAGAAGCCGCTGAAGAAATCAGCCGATCTGGATATCCACGCCATTTAAAATGTTCCTCTAATAAAAGGTGCAGAGCCTGCATCAGAGCTGGAGGAGAGCAATTCGAACATTTATTATAAGTTGTTTATTTCTTTTTAATAATTTTTAATAAATGCAGGTGAAATTACTTTTTATTTTATTTCGATCTTTCTTCGTCCTCTTACCTCAGAGTTTTTAAACATTTTAGAATATATTTTCGATAACGCACAGCGGATGCACTGGCGGTGCCTCGACATACGCCGTAAATAGTATGCATATTAGCATACTCACGTTGTGTATACTGTATACGAAGCATTGTTGTTCTCAACGAATTCCAATAAGTCCAGAGAGAAACGCTAATTCGTTATTATTCGTAATCAAACAAAGTCTGAATCGGTAATACGAGACGTACAAAATGACATGCGTCACATGCAATTAAAAACAAGGCTTACTTGTTAAAAATTTTAAATTGATAAATTTAGCTTCTCCACTATTCAAATAGCTATATCTTTTTTTCTAACAAAAAGAATCAGAGTTTTTAAACATTTTAGAATATAATAATAAGTGGGCAAGTTTTCAAGATAAGCGGCATTTTGCTTGGCACTTTTCTTTACACCATCAAAGGTCAAAATCAGCAAACGGAATCTTGGTGGAATCGAAATTTAAGAAATATATTTTTTTTTTTAGAATACCACCGCCGTTATCTAAAAACTTCTACACACGTTTGATAACACGACTGTTCTAGAATACTTACCAAAAAAGAGAATGAAAAAATCCTTACCTTGTGGCAGTGACATGCAAAATACTACTCTAGAGTAGAAATTTTCAAAATTTCAAAAAAGTGCCCATATCTCGAAAACCGTAGGGTTTTCAATAAGGTCAAGTTGTGATATTCTGATAGGTTATGACCTGGCCTACTACAGTTTTCAGGATTATCCATTATTTACGGGACACCCTGTATAAATAAGGTAGCGCAATAGCATCTATACAAATATTTGCACAAAACTTTTATGTCTGTTTGGCATGTTTTACTTATTATTTCTTTATTTACTGACCACCCTAATACTTTTTTCATCAATTATACATCTTCCGTCGCGTCGTTTCTTAACTAATAATTTGTTTAGATTATATTTTTGACTGAAAGTATAGCTTCCTTCTTAGCACTTGTGTTACCTTCAAACAAATATTTTGTCCTGTCACATTTCTTTAATTAATTATCTTTACGTATCGACCTTGTATATATTTACTAAAAATATATAGTTTCTTTCGAAGCATTAGCGTCAACCACCCATAGAGACCAACTACTAAGAGATAATTTTCTCCGTCAAATAGGTTTCTAGATATAGCGCCAACTGAAAGATAGATGATAGACAGACAAACTTACAGAATGAATCAACCTTAACTTTCGTAATCTGCATAATCTAAATGTATAAATTCGAAGAAATCTCAGAATAGTATATTATTCAACGAGAGTGTAATGATGGCTATTACTCACGAGGATGATGTTTACGGCATGAGCCGCAGGCGACTGTTGTAATCCATCCTAGCGAATAATAGCTATTACACGCGAGTAGAATACTATACATTTTCTACGACTACTCACTGCTTGAATAATTACTTCACAACAAACTTGGTCAAATTAGTAAGAAAGGCCTGATAGTAATTTTAAAATTTAAAGATTTAAAGATTTAGATTTCCATGACATATATTGATATTTGCATGACAGATTGAATTGAGGCATGGCATACACGATATTTCTGAACTTTTAAATCGTCTTTTGTTATTGTTCCACATCCGTTGAATAAAGAAACTGAACTCTTGTGATTAGTTCTAGCCCATTTAGTAATGCATTATTACCCAGGGCTGTGAATAATGAGCTCCATTACTTGTTCAAAAACGTATCTATAATAATAGTGTATTATTCAACGAGCGGCAATGTAGGTAATAACTCACGCAGGCGAGTGCTGTAATTCATCAAGTGAGGTATTACCATTACCGCAAGTTGAATACTATACTTCATCTACGATTATAACAATAAATGTTAAATTGAGAAAATTTTGTTTAAATTACTCAGTTCTTTATTAATAAAATTAACTGTAAAATTTAATTTTTGTACAAACTTTCATATTTGTTCTGCGATTTTTCAGCGGAGGTAGAATGTGATTTTTAATCGAAATAGTGCATAAACTGCTTGTAGACAAAAAATCAGCTTTGTAGATATTCCGCGGTGGAAAATGCAAAACTTATTCGCGAACTGCAATAGCCCGGAGCGCATATTCGGTTATGTTAGAGGAAAAAATTAAAAAAACTGTCGGAAAGCTCAATCAATTCTCTTTACATAAGCTATCTACAAATTTTTTGAAAAAAACGATAATTATCGAGATATTCGAGAAAATGTAGGAAATTACACGTTTTTCTACAGGGTGTATATAAATCTTAAAAAAACAATTTTTCTCAGAAACCTTTGTTTCGAAGGGCCAAGATTAACAGAGCGTCAAAGTAGTACATGATATTAAGAAAAAAAAAAAAGTCACAAATTCCGCCCCCTCTAATTCCTTCATTTTTGTCGGAATACAAAAAATAAAAAAAGAGTTTTAACAAATTTAATTCTATTTAAATTAGCTAGAATAGTCTTTTGGCATAGGAGCCAAGATTAAAAAGTTGCTAACTGTAGAAGCTCAAAATTTGCGATTTATTGCCATACATGGCCGATATTTCAGTAGTTATCTCCGAAACGAAAAAAAAATCAAAAATTTGATGATAGCAGAAAGATTCGTAGTGGAAAATACCCGTTTGACCTTATTTTTTATTTCGAGCTAACTCCCACCGTTTTGGAGATATCTGCGAAAAATAGCAAAAAACAGCTTGCATTTCGGCACCGAAAAAATTGCAAAAACATGCAATCTTCACACGTTCATATTTTTCAAAAGACACCATTGGGACGGCCGTATGATGTCGCATAGAGGAAGTCTTCCAGATAAACTTGATTGTAAATTGCACGGCGAAATTCGAAAATTCGGCTCGGCACGAACGAATCAAAAGTGACATTTTGTGACATTTTAGAAATTCGATATCTTTTTGCAACATGTTATTTAATTTTTTACTCATTTTTGCAGGACTTATAGATTAGTAGAATTGCCCCTTCATTAGCGATACTGTCTAAGTTATCATGGGAAAAAAATCTAGCCTTATATACAGTGTGTCCCGCTTTTCATAAATCCACCTTAATATCTCAGTTATTAATAATGCGATTTTCTTCAAATTTGGGTGGTAATTATAGGAAAAATGAATTATTTGGCTTAGTAAAATTTTCATTCTTCATTGGCGTGCGGTTTTAGGGGGTAAAATAGGGTAGGTTTTTTGGCAAAAGGATATAAGGGCTTATTTTAAACAAATTTTTCTATCGTATTTGGATTCAGCATGTCCAAAAACCCTTTAATCCATATTCTCCATGATCTCAAAAACGGATTATGGCAGAAAAGAAATATTAATTAATTTCTAAAAAAACACTTTTTTAATTTTTTATAACTTTATTTAATTGCTACAATAAACCTAAAAACAACTTTTTTTTTTAATTCTGGTCTCTTCAACATAACCTTCCAATAAAATACACTTTCCAACAACCCTTCTTAACCGTTCAATCACTTTTCTTAAAGTTTGGGGAGTAATTTCTTGACACGCTTGCCTAATCCTACGGCAAAGCTCTTGTCTGTTACGCGGCCGAGTAGCATACACTTTATTTTTCAAGTACCCCCATAGAAAAAAGTCACAAGGATATCAGGCGATCTAGGGGGCCTCGGTTCTAAAGGGCCATTTCTACCTATCCACTTCATAGGGAAATTTGCGTTTAAAAAATTTCTAACTATCAGAGAATTGTACTGAAAGTATACATTTTCTCTCTGTGCTAAAGGCATTTCCATAAAAAAATCATCTAAATCATTTTGTAAAAAATTTAGAAAAGTTTCTGCGTTGAGGTTATCCAGGAAAAAGGGGCCAACAATTTGTTCGTTTAATATGCCACACCACACGTTAACTTTTTCATTGTATTGGTTTTTACAGTTAATTACAAAGTTGGGATTTTCGGCTGCCGAATATCTACAATTTTGAGTGGATACCACACCGTTTGTCGTAAATGTTGCCTCGTCACTAAACAGTATGTTCTTTAAAAAAAAATCTGTCGTTAAGATAGTTACCTTGCAACAAAATCACCTTCTAAGAGAGTATGCAAAACGTGCGTTTCAAACACCTCCATATTTTATTTTTGGTTAAATTTAGTGTTCTCGCAACTGCCCTTATACTACCATTTGGATTGTTCCGAAATTCTGTTAAAATGCGCTCGTCGCTGGATATTGTAGTGAATTTAAATTGTACCTTCTTCGTCTTGTCTTGAAAATGGCTCCGGTTCTTGCAAACAGTTTGTTGATGTCACCAACGGTTTTGTGCCAAATTGGTGCTCGATCACGATGACGTTGATTAAATATTCGAGCAACCTGACGCGTAGATCTTTCATTGTCACCAATTAAGCGGATAATTTATACTTTTTCTTCAATTGTAAGAACTACTCTCCGATTTTCTGCCATTATCAGTAAGATTGATAAATTAAATAACACTATTTAACTTTTGACAATTATTATGAATCGCCAAATATCAAATAAAAACTTGTTTTTCAAAGCACTTTTGATTAATGCCTATGGTTGCAAGGTAACTATCTTAACGACAGATTTTTTTAAAGAACATAATGTTTAGTGATGAGGCAACATTTACGACAAACGGTGTGGTATCATTGGAAGGTGGTTATGTTGAAGAGACCGGAACTTATAAAAAAAAATTGTTTTTAGGTTTGTTATAGCAAAAATTAAAAAGTGTTTTTTAAGAAATTAATTAATATTTCGTTTCTGCCATAATCCGTTTTTGAGATCATGAAAAATATGAATTAAGGGGTTTTTGGACATGCTGAATCCAGATATGATAGAAAAATTTGTCTAAAATAAGCCCTAATATCCTCTTGCCAAAAAACCTACCCTATTTTACCCCTAAAACTGCACGCGAATGAATAATGAAAATTTTTACTATGCCAAATAATTTATTTTTCCAACATGTAATTACCATCCAAATTTGAAGAAAATCGCATTATTAATAACTGATATATTAAGAAATTAATTAAATTTTCGTTTCTGCCATAATCAGTTTTTGAGATATGGAGAATATGGATTAAGGGGTTTTTGGACATGTTAAATCCAAATGTGATAGAAAAATTTGTCTAAAATAAGCCCAATATCCTTTTGTCGAAACATCGACTTCTTTTTACCCCCTAAAACCACACGCCAATAAAAAATGAAAATGTTTACTATGCCAAATAATTCATTTTTCCAACATATAATTATCACCCAAATTTGAAGAAAATCGCATTATTAATAACTGAGATATTAGGGCGGATTTATGAAAAGCGGGACGCACTGTATATTAACGCGAAAAATCTGTCGCTACCTCCCTGGCTATTACGTCGATTGGACAGGCTAGGCATGGAGATGAAGGCGATTGGCTCTGTACCTAGTGAGTTATAATAACTCATTCATTATCACTCACGCTATTTGTTTATGGATACTATTAATTGTTCAAAAGCAGATCATTTATTAGTATATAACATAACAAGAGTAAATAAATGAATTATTCAACAGTCGTAGAAAAAGTAATTTTTTATAAGCTTTTATTTAACTTCACTTGCTAGAGTTAAATTTTCTAATCCAATTTTATTTCACTTCTACACATGCAATCGACTTGCACAGATACATAGTTCCAATTAAAAAAAGTAACCAATCATTAGTTTCGTGGTCGATAGGCAAGTTTGTCTCTCACTCCCACTACTACAACTTATCACTATCCTAAACTTTGTCCTTTCTCAACTTATATCTTTAATCATTTTCTATTCCATCTCTGTTTGTTTATTTTGTTCTCGTTCATCTCCTTCTGTTCTTTTTGTTCTTTTGTCCATTTTTGTCTCCAAATTCCTTTTAGGCCGATAAATTATAAAAATCCTAACTCTCTTAATCCTTAACTTTAATTCCACCGCATTTTCCTGGAAGGAAGACCAACAGGGTGGAAGTGCTTAGAACGTTTTTTTTTTTTGTTGAGTTTTGTCTTCCCGTGCCAGCAACCAAAACTTCAAAGTGTTCGCGCTCGTGTGGTGCGCAAAATCGATAATTTTATTGTGTTATTTTAATTACTTCTAGATATTTTCATATATCATGTTTTTTAAAAGTTATTGTTAGTTTTAAGTTTATGCCTTTTAACCCCCTCATTAATTATTGTTTAGTCGAACCGAACCTGCCCCGCCCAGCCCTTCACTCACCACGACGCTGCGCGCCGTGATTGTCTGGCTGGCTGCGGGCCAGTTTCCGGGGAGATACATACAGTATTGTTTGATTTGATTTGTCTCTCACTCTGGAATACCGAGTTCGATTCCTAGTCGTGGCACTGGAATTTTTCGTAAATTAAGTTTTGTATACCTACTCGAATACTGGGTGTATATCCGTTCTCTCGAAATGGGTGGTCCGCTTCCGCACAAGGTCACTTCAGGCCAGAGATAAAGGGGGCTATATAACCTGTAGTTTGTTATATTGTGGTAATGTCTTAATATTAATTAACTTTCATTTTGCTTCGAGTCGGACGGAAGACTGAACCTAAGAAAGCTGTAATAGATTCTATGCCTGTTGTATATAAACTCCTTCTAACATATGGCGCTGTGATCTGAAATTGTGAATTTAAAATTTGAATGTCACAATGGACAGGTAATGAGAGGAAAGTAAACACGAAATCAAAAAAACAAAATCACTAAAATATATTGCTCTATCGCACGGCACTGGTATTTGGTCACCTGCAAAAAGAAACTCATAAAACAGCTGATAATAATCCAAAGACTCATCAGTGGAATATCAAAAGTTCGTAAAAACAAAAACGATAACGGCGAGGTATACTGTATAGTCGTACAACTGCTTAGTGTTCAATAATGCCATTACCATAGACTTTCCTAACTGATGATTACTTTAAAAATGTTTAAAACACGTTCTGTTAGAATTTCACAATAATTCTTTAGTGTTATCAACTCCAATTTTAAGGGTACATAACTCCGCACAGTTTTTCAGACAAGGTCAGACTCTCCTAATTTTTAACCCCCGACCCCAAAA
This sequence comes from Rutpela maculata, assembly GCA_936432065.2. NCBI lineage: Eukaryota > Metazoa > Arthropoda > Insecta > Coleoptera > Cerambycidae > Rutpela > Rutpela maculata. Next base: position 33,892,360 of record OW386287.2, on the reverse strand, counting down.
GAGGAGTGTTATAAGTTTGACGCGTTTGTTTGTATGTTTGTTTGTCTGCCTGTCTGCCTGTGTATTTTGTCAAGAAGGTTATAGGCCATATTAGATTTTGATGTTTGGTCGCCATCTTGAATTCGCCATGTTGAACTTCTCTAGAAATTGTCCGATTGAAGTAAAATTGAAAATGTGCAGACAATTATGGTAGCCGAACATGATTTAGGCTTCATTTTGATTCGGTCATATGAAACTGGTACGATTAGATACATTGATTTTTAAAAATTTTCAATTTTACTTTTCAATAATAAGTTTAGTTAATACAACTAAAGTCAGAACAGATTTCATGTTTTTTAATTCATTTTTATTTTGTGAAAAAATGTTTCCATTTTTTCTTGTTTGAACTACCCCACGACCGAACATGAAACAATTATTTTTTATTTATTGAGCGTACTAGTTATTATGTATAATGGAGTTCAGTGATCCGTGTGAGGTTTACCTGTCACTGACACTGACACATGGTAGAAATACGTGTAATCAATCGTGTTACAAAGAATGATGCATAATTTCAGGTGCATGTTTCAACAATCCAATGTAGTCGCTTAAAACTGCATATAGTATAGTTTCTGTTATTTTTAATCCCGCATTTAAATCTAATATGTCACAACCATTGAAGGAGCTTGTATAACTATTTATTAAAATATGAATGTTGCTTTCACATTGAATTAATTTTCAATTTCTCTTTACATACATGAAAGGAGCTGGAATCTATACCTTCTGAAATATTCATCATTTGGTTCATGAATAAATCCAGATATTAATATCAATAACTACAGCTTTGTAGTTATAAAAAGAATTCTCTTTTAAATCTATTCATGTCGATATGGCTAATCAATCATCTCCAGTGAAATGGCAAAATCTCCCAATCAACTATACATTTCTACACGAAGAAAAAGTATAAAATATATAGTTTTTTGTTTTATAATGCAAATTCCATTCGCAGACATTTGCAGATTAAAGAAGTACATAGTGAATATAGTACAGTAATTAGAGGTGGAGATGGAAAGATTAGAAAGAATATCATATTTAATGATAATTATTTAGGAGTGATTTAAAAGAATTATATGTTACATAAACAAAACAAAAACTTGAAAACCTCATTAATAATATTTAATTTTGGCCCTTAGTATTTTAGAAGTAAGTGCCATAGTCTTCTGAGATATTTAACATTTAACCTAAATATTTCGTCTTTCAAACGTTCGGACACCATCTTTAAATTTCCAAATCTCTGAAATTATAAATACTATAGAAATAGAAAAGAATTAATCATCAGTGTATAAACTTTCTTTTTGAGATTTAGAATTTTTGATAAATGTGATACTTTTCGAGTTATTCGGCCAAGACTGTTTTGAGATACCCATTTTCTCTAGGTAAAATCGTAATTTTCAAGTCGTTGTCGTTGTGTTAAAAACTACCAATTTATATGAAAAAAACCGCTGCCCAAGGAATCACTACTTCCACATCCAGATTCTTTTCCAAGTCACTCACAACGAAAAAATTTTTGTATGTGGAAATAATTGTTTATGGAACTTTAATAATATAATATTTGAAATCCTCTACCCCAAAAACCCATAAAACGATACCCCACATCGGTAGCGGGGGGGGGGTGGTGATAAGGGGTGGTAGTGGGGGTGGATGAAGTAAAAAAACATTTTGAGGTTTCTGGTTCTTGTACACACACTAAATCACAATTTTTTTTTCATCCCCTTTAATAATGGGGCGGGGGTGCTAATGCCAAAATTTTTTTGAGACCTTTGCTTCTCTTGTATATACTAAATACCAATTTTATGGACTCTTGCCTGCTTGATTTACCTATTTTCCCCAAATTTACCCCAATTTACCCCCCAACCCTTCGACGGAACAAGATGAAAATATAATCTAGTTCTAGATCTCGTTAAAGTACATATGTGTACCAAATTTCAAGTCAATATCTCAAACGGTTCCAGAGTAAACGTGCGCACAAAAAAAGTTAAGACAGACAGACCGACAGACAGAAATTTTTTTTCGCTCAAACTTAAAATCTCGACGTTTCGTGACATTCTAAGCCTATTTGAACAATAAAAATTTTTAAATTTTTTTTTGTCGTTACTATGCTTCCATTGGATGTGGAAGTAATTATATAGAACCTTTTTTCCCCTAAAATTTGATTCTCGTAAATGGCGCGGTAAAATGTTTGCTTATTATAATGAATTTAGTATTCAATAGTGAAATCTGTGCATTTTGTATTAATACAATGTTCCTTTAGGAATAAGATTTCTGTTATAAAATTGTAATGCGTTATGTAGGTTGGTGTTGGAAAAATATAATTAACTTAATTTTTAATTTATATATTATTTGAACCTTAATTATGACGTACACGTTTAATCAAAAATTTAATGGAAAAGAGTATTGTGTGGAAGGACGGGTGGCTTCGAGTCCCACATTTCTTTGGTCGCAAAGGCCTATACTTTGATGCAACCCCTTCAGTAATCTAGATGTCCCTAACTTGAACTTGAAGCACACCACAGCTAACAGGTTGCTAATAGAGTTTCGTGAACATTCCTAAATAAAACAAGTCAGTGACCTTTGCTCTGTCAAAGCAACATAAATTATAAGTAGATGGATGCATGATTCTTAATAGTTAGCATTGTTGACCATGCTTTATGCTTTGGGTTTATGAAATTGTAAGTACCCTGTTAACAACCCAAATTGAACATATCCAGACACTACATCGGTGTATTAGGGTAGGATAAAATTCAGTTGCTTTAGGCGCATTATCTATATGAAAAAATTCTGGAAAAATTGCCTTCAAGAAAGATCGCTAAAAATTATGAAAGAAAGTTTTACCTTCGCCGTTGCTCAGTTAATTGAACCGTATTACTTAATCGATATTGAGGTCGGTGTAAAAATAAACAATTAACGAATTCAAATGTATTTTTAACCGATATCAATATCCAGTATTATTTTTTTTTCTACCATAACTTTCTGACACACTCTAGACTGCCGGTAATATAACCCCCTTTACCTCTGAAGGTAGGCCTGACCCTGGCCTGAAGTGAGAGAGCTACACATTTCGAGACAAGGGATACATTTCCAGTATCCGAATATACCAGAATTAATTCCTTTTCCAGAAAATATCCCAGCGCTCCAATCGGGTATTGAACCCGGGAATCCAGGGCGTAACGCACCATTCTTTTATTGCGTCTTTAAAATTTATTAAAAACTGGTAAGCCTTTAAAATGATATCCTCCAGTGTTAAATAGTAAATTGAAAGCACGTGGAACGGTTTGAGAATTGGCAGATTGTTGTACAGCGTGTGCAGTCAAAATGCAAGGGTAAGTAAGTTTATTTTACTTTGCATACTAAATATACGTTTTCATGGTTATAATTTTCCTCTAGGTAAGGTAGCATCAAAGCAGAAAGGGCCAAAGAGTGGTTCTGGACTTGGTGGAACATTTACCTCAAGGCCACGGAATAACCACAAACAATTTCTTTACAAGTTTAGAATTAGCAGATAAACTTCTAGAGAAAAATCTTTCGTTATGTGGTACTTTGCGGAAAAACAAAACGTTTATTCCGAAGGAGTTACTTTCTGCTACTTATATAAAGAATTCTCAAGCATGTTTGCATTTATCAAAGATAAAACCATGGTTTCGTATGTCCCCAAAATGTTGTTGTTATCTGATGAGCACAAAGACAACGAAACTGGAGGAGAGAATGAAAATTATAAACCCCACATTATTTGACATTATAATAAGATTACAGATGCCGTTGACACAGGCGATAAATTGGCGAAGGAGTACAAGACCCATCGGAAAACAAACCGCTGGCCAATGGCAATGTTTTACCATCTTCTTGATATTGGTGGTGTCAACTCCTACAAACTCTGGATGACCAAATACCCAGACTGGAAAAAAGGCAACCTTGATAATTAAAGATTGTTTTTATTAGATCTAGAAAAAGAGTTGAGAAAGAACAATATATTACGTTACAATCGCAAATCAAAAAAAAATACGCAAGCTTATACTGCCAGAACTGCTTACAAGAGAAACCGAAAATCCTGGTCCTGCTACGGCTCATATTGGTAGATGCCACCTTTCAGATAGAAAAAAAGTCGAAATCAGTGCTTCAAATGCAATAATAATGTATGAAAAATGCATTCGAAAGTTCACTATGTTTATAATAAATGCCAGTAATTACGTTTTTTAAAATTAGTACAATGTATTACTTTATATGTAAAAAAAACCGCTGCCCAAGGAATCACTACTTCCACATCCGGATTTTCTATCCAAGTCACACAACGAAAAAATGTTGTATCTGGAAATAATTGTTTATGGAACTTTAATAATATAATATTTGAAATCCTCTACCCCAAAAACCCATAAAACGATACCCCACATCGGTAGTGGGGTGGGGGTGGTGATAGGGGGTGGTAGTGGGGGGTGGATGAAGTAAAAAAATATTTTGAAGTTTCTGGTTCCTGTACATACACTAAATCACAATTTTTTTTCATCCCCTTTAATGGGTGGTAATGGGGGTGGCTAATGCCAAAATTTTTTTTGAGACCTTAGCTTCTCTTGTATATACTAAATACCAATTTCGTGGACTCTTACCTGCTTGATTTACCCATTTACCCCAAATTTACCCCAATTTACACCCCAACCCTTCGACGGAACAAGATGAAAATATAATCTAGTTCTAGATCTCGTTAAAATACATATGTGTACCAAATTTCAAGCCAATATCTTAAACGGTTCCAGAGTAAACGTGCGCACAAAAAAAAGTTACAGACAGACAGACAGACCGACAGAATTTTTTTTTTCCCTCAAACTTAAAATCTCGACGTTTCATGACATTTTAAGCCTATTTGGACAATAAAAATTTTTAAAAATTTTTTTGTCGTTACTATACTTCCACTGGACGTGGAAGTAATAACACTAAAATACATTAAGAGGACAATCTGCAGTAAGACAAAACATATTTTCATTGATATATATGAAAAGGGTATATACGGGTGGGCGTGCACCTTTGACCAATGAAATATGCCGACCAAGTAAAAAGGCGGAGAATAACATATTGTGTAATATATAAGAGAAATAGTTCAAATATATTTCTGTCGTACAGAGTCGAATTTCGCGTTGGGTGCACAAGAATTTTTATTTAAAATAATTTGAGTAGGAAAACTGAATGCGTAGTGATTCCTTAGGCAGTGGTTTTTAATTAAAAGAAAAAACTATCTGTAGGTACATAATGTATATTTACAGTGTACAGGGTGTCCTAGTTAACGTGTTATGTCCGATTTTCTCGGTAGTTTTTGAGATAAGTATTTTTTTTTTCGGGGAATCTATGCCGCTAAGAAACATATAATTGAACATCAAAGAAGAATTGATCGGATTATTTATGTTCTTAATTGACTATTAAAGCATTAAAGGAAAGTAAAAAAAGGCATGTAAATTTTAAATATCACTTCCGGTTTACATGGCAATGGCGTTCTTTTTCTTGAAAATAGAATATTGATTACTTCCACATCCAGTGGTAGTATAGTAACAAAAAATTTTTGAATGTTTTTATTGTTCAAATAGGCTTAGACTGTCATGAAAGGTCGACATTTTAAGTTTGAGCAAAAAAAAAATTCTGCCTGTCTGTCTAACTTTTTTGTGCGCACGATTACTCTGGAACCGTTTAAGATATTGACTTGAAATTTGGTACACTTATGTACTTTAACGGGATCTGGAACTAGATTATATTTTCATCTTATTCCATCGAAGGGTTGGGTTGTAAATTGGGGTAAATGGGGAGGTAAACAGGTAAATCAAGCAGGTAAGAGTCCGTAAAATTGGTATTTAGTATATATAAGAGAAGCTAGGGTCTCGAAAAAATTTTTGACATTAGCTACCCCCATTACCACCCCTACCCCACTTTTTAAGGGGACGAAAAAAAAGTGTGATTTAGTGTATGTACAAGAACCAAAAACCTCAAAATATTTTTTTACCATAGGCCAAGAATTTTTATTGAAAAATTACCAAAAATCCTCGTTATGTTGGGGCGATGCCTATTACGAATAACTGGCAAAATAAGGATACATATATTACTTCAACATCCAGTGGAAGTATAGTAACGACAAAAAAATTTTTTTAAAATTTTTATTGTTCAAATAGGCTTAGAATGTCATGAAACGTCGAGATTTTAAGTTTGAGCAAAAAAAATTCTGTCTGTCTGTCGGTCTAACTTTTTTTTTGTGCGCATGTTTACTCTGGAACCGTTTGAGATACTCACTTGAAATTTAGTACACTTATGTACTTTAACGAGATCTAGAACTAGATTATATTTTCATCTTGTTCCGTCGAAGAGTTGGGGGTAAATTGGGGTAAATTTGGGGTAAATAGGTAAATCAAGCAGGTAAGAGTTCATAAAATTGGTATTTACTATATACAAGAGAAGCTAAGGTCTCAAAAAAAATTTTGGCATTAGCCCCCACCCCATTATTAAAGGGGATGAAAAAAAATTTAATTTAGTGTGTGTACAAGAACTAGAAACCTCAAAATATTTTTTTACCTTATCCACCCCCATTACCACCCTCTATCACCACCCTCACCCCATTACCGATGTGGGGTATCGTTTTATGGGTTTTTGAGGTAGAGAATTTCAAATATTATATTATTAAACAATTATTTCCACATACAACATTTTTTCGTTGTGAGTGACTTGGATAGAAAATCTGGATGTGGAAGTTGGGCAGCGGTTTTTTTTATTGTTAAATTAGTGTACAATATCGATAATTCTATCATTCCCAATTGAAATTAAAATTTTGTGGACATGCCTATTGAAAGTCGCATTTCGGAGATATGAACTTTACTTTGCTTTTTTTTAAAGGAACACTCCATATATGTACCATTTGAAACGCCATAAAAAAAGCTTTGTATTTATAATATAATACATGGTACTTATCTTAAACAAATTTTGTCTAATTTACTATAAATTTACAATTTATCAAATTAGCCATGGAAAACAAAAGTATGTAAATTAAAATAAACAATATGTTAGTTCTGTCTAATTTCACTTTATTTTAAATAAAATGGAGAATTTCAATAATTGATAAAGTGTGTTTCACTTGAAATGGTAACACCCCAATAACTTTATTTTTTTTCCGATTTGAATCGCATTTTACTTAAGTATAGAACAAACTAGTATCTACTTATGATCAGAAAAACATTCGCCTCCTACGGTACCAAAGCCACCTGCGGTACCAAAATATGTGGAGAAAATCGGAAAATCATATTAGGCATTTTTTTATCGGAAAATTTTGTTAATAAAACTTGTTAAGAATTGTCCAAAATGGCCAAAATTTAATCAAAATTAAAAAATGAAAAACTTGAAATTTAAAAAATTTTGAAAATAATTAGGTATTTAAAAAAAAACTGTTTTACAACTACCTGCAGCTTGGGTTTAATTTCAAACAAAATTGTCATAGTACAGTTTTCTAAACGAAAAAACCCATTCAAATGATATTTTCGGACTTGGACATTATTTTAATAAAAATTTATATATTTTTTTTGATTAAATTTTGGACTTAAGGTTTCTGAACAATTCTTTCATTAACAAAATTTTCCAATAAAAATATGCCTAATATGATTTTTTGATTTTATCCGCATATTTTGGTACCGCAGGTGGCTTTGCATTTGTAGGACGTGAATTTTTTTCTGGTAATAAGTAGATCCTAATTTGTTCCATAAGTAAAATTAGATTCAAATCGGAAAAAAAATTTAAAAAGTGAACAGACTGGGTCATATATCATTGAAAAGATTTTTCTATGGCCTTTCAAATAGTGTAAAAATATATGGGGGTGTTCTATTTAAAAAAACCGCTGCCCAAGGAATCATTACTTCCGCATCCAGATTTTCGATCCAACTCATTCACAACGAAAAAATTTAGTAATGGGGTGGGGGTGGCTAATGCCAAACATTTTTTGAGACCTTAGCTTCTCTTGTATATACTAAATACCAATTTTCTGGACTATTAGCTGCTTGATTTAGCTGGTTACCCCAAATTTACCCCAATTTACCCCCCAACCCTCTGACGGAACAAAATGAAAATATAATCTAGTTCCAGATCTCGTTAAAGTACATTTGTGTACCAAATTTCAAGTCAATATCTTAAACGGTTACAGAGTAAACGTGCGCACAAAAAAGTTACAGACCGACAGACAGAAATTTTTTTTTCGCTCAAACTTAAAATCTCAACGTTTCATGACATTCTGAGCCTATTTAAACAATAAAAATTTAAAAAAATTTTTTTGTCGTTACTATACTTCCACTGGATGTGGAAGTAAAACCAAGGTAAAGCTCATATCTCCGAAATTCGACTTGTTTGAATTGTTTTGCTGAAATGATGTTTGGAAAATACATGTGATATCTCATAACTTTTATTTTTGAACGTATTTACGTAACTCCAAAAATAAAGAAGTTAAATGAGGTTTTAACGTTTGCACAACCACCCTGTACTGTTGACTATAATAAGGAACTTTAGTCTAGTTATTATAAAAAACACGTTCTCAAATAAATTAAACATGTTCTGATAGAACATATTAATAATAATAATTTTTTGTTTTTATGTCTTTGGTGTTTTTCAAAAAAATTGCCGCGCTTGGATTTTACCCTATAGCCCCCCCCCCCTAAATCCGCCACTGACTGCGCTCCGTCAGAAACCCTAAAATACCTATAAGCATGTTTGGAGCATATTTAATGTCCGATATATCAAAAAATATTACAGCTAGATCCTTATATGTTTGAAATCAGGGATAAAGGATCTAAAAGAATATGTAAAAATATACAGGGTTTTTCATTTAAAAAGCAACCTTCATTGTTATATCACGTGACATATCCAAGCAATTGTTTTTTAATTGCATTTAAAAAAATATGTATACAACCTTACAACTCTTATACGAAACTTTTTTTTGTCTCCAATAATAACATAAATAAAGGGGGTCAAAATATAGTTATAATTCGTCCGCTGTCTTGGATTCCTAAATTTTTACCAAAAATTCGTAACCCGCATCCCGAAAATCCCCAGATATCGATTTTCATTCGAATAGGATCACAGATGACAAAATTCATCCGCCATCTTGGTTTTCTAAATTTTGACCGAAAATTCGTAACCCGCATCCCCGAAAACCCCCAGACATCGATTTTCAGCCAAATAGGACCATAGATGACGAAATTCGTCCGCCATCTTGGAGTCCTAAATTTTGATAAAAAATTCGTAACCCGCATCCCCGAAAACCCCCAGACATCGATTTTCAGCCAAATAGGACCATAGATGACGAAATTCGTCCGCCATCTTGGAGTCCTAAATTTTGATAAAAAATTCGTAACCCGCATCCCCGAAAACCCCCAGATATCGATTTTCAGCCAAATAGGACCATAGATGACGAAATTCGTCCGCCATCTTGGAGTCCTAAATTTTGATCAAAAATTCGTAACCCGCATCCCCGAAAACCCCCAGATATCGATTTTCAGCCAAATAGGACCATAGATGACGAAATTCGTCCGCCATCTTGGAGTCCTAAATTTTGATCAAAAATTCGTAACCCGCATCCCCGAAAACCCCCAGATATCGATTTTCAGTCGAATAGGACTATAGATCACGAAATTCGTCCGCCATCTTAGATTCCTAAATTTTGACCAAAAATTCGTAACCCGCATCCCCGAAAACCCTCCGATATCGATTTTTAGTCAAATAGGACCATAGATGACGAAATTCGTCCGCCATCTTGGAGTCCTAAATTTTGATCAAAAATTCATAACCCGCATCCCCGAAAACCCCCAGATATCGATTTTCAGTCGAATATGTCCATAGATGACGAAATTCGTCCGCCATCTTGAATTCCTAAATTTTGACCAAAAATTCGTAACCCGCATCCCCGAAAACCATCCGATATCGATTTTTTTTAGTCAAATAGGACCATAGATGACGAAATTCGTCCGCCATCTTGGAGTCCTAAATTTTGATCAAAAATTCATAACCCGCATCCCCGAAAACCCCCAGATATCGATTTTCAGTCGAATAGGTCCATAGATGACGAAATTCGTCCGCCATCTTGGATTCCTAAATTTTGACCAAAAATTCGTAAACCGCATCCCCGAAAACCCCCAGATATCGATTTTCAGTCGAATAGGATCGTAGATGACGAAATTCGTCCGTCATTTTGGATTCCTAAATATCTTAGCAGTATGAGATTCCTCGGAAAACCTACGTCAGATTGGATTTTGAACCATAAACTTATCTCAGAAACTACCGAGAAAACCCAGCATAGCGCGTTGACTGGGACACCCTGTACATTTTGCTTGGTAATAATTTCGAATAAATTGATTTCTGACCTAACTAAAAACCGCATTCAAATTTTCATAATAAAATTTGTAGGAGTGTTTATACAAAACCGGTCCTCTCTATTTGGCACCTTTTATTTATGTATTAACATTTTCAAGAATTTCATCTATTAAGTAATTCCTGTAAGATAAAATAATTTATAAATAAATTTAAGATATTACCAGAACTCCTAAATGCTTCCCTGGCAAGCATTCATTCGCGTCAGGTCTCCATGACAACAAGTTCCTCCCTAAAGTCTGAGAGCGTGTAAAGCTATGCGAATGCCGAGGCGAGTGCCATCTATTGACGGCAAAATTGGAAACTATTTATTGAATCTATGTTTGAAAATTAAGAGGTTATATTTTATCCACGTAATTAATTATGGACTATCTAGGTCGTCACGATTTCGTTTTTTGTAAATTCCAATTTTTCGACGTCCATTTTTTCGTTGATCACGTGTTTTTGACTAAAACAAAAAAATAAAAACGTGACGAACTAGAATATATATTTTAATACATACGTACAAAATTTGAAGTTTCTATCTTCAAAAATAAGCCGAATAATTCGTTTCTTCATTTCACTGACCGCAGATTATACTCTTAAAACTCCAGTTTTTTACTCAATTTACTTTTTAAATGCATTTAGTTGTCAATTTGAACAAGACTAACTGAAGAAACTTCAATAAATCTACCTAAATTTCACGTATATTTCTAATAATGCAAATTAAAACAAAAAAATTGACTTAATAATAGTTGTCCGGTTTATTATGGAGGATAACGCATGATTTTTATCACCACAAAAATAGTTCTTATGGGGTTACTTAAACAAAATAAAATATTGCCAGGTTGCTTTTTATCAATTAGTATTCATTTTATTATGAGAATTCCTTTTATTTATTGTTTGCTAAAAATATGATAATTGAACCAATAAAAAGGATATTCAATTTTTTATTATAGTTGGATTTAAATCTAAAATTAGATATTCATGCCATGATATCACGATATAAAAAAATGTTTACCCACATATTGTCTATGAATATTTCTTTGTGAATAAATTCTTGTTTTTTTTTTAGAACAGTGGCTAGATACCTAAAAAATGTAAGAAACTATCTGGTTAATAAATATGCCAATAATGTCGAGAATACTCAAATATTAAAGTATGCTGTTGCTAAACCTATATATAGGTGGCGATCGTAATCAGATGGCACCTCCATTCTTTTTCATTTAAAATAAGAAATGGCAATAACCGCACGACTATATAAATGTTTTTTAAAATACTAAATCCTTTCAAATAATCAATTCGGATTCAGACCAAACAAATGTACCCATGATGTAATTGCGGCCTTGACAATAACAATCTATAGTGATGTAAATAAAGGCGATTGACACTGTTAACCATGTAAAGCTTCTGGAAAACTAGAAATACACGGGGGCACAAGAGTGTCCCTATAACTTAAAAACTTAAAGAACCTAAAAAATCTATCAATGTGTTGAAACAAATGAAGAAAAGAGCATGGAATCCACAGTAATATGTGGCGTATGACAAGATACAGTTCTTGGCCCGGTACTTTTCATAATCTATGTAAACGATCTGTTTATAAATGCTGCCACTGATGATGTGACTATTTTTGCGTATGCTGATGATACAGCTATTCACCTTAGCGGTGATTTTTAGGAGGATGTTCGATCAAAATCTGAGCATGTATTACAACTTGTGGGAATATGCTTGAATAGTGGTTTGCTAAAACTAAATACACCGAAATTAAAATTCATACATTTTTCAACTCGTGACTAAGTCAATTTAAATAAATTTACATTAGGATGTACACAGGCAAATTGTGTATAATTGTGCTTCCTATATAAAACAAACTGATATCATAAAATATCTTGACGTAATCATTGATCAGTCTCTTAAACAGCATGAACATCAACTGTTTAACTAAACGATTAAAATAATGCATGTTTATATTTAAAAGTTTAAAGGGTATTCTTAATACTAAACCTTATTATAGAATATTCTAAGTTATAGTGTGTAGTAAATTAAGCATTTTGTTTTATTTCTGTGCATATTGCACTTTGTCCCGAACAAACTTTTCTATAGGTTTCTGTGACTAAATTGTCTATTACTGTACAAGTTCGTATACTTTTCAGCACAATAACCCCATTCTATTCTATTCTATTCTATTCTATACATAAAAAGCACTATGACTACAACAACTTCTAGGATAAAGCACTAGAATATACAAAGTATGTTAAATAATGTGATACAAGTAATTTTTAATTTCTCTTAACTTGCAATACTAAGATAAACCTAATTATTATCTGTTAATTTATTAAACTGTTCTTTACAACCTAATCTAAATTTTATCCGGAAATAATTAAGCTTTTCGTTGAGAAGAAAATGCATTAGTATACATATATCTTATATACGTATATCTTGTCTTCCACTATAGCAGTATCGAGAAAATTTGAGGATTTTCCTGATTTACCTAAATTTTCCATATTCTAATTTGATGTTTGCGAATAATTTGTTTAAAGTCGTGTTGAAATTTATTTTATTTTAGTTAGATTCTAGAGTGCTTATAATAAATAATCACTTCTAATTTCTAAGGACAATTTAATAAATTTTACACATATTGGTCTGAGATCAGAGTGGATTGATATTTTCCTTTCCCATTACTTTGCATTTCAGGAAAACGATTTTATAAAATATGTTAATTCAATTCATAAGGGGATGTTTCATGCTTTACTAAAAGAAATATGAAGGAAATACCTTGGGGATAGGGCAAATAATAATTGATATTTGAGATGCGCACCTCAATTTTTCATTAACAAGGTAGGAAAATCCATAATTTACACCGAGATTTACACTATGTGGGGTTGTTTTAGACTTTAACGTTAAAAATGCCAACCAACCTTTCAAAAATATTTCATAAAATAAAGAGATAGAAGATACAACATAAAATAACAGAAAAACATAACTATGAGAATAAAACCAGACCTAATATGGCATGAAAGCTCAAGTGCATAACACTCTGGTAAATAGGAGCGCTCTGCCATAATGCTATTGTTAAAAGGCCAAATTTTGAAGTCACGTTGACCACAACTTTATTTTTTGAAACTCCTTCAAAACCTTCTAATTCTCGTATTTCACTGTTACATCTTAATTATGCAAATTTTTATAATGATAATACTATTTGGTATCGTGGGTAGAAGCCACATAATTAATCATTGCACAAAACCTGTCGGAAAGTATTCAAACGAGTGGCCAGCTAGATCTCCTGATCTAAATAACCTTTATTCTTTTTGTCTAGTATTTCGGGGTTAATTCTATAATGATAGGCCCAACAATATTAAAGATTTAATAACAGAATTTGGCGGAATATTCGACTGATCGAACGACATCATTAGCAGGAATTTAAATTGCTAAAGAGAACACGAACACTCCGATGAATACTTAATTTAGTTCCTTATGCTTAATATTGTTATTAATTTAATAATTTTGTTAAAATAGATCTCAAATTTCTCCAAAAATCAGTTGCGACTGCATAAAAGTCTATAATTCACTAATAATAACACACCTTTGATCAATCAGGAACTAGCAATTTTCATAATCAACGAGCGGGACAATTTTTTCCAAGGGAGAGTTCATGTTTTCGTTTGATGTTTAAAACGGCGAAGTTTTACTGTTGAACCTCCGATTAAAGAACTTATATCTAGATACAAACAGGCTATCTTTTCACTATATACCTTGTTTGTTCCTGACATAGTCACATTATATGTCCATTAAAAAGAATAGATGAACATCACATCCCATAGGCAACAGTGGCGTTGTGTGTGTAGAAAATGTGTAGAATGGTAAATATTTTCATTTAAATGAATTATTGCAATTCCTGCATTACCGGTTTTTTATACAACGTGATGTAGGCATACGATATTACAGTAAGATAATACAGTGAGATAAATATGTATTGAAAGGATATTAAAATTTATTGCTATTCACTTAGAAAACTGTAAACTGAACTTCATCATGTTACGACTATGGAACGATCGATTTTCTTCTTTTCTAAACTGCTTTCTGCAAACGGCACAGCACAACACCATTTTGCACTAAATATATTGTCACTAAACTGTGTAAATATGAATAGAGAATATTATTTAGGTAGTAAGCAAATCACAACTTAAAATAAACAGACTTCTTCACCATATTTTGATCGAAAAACACGAAAAACACGAAAACACGTATTAACATTAATGACGGACACTGTCAAAAGTGTCAAACTGAGATTATGATGCCCGAATCGGCCGCGAATAGATCGACTAGCCAATTAAGAACTTATAGAAAGAAGTGCCTTAGATTGTAACTATCTCAGCAACATACAAATCAGTACAATTATGTATCTAGATATAAGTTCTTTAATCGGAGTGTTGAACTAATTTTATTTTTTCACTTTTAAGCGATTAAAACAGTTGAAATAGTCGTGGATATAGAATAGTGTTCTGCTTGCGTATAATGGCTATTACACGCTCTACATATAGAATTAGTAGGTATTTCGTAATCTTCCTATGCGCACTCGAAACTGTACTAAAACCACATACAGAATGAAGCTATAGCCATAATTATACCCTCGCTGAAAAATATACTATTATGACGAAACAAAGAATAAAACGATTAAGATGTCTTAAAATTTACCATTTAATCATATTTTTGAGATGCGTGACATTTCTACAAGAGTTTGTTACAGACAATTTTATGGAAATATTTGCGAACCCACCAGCTGTACATAAGCATCATTCCCGTTGACTGCATGCATTAATGCAGCAGACGGAAAAATCAAAACACAAGTGAGTCAGCTGCAGTGCATTCTAATTTTAGACGACCCTTTCGTAGTTGCAGTTAAAACCGTCTCTACATTGTCTGTTGAGTACGGACTACACTGCTCGTCATGGAAACAGCATTACATAGAAAATTTAATTAACAATAATCAGTCTACATAGTTTAAATATGATCAGTATTCGATTA
Source organism: Rutpela maculata (assembly GCA_936432065.2). NCBI lineage: Eukaryota > Metazoa > Arthropoda > Insecta > Coleoptera > Cerambycidae > Rutpela > Rutpela maculata. The sequence goes on along the minus strand of OW386287.2, from coordinate 33,876,952 downwards.
ATATTTCACGAAGAAAGGATAGAAAGACACACTGAAGTGCGCTGAACACAAATTTAGTGAGCGCGGTGATGAATATCAACTAAGTTTGTTGAGCCCACGATGGGCGCTAAAGAATTTTCCGTCGACGCACAGTGGCACGAATGGTAATTTTTTCGTTCAAAATTATCTAGAGCACTTGTTTCGCAACCGATTGGGACATATTTTTTTTAAATACTCGTTATTAAATTTCCAAAAAACGTAAGAGAACCGATTTTCGAATTATGCTAACTAAAATTATTGAGCTTAGGCAAAATGGTCAGTTTTAATTTAAGTCTTAATGAAACTTCCAAAAAAAATTTTGTCTCATCTAATTTATATAAATCTTGTTACTCGGGGGTTTTTGATGTCGCCTATTACGAATCTGATATCCAAATTGTCATAAACCAACCTGCAAGATGGCGGAATCAATGGTGGCTATAAAACGCTAAAAAATGATAAAAAATGAAATACTTTTGTTAAAGTTTACGCCGTGATGTTTTGAATATTTCTGATAAGAACTTAAGTTAAAATAGACTAAATTTTAAGTTCCAGGAAAAAATTCAAGATGGTGGATCCAATATGGCGACAATAAGACGACAAAACTAACTTAAAAATAAATTAAATGCATTAAACTAAATAGGCTATTCCTAAGGAATGATTAAAAAATTTAAAAAGGAACAAATTTTTTGAAATTTTCAAATATATCCAGTATGGCTGCCATACACTAATTATCAATCATAAATATGTGATTCAGTCCTCCATTAATTTTGAACATAACCTTAAGTAGGTCATATTAATATTTCTTTTTTTTATCTGCTGATAATATAATAAATAACTAACATCAAGAACTTTAAAACAAGAATATTAAACCTAACATAACCTAAGCCTAATAGAACCTTAAACCAAGAACCCTATACCTAACATAACCTAAGGCAAGAGTTTTACACCATGAACTTTAAACCTAACTTAGTGCAAAAATTTTTCGTCATTATTTAAATCTTAAATTTCTCAATTTAATTTGTGTTGTTTAAATAACACTAATACTCCAATAGGGAACTTGCCCAAAAAATAAAATTAATTTAAAATACTCAAAATCGTAAACGAACATCATTAAAACCCCATAGACAATAAATTAAAAAAAAAATCTCTTATATTTATAAGCGATTAAAATCTGCCCGATTTTACCCACTCCTGAAACGTGACGTCAGATCGAGAAGGACGGATAACGGCGTCAAGCAACACCGATTCTGCATTGGCTTTGATAATTCCGCATGCGCATGCGCATTTTTCAGAACAACCAGCAGTGAACACAACCTAACCTAAAATTTAAACGTGTTCGTTGGAAAAACATCTGCAACATTCTGAAATGTCCCAAAATGCTACTTTTGATTCGTTCATGCCGAGCCGAATTTTCGAATTTCGCCGTGCAATTTACGATCAGGTTTATCTGGAAGACTTCCTCTTTACGTCGCGACATCGTATGGCCGTCTCAATGGTGTTTTTCGAAAAATATGAACGTGTCAAGATTGCATGTTTCTGCAATTTTTTCGGCTCCGAAATGTAAGCTGTTTTTTATTTTTTCTCTAACATGAAAAATAAAAGACTTATGACCGAATATGCGGACGTCTCAAAGCCAACCGCCGCCCAGTTTATTAATTAGGGTGAAGACGTACCGCTCGGCTAAAGTTCGCCAACTGTGGGATACCAAGTGAGACTAGCCCTCTAGATCTGACGTCACAGTGCTTTTCGTGAGAAGTGGCGAGGATCTCAACTTTAATTATTTATTGCAAAGTAAATACTGCGATTTAAGAGCTGATATTCGGTGTGGCGTGTTTTTATACATAAACACACACTTTAATCAAATTTAAAAAATGGGCAAGTTCCCCATTGAGTTGATAATTTTTTTAATTGTTGATTATCCTTTAAATAATATTAGCAGATAAAAAAAGAAATATCAATATAACCTACTTAAGGTTATGTTCAAAATTAATGGAAGACTGAATCGCATATTTATGATTAATATAATTAATGTATGACAGCCATATTGGATATATTTGAAAATTTCAGAAAATTTGTTCTTTTTTAAATTTTAAATAATTCTTAGGAATAGCCTATTTAGTTTAATGCATTTAATTTAATTTTAACTTAGTTTTATCGTCTTATTGCCGCCATATTGGATCCACCATCTTGAATTTCTTCCTGGAACTTCAAATTTAGTCCATTTTAACTTAAAAGTACTTATCAGAAATATTCAAAACTTCTCGGCATAAACTTTAACAAAAATATTTCATTATTCATAATTTTTTAGCATTTTATAGCCGCCAATGATTCGGGCATTTTGCAGGTTGATTTATGACAATTTGGATATTAGATTCGTAATCAGCAACTTCAAAAACCCCCGAGTAACAAGATGTTATGTAAGCTGGATAAGAAGAAGGTTTTTTTTGTAAGTTTTATTAAGATTTAAATAAAAAATGACCATTTTGGCTAAGCTCAAGAGTTTTGGTTAGCATAATTCAAAAATCGGCTCTCTTACGTTTTTTGGAAATTTAATAACGAGTATCCTAAAAAAAAATTATCCCAGTCGGTTGCGAAACAAGTCTAGATAATTTTGAACGAAAAAATTACGGTTCGTGCCACTGTGCGACGTGGGGAAAAGTTAGATTTCAAGACGTGTAGCACGGGAAGCAGGTCCACTCTAGTCTTCCTAGGAAAAGACATTATTATACAAGAATACATTTACAAGATTCTGAACCGGTTAAGTTATTGTATCTTCATGGTTGAAAAACTCTTTTTACCGGCTGACGGTAACGACTAGGTCAGTTGTCTTCAGCACTTACAACAAAAGGTTCAGGTAACTTGGGATACAATATCTCAAGAATACATGGAACTAATTATAATCACACTTCGCAGAGTTGAAGAATGTTTAAGATTTCGGAGAGCACCAACTCGATCTCGCTATCATTTTCGAAGTAGATAATGCCAATCATAATTTGTTTCACTTACAATTATTAATTTATTTAATCACCATAACCTAAAATGGTATTTTTCTGACAGGATATACATTGTTAAAATAATGTCATTATTTATAAATACACTATTACGTTACCAGTAAAATAATGCTACTCATTATTATACTATACTGAATCCATAAATAGAAGATATTAATAAATGCACGTGATCAGCATCAGCAACGAATCCTTTTGGTGTTTGAATTTGGAGGAAGTGTAATTAAAAAAAAAAATCAAAGGCTTGTCAAATCAACATTGCTCTGTTACATGTACCACTTGATACTCTTGACAGTTCAGTTCATCACTATCCTTCGTTTATGGAGTTAGTATAGTACAATTATGTAAGTACGTCACTATGTCAGCGGCTATATTAATTTGATACACAATTATTGTTTGACACTTTTGTATGGCATTTATATCCAACATCCAATTGATGAGGCAAAATTTTTCAAAAAATGTATTTTATAAGGTAGTTTAAAACGCTTCAAGAAAAAATAGTATATACGACTGGAGGGATATGCTTTTAAATATTGTTTTTTTAATTTAATAGTGATATAAAAATTGTAACCGGTGCTTTTTTAACAGTGCGCTTTATATACAAAACGTCAAAAAAAAACAAAAAGTACCGGTACAAATCTCTAGAGTAGATATAGGTGGTATATGAAGAAATAAGCGAAATTTCCTTAATGACATATTATTTTCCCCTGTGTGAACACTTTTCAAGACAATGAGGGTTAAGTTTAATCTTTTGACACTTATTAATAATAATGATGAAAGTAATAATGGGGACACAACCCTTGTAAAGGAGACTTCTGCAATAAATACAAAGTTAGACGCATATGGAAGTCGCAACTCTCCAGTAGGAACAAATATACTGGAGGAAACCACTTTATTGGACAATGACCGTGAAAGCCTGCACTCTACTATTGTTATAACTATTCATATCTTAAAATTATTGAAAAATACAACGTATTTTGTTATAAAAGCTTTATTTTTTTAATAGAAAACATAAAATAACTAAACATCACTGTGCCTTACCAACCTTCATACTTTTCTCTATTTTTATTTGATCTTGCTTTAAAATTTCTTTAGCAATAACTACTCTGGTTTTCTGTTCTTCAGTTTTAAGGTGAACATAATGATGATATACAGGTTATGTTATGATAAATCTTCTTAATTAAATAGAATGAAATTATCATTTAAGTTTTTTATGAGTGGGATGTGAGATAAATATTAGTGATGTCTCTGAATTTGCCTCTGAAACTCCTATATTACTTTTAGGATTGATTGTCGTAATGATGATTGATTGATAATAATTGGAAGATTTGGAAGAGCTGGATAGAATGACAAGACCACGCTCACGGAGTAGGATCCACCATCCATAAAGCGCAGTTGAAAGACACGAATGCAATGATGCAGGGGACTAATCAGCATTCAAAATATGTGTAGAACTCAAGTAAAAAAACATGTGATCCTTCTTCTTGAATTATGACAGGTTTCCATTAGAAAAAAACAGTAAATATGACAACAGGTACTCACCACTCAGCCTCAACGATCGGCAGAGACAAAACATGAAGACATCTTTGATGTAAAAAATAAATACCTATTATTTCTGCTTACATCATTGTTAAAAAATTATTATTTTGGGTATTCAGCAGATAACTTTCAAAGAAAACATTCGTTTTTTTCAGATACCATTGGTGCAAGGCTGACCAAAATAGAAGATCAACAAGAAATAGTGGTTGTTTTATTGTTTTTCATGCTGATTGTTAGATATACTAAGAAAGAAGTCGTCAAGTTTTTCGTAAGGGGGACACTTGTTGATCTTCTATTTTGGTCAGACTTGCACCAATGGTATATGAAAGAAACGAATGTTTTCTTTGAAAGTTATCTGCTGGATACCCAAAATAATAATTTTTTATCTTTTATGTACAATTAGAAGAAATTTCACATTTTTAAGAGCGACGCCATAAAACCTAATCGCACAAAAATTATGAGCAATGACACTTGTGAAAGTGACGCCCTGTATGAAATACAGTAAAACTATCTCTAAAATGTACCAATACCTAATTTTAATTCTATAACTATTTTAGTTTTGATTTTGTAATAAAAAATGTACTAAAAAAATTGAACTTGAATACTCAGTATTTCGAAAATCGTTCCTATGACGGCATATTCAGGCGCGTGCTGGGATCATTTTGAGCCCCGGGAAAATAATTTAGAAAGGGCCCCAGGCAGAAATCGGAATAAATTTTACCTCCAAAATGAAAATTGATGAGCGGGGGAGAATTCATGGAGAGCCCCTTTATCGAGGGTCCACCGGGAAACTCCCTGTATCGGTGGGCCAGCACGCGCCTGGGCATATTTTATGTTTATTAAGCAAATTTCGCTTATTTTTGTATATACTACCTACCCTAGCATTTTTTCAAACACTCTATAAAAATAACCCACTCGCGAAGAAACATATTTTTAGCCACAAAATATTATTATCAACGAATACAGATCGTGCATTTTCCATGTTACACAGTATAATCATGGGAATATTAAATATAAGGTAGATACACAAAATAAATTGCAAATTAATATACCAGTACACATAATAACAATAAATGTAAATATCATATTTACCTATAAATTGTTGGTAGCTGACTGGAATCCTCACTAATGTTATCATTGTTGTTGTTATTATCGTTGTTTCCGTAATTACATAAAGCAACTTGAGACATTATTTAAAATTTCTTAACAATAAGGAATTTACTAACTTATTAATTATATCACTGAATTTATTGGTGGTTAATGTAAATATATTGACGAATTATTGCGATAATTTTAATTATTTAATATTGTAAATAAGCAATCAGGCACTACTAGGTTGTTCCTTTCAATAAGGCATTGAAGCAATTTTCATAAAATCACTCAAATCTGGAAATAATTTAGGACATCATAAGTATATAGGGCGCTTCGGAGAGGTCTGCACAAGTTACTCATTTTATTCATTTACCGCGTACATCTACAGATTGTGATGCTTTACAGTTCCAGTAGAACATGGCTCATCGATGAATTTTCTTTTCGTTTCTTATATTGGTCTAGACAATTAAAAGACTCGAAAGCACACCAAGGAAATTTCACCTCACCAAAATTGGGTTATTACGTTTATTGATGTTTGTCCAAATAGTGAAATTATTTTTCTCTGTTTCACTAAAAATACTGAAAATATATTCTGGCTAGTAATATTGTTATTTATATTACTATATTAGTTGAAAATAAAATTTATAAATTAACATGAAACAAAGGTTCAGTCAGTACCTAGGATTACACACAAAATGGTTTTACAATTACCATATTTCAATACATTTAAAAAGAAATATTGTATATAACAGATTGTGGTAACAAGTAGGGACATACGCCGAATCCAGACGAATTTACGAGTAAGTAGACCAGTCATTCGATTTAGCTCGATGGGAATAGTATTTGTGAGTATTTTTAAAGCCTAGCAATAATTAGAAAAATATTGTTGAAATTTTGGGGATGGTGTTTTTTGATTTTTCACCGCTTATATAGAGAAAGCGGTAACAAATACGATAAAAATGGAACGGATCTCTTTTCTAGAGCATCGAACTTTCTATAAAAAAAAATCCACGAGAGCATACTTTTATCTGTTATAGTTTACGAGCTAAAGATATCCGCACGCAAGAGTAGGCCGACTGGACGAGAAAAAAAGTCCCTGAAAAATTTGAAAAAATCCACGCTTTTAAATCGCATATATGATTTTTTGGCGAAGATTGGATTGATTTTCGACATTTTCCAACCTTTGGCAATGCTAAATGTAAATTTTTTTAAATTATAATAATGACAAGAAAGCATCGAACGATAACAATGTCACCACTCCAGATTATTTTCGATGAAAACGCGGCTTTGACCGAACCACAAAAAATATTGAACTCACCAACAAGCGTCGCTTCTTTTCACAATTGGTACATAAACATGAAAACGAGAGAATATAAACAATTACTAATACACATGACGCCGATGTAACGATTATTGAAATTGCCATCAACAGAAATCATTAACATAAAGCAGTTGTCATCTTTGGACAGAGCGTCGATCTCCATATTCATATTATTCCTCATGCTTCAGCAGACAAATACATTCGATTTTCGAAAGAAGCTCAAAGTAACGTAAGAGAAAAGGTCTGCCTCGCGTTTACCGATTTTAGAAGCTTTGAAAATCTGCAAGGTGCAAGCTGCGTCATTTGCTCACTCATTCAGCGACTGCGGAACAATTTCTGTATTATTCGAAAAAAAAAAAAATCTTCAAATAATGGGCTTAATCAACAGGAGAAAGGATTTTGGGGACGTTGTTCATGTTATAAAATACAAATATCTTGTCTCCAGCAAATCCTTTTTGAGCTTCTCTATAATTTCAAAAATTCGACGAAGTTGCGGGCAGAAAATCATCTCTTCCATAACAGATGCAAAAACGCTTTTGCGTAAAAATACAGAAAGTACAACGAGATCTGAAAAAGCTGTTAATGCCGAGGAGTGTTTTCCATTCATCGTCATACATTTTTGGACAGTGCTCTAAATTCCAACACCAAACATTTTTAATCCTCCAGAAGGACATAAGATTTTGGGCAATGTACACCAAAGGTCAATTTTGGCTAACAAAAGTTTCAATCGTTCTAAAGAGCAGTTTTCACTCGTCGATGGGAGTTTTGGGTAAATTCACCGGATGATGACTTTTTTCAATTTTCAAAAGAATTTTTGTTGTTTAATCAAGATTTTGTAAAATGCAACAAAGTCTCGAAAATGAGGATTCAGACATCTCCATGACCGAGAATTGAAAGCAAGTCACATAAATCTTATTAGTTTATATATACCGTGAGTACGCTTTCAAAAGTTGTAAAATTCATATAACTCATACATTTCCTAAAACGTTCTGACGAATCATACAATCCCCTAATCGCTCGCAAATACAGCAACCTAAGGAATGGGGATAGAAGAAATCTACTAATTCTCTGATGTCAATATTCATCACCGAGTTACTGCTTCCAACATTCATTCTACATCATATTTCACGCAATTATAAAACGGGTGGGGGTATTGAATGTTTCATCCTACTCATGCAACATACAAGACCCCGGGTCTATGTTGAGTGTGATTTTTCGCTTGAAAAGAAATGAAGCGGCTTTCAGAAAAGTGGAAACTCTAGAGATAGATATGTTTTCCTACCCTTATCGTGAATATTTTCCCATTATATAAATTATTAATTGTTTATTTTAGTTTCCCTAATTTGTGTAGTCTAATATGCAGACTATCAGAAGAGAGTCATTAACAAAACCATGTTCATTGGACCTTCATGTCCTAATTTTGCACATCGAGTCTTTCCCTAGAAATGTGTGCAGATCTTTCCGAAACATTCTGTGTAAGTGTGTTCCAGGTGGAAAGTGGAAATATCATTGTGTTTTATTTAAAAAGAACTATTTATACTTTGTTATTGATTTTAAAGTATGCTCGTAACAGAGATGTAGTGCTTCTAAATAAATGAACTTTCATGAGATTTTTATTGCATTTCATTAATTCCAATTTGCTCATAGTTTTATTAACACATAATAAAAACTTGTATAATTAATACATGAATATTAAATAAGCACCAAAGCACGATATGATGCTAGAAGAAAAGGAGTGGTTTATTATTTATCAAGAAGAGAACCAGTGCCTCTTTCATGAACACGGATGAACTACATTCTAGGTTCCATCATATACTCGGCGATGTTGAGGAACAGAAAATAATGACGTATAATTAATTCGAAACACCTGAACTAGTAGTTCTGTTCTCTCCATTTTTTAATGTATTGTATCAATTATACAGCTGCTTTAACGTGTCAACGAGAAATTTTCATTATTTAGGTTTTGGTTAAAATATTGAGAGCTTTTTTAGCTCAAATTTTTCTTTAAGAGTAACATAGGTTGAAGTTTATATCAAAATATTCTATTCTTCATCGATTTGTACCAAATTGTGTGCTGTTACATAATAAACATGTTTTTCGAAGTTCTGAACTTCTGATCCTTTGAATTTTGAATCTTAATGCTTATAAAACAAAAATAAATGTAAATATCGCTTAATGATATACCTGCTGTTTTTCATCATAAGGGCCACGCCATCAAAATTCGCAATTATTCAAAGTTATCTTTATTATCATTATGATTCGTATACATATGATATAAAATCATTCTGCAGGTTTTGTTTAATAAAACAAAATGTTGTTTTATATACAATCCAAGCCTGGAACACACTTCATATTTATTTTAATTATTCCTGCAAGATTAAGAGGTTTAAACTGAAAGTTTTTATTTTTTCAAAATTTTGGACATCCACGTTAAAGAAAAAGTATATCTTTTTAATCAAATATATTTATTTAATTAGGTTTGAAAATAAATACTGGTCGACTTGAGATCTTTGTTATAAAAAAACTCGGATATTACTGCATTATTTGAAAGTGTATTTTCTGCAGTCAAGAGTGAATATTAGGTTTTCTTTTGTTCACCATCATCATCAATGGATAAACTTTACATGAATTATCAATATTTCGCCTTCCAACTACAACAGAGGTTCTCAATCGAATCGATTCCCGGTTATAATTTTCGTATCAGTATTTCCGCAAACTATTTTTAACCATTTGAATGAAGCTTTCAAATGTTCTTTTTCCAAACATTTCATAACAGCTCTCTGATTAATTGCCTACTTTGATATTATAACAGATGATGATATAGAACTCGCAGAAAACAGAGAAACAACAAATCTATTTTTAAAGTTGATTTTTCCAGAAATTTAAAAGTCAGCGAATCAAATTTAGAAAACGAATTCTTATATAACTGTCATATTTAATGCATTTTTATATATAAATTTTTCTTATTAGATGTACAAGGAGCAATCGGTAAATAAAAATAATTCCTAATTATATTATCAAACGGGTATTAGCAAAACACATACTAAACTACAGTCACAACAACGAAATAGATAAACACTCATTGAAATAGTTGTAGTTACTTTAATTTTTGAGATACTCATCATCAAAGATCGGAATTACCGATCAGATTCCAGTGATGATATTGTAAACACCTACTGAAACATTGGGAATGTTTCAGTAACTACAAAAACAGAAAGTCATATTAAGTGAATTTTATTTAATTATACAATGTTTTTTTTTTTGGCGAGGGGGGGAAACCCACACGGGCTGCCTATCCCAACTAGGAATAGGTGAGTGTCAGGCTCCAATTGACTAAAACCCCTCCTCTTAGGACTCGTCTGTATGGAATACTCCGAATTATACAATGTTAATGCGTAACTTAGTTTTGTCGGGAAATGCACTATATTAACTAAAAACGTAATGCATAATAGATTCTTTTAAATTGCAGTGTGTAGTTGTCTTCAGGTCTACTAAGCACTCAAAAAATGTCGGCACCTTTGACCATCGAACACGCCGTACTGCCGACCAAAGACGTCGACATTTCTTATATACTTAACAAGTATGTAGTCAACTTTACTGGCAATTTATAGTAGTCGAAGTCGCATTAGTAGATCGACGGGTGAGACGCAAGATGCAAAATCCTTTGTACGCGCCGGCTAATTCCTTTGTCGGCATACCCGGCGCTTTTGATATTGTGATGTGTTGCAACCCCAGAATGTAGGCAACACAGAATTCAATAATTAGTTCGGATGCCTGAATGTTTGCACCTACTAGAGAAAGAACCTACTAGAAGCTCTAGAGTGATGACATCTGGAACTATCTAGAGAATGGTGGCGTCATCACAGAAACATCGGGATCTGTCGTTTTAGGTATAAAAGGCCGCATTCTCGGCGAGAAGAAGAAGTTTTGAATTGACAAGTGAGGTTAAGACTCCAAAGTGAAAACAAAGCGATAAACATTGTTATTTTTAGTCAGTAAAGTGCATTTAAGTTAATAATAGTATTGTAAAGTATCCAGTCAATTATTTAATAAAGTGTGTTAGTGGTTATCTCTTGTTATAATTTTTGGAAACCACGGAATTTACAAGGGTGGTTTCCTAGGGGCGGAAACACGTCACAATATTTATATAAGGGGAAATATCTATTACGCCAACTATACATTACTGAAATCCAGCGGCCGGCCATAGCGTGGGGGGCAAAAACATAATATGACTTACACCTTACACGATCAAACAGTATCTCGTATAATCTGGATTGTTTAGGACATAGGTACTAAGAACGCGCGGTTAAAATGTCACATATTACAATACCGAGGGAAGCTACTGTAAATTCTTGGATTCGCGGCATTGACGGTTTACAATTTGATGGTAGACAATTGTATTGCACTAGATGTGAGGAAGAAATTTCGTAGTCATGCAAGAGTTGCAACACAAATATTAATAGATGTATTTCTTCAGAAAATCGTAGGTGGCTTTCTTACAATGTCATACAACGTAATTTTAATTTAGATTTAGTGGAATTTATGATATGATGTAACATACCGTGGTTGAAATTATACAATCCACTTTATAGACAATTTTTGGAAAAATGTATTAGTGGCAAATATAACAATATTAAGGGACCTTCGGAGTTTACACTAAGAAAGGATTATTTACGGAGTGCGAAATTAGACAGAAAATTTCTTCTGAGCTTAGTGGGAAGTATATCTGGCTTAGCGTGAACGAAACAATCAATGCTTCCATGACACCTGATCGCCGTTTTAGAAGCTACAAATTCTCGCACTATAGCGGAAGGAGTAAATTCAAGTCTACAAGAGTTTTGGAGTGACAAATATGCAGAAAGTAGGGACAAGTTCTTATATTTTTTACCGATGGAGTGAATTATATGAAAAGCTCTGAAGAATTTTGAAGGAAACATATACTTCATCTAACATATGTTTAGCACATGGATTTCATATGATTGCTGAAACTATTAGAGGGTGCTACCTTAATGTTGATAATTTGGTATAAAAGAGTTTTTCTTAGAGCACCAAGTCGTGTACGGTTAATTCACGAAAATCTACCAAATATTCCATTACTTCCAGAGCCCATTATAACACGATGGGGAACTTGACTAAAGGCAACATCATACTATAACTGTCATTTTGAAAATGTGAAATCCGTAATACAGCAGTTAAATCCAAATGACGCAGTTGCCATTTCACAGGCGCAACAGGCATTTATGGATTCAACTGTTCAAGAAAATCTGAAGACCATACACGGATGTTTCTCACAAATTCCTCTAGCTATATCGGACCTTCATTATTAGCCAACATCAGAATTTGCTGGAGTCGATGCAATAAACGTTGTGTTCGATCTTCGACAATATATTTTTCAAGTATAGTGAGGGTACAAACAAAATTCCAAAGTGTTTAAAAAAAATCCCCGATTTGTTACGATGATAAGTGTAATAGAACTTTTAAACGGCAAAGAAGTAGACTTTGCTACATTGGGCATGAATGTGGTGACCTTGCGCAAGTTTATATATTTTAACTATGGTCCAGTTACATTTTTCGACAACGAGCGGGTCCTTCTCGCAATATAAATGGATTTTCGCCTTTCGCTGAAGATCCAGTTCTCTTCGAGTGAGTGTTTATAATAAATTGACTTAATCAACTTTCGATAATACGGAATTCAATATAAAAATGATTCAAGGTAAGATATCGTTTCATAGACGCATGCAAATCTTTATGCGCTGACTTAAATCCAACCCTGCTTTTACGTCATACCCGATCGGTAATTCCGACCTCTGCTCATTATTCAGACACTTTAATATACCTCACCCCAGAAAAACTTCGATGTCATTTTTACCATCTTGCCAAACAAACTAAATGTGGAAAAAATGCAGTAGTTATGCTTCTGTAAGGTTCAGAGAAATTGGAATATAGGGTCAAACCAGAAGTTTAATAATGAACAACAATGTTTTGGGAAAATCTATCGTACCCAAGAAGGTATCTTGGGTACTTTAAATTGCAAGTGTTGCCAATTATACGTGCCTCAGTTACTTCAAGCGAGTCAACCCGTAATCATTATGGGCTATGTTGAGGGAAGATCCTACCCACAACGTCAGAAGATAGCTAGCGCTCGATAACATCGTCATTTGGTCAATTTATCCCTGCAAGTGAGATCGCGAACTGTTTTGCAGCTAAGAAATTTCTATTTTGCTGTCACTGGCAGACTTATACTTACACAAACAATACAAAATCGACTGCATGAAGCACAACTGATGTCAGGAAGCACAGCGACTTATTTAACTCGAGAACATTGAAGAGCTAGGGCACCACATGGATCAACGTTCGCTTTACCGACGAATACAGATTTTCTCTTTATTCCAATTGCTCTCATGCTCGAATTTATATACGCCTAAGGGAATGATATTTGACTTCAATGGTGAGAATAGTAAGGGCTTTTGGAGGTGAATTCGTGATAGTTTGAGATGGAATAAGTTTAAGCAGAAACACTGCCCGTACATTATTGATAATAGAATGCCACCTGCTAGACGATACATTCCCGATATTATCCAACCCATCGTCATCTCAGTTTTCAATCAGGAAAGTCTTAATTTCCTTCTACGGTAAGATGATGCAAGATTTCACACTGCCAGAGTTGATTTTCTCGTAAAATCTTGATGTAATGTAATGGCCAGCCAAAACTCCTCACCCTAATCCTGCCAAACACCTTTGAAGAATTCTGGGATAGAGATTACTAGTTCGAGAATCAGCAAACATCATCAAGCAAAGGCTATGCAACTTCAACAGGAATGGGACAATATTCCACAAGATTTGTTTGATCCGTTGGTTGAGTCAATCAACACATTTGCTGAATTCTGAGAGCCAGAAGGGTATGGATTTATTACTAATCTTGTTTCGATATGCTTTTTGGATTATGAGGTCTTATAATTGACGATTATTTTGTCTAATTTTTGCAGTGATTAACCAATAAAGTTTCTTTTTATTATATTTTTATCGTTATTTGAACGTTAAACACGTGAGGTTTAAGTGAATATATCAAAAATTAAAGAAATTTCAGCTCTCCGAATAAGTGATACCTATATCTTTATAACTAGTTCATTTGTCAATATAGTTTTGAATTTTTGTATATATTCTTTTACTAATTATATTAAAGAAAACTAATTGAAATTACTTCTTAAATCTCTTTAACCGAAATTGCAAACATTTCTTTTAAATGTGTAAAAAACAACGATATAATTCATATATCACTTTATGGTATGCTCGACATGATAAACACTGATCGTAGACAAAGTGGTAATATGTTGCATACATTTTCATGTATTATTCTTATGATACTGAAGTACGGTCGTCAAGTATTCAATGCCAGCATCACATAAAAGGTTCAAGTGATCTTGTGGAACCCTCCCGTTTATCTGAAGTTAATCAATACTCGAAAATATAAGCCGTAATTATTAAAACTTTGGACTAGTTTTATTTTCTTAAGAATAATAACGAGATATTTAACACCACATCATAGAATTATATTAAAAAAAATCCTTATCTAGACATAATAAGTAACTCAAAAGAACAATCATAATTTAAAAAACTTGTCGTCCTCAATTCACACATTTAATATTTAATATTTTTAGGAAAACAATCAAAATAAATATGAGAATGACATGTTTTAACATATACAGAGTGATCCAGAATATGTGGGCAAGAACGGGAGAACGTCATATGTTCATGTCACTTTTTCGATAAGATGCACCCTAGTGAGATATTCATCTTGAAGATAGGTTGGGAAAGCCAGTTTTTCAATAATAACTTTTTTCCTGCTTGGCTTCCTCGATCGCTTAATTTGATTCATTTAGATTTTTATGCGTGGAGACATCTCACAGCTTATTATTCAACTCCAATAAGGGTAGAGAGGAACTACTATACGAATAAATACGAAACATGCTGAGGTATGTTATATATTTTCTAGGACACTCTGTACAGTTGTAATAAATTTTATCTTTGTTTTAGTGCAATTGATAATCAAATTTATTATTTATTATAAGTATTGCAAAACATGTTTCTTTTTTATTTCCGGGATTTTCTGCCACTTGTATTCTATAACGCCCAAAGAACTAATATTATACAATGATACAGTATATTATTGGAAAATAACCTCTACGACTGTATCTTTAACTTCAAAATAACGGTTAAAATGTGTTTTTGGCAAATGATATAAATATGAATAAAAATATGTAAATAATATATTTTGCTGATATTTCAGAAATCGAATCAGTTTCATTTCTCAAACCTTTGTTAAAGAATCTTTTATATGCCAGTATCCCACAGACCTATTGGTATGGTACCAGAGGTAAAATATATGTAAAATTTGGAATAATTTCATATGTAATGATAATTTTTCTTTATGGGTTAATATTGTAGCAAAAGGTATCGTTTTCAGTTTGTATATGGTTCGGATACTTGCTCTTACCCTCAAGGGTAAGAGCAACTTTGTTTTGTATACGTTCGGATGCCACCACTTCTAGATCTTCGAAACCATTAACTCTACAGAAATTAGAAAAAAAGGAATTCATCCTTAATTTAGTAGCTTTCTTATTTGTCTGTAGCATGTTTTTGCTCAGCGTAATACCTTTCAAGTTATTTGACGAAAACCTCTTTTTCAAACTAAAATCCCAATTTTCTAGTCGTTATAACTTAAAGACTATCATTTTATATGAAAAATTGCATAAAATCTTTCCTTCTCAATATTTGATTCTCTTTCGAGTCCAATGTTTGTTATTTTTTTTAGTTTCCACCCCCTGAAAAGGGGTGGAATTCACCCCCTATAAATTAGCAAGCCCCCGCATAATATGGAAACTTTTCTTTGATGTATTTATTGTTAAGTTGCCAAAAATGAACGAAATCTAATATATTATATGACATTATTCCGAAGTTAAAACCTCTAGTTACTGCAGTATATTGACAGTTGAGAGTTTTGTTTTAAATAATGTTAAATTTGGTAAGAAAAAAAAGAAAGAGATACATTAAGAGAATGCAGTGCGTAAAGCAAAATTTGAATTTGCAAATATTTCATTAACTACGAACTGTGTGAATTTTTACACAGAGAACGTGGAACGTAATCGAATGTTAAAAGAAAATTTGGATAATAATTTAAACACGGTTTTTCTCTAAAATCTTCAAAAATATGAAAAATTAGTAAATATGCTTCATACCAAATGAAAAAGGAAGAAATTATATATAAAAAGGCTTGTTATTTCCTTATTTAGTAACGCACGAAATGGTAAATTGAAAAATTCGTCAGTACCTACTTGTCAAATGCTCTAAAAGTTTTTAATGTCATGACGAAAATATGGCAAGCAAAGGGCTTTTTAAAAAATCTTTTGTCTGCGACTGTTTTAAAAAATAAATAAGATTTAATATTTTCAAATCTCCGAATTTTTTTTAACAGAAAGTATCTCGTGCGTATTTTCTACATCTTGATAATTGGGGTCAAATGTTTCATTCAAACGAATTGAAATCAGGTGACTGAGGTGGTTAAGCCGCGGAGTTCCTTATTTTCTCATTATAGTCCAATCAATAGGTAAAAAAGTTGGGTTCGTAATCCAAAAAAGCGTAGGTAAGCCAATCTTCCTTTTTTAAAGTTTTCGGGAGTGCCTCCAGAATATTTTGTCAAGTTGGCGAGGTCGGCAATGGTTGGCGATAGTCGTTATCTTTTCGAAAAGTTCAAACGAAAATATCTTGCGAACCATTGACTTTACGACAAAGATGGCCATGACCTTTTTTTGTTCAACACTAAATTCTCTGCAGATCTCTTAATTTTCGTAGAACTAAACGTTTATGAGTTACAGCTCGTCAAAGTTCTTAAAAAGTAATCTTTGCGGATTATTTCGTAAACTGTTGATCGTACATTAGATGTCCAATATGAATATTGAAGAACACTAATTTCACTACAATTATTATTAAAGACACCATTTTGTAGAACTAATAGTAGTTTACGTCACAAATTACAAAAAATAGTTTTTTTTAAATATCTCGTTAACTATTGATCGGATATAAAAATGTGCAATTGCAAACTTGTAGAGAATTTAGTGCTCTACAAAATTGATAATAACACATATGAGTGTACGATGAATAGTTTAGAGGATATTTTGAAAAAAAAAAAAAAAAAATTTTTTGATGAAATGTATGTAGCCCGTAAACTATTAGTCCTACAAAATGGAGTATGTCCTTAATACTGTAAAGAATATTTAGCGCTTTATAAGATAGCTATTTGACATTTTAATGTACGATCAATAGTTTAGGAAATAATTAACAGAAACTATTATTTTACACGCTTTGACGCGCAGGGCTGCCGACAGCTTTACCGGGCCCCGGGGGCTGCATATTATTGAAGGCCCCTTCCAGGCCCCCCACATCAAATCATGGGCCCCGGTACCAAATTTACTGGCGGCTCCCCGCGCCTTTGATGAGCGTGAAATTTTTTGTTTTTTCAAAATCTCTGGCGGGCCCCCGCACTTAATAATTGATGAGCGGGGGGGGGGGGAGAAACTGGAAAAATTTTTTCGTCAAAATCTCTTGGCTACGGGCCCCTCAAGCCCGGACCCCTAAACCCAGTACCCAATAGCCCCCCTCATACGGGGGCCTGGCCCCTTCCCTCTTTCAAGGTTTTGTCGTTTTATTTTTCGCATTAAGTTTTAATTAATTTAATAACTACCACAGTATTATGATAATTATGAATATTGAGCAGCCAAAAGGCTAAAATTCACTAAAATTGAAATATTTATATAATTTTGTTTTTTTTTGAGAATCGCCAAATGTGCACAACTGAATGCCTAGCCTATATGACGTAATATAGCCGGAGCTCCTGCCTCCTGTGGATTCCCGGGCCCCGGGGATTTATCCATTCCCTGTCGCCCCCTATCGGCGGCCCTGTTGATGCGTTATAATTTGTAAACGGTTAGTTCTGCGAAAATGAGCTCATTAAGAAATTTACAGAGAATTTAGTTCAATAAAAGAGGCGCTTACCAGTCTTATCGTGACATCAACGGTTCCCGAGATATTTTCGTTTGAACTATTCGCAAGTATAGCGGCTAACACCAACCCCCGCCTACCCCGCTGGCCAGGCAAAACACTCAGGAGGTACCTTCTAACACTTTGAAGAAGAACAATTGAGTATGATAATAAAAACGGACGTTATTACCATTGAAAATAGTTCCAAAAAGTTTAGTTCAAATCGATAACTTGAATTAAAATCAACAATCAAAAAGATATCCAAGTGTATTCAAAAATGTATTAAAAAGAAGTAAGCACATTTCCATTTTGTTGGAAAAATTTGGTTATGACGGAAACTTTCAGTTTAAACCTTGTATAAAAATTGAAGTTGCTTAGTCTCCGCATACATTATTAAAAGAGGAGTTTTCGCAAATTGTTTGTTTCTGTTTTGATTACATATCATTATATAGACAGAAAAGTATCATAAATCAATAAGTAAATAATGGTGAAAAGGTGTAGAACTCATTTACTTTTGAAATTTATCGGCTCGAAGCAATATAATGCAAACAATCTGTTTACGTTTGTTCATTTGGGGTCACTTAAGATCGACATTTATTATTCCTTGTGTAGGGTAGCTTAGGAAACCTTGCAAATTATAAATTCATTTCCTTATTCCATTATAAAATTGATGAAATATTTTCTGTACATCAAACAAATTAGGTAAATGAGATGAAGTCAACGATTAAAATAAAAGTAATGTATTTCTTAGAAAGAGAAATATAACTCATGCTTACATATTTTTGGTAGTCGTCAACAACGGTAAATATAGAAAGTTTATCGTTATTTTGGAATATTCCAGTGTAGTGTCAAAAATGAATTTTTTGCAGGCAAATTCAAATTAATAAGAAAAATTTGTCTGACTATTTTCAGAAGTGAAAGAATTGTAATGGTTATAAGGAAAAATCTACATTTCATCGCGAAAATAAACCAACATGGAGTCTAACCAAGAGACTATACACAGTACCACCAACGATGGCATACGGAGTTGAAAACGCTGCAACTATATAAGTTAAAAAAAGAAATCTGAGAAGAACTGAAAGGGACGTCGTTCAGTTACTACAAAAACAATAAAACCAATGGAACAACAGAAAACGTCAACATCAATAGGAGGGATAACAATAACAAAAAATGGTAACGTGCACAATGTAGGACGCTGCCAGAAGTAGAAATGAAGAAAATAGAAGGCTCAGAAGAACAGCTCTAGAAGCGAAAACATAAAAAGAGGAGCATAAGCACTCCATCACGACACAAATACCTATACTTCACATCCTATATTCCTGTACCAAGCGTCATGTGACTCTCGCTGCTGGCAGCAAGCATGACCTTAATCCAACCCGGCACACAGTGGCGAAAAACCACACCGTGCCATCCATTTCAACGTTTAGCTCTAATTTTTGAGTGCAGGGAATATTTTTTTGTTCAAAATGTTCTTTTTTTAATTGCCTGCAAATCTTCAGCCCTAGTTTTTCCGAATTTTAATTCAAATTTGAGATTTTTCCAAAAAATCACTTTTTTAAAGCATTACTTAGTTTTAATCGTCATTTTTGAGTTCAGAAAATATATATTTTTTAAATTGTCGTTTTTTAATTACCTACAAGTCTGTTTGGCCAGATTTTTGTTTTTCCATATTTTTAGTTAAATGAACAATTTTAGAAACGCTTTTTTACGCATTAAAGTTAGACAAAGATATAATTGTTGACCAAGCACTTAGACATGTTCAGGTTAGGCAAATGTGAGGTAGTGAAGAAGTTGGAATACCTTGGAAAACTTGTGGACAATACTGACAACTGCGAAATAAGATTCGGCAAAGAATACAGATTTCAAGATCGGTATCTAGAGAAAAATTTGACGAGACATAAATGTCACAAAATGCACAAAGATAAAACCTGTTAACACCCTAGTTTTCTCTATCTTTCTCTACTCCTTTGAGGCATGAATCGTTAAAGAAGCAAACAGACAAGTTCTAAAATTCGGAAGCAAAGAATATCTCCAAACGAATGGAATATAGTTATACCTTGAACTTGAAAGATTAAAGAAGAGCAAAATTACCCTATTGTATATGCAAAGCGTATTTCAGAACTATTTGCATTCGAGTCAGACCCTAGGCAGAAAGGGAAAAACAAAACACTTAGTAGAATGAAAGTGGAGGACAAAATTTGATTAGCAAAATTTTTTATTGAAGTGAGTTGCAAAATCGAAGTTATATTTTGTTCAGAATGAGAATGGGAATCAAATTTAAAAAACATGAAGATCGGATCAGGCAGGCATTACGGAGATATATATCTTTGTTTTGCTTAACATATAATCCAGGATGGTGGACTCATATCCCTGACCCGGAGCATCCACTTCACAGTTTTGACATTCTGAAATGATACTTAACAATGTGAATAGGTCAAATTTTGGGTACATCCCAGAAGACTATTTTCGAACTAGGGGAATGGCTAAAATGAAATTTGACAATATTGGCGATGCAAAATACAGGTGTTTATTTTTTAACGCATTTTAAAAAACCACCGATGATCACGTTCGGGAGGGTAACTCAGCGTCTAGATTACATTTTGTAACAAAGCGTAACTAATCACTGTCTATCTCCTCTAGGTTCGAATGCCAGCTTCGGCAGGTAGCAATGCCGGAGGGTTTGGTTGTGTATCCTCGTTTTAACAATGTAATAGCTCTTTCCAAAGCTTTGAGGGTCATCTATGTGGAGTGTTTTAGATTTATTTCGTGATATCGATATATATGTGATATGAGTAATACCGTTTAATTTTGGAAAAAAAAATGTAATTGCTTTAATATGATTTCCTATTCAATCCTTCAATAATGTAAACAATACTAATTTGTATAAAAACTCCTCTTAAAATAACAGACAACAACTTGAAAATTAGTTGGCTACAAATATAAAATTCGGAATTATTATGCCAAGAAGTTAGGTGTGCTCACAGTAGAAAACAGAAAATTAAAAAAATATTTAACTGTAACTAATATAGGTACTTGTTAAATTGAGACATGTGATACATCGCTTAAGGCAGGAAAAATAGAGTTAATTTTATTATATTCTACCTTAGTTAGCAAATAAGAGTAGCTAAGATGGGACGCACTTAAAAGAAATAAGTTGGTTGATACTTGACAGCGACAAAAATTATAAGTTATTTTGAAATTAGTGTTTAAAATACGTACATTTTGGAGTGCTATACAATTAGGAAAGAGTTTTATCACCATATATAAAAGGTCAACAATCACAAAAATTACCTTGCCTCTGCTTAGTGACATATTATACAATATATTACCACATCCTCAGGCGATAGAGTTAAAAGAATGTAGCCTAAGAATGTGGTGAGAAAATGTATAAATGCCATCACCTTAGTAGCAACAATCGAGGATGAGCTCAAACAACGACCGGAAAATAAGCTCTGAGTAAGGTTTAAACGTAAATTACAACAAAACCGAAAATATTGATTGTTAAAACAGGTAAAGTGCCTTGAAGCCCCAATGGACAGTACCGGTGACCGCAAATATAAAATTTGACGATGAATATAGATGGTAAGATAGGCAAAGGACAATGTTAAAAATAGCTGATTTTTGGCCCCCATCGCGGAACGCATAAGAACCAGAGAAAATGATTGGAAACGGTTAGAATTAATAAAAATACGTCTTCGTGCTATCAAAAGGCTGGGGAAAATTCAATTTCACCTCTAAAGACATAAAAGCAACCTCTAAATTGCTTTGAATAGTAGCTTATACTGAATGTGAAAATAATATTTATTTTACGATAACTATTAAGTATCGATTCAATAGACATAACAAAAGGGTAAATACTACCCCTCTTCTCACCCTATTCAGAGGGTGGAACGCCAAACACAGCACCTAATATTAAAAAAATAACCACCAAGGTTATTAAAAAAACTCGAAATGTAAAAAGGATCGTCTCCTCGTGGTGCACTCTGGAAAACACAATAAGTGGCCAAATGATGCTCCTTTGCAAGTACCATTTGCATATTTACTGTACCCTTGTCTCCAACAAATAAAGTTCTATAGCTTACCCAGAAGTACCTTTACATGTAATAATATATCAGAGAATAAACTAATATCATTCTCAACCCCTTACAGTGATTAGCCGTCTTTAATATCTATCTATTAAATACATACATAAGAATCAATAGAAACCTTCCATTTTATTTTAATTTGCTCTGGAAATATTGTGTACTAGTTGCTGTTCTAACATCTCTAACTAACGGCAGTTTTTCTTTATAGGGATCCTATTAAGTAATCAGTATAAGTGATGACATAATATTTTATTATGATTCTATATATTTCATAAAATGAAAATCTTTTTTTTCTAATGTTACATTATCTAAAGTGCCTGTCATCTCTAAACTAGAGTAAATTTTGATTCATTTTTGTCACCTTGTTTCCTGTTTTTAAATAGTTGAAGCTGTGAATACGATTCTACCACCTGAATAGGGTAAATATTTTTCATATTCATATAGAGGTAGTTTTTCGTAATAAGGACATTCACGTCAAGACAAAGTGGATGTTTGTCCCTTTTATAGTAGAAAATAATTTGGCGCATTACCAAGTGCCGTGGCAATTTTTTTGTTATTCGACACTCTGAATAGAATTGCACCCCCGTATAGGGTAGTTTGGTGGTTTCCAGGATCATTAACTAATGCACTTTTTTGTAATAATACTTGCTGCGAATATTATTTCATATCCTTATAGGGGTTGTTTTTTAAAATAGAGATGCTGAGGTGAGGATAGTCGAGCCAGACCAGTTGAAGGTCTGGCTCAACTAACATTGAAAAATCATTTTGTATATTTTTAATCACCTTGGTACCTATTTTTTTTTAATATTAGGTGCTGTTTATGGCGTTCCGCTACCTGAATAGGGTGTAAATAGGGGTAGTTTTTACCGTTTTGTTATCTCTATTGAATCAACACCTAATAGTTATCATAAAATAAATATAATTTTCACATTCAGAATAAGCTATTATTCAAAGCAATTTTAGGGGTCGTTTTTATGTTTTTAGGGGTGAAATATAATTTTCCCCAGCCTTTTGATACCACGTATTTTTATTAATTTTGGGCCTTTTCCAGCCATTTAGTCTTATGCGTTCCGCAATCGGGTCCAAAAATCAGCTATGTTTAACATTGTCCTTTGGCATTACAAAAATATCAAACGAACGAAGATCAAATATACTAACGTAATATTTTGTTGAACTCCTCTTTACATTTCCTTAAATACATAAGGAATAAGAAACAGCTATTCTCCGGACTAATGCCCCACCGAGTATTAACCCACGTGGCCAGGCTTGCAATTTGTAATCCAGTGCTCGGCGGGGCATTAGTCCGGAGAAAAGCTGTTGGTTGCAGTCATTTTTTATTCCTTATATAATTAAGGAAATGTATAGAGGAGTTCGACAAAATATTACGTTAGTAAATATTCTGCACTTTAAAAGCATACCTACTAAAGATCAAATAATGTTTTGGATCAAGAATACATTGTTTCTTGATTCAAAATGTTATTTTTATCTGTGTAACACTAGTTCAGTATTCCAAACAAGATTATGTTTGATACCAAATAAAAATATTCTCATAACTTCTTTACTCAGATCTTATAATAAAAACAATTACTTATTCTTATTTTAATTAAGTTGGATCAATATTTTTGCTTTTACTTTACCAATAATTAGAAATTTTATGAAGCGGATAAACTTATCATACCAAGATACATAATTGATAATATTAATACCAATGTATTACAAGTAGAT
The DNA here is from genome assembly GCA_936432065.2 of Rutpela maculata. Taxonomy (NCBI): domain Eukaryota; kingdom Metazoa; phylum Arthropoda; class Insecta; order Coleoptera; family Cerambycidae; genus Rutpela; species Rutpela maculata. The sequence goes on along the minus strand of OW386287.2, from coordinate 33,853,130 downwards.
ATTTGTTTTTAAAATGGCGTTATAATTTCGAAAGAGTGAAAAGGCTAAGTTGGCTACCACAAGCCTGTATTTTCAAATAATTTAGTCGGTAGACCTTGATTGAGATGGCATTATTCTTATACCATTTAAATAAAAGCTTATTTCGTATAATTGTTATTCTGAATTGAGAAACTATTTTCCCAAGAAACGGATTTTTATGTACTTTCCGGTTATTGCCACCAAATTGCAAGTAATAAAAGGTCCATATTTCAGCATCTGTAATGACCACATACCTATTCATACCTTAAATTTTTATTTCAACATAATATTTGTTGTATGTGGTATAAAAGTAATAAACAAAAAAAAACAGAAAAAAATGGTGGCCGTAGCATAATAACCTTATTCTTCGGAGACATTTAGTAAGTTCATTAGAAAACTTAGTACTACAGGCTCTCCTTGCACCAACCAATTTGTTCTTTTTTTTGTAATTTTATGCATACAAAGCATGAATAAAATATGGACAATACAAAAATATTTTATAGGGTTGTTATCGAGATCAAATCTTTTCCATTTTATGGCGTCGAGTACTTAGTGGATGACAAATTTTAAATAATAGTATTGTACTGTTATGTGTTGCAACCCCCAGAATGTTTCAGTGGGGCTGAAAGCTTTATGGTCACAATGGGGTTCACTGCACATCGTAGACGGGCTGTTGAGGAGCATGGGAAAGCCCGGATGGAAAGCAGGTTGCCATGCGTCTAGTGATTCCCAGGTGTCGTGTACCAGAAGTACTCCAGGAAGCGCATAATGGAACGTCCGGTGGACACTTTGGCGTCAACAAGATGTTGGATAAAGTTCGGGAACGATTCTATTGGGTTAATAGTCGCCAGGATGTGGAGGCTTGGTGTCGCAAGTGTAAGGATTGTGCCGCCAATGGGAAACCACTTTCTGGGAGCAACTATGTGAATGAAAGTCGAGAACAGCCGAAGAATGTCCAAGAGCAGATCACCAAGGCTAGCGACCGAATAAAGGCTCGTTATGATCGGAATGCCAGTACAGGAGGATTCAAGGTGGGAGATCGGGTTTGGCTGTACAACCCACAGCAGAAAGAATGGAAGTCCCCGAAGCTTCAACCACCTTGGGAAGGACCGTATTCAATCATCACCCGGATCAATGACGTTGTGTATCAGATTCAAAGAAGTAAAAAGTCGAAGATGAAAATCGTACACTTGGATAGACTGGCGAAGTATGTGAAAGAGACTGAATTGCCTGACCGGGACGTTCAGGCTTAAGGAGGGGGCAGTGTTATGTGTTGCAACTCCCAGAATGTAGGCAACACAGAATTCAATTAGTTCGGATGTCTGAATGTAGAGATTTGCACCTACTAGAGAAAGAACCTACTAGAAGCTCTAGAGTGATGACATCTATTCTGGAACTATCTAGAGAATGGTGATGTCATACAGAAAATTCGGGATCCCTCATCTTTAGGTATATAAAGCACCAGAGTAAACCAGAGTGGACAAATTAGTACAGTTCTAATGGTCAGTTGAGATGGTCAGAGAGTAAGGAGTAAACACAGTGATAAAGTGACTGAATAATTGAATTGTAGTACACAGTGTATTATTAGTCAAGTAATTAATTGTTGTTGTAATTAGTAAGTTAATAAATTAATGTTAGTGTTACCTGGTGTTATAATTTCCGAACCCACGATACAGGGTGTTTACAAAGAGGGTGTAAGCACGTCACAATTGGTGTCAGAAGCGGAATTATTACAGAAGATTTCTGGACTGTTCGAGAAGGTTTCTTCAGTGTTCTTCTCGGGAATTAGTGGTGACACGGAGAACTGACTTACGAGACATTGTTTAAGGACTATTTTTGGACTCAAAACTGTGAAAAGTGCGTTTTCGGGAAAGTGACTGAAAAAGACTCATTTTTGTTAGTTCGCGAAAATTTCTAGAACATTCTATTTGAAAATTAGTGGAGATAATTAAATTCTTTGAACTGGAAAGTGATAGAGACACTGAAAAAGACTCATTTGTGTTAGTGCGTGAAAATTTCTAGAACTTTTCTATTTGGACATTAGTGGAGATTATTAAATTCTCTGAACTGGATAATGACAAAAGACTCTGGATAAGACTTTTTCGTGCTGTTTCGAGATTTTTCTGGAAAGTTCCAGTACCGATATTGACGTGACAGTTAAATTTAATTTATTTTAACACAATCTTATGCCCATAGAAACAAGAAGCATGGCAGCAGAGAAACAAATACAGGACCTGCTTGCGGAGTTTATGAGGATGATGGGGCAGCAACGAAAAGAAAAAGAAGAGCAAGAAAGAAAACGTCAAGAGGACGAAAAAGAAGAAAGAGGCGAACAAGAAAAGCGACGTTAAGAGGAAAAAGAGGAACAAGAAAAGCGACGTCAAGAAGAAAAAGAAGAGTAAGAAACAAGACGTCAAGAAGAAAGAGACGAACTGAAGAAAATGATGAAGGACTTGAAAATTCGACAGCAAGAGGAGAAAGAAGAACAAGAAAGACGGCAGGAGGAGTTAAGGAAAATTCTGAATGAACAAATGAAAATACAACAGGACGCTATCATTTCTGCCAATGAAGTACTAAAATGTGAAGTCAAAGAAGAGATAAATAAGGTCGAAGGTAAAGTAGGTGAAGTCAAGACTGAAGTCAGTCAAGTAAAAGGAAAAGAAAATCAGTTTGATGAAAAGATGAGTGAGTTTGAAGGAGAAATGGAGAGACTCAAACGACAATTGAGAGAGAAAGGAGGCCAGCTAGTAACATCATCAGGTCCTCGGTTAAAACTTCCCTCCTTCGACGGCCAAAGCTTATGGACGACCTATAAAAGACAATTTGAGGCAGCTGCATCTGCGAATAACTGGGATAATGAAGAAAAGGCCATGGCATTTAGTCGGGGAGCCCTCCCTAGCTGCAGGTGCACCCCCCGTCCGATCCTTGGGGACAATATTTTTCATAAAGATTGAAGCCTAAGGAACAATTTAAGACATATTCTAAAAAAAAAACTGGCTGTACTTTCAAAATGGCGGCCATATATTAAAAAAAAACTGTTGCCAATGTTGTTTTTGTCATTTAACACAAAAACTAAAAAAGATGGACAAAAACTTTCTTCACAAAAAACAACGTGCATAAAATTTTCTACAATTTTGTACCTATACAATATTTTGATAGGAGTTACCATTTTCCAGATAAATGAGTCCAAAACTAAGAAAACATGGAAATTCATATATCGGTAAATCACTTAGAGGAAATAACTGTGACAGTTATTGTAAGGCGTATAATATAACTTTATATTATTAACATAAAAATTAAATAAAACAAACCGAAAAAAATTAATAATAATAATAATAATATTATAATTTGCAGACATTTATCTCGAAAACGGTAACAGTGGTATCTGGAAAACGGTAACTCCTATCCAAATATTGTATAGGAACAAAATTGTAGAAAATTTTATGCACTTTGTTTTTTGTGCGGAAAGTTTTTCTCCATCTTTTTTAGTTTTTGTGTTAAATGACCAAAAACAATATTTGTATTTTTTCTTAAACGGACGCCATTTTGAAAGTACAGCCAGCTTTTATTTTTTAGGACATGTCTTAAATTGTTCCTTAGGCTTTAATCTTTATGAAAAACATTGTCCCCAAGGATCGGGGGGGTGCACGGACAGTTAGGGTGGGCTCCGTAGTGTTACGTTTTATATTGAATTTTATATTTTATTTTAAGAGATTAATCATTTATCTGGAAAATGGTAACTCCAATGCAAATATTGTATAGGAACAAAATTGTAGAAAATTTTATGCACTTTATTTTTTGTATAGAACGTTTTTCTCCATCTTTTTTAGTTTTTGTGTTAAATGACAAAAACCATATTTGCAAATTTTGTTTTTTTTTAACGGACGCCATTTTGAAAGTGCAGCCAATTTTTTTTTTTTAGGACATGTCTTAAATTGTTCCTTAGGCTTTAATCTTTATGAAAAACTTTGTCCTAAAGGATTGGGGGGGGGGTGCACGGACACTTAAAGTGGGCTCCCGTAGTAATTAGTTCTAGCGCTAAAGGGCTAAGCCTCAGAGTTACTTCAGACTATCCCAGTGGAAAAACAAAAAGATTTCAAAGTTATGGAAGCTGCATTGGACTTGAGATATGGCGACCAACACCTTGCCCAAGTATACCAAGCTCAGCTGAAATCCCGGATGCAAAAGGCTGAGGAAAGCTTGCAAGAATTCGAAGCTGCTATAGAGAGACTGGCACACCTGTCATATCCAAGTGCACCCAGAGAATTCCAAGAACAATTAGCCGTGGGAGCCTTTTTATATGGCATAAGGGACGAAGAGGGTCAGGCGAGTTCTTAGGTTAACTCGACATCAAAGTCACCCCGCGGTCAGAAGTGCGTGCTGTGACAGTCGAAGAAGCACATTAAGATAAAAAGAATCTGGGGCACTAAGGGCGTGCTTGAAATGTTCAGTAAATTATTGGACAAACTGAGAGATTGTCGACGGCAAAGGCGAAGGTAAATCCCGTAGTGGTCGAAGAGTCGTATCGGGACAAAAAGAACCTGGACACTATGGACTTACATGAAATGTTCGGAAAATTATTGGCCAAGCTGGATTCTCTGGTAACACAGGTAAAGCAACAAAGTGGTGGAAAGCCAAGCCAAAGTGGAAGTATTCGATGTTATAGCTGCCATGTTAGACGAGATTGTCGACAGTGGAACCCCGAGAGGATACATGCCACTGGGGCAGTGCCGGCTAGAGAAAGTGATGCCCCCAGAGAAATAAAGGTTTGCCAGCTTCGGAGAAGCCTGAGTAGTCTACCATTACCAGGCTGTGTAAGCGAAAGGAAAGAGATTCCAGAGAATTGGACAAAGGAAGTTTTAAGGCAAGAGCAATTGAGCGATGTAGAAATTGGACCCATGTTGAGAGCAAAAGAAGAGGGAACACGTCCAACGTGGAAGGATGTTTCAGACAAAGGAGTGGGACTGAAGGCTTTATGGTCACAATGAGGTTCACTTCACGTCGTAGATGGGCTATTGAGGAGAGCATGGAAGAGCCCGGATGGAAAGCAGGTTGCCATACGTCTAGTGATTCCCAGGTGTCGTGTACCAGAAGTACTCCAGGAAGCGCATAATGGAACGTCCGGTGGACACTTTGGCGTCAACAAGATGTTGGGTAAAGTTCGAGAACGATTCTATTGGGTTAATATGTGGAGGCTTGGTGTCGCAAATGTAAGAATTGTGCTGCCAATGGGAAACCACTTTCCGGGAGCAACTATGTGAATGAAAGTCGACAACAGCTGAAGAATATCCAAGAGCCTTGGGAAGGACCGTATTCAATCAATCATCACTCGGATCAATGACGTTGTGTATCGGATTCAAGGAAGTAAAAAGTCGAAGATGAAAATCGTACACTTGGGTAGACTGGCGAAGTATGTGAAAGAGACTGAATTGCCTGACGGGGACGTTCAGGCTTTAGGAGGGGGCAGTGTTAAGTGTTGCAACCCCCAGAATGTAGGCAATACAGAATTAAATTAGTTCGGATGTCTGAATGTAGAGATTTGCACCTACTAGAGAAAGAACCTACTAGAAGCTCTAGAGTGATGACATCTATTCTGGAACTATCTAGAGAATGGTGACGTCATACAGAAAATTCTTAGGTATATAAGGCATGGAGTAAACCAGAGTGGACAAGTTAGTACAGTTCTAATGGTCAGTTGAGATGGTCAGAGAGTAAGGAGTAAACACAGTGATAAAGTGACTGAATAATTGAATTGTAGTACACAGTGTATTATTAGTCAAGTAATTAATTGTTGTTGTAATTAGTAAGTTAATAAATTAGTGTTAGTGTTACCTGGTGTTATAATTTCCGAACCCACGATACAGGGTGTTTACAATACTATTAAAATTACTAAAAATCGTCATGATGTGTTCTTTGTCTTCATGACGGCTTGTTGCTAACGTCATAACTAGTTGTGTTCATATTAGCAGTAATTATCTAGGACCAATATTCGAAATAATAATACCAAAATCAAATTATTGTGTTCGATAAAGGGAGGCAGAATAAAAAAATCTGATTTTGTGATTTTCGTGCCTTTACGGTGTTTTAAAATTTAATGTCATAATTAAACTGAATGTTAGCAGCTCACCCTTATCTCTCTACATATGTACAGCAATAACATTTAATTAATGTCAAAAGTTAGGAAAGTTGATTGCGACACGCACATAATAACAATTAAAACAATATCTTGCATATTATTTCAATTTTGCATAATATGCAAAAGTGGTACTTTATGGCGGAGTGCACTAAGACGAAAAAAATTATTTGGAAATCGATTAGACCTGAATGAATTTGCCTAGAAATTTTGATAATGGTTTTCTATAATCATAAATTAAGTTGCAGGTTATTTTTTTTAGAACTCCAAGAAACCCGTATTGTTATGATAAATTTATCTTGAACATATAATTGAAAAATTTCAGTTACTTTGGTCTAAAAATATTCATCTAGAAGTTCTCGAGGTCGCTGACTACAAATCTGGTGTTTAAAGAATTAATGAATAAAATGGCCGCTCCAAAATGGCTGAATTTACAATTAAATTAATGTACAATTTTAATAAAAACAAGGAACTGTTATCTAGGCTAGTTCTATCTCGTCCCGAAGTGTTGGTGCCAGTGATGCCAATTTGTGACTATCAATATATCTAATTTCTAGTATTAGTAGTAGTATTATCAATTTTGTTTTTAATTATTTATCTTTCTATTTATATTCGTATCATGTTCAGCGGTCAAAAATACATCGAACACTTATTTAAAATCTTTTATTTTTATTTTAACACCTATTCTGGCCTGTTTTTACCTGTTTTTCGTGGTTAATTAATCCCGATCTAATTTTGTAAAACTGACATCGGGATCGTATTCAGTGGCCAAAAATACATCGAATACATGGTCTATTTATATTTTAAACCCTACCATGGCCTGTTTTAACCTGTTTTTCGTGGTTAACAAAAAATTCTGACCCAATTATGTAAAACTGACATCGGGATCGTGTTCAGCGGTCAAAAATATATGGGGGTATATATGTAAAACTTCAAAAAATTCAATTTTTTTGTGTGCCTGTGTTATTGGCAAATCGTCATATTTATTTGTTTATAACTCTAGAACTATCCGAGATATCTTAATAGAATTTGGCACAAGGGGATGTTCTGTAGGATGGTGGCAATATATTTTCTAGAAAAAAAATCCCTAATATGATTTACCTGACAATTCACCCAGTTTACACCCCCTTGAATCGCACGTCTATGGAATAAATTAAGTAGGTATATGCGCCTTTAATTATCTTGAAGAGGTGTAAAACGTACGTAAAATAAATCGATTTATTAATAACTGAGCTACGAATGTGTTACCATGAAAAGCGGGACACACTGTATGTTAAAAATTGGGCCAAAAAATGCCGTTTTTCATACAAAATTAAATAGCTGTAATTTCGTCTAGACATCCAATCGAGACGTACCAAAAAGTAAATTTAAGATAATTCATCTTCAGTTAAGGTTTTACCTACATTCCTAAAAACTGCTTTTTTCAAAATTTAACAATATTTGCAAAAAAATTGAAAATTTTGTAAAATCAATCAAATTTTTCCAAATAAAATGATATTCAAACACGCGGGGCAAAAAGCTAAATGGTATAAAATAAAATCTATCCATCACCGTTTAGCTGTAATATACTTTAAAAAATAACATCAATTATAAAATTTTGTTTTTATTTTCATAATTTTCACCAAATTTAAACGGCCATAGAAGCTGCTTTAATTATAACATCTTTTTTCCATAAAATTTTTATTTTTTTAAATTACAAATTATTTTTAAGATTTTTTAGCATATGCCATTTGATATATTACTTCAAAAGCAACAAAAACGTTTACATTAACTCTTTTTCAGAACCATTTAAAGGAACAAATTTGCTATTCCGATTTTCATAAAACAACAAACAGTCGTAACTTGGTCAATTTTCATTGTAAAGAGTTGTACTAAGAGAAAAACTGAAGGTAATTAAATTAACGTTTAACAGTGCAATGAACATTTTTTTAAAGCCTTAATTTTTGATTTAATAATGAAAAACACGCCTTGAAATCTGGCTTAGAGAGAGGGGTGAAAAACATTAAATTTAAAAATCTTCACTTAAAACTCCCGGTGCCATTTTCTCGATCAATAAAAGAGATATTTGAATTCTGTAAAAAGAGTTCACTAGAATGTATAAATGATATCAGTTTCGAGTAAAAACGGTCATTTTACACACTGAGGTATAGATGGCGTTGCGACGCAAAGAAATTATTTGATACTAAGAATGTTGAAATGAGGTGCAAGTTATGGAAAATTACATTATGAGCAACTTTTATGATACGAACAATTTTCGAAAAATAATTGGTTTTCGAGATATTTGACCCTCAGTATAATTTTTTTAAATATAAAAATCGTCATAACTTTCTTAAAATACATTTTAGACGATAAGTCCTTTGAGACATTTTTCATAATGAATAAGGCTGATTTCGATGGTAATGAAACATATTTATTTCAAAACACAAAATAACTTTTTTTTCAAGTAATACAAAAGTTGGGGCTGCAACTGCTATTTGGGAATTAAAGATTTTGACATTTCTGTTTATTGTGTATTGTCTAATTTTTGTGTCATGTTTATGTTGTATGTTCGATTAAATTTTACACTCTAAATTGTACATACGGTGTGTTTCACTTCTCGTGAAGACACTCCTGTATCTTTTTTATTTGTGACCGAATTCATTTCAAATTTTTATCAGCCATACAACTCCATAAGACGACTTTATTCAACACATACATGTCGCCTATATCTAAGACGCCGGCCTACTGCGATAAAAAGAAAATAGCAATTTTCGAGAAATCATAGTAGGTTTAGAGATAGACAAAAATTTTGTTAATAAAAGTTGTTCAGAATCACTTGATATGTCCCCCTGTAAAATTTTGTGAAAATCGGAATATTTTCAAAAAAAAAAATTTTGTTTCACTTCTCGTGAAGTGAAACTATATCTTTTCTATTTGTGGCCGAATTCAATTTAAATTTTTATCAGCCATACACCTCCACAAGGCGATTTTATCTAACACCTAACGAGAACTTTTTCCAATAAATGAAAGTTGTGAACAAAAATCGGCATTCAATAAAACGCTAAAAGAGACACTTTATTATTACACATCAACTTAAATGTAATATCGTTTTCTTTTTTTCAATCATCTTATAATACTTGGAAATCTGTATGTAAGTATGTATTATGTATGAATGAATCAAATTTACCCACATTCCGTTATCCAATCGAGCTGAAATTTTGCATACACGTGTAATCAAATAATAAATAATTTCAATAATAATTGTGTATGACTTTCATTTGCTGTAAAAAGTTCTCTGTGTTAGATGGAATCATCTCATGGAGTTCTATAGCTGACGAAAATTTGAAATGAATTCGGCCACAAATAAAAAAGATACAAGGGTGTCTTCACGAGAAGTGAAACAATTTTTTTTAATATTCCGATTTTCACAAAATTCACAGGGGGGCATATCAAGTGATTCCAAACAACTTTTATTAACAAAATGTTTGTCTACCCCTAAGCGTGCTATGACTTCTCGAAAATAGCGATTTTCTTTTTATCGCAGTAGGCCAGCGTTTTAGATATAGGCGGCATTTGTGTGTCGAGTAAAGTGACCTTATGGAGTTGTATGGCTGATAAAAATTTGAAATGAATTCGGTCACAAATAAAGAAGATACAGGGGTGTCTTCACGAGAAGTGAAACAAAAAATTTTTTTGAAAATATTCCGATTTTCACAAAATTTTACAGGGGGCATATCAAGTGATTCTGAATAACTTTTATTAACAAAATTTTTGTCTATCTCTAAGCCTGCTATGATTTTTCGGAAATTGCTATTTTCTTTTTATCGCAGTAGGCCGGCGTCTTAGATCTAGGCGGCATTTATGTGTTGAATAAAGTCGTCGTATGGAGTTGTATTGCTAATCAAAATTTGAAATGAATTCGGTCACAAATAAAAAAGATACACGAAAAGTGAAACAAAAAAATGCGATTTTCTGTTACTTACAAAATTACATTGAAGTTCAAATATCTCGAAAACCAGTAATTTTTCGAAAATTGTTCATAGGTATTAAAAAAATTGCTTGGAATATAATTCTCATGCACCTCATTTCAACGTTCCTAAGATCGAAAAATTTCTTTGCATCACAACGCCATCTATACCTCAATGTGTAAAATAATCATTTTTACTCAAAACTGAAGTCATTTGTATATTCTAGTGGACACCTTCTACAGAATTCAAATGTCGCCTTCGTTTATCGAGAAAATGGCGCCGAGAATTTTAAATGGGACACCCTGTATATCACAGTCGTCAACATTGGACCAAATTGGAGAGGGCTAGTCTGAAATTCAAGATAATTTCGTAATCTTCAAGTTGTATGTTTTAACACTTTTTGATAAAATATGTAGTTTTAAAGATATGTCAAAAAACGTTCTTTAATATTTTCACCCCCTCCTCAAAAGTTTGCAGGTAGCCCATTTTGGCCAACTCTTTTTTACATATTTATGAGACCCTATACAACAGCTTACTGTAATGAATTTCAGGCCGCATTGATTTCCTAGTCAAAATCTAAGTGCACTCACTACTAATAAATAACTGAACAGCATATTATTTTCTTCGAAAATTTCTATTTGCTATAATTACTAATATTGATACGTTCGGTATTACCATAACTGAACACAACGTCCATATATCCTAAACTGAGTCACTGTGTACAACCGGCAGACTTGCAGTCTGCTACTTAACGGAATTGATTTTTCACCTTGTTTTGAACGTACACATTTTCCCGGCACGATGTGACAAGGCTCTGGTTAAGCAGAGTAGCAAATGATATTGTTTGTTACCTTGTAAACCTAAGAACCGAGTGTCAAGGTTAAGTGTTTTTCTAATCATACTGAGAAGATTAATTTTTGAATAAATCTCAAGAATATACATGAGTCATGAGTTTATAGCAAGAAAGAACAAATTGTACTATTTATAATGTGAAAAATGTATGTATGTTTCTGAGAAAATGTTTTGACATACGTTTTCACTAAAATTTATGTTTCTTAATACGTTAACTATTAAAAATTACTGTATATGTACGTATGACAGCTGGAACTAAACTGGCATCGGCACCTTCGCCAATTCTTCAAATAACCAATTTACAAAAACTATCCATAAGCCATATGCTAACAATTATTAAAAATCATAATGAGTACTTACATGAGATTATGTCAGTGGTAAAAGCGAATGAATGTTTTAAATATCTTTACATTTAAATATTTGAATCTTCTAGCTACGAAATTATTTTCGGCCTATCTTTCGACAACTACTAACTCTAGTTATGATACACATCTTTAAAAACATCATATCTACATGACTAATGCTAAATGGCTCTATCTCTAGACTATTTAATTTCACCAACATGCCCAAATAACTAACAAGTATACCTATATTTAGAAACATTTTTGTTACCTTATCTGTTAGTACCTTAAAAAAATATTTTCATCCTTTATAGAGTATAGGTACTTTTCAACCCTTATTATATAAGAATTAGCCAGTTCCCACATTCATAACTGCACCATGGAATCAAGCAGAGTAATCAATAAATTCTGTGTTTTACTGCAATAATAATAATAAATTCTTGGCATTTCAGAGACAATAATAAACCTAAGTGTTATTTTATTTTGTCTATTTTTAAATGTCAATTTATTGGCACAGATTCAAGAGACAAACAAACTAAAAACTAACCTCTACAAATTTAAAATGAAATTAAATCGATGAATTTAAAATCGTATGTAACTATTGATTATTTAATTATTTAATAATAACGATTTAAGTGGTAAAATTGGAGCTAATTTTTATATATCACACTATATTTTTAAAGGAAGAACTAGGTTTAAATTTAAAAATCGATAACCTAACTCGTCTGTCGTTTGTTTCTACACTTTGTATTTAATTGATCACTATTTTACACTAGTCAACGATTTATTAACTATAACAATTTAACTTTTTCGTAATATAACCTCTATTATTTAAAACATGCCGATTATTTTAACGATTTTCACGCATTCGTATTAAATTTTTTCACAACCTTTAGATATATCATTTAGAGTCTTATTAAAAGTAGTTTAAACAAATTAATCACAACATTTTTATAATAAAATTAACAGTTAGAAGGACGATCTTATAATATGGGCAGTCTGGTGTCGTCATTGCAGTTGCACGAGCTCGCTCGACTCGGGGCGATAATACACGAAAGCTTTTCAGGACCCTCCATAAGCTAAATCGTTTGAATGTGTTGGAAATTTCGTGAATGCCTGACATTTTTTTGCAATACCGGAGCTTACCCCAGCATAACTCCTTGAGAAAGTTATGGAGTTTTCCTCAACAAATGTCAAGATAATAGGCGATACATAGTGATAAATTGACGTATTGTTTTGTCGTTGGAGATATTTTTAAAGTTTTTATTTTAGAGTGCATCGGAATTAGATAAAATATAGAAGCAGACCGGCACGTGGGTGGCGGAAAATTAAATTATAGGGACTTTTTGCCCTCAATCACGGTTATTAAATTTAAATATCCCTCTTCTAATATTGCTTTATTATTTTAAACCCCAAAACACTGGTCAATAGTAATGAAAAATTATTCACGTTATTTGTTGTAACAAGTATTTTTTGTTTCCTTTAATCATATTGCTTCTGGTCCTGCAATTAAGTAAATATATCATTTGGTCTATATACAGGGTGGTACAAGAAATAAGGAGCGATACCGCAACAAAACTGATAGCACAACGATTGACTATTTTCTCGAAACTAATGAAACTTCTCTCTTTTTTTGCATTATTCAATTTTATTAATATTGAACTGTGATGTTAAAGCTTTTCTATCTCTCTTAGAGTGAAAGTTTCTTGAAATATTTTTTGTATTCTATAGTTTTCTAAGATGACTTCAATAGTAAATTTCCCTGATCCCTTTATTCACTCCCGACACAAATAGTAGTGGCGTTATAAGTTTGAAGCGTATGTCTGTCTGTGGGCCTCAAATCTCTTCAACGGATGATCTGACCATGATGAGATTTTCTTTATTTGAAAGAGTATTTGTTGAGACGATTTTAAGCAAGGTTTCATTTCAGAAGATATTCAGGGAGCTGCAGGTCATCAATAAAGAATTAATTATTCTTACGTAGCTCCCTAATACCTATATCAACCCATTTCGATGTAGTTTTCTTTATGATAGAACATTACGAGATGATTATAGGAATTTTTTTAAATTTTCAAGGTATAAATTAAACTTGAAGTTTCTTAAATGGAATGATGCATAGTTAGTTCTTGCATAAAAGATTCACAATAAGCTCGATGTGGCCAAATTAAAATTGTTCTTTATGATATTGATATGTTGATTTATGTAGTAGGTAGTCCATTTACTAAAGAAAAAAGTTCTAACTTCGTTGACTCAAAATCGATTTTGATAATTTTTTTTTAAATTTCGGGAAAGTTTATAGAAAATTTCTCCAAAGGTGAGAAGGTGTGCTTTTTATTTTTTCAATTGACGATTTGCACGAAAGAAAGTTTGGTAAAAAGTGTCTAGATTGGTATCACTGTAATTCACTGTACATGTTGGGCAACTCGTCTAATTTCCAAACTTTGCAACAATTAAATACCTATAATATAATAATCATAACATTGTTTTCATTATCTTTAATGTTAAACCTACTTCCATTGAATATAAATCATATTTGTTAGGTTGTTTCGTAGTCTACAATATTTAAAAAATTTTGAATTATGCAATTTGTCAAACACTGTTTCCAACTCTCAGTTTAGAAGAGTCCACGAAGTTGGAAGTTTGGCAAATTTTTAGCGTTTAGTTTAAAATGGACTATAGGTTAATTTTGTTGTTTGTTCATTATTTGTCAAACCATTGCTTTTTTACAAACAATATCGAGGCAGTCTTGTAGAGTAAGAAAAAAAATTAATTTTCCTGCTTCACAATTCAAAAAAGAATGTTTCAATTAAATTCATCGTAATTGTTGGAATTTATCCAAATTTAGAAAAATGTAATGTTTAAAATGTTTAATGACGAGATCCAAACATCGTTCACTTGACTTAATAGCAATCGAACGGCAACGGAAGTAAACTAGCTGAAAAAAAGATAACAAATTTAAAGCCTTTAATAGGCTTTTCGATCAATTAATATCATTCGGTTTAAGATTCAAGTCACACAAATGTAATGAACAATATGCCGGAATCAATGCTCGGGCAGAGAAATAGTGGCTGAAGTTGGAATGTCAATTAAGAATTTAAAAAAAAAATGGATAAAATCTCATTACAAATTATACAACTGATTTTCCAATATGTTGCTTTTAAATAAATCCGAATTTTATGAACTATTACTTGCTTGATTTATCTATTTACCCCCCCATTGACCTCACAACCCTTCAACGGAATAAAATCAAAATATAATCTAGCTCCAGATCTCGTTATAATACATAGGCGTATCAAATTTTAAATCAATATCATAAACCATATTCCAGAGTAATAGTGTTCAAAAAAAAAAAGTTACAGGCACACCGACAGACACACACATTTTATTCACTCAAATTTAAAATCTCAACGTCTCAACATTCTATGCATATCTGAACTTCAGAAATTAAAACAAGAATTTACATACTTCCACTTCATTATAAAAAAAAAAAAAAAACTACCTAAGCTACCTAAGGAGTCACTACTTTCGCGTCCAGATTTCCTATCCAAGTTTCTTACTATATTTGTCGTTAACTATGTGGTAATGATTGTTCATAGAACTTGAATAATATAATACTTAGTCATATAGTTCAAGTGGCAGTCGACGAGTGCAGACCTCCAGTGTGCAGTTGAAGACAGTGCGAAGTGAACTAGCGAAGTGGAAGCCCCACAGCGAAGTACAAGAGGAGAAATATCAGTCGTCTTTATTAAGACGCTGATATATAAAAGATAAATAAAGTCCCCCGCCTGGGGACACTTGTGTAAACCTTCCCATTCCTTTTCCTTATTTATTTTTTAGGTGAGATAAACATGACAAGGCGAAAGAAGGACCATAACATGGAAACAGATGGCTCGTCCAGAGCATCATCGAGAGCGTCGTCACCAGGATGGACACCGAATACCCAAGATGAGCGCAAACTTCTCGAGGCAGAGAACAGACAACTAAGGGCCCAAGTTGCAAATCTCCAGGCCGAACTTGCTGAAGTCAGAAACGAACTAAAAGCCCAGAGAGATCAAGCAGCCATGCAACACCGCGAACTGATGGAAAGCCTCAGAACAATACAAGCGGCGAGGGAAAGACAAATGGCGATGGAACAAGGTGCCACGGCCCCCCTGACAGCACCCGTAAAAGACGCCCCAAAACGGAAAAACCCCGTGGAAAACGAGGACGCAACCCCCCCCAAAGCAGCGAAAGCCACCCCTGCCAACAAAGAGAAACCAGCCATAAATCAGGAGGAATCGACCCCCACAGATATAGAGATGGAGGCCCCCAAAGCCCCCCGGATGCCCCCAGTCGTCCTACGCAGCAAGGAGGCATGGTCAACAGTAACTAAAAACCTGCAAAACGCCCGGATCGACTTTAAACAAGCCAAAGCGGTGAGAGATGGTATTGCCATAGAGCCCGCCACACCCGATGACCACCGAAAAATGACAAGACTTTTCAAAGACGAACAGAGGGAATACCACACCTACGCCCTGCCGGAGGAGAGGCTCCTCAGGGTGGTAATAAGAGGCATACCGACCGGGGTGACCAGAGACGAAGTGAAGATGGACCTCGAACAGCAAGGGTTCACACCAGCCTCTGTACAGAGGATGTCCTCCAGGAAGACGAGACAGGAAATCCCGATGATGCTAGTACAGGTTCCCCCAAACCAAGACGACATCCTGGCAGTGACCCGCTGCTGCTACCTGGTAGTGAAAGTGGAAAAACAAAAAGCCAAGCAGACCATCACCCAGTGCCACAGATGCCAGACGTTCGGCCATGCACAAGGACGGTGTATGGCCACTCCCAAATGCGTAAAATGTGGCGAGGCCCACCACACTTCCACCTGCCAGAAGCCTAAGGACACCCCAGCAAAGTGCGCAAACTGCCAGGGAGCGCACCCTGCTAGCTACCGAGGATGCCCCCGATGCCCCAAAAGGACAGCCAGCCAACAGACACCAGCCCCCCGGAAGTCAACTGCCCACAAGTCAGCCACCACCAGGACAACCCCCGGGCTAAGCTACGCCAGAGCTGCCCAGGGGGCAACAGGGACACCCACCAACCCTGCCCAACCACCACAGACGTCCCCAGAGGCCGGCCAACTCGCTGCTGTTATGGCCCAAATGCAGCAGATGTGCACCATGATGGGGGCCCTGTTTGCAAGCCTGCCCCACCTCACCCCCCAGTGACGCCACCCGGACCACCCCATCGATGAAGAAACCAGAAGAGACATGACGACACCCAACAACCTACCCACGACCCTGCGGGTACTGGACAACATACCGTCCAGTACCTGTAGTCCCCCTGGCTCCGGGCAGACCAAAAATGCTACCAATAGCATTTAGGTCTGCCCTTCCTCGAGCTACACAGCTCATCCTTACCTCACCGACAATCCGGATGACAGGAGGCCTCTTGGCATCCTGTGTACCGGCAGTCTCTCCTGCCACAACTTCCACACACCAAACAGACAGATGACTACCCCCCGGGGGGAAACAAGCTGGCGAAGAAAAGAAAACGAAGACAGAAGAACGCCAGAAGAGGCCTTAGCCAGCAAGGTCCAACGAGCCAGGACCCAGGGAGGTGGGCCGAAATCGTCTGCACCGCTCACATTTGTGAGTGGGGCCGACGTAAAGTAAGTTCGCCCGCCCTGCACGAGGCCGGTCCCCGGTCTACAGCGATGTACTGGGGTAAAGAGCAATAGTCCTGCTCGGCCCCAGACATCCGAGACCGACATCTATAGCCAAGAATATTGGCGTATAATACTTGAACCCGGCTACCTCAAAAACCCATAAAACGATATGCCACGTCGGTAGAGGTACTGGGGGTGGCTGATGCCAAAAACAATTTTGAGCTTTGGCTCTTGTACACCCACTGAATCACAATTCTTTATTTAATTTTAATAATGGGGTGCAGGTAGTAGCGAGGTGAGAGTGGTGGTGGCTAATGTCAGAAAAACCGAGATCTTGATTTCTACTACTTACACTAAATTCCAACATTATTGATTCTTACTTGCCTGCTTTACCTATTTAGCCACTATTTACTCTTCAATGGAATAAGATCAAAATATAAAATAGTTCCGGGTCTCTTACTAAATTTCAAGTCAATACCATAAACTGTTCCAGAATAATCGTGCGCACAAGAACAGTTATAGACAGAGAGACAGACATAATGTTTCTTACTCAAACTTAGAATCCGATATTTCATGATATTCTAAGCCCATCTGAAAAAAAAAAAAAAATTTCCTCTCCACTGCGTGGATGTGGAAGTAATTGTATACAACTCTAGTATCCTCCAATTATTTTGGATTAATTAGTTAGTTACAAATAGTGAGACTTTTATGAAAAATTAATGGTCAAGTTACTTTGATATAATGAATCACATGATCGTAACATTACTTTAAAAGACAGTTAAGTAAAAACATTTAACGATGGATTTTGCTTCTGTTGTACAAAAACAGATTTCCTTCCACACTGCTTCTGGTAAAGAAGAAGCTACCCATGTACAACACATTTTATAATATTTTCAAATATCATTAATTACACAGGCAAACAAACAGGCACTAACTTATCTTCATATATTTTGACGCGTTGAATTCGAATCCGGAGTCAAAATTGCTCCATCACCTACAATTTTCGTCGAGAAAATAACCTAAAAAAAACTCATAATTTAGGTTATTTTCGAGATTTACTAAAAATTGGTTGATGATGGAACTAAACGGGACATCTGATTCGTATTTAGCACGTCGAAATACATAGGGATTGCCAATGGAGTCCCAGAAATAGACAATTTTTTTTATGTGTGCCTGTGTCAGAGCTGGGCAAATACTTTGAAAAAGTATTTAAATATTAAATACTAAATACTTTCAGAAAATTGAAAGTATTTAAATAATAAATAACAAAAGTAATTAAATAGTTTAAACTTCATTTGTATATGTAAATACAAAGAAGAGTGAAAATATTTTTGCTCGTAAAAATACCTTCACAGCTTTCTCTGATCTTTAAATTAAAAATCAGTCTCAGTAATCTTTTCTGGGATACAAAGATGAGTCGATCTCCCCCAGGTCAATATGTTCAATGACAGATGTGAATATGCCAAGGCATAATATACACTTAAGAGACCAGTCTCGGCAATTGTGTCTTTTAACTGTAATATTGCAAATTAAGCACTGTGGTCGCCTTCACAAGAAAGAGAAAACTCAACCTGGGAAGATTATATCTCCGGGGAAACGAATTGCAGGTGAGCAATGAAGTGAAATATTTGGGACTGATTCTAGACACCAAATTAAACTTCAATGCTCATCTAGATAGAGTGACTACCAAAGCTACGCGGGCCTTATGGGCCAGCAGAAGAATGGTAGGTAAAAACTGGGGACTACAACCAAGAATGGTGCACTGGCTGTACCAAAGGGTTGTAGTACCAATAATAACCCTATGCTTCTCTGATCTGGTGGCATAAAGCCGGAAAAGGGGAGGTAATGAGAAAACTACGGAAAGTACAAAGACTGGCATGTCTAGGCATAACGGGAGCAATGTCAACAACGCCTACCGCAGCCATGGAGGCGCTACTCTGCCTGCCCCCACTACAGTTAGTGGTGGAGAGTGAGGCACTGTTGGCGGCGTACAGGCTGAAAATAAACGGACATGGGACCATTCCAAGAATAGGATACCACACCGAAATATTCCAAGAAATAGGAAAAAATCGACTACTAGATATGCAGTCAGATAAAATCAGCATAAGCCACAACTTCACAAAGACCTTCAGGGTATACATACCCGATAGGGAAGAGGAAGGAACAAGGCAACTGCGAAGACATCCAAATGATACCATATGGTATACTGACGGATCGAAAACGTCAAGTAGTACTGGGGCAGGTATTACGGGGGATCAACCAGGGACAGACATCAGTCTGAATCTGGGCAGTACCGCAACGGTGTTCCAAGCAGAGGTCACAGCCATAGAAATCTGTGCACAAGAAATGATACGGAGGTCATATACTGACAAAAGAATCCGCATCATCACTGACAGTCAAGCAGCTCTCAAAGCTCTGAATGCAGTAGAGATACGTTCCAAAACGGTAAAAGACTGCCTTGAATCCCTAGCGAAACTGGCGGAACACAACAGTATACAACTGGAGTGGACACGAGGACACCAGGGCAATGAAGTCAACGAAAAAGCAGATAAGCTTGCCAAAGAAGGCGCAAAAACAGCCTTGATGGGACCTGAGCCATCCTGCGGGATATCATACAATACCGCAAGAGGAATGGTAAAGGAACTATTGAGTCAGAAACATATCTTGTATTGGACTGGCGCGCCGGGGATGAGGCAGTCAGACATGTTCATCACCGGCGGGCCATCCATGACAAAGACCAACGAATTGCTAAAGCTGAGCAGGAAACAGCTGAGATATGCAGTGGGAATCCTAACAGGACACTGCACACTGAATAGACACCTAACTAACATAGGTGTGAAAGATAATCCAGAATGCAGGATGTGTGATGAGGATGAAAAAACTCCTCACCACATACTATGTGAATGCCCAGCCTTAGCGGCTGGGAGGTTCTCACACTTCGGGGGACTAACCGTAACCCCGGAAGAAATAGCCAGAGCTCCTATTGACCGTATACTCTCCTTCTGGAGAGGAATAGGATTAATGAGATAACGAGACTATGGGGTACAATAAGCTCAAGCTTCAGTACAGCGGGGCTTCGGCACCGCAACCCATAAGGAAAAAAAAAACTTTATTAAGCAGTTTACATACATAATCAATGTGTGATTCCCATGTCAAACTATTGTCGATGAACGTACCTAAAAACTTGGTTGTTTTAGAGAAGGCTAGGTTATGACAGGTTAATGTTCTCCTGTAGTTAAAATTTACAAAAACGGTTTTATCGTTATTTAAAATAAGCTTCTTTCTCTGGCACCAAGCGTGTGCATTGTCAAGTGTGGTATAAATTTTAAGGTTAAGTTTCTCCTGTGTAGCAGCTGATACTGAGACAGTGGTATCGTCTGCATACATCGTGGTAACGCCATGTTGAATGTGGTCTGGTAGATCATTAATGTATAGCAAAAATAATAGAGGCCTCAAAATTGAGTCTTGTGGGACACCCACAGTTACGTCATGGATATCCGATCTACAGTCGTTACAGTTTACCATTAGCTTTAGATTTTCCATATAGGAGTTAATACAGCTTATTAGACTCCCTCTAATACCAATGTTTACTAATTTTTGTGAGAGAATATTCTTATCCACACTATCGAAAGCTTTTGATAAATCGAAAAAGAGAGATACAACACATCTACCTTCATCTAGCTCTTTATATATATTCTTTAAAAAGTATTCAGTAGCAGTTTCTGTTAATTTAGTTGGTCTAAATCCATGTTGACATTCGGATAGTATCTTGTATTTTAATGTAAAGGACATAACACGGTCATAAAGAATTTTTTCAATTATTTTTAATAATGAGCTCAATACAGATATCTGCTGGTAATTATCTATATCATTTTTACAACCTTTTTTATAAATAGGTATTACTGATGCTGTTTTAAGCATGTCTGGGAATGTCCCATTTGAGAATGACAAATTTATGAAATAAAAACAAATCATTTAACGATTTGTAATTAAAATAAATTTAAAACAGGAACAATATCTTGTTTTACTTACAAATTCCCATCCAACTAAAAACATGCCGGTTCAAAAAATCCTAATGCTTCTCCAACGGTTTGATAATAAGTTATTTAAAATTAACAATTTTTCTGTATTGAGGTAAAACTTAAAACATTCAGAAAAAGTATTTGCTGTTTAAATAGCTACTAATAATTCTTGAACAGCCCTGTGTATTAACTATTACTAAGGTTGCACTCTAATTATCGCCATATTTTTTCATCAAAATAAGCTATGAACAGCCGCGGTTAATCACTAGCTACCACAAGTATCTCTGAGCATGAATTCCATTTACATTTTCATAACAAATAGTAATAATACTTAGAACTCAACGTTCTGTAGCAAAATAATAGTATAACGCTAGTATGAACTCGAACCACACATGTAAATTAATATAACCATGAACACCTCAATATGCATATTTTGATAACCAAATAGGTAGAGTACACAACAATCATAACAACGATTATCCATGCGAATCCATATTGCTCTAATTCTCTGCTGACAACTTTTCATTAGATTTTACAGTCCGCGTAGTCCTTTTGCTTTAATCAGATCGAGTTACTGCAATTGGAAATATAGTATTTTTTATAGTTAAGATCCAATAATTATAATGAAAAAAAATGTGAATTTTTCAACGCGTGTCTTTGATTAGATTAGATTACGCGCTGTTTTAATCCGTTAGTATGCAAAATAGACCAACCACTTAATATTGCTTTTTGCTTAAGTTATAAAATACTTATCTTTTACCCAAAAGATTTATTCAGTCTTGTACGTTATTGCACTGTGTTAAAAATTACTTAAAATTTCCCTCAAAATGCACTTTCCGTGCCCAGCACCCTTCACTTTCTTACGGTCTAGAACTCCCTAAATACGAATCCGAAGAGAAACCGCGTCACTCAGTTTTTGCATTATTATATTATTATATTATTATAATTATTAGAAATAGTCCAGAGAAATTATCATCTGACCTGGACAAAATTAGTAAAAATCTGAATTTTTACACAGAAGTTCTTTGAAAAAATCCCAACATGGCTAGATATTGAAGGTAAAAGTTTTGTGCAAATATCTAGCGGGAAAATTGTAGAGAATTCATTTATCTACAAGATTGGTATTTTGCATTGATTCCCAGAACCTCGCCCCTTTTTGAGACATTCAAAGTACAATGCAGGGCGCATTTTTTTTACACGGTTTCCCCTGTGTATGTAGGCCTAATCCATGAAAGTTGCATCGATTACATAAGGTACGCTATATACATTAATCCTACTCTGATTCATACTCAACTTCATTGAGTTCCAACTCATTCTGTAAACTATCTCATCGCTAACATTATAATCATTATTATCATAAGAATCAGAATCCTCATCATCGGCATTGCTAATTTCATTGTCAGTCGTTGTTACAACGTCTGAACCTTCGAAATCATTTGTTTCAGCAGTAAAATCTTCCAGTTCAAATATTTTTTTATTTGTTTTATAGTAGTGAGGTATCTCATAGTTAAACAAAAACGTTCGTGTTACATTTTTTAATTATTTACGAGGTTTTAATGTTATTCGACTAATCAGCATTATTACCATTTTATCTGATATAGATACTGATATTATTTGATATTATTTTCCAACGAAAAGTAATGAAAATGGTACATTAAAAAAAAATTAAACAATTTTTGCACTCAGTTTGGCGCCCCTCCGAGCTGGCGGCCCGGATAATCGCCTGGGTTGCCCGGCCCTTAAGCTGCCCCTGATTTTCTGTCATTCCTTTCACCGCCACCTCGCTTCGGAGAATATTGTCGATAATAATAATAATGCTTCATGTACGTCCGAAGCATATGAAGCGAGTATTTGCAAAGAAAAACAGTTTTTTTTAACTTCGGCCTTGATAATCTCGAAAAGGAGGAAATTTTGGAAAAAATTCAAAATACAAATCTTGTAGATAATTGAATTCTCTACAACTTTCATGTTAACTTTATTGCTGTCCGATTTTTCTGGCGCGAGATATTCGCGAAAAAAATGTTTTTGAAACTTTGACCTTGAATATCTTGAAAGGGGACAGGGGACAGGTTTAGTAAAAAATAAAAAAGACATTTTGTAGATAATTTAATTCTCTATAACTGTCACATTGACCTCATGGGCATCCGATGCATAGGACGCGAGGTATTTGCAAAAATCTTTGACCTTCAATATCTTCGGTAGCCATGTTGGGATTTGGGTTTGGGACACTTCAAAGAACGTATGTGCAAAAATTCAGATTTTTACTAATTTTGTCCAGGTCTCCTCCTTTTTTTGGCTAATGTTTTTGTTTCCTCCCTGTAGTAAAACGCGAGTGGATTTTAATATCATTCTGCAGTGCTCAGGTCTATCGGCATTGGTCCATTATACATTCGCGATATGTAGGAAAGACCAGCGCACTAAATGATAATAGTCTATTCCAGGATAGATCTCGTAGTTCCTACGACTGTAAAAATTTCCTTTCGAGATACCTTGACACTCCTAGTAGTGTACAATCGAATAGAATATGAGTTATGGTTTCATTCTCCATTTTATACATTCGGGATTGTCCTTCAACCTCATTATATGTAGGTTCTTGTTCAAAGAACTGTATTCTGTTATCAGGTTTACCATCCATCTCATTCTTTTTCTGTCGAGCCCAAGCAACTAATTTACGGTGAAGTCAGCCTTGACCATTTGAAGCCTTTCCGAAACTCGTAATTTAGGTTATTTTCTGGATTTACTAAAAACTGGTGGGTGATGGAGCTAAACGGGCACCTGATTCGTATTTAGCACGTCGAAATACAAAGGAGTTGCCAAAAGAGTCCCAGAAACAGACCATTTTTTTTTGTGTGTGTGCCTGTGTTATACATGAATATCACCGGATTCTCCTCCATTTTATAGAAAACCGCGTAGGCAAATATATTACACAGACACACAAAAATAGTGAAAAGTGGTGAGTTCCTCGGACTCCATTGGGTAACCCTAATGTCCATTAGCTGTTAAACTGTGCCATGGCCTAGTTTCGTAGCTCTGATTAGATAGGCTTCTTGGAAAAACGAAGACTGGCTCAAGGCTATGGAAAGGAGTTCTTGCTCCCTTTCTCGCTAAATGGTCTGCACCTTCATTGCCCTCCACATCATCGTGTCCAGTCACCCAGATGAGTTTGATTGAGTTGAGTTCACACAGCTCCAATCAATCCAAACTTCAGCGTTATCTGTCTTGGCAAATGCTTCCTCAGCAATCAAGCTCTGTTAAAGGACGCGATACCAGAAAACAAATACTTCGCAAAAAGCCCTCGCGCCTTTTCGAATCACCTTAGCGTGTTGTGGAGAATCCGCCGACGGTAGAACAGGTGGAAAACTTCTGGAAAACGATGCATGGACAGAAGCTTCCACTCAACAGAAACACTTTGAAGCCTTTTTCCAAAGGCTTCAACAAGCAAACGAGATGTGCCAACCGATAACCCCAGAAGAGGCTCAAAGAGCTCTTGAAGGCTCTAAGAACTTTGCTTCTCCAAGTCCCAATGGGATAAACAACTTTTGGTGTACCCACCACCATTTGGCCAGAATTTTCAATTCATGGCAAAATGGGAAGCAGCAAATTCCGTCTTGGGTTGTCGAGGGACGAACAGTGCTGATCCCGAAGAACTGAGATTTGTCTAACTCAAAGATCTATTGGCCGATAAGTTGCTTAAATGCATGCTACAAGGCGTTTACATGCATCTTGTACATGCGGGTGCTCCAAGCAGTCTAACGGATTTACGAACGGATATATGAGCAACGAGGGTCAAAGAGAGGAGTCGCTGGCTGCAAGAAGAACCTACTGATCGACAGATGTATCACGCAGGACTCCGTGCAATATAAGCGTAACCATGGCCTGGGTCGACTACTGCAAAGCATTTGACATGGCATCGCATGAGCTTATTGTCCACTTGCTGCGATGCCTTGCGGTGCTCGGTCCCGTCGTGAGATGTGTCGAGGAACTGATGCCACTCTGGAGGGCTCACTTTGCCATAACATCGGGTAATGGCAGAGTTCAGACAGAGCAGGTATTGTTTTACATCTCACTACTGCCATTATCCGTTTCGCTTCGAAATATCCGTGGCTACAACTGCGGTACGCCCGGCGACAGGAGGCATAAGGTCGCCCATCTGTTTTACATGGATGACCTTAAACTTTGTGCCTCTGGAGAGAGGAATTCACGCCAGTCCCTCAGGGTGGTCCGAGACATGAAAGTGCAGGGGTAGGAGCCCTTTTGTTTAAGGCAGCACGTAGAGTCGCCGAAAAACTCGGTCTGGTCTTCAACGCTAAGCGGATTAATCACGACTCTGTCACCGAGTTGGAACCTGCTCGCCAAAAAGACCAAGTAAAAGCTACAGAAATTAATCTATTTCTGCAGTTATATTCGGAAAAGCCATTGCACGGAGCCTTCTATAAGACCGCAGCTTATCCGAAAGGCTGATCTTTGCTTTCTTAAGGTCAGACAGGCTGAAGTCTGAGACCGAGGGATTCATAATGGCGTGCCAGGATGGTGTATTCAACACACTCGTCTATCGAAGTCGTGTCATGTTTAAAGAGATTCCAGATGTCACCTCAGGGCCTGCCGCAGGACGCCGGAGACATTAATGCATTTGCTGTCGGCTTGCCCAGCATATGCAGTCTTCTTCCTATATCTTCGACACAGCATTACGAGTGCTTTATTATCACTTAAGGCACTCGTATGGGATAGACGAGATATCAGTGCTGCCTCACGCTTCGGGGGATGTTGACTCCGTTGTGGGAAATGAGAAGTGCCTAATTTACTTGAACTATTCGTTTCCCACCGTCAGGCAAAAACAACCTAATGGGCCTGACGTCCTCCTTGACCACCAACTCAAGACAATATTTGTCGTGGAGTTCTCGTCTCCCGGGGAGAAAAACATTGTCTTGAAGGAGGAAAAACGGATGAAATGTCGAGATTTGCTCTTCGAACTCCGCAGACTTTACCGTGACCATACTGTTAAGCTAGTGGTCCTGATTCTGTGCGGTGGAAGGAAACACACACTGCTGTCAAAACATACCGGCATGCCGAAACTCGGCATAGATCTTAGCCGGCAGAATGCAGAAGGTATTATCCTTGGCTTATTACGTCTACACAGGGCACACGATTCTCGGACTCAGTAGTCACTAACTCTACGGGCGTAGAAAGTGACTGCTGGTATCACCAGCTCACCTGTGTTGGAGTCACAGAGAAGGGTGCCTGGCAACATACAAATAATAATAATAATAATAATAATAATGATAATCATAAGTTGGAAAATATATGTTTTTTTGAAATTGGCGCAAGGGTATTATTATATATATTACCTTTATTTTTAAGGATACTGAAAAATGTTATTTTAAGAAGTTGCTTATAATGTAAGTTATGTTAAAAGTTTGTCATTCATTACTTAGTCTAAAAGGATTAAAGAGAGAGAATTATTAAAAAAATATATTAAAAAATTATAGTTCACGAACTATGCGCAAAAAAGTGAAATTTTTTACTTTTAAAATAGAACACCCAAAGATATTTCGATATAACTTCGTATTATAAGCATTTTTTTTAAATAACATTTTTCGATATCTTCAAAAATAAAGGTAGTTTACAGTCTATCGAACACAAGTGAGATTAAGATTAATCAAGGTTATAACGCGAACAACGTGTTTTATTGATAAAAGTATATTACAATCATAAAGCCCATACCTCATGCGTGAACTAGCACCGTGTAATTACTTCACATAAAAAACAATTTACTCGATGTAAAGTTTTTTCCCTTTCACCAAAAAATATTCATGTCGCTGATGTTCGTTATATTGCCCAATAGGTATACTAATTGTTAGAAAAACTAATTAAAGCTCTTATATCATCTAGCACAAATTTGTTGGTTATCGACATTATTTACAATTACTGGTAAATAATTTCTTGTTCGTGTATTCATTTAAATTAGGGCTGCACGTAGCAAATAAACACGTTTAGGAATGAGGATTAACTGCTTTGATCTGTACATCTGGTACATAATTTAATTTGTTCACTTTGTTGTCACTGGACGTTTGCTTCTAATCAGGGAACGTAAATAAAGTAATCTCATTATAATTTAATTTATTATTTAATGTATCTACAGTCTAATAATTAAAAAAAATATGGAGGTATAAATTTACAGTTGGACATAGTTAGGTCAGATTTTATTAAATTCTTTTGATATGCTAACACGTTATATTTCTACAAATAATTATTTTTTTATTGATTTGCTTTCATCATGATTAGAGAATATTATTTAGGTATTAAGCAAATCACAACTTACACACTTTTTTATTTATTATGAAATTACTTAGTTTCTGTATGTTGTTGCCCTAATCTGGGCACGCTAATATACTAGTTATAGACCAGGAGCTCTCCAACCACGAATTGTGTGTCATAGGTTTACGGCCGAAATGTGTGAATTGTTGTTAATTTGGTGTAGTAGAGCACAGAAATGTCCATGGCACAGGGGCGTACGGCAACCCCCAAATGTGTAAGAAATATGACTTGTAAAAGTAAAAAAAGAGCCACAAATGAATCACAGATTTACGGATGGGTGTTAGAGGGATTTCATGAATTCAGACTTCCATTCATTTTGGGTGATACAAGGAGGCGCTACGCTCATTCAAAATTGAAAAAGTCAGGCAAAAAAAAAATTATAAATTTACGACTGGCAATCAGATACTTGGTAAGTATGAACCTCCTGAGTGCGAAGAAACATTCGCCATCTTTGAAAAGTGGTGCGAACATCTTGCCTTTCACGATAATTGACGGCGTATGGTCTCTTCCTACCCCAAGGAACAATTTAAAAGTCATTTGGACTTGAGGAGGATTTAAGAAAGGTTTGTCAGGGTTAGGAAATAGTCTTGTGCTTTATTGATGTTGTAGTTAAGGCCTTTTAGGCTTCAAGTATGCTTGCTCTTATATGGTAAGTTTTAAAGCATTCTGTAAGAACTAATTATAAAGCTAATTTGCTTCTAGGATAATATGTATTTGTAATGGATTTATCATACCTACATAAAACTCTCCATCAAGCTAATTAGTTTCATTAACGTCTCAAATTCTATTTAGATCTAAAGAGGCCTTAAATTATTCTTTATGGTTTTAACATATTTACAATAAATGCTTTGTAAATCCATTTTAAAAGTAGACTTTTCAATGCCTATTAATACTGATTAAAGGCCATTACAGAACTAGACTTTTAAAACATCCTTGACAAATGTTGTGATGAAACCGTTATTAAGAAAAAAAAGGCCTCTATAAATCTAAAATGCAAATTTTAATTCCATAAAACACTTTCTAAAACCTCAATAAAACATTTATTATAAAAATAATAAACAATCCCAGATAGCAAAAACAGCTCTAGAAGTACCAATAAAGCACATGTATAAAGCATTCAAGTGCTTATAAAGTGTAGACAATATTCAGTTGACAAGTACGCCAGTGTCAGCCCAGAAAGCACTTTTAAAGCAGTATGCGCGAGTACCTCTTTGATTTCGCTAATATGAAGTACAAATGATGCGCTTTTAATGCACTGTTGTATTGCTAAGACTATGTTTTTAGCGCATCTCATGCGCGTTTATGCAGTGGCGCTTCGGCACTTTTCTTCTCAATAAATGCATATACTAAATGCTTTCTTATCACTGCCTATGTACTCCTTCAAAGTACTTATAGTATAGAAAGTAATTAACGAATAAATTCGATAACTCGGTTAGTTCGTTTTCAGGAAAAACTTCGAAAGGAATGTAGATTCAAATTCTAGTGCATATGACAAAATTATTTTGAGATTCTTATATAATTTTTTTAACTGCCTAAGTTGTGATGTCATCGAAATTTTTTTAAATGAACGCAATTTTTTGTATCATTTATTAGATGTATTTCAATGTTTTTTCAACAATATAAAATATTGAATATTACATATACATGAGCTGTTAATTTGAAATATATATCTGTACTCTACTCTACCATTTTTTCAAAATTTTACTGATGTAACTTATTCAATATTTTATATACCCTTGAAAACATTTAAGAAACTTACGAAACATAAGTAAAGGATAAAATAAAAAACATACAAAAAACATTTGAAAAAATATGGCGTCATATAACTTAAAAAAAAATGTATGTACAATTCTGAAAATGCTTTTGTCATGTTGGAATTTGAATTGCTACGCACCTTTCTGTTTTTCTGGAAAACGAAGATTGACCGAGTTTTCGAATTTATCTAATACTTAGTGCGTATATGTTAGAAAATGAGCTATAAAGTTGGATATACACATAGGATAGGAAGGATATAGATGAAAACACAATTTTTATTAACAAATTTAATCAGCAGAAATTATATTATACATAAATTATAATTATATTAATAATACTTATACATCGATCATGAGTCTGTCCATGCCATGTGCCACCTTTTTAAATTTTCTTAAGCTTGAGATGATGCAATATAATTTTGCTCTAATTATTTAGCCTATACCTCCAGGCCCTCATATCAACATCATAAATACCATGGACGCGGAGACGCCATTTACCTATTTACAAATATGCAAAACGTCGGCGTCTCAGCTACCTAATGCACCTCTTAATTTACATAAGGTACTTTTCAATTTGTTTAGCAAATTGATAGAAACAATACATACCTCTCACTCATATTTGTCATCATAGTGTCACACACAATTCAATACACTTCACTTTAATTTAATCAAATCTCTACACCCTTCAGCTGCACATATGATCACAGAAATAACCTGTATATTGTAGAATAAAAGTACAAAGACGAAATAAATCCGAGAAACACTGCGCAGTAACATTTTACGCAATATGCCAATTAGAAGCGCGAAATTCGCACATCTAGTGCACAGGGAGTTGAAATTGCTATTAGACTGCACTTTTTAAGCAACATTTGAGTGCCTCAATATATGTATCAATTTAGTAATGCTTTTCATGCGCTAAGTAAGCACAGTAACCAAGTTATTCAAACATATGTGCAATAGAAGCATTTTAAATGTAATTGTAAGTTTAAAGTGCTCTAAGTAGAATACTTAAAAAATACTTTTTAAGTACAAGAAATTAAATGCTTTGTTTATGACTACTTCTTTCACACTTTGTGTATTTCGCGGCAATCTGTGCTATCTGGGATATGTCTGCCTGAAGTGTCGTTGATGCCATTAAAAGCATTTCACGACTTACTGATGTGTAATTATGTTTGTTTTTGAAAGGTGGAAGAAAATAAAAAAGAGTGGCCATTTTAAAAGGACTGTTAAAACACACACACACACAAATTATTTTGAGGTTAAGTTTTAAGTTTTTGTATCAAATATCAACGCGGTTCCTCTTGGAGGCGGTTCTTTTAAAACCCAAACGTTTTATTACAGCTTTTATCAAATCCATGTGACCTTCGCCAAGTGCATTTGCATTTATGTAAGGAAGGGATTATTTGTGATAGTATACAAAAAGACTAAAAGGACTTCATTTAGAGTAAATGATATTAGAACATATAGTTTAATGAGAGGACTGTAAAATGACAATTAGGTTTTTAGTTGGCCGGCCATGTTTTTCTTGTTATATAAAAATATTCAAGGTCAATCTCACAATTATAATTATCAATAATTATCACTTTTTCGTTCGCAAATTAAGGTAGAATTACAAGAAACGACTGAAAATTACCGTGGGAACCGAGAAGCAGCCCATTTTTTAAAATTTGTTGATTACGTGTGTCTATGCAAATTTTGCATGGATATTAAAAACATTATTATTTCTGAGGGGCTCTTGTTTTTTGCGCCTTTCTTTTGTAGTTTTAACGATAAACTGCCGTTGGTTTTAATTTTTTTGTCATACCTGATGTCTTTTTATTACCTTTTAAATCGGTCTTAGAGAGGTTATAGTGACACTCCACGTTTTATAAATTTTAAATTCCATTTTATCTTCAATAATAAAATTATTAGGATTCCTTCGTGGTCATTCGTATAGCTTCTCAGTTCTAATATGGACTTATAAGAGTTTTAAAAACCAGTTTTAAGGTAGCCTTCTAAGTGTTTTATAGAAATGCAGGAAGCTAATAAAAAGCTTCCGACAGCTTTAAAATAGGTTTTAAGAACGGTTTTAAAACGGCCCGAACAAGGTTTTCAAGAGCAGCACTATGCCTCACTAAGGAGTTTTATGATGGAATTTAAAAGGCCTTAACAACCTTCATAAGAGTGGGCCCTTTTAGTCTACAAGTCGCTTTATGATGGTATTAAGGATATTGTTACAGCAAAATAGATTTTTCAAGGCATTTTATAAATGGTTTTATAGCATCCTTGTATATATTTAAGAAACCAAAATTGTTCCTTGGGACCGTATGCACTAATTCGCTGAGTATCACAAATTTACGACTGGCAATCATAAACTTAGTAAGTACTCAACTAACAATTTAAATTTTATCGTGAACCTCTTGGAGTCTATTTAATAAAACTTCTGATAAAACTAGATATCTTTGACAAACGCTATTATACCTTTATAAAGCTTGTATAAAGCTAAGAGGGACCATTCTTAAAAGAGTTCTGAGGACCTTTTTTAAAAGTCATTTTGAAACCAATTTGTTTTATTCTAAACAACCTTTATAACGTTCTAAAGATCTTGATAAAACTATTCACAAAATCAACAATAAATCCTAAAAGCATCATTTCGGCCTTGAGGGATCTACAAACCGATGTTTAAACTATTATAAAACCACTTCCACTAAAGTCATCATAAAAAAAAATGCTTTAGAACTGCACTTAAAAAAGCTATTTGCTCTATTAATATGGTTATTTTTAATAAAAAAGTTTTATGCTTGCCATCATATTAAAACTAAGTTGGCAATGTTGTCAAATTAGTCGCGTCTTGGTAATGGATATTATAATAAGCATTTGGTGTTGTTCAGCTTTCAGCTGGTCTCTCTATACTGGTTAAAATTATCAAGTTCAGTAAGTACTCACCGTGAGTGAAAATTTAGCTGCGCATCAAATTGTACTGATGATATCACAACTAGTAGATCGGAAAATACGGAGGCCCTTGAAAAATATTAAAAATTTTGGAAATTAAAAAAAATATTTTAAAGTTAATTTTTTAAAAAAAGGTTTATTTTTTGTTGACATCAACTTAAATCACACGTTAGTTATAATAATAACCATTATTTTAGTCCTTATTACCCATAAATTGTTGCAAAAATTGCAACTAAGTAATTGTTCATTTGAATAATTCCAACGTAACAGCTTTTGTTTACAAAGATATTTTTGTAGAAAAATGGCGATTTTTGATTAAAACCTGTTGGTTGCCAGCAATACCACAATAAGAGTATTTGATCTAAGATTTTCACAATGCTCTCGTACAAGAGCATTTGCTACTAATTACAACCAATTTAAGTCTTCTTACATTTATGTAAGTCCATTTGGTATTGTCTAATACCAGTTGATCTTGTCTAACACCATTTGACCTATATTAACATTTGTTCGATTTATTCACAACCACCATAAAACCCATTTCCCAAAGTTATTTACTCTTTTTTGCTTTTATTTACATATCGTTACACTCGTTAATTACTTTTTCCTTACCTTAGCTGTACTGTGATTGCTCTGAAAGTGTCGGCTATATGCCCTTATACCCAGATGCAGTGAACTGCACTGGAATGTGAATAGAAGAGCAAAAAGATATAAATAAGAAGAACATTTTCACATTTATTGGATTATTTTGATTAGTCAAATGTGCGGTGTAGCTCTAATTGTTTAAAGTAAGTATCAGGTTAAAAATATGGTACTCAGAATACAAACACAAAAATCCTTATTAGAAGGCAAAAACAGACACTTGATGTTGACAAAAAACCAGTGGAACACTAGAATATGTTGAAGTTGATATCAAACCCACTCGAAGTAATCCTACGTTTCGTCTTGTAATTGAATAGCAAGTACTGGTCTCGATTATCAATTGTTGAGTGTTTTGTGAATCGTATTCCGTTTTATGCTTACTCATCGAAACTGGTGTTTTATTTACTATTTTCCGTTTAAAGTAACCACTGTTTTAATTTTCATCCGCGTTTGTGAAAAATGTGTCTACATATTTAATTTCTTGAGGTACTTCACACAAAAGTAATTAAAAATTAACCTAAAATAAGTAAAATCTATTATTCACCTATCAAACTGCAACTTTTGAGGTTTTATGAAGGAATTTGTCCAGACTAAATGGTTCTTATGTTACATTTGGCATTATACAAGTCAATACAGCTTTATAGCAGTTTTATGATTAGTATATTCAGGTGCCCCTTTAAAACTCTTAGGCATACTGGTTTTACGAACGTTGTCTCTGGGGTAAATTGGTTTCCTAAGCCAAATGATTTTATCATGGTAGTGCTGACCACTACCATAAAACCTTTACAAGTGCCAATAGACTCGACTTAAAACAAATGCTAATTGGTACTGAAACTCAGCCTCCAGGAGGTTGTTACAACTCTTAATAAAACCACTTAGGCTGGAAGAGTTGTTGGCCTGCTATACTACCACTATAAAGCCATTTAGCAAACTTACATCCTCAATAAAGCTATTACAAAACTTATTCAAGTCCACATAGCATTTAAATTGTTACTTGGGTGTGAACCTCCTGAGAGCGAAAATATATTCGTCATCTTTGAAAAGTGGCGCGAAAGTCTTGCCTTTCACGATAATTGATGGAGTATCGGAGCTTCCTACCGCATGTATTGGTTACCTGTGTATGAAAATTCGAAATTCTTGTCTGCTTCCCCATAAACCCCCATAAACCAGTGATTAAAGAAAATGTATATAAAAAAAATATACAAACATGTTTATGGAATCTCTGTACTTATAAAGTTTGGCATGATTTTCTTTCACGCCCTGTAGACAATAACGTGTTTCAATATAAAAGAATTGGGTAAAACTAGCTGTTTCACAAATAAAATATCTCTTAAATCCTGAAAGCCGCATATAGGCCAGGCGTCAGGTAGTTCACATCGTTTTAAATTAGGCAAAAGATTTGCCTGTTGGAACCAGTTCATTTTAGGCCTCTTTTAGACATACTATTTTTTGCCCCAACTTGGCAATATCGCTCAAAAATCATTTCTTTGCCAATATCTCGGTTCTGAACGGTCCTACCAAAAAAAAAAGATAATTATCAAATTTAAAGATAAGTAAATTCTCTATCGAGATGGTTCAGACACATTTTTACGTAGTATTAATATTCTTGGAGTTATAGGTGGGGGAAATCAAGCATCGTATCATATCCGCGCTGTATATCGCACTTTTCTATATGCTATTACGTTTAATTTCCACTTTGGAAGTTTAAGTAAATACATTTATTATCAATTTTGAAATTACAAATGTCTACAACTATCGGTGGTTACTACCATTCTCGTTTCCACACCACCTTGCGACAGAGTGTTTGGCGCGATTTTTTTAAGTGGTGTCCCCGATAGGCCTAATCTACTTTTTGTTTATTTGGTTAACTTACTTCGAATTATTTTATTCTCTACTTCCAATGCACCACATTAGTTTGGATTTCTTTGAAGTTGAAGGTCCAAAAGAGTCCTTCCTTCAATAAAACTGCGACTGTCGATTTTATTATCGTCTGCATCGTCTTTGTCAGATTCAGCCTCCTCGTGTTTATCGTGTTCCAAAAGAGCTAATACCTTATCTTCTGTTTCTTCGGCTTGATCTACGTCGCCTACATGTGTTTCGACATTTCTACATGATTGTGCTTAACATCCAGAACAAATAACGGAACATCTTAGTCCAGCTTTTCTACAAATACATGCGGCTTTGCAGCCTTTTGTACACTTGCAGCTTATTGTTTTCAATAGTTCTTGTGGATCAGCTTCGTTTTTGGTAGTAATAGGAAACCAACCATTTTTTCTTTCCATCCAACCCCAATCTTGAGGACTTTTGATATTGCCGTACCATTGCTGAATTTGATAGTATATTCTAAAAGAGTGATGGCGTGCAGCAGACTCAGTAGGAGGTAACGATGCAAGGTTACATGTACTTTTTGCCACTGACTTATACACAGCGCGGATGCGGATGGGCCATGGCCGGGGGCCTCGGCTTCCGATGGGCCTCGTCATACATGCCCATTTAAAGGTTATTTCTATTTTAATTTAATTACGACACACAATCCAAAAACAAAAACAAAATATACTTATTAAAATAACTCAAAATATAAATGCGAGGCGACAAATACATTTTTATAGAGATCATCGAAATTTGTGATAAGAGTGAGGCTGAAATTGCACGAGAATGCAAAAAGCTGACAAATTTTTACCAAAAAGACATTAATGAGGAAGAACTAATTGTGGAATGTCAACACTTCAAGGCATACATTGGATTGGATATTGAAAAACTAAGGGAAAAAGAAATGAGGAAAGAAAAGAAAAACGAGGAAAAAGAGAAATCTACTGTTGCAGATGAAGATGAACTTATAGACCCAATGAACAATTTTTGTTTTGTAAAGGTATTCTCCATATTACCATCACCAAATTATAAAACCTTTAGATAGATCTTAAATGGCGCACCCTATAAGGGTTACCGTTACCGTTGTTTAGTAACCTCTAAGCCTTATAGCAAAAAGTAATAGAAATATAACTATTACTCCTATATAACTTCCTTATGTACTTTTCAAAACCTTCATAAAGTAATGGAAATATTTTCGCAACCATTATAAACAATCTTTACAATAGTAACGATGAAGTTTAGGAGACCTTATTTAGGAGACCTTACTTTATTGGACTTCTCGCTTGCTCTTTCTTTCAGCACAAATCTCTTTTTCTTTCTTTTAAGTGGTGGTGATGAGTTTATTATATCTTCTCTTCTTACAGTATGGAAGCTTTTCTTTTGCATATGTAGTAAATATGAACATCAATTAAATATATGTATGTGTAGTGACAAATTTATCTGTTGAAATTTTACTGCCACGGCCTCAGGATTTTAAAATTGACATTTGTACCTCGAGAAAATAGACGCGCCACCGAAATAACAGATATTAAACATTTTTAACTAATAATTATCCTTTTTTCTGTTTTTGACAACATTTAGTTCTTCGTAAAAAACATTGCACTTTTTAATTTGTATTACATATTCATATTTACCTATTTTTAAAAAGGTATTATTTGCTGAGCATATTGAATTTTTGACTGGTTTTTCATTAGTTCTCTCAAGAATTTCATTATATCAATATGGCGTCTAACGAAGGCATAAAAATATGGCGTGTCCTAATTGAAAATACTAAAAGGCTGTTATACAACTGATAAATAACTCCTGGTATTCTTATAAATAGTTTAGTTATCACGACAAAACTAATAAAACCTTTAAATTTACCCGAGTTTGCGCGATATCGCGGATGTCAGAAGAATCATAACCTCAAAATTTCGTTTCAATTGGAGTGTAAATATTCTAAATTCTGGTGTTTCCATTTAAAGTTTAAAGTTATTAAAGTTTTAAATAGTACAAACCGAAGACCCAGGACATAAATTACAGTGGTTCATTATATTGGCACATATTTGTTTCTTGTACATTATTATCTATCATTCTCAATGATTTTATTGCATTATTGTTAAATGGATTTAAATTTAGTGAGGGTATGGAATATAAGATTTTAAGCAAATTTCTTTTGATTTTTCGACGGAAAGTGCCACTGGATTTAACTTTTTTCCAGTTCAATTTTTCCATTTTACCCAGAAAGCAATAAAGCTCACAGATTTTTTGACACTAGCTATATTTATGTATATGCAGCAAAGTACCAAATAGTAATATAGTGTTTCTGAAAATTTCTGATGGTTTTGTAAAAACAACTGTAGTTACAAATTACAGACAAAATTAAAATTGATGTTTTATTGTAGTGTTTTTAAGTTCTATGTCTCCTCAAGTTATATAAAAGTTTCTGCCGTGATTGTAGGATCAGGAAGTTTTACAATCATTGTAGCAATTGCCTATATAGAAGCTGAACACTATTAGTTTTATAAATTTGTTACTGCAACTTTTATAAAACCCTCTTTATATAAACAATAGTAACAGTTAATAAAAGTTATATAAGTCTGTGGGGGAAATATTTCTGTTGCTATTTTATAAAACCTAATGTCTTAACATCTTTTAATAATTTTAAATACCTCCTATAGAACTTGGCAACCATTTAGTAATCTTATAAACCACAAATAAAAACTCACAACCTTAATAAACCACTTATGAAAATAATCAGTTACTTTAGGTGAGGAAAATTGTTTATTGGGGAAGAAAATGACTTGATTGGAATCAATGTACTTTATACTGATATGTTCAACGAAAAAATTTTTACAGTGTTTCCAAACACTCAAATTATAATGAGATTTTTTTGTCTATGATGGTCACCAATGCGAGCGGAGAGCGTTCATTTTCAAAATTAAAATGAGTGAAAAGTGAAATAAGAAATCGCATGACTCACGCTTAAATAGTTTAAGTTTGATGAGTATTGAAAATGACATTTTACAGACTATTAACTTCGACGACATAATTCATGATTTAGCCACCTTGAAATGTAGAAAACGACCTCTCTAGATTACTCTAGAATAAAATTATACACAATGTAGTTTATAGTTAATAACATATTAGTGATACTATATAGGCTAATTTTTGATTGCATACAAAATTATAAAAGGGGGGCCCACATTTACATATGGGGCCATGGCCTCAAGAATGCTTAAGACGTCCCTGATACGATGCTTGACTTCCCCCGCCTATAACTCCAAGAATATTAATACTTCGTAAAAATGTGTCTGGACCATTTCAATAGAGAGTTTACTTATCTTTAAATTGGATAACCATCTTTTTTTTGGTAGGACGGTACAGAATCGAGCGCGAGATATTTGAAAAACAAATAATTTTTAAGCTATAATTGCGTGTTCCGGTTGGCGAAAGAGGAGGAAAAATTAGTATGTTTAAAAGAGGCCCATAAAGAGCCAATTCTAAAAGTGAAATATATGTTGCCCCATTTGAAACGGTACTTACGCATTCTGAACTCCCTGACGCCTGGCCCTATATTGTTATCTATTATCCTTCTCAAAAAATATGGCTTTAAATTCAACCTAAAAATTCGCTTGCTCCGTTTCAATTGGCCGGCAGTTTAGTTTCCCCAAAGTATTTCCGAGATAATAATAATGATAATTACACCACAGGTAATACAACCCGTTTGGGGAATGTGAGAAGTTCGGGACACCCTGTACACTCTACAACACTCTATAACACTCCTAGAAACCTTAATTCATTAGTCATATTCAGCAATTTCTTTCAGATTTACCGATGTGATTTATTGAAATTCAGCCATTCTGTATATCAGGATAAATGTTACTCAAATAAGTATTTGTGACAAGGATATCATTGTGATATGTGTATGCTTAATTCGTTCATAAACTTAGATCTTCAACTCTTCATTTCAATCATTATTTATTCAGAAACAAAATCCTTACAAATCTCAACCTAATTTAAAATGGGCCATACTAATAAACTTTTAAGTGGCAGAATGAATTGAATTTAAATTGGTAAGTTGGATTTCGTGTCTCCCACGTTCCCAGTTTATTTACCGAAATTTACTTGTACTTTTTAATGTTCACAATTTAATTAGTAAGGTGGATTTTCAAAAACGTTTATTTTCAAAGTAAATTATATTTTACAAGGTGATTTAGATTGTGTGCGAAAACTTTAACGAGATATGTATCTTTAAAAGATGGAGTTGATACCACTGACAAAATAATAGTAAAACTAATAAATTGTGCGTAAATATTTATATGGAGAACCATATTCCACATTCTGAAAATATATCCGTATTATTCAGAATCTGTATGTCTGTCTGCTTGTAACTTTTTCTTACGCACAAGATTACTCTGGAATGATTTGTGATATTGACACACACCATACAGTTCATAGTAGACAGTTTTGCACAAACTTCTTTTCAAGTGTATACTCAT